>OX637513.1:17508472-18778368 GCA_951799955.1 Apamea anceps | reverse complement strand
ACCTTTGACACATATTTTCTCAGCGTGGGACGGTCGGGGTCCGTGGTGCGACAAGTTTTTTCTTAACGCTAAACTTATAAATATAACCTACGTGCGCGGGCCAGGAGCCACGATTTCAATTTAACCGTCGCAGCGACGACATCTATTTATTTTCAATTTATGAGTGTAGTATGAGGATGCTAGGCGTAAGTATTATATTCTTTATTATTACATACTATTCAACATTCGGTTATCTGATACGTAATCTACTTACATTTTCCTTACAAACTAGGTATTGGTAATAAAACAAAAGATTCATGTATATTAATCTTACAGATTAATTTTTGCGGCGACTCTGCTCGGGCTTACGTCGCTGTCGTGCACAGATAGCTACATACTTATTCGTTCTTTTAAAGATCTTGAAAACAATTCTAGACATGACCTGGCAACCCATTTGTAATCAGAACTTTTCCAATTTTAGAGACCCAAGTTTTTCTCTAGATAGAAGCTTCGACCTTGATTTTAACGAAAACAATATAAGCCTACCCACAGAGTGAAAAACGCGTTCTCGTATTATAAATACATTGCTCTCGAAGCTTTATAATAATACCGTTCCACGAGAGCTGACGCAGAAGTTTCAGACTATACTTTACTATATTATATATAACAAAGAATTATTTACTTTCAAGCTCAATAGTAAAGATTAGTCTAGTAGTAGATTAGATTAGATAGTATCGTATTACCCAGTAACTGGGTTGTGGAGGTCAGATAGGCAGTCGCTCCATGTAAAATACTGGTATTCAGCTGCATCCGGTTAGACTGGAAGCCGACTCCAACATAGTTGGGAAAGGGCTAGGCAGATGATGAAGCTCACTCACCTACAGCCGGTTTCTCGAACGAGAATGATCGCAAAACTGATGTGACAAACTGCAGTGCGATTCTGTAACCATCTCACCGTGAAAACTCAGGTGAAGTGAGCTGTCATTCCAACTAATGCTAGGGAATGATACTATTGACAGCTCACTCTAGGCTCACTTCACCTAATTTTTCAAAGTGAGATTTTAACAGAATCGATCGGCTGTCAAGCGTGCGTAAACTACTGTGATTGGTTAAATGATTTATGAACAGCCAATCACATCACTTGACTTGCGGTTAATTTTGAAGCATCACTTATTAATGTTCGTTCCAGAAACTGTGCTTTAGCTTTGCTTTGCGTAACACACTGACTGTAGCAATGGCTTTCATTGTGACAGTTCAACAACATTCATTGCGTTATTTACGTCGTTGAGCAGACAAGTTTTTCGAACATGTGAAGCAATGGTTTAGCAATATCCTATTTTATATAGGATTCAAATTGTAATTGAAAATGTGTTACGCAAGGATGCTGAACGTGTCCTTATAAAATGTATAGTGTGTGTATTTCTGCTGTAATGGCGCGTTCGTAACAAAAATACCTAGTCAGACGCGGCCGTGAGCGTAAAGTTCAAAGGAATATAAAACAACGTCAGCGCCCGACCGACTGCTGATTATGACAGCTGTCTGAGTGAGCGTTACGTTTGGTGTGAACACTGCGTAAATATCGCGTCTTCTGAAACCACCTTAATATGGGTCTCGTAAGAAAAAACTGTACTTACCTACCCCATTTATCACGTTTCTGCTCATCAAGAGGGATTTGCGTAATGGAAATATTATCTTTGATGTACTGTCATCTTTTCTTTGAGGAGATATTATGACAATTACACGAGTATGTGATTACTTTTTTAAAGGTAAAAGAAAATATATTTTAGGGATGTTTTTACGAGATTGGCAAAGCGTTATTTAAATGAAATATTAATAGTTAACGTCGTCTAACCCTCGGGCCGTGGGGTCCGAGTGCTCATGGTCTTTTAAGAAATCTCGAAACGGCTGGTGGACACCGGTGACCCTAGGGCTGGTTTTTACCTTGAGCAGAGGCTAAGCATTGCCATACAACGAGGTAATGCCGCCAGTCTTTTGGTCTATATTTTAGATTGTGAATAGTATAAGTTATGTTAGGGTATAATTAATTATATGATGATGGATTTTATTATATGTTTAATAACTATTATATGATTAATAGTTATTAAACATATAATAATAAAAAACCGCTCAAGTGCGAGTCAGACTCGCGCACCGAGGGTTCCGAACAAATTAGTGGGAATGCAACTACAAATTTATGGTTTTCGGATTTTTTCATTTACTTGTGCTACATTACATTGCTACTTGTCAAAATTCATGATTCTAGGTCAACGTGAAGTACCCTATATGTTTTGATTTCCATGCGAGTGTCAAAATATGTGGCATAAACGGAACATAAACGCCCGTATATTTTGATTGCGTTGACTTAAAAGTTTAATTTTTCCACTACTACAAGGGATATCAAATACTCAGGGTCTAAAAAGGGTCTTGACAGACAGACAGACGGACAACGAAGTGATCTTATATAAGGGTTCCGTTTTTTGAGGTACGGAACCCTAAAAATAACCTAAAAGCGTTGGATTAGGGAAGATTACAAAAAGATGATTTCTGTCGATCACGTTTTTCTTTACCGCGTTAGTTAAGTTATCTTCATACAAACGCACCGCACGCGGCTTGTATATGTGCGCCAAAGTATCTATGCATCGCTACACGCACACTTAAACAAAATCTCGACCCGTTTCTCAGTGCGCCAGTCGGGGCTAACACCGCACAAGGTTCGCACGTCACGGCTTTTCGGCACCGCTAAATGAATGAAAAATGTGCCGGTCTATTTTATCCCTTTTTTATAAATAATACTGCTCTGAATCTTGAATACATTACTGTATTTGTTAGCAAAACCATTGTTGAACTTTATTGACTAATGATCACTGAATTAGTTATAGAGAGATGTGTTATCTTTGGCAAGCCGGGCTTTAAACTAATGAATTGGTGACAGTAGTATCAGTAACCTACCGTTTACTCGTGCTCATCACCGCCCCGCGCCGCCCGCCCGTCTGCTGGCCCGTCGCTCTTTCATTCATCGTGAAAGGTTTCATCATCGTTTAGGTTAAACCGACCTCACAAACCCTGTACCCAGACAATACAAGTAAAAATACAACTTCCCGACCCTTGCCAATTTATAGGCACTGAATTTAGCTAAAAGTGACAACCCTGAGACATTAGGCAATTATATCGCGGATTGGGCCGGAGATAGCCTACTTTCCTTCTTTATACTATGGTCGCGTAGTGCGTGGTAGTGTGTGATCCGCTTTATTGGTCACGTTTCGTTAAAAATATCTCGGACATTTTCGGTCTAATACAAGGGCGACACTGAAAGGTTTTAGAACTGGCCACTTGTAAACGATATAATAAAAAAATAAGTTCAAATTTTGAAAATGGAATTCTTTGCCAATATTATTGTGTATGTATTTTTATTCATTTGTAATTTTTTTACGATTTGGTGGCAAATTGAAAATTGTCTGCGTCACGTCAGCATGAATTTAACGCGAAAAATTTTCGTACAATGATTTTTTATGACTTTCGATTTCATCATAACTTTTTTTTTCAGTCTATCATAATTTTCTTGTTGACTTAAACAAGAAAGTTATGATAGACTTCGATTGGCCTTTCACGATGAAGCCCCATCTCGTGCCACGGTTTACAAATGGTTTAATGAGATTAAACGTGGTCGCACTAATCTCACCGATGATCTGCGTGAGGGACGACCGGCGACGACTGAAGATAACATCAGTGTTGTACGGCGTATGATAGAGACTGACAAAACAGTGACATATCTGCAGATTCGAACAAGCTAAGGCATCGGTATGAGTAAAGTGCACAAAATCCTCCATGAACATTTAGCGGTCAGGAAGCTTTGTGCCCGGTGGATACCTCATAATTTGACAGAGACCCAAAAGATCCGTCGTGTTGATTGGTATCGTGAAATGGTTCAAAGATTTAACGGAGGTGACTCAAATGCTGTGTTCGACATACTTACGAGTGATGAAAGCTGTATTTATTGTTATGATCCTGAAACTAAGAGACAGCCTGCTGTCTGGGTGTTTCCTTCCGGGGAGTTACCAACTAAAGTGGCCTCGTTCTTCGGAAGGACAGGTCATTACGCAACAATTGTTTTAGAGGATCGAAAAACAGTTACTACAGAGTAGTACACTAACAATTGTTTGCCACTTGTCTTGGAAAAAGTTCGGGAGAAACGACCTCGGAGTAGGATCCTCCTTCACCACGACAACGCCTCGTCACACGCCGCCAAGCAAACAATCGACTACTTGGCGACGTTAGACGTGGAATTACTGGGTCACCCGCCCTATAGCCCCGACCTCGCACCTTGAGATTTTTATTTATTTCCGAAAATAAAAGAAAACGAAAAAACTTCGAGGAAAACGTTTTATGGACGCTGAGGAAGCAGTGGCTGCGTTTCAAAATGCCGTCGAAGAGACCCCTAAGGACGAGTGGGTAAAGTGCTTTTCTCAGTGGTTCCATCGGATGCAGCGATGTATTGATGTAAATGGACACTATTTTGAAAAGATATAATGAAACTAATACCTTGCTAGTTTTTTCAGTTTTTGATTTTCTAAGAACTTTCAGTGTCACCCTCGTATTAAGACACGTCGGCGAAGTTCGTGTCCTTTGGCAAAGACATCGGGCTTAGACGAAGATGGGTTTTATTAGACTGACTAGTTACCTACTTGAAAGTAAGTGAACCTGCTATTAGTAAGTAAATTGGAAAATTATTGGAAATTCTATTAGAAAAAAAAGAGAAAAACTAGTTGATAAATTATTATTGAAACATAAAGAAACGTTTCAACAATCGGCCAAGTGTATTTTCTCTTTTATATAATGTTCAATAAAAAATCTTTACGCAATATTTAAAAATTTAATGTGTTTTTTTTTAAATGGTTTTACATTTGTCATCATCTGCCTAGCCTTTTCCCAACTATGTTGTGGTCGGCTTCCAATCTAACCGGATACAGCTGAACACCAGTATTTTACATGGACCGACTGCCTATCTGACCTCCACAAGTCCCAGTAATTGGGTAATACGATACCACTTGGTAAGACTGGTTGTCAGATTTTCGGGCTTCTGACGACCCGTAACCTGTCAAACATTTACGAATGACAGCCAGGTACGAAGGGGTCTTGGTATGTAAAGATGGTCACCCATCCACGGACCAACCGTGGCAAGCGTAGCTTAACTTGATCGATCGAACCGTGTGGCTGTTATTTCTTAGCCACAAACCCGTCATTTCAATAAACGGAAATTTGCTTATTTGTCCTTGACTCTATGTAGTACAGCGATGTTCGTTGTAGTCCGAATAAGCTTTTTAAGCGACGAAAAATTGGAAAATGTTCCCTGTACATTTTCCAATTTTTCGTGAGTCAATGAATACCAGCGCTGCGGTATTTATTTTTTAAATTAGGTATATTTTTTTAATATCGCGGCCTTAATGGCCTCACACAGGACTTTTTTTTGCTTGCTTTTAATGTTACTTTGTAACTTTGCTCCTTTTTTTAACTATTTGTATTTACTTACTGTGTACCTAATAAAAAAAAAGTTTTTTTTCTGTCGAGAAATATGGAAATTCGGGAATATCCTAAACAGCTTTTTTCTTTCTGGACTGAAATTTGGACATAAAATCATCTGTCGGGTAACTAGTCAAAGATAAAAACACATTCTTACCTAGCACAAAGTCTTCAGTGATCTCCCTGGCAATGAAGGGCACGCTGGGGTACAGCCTCAGGGTCTCTTTGATCACAGCCTCCAGGTACTTCATGTCAGCCAGGTCAGAGATGGTCGGGGTGCGGTCAGAGTCACCCAGGATTTTCTGACATTCTTCGTAAATTCGATCCTGTTCGAAGAAGAGAAAATAATAAAATCAAAATATGTTCAACGTGTTGTCTGCAGTGGTGTATTAAAAACTATAATCAACCATAAACATTCCCACTGCTGAGACACAGGCCTCGTCTCTGTGAGAGAGCGAGTGGGCCGTTATCCACCACGTGGACCCCTACGTGGTGGAAAACGGCCCACTCGCTCAGTCATCATCATCATCTGCCTAGCCTTTTCCCAACTATGTTGGCGTCGGCTTCCAGTCTAACCGGATGCAGCTGAATACCAGTAGTTTACATGGAGCGACTGCCTATCTGACCTCCACAACCCAGTTACTGGGTAATACGATACGCCTTGGTAAGACTGGTTATCAGACTTTCGGGTTTCTGACTACCCGTAACGACTGTCAAAGATCCACAAATGACAGCCGGGACCAACGGCTTAACGTGCTTTCCAGCCCACTCGCTCAGTGCGGGTTGGAAAATGTCACATGTCTTTTAAAGTGTTTGTTCTAGGACGTGCCCGTTTCCTCGCGATGGTTTCCTTCACCGTACTGAGTGAAGTGCCTGCCTGGGTTCTACCCCCCGACCTACCTTTGTAAACCGGGATTTTTAGGTACTGATCAGTCTCGTGAGTCTGCGGGACTGGCAGTGAGTCTACCCTTTCCCGAACCTGGAAATCCTGTCTACAATCCGTCTGTAACCTTAGGTCGCATGGTGCAGATATCCTGAACTTATTTATATATTTATTTATCACGTACTAGGTATATGATAGGTTAGGGCTGTAGGGCTTAGGGTCGGAGGGACTGTTAGGCTGGTAGGTCTCTGTAGGTTCCTTTAACTTATTATATATTTTCATGTACCGTCACACCCTTGACTACTTTGCGGCCTTACGTGAAGTCTGTTAAGGGTGGACGCACAGGTACCACTGGGCCAATACTGTTCTCAGCAGTGCGCACTCATCCTAATTTTTAAAAAAACCACTAACAACATTGCCTTTTGGGTTTGGATAAAGCCATGTGCGATTTGTTACGATCTACCCAAGACATTTTAAGACATTTAAGACAAGAGATTTGTAAAACATTTTGCTTAAAAGCACGATAAATTCGTTAAAAAGGCCTAAAGTTTTTTTTTTTTTGCGTATCGCTAAAATGTACAACGGCAATAAACCGGGACGTGACCCAAACGCTCCACAAGATTAGATTAACAAAAGCCTTGTAAAAAGCAAAAACCCGAAGTAAAAAGAAAGTTGTTATACGAAACACCGCAAACTTTTCTTCAAGAAACATTTTAATCTGGTCCTAACTTGTGCTCTGTAATTAGATAGCGTACTTCTAACGCCCGGGTATTCGAGTAAAGAGTTTTGTTTCTGACCCTGCCATGTCATTGGCCGTATTTCAGCGCGTAATGGAAATTGGCCAATTGGCAGCTTGGATACTTACAAATGTATGTTTTGTATTAATAATCGTATTTTTTGTTATGTATTCTCTGGTGTACCTACAATAAAGTATTACAATAAATATGAATGAACGAATTGTTATTAATTTTAAAATAAAATGTAAGTAATAAATTTTTGTAATTATATTTAATTGTTAATTTATAGTTAATTGTAATAATTAGAATCAATATTATAATAAGTATTATGTACAATTTGCAGTGCCCTCACAGGGTGCATGTTTTAACATTGTGTCATGATATTTAAATGCATAATTTTATTTTATTTATTGATTTATAACCAACTTACATTTACAGTTTGCACCATACAAACAAGTTATTAGTCAATATTAGTAATTACACATAATGCAATATGCACTAACCAGTATTTTACATGTAGCAAATAAATAAATGCCAAAAAATACATGCACGTTTACGTACGACCAAACGACCAAATGAAGAAACAGCATCAATGGTCTCAGATAAACATTTTAAAGGCGCAATTACCCTTTGTTGTTAGCCCGTATTCGGGTGCTCGAAAAACTTTCGCCACGGTTGGCGCAGTGGTAAAGCAATTGATTGCTGCGCTGCGTGTCGCGGGTTCGATTCTTTCGATAAATGTTTGTAAACGCACCCACGATACAGGAGAAATTCTTAGTGGGGCAACGAAGGAATTCGGGCACCCGATACATTAATTCTGTCGAGCAGAACTATTAATTGTGACGACTGACAAAACGTGTGTCGGGATCCGAATTCAGGTAACCGAAACGATGAACCTGGACTAGATTGTCCGAAAACAGCGAACTCGACCCCGTTCATTTACCCTTGGTCGTTATCGGAATTCCATAGGCAATCGAATTCGGGATGACCCAACCACCAAATGTCATTGCGCCAAAACATTATACCAGCCGATCTATTCTGTAAATAAACCTGATTAAACACCAAATCTCCTGAATCTTAAAATAAACGCAAGAAAATAAAAGAAATAAAATAATACGGAGTCCCTACAAAAAGCATGAAACAAAAAATTAAAAAAAAAACCCGCCACGAAATAATAATAAAAATAGTATGAATGCAAAAAGCCTAAAACAATAAAAAAAACTATTGAAACAATAGCCACAAATAGAACAAAATGGTATAAACGTGAAACCCTATAAAAAGAAAAAATAACCTTGAAATTATGGCCCTACGTAAGTACGTATGAAATTTTTTGATTAAATGTGGCCCGTTGGGGCACCTCTACCATTTTAAACTTTAACAGAACGTTAGGCAAATAATTAGAGCCGTCTAATGCAATAGCTAAAGGGGCGATTATACCCTTCATACTGAACCCTTTTACTATGAAACATAACATTACGCCCGTTTTTCCCCGAAGGTTAGGCAAAAGTATACCTATAATGCAGTCACGAGCATAAGTATGTATACACTTGGCTTTATTCAAAAGCGATACTTCTTTATTTTTTTAATGAAATGTTATGTTGCTACGAACGTAGTATTTTCGAACCCATAGGTTATTGCAATGTGTCGTATTTCATTGTTGTTTCCGTTATTTCATTCAAAAATCGCTATTGAAAGTTTCCAAGCGTTGACTAGTGCCTGTACACCCACACTTCGTTGACATATTAGTGCTCGTGCCTGTACACCCACACTTCGTTGACATATTAGTGCTCGTGCCTGTACACCCACACTTCGTTGACATATTAGTGCTCGTGCCTGTACACCCACACTTCGTTGACATATTAGTGCTCGTGCCTGTACACCCACACTTCGTTGACATATTAGTGCTCGTGCCTGTACACCCACATTTCGTTGACATATTAGTGCTCGTGCCTGTACACCCACACTTCGTTGACATAGTGCCTGTACACCCACACTTCGTTGACATATTAGTGCTCGTGCCTGTACACCCACACTTCGTTGACATATTAGTGCTCGTGCCTGTACACCCACATTTCGTTGACATATTAGTGCTCGTGCCTGTACACCCACACTTCGTTGACATAGTGCCTGTACACCCACACTTCGTTGACATATTAGTGCTCGTGCCTGTACACCCACACTTCGTTGACATATTAGTGCTCGTGCCTGTACACCCACATTTCGTTGACATATTAGTGCTCGTGCCTGTACACCCACACTTCGTTGACATATTAGTGCTCGTGCCTGTACACCCACATTTCGTTGACATATTAGTGCTCGTGCCTGTACACCCACACTTTGTTGACATATTAGTGCTCGTGGCTGTACACCCACACTTCGTTGACATATTAGTGCTCATGCCTGTACACCCACACTTCGTTGACATATTAGTGCTCATGCCTGTACACCCACACTTCGTTGACATATTAGTGCTCGTGCCTGTACACCCACACTTCGTTGACATATTAGTGCTCGTGGCTGTACACCCACACTTCGTTGACATATTAGTGCTCGTGCTTGTATACACCCACATTTTGCCAGTTATGTTTAAGTCCCATGCAACAAGGGGGCGAAGCCATTTCCACCACTCCAAACTATGAAACCCATATCCAATTGTAGAAAAAATCTCCTAAATAAAGTAGGCAGGCAAAATATACATGAAGACCTCGCAATTTATCTACGTCATTAAAACATGGCGGCAAGCATGTTAAGACGTACTCCACCAGACGATGCATACTTAACTAATGTTAATTAAGTTCACGTGTTTTATTAAGTTCAAGTTAAGACACGTAAGGCGAAAGTCCTCCGGGTTGGGAAACTCTGACTTATCCAGCTATCAATTTTCACGTCGAGGAAGTCGATCCTTATTAGTATCCGTTTCCAGGAAGAACCGGATAAATAGCTCTCGAAATTGGAAATTACTAAAATTCCGAGTTTGGGGACTTTTATTAGACAAAAAGCGATCGTTTATGATTAAGCGAGTTCTAGGTAAAGTCAGGGAAATTAAGTGTTAAGCAAATTGACCTTAACTTTTCGTGTTACAGCCATTTCATTATAGATTTACCTCTCTATCGAAACTGTTTGCTAATAGTGATATGTATAAACTGAATCTAGATGCCGTTACATATAATAAAATGTTTACAAGGGTAGGCTACCCTTGTAAACATTTTGAGACCTGTCATACAGGTCCAGAACCTAGTTCAGACTCCAGCTCTCACAAAGGTTCTAGCATAAGGCCAAATTGTATATACACACTACTGTAACAATGTACCTTTAAGAAAGAAATAAGGTTCACTAATGTTTCACCAAATCACCATTGGCAAACGTTTAGTTAACAACCAACATTTCGTATACTATTTATTTCACAAACAACTTATTCCGCAACAGTTTTATTTTGTAAACACTCGCTTTGCAAACATTTATTTGGCAAACGTTTCTCCTTACAAATGTTTCGGATGATATATTATTTAATCATATATATATTTTTCATTTAATATATATAGATTATTTTGGAAAAGGTTAATACAAAATATCATTTTATAATACAGAATATAACAAAGATATTAAGCCAAGAGTTTACATATTAGATTTTGAAAAAGCGGCTATCTTAAGCTTGCGATCAATTTTCGCAAACATAATCCTACATGGTTGCTATTTCCATTTGGGTCAAATAATTTACAGGCAAGTACTGAAGTTCTTTAAACCTACTAAAGTACTTTTTTTCTATAATCTAGTCGTTTCTGGCACTCGTCGTCCGTTGCCGCAGCACCGCTCGCTTCGCTCGCTTGGCTCGTTCGAGGTCACACTTTTAACCTAGCCTAACCATTTTTTTAAAATAATTATTCTAATCTAACTAGTTCGGTTCCAGACAGCCTACTAAAAATAATCTCTTTTTTTTTTTCAAAAGGGTGTATTGTGTATTAGGGCGATGTTTAAATTCGACTGACAGTTGTAAACCGTATTTCATTAATTATAACATACTGACGTTACCGTCTCTGTACATATTCAAAGTTGTCATGTTTGTAAAATGTAATCGGCAATTATTTCCACGCATGGCAGACAAAGTCGGTCGCGTCAGACGCGATAACACTATTTATTTATTTAAACTTTTCGCACAAAAAGGTACAAAGGCGGACTTAATGCCTTAGGCATTCTCTACCAGTCAACCAAGGGTGGTGAAGAGATTAGATGGCAGGTGCTTTGATTGAGAGGGACAATGATAAAAAAAAAAAAACTTAAAACTAGGGTACACTAATACATAAATAGGTTATATACACATACATACTATTACTATAATATATACCTACTTATGATATATATATATATATATATATATATATACAAAATCAAGGGAGAGAAGTGTTGAGATGACTCTACGCTATTTTTTTGAAGATTTTTTTTGAAAATAACTCTGCAATTTCCGCTTAAATGCATACCGACTGCTGGCCGTCCTGATATCAAGAGGAAGCGCATTCCAAAGAAGAATGGACTGAATATGAAAAGAAGAATGAACAAAGTCAGACGTATGAGACGGACAGAGTAAGAGAAGATTGTTAGAAGAACGCAGATTCTTAGCGTGTGAAGAACATAGATATTGGAAGTGAGATACGAGATAAGAAGGTGGATTGAGAGAGTTGAGAAGGGAGAAAAGCGTGGTCAAAGCGCGCAAACTTCTTCTTTGGCGAATGGGCATCCATTTGAGCTCAGACCTATAGCTCGACACATGGTCATATTTCCTGAGGTTGAATATGAAACGAATACCATTGTACTTAAAAACTTAATTAAAAAAAAAACTTAAATACTTAATACCACTATGCTTTGCTTACATAGTTCCAAAACAGTATTAATGCGGAAAAGTGTATTTTGCATGGCACCTTTAATATTCAATAAACTTAAGTAAGTGCACACATTAAAAAAGCGGCTAAAATTATATTTAATTGGGAAAGTTGGGAAACTTCAGTATTTTAGAATTTTTAAATAACAAAGTGTAATAGGAATTTAACAAATATTTAATGACATTTTATAATTTTGACAATTTATAATTAGATTATAGGACAATTTAATTTATAATTTATTGTTTAAATTAAATTTTTAGTGTAGATGTAAAAAATTAATAATGTTTTCAGCTTTGTTTAAATACCTATAAAAATGACTTCTTACCTTTATATTTGTATGCCACAAAGGCGGACGGATCTTTTTTTGTTTATAAACAACCTGCACAAGGCATGCAGGTTGTTCATAAACAAAAAAAATCAGTCATTTTTATATATCTATGTTTCCATAAATAAATAAATCAAATCAATTAGCAAAATTAGTTTCATTCAAAGGAAATTGCGTAATAATAAAGCAAAATCAAAACGTTTTTATTCCAAACGTTGTTTTATAATTAAATAAAATGAAAAAAAAATTAATTGTTTGTCATTGACATTTTTTTTTTTAATAACGTATTCTTTGACAATTTTTCAAAGAATACGTTATAAAAAAAAGTTTATCGGATAATTATTTTCTTGAAATGACAAATCATGTTTTTGCTAATCGTTGCTTGTCAAGTAAAAATTTGTATATTATTTTTTGGTGAACTGACAGGACACCGAGAAATAAACTGTATTATTAAACTGTAAACAATATTATTCCATACAACCTTAAAAAAATACAATTGATATTTTAAATATACGGCCAATTAAGTTAGTAGTCAATTTGCTTAACAATTAATTCCCCTAAAGGTAAAGTACCTGCCTCGGTGTCCGGAATCCTTAAAATGAATTGTCTGGATATTTGATAGAACTTTACCGTTTTTTCAAGTCAAATAACACAGCCTGAAGGAACTATCAAATTGATTATGTACTTCAGGCTGTTTGCTTTAAATTCGCTACAAATCAAAAACACTCAAAGGTGATGGTGGTGAATGATTATATCCCTTAGTCAATATAACATTACCTGGACTTCCTCATGGTCTGCTACCAACATCAGTCCTAGAACGATCGCCATGGCTGTGGTGTCGTGACCCTGAAAATAGACACAATATCAAAACATATTCCAATCTAGTCAAATAATAGCGTCCGCTGACTCCGTCGGCGTGAAACTTATCCTCCATCGCTTGGCAATACTGTATAATGATAAAATATCAAGTGTCGTTTTTGGAAGTCGGTTGTTTTTTTTTGCAAAAAAGTTTTTATTTTTCACTTTTAAGTTGTAATTTTTACCAGTAATTCAGGTTTAAAAACCAAACTGCTAAACCGTTTTTGATGAAATTTCTATGGGACCACTTCAGAAGTATCTCCTTTCGAACAAAAAAAGAATTTTGAAAATCGGTCCACAATTGGCGGAGAAATCGCGTAACAAACACACAAAAAAAAAAAAAACATACCGTCGAATTGAGAACCTCCTCCTTTTTTAGAAATCGGTTAAAAATTTATCAATCAACACATTTTGAAAAAATTCAACCATTAGTTACTATTTTTAACAATTGGTTGAGTTTAACTATGGATCAAATAACCGGCCTTTAGAAACGTAACTATTCCAGATAACGTAAAAGTTAACTTTAAAATGCGTTTTAAAATAAATATATAAATTGCCTTATCATATTGAATTATCTTATTTATGGCTTCTTACAGACATTATAATACGGTATGTGTACCAATGTATGTATTGTGTATTGCTGCAATCATTCGTTATATCTGTCAAAAAACGGTTTACCTAACGGACAGAGTATAAAGGATATATTTTATGTAAAGTTACCTCAAACATAAACGTGTTAACTTCTTCTCTTATTCCTTCCAAATCGATTTCGCCTTTGTTTTCCGCTTCAAGCAACAGATCAAGCATAGCATATCTCTTCTTCCCGCAAATAGAAATATCATCTTCAATAAAGTCACTCTGTCCTGGCTTCCAATTCTTCTTCCTCTCCATTATGACGTCATCAGCGAAGGAATGGACTTTTTCCAGACAAGTCATGAACCTTCTACCGATTGGAAACTTTCGAAAGAGGTATTCGTTGTGGAGCCATATTCTGGTTAGACGGCCCAGAAGAAGGTTGCCGATCTCCAAAATCGCGGATTTGTATTCCAACGTTTTTGAGGACTTGTCAGCATCCAGTTGGGTTCCCATGGCAGTTTCTGGAAAGATGCAGTGTTAGCATATTTTTGGGTGCATTTAAAAGAGCCTCCACGAGTGCAATAAGTTTCGCCACTAATTTAATAGAAGCTAATCTTTATGATAAGAATAGAAGGGATCATATAGTATGTTTCAAGCAAAGGACATTTTTCGATCGTGTTTTGTCCACAATCGTTTAGAAGTCATTCGCATACACGATATTTATATGTATACGAAAGAAAACCAACTCTGTAGAATAAGAGGAAGTGGTTCTAATCCCTTAATTACTTGCATGAAGGAAGTTTCGTATCTGCTCGCACGTGGTCTATAGAGACCCCAATTTGTAAAAGAACAATTTGAAATAGATTATTATTTTTAGGACTGATTTTTCCATCGCCGCTTTATCGGAGGAATAATTTTGAATTATTGACAGTTCTTCCGTACAAAAACTGTCAGACATCAATTTTATTTCACGAAAAAAATTATCGGTCGACTGGCAAATCAGCCCTTGATGAAGTAAGTTAAAACTATTTAGAAAATATAATATTGTTTTACTACTGATGATAAACTAGCTAGCTATAATAAATACACTACTGGGGAGTTTGTTGCGCCACTTCTTGGTCCCAGCGAAAGCACTAGGAAGCGGTGAAAGGCGGGCGTTTTGGGGGACTGTCTTTTATAATTTTGACGTTCGAAAAGTGCTGATTCTCTGCCTAATTTGAATAAATGACTTTTGATTTTGACTTTTTACACCTTAAAATAAAATACTTCTGATGTGGGGTCACCACATCAGAAGTATTTTACTTTAAGGTGCGAGTAATTAAGGGTTAATTCAGCTTGCTTGTAGTTAAACAAGGCAAGTTAAATAAAATCTTGTAACAAAGATATCACGTTTTATCTCCAATTTACTTTGATACGAAATATTTACCCAGTGATCCCCACAATTCTAAGAAAAGATGTTTGTTTCCCGACCTTCGTATACCAGAGATAGTACCGGCTCAACATAATCCTGGGGAATGTTTTCATAACTGAGATAAGTGTTCCAACCGGAATACGAATCTTATAAAAGTCTGTACTGATTTCAAAAGCCATGTATAAAATAAAAAGATGAATGATTACCTCGCAGATGGTTGACCGAAAAAATTTCTTGGCTTGATAGCTCCTTTAGGAATGCGTTGAAGGTTAATAGTTTTACTTTTTAGGATTCCGTACCTAAAGGGTAAAAACGGGACCCTATTACTAAGACTCCACTGTTCGTCTGTCTGTCTATCACCAGGCTGTATCTCATGAACCGTGATAGCAGAAATGGTCACCCATTCACGGACCAACCGCGGCAAGCGTAGCTTAACCTGACCGATCGACCAGCACCCTAATTGCATAACACACGATCAATCGGAATCTGAATCATTTTGAAGCAAATTGCTAATCCATTGCTTCATAAGTTGGAAAAATTTGTCTGCACAACATGTAAATAACGCAATGAATGTTGTTGAACTGTCAAAATGAAACCGATTCCGATTGATCGTGTGCTACGCAATTAGGGTGCTGTGTGACTGTTATTACTTACACACAATCCCCTAGAATCGAATATGAAATTACTAAACGCCTAACGTTCGATGCAGTTACGATTGTAGTTACGATGTATTAAAAGAGGGAGCGAGACAACACGAGACACAGGCTTTTCTGTTCTACTCACACGTTTGGTGACGGAGACTGCCACAAGTTGACGTTGAGCAATGAACATAGTTTAATTTTTCGAAGTCTTTAAAATTAAAGCAACTTTAACTTACCACAAATAGTGAACAGAGTATAGTCACTGATGACAGGCAGCAGGTTGACCTCCGTACCCTCGAAATCCTTAAGCTTCTCCACCAGACCTCGGCTCCTCTCCTTCATGACCACTGTGAAACTCTTCAGAATGTTGAAGTGGAAAGTCGGAGTCAGGATCTTGCGCCGTCTGTGCCATTTTGCACCTGGTGGGGGAAATGGTGATACTCAATTTAATATTTGTCAAATCTTAGTATGGATCTCCATGTTTTTGGTAAACCAAGTTTTGTTCTTAAAGGCCCAAACTTTATAAGGAAAATCCAGGCCGTGGTAAATATGTGAGTCAGTCAGTGAGGCGGAAATGTGGCTGACTGCTCAGGGTACATCTATCAGGGTATCGCTACTTGTGTATACCTCGGTCATGCTAACTGTTACTGATATGATTGGTTCATGGTGACACGGTCAGCCTTTTGTCGTATCGCCATGATTTAATTAACTCTGATGCCGCAATCAACGTAGCCACCTACTGGGCTCAAACAATATAAAACATCGAAGAAGAGTACCATTGACATGAAAAGAAGAAGATTTAACTCTCAAAATAAAATCAGCAACTCATTGATGTTTTCGAATAAAATGTTATTTAATTAATAGAAAACAAACAGTTCATTTATCAAATTAAATTTCATTCCAAAACATCTATCGGTTTCTTACTAAACTTCAACTATATCCGACGACCCTAGTTACTTACCTCCTTTGGTGATCGTAACTACCGTAGGTAAAAGTTTCAATAACATGAGGCTCGCCACCTTCATAACTAGCGAAATATGGGTGTACACACGGCTACACATCAAGCTATGCTAAACCAGTATTGGCTGATCGTTCATTGTGAGAAAATATCATACAAAGTGAGGCCAAGACAAACTGGTTTTGTATAGCTTGCCGTGTAGCCGTGTGTACTATAATAATAGGTTAATTCTGCCTACCCATAATATAAACATAACATCACGCTTGTAATCCCCGAAGGGCTCGGGAGAGGTGTAGACCTACAAGTCGCCAGGGGGCCTAAAAAGGCCACTTTGGCAGAATCATAATAGGATAACAATATGAATCATATTAAGAATCGTAAAATGGTCACAAACTGACAATTCATAATATGATCTGTGTGCAACTCATATCACAATGAATTAACATTTAAACTGTAGAAAAATAAAAAATAAAAAAACCAATTTGATTAATAAAAACTCTACTTAATGAAAAATTTACCGATAAAATTACGGTTTTTATTTTTTTCATACGGCAATGTTTACACCAAATATGAAATGAAATTTTACGAAAATTAGAGGAATTGCTAATGATCCGCTGGAAATTCATGAAATAAATAGCTTTTAGAGGTATTGCTTAAAGTGGCCTTTTGGCCCCCAGATATGTTTACATAATCAGCCTATACTGTTCATACTGCTGGGACGCAGGCCTCCTCTCAGTGAGGGGGACTGGGCCGTAATCCACCACGTAGGCCAATTGCGGGTTGGTAAATGTAACATAACTTAAAATGTTTGTTTCTAAGACATGGCAGTTTCCTCACGATGTTTTCCTTCACCGTGATGAAAATTTTTTTTTAATATCTTTATTAAGAAAATAGGCTTTAATCGCGAAGCGATTATTCCAGCCTCGTAGTATTACAAAATAAATAGAAAGTAACAACTAGGATCTTAACTTAATTAATTTAACAATCAAGTAATATAACTTAATAGCTAATTTGGATGTAGGTTTAGACAAAATCAACACATGTCAACATCCCTTGATGAAATAATTTACACAAAGTAAGTGCGTGACTGGGTTCGAACCTACGACCTACAACTCGTAAGTCGCGGCCGTTTACACTGGACCACCACTGCTCAGATATGTTTAGGTCCATGTAATAGGGGGCAAGCCTATTCCCCACTACCTTCCCCTTCATAATAAACAGGCGTAATGTTGTTACCCTGAAAATGTTTCCATTAAAACTTTTATTAAGCTTGTTGTGATTCGTCGTCGTGATTTCACTGACAAGCTTTAGAAACTTCTAGTGAAATGTTTTAACGAACCCTTTCTTTCCCTTTCTTTCCCTTTTCTGTATTTTCTAGTTAAGTTGTGTTAAGGTAAGTGTTTTTCAAAGACTTTTTCATTTGGCTACGTAGAAAGAGCAATATATATAGTAATATATAGCCTGAAATAATTTTTCATTATACAGACGTTTTAAAAATATTGAGACCACTCTTTCAATCTTCAACTATTATGTACAGACGCCAGCAGGTCAAGCTACCCGAAACTGTCAAATTTTCCCAATCAACCTTGAACCTTAATACTTTAGTGATAAAGTTGAAAATCTATTAAAGAAATTTGACAGATTGTAGTAGCTTGATGTGCTGGCATCTGTACATATCGCAATTTACACTGCCGAGCAATGAAAAAGTTCCACCCACAAAATGCCGACAAACACCTTAATATCTCCTAAGACATATAATTTAAAATTTGAACACAATATTTACGTTTTTATTGGTAATATTCTGATGCGCTGTTAAATGTAGTTCAATATTGCAGACGGCGTCATTAAGCTAGCCTTTCCCGTTTAGGAATAATTTGGTGCTATGTCACTGGAACTTTTTCATTGCTCGCGAGTGTATTTGGAATCGGCGTTGCATATATTTCTCTGCATTTTTAAGTGTTAGGAAGGTAAAAGTATCGAAACAAAAGGAGTATGTAAGCATCGTAGCAGGTGGCGTTGCTTAGTGTCTGCCTACCCCCGTGGGAAGAAGGCGTAAGTTTATGTATTTATGTATGTGTATAGGCAAGTTATAATACTCCTTTCTTACCCGAACTCAGAAGCAGTCCTGTGCCGAGCCAAGCTTCCAGGAAAGTGTACGGTTTGCTCTTCTTTATGTTCCGGGAATGAGATAACACGACCTGTAAACAAGATATTAACAAACTTTCATTAACATGCAAACATTACCGTTACGACATAGGTATGTATGTACCACGGTAATGAGGTAACATTACCGTGTATGTGCTGTTGATAAAACGTCGAAAGGGAACGTCCTAGAGGACATAATTATAGTGAACTTATTGGTGATGTTATCGGAAAGGTCAGGTGCGCAGTACTCCCATCAGACGTGATGACCAGTAGGCCAATTCTCATAATTTAAAATGATCAAAATCTAGTCGCTGTCTCATCTCGGCGACAAACAAATGTCAAAAACTTGTCAAAATAAAGGGAAATTAGACGTATTTTTGACAGATTGAGACTGAGATGAGACTGTGAACGTTCTTAAAACTACGAGAATTGCCCCTCTGACTGTGAACGTTCTTAAATTTACCAGAATTGCCCCTCTGATGTATGAACGTAAAGGATGCAAAAGGAGAATGCAAAGATCGTAGCATGTGTCCTACTAGTTTCTGCGTACTCCCATGGAAGAAGTCGTGAATTATGTGTTATTTATGTTGATAAATAAATAATTGTATACCAAAGTAAAACCAGACATATTCAAATTATAATAGCATTTTGCGAAGGACAAACCACAATAGACAGCCTAAAACCCGCAGCCTTTACATTTTTTTATAAAAAATATGATGTATTTCAACGTACATTTTACCTTATTATCTTGTAAAGAACCCAAAGCATTTTCAGAAACGTTGTTATTGAGTCCGCTACGTGACTTCGAAATATGCGACGCCGAATAATGCAGCGCCGAAAGTTTGCGATAACGAATAATGTAATGACGAAAGCACGAAGCAACGAATATCGTTACAACGAAAACATTTGATAAGCGTAGTGTAGAAGAACAACGCGGTCACACAGAGAAAAGATATGAAAAGCGACTTTAATTTCTAATATTTATTGACTTACCTTCATTAAAAATATTTAATATTAATAGATCCATAAGAACAATATTACGTTAGCTTATCTTATTTGAGCAAAATTTAAGTAACTACTCGAAATTGCTCTTGTTTTGGTTTACTGTGTTGCTTTTAAGGCCGCGTACTTCGGTGTGAAGTTTTTCGTTGTAACGTGCATTCGTTGTTCCGTGATTCGTTATCAAATGTTTTCGTTATAACGATATTCGTTGCTTCGTGCTTTCGTCATTACATTATTCGTTATAGCAAATTTTCGGCGCTGCATTATTCGGCGTTGCATTTTTCGAAGTCACGTAGCGAACTCGTTGTTATTACAGCTAATATTGTGTTCTAAACTAACGGCCTTGTTCATAAAAATCCCCCCTAAAATAGGTTTAAAACACTCATTAGTTAAAATTCTCATTAGAACTAATAAACCTATTATAAAATTCTCTATTCATAAACGTTCAATAAACCCGTCATAGCTATGTTGTCGCTACAAGACGTTTTAACCACAGAGCATGTAACCTTTGTTTTAACGTGATTAGGTTGCCGTTCTGATGAATCCATAGATTAAATGCCAAAACATCTGGTGTCCATGCCCAAAAAACGCATAAAAAAAGATTTACAACGTCACTTGTAACATTTGAAGAGCTTGGCTTCTTGTGTTTCGTTCACGTGTATATTTTTTTAAGAAAATTGGATTGCATTGTATTCTTGTGAGGAGTAGGGGAGTAGGTACTAAATTATAGAGTATAGAAATAAAAATGGAAAACCAAAAAATTAAATCTCTTATTTCTAAAAATTCCCTCATAACTCTTTGCTGTTCTGCCAGGGACTCTGGCATTTTTATGTAGGTATCAGAGTCGCGAACAATCGCGCGGGCTACTCTGGCACAAATGCGACTCACAGTTTGTTGAGAATGGATCTCTCTCCTGGTAAATCTTTCGACGACGTGGAACATGTTCTGCTCGTTCAATAGCATGTAATGCTTGCAGAGTTTGCAAAACTAACGCAAAACACGATATCACATTTTTTTTTTATAAAATTGTATGTCTACTTCCCAGCTCCTTGCAAATAACAGCTTCAACCAACTAACCATAAAACGGACGGTTCGAAAAAAAAAAAAACAGCCGTTGCACATTTGTCGGCCATATTTCTGTTTATTAAAGGTTTATAGTAGGGTCCACCCTGTTATAAGTTACGAAGCCGCTATTGAATACTTACAAAGCTTTTTAGCGTTATTGAACGTTTATAAATAATGCTTTTCGGGATTCTCACTATAACAAGCTAATAAACCTATTTTAACTTTTTATGAATAAAACCGTAATATTATAACGTGACCGTGACCGTAAAGTGACGTGAAAAATAGGCCAGCCAGAGGCCTATTTTTCACGTCACGTTAATTTTCTTGATGTATTGAATGTTTTACTAATATTATTTTAGCCTTGTAGTTCTTAAAGGCAAGAGATTGCATCTGCCATCAGGTACCTCTCTCAAGCCTAAGTAGGTATATTTTCCGGGTTATTTTTATCACAAACCACGTTACCTTTTAACAGGCTTTTCCCAGGGCTCACTAATGGCTTATTTGCTTCAGTGGACATTGGTGAGCGAATAAAGCATTATAGGTCCTCGTAACTTTAATGTGTTTTACATTAACGTTAATAGTACGTAACGCTATGTCCGATATTTCTAAATGTTCTGCTTTCACGACTACACATCATCTTGTATATTATTACGCAGGCCCAACGTCGTATATTATTTTATATATTTATTATTTATTTTCAGAAGGCTTACAGACTAATAATATTTTAGTAACAGTAATATATAACTAAATTGCTTACTACAAGCCTCCACAGATAAATACAAAAAAAATATATATTACTCCTTCATAGTCTGTTACATTAGTTATTCCCTCAAAGTGGTTTATTTAATTTGTTCAAATTTTGCCAATCTGGACAACAAACGGCTCAAGTGCTGGCACGTGCCTCCTGTACAAAAAATGGCTTTGCCAAGAGTTGTCGGATCTTTTATGAGTATGCACTTAAAATGAGACACAAGCGCCTTTGTTTAGCGTTGTGCGGAGTCTAGGATTAAGTATGGGGTCCGAAATGGACTATGGAGCGACAGTGATGGCATTGCAAAATACAGAATTGTGTGGAAAAGTCAGAGTGAGTTGGATTCGATTTTAATTTTAAAGTTTAGGTACATACATAAAAGTATTCCTTTAAAAAATCGTTATTTATTTATTTATTTGCGAGAAACACGGTATGTGTTATGGGTGTTCATAATTACATAGTGCTACATGTCTCACCGTTTTAGCAATATTTAATTTTAGTTTGTTGATATCTAACCATCTTATTACATCATGCAATGTTTGATTAACTTCATTATCATAGTTTTGTTGATCTTTAGATTAAATATTCTTTTGTTTGTAGGACCTTTTCCTCGTAGGTCAATGCTAATAAGCCATTTTACTAAAGAGTCGTTTTGATATGTTGACACTTTATTAAAATGGCTTTAGGACTTTTTGATACGGAGGGATTCGTTTAGACCGTTTAGTCCACTCTCGACCCCTCGACCCCCAATCAATAATGTTTCCACTGGACCCCTAACTGTAGTTTACTCTCGACCCTTGGGGGTCGAGAGTGGATTTTCATACAAAGGATAGGCATACCTTGTCCACTTTCAACCCCTAGGTCGGTAAGCACCTAAAATTAATATTTTGGTACAGTAAGGTACAGATGCTTATACAGCTAAAGTAAAATCCAAACTTTGTTCAAAGTTAAACGATAAGAATAGTTGGTCGTCCTGATTAACTCAAGACAATGTTTATACCATCAAGTATTTTCTAACTGAACTGGTCGCGATACATACTGACCGAGGAACTGCGTAGTGTTTCATACATTTTATATGAAAATACAGGCGGGCTGCACCGCACTTTTTTGTACGAAAATGCTTATGTTACACTACGGCCCGTTGCGGCTGTAATGTGCACATGAAAAATTTCGACGCTGTGGGGTCTAAACTCATGTGCTGAATCCATGGTTACAGTTTGCGCGTCGATGTCCCTGCCCGCCTGTATAGGAGTAGCGAAAAGCGTTCCCTTTTTATTAAATGTCCCTTTCGTTATTAATTCAATAACTCTACTGAAACTGACATGTTATAGGAACACGTATATTATGAACGATGAAATATTGAAGCTTCCGTGAACACGTGTATTTCAATATTATTGTTCGTGCACCTACACCGTGATGTGACCGGCTTTATCCCGTGTCCTGCGGGTGATTTACAACCCGCATATTAAACATGCTTGTGTTATGGTACCATATCATGTTGTATTTGTCAGCTCGAGTATTATTCAGTAGATTTACCCGCTAACTATCAAACAACCGAACCACCCACCAACCTATGAATAACTATTAACATGCATTATCATTAACCATTCAATGGTTAACGTGGTTGTGTATCTAGCTAAAAGGGAAATTTAAATAAAAATTCAGCCGTCCCATAAGTTTTGGTCGAGTAGGTATTAGAGTTTTCTATGGGACAGTTGATAAATTTTTCGCGATTACGATATTGGTCCCATGGAGAAAGTTGTTCAGTTTGATGGTCTGTACCATACCCTTAAATTTGGCTGGTGTTTGAAAATAAACCCTGTATAGTACATATAAGGTTCCACTTTCACCGAACCACCTCAAGCTCAAATAATTTCAGATTGCTCAATACTGACCCATCTCAATGAACCACCCTATATACCGTAACGATCTGCAGTACATACCTCAACGTCCTTCACGTTAGAGACATGCAGGATCCTCCTCTTCATCATCTTGATGACGTAGCGGTCCCCGAACTTTTCGTTGTACTGACGCATTTTCAGAAACAACCCGCCTGGAATAATGACATGAGGGATTAAAGACAGGTGCAATGAAATAGCCCGCCGCTACCAAAAGCTATCAATTGGCTACCAAAAGATTGGACCTTTCATTGATAGTAAAAATAATAAAGAAACCATAAAAGGGCAGTTATTTGCAGGCAGCAGTGGCAGGAAGAATTGACGGCTAAAAAGGAGAAAACAAAAATATAAGCCATGTTAAACTTGGTGGCTGACAAACCAATATGGCGATATAATCATCATCATCATTTCAGCCAAAAGACCTCCACTGCTGGACATAGGTCTCCCCCAAGCACCTCCACTTCGACCGGTTCTGTGCTTCCCGCCACCAGCGGGTTCCTGCGGCATTTACAAGATCGTCGGTCTACCTTGTGGGAGGCCTTCCAACAGTACGTCTTCCGGTACGCGGTTGCCACTCCAGAACCTTTCGGCCCCATTGGCCGTCAGTTCTGCGAGCAATGAGTTCACTGCCACTTAAATTTGGCAATTCTTCAGGCTATGTCACCTTGGTTCTCCTGTGGATCTCTTCATTTGTGATTCGATGACGTAGGGAAAGGAAACTCCAAGCATAGCCCTCTCAATTGCCCTTTGGGTGACCTTCTAATAAGGCCCATTGTGAGCGACAACGTTTCAGATCTAGTAGATCTATTAATACACCGCTTTCCTTCCAGTAATAATTTCCCTCAAGCCCTATTTCGCTCTAGATTAATTCAGTCACGTCTAATAAATATGAACATCTTAAGAACTTAATATTCTTGACGATAATATACAGCGTGTGTCAGAAAGCTGTGGTCAAAAATGGTGTGGTACAGACCATCGAATTCAACCACTGTTTCCATCAGCTCAGTGCCAAAGTGCCACGATGAAGCCATTAGCAGTCGACTATTTCCTCACTCAACAAACATACTAACTGTCTAACGAATGTCGCTGAAAACCAGATCAGTGTATAACGTCTTAGCATTATGCTGAGCGATGGCCGTTTTGCGTGGATGTGACGCATGTTTTCCCCCAACTTTTGTGTTTGTGTTATTTTATGCGTCAGGTTTACCGCAAATAAATGTATTTTCTTTCTTTGTAAACGTTGTAGGTCCCGTGTCAGTAATAGAGATACATAAAATATTAAGAGTCGATTTCTGGCTGTTTAGATCACGGGCGAGAACTTTGTCAAACAAACAACTAGTTTTTAGTGACTAGCTCTACTCACTTCTCGCTAATCTCCGGCGGTACAGTTACCTTAAAACCAATCTACTCTCAAGTTGGGTCTAAAGTTAAAGTTTCCATGCAAACAACGTTGCTGGCTAAATGTAGTGAGAGAAATACGTAAATACAAGTGGTTATTGCCCTGTATTTAACATTCAAAACAATTATTATCATTGTAACAAATATTTATCGAGTTCACTGGTAAATTGAAACTAAAGCGCTGTGTTAAACGTACTGTTTACATTAAAATTCATAACTATTGAACTGTTACGAGTTAAAAAATTACATTGAAAGTCAGGAATTGTAGAAAGAAAATTGCTCTCGAATTGGCGGCTTGTATGTACCAAACGAAAAATCCGCTGTCACAACAAGTGTATGTAAACAAAGTGTATTTGGAAAAGAATTCAATGCTCTTACTATTATTTCTTATTAAAAGCCTGTGATGTGCGACTGCATGACAAAGGCTTCCTTAATGACTCTCTTTAAACTTCCCTCTGTTTAAAGCTGCTAAGAGCCAGTTCTTGTTGTTACGGTTGAAATAAATGGAAATATCTTTCCAAAGATACTACCCACTACATTGTCCACAGATTACAACTAAGATATTTACTAACTGAAGGCAAACGTAACTGTTGTTAGGGCAAACTTAATTATACAAACAAAAGAAACTAAAAACAAAATGCTTGTTTGTATTCTTGATTGCCAATTATACCTCGACGAAATCGAATGAACTTAAATAATGTACTTAAATGCAAACTTTTTGATGAAGAATGACGTCTACGTCTAGGGTTGCCAGAGGAAATAAAATGACAAAAGTAAAATAACATGATTTTTATTTTATTTCGATTTAAAGAAAATAAAAAAAGGAAATGACTACTTTATTTAACTAATAACAACTTTTATTAATAATTATTCTTATATTCCACATCTTACATACGAATATTTAAAGTCTTATTTAAATTAAGCCATTTTTATCATTCGTTCTTTACGCAAAATCGTTCACTACTCCAACACTATGGTTTTATTATGGTAACATTATTTTTCTTTGATACTGAATACGATTAAAAGTCGAGGTATAATTATGGAACTTTAACGGTATAGTCAACAGATTTATTCCTATATACAGGTTAATACATAAAGTTAGGTACCTTATTAGTTTGTGTTAGACTAGCCTGAACTAAAACGGTGAAGGAAAGCATCGTGAGGAAACCGGCATGTCCTAGAACCAGAAATTCGAAGACATATGACATCTAGCAACCCGCACTGGGCCCGCGTGGTGGATTACAGCCCACTCCCTCTCGAAGAGAGGAGGCCGGCTGATTATGTAGACTAGCCTACCGTGAATATATGACAAACCATTCCGGCGTCACTTCTGTCATCAACATCAGGGCCCTAATGCACGATGACCACTTCATGATTTCTTACTTCGAAACCAAGTAAATTCCTTAGCTAATCACATCTGAAGGAGAATTCCCGTAATTAAAAACGTTGAAAACATAGTTGCAATCTCATCTCAGCGACGATGATCAATGTCAAAAATTTGTTAAAAATTTAGGAAAATTACACGTATTTTTGACAGATTGAGACTGAGATCAGACTGTGAACGTTCTTAAAATTACGAGAATCGCCCCTCTGCTAATAACACATTCTCTATGACACAGTGAACGAAACCGTGCGAAAAAACACGAGGTTGGCATGGTTGAATTATCAAAATAGCACGCTTGACAACCGTACGTGGTAAGAATCCGTGTGGAATAAAATTGCCATACTGAATTGGGGCCCAGAGCAACTAGACAAAATGATATTCTACCAGCTATAATGATGATGGAAAAGATAAACATGTATTGGATTGACATAAGCTATCGAACATGTTTTATCAATCCTGTTGAAAGTCTTTACAGAAATAGGAGCCACTTTTAAACCGATTGCCACTTATCTAGGCTAGGCCCACAGGTCCTGTTTTGGGTTCGTTGCCACTAGTACCATTAACAGTTCCATGATGGAACTACTGATGTTTTTTTTAATCACTAGTTCCATTTTAAAAGAATCTGAAAATAATGGAACTACTGATGTTTTTTTTTAATCACTAGTTCCATTTAAAAGAATCTGAAAATAATGGAACTAATGTTGATTTTGATATCACTAGTTCCACATTATTATGTCATCACTAGTTCCGCATTATTATTTTAGGCACTTGTGAAATTGTTTAAGGGTGTAAAAACACTAAGTTTTATAATCATTTTATTTAATAAAATCAACAAATATTTATTTTTTCTACCTTTATTTTGATAGTTTTGTAGTGATAGTGATCGAATAGAATCAACAAACATTTATTTTTTGTGAATGAATTACTAATATTAATACAAATTAATAAAAACGAGACAAATATACTGTAGCTCTTACATATTATTTTATACGATGATGCAACATTAATGAAGTATAGACAGAGCTCACAACCTAAACGACGCAGAATTTACCGAGACAGAAATGATTGAAGCCCAAATGCAATTATAAACAGGCGAAATATCTGTGGGTTATTTTCAGCATGAATACTTAGTAAACATTTGTGAAAAAGGTTTGGGGCAAAATTTAAATGTGCCATTCATAAAAAAAGTCTCATCAAGTATTGCCATGTAAATACTTAGGTAAAGTAATTCATTCGCAAAAAATAAATGTTTGGTGATTCTATTCGATCACTATCACTACAAAGCTATCAAAATAAAGGTAGAAAAAATAAATACTTGTTAATTTTATTATATAAAATGATTATAAAACTTAAGTGTTTTTACCTCGTGTTTTTACACCCTTAAACAATTTCACAAGTGCCTAAAATAATAATGTGGAACTAGTGATGACATAATAATGTGGAACTAGTGATGACATAATCAACATTAGTTCCATTATTTTCAGATTCTTTTAAAATGGAACTAGTGATTAAAAAAAAACATCAGTAGTTCCATTACTTTCAGATTCTTTTAAAATGGAACTAGTGATTAAAAAAAACATCAGTAGTTCCATCATGGAACTGTTAATGGTACTAGTGGCAACGAACCCTGTTTTGCACGCGCTCGTCTTTACTGGAAAATCGATACTCTGAGCGAATGCAAGGTGTATGTACTTTCAAATCTCTGTTTGATAGTTTGACATCGAATAATACTTTGACCTAGATAATATTTTTAACTGACATGCCTAATTTTGTAACATTAATTCTTAATAATTTATTCAATTCAATATTAACCTAATATTTTTACTTTTGTACCGTAATAATTTTATTTGTATACCAAAAGGCTAATTCTCGTAATTTAAAACGTTCAAAATCTAGTCGCAGTCTCATTTCAGCGACAAACAAATTTCAAAAACTTGTCAAAATCTAGGGAAATTACAAGTATTTTTTGACAGATTGAGACTGAGATCAGACTGTGAACGGTCTTAAAATAACGAGAATTGCCCCTCAGATGTTTGCGCGCCCCACGTGGCAGAATGTGATGAGACCATTTATTAATTTAAGACCATGTAATGTACCATATTCGGACAAATAAATGAATTTGAATTTGAAGGTGAAAATGCGACATACGATTGGAACCAACATTGTAGTCCCCAAAGCAATCATTGCCGTAGCACTTTCCTCCGCGTAGCAGTCTACGACGTAGCACTTTCCTCCGCGTAGCAGTCTACGACGTAGCTCGTAGCTTTCCTGCTACGCCGCACAGTACCTTAGCACATTACCATATTTTGAGCAGTTCACATCATCCTTGTCATGAAGGGCTTGTAGCTAAATTATAACAGCCGCACGGGTCAATTGATCAGGTTAACCTGCGCTTGCCGCGGTTGGTCCGTGGATGGGTGACCATCTTTACATACCAAGACCCCTCCGTGCCTCGGAAAGCACGTTACGCCGTTGGTCCCGGCTGTCGTTCGTGGATCTTTGGCAGTCCGTTACGGGTCATCAGAAGCCCGGAAATCTGACAACCGAAAAGTATCGTATTACCCAGTTGGTTGTGGAGGTCAGATAGGCCCGCGCTCTATGTAAAAGACAACCAGCTGCATCCGGTTAGACTGGAAGCCGACCCCAACATAGTTAAGAAAAGGCAGGCAGATGATGATATCATCCTTGTCATCCTTATTCCTAACTATTTTAAAACGCAATATCTTATGCTATAGTATCTCTCAATTAAAAAGCTTAAAAAGATACCCACAGTAATATAACTAAACCTTAGCCAGAAAAAATATCATAGTTGTTAATCTTCTCTCTGGAAAATGAAAAAAGTTGATATAGAAATACTCTTCCTGCAATATTGTAATATAATACTTTTAAACTAATTAGATTAAACCTTCTAAATAATCATAAAGCACATAATATTTTCTTTGAAGTTGTTCATCTAGAACAATTTCAAAGAAAAATAGTAAGTGCCTCATTAAGACAATTCAAGCAGGTTTTCATCCTGAATCTCAGAGAAAACAAGGAAATATCTGTTTAGTAATTTCCTTATGCCCTGAAGGCCTTTGCCCTGAAGTTGGACAGGACAGATTATACCGTAGATTATACCGTTAGATTATACCGTTAGATTATACCGTATCACTTGTCTGACTGTACGTATAGTAGGGTGTAGTACCTAAAGTACACCTCTGCCGAACCCTTCGGGGTTTACAGGCGTGATATTATATGTAAGAACTACAAAACGTACTTACGTGGTGTAATATTTATAAATTCGAGGGCACATCCTATGATCGGACGGCGCGGCGGCCCAGGCAACTTGTCCAGCGGATCGTCCTCCTCAGCCAAGAGTCTCCAGATCACGAAGGTGATGAAACCCAACAGTGCTAATGTTAGGAGCATTTTGCTAACACTTCATTGACCTCGGTGTATCCTTCGAGTTGATTGTTTAGATATTGCGTAGGCTGTGAAGATACGTCTGAAAATAACTGACAAAGGAAGAGTAATTAGAGAGGTGCTTGATGTCACTTACACACAACGAACAGAATAGATTGAAGTGCTATCCGAAAGGATCCTATAAATGCTGTGTGAATAACTATCTCCAGTAGCGACGGATCCGTTAAAAAGAATCCTGTAAAAACGTACGTATATGTGAACGCGCCCTTACCCAGTAACTATAGGTTGCAGAGGTCAGATAGGCAGTCATCATCAGTCTATAGTAGTCTACTGCTGGACATAGGCCTCTCCTATTGCACGCCATTCAACTCGATTTTCGGCAACTCTCATCCAGCTGCTACCAGCCATCCTACGAAGATTGTCGCTCCACCTCGCTAGCCTGAGGGCGTCCTTACGTTTACCGATTCGCGTTGTCCACTCAAGAACACGTCTACCACAACGGTCATCGGTTCTACGGCTAATATGGCCGGCCCATTGCCACTTCAGCTTGTTTATTCTGTGAGCTATCCCGACAACTTTGGTTCTCTGCCGGATCACTTCGTTGCGGATTCGATCCCTCAGAGAAGCAGTCGCTCTATGTAAAAAATACTGGTGAAACTGATCCCAGATGAGTTGGGACAAGGCAAAGCAATTGACTATTATTTACTCACAATTTATTTATTACTTTAATTAAAACGGTTTAAAACCAATTACAGTAATTAAAGATACAATTTATATACATATACACGACCACAAGATAAAATAAAACATAAAAGTACATAAAAGATAAAATATAAAATCATCAAGTAAAACAACACTTTCATAAATCCCTCTCACAGTACTTTTGACATGCTGACAAAATCTTCGTCCATTCGTCCGCAAACAGATCATTTGTTGGACTAGAGTCCAAGAGATCATTAAGTGCGGCCAGAGTACGTGATATTGGGGACATAGCACGCGCAAGTGTGCGACATGGAGGCACAGCAAACCGCCTGTGCTTTCTGCCGCGTGATATGAATTTATTCATATCACAATGTGTACCAATGTGTACGCAATGTGTACCGAATTAGTACATACTAACAGGTTAACAGGTACAAGCAACTGAATCATTTTTTTTTGTGTATGATCATAAATCATAATATTATGGCACTTGGGCGAAGTAAAAAGAGTAGATACCTAAGTATTTTAAAATCTTAGCAGGTGGAATTCTGTAGATTCTGCCTACCCTCATTGGAAAACGTTATCCTTTTTCAGTTATTTTTTTTATGTTATCAGTAGGGCTTCGCTGTCGGTCCGTCTGTTACAGGGCTGTATCTTTTGAACCGTAATAGGTAGACTTGAAATTTTTACAAAGTGTGTTCTACTACGGCCACTATAACATCAAATCATAAAGCATTGTTTTATGTTATTTATAGTTTTGCTGTAATGCCTAAACGCATTTTTCTTTCTTTCATTTTTTTTTTCTTAGCCTACATTGTGTCCCACTGTCCCAAGTCTGGCAACCAGTCTTACCAAGGGGTATAGTATTACCCAGTAACTGGGTTGTGGAGGTCAGGTAGGCAGTCGCTTCATGTAAAATACTGGTATTAAGCTGCATCCGGTTAGACTGGAAGCCGACCCCGACATAGTTGGGAAAAGGCAGACGATGATGATAACACTGTGTCCCACTGCTGGGCAAAGGCCGTCCCTTTTTCCTTCCAAACCTCGATTCTTTCATCAATAAAAATAAATTAAAAGGGGTTTAAAAACTAAAAGAAACGAAAAAATATGTAGAGTTCAATGTTGTAATGTGGAACCCTTCATATGCGAGTCCGTTGACCGGTTTTTTATTTTTACCGGTTGCCAGGCGGTTGCCGTACCGGTACCGGTACCGGTATCAGTCAGTAGAAAAACACAGCGAACAACAACTAATAATAATAAAATAAAACAGGAGGACACCTGAAGAGGCTCTCGTTGGGCAGCTGGATCAAGGGCTTGATTCAGAAAGCGGTACTACTGGACACGGCTCGCATTGTCAGGAGGTTCCTCTCTCTCTGGAGCCCTGACCACCGGTAGCCTGGACCCTGTTCCCGATACCGTTGGGCTACTATTTTTTAAATTTTTTTAATGATTTTTTTTTATCTTTTGTTATAAAAATATTGAAAAATGTAATTTATAAGTATTTAAATGAGATAAAGGAAATAACTAAAAGATTTTCAGTCTATTGAAATATGCAATCTATTACCTCGAGAATAAATAATAGGTTTTATTTTTATTTGGCATTGGCAAGGTTAAAGTTAATATCAGACATTTATTTATTTTGTTTACCTTGACAAACAATTTACGTAACAGAAACAAGTTTGTTGGATATATAAAATTAAAATTGAATAATTATAATAAATTGTATGATATTGGTATTCACTTCCGTATCCGTACGGATCTCAGCTATAAAGATTTGCTATTGAAAAGATCTTTTCTGAATGTAACAACAGCACCCTCATTTCGAAACAAAGAACAACAATCTGAATCATTTTGAAGGATATTGCTAATCCGGATATTGGATAGGATATTGCTTCATATTTAAAAAAAACCGGTCAAGTACGTGTCGGGCCACGCGCAGTGTAGGTTCCGTAGTTTTTATAACAGCCAAATGCGGGTCGTATTCGCTGACTGATAGTTTCGTACCATGCTCTAACTAAAAGCCAAACATGACTACCTACCTAATTTGACTTCCTATACAAATCCTCACCTGATCCGACAATTTTGCACGGAAAGTTTTAATTTTTTTTTTTGAGATTTGGTTAAAACTTGTCATAGCCGGTGTAGCAACTGTTTTTTTTTAATAAAACTTATTTAGGAATGAAACAATAGTGCGATACAACGGATGCCTCGCGCCATCTATCGACATTTATATGGAGTTGCTCGAAATTTTCGAGTCTAATACAATTGGTCGACTATTACTCGTAAACTTGTAAAACCCACTTAAGTGTAATAGTTGTAATAATGACGGCACGGTTGGCGCAGTGGTTAAGCGATTTACTGCTGCGCTGCGTGTCGCGGGTTCGATTCCCGCACGGAACAAATAGTTGTATGACCTACATGTATTTGTTCCGAGTCTGGGTGTTTTTCTATCTATAATATGTATGTATTTACAAAAAAAAAATGTATATAAGTAGTTTATCAGGCATCTTGTTACCATAACACAAGCATTAGGTTGCTTAGCTTGGGACTAGATGGCGCTGTGTGAAATGTCCAGGGATATTATTATTATAGTTTTCCTTTAAACTTCGTTATATATAGGTACTACTGCCGTGACATTTGAATTTATAACTACAACCGTTTAGTTGGTAGAAGGGGGGGACACTTGACTCTAACGAAAATTGGTACTTTAAAGCTTGATAAGTCACGAACAGTTTACTTAATCAAAAAACGGTCGTCCCAAACCCCTAATATTTTTGAAATACCTATCCAACGATATTCCACACTATGGGAAGGACGAAATAAAAAATTATCATCCCCACTTTAGATGTAGAGGAGGTACCCTAAATAATTATTTTTTTCAAAATTTTATTTTGTCTCTTTTTCGGCGTCATTAACGTGTATACTCATGCCAAGTTACAAATTTCTAGTACCAATAGTTTTTGAGCTTAACCGCGGGCAGACAGACAGACAGATGACATGACGAAACTATAAGTAGTAGTTTATTTCCACGAAACGGCACTGGAATGCATACTTCGAAGACACGAACATCGGAGCCGTCGGTGCGCCATCTTCGACGTAGACACCATGGCTAAGGGTTCCTTGTTGACTACGGAACTACTACTACTACTACTTGTGTAAAATAACAATTGAATAATAATTCATGACGTCATGAATCGTCGTTTCGTCTATAGTTAATCGTAACTATCCGTAAATGTAACACATGTACCAACTCGCACTGGGCCTTCGTGGTGGATTACGGCCCACTCCTCTCTCAGAGAGGTCTGTGTCCCAAGAGTGGGAAAATTATAGGCTGGTTGCATGAAAGTCGCGGGGAAAACCAAACACTTATACAGGGTTATTTTTCAAAGACCAGCCAAGTTTAAGGATGTGGTACAGACCATCAAACTGAACAACTTTCTCCATGGGACAAATAGCGTAATTGCGAAATTTTTATCAACTGTCCCATAGAAAACTTCAATACCTACTCGACCTAAATGTATGGGACGGCTGAATTTTTATTCGCGATTACGATTACGATTACTATATATTGTTTACTGTATATACTGTATAATGTTTGCCAAACACTTAATCAACATTAACCTCAAAATATATAAATTAATTAGCATTTACAAAACACAAGTCATAGTATAAAGAGAGAAGTACGTTATCTTCATACGCACCGTGCGCGGCTTGTATGTGTGCGCCAAAGTATCTATGCGTCGCCGCACGCACACTTAAACAAATCTCGGCCCGTTTCGCAGCGCGCCAGTCGGGGCTAACATCACACGAGGTTCGCGCGTCACGGCTTTTCGGCACCGCTAAATGAATGAAAAATGTGTGATAATCGCAGGAGAAAGTATTGCTGTGTGTTTGGGTGTTTATTTTATTGGTTTATTTTATCCTTTTTTTTTATAAATAATAAATAAATATCCCTGGACATTTCACACAGCGCCATCTAGTCCCAAGCTAAGCAACGTAATGCTTGTGTTATGGTAACAAGATGGCTGATAAACTACTTAAATACATTTTTTTTTTTTTTTTGTAAATACATACATATTATAGATAGAAAAACAATACTGCTATGACTCTTGAATAAATTTCTGTGTTTGTTAGGAAAACTATTGTTGAACTTTATTGACTAATGATCACTGAATTAGTTATACAGAGATATGTGTTATCTTTGGCAAGGGCCGGGCTTTAAACTAATGAATTGGTGACAGTACGAGTACTATCAGTAACCTACCGTTTACTCGCGCTCATCACCGCCCCGCACCCCCTTTCATCGTGAAAGGTTTCATCATCGTTTAGGTACCCAGACAATACAAGTAAAAAATACAACTTCCCGACCCTTGCCAATTTATTGGCACTGAATTAAAAGTTAAATAAAAGTGACAACCCTGAGACAGTAGGCAATTATATCGCGGAATGTGCCGGAGATAGCCTACTTCCTCTCTTTATACTATGCACAAGTTCTACTCACATGGTTAATTGACAAATTTCATTAAACTATTTACTTTGTGACAACTATTAGAAGTTATCGTAACAACAACAATTTAGTTCGAATCAAAAATTACTAATGTTAATTTCATGTTTGTTAATATACCGTCGCACAGTGTGAACAGCCAGAATAATTCATTAACAGTTTAATGCGAAATCGATACTCATTTACTGGAATTAGACTGAGAATCTACTTTATTACGCGCGTCATAAATTACGTAAGTTAGGTCGCTTCATTCAACGTAACGAAACATCACGACTGTATTCCCCGAAAGGCTATTAGGCAGAGGCGTTCTTCTAGTGCACCAAAATTTCGCCAGTTCTTTTCGCTTTATGCTTTATTTACTCAGAAATAAATGATACTCTATCCATTCAATTATGTTCAAAATACAGTTTCGCCGAAAAATGCAATGGTAAATTAATAGTGTACACTTGTACATAATATGTTTGGTTTATTGCTGAAATTAAATGTTTATTTATGTAAGTAGATCACACTTTTACACGTCAATATTTTTTAACTGACTTCTAAAAAAGGAGGAGGTTCTCAATTCGGATGTTTGTATTTTTTTTTTTTTATGTTTGTTCGCGCATTGCTCCGTCGCTTGCCAACCGATTTGAAAAATTCTTTTTTTGTTGGAAATGGACTTCCCAAATGGTCCGATAGACACTAAAAAGTGAAAAATAACTTTAATTTCGGAAGTCGGTGGCAAACAACGAAAATACGAACCCAACGACACCGACTTCCGAAATTAAAGTTATTTTTCACTTTGCAGTGTCGTTTTTGGAAGTCGGTTGTTTTTTTTTTTTTTCAAAAAAATTTTTTGGTCAATCTTTTAAAAACTAGACGGTGCGCGGCGCCTGCAGTTACTAGCTGAATGATCCCTGAGAGGAAATGGCGAAGCAAACTCAGAGGTCATGGTCTCTTTTTAAAGTCCAAACATTATATTATTCGTATTTTATATGAGTATAACAATGTAGGGCCATGTCTGGAAGGGTATTTTGAAGAAAGAACCATACAATGGTTCAAAACTTCTTCCTTTGAAACAATCGGAAAGCATGCAGCGGTCATCGTGTAGCACATCCCTATTTAGGGAGCTCAATCTAGCTGTGCGTATAATTATCATCATCATTTCAGCCGACAGACGGCCACTGCTGGACATAGGCCTCCCCAAGCACCGCCACTTAGAATCAGGGGGCCTACTCCGAAGTGCAAAGGTCGAATGTTCGGATCGGACCGACACATGGCCGAACCTAATATTATTGAAAAATGCGAAAAAAGTTCGGATCGCCTCAGTTGGGTCGGGACCATAGTGAATATTCGAAAGAGTGTAGGAGTGTAGGATCGGAACCGACCGAACCAAATAGTAACTTCGTAGCAGGAAACGGCCGAACATTCGGCCGATACTACTTCGGAGTAGACCCTCAGGAAGCCGCTGAATGAGAGAAGCCTAGAACCGGTCGAAGTAGGGTTGAACGAACGATGACAACTTTTTACTCTCAATCAGCCGATCGATTCCGTAAAAATCTCAACGTGAAAAGTTAGGTAAAGTGAGCTTAGAGTGAGCTGTCAATAGTGTCAATCCCTAGCATTAGTTGGAATGACAGCTCACTCCACGCTCACTTCACCTAAGTTTTCATGGTGAGATGGTTACAGAATCGCACTGCAGTTTGTGAGATAAAATAATATGTACTATGTCAAAGTCAATGTACAACAGACGCAGCTATTTTATTACATAGTTATACGTGACAATCAACATTAATAACATAAGTAGTTGACAGTCATGTAATTAATTTTAATGACACAGTGCCGGCGTGTAAAATACGCTTCTGCTTACCCCTTCAGGGAATAAAAGGAAAAAAAGGATGGTGTAAAGTTATACGTGATGCTTTTCACTCAACCGTCAATTAACACATTTATTTGTTAGTAGTTTTCAAACTTTCGCGAATTACGTTCATTAGGATAAATATCGGTATCGGTACTTAATTTTTATTATTAGTTACGAGCTGCGCAACGCGGTTTCACCCGCATAAGTTTCCTGTAATAAAAAGTATCCTATGTGTTAATCCTGTTTATAAACTATCTGTGTGCCAAATTTCATTCAAATCAATTTAGGAGTTGTGCGTGAAAGAGTAACAAACATCCATCCATCCATCCTAACAAACTTTCGCGTTTATAATATTAGTAGGATTAATATCCCACTGCTGGGTGAAGGCTGTCTTTCGACCTCTCTCTGCCCATAGCTGCCAACGAACAATATTTATATTAAAGAAGTTCAGCTCATCCTGGTATCGGTATATTTTAATATTATCGCGCACAAATATTTGATTAAAAATATAACTCTGACTAACCTCCACGGTTCCACCAAGTAACAAAGGTCAGGGTCACGACAACACTGGCCACACTATTATTTTCCCCACATCATTGTATCCATAATTTTTATTATAGTTTGCCAACTTTTTATTACTAATTGGTATCGGTAATTGGTCTCCTGGCCGCATTCGAGTATAGCAACTGGACTTTGCCCGGTATGAATTATAATGTATGTGATACATACAATACAAAGTGAGGTAAAACCCAGCCTGGCCAAAGTTCAGTTTATAAACAACTTTAAGTGCGAGACCGAAGTCCAAAGTTCACTGGCCGCTTTTGAAAGAAAGAAAAAGTATTTATTGCTACTCGTACACGAAGATCATAAAACTACACTAAACTAAACACAGTCAAAAATAAACAAATTAAAAATTTCTTTTAGTTACATTTTAAAAAAAAAGTAACTAAAAGAAAAATGAAATACGAGGCCAAAAGACTCCTATCACAGCATGATGCTGCGGAGGTGATCCAGCAGAAAACCAAAGTTGTCGACATAGCTCACAGAATAAGCAAGCTGAAGTGGCAATGAACCGGCCATATTAGCCGTAGAACCGATAAACAATGGGGTAGACGTGTTCTTGAGTGGAGATCACAAATCGGTAAACGTAACGTAGGACGCCCTCAGGCTAGGTGGAGCGACGATCTTCGCAGGATGGCTGGTAGCAGCTGGATGAGAGTTGCCGAAAATCGAGTTGAATGGCGTGCAATAGGAGAGGCCTATGTCCAGCAGTGGACTGCTATAGGCTGATGATGATGATGGGTCAAAGTCTAGTTGTTGTTTTCACAGCGGACCCTATCAGAATACCAGCGCTGCGACATTTATTTTTTAAATGCAGCTGAATACCAGTATTTTACATGGAGCGACTGCCTATCTAATCTTCACAAACCAGTTACTGGATAGTACGATACCCCTTGGTAAGACTGGTTTTCAGACTTTCGTGCTTCTGAAGACCCGTGACGACTGCCAAAGATGCAAGAATGACAGCCGGGACCAACGGCTCAACGTGCTTTCCGAGCCACGGAGGGGTCTTGGTATTTAAAGATGGTCACCCATCCACGGACCAACTGCGGCAAGCGTAGCTTAACCTGATCGATCGACCCGTGCGGCTCTTATAACTTAGCCACAAGCCCCTCAGTATGGATATAGTATTTATCGGATAATATAGCAGCAGTAGTAGTCAATACACTAGTATAGATGGATGTTATAATAATCTATCTCCTGTATGCTTATTGGAATGTAAACGGTTCTGTAACTGACTGGCTGAATGCCTGATTGACACACAGCTAGAATCAACGGAAACATTACATTTCTGAAATATAGTCCATGCAGGGTATAGAGATGCATCATCGCTTATAGAACAATATTCGACTCTAACAGTTATATATTATTCATTCTTTTGAAGGAAATCGTATGGCTATGGTAATATATTATTGGAATTTTTGCGTCAAGAATTTCTCAGTAGCAGCCTGGAGTCAAGATTTTTGCCTGAGTGACGTCACTAAGCACCCCCTATTACATGGCATTTAAAAATAACTGGCAAAATGTGGATGTACTTAAGGCACCTTTTCAGAATTCTCCGGAAAAACAGGCGTGATTTTATGTTATGTTTTGTCTGTAAAATTCAAACGGGTGAAGCCCCGAACAAAACCAAGTCTATTCAAACAAGAGAGATGTGTGCAACACTGCAACAAAAGGTACTGTATCATGTTACACGCGTCAGTGTCATACAATGTACAGACGCCAGCACATCAAGCTACTACAAACTGTCAAATTTCTTTAATAGATTTTCAACTTTATTGCTAAAGCGTTAAGGTTCAAGGTTGACTGGGAAAATTTGACAGATTCGGGTAGCTTGATGTGCTGGCGTCCGTACACAATGACTCGATGCGGTCTGTGTCTGCGGTGAGCGAGTTACGACTATCACATTACACTCATTCATGTTTCCGGTAAAATTGCAGCAGTCATGCAGCTTATATCGTAGGAACATGAACCAAACAACGACAAAAACGCCAACTAAAAAGGTTTGAACAAGACGTCAATATCGATATATTTTCGGTTTTCGTACAGCCGGAGTCACGCGTCATTACTGAGTCATGTAATTAAGGCATAAATCATACAGATTTTACTGATTACGTGTGACACGAGTCAGTTCCATCGGGCAACTCCAACCATCATCTAGCCTTTCCCAAATATAAACGCAGGCATGCGGGCTCCTCTACGTCGCCTTACAGGCACTTTCAATAAGTTTTTCTCTGGGATCTATTTGCTTTATCCGTTGGAAAATTTAGAAACATATTGCTTAACGCAATCAAAGAATTATGTGAATAATATTGAATCTTTAGTGATCCTTAGTAGCTGGAATTTGTGTGTATCTTATTTCATGTACTTATGTATTCCGAACATTGTCTTTGTCTTTTTGTGTATCTGTGGAGAACGTTGTTGGTTGCACATTTGTATAACTCCTTATGTTCTATTTCCTTGTAAAATATAATGTGTAATTGTTTGTTCTTCCGAATAAATAAAATAAAATATAAAAAATGTTGGGGTCGGCTTCCAGCTTAACCGGATGCAGCTAAATACCAATATTTTATATGGAGCGACTGCCTTTCTGACCTCCACAACCCAGTTACTGGGTAACACGATACACCTTGGTTAAAGTGGTTGTCAGACATTTGGATTGTGAGTAATAAGCCTATTGCCATCAACCGGGCATAAGTGCAGACACCGGGTTGTTTCTGCTAAGTATTTCGAAATGCTTCTGTGTTCCGGTTTCTGGTACAAGTGTTGCAGCGACTTTTTACTGGTAATTACAGCCATAAGGGATTTTTTATCGTTGTATGTATGCTCGGCAACATTGGTTAGGAACGCATTGGTCAGCAAACTCGCGAATTTTTTAGGGGTCAACGAACGCTGGTAGTGTTTTTACTTGAAGTATGTGTTGATAAAATCTGTTTTATTTTGTCTTATCATCCTGTAGGTATATATCAAAACCCGTCACGTCTGTAAAGTTTACCTAAACAAAAAAAAAACTGATACCATTTGAAGCGTCTACACAAATCTCACACAAAAAAAAACTGCATTACTTAATTTGTTGTTGGAAGGACTATATAATTTGACATTACTTATTTTAAAAAAAGACTTCGGAACTTTTTAGTAGACAAAGTTTATTATAGTGTTGCAGATTTTTTATTGGAGAAAGAAATTGTTTGACTATTTTATATTTTGTATTTAAATAACATTAAATTGTGACATTAATTATATTATTGACTGATGAATTAGAATTAATTATTTATTGAATGAATTGAATAGTTAAACATTGATAATTATTAGTGAATGATGAACTAGAAGTAGGTATGTTATTTAATGGAATAATAGTAATTTTATTTGTAAACGCTATACTTTTGCATGCCTTGTAATTGGCAAAATATGGCTGTTTCTGTATTTATATTATGTACCATCATGACTTGTACCCATATTTGCAAAATAAAATATCTCTATCGCCCTATCTTTGTTTTTTGTTTCATCATGTTTAGATATCAATAACCATCACGTCTGCGGAGTTTGGCTAGTTAATTTAATTCACCCTGTATAGTACCTATAGTTAGATTTAATAGCACTAACACACAAACCTTGTCCATTGAAAGTTATAAACAGGTGACTCGTAATGTATTCTATTTTATTGACACGATAATTTGACTAACTTAGCCCCCGAGAGCATGTTAATGAACATGTAAAGCTGTGAGTTTATGTTATACGACCTAAAAGCAAACTGGTATTATACTTGTATTACTAATTCTATTATACATATTATCAACAATATTTCAACTTTAAATAAAAAGGTATTACTATTTCTACTCACATCTTTATTAAATGTTACTCGACGAACTATCACAAGAAGATAAGAACGACAATAACAAAACTAACACACACAAACGTCACTTATTAACACAATTATTTGTTCATTGCTTAGGTATAAACAACACATGTCATATTCACTCATTTAATATTTAATTTAGTACACAAGCCATTAATGAAGAGTTGAAGTTATAACATTTAATAAACTAACACTTCTCCAATCATACGCAGACACCCGCGAGTATCTACCAAAGAACTGAGCGAGAACAAAATATTACATCGAAGATAACCAATCACACATGATTATTTCCAAGTTTATACTGCATTGACACATCCATTGATAGCGGAACGAGATTAGAACAAACATCTTTTATAACATAAGTGGCAATGTATAAACACTACGTCAATAGTTACGTGTACAGCATCAAGGTTAGTTACGCTTGTATCAATAATTTTTTGCCGCTTATTGATGTTTTTATTTGTTGAAAACTGGTTTGTTGATTATGATAAGAATTTTTGTATCTTTATTATGTGTATATCATTGTCAACGTAATATTAGTATATCATTGGAGCAACACTTTATTTGCTTCTACCACTGTCTGAGCAATTGTTGTGCATGAATAATTCGATAGATGGCGTTGTTAGCTGATGCACTCATGCGTCCAGTTTCCAACTATCTCAACACAGCTGATCTTGATCCATACATATTAACTGTAATTTTACGCTTGGCTGCATTGAACTTTAATCAGAGGACTTTTCTCGTAATTTTAAGAACGTTCACAGTCTGATCTCAGTCTCAATCTGTCAAAAAATACTTCTAATTTCCCTACATTTTGACAAGTTTTTGACATTTGTTTGTCGCCGAGATGAGACTGCGACTAGATTTTGAACGTGTTAAATTACGAGAATTGGCCTTCTGATGTAGCTGGTAATGATAATGAGATTAGACTAGCTTTTCGGTATTCTATAGGATGCATTCTGGAGAGTGTGTGCGGGAATTACATGACTTAATTCCGCCATCACCGTTCCATCATCGGACAACCCGTCGTACGGCGAGTTTCCACCCTTACGTTGTTGACACCGCTACGATCCGGACGAAGCGTTTCGCCTCGTCGTTTATACCGCGTACATCGAAGGACTGGAACAATTTGCCTGCAGCGGTCTTCTCGTCCGATTATATAAATAGTTATATATATTAGTGCGCTTTTCCATCAACGATTGCATCACTGCTTTTCATCAGGCGGGATCGCAGTCAAGCACCAGTTTATATCATTAAAAAAAAAAAGCAATTGCCAGCGCCTTCGCCCGCGTGGAAATTGGAAATAGTGTCCTATGTGTTAATCCAGGTTATAAGCTATCTGTGTGCGAAATTTCATCCTAATCCATTCGGTAGTTTTTGCGTGAAAGAGTAACAAACATCCATCCATCCTCACAAACTTTTGCATTTATAATATAATGGATGTTATCCACAGCTCTATGAGACTATATATAACATCAGCTTCGAGTTGCATAAAAACTACCTAAAACATGCTGTTAGTTAGCCTAGCTTATTTAGGATTTGACTTCGCATAGAAACTGTAACGAATAGGTACGACTTTGTTTTTGAGAACTAGCACTTACTACTAGGAACAGACGCCAGCACATCAAGCTACTACATCCTACAAATTTCACAGTTTCAGGTAGCTTGACCTGCAGTGCTGGCGTCTGTACTTACTGCCAATGTGCAGACCCACGGCCCTGGGCCCCAAGTCTGCTATTTTTATAAATTCGTCATTCCAACACGATCCCATTCCCACCCCATTGTCATTTTGCTTAAATTTCGTAATCTGCTAAATTCTTAATGGCGATCATTGGTCGGTCAGTGGTCTCGTAATAGAATTGTGTCATAATGACATTGTCGTATTGCCTTTATTAGAAAACCCGTTAGTAGAAATGATTTTCGAAAAACTACCACTACTTTATTTATGCCAGATTTCATTTATATATATTTTTACGTATTATTTATTAGTGTTTTATACAAGTCAAGTGTTCTAAGTAAGTCAGTAATTCATTTATCATTATGTACGAGATTACCATTCTATGCCATTTCTTTCAATGGAGTGTCAGTGGTTGACCACTGGAAAATCATAATGACGCCATTATGTTAGTAGATTACCAAACTTGTCAAAATCAACAATTATGAAATCAATGATAGACCATTATGACACTATTGTAATAGCAGACTTGGGGCCCAGGTGGGTGGACGAGCTACAAAAGATCGCGGGAAGGACTTGTCTCAGACTCGCTCGGTTGGCCTATGCTTAGGAGAGGATGGAAGAAGTTGGCCAGTGGTGATGATGATGATGACTGCTAATGTGCATCTGCGAGTTGCCTGACTTAAAATATGGCATCGAAAAGTTCCTCCACACCGCTGTCGACTGGCAATGGTCCTAAGAGACTGGCGGCATTGTTTTAGTTGAGTAAGGATAATATTTATTAAGTTCTATTGTGTCTCGCTTAATGTTCTTTAACCGAATAATTACGTATAGTTGTTGCTACCTATACACATACATACACATTTCATTTTAATTCTGAATAAACAATATGTTTAAATAATTGCAAGATATACCTACTTCATGTAGCCAAAGATCCTAGTTGTTTCAATCTTGTATTTGTCGTATATATTACTCAAGTCCACAAATGCATCACTAGGAAAATCAATATGAGCTCTGAAACTAAGATCCGTATGTAATGTGCAATAAAAAAAACAGATACGTACCTGCATAGCTATTCACAAACACTCGATACGCTTCCGTACCGTATCGAACACCAATCACTGTTATCGTAGAAGTCATCTAAACGCTGTTCACAAGTCCAAAACTCGAAAATGTTGACAGTTTTTTTTTAAAAAAAAAAAAACGTTGCCCCACACTAGGTATTTTTCCTGTATCTTGGGTGCATTTACAAACATTTAAACTCACATACACAAACAGCCAAAAAAACGTTGCCCCACACTAGGAATTTTTCCTGTATCTTGGGTGCGTTTGCAAACATTTAAACTCACATACACAAACAGCCAGACCCGGGACAACTACTTACAAGTAGTTGTCCCGGGTCTGGCTGTTTGTGTTGTACCAACAAACTGTTGTGTAACAAATATTTGTATGGCCTACAGGCCATACAAATATTTGTTCCGTGCGGGAATCGAACCCGAGGCACGCAACGCAGCAGTCAATCGCTTAACCACTGCGCCAACCGTGCCATCAAAAAGTTTAAGGTATGACTTTTTCCATCGCCAGATAACTTTTATTCGAGGGATAAAATTGATGTTTGACAGTTATTGTATGAAATAACTGTCAAAATTTCAAAATTATTCCTCGGAATAAAGTTATCAGAGAATTGAAAAATCAGCCCTAAATCAAATAGACGAGCTCTATTAGCTCACGTGGACTGTTTTTACACCGTGATGCGGAAGCGGTGCGCATCCTTGGTCCGTAGGGTGCGGGGCAGCGCCAACAGCATCCTGTCTATGATAGCGAGCAGGCTTGATTGTGCGTTTGTGAACCACTGCTGCAGGGTTTCGGCTGGGCCTGTCACTGTGCAGCAGTGATGTCACAATCTGTTTTTCTGTTTTTGGTTTTGTTTTGTAAGTGTATTACTAACATAGGTTGTAAGTATATTGTTACTAACACTATGAGTCTTGTTACTTGAAATAAAATAAATTATTATTATTCTTCCGAGAGCTGTTTGCTGTCAGCGGCAAGAAAAATCAGGTTATCGAAATGTGTAATTTTAGATACGATATCTTGTCGTATGGTTGTGAATAGTATGTAATATGATGGTGTTAACAATACAAGATAATAACAACAGCTCACAATAAAGCAATAAAAGTGTTAATTATCACGATGGGCCTCACCTCTGTTGCATTGAAGTCACGTACTATCATGGACACTTCCGCCTGATCACCACAAAGTTCATTTTCGCTTGCACTCAAAAATAGAAGCGTAGTACACAGTGAATGCAATTGAAGGAGTAACGTTCTGTGACCTATGCAATTGCATGCTACGGTTTGTAGCATAGATATAGGATTTACATTTCTATGGATTGTAGTATTTTCTGTTCTGTAGGTATGTAGAGATCGGTCGTATGTTGAGAAGGCCCATGTTGCTTGTAAACTTTTAAGTTTTTTGCGCTTTTTAACCACCACCTTCAAGGTTGGTACACCAACCTTGAAGGTCGTGGTTAAAAAGCGCGTTGTTACACAAAATGACAATCGATTACGAAAAGCGAACGTGTTTTAAAAGGTTATTGTAAAGTATACGTCGCACATCACCAACTTCCTGCTTCAAAGAGTGAAAACAGGGGTGGGGTTTTCGTATAGGTGAAACCGTGTTTGATTTACTGCCGAACTGCCTCCGCTCCGGAGTAAATTCTCTAAATAATGGTGAAAACCGCGTCAAAATCCGTTGCGTAATTTAGAAGAAGAACGCGGTCGGATGTCACAGCCACTTTTATCCGAATCTATAAGAACTATACTGTTGAAACTTGGTAAGTAGATGTATTCTGTGAACCGCATTAAGATTTTCACACAAAAGTAGAATAAAAGTAGCTCAGGGGCCCCGCATCGTTGATACGGTTGATACAGCGGTAGCTAGGCCCCTGGTCTTGCGGATCATGTACAATTAGATCAGCTATCAATCTTGCTACAGCTACGAGTAACTTGTTATTAGTACGTACAAGTACTAGTGGTCGCAAGCGCTACTGCCGAGCATGAGATCCTAGGTTCGATTCCCGGGTCGGGCAAAGTGTTATTGGGTCTCGGTTTCCAATCTAACGGGATGCAGCTGAATGTATTTTACCTCCGGAGCGACTGGCTATCTGACTGCCCCAACCCATTTACTGGGTAACACGATGTCCCTTGGTAATACTGGGTGTCAGACTTTCGGGCATCTGACGACCCGTAACGACTGTCAAAGATCCACGAATGACAGCCGGGACCAACGGCTTAACGTGCTTTCCGAGGCACGGAGGGGTCTCGGTATGTTAAGATGGTCACCCATCCACGGACCTACCGCGGCAAGCGTAGCTTAATCTTCAATCGATTCGTGCGGCTGTTATAAATTAGCCACGAGCCCCTCACCTACTAAGTCAGTATGCTATATTCTTTATTTTGTAAAAACAATACCCGCTGTAGCTTCACAGATGGCTAAAAAGGGCCCCCAAAAAAATTTGACACAGGGCCCCATTAGGATGAGCTACGCCACTGCGCAAGACGTCGGCATTCTACGTATTCACTCCAGTCAGGAGGCTGTTTTTATTCACCCTATGAAATTCAATGAAGCCTAAAATGTACGGGGTAATAAATATGTAGAAGACTACATCCAATTGTTTTTGTACTTATTCAACAAAAACTTTTTGTACCTATTGAAAAAAATAGCAATCAGTCGCTATGAAGCAAAAGCTTGCCGTGTAAATGTTTAATAATATTGAGAATACTTATTTTATAAAAATTTTTGTAGGTACTTACTTACTCCACAATAAAGTTAAATTATTGGGAAGGGTAAACTGGTATAGGTACTTATGTTTTACATTATACCCACGTGTACATTAGATTCACATTGTTAATATTCGTATGTCGCTAATAGCGGCGGATGTGTCGAACTTATCCATATGTACCAACCATCTTTGTACCTACCAAATCCGACGAATAAATGTATTTATCTTTGTCTAACTAATACAAGTCTATTAAATGAACTGCCAGTCTTCTGGGCAAGCTCCGGATGACAGCGATGCGGACGAGTACTTCGACGCCTAAATATCCTTTTGTTTTTGTATTTATTTATATAGAAATCAGCCCTAACTGGGCTGATTTTTCAATCGATAATTTTTATTCGTGGAATAAAATTGACGTCTGACAGTTTTTTTATGGAAGAACTGTCAAAAATTCAAAATTATTCCTGCGATAAAATGATCTGGCGTTGGAGAAATCAACCCTGTCTTTTAATTTATTGCCTAGTTAAATAGTTAGTTTAAACTAAATTAATAAAGATTCAATTATAATTTTTTTATGCGTGATAAATGCGTGATTTTTAGCTTTTTTTAAACTACAATTTTTTTTCTTTTCTAAATATTAGCCTGAACGTTCTGTTAAAGTTTAAAATAGTAGCGGTCCCCCGACGGGACATTTAATCAAAAAATTTAATAGGTCGTACGTACTTACGTAGGGTCATAATTTCAAGGTTATTTTTTTCTTTTTATATTGTTTCACGTTTATTGTTCTATTTGTGGCTATTTTTTCAATAGGAGGTTTTTTTTACATTCATACTATTTTTATTATTATTTTGTGTCGGGGGTTTTTTAAATTTTTTATCATTTCTTTTATTTTCTTGCGTTTTAAGATTCAAGTAATTTTGTGTTTAATCAGGTTTTTTGTAATTCGCCATTTTGTGGTGGCGGCCATATTGGATTTGAAATTTATCATAGTGCATAGTATTCTACTAGTCAAGCCCTTTCATTTGATACCCATATTGAGGAAGTTGTAAAAAAATATGTAATACGCCATTTTGTGGCGGCGGCCATCTTGGACCGATTTTCATCAAACATAGCTAAGAACATTCCCGACAAATTCACCTTTCAAACAAAAAAAAAACAAAATTAAAATCGGTTCATCCGTTCGGGAGCTACGATGCCAGAGACAGACATACACACACACACAGAGAGAGACACGTCAAACTTATAACCGTCCCCCCGTCGTTTTTGCGTCGGGGGTTAAAAAAGAAAGGGGTGTTCAGATCATGAACTGAATTCACGGTTACAGTTTGCGCACTGGTTAAAAATGTATCCTATATAAACTTCTGTATTATTTTCTTATCATTGTTATTTTTTGAAGAAATAGGTGTTTACGATTGCTTTCACGGATCTCGTCTGTTCTATTCAAACTACTTAATGTTTCAAATTGATGTTATTTCAAGTTTAACAAATATCAACTTTATTTAAATTGAAATTAGGTTGATTTCAGAGTGATTAGCAGTATTGAAAAAGTTATAAAAAAAAATTAAGTTGTAGCGTAAACTGAACTTTATTGTGAAGGATTCAATTCAATTAAATTTTCTGTAAACCGACCTACAGAATATTACATTCTTCACTGAGATTGAATAAATATGAAACAAAGGAATGAAATTGTGGATACAATTTATTTCATATTAAAATGCCTTCGGGGCTCGCGGGTCAAAACAATGAACCAGAGGGACAATTCTCGTAATTTTAAGAACGTTCACAGTCAGAAGGCTAATTCTCGTAATTTAAAAACCTCCAAAACCTAGTCGCAGTCTCATCTCGGTGACAAACAAATGTCAAAAACTTTTCAAAATGTAGGAAAATTAGAGGTATTTTTGACAGAGACTGAGATCAGACTGAACGTTCTTAAAATTACGAGAATTGCCCCTCAGATCTCAGTCTCAATCTGTCACAAATACCTCTTATTTCCCCACATTTTGACAAGCTTTTGACATTTGTTTGTCGCTGAGATGAGACCGTGATTATATTTTGAACGTTTTAAATTACGAGAATTGGCCTTCTGATGTTTGCGAAAGCCCCTGCGATATGGAAATTAAACAATGATCTGTATGTGAGCCGAAATAGCCGGATTTGGAAAAATAGTTTAAGGTATTGAGGTTACTGGGGTTTTTTTTATACCCGAATTCACAAACGACACTTGATTTTTAGACGTCTGTGTTGTGAACTGCCTGTGGTCACGTCAGTTTCTGTGATTTGTCGATCGATTCTGTAAAAATCTTACCGTGAAAACATAGGTGAAATAAACTTGAAGTAAGCTGTCAATAGTGGCCCCCTTGTAACACAAATTACATAATGGGCTTGGAGTGCTAAATGTAGGCGTTTTGATCCTGACAATCGTTTGAAGATGATATAGAATTTTTGGAACGATGAAGGAAAACATCGTGAGGAAATTGCTTAACATACCAGTTTCCTCACGATGTTTTCCTTCATCGTTTTGAGAGCAGTGGTGATGAAATTAAATACTTACTTAAAGTAAAGTGCCTACGTGGGTTCGAACTCACGACCAACAAACTCGTAAGTCGGGGACGATACCACGGCTCACCACTGCACGCATAGGGACAGAATGATGTTTTAAATAATATGATAATCCCTAAACGAATTTATGATATGCGCTGCAAGTTTCATGTTTATTCAAATAAATTAAATTCTCAAAGCAATTATGTATCTGAAAATAATAACTTGGAGAGAAGAGAATTATTATAAATTAATTAGAAGCAGATCTACAACAGATACCAGATTGCAATTGAAAGAAATTAAAACACTAATGAAAAAAATAATTGAACAGGTTTGTATCTAAATTAATTTAAAAGGTAATAAACTCTCAGATTTTTTTTTTTTGCTAACTTTAGATAAGTACTTAGTATTAAAAATTAATCCTACTAATATTACGAGTATAATAAACGCGAAAGTTTGTATGGATTGATGGACGAATGGATGTTTGTTACTCTTTAACGCCAAAACTACTGAACGCACACATATAGTTTATAAGCAGGATTAACACATATGATACTTTTTATCCCGACATTCCTACGGGATTTAAACTTATGCGGGTGAAACCGCGGGGCGCAGCTAGTAACTGATACTTTTATATTATGACAATTTAGGGTTCCAAGAAACAAGATTGGAATGCTGTAGTGAAAAGATAAGCCAGTGTGCAAGGTTGATGTTGGAGGGTGGAGCTCACTAATTTATTAAAATACTTTCAATCACAATCCGAAGAATTTTACATTTTGTTGAATTGTCAAAATTAAAGGTATTGCCATTGTAAGTGTGCGTACAGTACGAGGTCGCAAACACATCGACGCGCAACCTGTTACCATGAATTCAGTACATGATTCTGAACGCCCCGCGTTGAAGTTTTCACCGGTTATTAAAAAAATATATATATATGTCGGAGTCATTCGTTTGACTATTCGGAACGCCAGCGCCATCTCGTGACGCTGGACAGAGTCTAGCCTGAGTTCGTGGTGGGACGAGAGCAACAGCTACAAGAACGGTGTCAGCAGAGCTCTCGAGATCATCGAATCATTGGACATCGTACGAACAACATGTGCTCAGAAACCGTCAGCGTTCCGTATCGTTGAATGTGTATCTATAGTGCGTGATTCGCTAGTGTGACTAACTGGTTCGTAAATTATAATCTGATTTGAACTGCAAACCGTTTTTCTATGGTGCTAAAACCAACATTACCCATAGTACGCCCACAGTAATTAAAATATGCCTGATGCTAACGAGAGACAGACATACCATCTCCGACATATATATAACATAATCTAATTTAGTTCAATATAGTAATATCTGCAGGAACCTCATATTGGGCGAAAGCTTCCTCCAAAGATGCCCATTTGCCTCTGTACTGTGCGATCGGTATCCAGCTTGGGCCCCGCGGTCCTTGCAATCTCTTCTTCCCAATGTGTCCACGGTCTGCCTCATCTCATTTTACCTGGAGGACCTTTCTAAAATGTCACTTTTATGGTGCAACGGCGACAAACTGGTTAAGCGTATTATAAATTAGTAATAAGTAAAACAATTTAAAGAAAAACTAAATGTGAAGTAACTTAATTAAGTAACTCAAAACCAATGTAAATTAATTAGTACGAAATAAAAGGCTTTAAATTTATTTATTTTAAAAAAATTGCTGTTCAATACATTTTGACCACGTAGGTTCTATGAAACTGCTGATTTTTGTTTGGTAACCGACGAAAAATTTCTACGCGTGCTAGTTTGCGCGTGGATGTCCCTGCCACCCTGTATAATAATTATGTAGGTAGGTACTATTCTATTCCAACTTAGGAGCTTCTAGTGCATGATTCGAGAATTCTATCATTTGTTGTACAACCAGAAGGCCAATAATTAAGGCCCGTAATTAAAAACGTTCAAAATATCTCACACAAATGTAGCAGACCATTTCCTGTCACGCACCTCACGACACGCCACCCTAGGGGATATTAGGAATAACAGTAAATACCAAGTTACTTAGCTTCTTTCTTCTCTAGGGGAGGATCAAAATAAAATTACTTACCGAGTCATTGACTTTCCACAATGTTTGCGGATGCTTTCATCGATGTATTCTTCGCCGTCATCAGGAAAAGAACTGCATTGATGATGAGTAAGTAGGGTCCGTACAGCACCAACACTGTCCTCAGAACGTTAATAGCGTGCAAAATTAATGGTATATTTACCGTGTACTGGGCAGGTTTACACCTGCACAGGAATAGGAAATAGTAATTATTGTGCAACTTGTTTTGTTTACTAACACCTTTTTTATTTTTATTTTTTTTTGTGTGTAATACAAACAACCGTACTAACGCTTTCTTTGTAATCTGAAATAAAGATAAATTAAATTGACACAGGTGTAATGTAACAGGATGGATTTTTGAAATAGGTCAGCTAGGAGCTACAGGAATGAAACAACTTAACAGTTGTAACAGGGAAAGAATCTTAGGAGATTGTCCTAACTTTTTGAAAATGTTTGATCTGTATTCACAGATTAAAGAAGAAAATGGCCAATTTTCACAAAAACTTTTGGACGCAGTCGATCCCGTTTCTTATAAGGGTCTAATGAACTCTATCAGACCATCACATCGTCGTTAGACTACTAGAAAACTCAAAAATCACAAAAAAAAAAAAACAATAGGTACATAAAATGCCTTTTTACCCAAAATGAAAGATTGATTTGCAACACAGGTCATTAATAAAACTTAAGCAGAACTTGAAGCAAAGACTGAGTTAATTGAAGTGCAATCAATCTTTTGTCCAGGAGATTATTAGTTCTTTGTAAAGTTGGTCGTTATGGGTACTACAATTCATTTTTATATGCTTTAGGGACGATAGAGTACAGATTTTAGAGTAATGAACGTTGATAAATAAATTTTGGGACAAACTTGGAAAATAGGATCTCGTCCTGATCCTAAGTACCTATTCTAAAAAGTTTTCCAAGCATGAATCTTAATTGAGAATCGTCGGATTTCATATAAATAGAATTTTTATCTAGTTACTCAAACGTAGATTTAAATCTAGATTCATACTTGCTCAAGCATGAATTTCATTCTAACATAAGTAGTAATTTTTCTTTTCACCTCAAAATGTTCTTACAATTTCATTCTTCTATTGTTAATCTCTGAACCATAAAGGCTGTCCCAAAGTTCTGTGAATATTCAGATGTTTATTACGACAGAGCAATATTCCGTAAAGCCCAGGAATTCATTAATTAGAAACTTCTACTAATAATGAAGCCGAGTCGAAGAAGAGTTTGTTTGTTTGAACGAGCTAATATCTGGGACTGCCCGTTGTACAGACGCCAGCAGGTCAAGCTACCCGAAACTGTCAAAATTTTCCAATCAACCTTGAACCTTAATGCTTCAGAGATAAAGTTGAAAATCTATTAAAGAAATTTGACAGATTGTAGTAGCTTGATGTGCTGGCGTCTGTACTTCAAAAATTCTTTTGGCATTTGATAGCCTAATTTTTAAGCAAGCCTATAGGCTATTTAACATCATGCTACGACCCTTAGGAGTCGAGCCAAAATGCAAAAAAGTCAGAAAGAACGCTAGGTGGAAACGAAGTAACGGAGCACAGCTACAGGATATATTTTATGTTAGAACCAGGAATTTCACGCGGACGAAGTCGCAGCCAGAAGCTATACTATATATTTTCCACTTCCGAGTATCTACTAGGTACAGTCAACTGCACATTAGTGGTAGCAATTTTACATTGACATCGCGTTTATTTCGAATCCGTGAGGGCGATTATCGTAGTACAAGTGTTACATGTGCGTTGACTGTCCATAAGTATATTAAGTCAAGAACTTAAACGGGCACCCGTCCAAGTTCAGTAGCTGAGGATAAGCTTTGGTTAAGGGGCTTAAATTATTTCAGGCGTAAAGCATCTTAGGCGTCCCCCATTAACATAAATTTTACGTCATGTAAAAACTTACATTTAGATCTTACATATTACATAATGTTTTTGAGAAGAACTGAGAAGAGCGACTTTGCAATGTACCACATGCAGTGAGATCGTAAAGTGGCAAGTTACGGATGGTGCTGGTTCGTGACGTATTAATACTCTCACCGACACTCGAACATGTTTGTATGTTATTTACTTATATGCTGTCAATTACACGTGCATTTCTGTACACATATATTATTACAATACTAATATTATAAAAAATAAAGTACTGTCTGTCTGTCACCTTTTCACACCTTAATGGCTGAACGGATTTCGCTATTTGGCTCACGGGTAGACAATACCTAGGTTAGGACATAGGATTATTTATCCCGGTAGCAAGCTACGGAGAGATAATTTCCGACCTCCACGCAAGCGAAGCCGCGGGAAAAATCTAGTAAGATAATATCCTACCCGGCCGTAAAAATGGCACTTTACGTTTCAGAAAAAGGTCAGCTTTGTGTAGCGTCGTCTCTTTCACTTCTAACTTCAAGGTTCTGGAGTGGCGACCTCGTACCGGAAGACGTAGCGTTGGGAGGCCTCCCACAAGGAGGACTGATAACCTGGTGTTGGCTGCAGGAATCCGCTGGATGCGATAAGCACAGAACCGGTGGGAGTGGCAGTGCTTGGGGGAGGCCTGAAGTGATGATGACACTCGAACAAGCTTGTACGTTATTTACTTACACATATGCTGCCAATTATAGAATACGTGTATACAGAGATTAAGTAATTCAAACTTTTTATCCCGGTAAAAAGTTCGCGAGGGATAATTGCCGAGTCCCCCGCATGGGAAGCCACAGGCATGTGTCATTAGTCGTTGTACTATTATCATTAAAATTATTATTATATCTTAATTAATTAATTACTATTATCCCCTTTATTTAAAAGTAAACATATCAATTATATTTTTAAATATTAGAATATCTATATCTATACTTATAATAAATCTGTAGAAGTGAAAATTCTGTACATTGAAAATATCAAAAAAATAAATGGCAGGGGGTGTTACTAGACCGACACCGAACCCAAAAATGTGATTAAAAAAAATTTTGTCTGTCTGTCTGTCGGTCTGTCTGTCTGTCTGTCTGTTTGTTCAGGCATCACGCAAAAACTACCGTTTCGATTACGTTGAAACTTGATATAATTATTCTTTAATATCCTGGGCACCACACTGGGTACTTTTTATCCCGGAAAAGTATATACAATAAAAAACAAACTTTTATTCGTATAGATATAACCCTAAAAACTAATATTCGTATAGATATTAGTTTTTAGGGATTTTGCTTATTTATTGAGTTTGGATTAGTTATCATCAGAAATAGGTTTATTTAGGTAGGTAGGTATTTAATTTTCTGTTATTGAGTTTTTTTTTTTTTTTAGGTGTCATATAGGTACCCTCTTAATCACCACTAATGAGACACAATTGGTTTTCTATTGTAATTAGCCACAAAGGGCCCGTGAGATAGATGGCAGTCTGGGGAAGCACATAGGTACATTTTATCCTGTTATCACGTTCCCGTGGGATAATTTCCGACATCCACGCGGGCGAAGCCGCGGGCAGAAGCTAGTAAAAAGTATAAAAACATTTAAAAATATAAAAAATAGTAGCCCACCGGTATCAGGAACAGGGTCCAGAGACAGAAACCTCCTGACAATGCGAGCCGTGTCCAGAAGTACCGCTTTCTGAATCAAGCCCTTGATCCAGCTGCCCAACGAGAGCCTCCGCAGGTGTTGGTCGAGGCTCCTGGTTATTAAGCCATTAGCTGTCACGACTATCGGCACAATGATCGCCGAGTCCACATCCCACATGTCAACAACCTCGCGAGCCAAGTCACGATACTTGATTTGTTTATCTTTCTCGGCTTTCACGAGGTTCTCATCATGCGGGAATAATAATTACTATTATTATTATTCTCTCGGATATACCGCATATGTTATTCATTGTAGTATGATTACCAACGTGATGTATGACTTTGCTTTTGAAATGGATATGGAGTGTAGTCAGTGTTCCTAAATGCTCTGATCCTAAATTGGAACAGTATATCCCTCCATTGAAATGGGTTCTATAAATTACTACGAAACGGGCATGTATTTTCGTTTAAAACCCATTATAATAGACTGTTGTTAAAGATAATATTACCCTATCCCATACCTTTTTTATAGCACTCTGTGACCTAAACCCACACTTAAGTCAATAATTATATTTATTGCTCTTTTGTCACACTTATCTGTAACTTAAGCCGTCTTATTACAAAACGAGACCTAACTTTAGTTCTAGCCTAAACCTCTGAGCCGGTATTTGTTTTTCGAACTTTATTTCGATTTAGATAAAGTACTGTGTTTTTGTATAAAGAACTGTATTACTAAAACATTTAGATTCTTAATTCAATAACTGACGCGGTGGTTTAAACCTGACCTAAAGAAAAACCTTGTTTTGTAATAACGGGGTTTGAGTCTATTTTCAAACAGGAAAACGTGACTTAACTGCGCGTTTAGGTCTTAGGTCACACGTGCTATAAAATAGTGTACGATACGTGTGACTTACTCGTAAGTGCACGACGTGAAATAATGGACTACTTCACTGATACCTTCTGCCTGTGAAAAACGGAGGATTAGATATGCCAGATTCCTGAGAGGCAATTCTCGTAATTTTAAGAACGTTCACAGTCTGATCTCAGTCGCAATCTGTCAAAAATACCTGTAATTTTCCTACATTTTGACAAATTTTTGACATTTGTTTGTCGCCGAGATGAGACTGCGACTAGATTTCGAACGTTTTAAATTACGAGAATTGGCCTTCTGATGTATGTATGTATCTATCTGTATGTATCTCGTGTATTGTGTGTCTTTAAGTCTGTGCTAAATAAATGTATTTTCTTTCTTTCTTTTTTTTATTCCTTCTGAATAACTTCACATTCAACTCTCATTCAACCTCTCGTTCGCACATTCCCGTCTCTCTATCGGTATTTATAAGTAACTTACCCATAAACTTACCTAACGGCAAGCAGTCACATGACGAAAATTCGATTGTATCTTTGTAATTTAGTTCCACTGTAATAGGCTTAGCAAGGATCCAACCAATTTTAAAGTATCGTCACAAAACCCAAGCCACTCCAAACTGAACTTTATTCTAATCTAATCTAACTAACTTTATTCTAATCTGTGGAACTCTCTGCCAGATCTGTGTTCCCTCCGACATTTAGCCCGTCTGCCTTCTGGCAGACGGGCTAAATGCTAAATGTCGTTGCTTAGAAAAGCAAGAGTGAATAGGCATCTTCTCGGCACGCTCGTTCCATCATAGACCTCATCCATTACTTTCCATCAGATGAAAGACTACTTGATCGAGGTGAAGGGCAAGCCCATTTAACAAAAAAAATAGTAAAAAAAACTAGCCTGGATGGTCTCACTGCAGGGCAGAAGGCTTTTGCCCTTTCTCCCTTTTCCACACAATTCTGTCTTTTGGTTGTCCTTTCGGTAGGAGTCAAGCTTGTCCCGTTTGTTATATTCATCTTGGCCTGCCACGATGTCCTCGTGCGTTTAGTAGGACCCAATCGGTGGTTCTCTTAGCCCATTTCTCATCTGACATGTGGCTGACATGTCCTGCCTTTGTTCTAAGTTAAAGAAAAGCCACAAAGTATTTAGAATATTCCAAGCAGATTACATCAGACAAAAACAAATTAAGTGGATGACAAATCAATCTAAACTTAGACCACTCAAGGTCCAAAACAAATTGGAATCTGCTCAAAGTCCAATAAACAAGATTTGCAAAACTTGTTCTAGAAGTAGATAGGTATACAACAACGGCAATTTCTATACACCGTTAAATTTTGACTGTCTAAAATTGATTGATTAATTAATCCTTAAAAGGGATCATTGTACTCATCCTTGTGAACATCTTTTACTACGGGACCAACCCTGAAATCGTGAAAAGAAAATCAGTTGATCCATTGATTTATGTTCGCATAACTCGACATAATGTATGGATCAACTGATTGAAATGATTTTTTTTTTCATTTCTAAGATCTTAATAAATCATATTTCCAATATCTAGTAGGTATATAAGACCGCGCCCTAACCAAAAGCAATCATCGCGCTCTTTTATATGATATACTCGCGCGATCAATCAAGTTGCATATCTATATAATATGATCACGTAATCGTGGATTCGTGCAACGATCGCTTTTGGTTAGATGGATCACACACTACAACGCGCCACGCGACGGGACGTAGGAAACGTAGCCAAATTGTCCGCAATTCCCGCGGGAGCGCGTTTTAATTGAATTTGTATGTAAAAAATCACGCGCGGCGGCGCGGGTTACGTTGTAGTGTGTGATGTGCCTTAGGACGCAAGGTATAAGCAGGTTATCGTAAATTTCTATGTGCAATAAATTATATGTACCTACAAGCGTTAAATAAATATCTGGTTCCATTAATTCACAATTACCATCAATTAATTTTTATGTACCTTAAAAACAGTTACCTACATATTAAGTTTCACAACATTTGACGGTAATTTTCATTACCGTCATGTGTGGTTGAGTGGTTCCCATTAAAGTAATTTCCTGTATGTCGTTGTTACTATGTAAATCGTGAAATTGATAGGTAATGTCATTCAGCTGGTGTTTTTTCTTCTTCTTCGTGTCGCTAGCACGACTTTCTCAAATCGTGTTGGCTAGATATTTCATCTTATTAAGGGTGTTAGGAGCAAGAATGAAAGGTATTAATCGATTAGAGAATTTAAATTGAACATTATGAAACTTTGGTCTAATTCAAAACATTTTAGCAAACCCTAGATCGGGGATTGCAAAGAGGTTGTTCAAATTAGGCCGAGAATCAGCACTTTTAGAGCAAATTACATAAGATGGTTCCCTAAAACTGTCGACTCTCACCACTTCCTTCCTAGTGCTTTACCTGGGAAGAAGAAGTGACGCAACAACCTCCCCAGATCGGTGAAGGACGTGAAGGTGCTAGCCAATGATTCTATATCTGTTACATAATTAGTAGATACTTACAACGAAGTAACTTAATTAAAGTTAAGTAGTTGATACGGTACGATGTGGTTGACCCTATATCCCTTTTGATAAGAAATAATAAAAAAAATAATTTTCGTTTAGGTAGAAATCTACAGGAAAACTAATTTAACAGGAAAAATCAAATCAAGCAATATTTTACTACAGTTACTCATCATGACGAAGCAAAACCAGGTAAAACTGTAAACAAGGTCGTTGAACTCACAGAACAGATAAAATTTATCTGTTCTGTGGTTGAACTATAGTGGGCCTAGTGCAACTGCATTGTCCTTGATAACTTGAAACTTGCAAGTCATCGTGACGATGCGATAATATAAAGTAAACTGAGGGGCAATTCTTGTAATTTTAAGTACGTTCACAGTCTGATCTCAGTCTCAATCTGTCAAAAATAACTCTAATTTCCCTACAGTTTCTGACATTTGTTTGTCGCCGAGATGAAACTGCGACTAGATTTTGAACGTTTTAAATCCTATTATGATTCTGCCAAAGTGGCCTTTTTAGCCCAGGACAAGTTTGCTTTCTGTTAAATTCGCTCGGCCAAGGTGTGTTTACAAATCAAAGTAATAAAACAGATTGGGACGACAGTTGTTTGTTGACCTCGGACACACTCCCAAAACTCAAATAAGTCTACACTCTACAGACCATAAGGAGCCTAAAAAGGCCACTTTGGTAGAATCATAATAGGATAACAATATGAATCATATTAAAAATCGTAAAATGGTCACAAACTGACAATTCATAATATGATCTGTGTGCGATTCATATCACAATGAAATAACATTTAAACTCTAGAAATAAAAAATAAAAAACCAATTCGATTAATAAAAACTGTAATGAAAAAATTACCGATAAAATTACGGTTTTTATTTTTTTCATGCGCCAATGTTTACACCAAATATGAAATGAAGTTTTACGAAAATTAGAGGAATTGCTAATGATCTGCTGGAAATTCAGGAAATGAATAGCTTTTAGAGGTATTGCTTAAAATGACCTTTTTAGGCCCCCTGGTCCAAGGATGACGAAACTATGACAGGATAAACGTTGGTACTGTGAAGGGCTAGACGAGCCCTTCGGTAGCCGGAGGAATCAAACAACGATACGATCCCTTTAAGTTTATATTGACAGAACGTCTTTACATATCTCCGACACTAAACTGACTGTTCCTAAAGAAAAATCCTAATAAAATATTTGACACCTTATTCTTAACTTGCTTGAATATTCGAATGGACCCCGCGCTAAATTGGGTGTGTACCTAACGTTTGAAATAATAACAAAAGTTCTAATGATCACATGATCTAATTTCATTTAATATACTTTTTTTTAATATAAAGATGAAATTATGTAATTAATTATCAATATAATTTTATTTTACCTAATTTCATATGGTTTAATGTACATTTTCTATAATGCAGATTTGAATTAATATTCAATTAGCATAACATTCAGTTACTTTTAATATTGAAAATATATGTAGTATAAGTAACGTTTAATATACTTGTACATACCTGCGTCAGATACCATCCACTGTTAGTGAATAATATGGGTTAGGTTAGGTTAGAATAGTGACCATCAACGCGCGAAGGCGAGCGAGCGAACGAGCGCCAGATCCCCTCTATTGTTTAGTGAATCAATTTGGTTAGATGAGGTTATAAACTTATAACAGTATGATGTTTCCTGATATTTACTACTGTTATTGAATCATATGGGTTAAGTTAGAACAGTGACCATTAAAGCCAGATCCCCTCTATTGTTGATGTTGTGGTTTGGGTTAGGGTGGGAGTTAGAAGAGGTTTAACAGTATGATGTTTCCTGATATTTACTTATTGGAACGAAGTTTCTTATCGCGCGTTGCGAAACGGGGCTAGACGGAAAAAATTAAGACCAAAAGTTGGAACGACACTTTTTGCTATAATTGTAAGCCGTGCGGCGTGCACGTGTTACTCTGTCTGTCTCTCTCTCTCTTATAGAAAGCAAGCCAGTTATTTTCGTTTCGTCTTTCTATTTCGCATTGAACAGTGTGGTGTCGCGACGATTATTTTTGTTGTGTATACAGTTTTTTGGTACATAATAAATAATAAAAAATAATAGCAACTTCGTTCCATCCGGGTGTCCCTTGACACCTCTCAAGTTTTTCATTACAGAATTAGGCTGAAAATTTGTATATATGAAAATTAGGTCAACTGAACGTTATTTAGAAAGAGTAATAAACAAATTTAAAATGATTAATTAAAGAACGTCATACTAAATGTTATTATAGCAAAAGAAGGTTATATGAAATATAACATTCGATCACATTAAATTAGGTTATTTGTTTATATAGCATATGAAAATTATATTATGTGAACGTTATTTCAAGTGATATATGTATTATCTGTTATTATACCATATATTACACACCCCGCTAAATTATAACCAACCTGCACTACATAAGGTTGACATTTGCGGACAACCTTTACAGTACTGTAGACATCGTAATAGGCTTACCTCTTTTGACAACAATTCCCAGTAAATTGAAACTTCACTCAGGTTGAAATTGTCTAACTGCCACATAGACAAATAGACCTTTTTGTTTATGACGTGCGCGACACATTTTCTGACTGCTTCCCTCCTTCTTTAACTTTATTAATTTCAAGACGAATTTTACAGAAGTTGCAGGAACAAGATGAACAGTATCTCCATCTTATATTGCTCACGGAGGAAGCTCCGCAGATTAAAATATTTTATCTCTCATAAATCATAAACCTACATGGGCACTTATGAAGCGTCAGAAGCTAGGTGCATGGTTCCAAGTGATCGTTTCCCACGGAGAAGAGCCGGCAAGATTTTCCACGATTACTCTTTTAAAAATAATTGGCTATTTCTAAGAAGAGAGGTCTTTCATAGCTGTGCAGTAACCTGAACCAGTGTTAAAACCAGCTACATCAATAAGATTATAGGAATTTCGGCACTGATGAATTAGAGATGGGTCTAAAATTAATAAGCTGCTAAATTAACACTGCTATATTTTTTTAGTGTCAACACCTGTTAAATAAATTCTAAAATAGCTGTTAAATATAGCAGTCACATCTCACAAACACTATTTTAGCATAGGTAATTAAATCAACTAAATAACAATCTGTCTGACTTAACAATGAACACAAAATAAACAGTTCACAGTTGCTAAATTGCTAAATGCTAAGTTGAAAACAATTCAATATTATAATAATTCAAGATTATTTAGTTTGTATGTTGATCATATTTTTTTTGTTGTTTACAAAAAAAACAAGATGATTAATAAACAAAAATTATAAATACTAAAAAAAACAGCTATAAAAAAATAAATTGTTGTAAATAAATTGATTCTCATTATAAATACGCCAACAGAAAAAGTTGATGGTGCTAAGTGAAAAGTATGAAGGAAATGAGAATTAATTTTGTTAACAATCTGTCTGTGATTAAATTAGCAGTTGCTAAATATAACTGCTAATTTTAAGTGTTAATTAGTTTTAGCATTTAGCAGTGTTATTATTTTTTAACGTTTAGGCCCATCTCTATGATGAATATATTAACCAACCAGTACGTCGGCCAGAGAGATGAAGAAGAGATGGAAGAATTATGTGGGCCGATCCCGGCGGCACTGCAATGCCGGGCCGACCCGCGACGGGAGTGGAGCGAGCCCCGAACATCCCGTCAGCTTACAAAAATCAGTTTAATATACTGGTCCCTCAGTGAGGGAACTTTCAGATATTAAGCTGAAAAGAACAGATACTACACTTTGATCTTAGCCAAAAGGCCGAGAAGCGATACCGTAACACGGCAAATTGGGGAGGGTCATTCGGCCGCGGAGAATCTTGACACCGCGATTCAGGATTGCGCGTCATATGTACAACGCCATCTATCGAAGCGCTGCGGAACTATACATCAATATTGTTAGGATTAGTACCGACGAGATTGTGCTATCACAGTAACTAATTCCGCATTATAATTACTGAAAAAAGAAATTATATATTGCATTAATTTATTGGATTTGATACTCAATCCTATTAATATTATAAACGTGAAAGTTTGTATGGATGGATGGATGTTTGTTACTGTTTCACGCAAAAATTACTAAAGGGGTTTAGGTGAAATTTGGCACACAGATGGTTTATAACCAGGATTAACACATAGGATACTTTTTATCCCGATATTCCCACGGAATCGAAACTTATGCGGGTGAAACCGCGAGGCGCAGTTCTGAACTGACTGAATGATAGTTGTCTTGGGAATAATAAATAAATATATATTCTATATGATGATGGGCTACGATTAGAGAAGAAAAGTTATCTCGACTACTTCACGACTTATAAAATCCAAACCTTGTACAAAGTCTTGATGCGCAAAGATCAAACGTACTTGTATCTCGTCTATACTATACAACCACACCAAAATCTTCCATATAATAAATGCTAACAGTACAGTTCTTTCACTTCATTTAGCCGGAATTTCTTCTGTTCTAGGAGCTATTAACTGTACCTTAGGGTGATAAAGTACATACGAGTATGACTATACATTGATTTTGTTAATTTTATGCCTTTTCGAGAGTTCAGTGTTCGCCTTACTTTCTCAGTTGTCAGCATATTTTTTAAGTAAATTGGCCCTCATTATTATTATCTGAAACCATCGTCAGCCATCCCTGATCTAGACTATTTCGGTGAACTAACTTCGCACTCTCGTTGTGGCACTCTCATCTCACTTACCCTTAAGTACAGACGCCAGCACATCAAGCTACTACAATCTGTCAAATTCCAATTCAATCAATTCTGTTCTTTCAATTTTTTTTTTTTGTCAAATTGTTATTTACTTTAATAGATTTTCAACTTTATCGTTCCAGCTATAAGGCTCAAGGTTGACTGGTAAAATTTGACAGTTTCGGGTAACTTGATCTGCTGGCGTCTTTACAAAATCCCCAGCACTTCGTTTAACTAGGTACTTCACCTAATTTCGACGGAGTTTTTACAGCAGACCGTTGCAGTTTTTACGACAGCTCTCCCAAGAACACATCTAGATCCATAATTTAAGAACAAATCCATTGTAGCCAACTCCTGAGTCTTATTATGCTAACACTAACGCAATGAATCTTAACATTTTATCGTAAATATTATCTAAAACGGTAAACCATCTAGACTATTTCGGTGCACTAACTCCGCTCTCTCCTTCTCTCCGCACTTTCATCCCACTTACCCTTTCAGAAACTAAGAATTTTTAAATGTCTAAATTACAATAAGTACAAAGACACCAGCACTTCGCTTAACTAGGTACTTCACCTCATTTACGACGGGAGTTTTTAAAGCACCGCGCTGCAGTTTTTACGACAGCTCTCCCAAGAAAAGTGCTATGAACTCATCTAGATGAAGCCATACTTTGAGAACAACGCCATTTTTACCGAGTCCTGGCTTTTATTATGGTACACGCAATATATCCTAACCTTTTATAATAAAGTATGAACTTTTGAATACAAAATGTTCGAACTTGCGCTGAAAACATGGAAAAAGCATTATGTTTTTTTGCCATTACCTGTAGGCTCATAATAACAGTATCAGGCTTGAGTTTGTTATTATTATAAGCCTGTGTTGTTCCACTGTAAGGCAAAAGCCTTCCTTCCCTCATTCCACTTTCCCCGATCTACTGCGATTGTGGGCCAATCCTTTGAGAAGGAGTCCAGCTCATCCCGCCATCTCTTTCTGCGCCTGCCGCGACAGGTAGACAGATATAGCCAGCCCAGTTCCACTTAAGTGCAGCAACTTTCTGCTTGGGGCCGACATAGGAATCGGAATCGCGCGCTTCAATACCTACTCGACCCAAATGTATGGGAAGGCTGATTATTTTTTTGACGGCACGGTTGGCGCAGTGGTTAAGCGATTGACTGCTGCGCTGCGTGTCGCGGGTTCGATTCCCGCACGGAACAAATATTTGTATGACCTACATGTATTTGTTCCGAGTCTGGGTGTTTTTCTATCTATAATATGTATGTATTTACAAAAAAAAAAATGTATATAAGTAGTTTATCAGCCATCTTGTTACCATAACACGAGCATTAGGTTGCTTAGCTTGGGACTAGATGGCGCTGTGTGAAATGTCCAGGGATATTATATATTATTATTATTAATTACGATGTTGATCCCATAGAGAGAGCTGTTCAGTTTGAAGGTTTGTACCAACCTTTGTGATACATGATGTATACATGTACCATGTTGCATATAAGGCTTACTATAGATGCGTGTGGCGCTCGATCGCTTACTAAACCGCAGGACTTGTGGTCATCCGCATGAGAGAAACGAAAATGCGAAGCTGGTATATGTGTGTTAGATTAAGTTTATGTCATTAAAGCGGCACGTTGTATGTCCTTCTAGGATCGATGTTCGTCTAGATCTATGTCCAGATAATGGCAAAAGCCGCGCACCCCGCGTCCCATGAGACTTGTGACTTTCCTGACGAACTATGGCTGTCATACTATCCCTTTGGAGAATACAGACGATATATTCATTCTTCTGTCCTTATCCCAATTGATTTGTGGGTGGCGCAACATGTCTTTTTCTTCCATATTTCTCTATTAGTCATCATCTCGGTAGTCACTCCCTTTCTAACCATCACCCTAATTGCGTAACACACAATCAATAGTAATCTGAATCATTTTGAAGCAAATTGCTAACCCATTGCTTTATAAGTTCGAAAAATTTGTCTGCTCAACACGTAAATAACGCAATGGATGTTGTTGAACTGTCAAAATGAAACCGATTCCGATTAATTGTGTGTTACGCAATTAGGGTGCAGATCATCATTCACACAGTCCATCCATCGTTTCTTTGGTCTTCCCCTACTCCTATAGCCATCGACATTCATACTCAAAACTCTCCTCACGACATTTTCCTCATTTCTCCGTAACACATGCCCATACCATGACAACCGGTTTCCACACAACTTTTCACTTACCGGTGCCACTTTCAGACTTAATCTCATGTACTCATTTCTTATTCTATCCATTCGTGTAACACCACACATCCCTCTCAGCATTCTCATCTCAGTTGCATGCAATTGCCTTTCATTCATCCCTTTTATGGCCCAACATTCTGATCCATACAAGACAATACAGGCGATATATTACGTTATATTATTCTTAAAAAAAAATTATCAAAAGAGGAACTGAGTTTAAATTAGAGCAAGAATTAGCATCACATTCCGAAATTCGAACTGGCAAAATCCAATAACACGCGACTTGCCGAACTTCGGGAACAAACTTGTTAAACCTGACGCGGGAGCGTTTCCGAAATACATCGACGGTACATTTTGCAATAGGAAATGATTCTCGTTAGGACTTCTCGGTAAGGTAGGTATTCGAGTATAACTTCCTTATACAGAACATGTTTACAGCTGTAACTAAATTTTCGGGCAAAAATAGACGATGTGAAAGGGTCTGGGTGTAATGCTAACAGAAAGAATCGTTTTATTCGACACGGTTTCATAAATTATTCAAGGGTTGGAAATATTTATAGGAAAGGTTTTACACTTGTTTTTTTCCTTAGTCGACTCAATTTTGGTGTTTTAGGTCGATTCCTAAATCTTACCGGCCGGTAAGAGTAGCCATAAATTTACGATAGGAGCAATGGTGGTAGGTCGTAGGTTCGAACCCAGTCGGGAGCTTTACTTTGTGTAAATTATTCATTACCACTGCTCTCAAAACGGTAAAGGAAAACATCGTGAGGAAATCGGCATGTCCTAGAACCAAAAAATCGAAGGCATGTGACATCTACCAATCCGCACTGGGCCCGCGTGGTAGATTACAGCCCCCCCTTCTCACAGAGAGGAAGCCCGTGTCCCAGCAGTGGGAAACATTACAGGCTGATTATGCTTATGCTAGTTAGGATAGTCAACACAATTTGGCTAAAATTATGTTTTGTTTTACTTTATATGTAGAAATTAGGTACTGTCAGCGAAAAGTATTTATTGACACCGCTATTTTAAGGTGACGTAGGTACAGACGCCAGCACATCAAGCTACTACAATCTGTCAAATTTCTTTAATAGATTTTCAACTTTATCGCTAAAGTATTAAGGTTCCAAGTTGATTGGAAAAAATTGACAGTTTCGGGTAGCTTGACCTGCTGGCGTCTGTACTTAAAGATGGATTGTTCACAACCAGTAACACCACGTAATCAATATGATGTTGATATTGATGGCAATAGGGTCGCTATTACAGGGCACTTACACATAACGGACGTAATGTGAGTGTACTATAGATAGACCTCTGCTATACCCTTCGGGTAAAATAGGAGTGATGTTATTTGTTTGTAGAAAAAAAAAAACAATATTCAACAAAAATTATAAAAAAAAAAACATATTTCATTGATACTATAATTTTTATTCAAAAAATATAGATAATACGCAAGCAATAGTTTGGGCTTGAGCCTTATTCGATACTTTGAAATTTAGTTAAAAGTTAAGAGAATTGAGCAAAATTAAACTTGCCCAGTAAATGCTGAAACGCTACTTACTTGCACCATTGATCACTGATTACATTAATCGCTAAACGAATATAAAACATCGTTCTTATTTCTATCGATTATTAAGGGCTAATTTCACAAATGAAACTAAAGGCGATCAGCACATCTAAACCGCGTTCAAGAGCTGTTAGTGCCATCACTGTTTTGGAATATTGACACCAGCAGTTTTTGATTTAGATGAGTTTTATCGATTTTATTTAAATTCAAATTTATATATTTGTACACTTAGGTGTAATGTAGTGATACATGATGGTATACAATTGAAATAAATATGTTGTGTCACTATGTGTTGCCTTGCAAAGTTCTAAATATAGGTATTTGGTGCAAGTAGTGAGCCGAAAACGGATACGCTTAGTGATCGTAACGTAAGTTCGAACGATTTTAAAATCGAAAATACTCCATTAGCACATAATATTTACTTATTACCTATTCATATCTATGGGTCTAATTGTGCTTGTCTCAAAAATTTGAACCAAAATGCTACAGGATAGTTAGTAAAATTTGACCGAATTTTCGTTTCGTGTCCTCCGCGCATTCGTACATGGGTCCACTGACCATGACAACTAAGCGTTTAATTAACGTGGAATAAACTTGACATATATGGGGTCGACGGGCCTCAGCACCAGGTCAACCATGAGCCTGGGTCGGGCTCCCTTCTCCTTCGGCATGATCTTGAAGTTGCGGCAGATCTCACCGAGGGTAGTTTTCATTTCTTGCATGGCGAAGCGTTGACCTGCGGACAACATTGGAGAAGTTAATAAACAAAAAATCATGTTTTCCCATAGGAACAGAAACTACTTCTAGGGGCTTCGTGTTTTCTTAGTTGGCATATCTAATAGAACATAGTTAAGCACGTTAAGCAGTCGACAGTTTGACAGTCGTTACGGGTCGTCAGAAGCCCGAAAGTCTGACAACCAGTCTTAACAAGGGGTATTACCCAGTAACTGGGTTGTGACGGTCAGATAGGCTGTCGCTCCATGTAAAATACTGGTATTCAGCTGCATCCGGTTGGACTGGAAGCCGACAAGGCTAGGCAGATGATGATCTAATAGAACATAGTTACAGTCACTTTTGGACTCTAAGATGGTAAAAAATTGTATGACAAAATGATGTTAAAAAATTGATGTAAAAGTATAATAACCGGCACTCGTGAAGTCTCGCTATTTAACTTTAAAAACAATCTTCTGACTTTTTGTTTAATTCACTAATCATTTGACTAATATTTAAGCTAATTTACTGACAACTTTTTTTAGATTAACTAACTAACAACACACATCATCATCTGCCTAGCCTTTTCCTAACTATGTTGGAGTCGGCTTCCAGTCTAACCTCATGCAGCTGAATACCAGTATTTTACATAAAGCGACACCTATCTGACCTCTACAACCCAGTTACTGGGTAATACGATACCCCTTGGTAAGACTGGTTATCAGACTTTCGGGCTTATAACAACACTTAACGACTATTAAAGATCCACAAATGACAGCCAGGACCAACAGCTTAACGTGCTTTCCGAGGCACAGAGGGGTCTTGGTATGTAAAGATGGTCACCCATCCACGGGCCAACCGCGGCAAGCGTAGCTTAACGTGATCGGTCGACCCGTGCGGCCGTTACTACTAAGCCCCTCCAACAACACACATTAAATAAAAACTTCCGACCAAGTTAATCTCAAACATTTGTAAGGAGCCAATTTCAAAACTCGCCGAGGAGTTTTAGTCTTGGCGAGGTGCCCAGCAACAGCTGCATGTACATTTTTATGCTTGAGTGCCGAAAGCATTTCCTTCATCAAAATTTTTAATAGCCACTTTGCGTAAACATTTCCAATTATGAACACATTCATGTAATTATCCAGCACGGCGGATATGGCCGGCGGCGGTTTTCGTATAATCACAAACAAAATAACGCGGCTCCTGCATAATGTGCCAGTGGTCCATTAATGCCGAAAGTATAGAATTCAAAAACAAAAAATAATGACCCCAAATAAATTGGGATAGGGGAAGAAAATGCTGATTAAATTTTAATGACTGTCTCGCAGTTTGAGTACTTTATGCGGCCTACAAAAATGTCCTTTCTACGACTAACAAACAGACGGTCCATTTTAATATCAACTTCGCTAAAGTATTTACTTTTATACATATAAATTACCTAAGATTTTCTGGTGACTGTTAGCCTGCATCATCCCACTGCTGAGCACGGGCCTCCCCTTGACATCCAGCTCTTTCGATCCAGGGCCAAAGTGGACCACTGGTCGTTTGTTTTGTCCAGCTCGTCCCGCCATCTTCTACGTGGTCTGCCGCGACGCCTTCTAGCTGTGTCAGGGCTCCATGTGGTGGTTATTTTGACCCACAGCTCATTGGGCATATGGCAGACGTGGCCAGCCCAGTCCCACTTCAGCGTTCCGGCTTTTTGAGCAACGTCAGTAATCTGTGTTTTGGAGCGCAGTGTGGTGTTGCGAATATGGTCTTTCAATTTGACGCCTAGAATACTGCGCTCCATTGCACGTTGGCAAAAATGTAAGATTTAAATCAAGTTTATTAAAACATCATCACGTCTGTTTCTTTCGACGGGTCAGGCAGAGTTGTTCTAACGATCACAATTCGCCAGTTACATTTAAGTGTCATGTAATAGACGGCGCGGCGGCGAGCCTCATCGGCACAAATCTAGTGAGAAATTCCTGATTAAAAATCCCAATAACACTTTGTTCGACCCGGGACCGAACTCATAACCTCCCGCTCAGCACTAGCAGTAAGTATATTCATCATCATTATCAGCCTACAGCAGTCCACTGCTGAACATAGGCCTCTCCTATTGCACGCCATTCAACTCGATTTTCGGCAACTCTCATCCAGCTGTTACCAGCCATCCTGCGAAGATCGTCGCTCCACCTAGCATGAGGGCGGCCCACCTTACGTTTATCGATTCGCGGTCTCCACTCAAGAACACGTCTACCCCAACGATCATAGGTTCTACGGCCATAATGGCTGGCCCATTGCCACTTCAGCTTGCTTATTCTGTGAGCTATGTCGACAATTTTGGTTCTCTGCCGGATCACCTTGTTGCGGATTCGATTCCTCAGAGATACTCCAAGCATAGCCCGATTGTATTCAAGTTTATATTAAACAAATAATATTGAGCGAAACTCAAATAAATTGGGATAAAGACAAGAGAGTAATGAATACAGTTTAACGATTTTCTCGCAGTTTGAATACTTAATGAGGCCTACCCAAATTTCCTTTCTATAGTATTGTTTGTCGAGTCTTTGAGCTCTTTAAGTTCAGAGTTGAACTACACGATTACTGACAAATGCGTGCACTGACTGGACCCACGGTCCAGGTCCACTCAAATCTGTGTAGTTTTTCCCTCAAAACACCATATCAGACACTAATCTGCGTGGTCCTCATATGGCCTGACTAAGATTATGTCTGGACTTAAAAGAGACTGTGACCTCTGGGTTTGTTACACCCTTTCTTCTCAGAGTAGCTCAATCTAGTTTTAAACTCTAACTCGCAACTCATCTAGGTTTAAATCATAATTTACTATTGACGTGTTTTTTGAACCAATTTACACAAATACCAGAGGTGCTTGTGGCTTAGTAATAACATCCGCCAGGGTCGATCGATCAGGTTAAGATAGGCTTCCGCGGTTCCCTCCCCCCCCCCCGTGGGTTCCCGCATTGTCGAGGCGGGGAGCCTTAGTAGCCGTGGTATGGGGTACCACGGTGAAGCTAAGAGGAACCCCAGCGGGGGCCGCTCGTCAGGGCTTGGCGGAGAAGCCGACGACGTAGCGGCCGGCGGGTAGGTTGCGGTGCCGCTCGGGCGACATCGCAACCTACCTGAGGCGGGCCGCGATGTCCCCCATGTGGGAGACATCGCGGCTGAGGATTGGAGGCCGCGGCGGGAGAGGAGTGTCGGCGTTACGTTGCCGCTCTCCCTACCTTCCGCGGCCTTGACGGGGCCGCCACCGTTAGATGGCGGACGCGGTGGGGCCGCAGGGGAAGAGGAGTGTCGGTGTGACGTTGCCGCTCTCCCTATCCTCTGCGGCCGTAGCTCCCCCAACCTGGGGGGGCATGCGGGGCCCGCCAGCTAGGCGGGCGTGGGGGCCAGCAGGCTACGGGCGCGGGGGCACCGTTGCCTGCATCGCACAGGCCTCCACCAGTGTGGGACGGGAATGGCCAGGTATTCCCGGCCATTCTAGTAGCCCCCCAAGCTGGGGGGCATGCGGGGCCCACCATACTATCTAGGCGGGCGTGCGCCGGGAGGGCTGTGGAAGTAAAGGCTATGCCGGTTTCCCATGGCCCTCCCATTACGGCGATATGGGAACACCGCTGAGTTTTAGTGGGTATACTGTCATCCCGACAGGGAGTCCCACATACCCCGTCTCGTCCCCCGCGAGGCGGGGATGCATGAAGCATTTCTCAGCGACAAAAAAAAACCGTGCCTCAGAAAGCACGTTAAGCTGTTGGTCCGTTTGTCATTCGTGGATCTTTGACAGTCGTTACGGGTAGTCAGAAGCCCGAAAGTCTGACAACCAGTCATACCAAGGGGTATTGTATTACCCAGTAACTGGGTTGTGGAGGTCAGATAGGCAGTCGCTCCATGTAAAATACTGGTATTCAGCTGCATCCGGTTAGACTGGAAGCCGACCCCAACATACTTGGGAAGAGGCTAGGCAGATTGACACAAATAAACATCATAATTATTATCATCATTTATCATTAAGAAAAATCGTCTACTAACCAATACAGTTCCGAGGTCCGGCGCTGAACGGCACATAGGCGTAGGGATGCTTCACCTCGTTGTTCAGGAACCGCTCTGGCTTGAACTTCTCCGGCTCAGGGAACATGTCCTCACGCCGATGCAGCTCGAAGATGTGCACGTCCACTGTTGTGCCTTTCTTCACTAGCAGGTCACCTGGTGAAGGTTTAATAACATTAGATATATGGATTTCGTGATGACTCGTAAGGCCTCACCTCTCATTCACGAGGTTGTGGGCTAAAATCCGAACAAGTATTAATGTGATTTTTTTCAATTCATATTTATGTATTTTCCAAGTTTATCTTGGATATCATGAAGGAAACCTGGACTTAAAATTGAAACTAGCTGTTCCATACATTTTGACCGCACTTTTCTATGTTATGAACAGCTGTTTTTTTTTTTTTGTTAACCTACGTGAACTTTCAACGCTGTCTAGAATTATGTATTGTGCTGAATATCTGGTTATAGTTTGCGCGTCATGTCCCCGCCACCCTGCATATCTTCAAAGAAGCAAATTACATTTCAAAGACTCCCGATTCCCGTCTCCCTTAAAACAAAATACGTTTTTTATACGTAACGTATGCGCTGACATGCAACACGACACAGCGACGTGTTGGCAAGTTCCACTTACTCCACTAATGATATTATTATGATGCTACGGAAAAGGCAATTTGTATCACAATTTACTAAAGAACATATTCCTCGTCTAGAATATTCTAATATCACAGTTCGCCGATCAAAGGAAGCAGCAGAATATTGAATACAAAAATTTCTTAGAATGGCGTCTTTTTGCACTTTGCACCAACACTATCATTTTTTTTTTGTTTAAATGTGAAAGGGTGGATAGGTACCTTAAAGGTTGTCCACAAAACTCAACCTTATGTACCTAGTGCAGGCTGGTTATAATTTAGGGTCGTTAGCGCGGGTTCCATTCAAACATTCAAGCAAGTTTAGAACGGGGTGTTAAATATTTTACTAGGTTTTTTGTTTAGGAAAAGACAATGCTAGTTTATTCGGCACTATGTAAAGACGTTCAGTCAATATAAACGTAAAGAAATCGTATCATTGTTTGATTCCTTTGGAGGGCTCATCAGCCCTTCACAGTACTAAGAACTGTCAATAAAAAATAAATCTACAAAAAAGGAGTATTTACTTTAGCGAACAAGCCTGAACAAAGTACTCGTACTTCAATATTAATTCTATCTAAACTAATATTAAGAGAAAAGATTTATTTTTTTGGGGATTGCTTTTTGTTTATATTTTAGCAATAACTATAACATAAAATCATCTTCCTGACTTCAACATAAAAATGGCTATACCACTAAAACTTTTTTTTTGCGTTCCTATAGACTTTCAATCAACATGGTACAGACGCCAGCATATCAAGCTACTACAATCTGTCAAATTTCTTTAATAGATTTTCAACTTTATCGCTATATCATAAGGTTTATGATTGATTGGGAAAATTTGACAGTTTCGGGTAGCTTGACCTGCTGGCGTCTGTACATGCTACATTTGTCCCCAAATTTCAGCCAAATTGATCGAACGGCTTTTTGTAACAGAACGAAGGTTGTATGGATAAATGTCGTGAGTCATGTTTGTTTGTCTGTACGCGTGTGTGTTTGTGCGCGTTTGTGTAGGTACGTGTAGTTATGTGGGAAAGGGTGTGAGTGTGGTGTGAGTGTGGGGGTGTGTGTGTATGTGCCGGAATGTTCGTGTGTGGCTTATAAGTGAGTGAATGTACTTGGTTAGTTTTGATACTACAAACTAACGGTGTTTTATTACTAACGGTGTTTGTATTATAGCTGTGGCTTGGTATATTGGCCAGGATCTTTTCTGAGGATATAAAAAACACCGTTAGTTGTCTACCTAATATGTTATTCAATTTTCACTCGATATGTGGGTTGGTTCTAGTTTGCATAACTACGTCCAATTATAAATGCACTACTTAAGGTATTTAATCTCCAAGAAACTTTTCGTCTCGGTGCACCCAAGGAGATAAGAAGAGTTTGCAGATAAGAAGAGATAATTAATAAAGTGAGCAGGGTCTTTAGAAATACCTCCAGACCAGTCTAGGGTTGAGATTACAGAAGGTTAGTTAGTATTGAAATATTTTTCTGTTAAAGCAAGTACGAACAATTATTACTTTGGAGCTAGAATTAAATCAAGGATGAAGTATTAAGAATCAATACTGATCTTCAGTTTCAGTAGTGAAATTGGTCCTAATGTTTAAATGGTGTAACTGTCACATAACCAATAGACCCTGAAATTCGCCCTTAGTGAAGTTTCAATTTACAGTGATTTTTCAAAAGTCGTAAAGCAATTACGAGTTCGACAATACGTCAAATAAGTCTTACCCAGTTTGAAGTCTTCATCGATATCTCGTCCGATGAAGGGCACGCTAGGGTACAGCCTCATGATCTCCTTGATCACTGCCTCCAGGTACTTCATATCAGCCAGATGAGACATGGTCACGTGGTCAGAACCGTTGAGGATGTTCTCAACCTCCTCGCAGATACGATCCTGAAAGAAAAGGTATGGGGTGTGAATAAAGATAGAAAAATAACATAGAAAACATTATGAAATCGGTTATTTGTTTGTTAAAAGATGTAGTTTTTTGAAGTGTTAATTTGTGGCTGAGCGATCGACTGCTGCGCTGCGTGTCGCAGGGTCGATTCCCGCACGGAACGAATATTTGTATTGCCTACACGTAGTTGTTCCGGGTCTGGCTGTTTGTGTATGTGAGTTTAAATGTTTGTAAACGCACCCACGATGCAGGAGTAATTCCTAGTTTGGGGCAACGTTTAAATAAGTTTTAAAAAAAATGCATTATTAATAATTGTAGAACGTCGTGAATGATATCACTTTGATTCTGCTGTAGCCGGCATTGTAGAGAATAGTTTATCCATTCGTCTTCTACTGAAACAGTCGTAAGAAAGAATTATTTTCATAGTTATTTGTTATACAAGAGTGCAAAGTTGCTTTTTAACCGCGTGTTCAATTTTGATGACCGAGCAAGCGAAGGATTCTAAAATTGAATCACGAGCGCAGCGAGTGATTCAAAATTAGAATCCTGAGCGTTAGCGAGGGAATCAAAAGAGCACGAGGTGAAAAATCTTTGCACTCGAGTGCAACACGTAACTTTTCATTCCACCTCAGCGAGGAAATGACTAAATGCAAAAAAAAAAACGTTTACAATCACAAGATAGGTACACTTTTATTTCAGTTTAGGTATTAATTACTACATTATGACAGGTAAGTATTACAGAATAATCTTTAAATTATAACAAAATAATACTAAGGTATAATTAAGAAAATTTTAAAGTAACGTTGCTACAGTTATTTAAATTGAGTGTAATATTTTTGTTTGGTACTGTAATATTGGTGTTAGTCACTTGTGTACTGTTTTTCGGTAAACTATCTGTCATACTTAATAGTTGTACCAATTCATCGGATTCCCTTGGCGTGAATGTTGGAGAGAGATGGATGATGGAGAGAGATGAGGAGATGGTTAGGTGTTTCATAACGGCTTATTTTTGATGTAGAAGGGCCAGTCCAAGGATCCGATTGAGGTTCTTTCAGTGTTATGGCTCCTACGATGCCTTCACATATTTTAGACTTATTTTGGATGGAATCTTCTATGTATCCCTCTACAACTGCATTGGACTTCCAGCCTCCGTGGCGCTTAAGGGACAGGAGATCAGCTCCGGAATCAGCCAAAAGTGTGGCTGAAGTTCGTCGGAAACAATGACCCGTGTACAACAGGGGTTCTGGAAGTTCAAGAAATGTTGCTATTTCTCGTGGGATACTGCCAATTTTATTAGTACCCATAGGCTGTCTAACACACTTTCCATTGCGATACTGTAGAAAAAATCGATTGATTGGAGTGTTAGGCGGGCGTAAGGCTTAATATTTCTCAACAATCGTTACGTATTCCTTGCGAATGACGAAGTTGCGGTCTCTTTTTGTCTTTGTATTAGGTAAATTAATTAATAGTAAGTCATCTGAATGTTTCTCAATGTTTTTGACATTATGTTGTGTTAGTTCATTAGTTCGACATGCTCCGTTTATTCCAATAATAAGAACAACCTGTAACGTAAAGAGTATTGTAGTAGATAAATGAATAAAATTGATATGAACGCATAATTATGCCTATCAACATCTACTAAGTATACTATTTAATTGAGATTAATATACTTAAGTAGATACTGAATGTGCAACTGACTTACTTTTGCCGCCAAATATACGGAATCGGGTGCTTTAAGTTTAGAAACTAAGAAACTTTAAGAAACTTTTCAATATCAGATACTGTGAAAACCTTCGATTTTTTTGGTTGATGACCAGATGAGGCTCTTTTTAAAAATGCCACTAATTTAGGATAGGTATCGATATGTTCGTCTTTTTTCATCTTTATTGTTGCTTTTAGCATCGAATACGTACTCCATAGAGTGCTTGCTTTCTTGTTCTCGGATAATTCTATAAAATATGCCAGCAAAACGTTTTCTGAGAAAGTTTTGGCTCCTTTTGCTAGTCGCCACGTGTTCAACATATCGTACTGTTTTAAATACTTCTCGCGTGATTGTTGAGGGAGAAAGCTCATTTGCGCATTATTAACAGTTTCAGTCAATTCTGTTGGCGTCAAGCAAACTTCCTCGTCGCTAGAATCACTCATTTTAGTTTTTTCACTTGTTTTCAAGTTTCTTGTTTTTAATATAAGGTTTAACAATGACGTGAAAAAATGCCGCGTAAAGAACCGCGTACAAAGCAAATTGAAAAAAGAACACCAAGAAGGTTCCGAGTCTGAGTTTTTAACAAATTAAAAAAAAGTTGTATGATATATTCGGCACCATAGAGGTAGCAGTAAATAGGTTTAATGTTTTTTTTAATTCACAAACTTAGTGCACACGATGTTCTAAATTCAATTTACTTTATCCTCTAGAGAATAAAAACGGCTTTTCCACTCAGATATTGAAGATTAAAAATACTCTTTCCGAGATGGTGGGATGAAAAATAAATTTACCTTCCTCTAGTATAATATACAAGCAATATCAGTTACCCGTTGTTAGAGAAAACTGAATCATTTATGCATTTTCTTTGAGAGAGGACAAATGGAATTTCATTTCTGCTCTAACCAAGAAGGTTTGTTTCATAAAATGCAACAGCCAAGTCTTGTTATTTTATTTGTGCAACTTTTTCCAATTTGCGAGAGGGAAATTAAAATAAATATAGAATTAAAATTCATATCCCGTAAGGATGCATCTCATAGCACACACTAAAAGAGTCAACAAGAATGAGCATTGCTTTTTATGGTATCGCGAGCTAAAATACAGTCACGAGTACTAATATGTCAACACTTGGAAACTTTCAATAGCGATTTTTGCTTGAGATAACGAAAACAAGAATGAAATATGACACATTGCAAAAACCTATGGGTTCGAAATACTACGTTCGTAGCAACATAACATTCAAAAGTAAAGGAGTAAATTGCTTTTGAATAAAGCCAAGTGTATGCATACTTATGCCCGTGACTGTACCTACGTTTAGCCGACGTACATAACTGCGCTTTTTTATGATGACGGCTCGACACCGGGAGTTGAAATCCAGAGTACAGTAAAAAAAAACGTCGCGAACATGGGTTTACAGCCCGATTAAAACTTTATGGCGGCTCTGAAGTGCGCTACTCGGTGCACAGTACCTCACCCCTCGCCCCCGCTGACACGTGAATTTGTTGCTGCGCAGCGACTCGCCTCATGTTCCCACCCGCCATAAAGTTTGAATCGGGCTGTACTATTTCTTGAGTTTTACTCAACGGATATACATCAAAGTACCTACTAGTGCTAGAGCCTGCATAAATTTCACAGCACTTCAAAAATCCTTAGGTAATGTTCATTTTATGTGATGTGCAAAAACTGTCGAAGGACTTTGAAAAATACAAAATACACCTCAATACGACTATAAATAAAATTCATATAAGAAACAATGACGTTCCCAGTTTACAAACAAAAAAACCAGTCAAGTGCGAGTCGGACTCGCGAACCAAGGGTTGCGTAGAAATTTGTAAGTATATAACTAAAAATTTACGGTTTTCGCAATATTTCCTTTATCTGTGCTATAAGACGTTGCTTCGTACCAACTTTCAAGATTCTGAGTTCAAGGGAAGTACCCTGTAAATGATTTGATTTGATTGATTGATTTGATAAATGATTTATTTATTTTGTAAGTAGGTTTGTACAAACACTTTTACACGTCAATCATATTTTTAAAACTAGATGAGGTCGGCGTTTCCTATCTGACTAGTCTGAGAAGAAAGGCCGAAACAAACTCAGACGTCACAGTCTCTTTTAAAGTCCAGACATAATCTTGGTCAGATCATATGAAGACCATGTAGGTCGATGTCTGAGATGGTCTTTTGAGGAAAGAACCACACAGATTGAGAGGACCTGTCCAGTCAGTGCACGCATTTGTCAGAAATTGTGCAGCTCAACTCAAAACTTAAGGAGCTCAACGATTCGACGAACAATACCAAAGAAAGGACATTTGGGTAGGCCACATTAATTACTCAAACTGCCAGACCATGACAAAAACTAAGAGAACAAAGAGAAAAATAATATAAATAAAATGACCCACGTAGTCTTCACATTCACAATAATTAAAATAATAGAATACTTAACAAAGTAAGCAAATGTCATAGTATATGTAAAATTCATTAATGTCAGTGTATATAAAAAAAAAACAACAACAAAATAGAGCAAAAAAAAACATTCAATATGTAAAAAAAAAATTGGAAGCAGCTCAATCCCAAGCCTTTTTGTCCTCGATATAATCCTTAACGGTATAAAAGGCTTTCTGGCACAACTTACGTTTAATGAATGATTTGAATTTATTAAGGCTTAGATCTTGAACGGGGCTTGGAACTTTATTATAAAAGCGTATACATTGGCATCTGAACGACCCACCTATTTTCTTGAGCCTTGTTGTAGGTACAACAAATTTGTGTTTGTTCCTAGTATTTATATCATGGATATCACTGTATTTTTTAAACAATTTTATATTTTTATGGGCATATAAAAGATTTTCATAAATATATTGAGAAGCCACAGTCATAACATTGTAGGTTTTGATTCTCTTGCGAGTGTCGAACATTTGCGGAGCGGCATAAACGGCTGTATCTTTTGATTGCGTTGGCTTAGAAGTTTGATTTTTTTCACAGCTCCAAGGGTCAGTAGACCTGAGTATTTGATATAAATTCCAGCTTGATACCTCCACGCATTCCTGAGAAAAAGGGTCTTGACAGACAGACTGACGAACGGACAACAAAGTGATCCTATAAGGGTTCCCTTTTTTCCTTTCGAGGTACGGAACCCTAAAAAGCAATGAAATACATAATATTCAAATACAAATAGTCATTATAGCTAGTCGGCTGTTTGGCAAAACCAATCATCGGCCCACCACACTACTACATATTTAGATTGTTTGAAATATACTCGTATATTTTTTATGTTTCGAATTTTGGATTCAGATATTCGATGGCTTTAAAATACTCCTATTACACTAGTATTAACGGTGAAGGAAACCATCGTGAGGAAACCGGAATTACCTTAGTTCTAGATTCTAGAACTAAAACTTCTAAGACATGTGACATCCACCAACCCGCAATGGAACCGCGTAGTTTTGGCCCAGTCCCTCTCACAAAAAGAAGAGGCACTGGGAATATTATAAATAGTGAATATCGCTAGTGTTCCATTTATTGTCGTCTTCTCGTCTCCACAGGGTATATAACTCTGATATTACGTTGAGTATCTCAAGGCATGACAAGTACTAATATGAAATGAAATAAATTAGAATTGAAAACCCTTTAAACCTAAATGCATACCCATCAAATAAATATTACTACGACAAAAAATAACTACCTGAACATCTTCGTGATCTGCCAGCAGCATCAGACCGAATGTAAGAGCTAACGCCGTGGTGTCGTGACCCTGAAAATATAAACCTTTTATTTCTGCTTCACTAATTCTACTAATCTAATCTCCGGGTTTCTGAAATTCCCGAATTAAGTTAGTTTAAGTTTCAGGTTTCAGCACCGTGTGGGAACAAAACTTTTCCAAAGCACATTGGTTCTATAAATATTGATAGACGGAAAGTTCTGTTACTTTCGGCTTGTTTTTGTTCATCTGTATCAAAGAAATGTCTCTTCGTATCATTGTTTCTATTTTCTAAAGAAAATTGTTATTTTGTAAAACACAAGTACAAGGACAAAACGTTCCAACATCTGTGAATCATTTTATGAGTTTAGTGAATCTTTCAAGTCGGGAATCGTAATTCATTACCTTGCTCGTAAGTATATTGATTTTAAACAATTTCGCTCATGACACATTAATATTTAGCACCTCGAGATATTGTGGTGACTTACCTCAAACATAAACGTGTTGACCTCATCCCTGATGCCGTCCATATCGATCTGCCCTTTCTCCTCTGCCTCCAGCAACAGGTCCAGCATGGCCATTCTTCTCTTAGTTCCAATATCATCAGCTACTTCTATTTCCTCAGCTCCTTGATTCTGAGCCCTTTGTGCTTTCCTATCCATTATAACATTGTCTGCAAACGACCGAGCTACAGAGAGAGTTTTAGCAAACTCCTTCCCTTGAGGAGAGTTCCTGTATATGAGCTCGTTGTGCATCCATATCCTTGTGATCCGACACAACATCTGCATGCCAATGTTCAGGATAGCGTTCTTGTAGTCTACGGTAGCTGATGTTTGGTCTCCATCCAGCTTAGTCCCCATTGCAGTCTCTGTTGATATAAAAGGAATGTTGTTTACGTATTCATTGAAAAAGGTAACGAGTTTGTGTGAGGTTCTGCACTTTGAAAGAGGTATACGAAACCTCATTACTTTTTTTCGAGTTGTCCGTGTGTCAGTGTACAGCAGTGCGATTCTGCAACCATCTCACCGTGAAAACTTACGTGAAGTGAGCGTGGAGTGAGATGTCATTCCAACTAATGCTAGGGATTGACACTATTGACAGCTCACTCTAAGCTCACTTCACCTAACTTTTCACGGTGAGATATTTACAGAACAGATCGGCTGAATACACAAGTGAAAATATTAGAGCAAGTGGTGGCTGTTATATTTAGTAAACCATAAATTCTTCAGCAAATTGCCTTCAAAATAAAGTCGGACATTCTAGAAATAAACATTGACAGTAACAATATCTTCAAGGAAAACCATTCAGTTAAATAATCGGTCTACAACGAGTCGATTTCAATACATCTCCAACAATTGGAAGTAATTGAGATAGAAATATATTTTATTGCATTCGTTGAGATGGATTACGACGATATATTGACGTTATTTCTGTTCACATTTTTTTGGCTTTGGATGGCTTTGGATAAAGATAGACATGTGAGTTAATATCGACATAATATTATTGAAGGGTACACGTAAAGTGGGGATATTTTTTTTTCTCGTCTACCCCATGATGTGTGGTATCGTTCGATAGGTCTTTTAAAAATATTACGGGTTTGTAAAATCAATTTTTCGATTCAGGGATCTGTTTGTGAAATATTAAGCTTTAAAGTGGCAACTTTTGCTAGAGTCAAGTGTACGCCAGGGAAATGGTTGCTTTTGGATATGTGAAAAAAATCACGGTATTAGTAAATATGTCGCAGCCAACTGGTTAAATTAGCCGTGTCACCTGGCCTTTGGAAGTAGTGCTCGCATCGCTTCGCTCTCTCGGCTCGCACGCGGTTGATCACAGTTCTAACATAACCCATTTGGTCGGGGTACCCTGGCTTAGTTACTGCGACCAATTCGGCTCGCACGTGACTGGTTACAGTACCAACCTAAACTATAATTTATTGAATATCATTCAGGCCGTCACTAGAACGGCCGCCGTTTAGTTAAGTGGCTAAGCGGTTAACTAAACGGCTAATTAAACCAGTTGGTTGCGACATATATGTTTGTGTAACGAAGTTAAAAGGAAAACTATCACAGATAAGTAGGCTTTACAAGTTTACGAGTAATAGTCAACTAACTTACAATAATTCACAGTTGCAATGTATGGGAGAACATGGTTTTTAACTACAATGTTAAGATATGTTATGGTATGTTCTTGGGATAAATTCATTCCAACTACGGAACCTTCATTGTGCATGGTCCGACACGCACTTGACCGGATTTTTTTTTGCGAATTTTTCCCATGTTTTAATAGTTATTCTGCTATTCGGGGCGGAGACAAATCCAACAAATCAAAGATCATTAAAATTGGTTCTTTGGGCATTAGTACTTTTAGTTATTTATTTAAACTTTTCGCACAAAAAGGTACAAAGGCGGACTTAAAGCCTTAGGGTAACCAAGGGTAGGGTAGGGTAGGGTCAAGGGTTATTCTGTGCTATGGGACTTTGTTTTATTTATATATAGATAACCAGGTACCGCGGTAATATAAACCACTCCACAACACTATGCCTAACATTCATTAAAGTGTCGTCACTTTTAAGAATTTCCTAAGGAACAATGCGATGCTAAGGGGATGTAAATTAGATCTTCTGCTAAGTAAGACAAGATACATAATTGACCTGGTTTGCCGTGACTAAGAGCTGAGCTATATACAGGGTTATTGGTAAAACACTAACAACCTTGCAGGACTGGATTACTAACATTATAAACAACAACTTTTGTTCTATGACTTTTTACAATACATTTACAAACAAACAAACCCTTAAGATTTCGTTGTTGTATCAAACCCCCGCTCCTCTCCGCTGCATTTTGTACTAGACACGACAGTTTGTTTTCCTAAATAGCGCTTTCTTTTGCTTCGCGTAGAGTTCGTGACAGAAAATCAATTATTTGATTTTTCGAATTGAATTTTTGGAACGAAAAAGTTCCTTATCGCGCGTTGCGAAAGGGGGCTAGACGGAAAAAATTAAGACCAAAAGTTGGAACGACACTTTTTGCTATAGTTGTAAGCCGTGCGGCGTGCGCGTCTCTCTCTCTCTCTCTCTCTCTGTCTGTTTTTTGTACATAATAAAGAGTAGTTAATGTTTTATCAATAACCCTGTATATGTGAACACGATAAAATAAAAAGATTTGTTGTTTAGTTATTGGGAGGTTAACAACCGCTGTTAGTGTTGTTACATGAAGTATGAGTTGACAAAAAACTGTTTCCCTACTAACTGATGACCCCACAAACATAATCATCGGTTTAATTTAAAAAAATATTTTATCATGTTTAGATACCATCTATACCGATCGCGATAAAATAACCCTGTATTTATACCCTCTACAATAATAACTGACTTTATTGAGCATTAAGAATAAATAATATTCCACATCCGTTCATGGTGATATCAGGTAGGTAGGTATATAAAAGACCATGACCGGATATCTTTGTAAAAGACAAGTACATTTGTGTCAAGTAGAACTAAAGGGCAGTGAGTGAACCTGATAATAAGCTAAGATTACTTGCAAGACCATAATATAGTCGTATGTCAAGCTGAATTGCATTTAAAGTAAAATAAGGTACGATTTACAACCACGACACAAGTACGAGTATGCAGTAACTACCAAAGAACTGCGTACTGAATAAAGTGTTCTTTAAATGAGCTTTTTGAACATAATTATGTATGACATAGTTATAGTCGTGTTTGGTACGCTGCCGAGTTCAGTAGCACTAAGAATGTTTTTTTTTTTTTTTTAAACAAGATTATTATAATAATTCAAAAAGAGAGGCTGAAGAAAGGGGGGCGGGAGGGTGAAGTCGGGCTGTGGATAATGGTGATGAAGAATGAATCTCATCGGTAAAGCTTTGGTTTCCTAAGAAAGCGATGAACGGTACACAGTAACGGTTGTCCAAATACTGAGCGTTTTTTTAAATACTGGTAGAAATGACAAATTTTTGTGACGACCGTTATAATATGACGGAACCGCTATTTTAGGAAACTATAGCCTCAGGGGCTGTCTGAATACAAACCGTTTTTTGACACCTAATGTCAAATACTTGCGGAAATGACAGATTTTCATGATGGCCGTTAAAATATGACGGAACCGCGTTTGGTTTCCTAGGAAACCAAAACTTTAGCCATTTTAACCGTAAGCCAACATCATCTTAATTGCTATTAGTAATGTATGCAACCGCAAACGTGTATTTTTTTTCAAGCAGTGCTTTGGCAGTTAATTTTTTTTTCTGAATTTTTAAGTACACTTTAAAGTACGTTTACAAGTCAAACCTTACATGATTTTGAATGCAAAACACAACCTCACCATCTCAGATACGAATTACCTGACCGAAACCTGCAATCATGTCCATCAGATGACTGGCAGATACAGCAGCTGCAAATCACGAGAACACGTCATCAGCCTTTTATGCGCATTAACATAAGGTTCAAATTACAATGATGGATGCAGGCTCGTGTAATGAAAAATGCTAACAAAATAAGTAAGTTCAGCACATCAGATAAAACCATGGAGAACAATTATGACGTCACTACCACGATTGCCTACATGTTGATTACTACTGATTTGAGGCCATGGTTGAGGGCAGCATTCATTGAGGTAATTTGTACAATGATAAAATATATGGACACTACATTGTATTGGCAACAACAACCACAATAGGCCACTTGTCATCGAATTAATTAGCAAAAGAATGGCTAAACATCTAATAAGCAATGGCCAATACCTTCAGGGTACCCGGTTATTTATCTCAGAGTTCCTAGATACCAACACGCGAAGGGAAAGGCAATTAATGCGAGAAGAAATGGTTTAAGCTCGAAGAAACGGATTATTTGCAATCATCAAAGACAATCAATTGTTTATTGAAGGACAGAAAGTTAACCAAAAAAAACGAAACATACAACACGGCACTAAACAATGACTCGAAGGAAACCTCATACAATAACAATAAAGACCGAATCTGCGACCTACCTACCACCAACGAACACGCTAGGAATCACTCCTTTCGAAAGCATATACCTACCTTCTTCCTTCTCTTCCAAAACATGCAAAGCATTATAACAAACAACACATTATAGAAGAATTTTTAACAGAAAACCCTATGTATCAAGTTATATGCATACTTATCTGAATCCTGGCTATCCGAAGACAAAATTTCCCTTATCCAAATTAGTGGCTATAATATTGCATCGTCATACTGCCGGAAAACTCGGAGGCTCAGGAGACGGCGGCGTATGCATCCTCTTACAAGAACAAATTTAGTATACAGAGAAAAATGATATCTCTAAGATGTCTATAGAATATGTACTGGAAGTGTGCGCTACTGAGTTACCTAAATTGATAAGTTAAAACAAATCCTAAACTATTTAAATATTAAGAATACGAATTACCTGTGTTAACAAATAAAAGTGATTTGATTTGATTTTAATAAATATAATGTTGTTAAAGGTGGAGATTTTAACATTAATATTTTCGACAAAAAAATAAAAACTAACCAAAATCTGGATCTAATGCTAGAATATAAATTCACTCAACATATAAACAAGTGCGAGTCGGACACGCGCACCGAGGGTTCCGTACATATTTGTAGGTATGTAACTAAAAATTTACGGTTTTCGCAATTTTTCCTTTATCTGTGCTATAAAACGTTGCTCAGTACCAAATTTCAAAATTCTGAGTTCACGGAAAGTACCCTGTAGGTTTTGATTCCCTTGCGAGTGTCGAAACTTTGCGGCTTAAACGGCTGTATCTTTTGACTAGCTCCAAGGGTTAGTAGACCTTAGTATTTGATATAAATTCGATACCTTCACGCGTTCCTGAGAAAAAGGGTCTTAACAGACAGCCAGACGGACGGACGGACAAGAAAGTGATCCTTTTAGGGTTACGTTTTTTCCTTTCGAGGTACGGAACCCTAAAAACCTACGCGTATTACAGAAACATCCGCAACATGTCTTGATCTAACATTTACGAATTTCAGCGACAAAAATATGTTTATTACAGTCGTAGAACATTTCGGACTATCCGACCACAGTGGAACAAAAATAAACCTAAGCATACCTCAACCAGCGAAAAGAATTACCTGGTACACAAATAAAAGATTATTTAATATAGCAAACATACCAACACCAACATCACACCAACACCAACACCACACCAACACCAACACTACACTAGTCATGTCAATTAAAATATATAATAAATTACCAGAAAAAATTAAAGGACAAAAATTTAATACAAAAAAATATTTATTTATTTATTTATTTATTTATTTAAGGACTTTGGAAGACTTACAGCTAAATACAATAGTGATAAATAACAAAAATATATATAAAAAAAACCGGCCAAGAGCGTGTCGGGCCACGCCCAGTGTAGGGTTCCGTAGTTTCCCGTCCGTCACAATAAGTGTTCCCACTTATGAGTTTAAAGGTGGGTATACATTATGTTCGCGCTCCAGCAGCGCTCCGCGCTCCTGCAACTGCTCCCGGTAGTGGGTACGTGCGCGAACACGGAGCGTGCAACATTGCACGCTTCGCGGCAGGCGCTCCGACTCGTGACGGTTTGTAGCGCGAACACAAAGGGGAGCGCAGTGTGTCAAAGGGGAGCGCATGTAGAAGTGTGCGCGACGTATCCATTGGAGCAGCTGCAGGAGCGTGGAGCGCTGCTGGAGCGCGAACATAGTGGTAACCCAACTTAAAAAAGGCTATTTGTTACGGAACTCTAATAATTACGGAACACTAAAAACGGGCCCACAAAGGACGGTGATAACTAAAACACGGAGAGACCAGCCGAAAAATTCGATAATACCCGACCCAATGTAATAAGTACCTACAGCGCTATCTCTCGGGGAATTGGGTTACTAATTAATACATAGACGTGCCAGAAGTTTTCGGTGATCATTTTGGATTGCGAGAACCGATTTTAATAATTCTTTTTTTGTCTGAAAAAAGATACGTTCAGGATAATAAAATATGTAAACGAAGTTAAAAAAAATGCTTGCATATACGATTATACTACAAACTTAGTCCAGAAATTATTTTGTACAACTTTTTGTCTTTTTTGTACAAAAACTGTTGTTTCCATCAAGTTCAAAATAATTTTCCTAGAAAGTCCTTATAAAGTTCTACATTTCAGATTTTTTGCAGATTTTCTAAACTTATGGTTCTAAAGTTAGAGGGGGGGGGGGGGGCACACATTGTTTTTTACTTTTGGAGCGATTATTTCCGAAATTATTGATATTATCAAAAAGTGATTTTAGTAAACCCCTATTCATTTTTAAATACCTTTCCAACAATATATCACACGTTAGGGTTAAAATAAAAAAAAGAATCACTTCCCACTTTACATATAGGGGGGCTACCCTAATAAAACATTTTTTTCCAATTTTTATTTTACCACTTTGTCGGCGTGATTGATATACATATTGGTACCAAATTTCAGCTTTCTAGTGCTAATGGTCACAGAGATTAAGCGAGGACGGACAGACGGACGGACAGACAGACATGGCGAAACTATAAGGGTTCCTAGTTGACTACGGAACCCTAAAAAACTACACAACTACCACTACTACCCACCACCACTACCACACCGCTACTACCACCACCACTACTCTTTTAAGTTTTCCATGTTGTGAACAGAGGGCATAGTGCGAGTTTTTCTACCTACTCGATGGCGTTAACGTAAACTTAGATTTGTATGGATTGACAGCAGTGCTATCGAGTTTCCACTAGATGGCGCTGCTCTAATACCGTACAAATCTGCGTTTACGTTCACGCGATCTAGTAGGTAAAAAACTCGCACTACGCCCTCTGAACGACGTCAAAGATAAATCAAACGGCGCGAAAACAAATCACCTTTTTCCAACTATGATGGGGCTGAATACCAGTATTTCCATGAAGCGACTGCCTATCTGACCTCCACAACCCAGTTACTGGGTAATACGATACCTCTTGGTAAGACTGGTTGTCAGACATTCGGGCTTCTGACGAAAAATCCACGAATGACAGCCGGGACCAACGGCTTAACGTGCTTTCCGAGCCACGTAGGGGCTGGATATGTAAAGTTGTTCACCCATCCACGGACCAACCGCGGCAAGCGTAGGTAGCTTAACCTGATCGATCGAACCGTATGGCTTGTAATACTTAACTACAAGCCCCTCGGGGCGAAAAACAAATAAATCACTCAATTTCAAACACAAAAAGTTTAGAGTTCCTAACCAAACGCCAGATATTTCAGATCTAAGTAGCCAGTTCGACAAAACGCCAATTTTTTATGTAAGGAGTACCTAATGTTATAATGAAAAAATTTCCTCTGTTCAAACTTTTCTAATATCGCTCATAGTAAGTATGTTCCGCTTTGAAAGTAGATGATACAAGAAGAACTTACAAGGAAAGGAGTCTTCCAGCTTTCCAAAGTAACATGGTTCTCATACTTCTCATAACCGCGCGCTGTCGCGATCCTAATTAACGTACAATTTAACAATCAAGACATGTGATTTTGAATCTGACATCATTAAATTAAATAAATATATTAGAACCTTCAATTGCGGAACCATTGCAAAAAACATATATTTCTTTCGGTTATCCTTATAAAGATTTAAGGATAACTTAAAGGTGTTTAAAATTATTGGCAGTTTTCAAATACGTTGTGAATACATGAAAGGCTCTTTTATCGTCAGGGTTAAGGTTTTTTATTACACAGCCGTTTGGTCTGAACCGAATGGACCGATTAAGGTAAAATTTGGTAGACATGAATTTCTGTGACCCAAACACGGATGTGTAACGTAAATAAATGAATTTTCAATATGGGTCACATGTGGTAAGCATATAAGCCTTTTTTTATGTTTACCGTGTGACATATCAAATGAAAGGTCTCAATTTTTTTTTATAATCTCAGACAAAGCATTATAATGAATGTATAGCGTTGGTACTCTTTGGTGAGTCACCATAGAGTAGTGGGTGACTTGACATGTCATAACACGTCAGTGGCTTTTCTCTTCTCCATAAAAAATATATTTTCCTTAATTAATTATATCGATTCAATTCATATTCCTTGTAAGTACAGACATTCACCTTCCATCATAAACATGTGCTCAGACCCCTCCCTCCCTCCCCCTTATTTCCCCCTCTGTCTTATCTCCGAAACTATTGAGACTATAATTTTGAAAAAAAAGCAGACTATATTTTTATAGACTCATAGATCACAGGAAAACCTATAAGAACTCTACGGTTTTAAAATAACATGGTAAATGTCATAATATTGTGCATACAAACTTACATTTGCAGTCGGAATGTATGAGAAAATATATTTTTCAACTACAATGTTAAGTTTGTTCTTGGGATAAATTCATCTCAACTACAGAACTCTCCATTGTGCGTGGTGCGACAATATCATGATTAAATGACTTACCGCAGATAGTGAACAGTGTAAAGTCGCTGATCAAGGGCATCAGGCTGACGTTTTCTCCCTTCTTCTCCTTCAGCATCTTCACCATATCTTGGGTCCTCTCCTCGATGACGGTCGCGAAGTTCTTCAGGATGTTGAAGTGGAAGGTCGGGGTGAGGATCTTACGACGCTTGTGCCAGTGAGCACCTGGTAGTAGAGAAGATAGGGTGAAGATTAAGTATTTATTGATCTATACTTATAATAAATCTGTAGAAGTGAAAATTCTGTACATTGAAAATATCAAAAAAATAAATGGCAGGGGGTGTTACTAGACCGACACCGAACCCAAAAATGTGATTAAAAAAATTTTTGTCTGTCGGTCTGTCTGTCTGTCGGTCTGTCTGTCTGTCTGTCTGTCTGTCTGTCGGTCTGTCTGTCTGTCTGTCTGTCTGTCTGTCTGTCTGTTTGTTCAGGCATCACGCAAAAACTACCGGTTCGATTACGTTGAAACTTGGTATAATTATTCTTTAATATCCTGGGCACCACACTGGGTACTTTTTATCCCGGAAAAGTATATACAATAAAAAACAAACTTAATTTTGCGGTTCGATCCCTAAACCCGATTACTGCACCAACCGCAAATAATAAGTTTGTCGTAGGTTAAGTCACCCGCAATGGAGTTCATTTTTATTCCTTTTAGTTTTTAGAGTCATTTAGGTTTATTTTTATATAAGTTGTAGGTATAGATTTTAATTTTATAGTAGGTATAGGTAGTATATTTGATAGTGTACGTAGTGACCGTAGGTTATTTTATAATACTGTTAGGTAGGATTAGTCATTCGTATAGATATTAGTTTTTAGGGATTTTGCTTATTTATTGAGTTTAGGTTAGTTATCATCAGAAATAGGTTTATTTAGGTAGGTTATTTTTTTTTAATTAGGTAGGTACTTAGGTAAAGATATCATATAGGTTCCCTCTTAATCACCACTAATGAGACACAATTGGTTTTCTATTGTAATTAGCCACAAAGGGCCCGCGAGATGGATGGCATCCTGGGGAAGCACATACATTTTATCCTGTTAGCACGTTCCCGTGGGATAATTTCCGACATCCACGCGGGCGAAGCCGCGGGCAGAAGCTAGTAAATAGATAAATCGTTGATGGGTTCAATAATGTTTATCTCCGTCCGGTAGTTTCTAACCCCTACCTACTTTGCCCCTTTCGAAAATACAGGTGTGATCATGTCATGTAAGTACAACGGTAAAAGGATCTTTTGGCGCCAAAATCGGAACTAACGCCGCCATCTTGTTTTTTTAATACATTTCTACCCCCTGTCAATGTCATTCAGGTGCCAAACCATTCTTGTGGACCCTATGCAGGTAGTAATATTAATTTTTTACCAAGTCCAAATCATGTTTTGCACAGGGTCAAATGTAAAGCAGCGCGTACTCAATAACAGAGTAATTATTTAGTAATCTATGGCGAGACATCAAAGAAAACTTAATTCTCTGTTTAGCATAATCAGCCTCCAATGTTCCCACTGCTGGGACACAGGCATTCTCTCTTCGAGAAGGAGTGGGCTGGTAATCTACCACGTGGGCCCAATGCAGGGTGGTAGGACGGTGGCATCTACTAACCTGCATTGGGCCCACCGAATGTCTTCGATTAAGATTCGATTGTCATCGAATTGTTGGTTGTAGGACATGCCGGTATCCTTACAATGTTTTTCTTCACCGTTTTGAGCGCAGCTTATTTTTTTTTTTTTTTGTAAAAGTAAAGCGCCTGCCAGGGCTCGAACCCACAATCTACAACTCGTAAGTCAGGGCCGTTACCACTGGGTCACCACTGCTCTCTAATTTTAATATTATAGCTCTCTTTTTAATTTTGTAGCTCTCTTATTTTATTTTTTGTTTCCTGAGTAGGAATTACTAACAACCATGTTGAAGGTCGCAGATCCTGACTGTCTAGCTAGACCAAAGCTGCTCAACCCCAGGCCCGCGGGCCACCAACGCATTAGCCTATAAACCTCTTCAAAGTCAGTGAAGTTTTTTTAGTAACTTAAACTTTTGTTTCATTTTAATATCTGGATATTTATTTATTTAATATCTACCATAACTGCAGGCAAGTTTTATTAACTAGATGGCTTGCCTGCTGGCGTGGAATTAAAATTATGGCCCACCTTCAAAATTGATTGGGTACCCCTGGTCTAGACAAACTGCTTTTCTACACCAGTAGTAATTTAGACAAAAACTTAGAGCGGTCTGAGCCTAATTACCATTCATTAAAACATCGTCAACTAACGTAATTACCTGATTGTTTTTATGTAACGAAGCCACTATATTTTAAAGATAATATACATAATGGCGCCGATTCCCTTGTTCACAAACTAAACTAAATTTAAGTTCAGTGCATCTTTTTCTTTCTTTTTTCTTTTTTCTCTCGTTAAATCTTGTGGGTACAGTATTGACTTACAGCTCTATTTATAAACATTTCTTTACTTAGAATTGGTCTAAAATTCGTTTGTCTGTCATTTTGACTATTTTGATTGTCAGAACGAGACAAAACAAATTTTAAGTTACAGACGCTTACGCATATGTACGAATAGCGCTATAAATTTTCTAACTTGAATTCAAACACTTTTCTTTCCAACTGTACCTTCCATTGTTTAAGCAGAATCGAAGAATTTCGTGCATAGCGAAACTTTTTAGTAGGTATTTTTCGAGTCGAGCATTGAGGGACTAGAGCATATGGGGACTAACCGCTTGAGCTTGAGATGGGTCAGGATCAGGAGAGGCAATAACCGTTATCCTTATCAGTGTTGTCACACACATTACGTCTAGATACGGCGACAGACACATGTCCGTGACGACTAAAAGGGCTGGCGTGCACATGGCGACATATATCAAGCTATACATTTCCAGTACGAGCTGACTTTTCATTGTACGAAAAGCCTATACAATGGGAGGTCAGCTAAAACTGGAAATGTATAGCTTGATATGTCGTCGTCTGTACCTAAATCTGTCGTGGCGCAACGCATAGCATGTCCGCGAAATTCGCAATGGGAGAGCGGGTGTGCTCGCGCAAACTTAATAATTATAATCTCGTATCATTTTGCGTCCAATATGAATAAAAGTATGAACAACACCTCACTGTGCGCTACCTTCGCCTCTAGTCGTTTCGATGGTAGGGTCTAGTAGCTATGTTAATTGATTTTCGATATTATTGAAGTGCTAGCAAGATCCATAAATGGTTTGGCTATAGGAAATGTTCTGCATTGCGACTCGCCCAAAGTGGACCTACCCTAAAGGCTCTCGCCACAGGCGCGTTATTATCGGTCGATAATATCGGATGCGTTATTAGGACGGCCACGAAGTTACACACTGCTGCGATATTAATGACGCAATAGAAGTAGGACGCTTGTATTCCCCCGTCCTGCGATATTACGATATGAGTTCTTAGAACATTTTATATTAGGACGCATACGATCTTACACACACCTAGGTTAATAACGTAATAACGTGTAGTGCGGGCGGGAGTGTGTAGTGTAGGTTACACGCACACATTAGAAGTATCGGACGATAAATACGCAGCGTGGCAAAGAATCGGTGCGCTAATTCCGATCCAGCCTGCCCCTTGCAGCCCTTAGCAGCGATGCCCTAAGCCGAGGTCCGTACCCCACAGAGGGTGCCCTTAGCGTGTAGTCGCTTGGTTTTAAAGTTTTTTAACCCCTGGCTACAGGACTTAATTTATTGAGGCATCCACAGGCAAGCCCAGTTAAGCGGACGACAACCTCGGTTGAACTGCGAGATGCCATAAAAAAAGGAATCAGCGCTAATATAGCAATGAGGCATCAGATATTATCGACCGATAGTAACGCGTCTATGGGAGAGAGCGTTAATCCTTCCGTGTTCCATGTATACCAGGCGGTATCGGGCATCGGCTTGACTTTCGCTTCGCCAGTCAATCTACACCACTCAGCTAGCTTAGAGTAAACTCCACGGAATCTAAATGGAATTTACTTAGGTAAATCTCCCACAAAATAATGCAATCATAGCTTGATTTCAACTATGTGTTTGCTCTTGCGTATAGTAAGTATGCGAGATGCTTGTCGGATCAAAGTAGCAATAATTTCTCGAGTAATCCAACTTGTAATTATTCAAATGTAACTTTATTATACTCCTGTTCTTGATATTCTTATGCTGTCTTACTTTCATGATCCCATCTGCCCAACCTTTCCCCAGCAATGTTGGGATCGGCTTTCAGCCTAACGGGATGCAGCTGAATACCAGTATTTTACACGGAGCGACTGCTTCTCTGACCTCCACAACCCAATTACTGAGTATCAAGATTCCCGTCGGTAAGACGGAAGACAGACGAAACGTAGTCAGACTTTTAGGCTTCTGACAACCCTTAAAGACTCTCAAAGATCTAGGAATGATATCCGGGTCCAACGGCTTAATGTGCTTTCCGAGGCAGGCAGTGGTATCGGTATAATAAACGTTATCATGAGGCCACGAGCCCCTCGTAATCCAACTATCAAGCAATTCGTATAATTCTAACATTTCTAAAACAAGATAGTACTTAGACCAATTTAAACAAGAAAGTGGCAACAAAACCAATATAAACAGGAAAGTGGCAATAAAAAAAAGGAAGGGGGCTTGTGACTGAGTAATAACAGCCGCACGGGTCGATCGATTGGGTTAAGCTACGCTTGCCGCGGTGGGTCCGTGGATGGGTGACCATTTTTACATACCAGGACCCCTCCGTGCCTTGGAAAGCACGTTAAGCACTTGGTCCCAGCTGTCATTCATCGATCTTTGACAGTCGTTACGGATAGTCAGAAGTCCGAAAATCTGACAACCAGTCTTACCAAGGGGTATCGTGTTACCCAGTAGCTGGGTTGTGGAGGTCAGATAGGCAGTCGCTCCATGTAAAATACTGGTATTCAGCTGCATCCGGTTAGACTGGAAGCTGACCCCAACATAGTTGGCAAAAGTCTACGTAGATGATGATGACGTGACAAAAAATCCCTTCCCAACATACAAATTCTCACCAATTATCTACTCAGCAGATGTAGGTACTGTCATAAGCATAAATACTACACATACACCAAATTCAAAAGCGATTTTCTCCTCCCTCCTAAAGTATTGATGGATATTTTATGGTGTTACGAACATGAAACAGGACTTTTGTCTAAGTTTCAATTTATATTTTACGAGAAAGACGCCTATAAATGTTGTGTAACTGTGCGGTACTTATGCTCGTGACTGTTCAGCGGTTTTCCGCATCGAGGTTCAAGTACTTAGGTACTCACTTTGTTTGACGTGGGTACAAGCGGGTCTTAGGGTACCCTAAGACCCGCTTGTACCCACGTCATAAATAACTTTTCTACACAGTAACTCGAGCGAACTTCCTGAAAAACCTTAAAAGGCCCTTAAACTAGGCTCAACCTCAAGGCTTTGAAACTCAAAAAACAGCTTCAGGGCTTGGTTTAAATAATAAAAATTTTCCCTGTAGGTAGGATTGGGTTTAATCTGTAGAAATCCTGCCACGTCACCATCATGTCCCTAGCCTTTTCCCAACTATGTTGGGGTCAGCTTCCAGTCTAACCGGATGCAGCTGAAATCCCGCCACGTGCATTCAAAAAAATATTGTCTATTTCAAGCTGGCTGCCTATGACAAATATCATCACCGCCATCTCTTTCCGCGAAAACTCCACGAACTACAATCTTTTTTTTATTACTGTCCGTGTATGGGTGTCGAAAAATATCTCACGGGAACGTACTACCGAGATAAGAAGTATCCTTTGTCCTGAACGTCAATTCTCGTAATTTAAAACGTTCAAAATCTAGTCGCAGTCTCATCTCGGCGACAAAGAAACGTCAAAAACTTGTCAAAATGTAGGGAACTTAGAGATATTTTTTGACAGATTGAGACTGAGATCAGACTGTGAACGTTCTTAAAATTACGAGAATTGCCCCTCTGGTTATAAAATATCTGTGTACCGAATTTCATCCAAATCCGTTCAGCCGTTTTTGCGTGATTGAGTAACAAACATCCAAACTTTGACATTTAATAATATTAATAGGATTTCAATAAAATATGTTGACTGGCAGAGAATGCCTTGTGGTATAAGTCCGCCTTATGTTCCACGTTTTGTACATAAAGCATACATAAGTGGGTAGCGGGATTGTCCGAAAGGGTTACCGCTGCCCTGGAACATAAAGGGCTAAGGAAGGAACACGGGTGGGTTTTAGTCAGTAAGAGTCTGACACTCCCTCCTGCTCCACCCAGAGCGGGAGGAGTCATTTGATGATTTCCCATCCTCAAAAAAAAAAAAAAAAAAGCATACATAAGTAATACTTATAATATTTTTGGTGTTATATGGGTAAGATACCAACCTGTGCTCAACAGCAGTCCATTGCCGAGCCAGTCCTTCAGGAACTGGTACGGGGCACTTTTCTTTATGTTCTTCGAATGGGCCAGTACCACCTGGAACAAAATAGTTGTATTAGCAATATTAGCATAACATTGTGATGTCGGGCTGCCATATGAGTGATATGAGTGACGTCAGTATCAAAATTCATGTGGTCGACATCAACATGGTGGTCTCTGAAAATTTGTAGGCCACATGGGCCTGACTGTCTGAGGCGTCAACCCCGATGTCATAGGGAAAAGGAAAACCAGATGAGGATGATGGGGGCGGTCTGAAAATCTAAAGTTTTCAGTCACTCCCAGTGGGGTGGCTATATTCAGCACATGTATCAAATCTTAATAATTTATCTTTAGTTTATAATTTAATTTATATTTTTTAATATTAGGCTTTTTTAACATTACACATTATGACATATTTTATTCATTGTATGATTTACGAAAGATTTATATTTAATTCATTGATTATTTTGATTATTATTATTATTAATTTTTTTTTTGTTTTAGTCTGATCTGTAACTACATAATAAATTTGACTATGGTTAATAATAATCGTACCGATAGCTGTATCTTTAGTACTGATTAATTCAAACCTAATATATATTGCATGCCGTAAGGTAAAATGTATCGGGACACTTAACAAATATTCCAACTTATATGTATACCTACATTGTCAGCAATAAATGATTTCTTTATCTATGTAGCGATTTCGATCCTAGTCTACCAAATGCTTAATTAAGTATTTCAAATAAGTAACTTAAAAAACTTATATTGGCTTGTTTCAGAAAGCAATCGGTCAATATTATTCGGGAACCCTAATTGTTATCGGGAAACGGAGAATTTCCGATATATGTATCTATGTATGTAGAAACACCGTTAATTATCGCATTCCTCGCTAGAATTATGTCCTGGTATTGATACCTTGATACCATACCGTAAAGGAGAGGGAGGCGAATATCCTGCAGTGGAGCAACACCGACTGATTTATTTATTGATATCTTGGACTTGTATCGAAGTAACGTAACTTTTTGTCCGATTTCACTTACACTCATCATAATGAGCCTATATTGTTCTGCTGGGACATAGGCCTCCTCTCTTCGAGAGGCTATAATCTACCACGCGGGCCCAGTGCGGGTTGGTAGATGTCACATGTCTTCGAATTTTTGGTTCTAGGACATGCCGGTTTCCTCGAGATGTTTTCCTTCACCGTTTTGAGAATAGTGGTGATGAAATAATATATACAAAGTAAAGCGCCAGTCTGGGTTCGAACCTACGACCTACAACTCGTAAATCGCGGCTGTTACCACTAGGCCACCACTGCTCTACACAAGGCGATACCAAAATGAATGCGGAAATAGAAATTTCAGCATTCATTTGCTGCTACATCTCACTGGCGAAAGTTGAAAATCCTGTTGAAAATGCTGCTGCAGCTCATAGTCAAAATTTGTTTTTTTTTATATTTTTTTTTCTTTTTCATTATTGATTTTCAACTTTCGAAAATGAGTTGAGCCTTAAAAATCAAATGGCGTGCTTTTATTTACCTATGCATTAATTAAAGTGTCGCGTAGTGTTATTAAAAACACGTATTATTGGCGCCGATTCCCTTGTTCACAAACTAAACTAAATTTAAGTTCAGTGCATCTTTTTCACTAAACTATTTTCTGAAACGTTTTTATCATTTCTGGTCAAAGGAATACCTGCGCTCCAGTTCGAGCTAAGTGAATGAAAAAGTTTGGAACACAATTTGTGAGGTGTTTTCCGGTAAGTACCTACTCGATAGAGAATGACATTGTAAAAGCTTTTAGTTATGAAGCCTTAAGTATCTATCTGTCTGTCTCCTACTTGGAGAACATTTTGACCCAGTTTTTACTAGCGTTCAGCGTTTTTCTATAGTTCAGAAAATAAACAAATCACTAGGACAACAGAAGGCCAATTTTCGTAATATAAAACATTCAAAATCTAGTCGCAGTCTCATCTCGACGACAAACAAATGTCAAAAACTTGTCAAAATGTAGGGAAATTAGAGGTATTTTTGACAGATTGAGACTGAGATCAGCTGTGAACGTTCTTAAAATTAGGAGAATTGCCCCTCTGGTTGGTATTTAGTAAGCGCCCGCTCGGCTGCTGAACGCACTCCACGTTCGGCTTATTACTGATCATCATTTGCCTAACCTTTTCCCTACTATGTTTGGGTCGGATTCTAGTCTAATTGGATGCAGCTGAATACCATTATTTTACATGGGGTAACTGCCTATCTGACCTCCAAAACCCTGTTACTGGGTAACACGGTATCCCTTGGGAAGGCTGGTTATTAGACTTTCGGGCTTCTGACGATCCGTAAAGACCGTCCACGAATGACTGCCGGGACTAACGGCAGAGATCTCAGTATGTAATGACGGTCACCCATCCACCGTCCAGCCTCGGCAAGTGTAGCAAAACCTGATCGATCGACCCCTGTGGCTGTGATTACTTAGCCACAAGCCCATCACACGTTATATAAGCTGTCGGACATAATAAACCAGCGTTAATTCGGTATTACCGAATTAACGCCGGTTTATTATGACGGACAGTTTACTTAGTCTGTCAGTCTCAATAAACGCGATAGGGCTGCTATCAAAGTTTCAATAAGGCTAACGTTATTCGAGAATTTACGCAGCGCAACTAATGAAGACGCTTAACACAGTCGAGTGGTAAATGAAATTGGATATACAATAAAATCGGGCGGATATAAATTGTGGCGGCATCTACATCTACGCATGACAATGACGTCACGCAAAATCCTGCATCGCGCCAGCAGAGTTTATCGCGCAACTAACATATATACAACATCCCGACATCGATCGTCGGGTAGTAGCCCACCAGACACAACACTCGTCAGGCCGGAGAATTCTCCCTTTTCTATGGAGGATGAGTGAACTTTACACCCTGTTCCTTATACCTATAGAAAATCATTTCAAAGTCGTTGGTACTTTGTAAGTTTCAGGTAATCTGAAGCCTGAAAGTCTAACAACTAGTCTTACCAAGAAGTATCGTGAACTGGATTAAATTGTGGAGGACAGCCGACAGGTAAGCCGTCTCTCCTTGTAAAATACTAGTATTTAGCTACATCCGGTTACATTGAAAGCCGATCCAAACATAGTTGCAAAACACTAGGCAGATGATTTATTTATTTATATCTCCAATTACTATCATTACAGGTTGTACAGACGCCAGCACATCAAGCTACTACAATCTGTCAAATTTCTTTAATAGATTTTCAACTTTATCACGAAAGCATTAAGGTTCAAGTTTGATTGGGAAAACTTGACAGTTTCGGGAAGCTTGACCTGCTGGCGTCTGTACCTAATGCGATAGCGTGGTCTTAAAAATAACATATACAATTTAAAACTATGACAAACGTAAAAAAACTGGTAGTCAGCTTCTAGGGTTCCGAACGTTCCTTACCTACCATAAGATCACTTCGTTGTCCGTCTGTCAAGACCCTTTTTCTCAGGAACGCGTGAACTTATCAAATACTCAGGGCTGCAATCCCTTGAATCAACCCTCTAAGCCAACTCAATCAAAAGATACGGGCCTTCCTTTATGTTCCGTTTATGCCGCATATTTTGACACTCGCAAGGAAATCAAAACCTAAGTATAGGGTACCTACTTTCCGTTGACCTTGAATCACGACAGGCAAGAAGCAATGTCATGTAGCACAAGTAAAGGAAAAAATCCGAAAACCGTAAAGTAGTTACATACCTACAAATTTGTACGGAACCCTCGGTGCGCGAGTCCGACTCGCGCTTGACCGGTTTTTTTTATAATATGATATGTAAAAGTGATTCCGATCTCCTATTTACAGAATAAACAATTTCATTTAATTTCAATTCTGCCTGTTTACACACGTCTGTTAGACACAGTTGTTACTTTGTTTCCTTCCAGCAACAAAGCTTAATATTTACTTTTACTTATACTCCTAGACATCTTCCTTAAGTTACGTCACAATTGTGACTGTCTACTTTCATTGGCTTATCTTCTTTTGTAAGCAAATATCGCAGAAAGTATTTTTAGTATGTCTTTAGTATCTATTTTATTATTTATTTATTACTGTGATTGCCCGTGACATCACAGCGGGCCCTATCAGAATACCAGCGCTATATTTATTTTTTAAATGTCGAAGCATCATGCTGAGATCTTTTGGCCTCGTAACTTTGTTTCCTTTGTTTCATTTTTTTCCTTTTGTTACTTTTTTACTTATACAATTTGTTTTATTTTTATTTTTAACTGTGTTTAGTTTATGATCCTGTACGAGTCACAATAAATAAAAATACTTTCTTTCTTATTTGGTACACAAACACGGTACGAAAATAACGAGTTTTCTCATCAATCACACACTAAGTTAGATAGGAAAGAAAAAAAAATACAAAAGTATGAATTGCATCAAACAACTGCTTCGAATGTACTTCTTCTTCGTCGTATCGATGATCCCACATATCTACAGGTCCAAATTAAATTGGCTAGTGAAACCCCACAGACATGATGGGTATCACGGGTATCGATATCTAAACATGATAAAACAAAAAGAAATTAATTTGAAGGTTTTTTTTATTACATCAGTTTTTGTTGTGTAAACTTCTCAGACGTATCAATATACACACGATAAAACAAACAACAGAAAACAGATTTTCTCAACTCATAAATGATAAGTGATTTTATTTTGTAAGTATTGACGTGTAAAGGTGTTTGTACAAACCTACTTATTTCTACAAACTGGACAGGTCCTCTCAATCTGTGTGGTTCTTTCCTCAAAAGACCATCTCAGACATCGACCTACATGGTCTTCATATTGTGATCTGACCAAGATTATGTCTGGACTTTAAAAGAGACTGTGACGTCTGAGTTTGTTTCGGCCTTTCTTCTCAGACTAGTCAGATAGGAAACGCCGACCTCATCTACATAGTTTTAAAATATGATAAAAGTGTTTGTACAAACCTACTTACAAAATAAAATCATTTATTTTGTATGTAGGTCGGCGTTTGCTATCTGACTAGTCTTAGAAGAAAGGCCGAAACAAACTCAGACGTCACAATCTCTTTTAAACATACTTCAAGTAACCACATTCCTAGCGGTCGTTTAACGCTCAAAAAAATTCATCAAATATTTTATATTTATATTTTATCGTGTTTAGATGACGATAAAATCTAAACACGATAATTAAAATTAAATTAGCTAGCAAAACTCTTCAGAGGTGATCCTCTGAAGAGTTTTGCTAGCTAATTTAATTTGGCCCTGTAAATAGGTATATGTTTCAACCAGAGGTTAGCCGCCGCTTTGACAGTATTAGCATATGTAGGCCTCGCAGAGGTCTTTAGAAAACACTACAAGAATGTACTCAGAAAACACCTAGATTTACTCAAAATCAAAATCTCTGGACACCATACTATGCAATCGACGATTATGCAAATAACGATTCTATAAAAATAACACCGTGAAAAGTTAGGTGAAGTGAGCTTAGAGTGAGCTGTCAATAGTATCAATCCCTAGCATTAGTTGGAATGACAGCTCACTCCACGCTCACTTCACATAAGTTTTCACGGTGAGACGGTTACAGAATCGCACTGCTGATCCGTTCTGTAAAAATCTCACCATGAAAACTTAGGTGAAGTGGCATGTTTGTTTACCAATAAGACAAGTAAAGAAAACACACTTTACGTACGGTACCTCGACATCAGCGGGTCCGGAAATGTGAAGGACTCTCATGCCCATCACTTTGAACACGTAGCGGTCGCCATATTTCTTCGTATAGTCTACCAGGACATCCAGGAGCTTGTCTGAAAGAGGAAGGGAAGTTGACTGTGTGTTATTTATGTCTCATCCATTCTAATACTATAAATGTGAAAGTTACTCTGACTGTCCACCTGTTACCCCATTCCTTAACGGTCGAACAGGCATGGCCTGGGTTTGGACATAGGATGGATGATTTCGGACAGCTACGTGGTTGAAGCTGCTGACAAAAGCTAGTATTTTATATTTGCTGGTATAAAGTATTGGGATACATTATTATTATTTATTTATGACCAAGTAACATAAAAGACTCAATATTTGGCACAAAGTTTCAAAAACAAACACAAACATACAATATATACCATTAAATTAAACTTATTCAAAATTCATATTATTATTCATACATTATTGGTCACACAAATAAAACAAACACAAAAATTACTATTTCCTAACCGGCACTGGAACAGCAACATGCCTGCCACAGTAACGCCGGACATAAGGGCAGTCCAGCCTGTTCGCGATCATTGCCAGGATAGCATTGGGGTTGGCCCGCAGCCGGCGCACCAGGGAAGCGCACCGCTTACGCATAGAAGCGTGGAAACAATCAGTGCAAATATATAATATATATTGTATGTGTTTATAAGGGCCTTGATGCCTGAAATAAATGGATAAATAAAATAAATAATAATAATAAACTCATAGGCTTTGTGGGCGACCTTTGTCCAGGAGCTGGACAAAACAGATTAATAAAATAAACAGGTCAAAATAAACTATTGGGCAGCCGTCATAGCGCCTTAGGGTTATTATTTAGGTACGATCAAAAGGTATACAGGGTGACCCAGAAGTCTACGTCAAGCCGGAATTGGGTAATAGGCAAAGTCATAATACTTATCAGAAAAATATTTATAAAATCTGAATAGTGCATTTTAAAAATTATTGAAAAAAAAAACCTATAAATGGTAAGTAAAACCATAAGGGGCTGTTCATTTATTACGTAAGATAGTTTTGACCACTTTCTGGCCCCCCTCCCCCTACGTAAGAAAAAATAAGACTTGGATGAACCCCTTCCCCATTTTTAATCTTACGTAAGGTCAGTATCTACCAACATTGCAAAAAAAAGTAGCAAAAAATCAAAAACTAATTTTTGCTTAATTTTGTGATCTGAAGTAAGAACAGTCTAGACCCCTCCCACCCCCACGTAAGGAAAAATAAGACTTGTTTGGATCCCCTCCCCCCTCAAATCGTCTTACGTAATAAATTGAACAGCCCTTAACTGCGATACTAAAGACAAAACTCTAATTAAAATCTCTGTGTTTTTTATTAAAGCAATGCCGTTTCAGTTATTCATTAAAACCCATCAACAATTTTAAAAACATGTTTCGGAATGTTTTTGTGTTTTTTTTGTGTGTTTGTTTCAATGGTAAACAAAAGACATAAAAAAACTAAAGTCTTCAGTTTCAATTATAAAGTTTTCGAAACTGATCCTTTGAACGCTGAAAACTCTATAACAAGGTGCCTACATTAATATAAGAATTACAATCAAAGAGAACCTAACTTTTGAAAGGAAAGGAAGCAAATTGTTTGATCTAGACTACTTCATTATGCTGCTACTACTAACCATATTTGACATAATAATACAGTCTCAATATTATAACTTGAAAGCATTAAATCTTTTTTTTAACCCCCGACGCAAAAACGACGGGGTGTTATTTTTAACCCCCGACGCAAAAACGACGGGGTGTTATAAGTTTGACGTGTCTGTGTGTGTGTGTGTGTGTGTATGTCTGTCTGTGGCACCGTAGCTCCCGAACGGATGAACCGATTTTAATTTTGTTTTTTTTGTTTAAAAGGTGAATTTGTCGGGAGTGTTCTTAGCTATGTTTGATGAAAATCGGTCCAAGATAACCGCCGCTACAAAATGGCGGATTACATATTTTTTCACAACTCCCTCAATATGGGTATCAAATGAAAGGGCTTGACTAGTAGAATACTATACACTATAATAAATTTCAAATCCAAGATGGCCGCCACCACAAAATGGCAAATTACATTATTGTTTTTCACAACTCCCTCAATATGGGTATCAAATGAAAGGGCTTGACTAGTAGAATACTATACACTATGACAAATTTCAAATCCAAGATGGCCACCACCACAAAATGGCGAATTACAAGAAACCTGATTAAATACCAAATTACCTGAATCTTAAAACGCAAGAAAATAAAAGAAAATAAATAATGAGGAGTCCCTACAAAAAGCATGAAATAAAAAATTAAATTAAAAATTTAAAAAACCCCCGCCTACGTGAAACCCTATAAAAAGAAAAAAATAACCCTGAAATTATGACCCTACGTAAGTACGTATGAAATTTTTTGATTAAATATTGTCCTGTCGGGGGACCGCTAGTATTTTAAACTTTAACAGAACGTTAAGCTAATAATTAGAGCGGTCCCCCGACGGGACAACACTTAATCAAAAAATTTCATACGTACTTACGTAGGGTCATAATTTCAAGGTTATTTTTTTCTTTTTATAGGGTTTCACGTATTCGGGGGTTTTTTAAATTTTTAATTTAATTTTTTTATTGTATGTATAGATAACAAACTATTGACACTAAGTGCTAAATTAAATGACTAACTAACCAACTATACAAATAAAAACAAAAGGACACTTAAGCGTCGAAGTACTCGCCCGTATTGCTGTCATCCGGAAACGTGCCCATAAGACAACAATATTCACTTTCATCGTGGTAATGCTGCCAAGCATTACCACGATGAAAGTGAATATTGTTGTATGTCTCAATCACGCAGTAACGGCTCGACAGGTTTGAATAAATTTTCGCATATAGATGAAACATGTCTTGGATTAAAACATAGAATACCTTTTATCCTAGTACATGAAATAGTTTCTCTACGATGCGTGATGCAAGAGAAACTGCGAGCAAAAGCTAGTTCAAAATAAAACAGTAAGTATTATATTTACCAGGTGGTGACTGAAACAGTTCCCAAGAGTTGCCTATGATTGGTTTCCGAGGAGGCCCAGGGAGCTGATCCAGTGGATTATCGTCTTCTTTGAAGAATAACAGCCATATTACCAGGGCCACGGCCCCCACTATCAGCCCTTCGAACAACATGTTGCTTTATGAAGATCACCTGTCGACAATGATAACAGTCTGTTAATCATAGGATCTCACTAAAGCGTCTAGTCTAGTCCATCTATGGGGTTAGGAATACCTATAGCTCTTGGCTTACTAAGATCATACCGGAACGATGGAAAGGTTAAAGTTCAAGTAAACGGCATAAACGCATTAGGATCAGAAATGGCAATGGACGTTCCTCAAGGTTCGATATTGGGTCCTTTCCTCTTTTTTAGTTTACATGAATGATTTACCCCAATTACTTCAAAATCAACCGAAGATGGTGAACTTGCAGATGGCACATCATTGATCTTTAAAATAGACAGATGGTCACAAAAGTCTACATCTTTTTAATAAAGTAAGTGATAGACATAATTTTAAATGATGCGCTTGTCGTGATACTTAAAGCTCCATTTAAACGATGCTAGTTTCTTGCCCGTGGCATACAATAAAATTAAGACAACAAAAGATTTGCACCGTCTTAACACTGCGAAGACGGTGCAACTTTTATTGTTGCTTCTAGTGACGGTATGCCACAGCCAATTAAATCGTACCGTATAAATCAGAACCAAAGTTTTCGACATAGCTCCGAGAATAAGCAAGCTGAAGTGGCAATGGGCCGGCCATATTAGCTGTAGAACTGATGACCGTTGGGGTAGACGTGTTCTTAAGTGGAGACCACGAATCGGTAAACGTAAGGTGAGACTCCCTCAGGCTAGGTGGAGTGACGATCTTCGCAGGATGGCTGGTAGCAGCTGGATGAGAGTTGCCGAAAATCGAGTTGAATGGCGGACAGCAGGCGATGCCTATGCCTAGCAGTGGACTTCTATAGGCTGATGATGATGATGTGTAAATCAGGCTTTACAGTGGGGTGCACCCATAGACATGTAAATATTATCTGTGGATGCACCAAAATAGACACCACGTGTAACTAGCCGGTCCACCCTGAGCAGTTCGCTCGACTACCATCCTGTTAACTGGCTAATGTGATACGAGAGAATAAGGTCTAAATTAGAACTTTTTTGTATATATGTTACCGGCAATGTGTATAATTCAGGTATTCTATACAATACCTAGGCAATGTATAGAATATCCAGGCAATTTATGAAATATTATGAATATTATTGTCCGTTACATACTTTGCCTAGGTAATGTATACATTTCCTAGGGATTGTATAGAATACCTGCTGGTTCACCGGCAATGTGTACATAAAGTAAATAGATTTGGTCTATATTTATCAATGTTATGTAAGTACCATGGGAGAAACGACCATCTATACACCGTAAGGACTGTCTTGCTTGAAATACACGGCCGCTATATTAATCAGATGTGTTCAACGTGTGCATGTGATTTTTAACCGATGAAAATAAAGGGGAGGTTCTCAATTCGACACGTATATTTTGTTTTCAAATTGATCAGATGTAAGTTTCCTCTATAGTACTGGCTGCTTGCACGTCTTGCCTTTCCCCGCTTTCGTCTTTTTCACACATTGCCGGCTGCGCGCATTCGGTACTGTATAGAATGCCTAGGCAAAGTATAAAATAAATAATATTTCATACATTGCCTGGGTATTGTATAGAATACCGGATTATACAGATTGCCGGTAACATATACACCAGCAACACCTAAACGTGTTCAGCAGATATGTTATGAGGCGGATAAAGCCCCTTTGATCCTTTAATATTTGTATACTCCAATCCTTTTATCGCCAAAAGCCACGCACACAGGGTCGGATACTTGTGTGCCTCTTGAATGACGTAATAATATTCTGCTGAATTATTGATGATACTCGTATACTGTGTTTCAAAATGATTGATATGACATAAAAGCAATGTTTTACGTTGCATATTAACCCATTCCCGGTCCCATGAATCACATATGATTCAGATTGATTGTATAACTATTGTTTCTGCGTTGTGGACAGTGAAAGTGTTAAAGTCCAAAAAAGATCGACAATAATTGGTTTTTTGAGAGAACGAATAGAATAATTACCATCATCATCTGCTTTGGGTCGGCTTCCAGTCTAACCGGATGCAGCTGAATACCAGTATTTTACATGGAGCGACTGCCTATGTAACCTCCACATCCCAATTACGGGGTAATACGATCGCTTGTCGCCGTCGCGCACTCGTTACTGTCCAACTCATTTTTAATTGCTAGTTCTACTCGCTTCTCTCGCCGCGCGGCGATGGGATAGGTGACGTAATCCGATCTGGCACCTTACGTCGATATTCTAGGCTAATTACCAGTGGTCGGAGTAGGTAGTAGCCCTAATACTAATAATAAAGCTGCAGAGTTCCTTTGTTTGATCGCGCTGGAATATCTAGAACTACACGCCTGATTTGAAAAAAAGAAACATTTGATAGCCTAATTCTTGAGGAAGGCTATTTAACATCACGAGCAAAAGTAAAAAAGTAATAAATAACGCTAAGCGAAAATGAAGCAATAACGCAGGCAGGCGATGCGATGCGACGCAGTGGGTCGGGGGAACAAGAAGCTAGGATGATAATAACACAACATCACGCCTGTATTGCTTGTAGGGTAGGCAAAGGTGCCCATTAAAAAAAAAGAAAAGAAAGAAAAATAATTTAAAAAAAGAAATAATAGTAAAAAAAAAGACATAAGATACACATAGTCAAAAAACTCGTACTCAATCATAAAAAAAAATGTTGACACACACATTACACACACACACACACCCCCACACGTTACACATTACATACACATTTCTCATTTTGTTTAGGTTTGTCTATGATCTCAGGGAAAAGGTACAAATGAGTCGCAAATTGTGGTCGTGACCTAATATTCTCGTAGGCAGTAAAACGGTTTCTCCACAATGACACAGATTACCTAGTTAAAGTAGGGAAGGTACTGCTCGATTTTTGCTACCAATTTTATACCGAATACATTTTATTTCTAGAAGTTGTTTATCACCCAATAATCGTGAATGTGATAGTCAGTTGTCACACGCAATGGGAAGCCAAAGTTAGAGTATATCAAAGGTGTTTTTTTTTTTTTTTAATTCCAAAGATAGAGCATAAAACTTATAAAAAGTCATTTCATACGGTGACTTAACCTAATGGTAGTCGGTCTTTATGATAATTTTAAACTCAATAAAAAAAAACAGCCACGCGAATGAAATTTTACTATCCTCCCGGCCTAAAAATTAGGTACCTAATGTTAAGGCCGGGAGAATTTTACGTGTATTTTGAATCTATCGCTAGGTATGTAGTCAGCCTTATGGCCTCTATTTTATATACATAAAATAGAGGTCATAAGGCTAACTCCTCTGAATATAAATAATCACACCTACTTGAATTAAAAAAAAAAAAAACGATAAAAACGTAAGTACTGCTTAATGTGTTTTTTTTTTTTACCAAAATTATTCAATAAACTTGTTTAGTCAGATTGTTCTCTATAAATCTTAGGTCTTACAATTAGCCTCCTTGGTCTACCTCACAGAGGTCTATCTGCTATGGTTCATTGACACCAACCTTGAAATTCGTCACATACACGTGCCCAATATGTTTGAACAGTTCCCGGTGGTATTGTTATGATATCGTTTTTATCATAGAACTCTGATAATGTGTTATTATATAACATTATCAAACTGATACCGACAACAGGCATATGCAACTACAATCATTGATAGTGATCCACACAAAACATGTTCTTGTTCCAAACTCAAAGAATTTATTTCAAATTAGCAGCGCCCTGCGGTTTCTCCCGCATAAGTTTCGATCCCACGGGAATATTGGAATAAAAAGATTCTATGTTTTAACCCTGGTTATAAACTATTCGTGTGCCAAATTTCATTCAAATCCATTCAGTAGTTTTTGCGTGAAAGAGTAACAAACATCTATACATCCATCCATCCATCCAGAGCACCAGAATAAAGATCACTGTGATATTGACAGACTTGTTAGTGACAGCAACCCAAAAGCAACCTTATTAAAACGTCTACAAATATCACTTTGATTTTGACAGTGATGCAATATCAGATAAAAAATAACTACCCACTTAACCATTATTGTTGAGGGAAGAGTATCAAACAGTATGAAAGTATTTGGATTGTCATTTTATTTCCTTAAAGTCCTGAAATAAACAAGTGAAATGAAATTGTTTATTCTGTAAATAGGATTTCGGAATCACGTTTACACGTCATATTATAAAAAAATAAAATAAATAAGCAACATGCGGTCGGCGTTTCCTATCAGACTACTCTGACAAGAAAGGCCGAAACAAACTCACAATCAGTTGTTTTCTAACTTTAAATATCTACATAATATACATAATATGTATTTCTATAATAACGATTGGCTTGACTGCTGTGGCTATATAGTGAATCCTGACAATTCGCCTGGTATAGGTACTTATAGGTAAGTGGGCAGTAGATACCTCACCGACTGTCTTCTAAACACACCCATCTCACCATTAAAGATAAGAGAAATAATCCCTAAACCAAATGCGTTCTTATCTTATAAAGAAAATGGGTGTGAAAATGAACCCATTATCTAACTCGTAATCGGTAGGTATCGATAAATCTTGGTTTAATCATTGTTAACTAGACGAACGTCATTAATAAAGTCTGGCTTCTGTAATTGTATAGTAAATAGGTAGTTAAATAGTCGTCGAGCTTTCATACAACTTTGTGTTTAACAATACATAGGTACTAATATTATAAATGCGAAGGTGACTCTGTCTATCTATTTGTATATCTCTCTGTTTATGTTTATCTCTTTTTCTATCTCTATGTCTATCTCTCTGTCTATATTTTAGTCTATCTCTTTGTCTATCTCTTTTTCTATCTCTATGTCTATGTGCCTGTCTATCTCTTTGTCTATCTTTTTTTCTATCTGTTTGTCTATCTCTTTGTCTATCTCTCTGTCTATCTCTTTGTCTAATTTTTTGTCTATCTCTTTTTCTATCTCTATGTCTATCTCCCAGTCTATCTCTTTGGCTATCTTTTTGTCTATCTCTTTGTATATCTCGTTGTCTATCTCTTTGTTTATCTCTCTGTCTTTTTTCTTTTTTTATCTCCCTGAATATCTCTGTCTATCTGTCTGTATCTCTTTATATATCTCTCTGTCTATCGTTATGAAATTTAACAGATAGGTAACCTGGGATCCGGAGAAGGACATCAGACGAAGGCGCGGGCAACATTTAGTCTGTCATATTAATTGGGGATTATTTCAGATCACTTGATCGTTAATAATGTTCGAGTGATTAATTGGTAATAATTCAATTAATTTTACGTAACATTCCCAGCTATTGTTTCTAGGAATGAATATGAAATTATTATCTTGTGTTTGTCTAATCGTTTACATAATTCCGATCCAGCCCCGTCCAGCCGGCTCCTTGTTGGCCTTCTCCAGCGATACTCTAAGCCGACGTACCCCGCAACGATTGCCCTTACCGTGTAAAAAAGTTTTTTTTTAAGTTTTTTAAGCCTTAATTTATTACACGCAAGTCCTGTAAAGCAGACGACAAACTTCTAAGTCGACCTGAGAGATGCCATTACCAAAAAAAAAAAATCGTTTACACGCGTCAACTACAAACAAAGAGTAGGTATCTGAAATAACTGGAAACCTTAAATTCAGGTCATTATGAACCACTTTTACTTTGGGACCAATCCGAAATCGTGAGAATAAAACAACTGTTCCCTGTCGAGTTATCTTCTATCTATACTTATAATAAATCTGTAGAAGTGAAAATTCTGTACATTGAAAATATCAAAAAAATAAATGGCAGGGGGTGTTACTAGACCGACACCGAACCCAAAAATGTGATTAAAAAAATTTTTGTCTGTCTGTCTGTCTGTCTGTCTGTCTGTCTGTTTGTTCAGGCATCACGCAAAAACTACCGGTTCGATTACGATGAAACTTGGTATAATTATTCTTTAATATCCTGGGCACCACACTGGGTACTTTTTATCCCGGAAAAGTATATACAATAAAAAACAAACTTAATTTTGCGGTTCGATCCCTAGACTCGATTACTGCACCAACCGCAAATAATAAGTTTGTCGTAGGTTAAGTCACCCGCAAAGGAGTTCATTTTTATTCCTTTTAGTTTTTAGAGTTATTTAGGTTTATTTTTATATAAGTCGTAGGTAGGTATAGATTTTAATTTTAAAGTATAGGTAGTATATTTGATAGTGTACGTAGTGACCGTAGGTTATTTTATAATACTGTTAGGTAGGATTAGTCATTCGTATAGATATTAGTTTTTAGGGATTTTGCTTATTTATTGAGTTTAGATTAGTTATCATCAGAAATAGGTTTATTTAGGTAGGTAGGTATTTAATTTTCTGTTATTGAGTTTTTTTTTTAATTAGGTTGGTACTTAGGTAAAGGTATCATATAGGTACCCTCTTAATCACCACTAATGAGACACAATTGGTTTTCTATTGTAATTAGCCACAAAGGGCCCGCGAGATGGATGGCATTCTGGGGAAGCACATGGATACATTTTATCCTGTTGGCACGTTCCCGTGGGATAATTTCCGACATCCACGCGGGCGAAGCCGCGGGCAGAAGCTAGTGCGAACATAAATGTATGAAGCAGCTGTGGCTATATTTTTTGTGGCGATTGTAACAGTTACAAGCATGGCACCCCAATTGCGTAACACACTTTCGATCCTAATCCGATGGGTTTTGAACTATATTGCTAATCCTAATCCTGCATATGCTTGAAAAGTTTGACTGCTCGACAACGTGCATTCAACACTTGTTTCTCTCCAAAAACATAGTATTTATCAGTCTACTTTATTCCCCAGAACCTCGCGTAATAAGGCGGTCTAATGAATGTTTTTGAAGTGTCAAAACGAAAGGCATTGTCATAGTGTGACGTGGGTCGCTAGTTCACTATAAAATGTTTTCAATTTTCATACAATCAATTATTATAAATCCCACAAAGGTAAGTTGTCATATAAACAATTATAAATCCCGCACAGCAATTAAGCAGGATAATGATAAAACTTAATTACATTATGTTGGCATATTTAAATATTTTCAGTCGAACAATGAAACATTAATTTTGAAATCTCACAAAAGTACATCCAAAAATTATAATAATAATAATAATAATATCCCTGGACATTTCACACAGCGCCATCTAGTCCCAAGCTAAGCAACCTAATGCTTGTGTTATGGTAACAAGATGGCTGATAAACTACTTATATACATTTTTTTTTTGTAAATACATACATATTATAGATACAAAAACACCCAGACTCGGAACAAATACATGTAGGTCATACAAATATTTGTTCCGTGCTGGAATCGAACCCGCGACACGCAGCGCAGCAGTCAATCGCTTAACCACGGCGCCAACCGTGCCGTCAAAAATTAAAATAACACTGAAAAATTAATTATGGTGAAAAATTAATTTTGAAATCTCACAAAAGAACAAAAATTAAAGTAAAACTGAAAAAATAATTATTGTGAAAAATTAATTACAATGGCCAAAATTAAACAAAACAAGATTTTTGACTAAAAACTACAGAACACAAAGCAGCAGCCTAATTGTGTAACACATTTTCGGCAAATGATTGAGACTAATTGGCTTAGTTTCGATCGCTTTTTGTTTCATTTTACGATTTTCGTATTGCGTAACTCGTACCAAGAACAAAGATAAATGGATATTTTTATTAATTAGCTATCATCTGCACAGCCTACTCCACACAGTTCTAAAATTTATGTAGAAGCTTTTGCTTCCAATAAATCAAAATCAGACTCGCGAAGGGTTCTGTACCGTACAATATTTAGCACGAAATTTTTTTTTAATACTTTTGTGAAAAAACACTTTTAATACCCCCTTTAATTTTCAACTTTATTTTATTTTTATTATTTGTTGTTTTAACAGCCTTAGTACTTCACACTCTGTGAAAATTTGAAGTGTCTTCCTATAACGATTTTCAAAAGATATATCCCTGTGTCAGTCCGACGGATGGGGACGGACGGAAGGATGGACAGCGGAGCCTTATTAATTGGGTCCCGTTGGCACCCTTTGGGTATGGAACCCTAAAAAGAGTAATCCATTGCTAATTAATATAGGTCTTGCACGCTATTTAGCACGATCCTCTGGTTCCACCAGCCACCCTCAAGATCATAAGTCCACCTAGCTTAAGGGGTAGGTATCATACTCTACACTACGTTTCCCGATTCGCGGTCTCCACTCAAGAACCCGTCTACACCAACAGTCGCGAGAAAAATTTGTTTGTCAACAATAGTTTAATTAAGCCCACGGTTAAGTTTCCCAAATAAATTACCCAAGCACTACAAGGGTGCGCCAAACATGCGCCTAACAATTCAAAGTATATTTTTCATATAATTTTTTTTCTGTTCCAATAAAACAAACACCAATTTTGCCGGCATTCCGCTTCAAGCATTTAAATTAATCTATTTCATTGTCATCCACTGTGTTCGTTATTAGGTATTTGTTCATAATAGAGGGCAAACCATTTAAATTGGTCAATTAGATGCCAAATGAAATGTTGAATTAGATTTTCATTTGATTTAGATTGGAATTTGGGTTTTAGTGAGTGGATTGAATTTTGTGGATGACTAATAATACTCATTTATTGCGCGGCTGGATCAAGGGATTGATTCAGAAAGCAGTACTTCTGGACACGGCTCGCATTGTCAGGAAATTCCTCTCTTCTGGCATAGTGAGGAGGTTCCTCTCTCTAGAGCCCTGACCACTGACAGCTTGGACCCTGTTCCTGATGCCGATGGGCAATTCCGAAATACGCTACGTATTTCGGAATTGCCCGACCAGTCTCAAACTCATAGTCCTGAAATCAAGATCTATAAAGGACACTTAGCAGGTGCTTTGACTTGGACATGAACCTGTCTCTATCGCATAACTTGTAGTTTAACAGTTATTTGACAGTAACAAAAGTAACGGTTAGCCAAAAAACGTGCTAAGTAACGTTTTGTAGATATCGGCCTTAGTCGGGAGTTCTACATCACGCGGTGAAGTAGCGAAGTAAACATTAATTTTCAGAAGTGTCTTTCGAATAGTGTTTACGAACACGCAATATGGTTGGTCTTTAAATTGATATTGATTTAACCTTCAGACCATACGGCCGTGATCTCCAATCATATTGGTCCGTTAAATCTGTTCTCGAAGCTCGAGACGAGTGTAAGAGAGGCACCCACGTCGATCGTTCATCGATACCTACACCCACAACTGAACTCCATATAAATAAATGTTATAATTTACTTAATACTATAAAATATTAATAATAATCATTTAAATTAGGGGCCTCTGAGAGTTGGCTTCGGCCCCTCATACGCCTTCCAAAGGTTCGGGACCGGAGGTTCCCGATGTATGTTAAAGACATTTTTATAATAATAATATGTATGTGTGTGTGTGTATGTATTTTACAAGAATATAAAAAGGAGGGGAAACAGTCAAAAAGCATAAAAAAATTCGTGATACTTAATTGATGTTAATAACATATTTAAAAAATATTAAATGTTAATTGTTTTATAATTCTACCTTAGCTTTAAGTTATTGTAACACCTTTCTCAATAAGAAATGCAAATAAAGATGTGAATGCAAATAAGGTGTGATGTGTTCAAAGGTCAGAAACCCTTGAAGCTTCTTGTTGACTTTTTGTACTTCTGGAACGTTCATAGATTATTCTAGTATGACCTACCAAGTTCCAAGATGTCCTTCATGTGATTTCTTTTGAATGATCAAGTATGCAAGAGTATTGCAGACGAAAATTGCTAATTTCTAATACTTTTTTCATATGTATTTATTATAATTCTGAAAAAGTAATAGAATTATGTCTGAAATTCAGCTATGTTTTCAATAAATATAAAAATACTCATGTCGTGCATAAAAAAAGAAATATTCATTCCATAGTGGTGGAGTACTTATTCGAATGAGTTTATCATTCACCTTTTTTGTTTTATAGGTTCCTGAGGACACGCTTCGGTTCACCCAGAGAAACAAGTTCTAAGCCCAAAACCAAAGTCAAACTCTTCTAAACCTGAATTAATATCAAGTACCTAACTCCATTCAATAAACAATAACCCTCTATTCAATAATAAACACATTAATAAGCTGGATCAAGGGCTGGATTCAGAAAGCAGTACTTCTGGACACGGCTCGCATTGTCAGGAAATTCCTCTCTCTGCAGCCAGTGGGCTACTATGTTTTATATTTTAGTTTATAATGTTTATCTTTTTTAAAAGTATTTAAGTGAAATAAACGAAAACATTAATAAAATCTAAATAAATTCCTAACCTCGTTAACATAGCTACGCAAGCATCAAATGACACTAGTATACAGAATTCTAGAATAATTTGCATCACACAAAAACACCCACTTACTTCAATTATACTCTGAGAAGTCGATCATTGGAGTCGGTAATTGAATCCAGCACTACACTTAATAAAAGAGAATTTCAATTCTGATTTAAATTTCGATTCTACACAACCGTGCGCCTGAGTTCATCAACGCTCCTCAACTGAGTGATAAACACTAATATATATCTAGATACATTTAGTATCTGGTCTCTATGTGTCATGGTTCTACCTGGAACGAGGTTGTATCTTAATCTGATGCAAAATAACACACATAAGTTGCAAAAACAATGACTATGGAGTTTCTTAATGGCTTATGTTTAACTTACCACCAGATATAGTAACATATATTATTATAACAGACAAAAATAGTAAATGATCACCAAAATAAAACCCGCATTTTAATGTAAAGTTATAACCAAAGTTTTAACATCTCGCTATCCTATTTAAGCAAAATGACTCCAAATAAATCATGGTCGGTTCTCGACAGCCTGCAAAAATAATCTGTTTTTTCCATATTTTTTTTTTATACAATCTAGTCGTTTCTGGCAGTCGCCGGCCGCTGCCGCGGCACCGCTCGTTTCACTCGCTCGGCTCGTGCGTAGGAGCGTAATAGCGCATTAATTTGCTCGCTAAGATTTAGTGATCATTTACTACATTTGGTGTTCGAATACAATTGGAAATGCAAGAACTAAGGGTATCAAAGCATTTTATGGTGGTCATTATATTTAACCACTTTCTTAATTGTACAGACGCCAGCAGGTCAAGCTACCCGAAACTGTCAAATTTTCCCGATCAACCTTGAACCTTAATACTTCAGTGATAAAGTTGAAAATCTATTAAAGAAATTTGACAGATTGTAGTAGCTTGATGTGCTGGCGTCTGTACGTAAGTTAAATTTAAAAAAATAATTTTGTGATGTCACTTATTGGCTTTTTGCGGAAATATACACGCTTGTATTCCCCGAAAGGTTTGGCAGAGGTGCACATAAAATAGTACACCCATAAAAAAAACCTGCCAAATGTGCCAAAAAAACCTTTTTGGGGTTTTTTAACCGCAATTGGAATGAATTTATCCCAAAACAAAACTGAAAACTGTTGCTGAAAATCATGTTCTCCCATAAATCGATATATGTCAATCAATTCTCCAATTACAAATACAACTCTGTAACCGCAACACAATGACTGTGGCGTTTTTAATGATAGGTATGTACAGTTACCGGCACGTAAGTTGGCAAGAGATTTTGTAGTGGGGGAAGTTCGCGCATGTAAAAATGTATGAAATTGTGCGTGCGCGAAGTTCCCCCACTACAATATCTCTTACCAACTTACTTGCCGGTAACTACACGTAGTTCATTTTGTGATGTCACTCAAGTTGGCTAGTTGAGGAAATATTGGTTTTGGAAGTTCTCGTAGGTTCTTCCATACCTAAAGCCTTCATGTATGGATGTTAGATAAAAACAACTCTCCTGTTACCGGTATGGGTGTCCCGGTGTAATTTATTTTAGACTAGCTGCACTGCGGCTTCTTTCACATCTCTTTGAATTCTTTAGACTTACCTACCAAATCATTGGAAACTTAAAGTAGTATATTCAGAAAGTAATTTGTTACATATTTATGAGACATTTTATGTTGTCTCTCCAGCACCCTAATTGTCTAGGTCTATTCATCTCAATCTGAATCATTTTGAAGGATATTGCGAATCCATTGCTTCATATGTTCGAAAAATATGTCTGCTCAACAACTTAAATAAGGCAATGAATTTTGTTGAACTGTCAAAATGAAACCCTTTGCTACTAAAATTACCCCGCAGATCGGCAACGCCTCTAGTATTAGCAAATGTCTATAGACGTCGGTAACTGACCACTAAACACTGTTTTTTTTTTTTGTGCGTGGTCCGCAACGCACCTGGCCTGCGCCCTAAGTGCGTAACACACGATCAATCGTAATCTGAATCATTTTGAAGCAAATTGCTAATCCATTGCTTCATAAGTTCGAAAAATTTGTCCACTCAACACGTAAATAACGCAATGAATGTTGTTGAACTGTCAAAATGAAACCGATTCCGATTGATCGTGTGTTACGCAATTAGGGTGCGGTTTTATTGTGATACATTCCAATTAAATGAAAGAAAATTTAAAACTCATTTTCATACTCTCAGTAGGTACACTTTTTAAACAAACATATTACAAATTAGAGGATTATATCCAGGATAAGAATGCTTGGAAACATGCTGGTCCTGTTCCATATGACAATCTAGATTCTAGAAAAATAGAAATAAAATAGATATAATCTGGATTCGCTCAAATAGTGTCGTAAGTCAAAAAATTAAACTTTCGAGAAAAAGGTGTTTGAAATTTGATTTTGAAATTTTCTGAAACGAATGGTACAATAAAAGAGTTGGAGAGAGGTTCAGAAAACAAATTTTGACGTCTAAAATTTTTTAGTATGAACGTAGTAGCAGGTGACAAGTGACCTCACCAACTGGCTGTCATATCTCCGGGCTATAGCGCGTAGACTGCTGCTGGGGCTGCCACAGAGTCTATTTAGCACAGACCTGTAGGTACCATTCGTTTCAGAAAACTTCAAAATCAAATTTCAAACACCTTTTTCTCAAAAGCTTAATTTTTTTAACTTACGACACTATTTGAGCGGAGGTGCGATATTGCTATGAAAAAATGTTAGGCGTCAAAATTTGTTTTCTTGATTTTCTCGTTAATTACTCGTCGCATTATAATTTCAGATTATATTTTTGTGAGATACATTGTAGGTGCATTCCTCTGGTAAATATTAGGTAAACATAAAATATCTATTACATTAATTATCAGTATTCACCCGTCGTTCTGACTGTCAGGACTGCAGCTCACTTTATTATTATAATTGTTCTTGTTTCATAGAGGTACATTGAATTTCATTAAAGGTACAGACGCCAGCACATCAAGCTACTACAATCTGTCAAATTTCTTTAATAGATTTTCAACTTTATCGCTACAGCATTAAGGTTCAAGGTTGATTGAGAAAATTTGACAGTTTCGGGTAGCTTGACCTGCTGGCGTCTGTACATTCAAGTACATTGCTGGTACATTCCTTTCGTATTAAACATATTTATTTCTGCAACAATACACCCGTCATTCTGACCCACACACCTATTTTAATAAAACTGAATGTCTGATTGACGCACCATAAATCTTGGTCACCCTTCAACTAACTTGCATTATATGTTTTAAGTTCTGTAGGTCGTGAAGTTGAAACTTTAGGACTTTATTCATATGTACTGTCTACATTTTCTTCGAAATCGCATCAGTGGTTAGCAAAAACAATGGGACCTCTACTAAGCTCCGTTTAAGAGAACTGCGTGGCCGAGCAGTTCTCCATGTTTCGACCGCGCGGTCATGGTTAAACCTTTACAACTTTCTGAATTCCTTCGTAATGTTGACGTAGCCGTTTTTCTTCTACGACACTGTGTCCGAGCAGTCGAAACGGACACAAGTTTTTATGGCACACGGTATGCACGGATATTTATTGTTGACGGCAAGTACGGTCAGTTGACATCATCTAACTTGGATTCTAAGCTTCGTGAAAGATTTGAAGAGGCTCAAGAAAATCCGTGCCCACAGGGGTATGCATCATTCAGCACACCAAGACACTGGCAGGAGAGGAAGAGCTGTCGGTGTATCTAAAGCCGTGTCTCATGCGCGTGTTTTTTTTAAACATTCTTCAAAAAACCTTACACATGCACATTTGTTTTCTTAAGCTGTCTCCTGCGTATTAAAATATTTTTAGATTAGTGTCAACTATTCACAAGACAATATAACCTCAAAATCTGTGTCAGTAAATGCTAAAATGCTAGATGTGCGCGGTGCGCGGTGCGCGTGGCGGTTGAAAAAGAGAAACAAACCCTTCCCCTCTTCACCCGCGCGGCAAATGTTTTCCAGGCCTCTTTTTTTGATGTTTCTGTGTAATGTTTCAAAAAAACACGCAAGAGACACGGCTTATGAAGATTATAAATAAAACATAAGCTCCTTGTATACTTTTGTACAAGTTACAGGCATGTATATTCCAGGTTTTAGGTTCAGTTCGGGACAAGTTGTACCCCCGCGTCTACGATCACGTAACTATGTATTCTATTGGTATAATAAAAAATAATATATATATATTCTTTTGTCATCCAATCACCTTGAGCGTTAGGCAGAGGTGCCCCTTTAAAAAAAATTATAAGTAATACATTTTCTTAAATCTAATTCTGTCACAAATACGCACAATTATAGAGCTACTCGGTATTTGTTTATTCTACAGGCGCACATACAAAGGTTTTCTAGATACACGATTCTGCAAAACGTTACTCCAGCAGGAAATGCAATATCTCGAAAACCTCAAGACGCATTATATTACTAAACTCATGTGTTGAATCCATGGTTACAGTTTGCGCGTCGATGTCCCTGCCACCCTGTATAAGCTCTCTGCCCATGCACAATATTTCCTCTCTCCGATCATTCGTTTAGAGTTTTCCTGCTGGAACAACGTTGCTCCAGCAGGAATCGTTTTTTCCGTTTTCTTATTCAAAACGACAAAGCGCTCATTTTTTTTATTTAGCACACAACAGATTACGCTCTATATACGTTCCACTCGTATCACTCTAGGAGCCACTTTCCTGCTGGAGTAACGTACACTAGGCTTTCAATCATCCCATCGAAATAAATATTAAGAGAATTCTCAGATTCCACAAATTACGTAAAAGCTATTTATAATATAGCCTACCAGATTCAATATTTAAACTGCCATATTGAGCAGACTAAAGATCTCTTGACCCTGAGACCCACGCTATTTATATTGTGAATGGCGTCATTGCGTCGATGAATGAATCTTAAAAGTGGGAGACATAACCCGTTGTGGTAATTATACTAGACTAGTCATACAAGACTAGTCGTTCTTCTTGGAGGACTGCCTCGTTGGTCTAGCCGTCGAAGCGCTACTGCTTTGCACGAGATCCTGGGTTCGGTTACCAAGGCGAGTAAACCGATATCGCCCCTTATTATATGCACGAATTGTGTCCGTTTCAAAGGCGCGGCCACGACGTTTTTTTTAAAAAAAAACCATGCCAATATTTTGTAACAATTTGTAAAAGTCGATTCCCAAAACCATAAATTTGTCAAAGCTATGGTTAAAAAGTTATAAGGGTTTGAACGTGGCCGCGCCATTGAAACGCGGCGAACCGCGCGGCCACGGAGATCTTTAAAACTAAGCATTGCAGAGACCTGAAATTTAGGTAAATAACAGATTGAATTTGTAAAAAATTTGTAAAAATAAAGAAAATATTCCTGGGTTTATATTTTAGGAGCTGTAAGACTTAAACCCCATGGCCGCGCCATTGAAACGGTGAGAAACACATTATCGCCGATATCTCGCTGAAAAAGCATCGCAGACGTCTGAAGTTTTTTGTAAAACCCAGATTTGAATTTGTCAAAACTAGTAAAAATACAACAAAAAATCCTAGGTTTATATTTCAGGAGCTGTGAGACTAAAACCCCATGGCCGCGCCATTGAAACGGTGAAAAATACGTTATCACCGATATCTCGCTGAAAAAGCATCGCAGAGGTCTGAAGTTTTTTGTAAAACCTAGATTTGAATTTGTCAAAATAGGTAAAAATGCACAAAAAAATCCTAGGTTTACATTTCAGGAGCTGTGTACGGAATCATCAATACGTCTTGAATACGTCGATAGGGTGACCATGGCTTATTGTTTACAGAACACTTTCCACCTATTTTATTAGAATTTATATCTCAAGGATTCTAAATTAAATTAAAATGAAACGATAAGGTGCAAAAAAAAATGTTTTCATCCCACCATCTCGGAAAGAGTATTTTTAATCTTCAATATCTGAGTGGAAAAGCCGTTTTTATTCTCTAGAGGATAAAGTAAATTGAATTTAGAACATCGTGTGCACTAAGTTTGTGAATTAAAAAAAACATTAAACCTATTTACTGCTACCTCTATGGTGCCGAATATATCATACAACTTTTTTTTAATTTGTTAAAAACTCAGACTCGGAACCTTCTTGGTGTTCTTTTTTCAATTTGCTTTGTACGCGGTTCTTTACGCGGCATTTTTTCACGTCATTGTTAAACCTTATATTAAAAACAAGAAACTTGAAAACAAGTGAAAAAACTAAAATGAGTGATTCTAGCGACGAGGAAGTTTGCTTGACGCCTTTGCATTTAGTCATTTCCTCGCTGAGGTGGAATGAAAAGTTACGTGTTGCACTCGAGTGCAAAGATTTTTCACCTCGTGTTCTTTTGATTCCCTCGCTAACGCTCAGGATTCTAAATTTTAGAATCCTTCGCTTGCTCGGTCATCAAAATTGAACACGCGGTTAAAAAGCAACTTTGCACTCTTGTATAACAAATAACTATTATTTCTTTAAAAATCACATAAATCACAGATTGTTTGCTTACAGTAAGATACACTAAATTTCTTTCAAGATCACAGATTCTTTTCTTATGTTAACATATATTTCTTATTAATACTACCTCTTGGCCAGACTTTTTCTAAATGTAAAAAAAAATGACATTTCACACAAACAATCCTAATCATCATCTATAAGACCATATGTTAAATTATGTATTGTCATAGGTTGTTCAGAACTTGCGTTGCGGACGACTGATCGAGAAAAAGCTTTTGGCGGGGGAAGACGGGGTGCGACGGCGGGATATCTCATTTTGGACTGCTGTGATTGGTTAAGACAGTCAGCCTTCGTCTCCCGCGCTGCACCCGCGTTCCGTTCGCTCCTGTGTACTACGAGTCTGTGGCCATGTTAATTCTTTCAGTGCTATTCAATGTTGGAATGTATGACTTAATTACAGCGGTTATTTCTGGCAAAATTTAGTCTTAGAAATACTTAGTTATAAGTTTGAGTATAAAATTATTATTCATCAAATTATGCTATCTTACAGGAATTACGAATGCCGAGCAAAGTTATATGTTATGGTTTTTGCACGTGTACTCAAAACCACAGTAGGTATTTTCAGCTATCAAGCAACGACGTTATGAGTATTTGACAATAAATTTGGAAGAAAATATTCTTAAGACATGTGGCGCATCTACGATAAAAATCCACGTTTTTTTCGGGAACTATACTTTTTTCGGGATAAAAGGTACCCTATGTCCGTCTCCGTATACCTGAAGAACTATATGCAACGTTTCAACATGATCGGTTCAGTGGTTTAGGCGTGAAAAGGTAACGAACAAACAAATAAACTTACTTTCGCATTTATAATATTATATATATAATATATAGTAAGGATTTTCATTTAATTTAGAATCCTTGAGTTATTCTAATATAATAAGTGCAGTTTCTGTAAAAAATAAACCTTGGTCACCCTATTGAAATATTGAAGACGCAGTAAAAATTACATCATTATGAAAAAAAAAAATGCCTACTGTCGGCAATTCTACATAATCATAGGTGTTATCTACAAAAAAAAAAAACTCGCTATCACTTACTTTCATCGAAAGATAATCACGACTTATTTCTACGCGATACTGTACCACAGCTCCTGAAATGTATACCTAGGATTTTTTTGTGCATTTTTACCTATTTTGACAAATTCAAATCTAGGTTTTACAAAAAACTTCAGACCTCTGTGATGCTTTTTCAGCGAGATATCGGTGACAACGTGTTTTTCACCGTTTCAATGGCGCGGCCACGGGGTTTTTGTCTCACAGCTGCTGAAATATAAACCTAGGATTTTTTGTTGTATTTTTACTAGTTTTGACAAATTCAAAACTGGGTTTTACAAAAAACTTCAGACGTCTGCGATGCTTTTTCAGCGAGATATCGGCGATAACGTGTTTCACACCGTTTCGATGACGCGGCCATGAGGTTTTAAGTCTTGCAGCTCCTAAAATATAAACCCAGGAATTTTTTCTATATTTTTACAAATTTTTTACAAATTCAATCTGTTATTTACCTAAATTTCAGGTCTCTGCAATGCTTAGTTTTAAAGATCTCCGTGGTCGCGCGGTTTGCCGCGTTTCAATGGCGCGGCCACGTTCAAACCCTTATAACTTTTTAACCATAGCTTTGACAAATTTATGGTTTTGGGAATCAACTTTTACAAATTGTTACAAAATATTGGCATGGTTTTTTTTAAAAAAAAACGTCGTGGCCGCGTCATTGAAACGGACACCACGAATTTACTCGTGCGTAAGAAAAGTGCATATCGTCACTTTTAAATAATATTATTTTTTGTACAGGCGACTCGCACGAATAGGCGCATTTTGAATTTTGGGCAATAAAGTATACCAGCGCGCAGGAGTGATAAAAGTTAAACATTATAAAACGTGTACCTTTTATCCTAACTTCATTGCATAAATTTTAATTCGTTGGGCAATAAAGTAGGTATACCAGCGCGCAGGAGTGATAAAAGTTAAACATATAAATCGTTTACCTTTCTCCTTACTTCATTGCATAAATTTTAATTCGGGCGAGTAAAATTTGACGACTAGTAAACCACATAATTAATGTGTATTTGGATTGAGTGATCTTTTTTTACTTCGTGACAAAATGTGATTGTACATTTAATCAAAAATAGTCAATAACTCATAGCCCAAAGTAAAAAATTTGTCACTCTCAAGGGTCTTCAGTTATTGCCGAAAATGTGGATCACTCAATTCAGACATTTTGCAAAAACGGCTATGAGCGAAATCTCAACAAACACTTATTCTACTGACTAAATTTATATCTTAAAAATTTGTAAAGAATTAGTCACAACAGTTTTTAAGCCCATCAAGGCATTTACAGCTTCTTCCAGCGGGGTAATTCTCGTAATTTTAAGAACGTTCACAGTCTGATCTCAGTCTCAATCTGTCAAAAATACGTCAAATTTCCCTACATTTTGACAAGTTTTTGACATTTGTGTGTCGCTGAGATGAGACTGCGACTAGATTTTGAACGTTTTAAATTACGGGAATACGGGCCCAGGTATCTTTGGACAGTATCATTGGATCACTCAGTTCAGACACCATTTCGTCTGAGAGATCTTTGTAATAAGGTTTCAGATGACTTTTTCTATAGATCTATTGTTTATCCTAAAATGTACATATTCCGATAATTTGTACAATAAATATCATAACACAAATACCTTTTGTTAAAAAATTATGAGTAATTCAATGTTTTTAAATTTGCTGAACTGAGTGATCCATAAGAATGCTTAGGGGTAACTTACCTGTTTCGTATTGATTTACACAAACTACGATAAATATTTTTGTACAAATTTTTGACTAAAGTTTTACATAAAAATAATTTACGTAGACAGCTTAATTTACGAGATATTACATTTTTAATTTTATTGTTAGAGAAAAGTGCAGTAGGGTGACCAATGAGAACAAAGGTATGAGATCTTCGGAAATATAACTGATACAGTAAGTACCCACCTATATAATTGTCAGTTGTAATATCAATACTTGACTTTACAGGAGGCAAAAAAACTAAATTCTGTTCACAAAAAGAGTGGTAACTTTTTGTGAACAAAATGTGGGTGTACCATAGATGAAGAGGCAAAAGCTGGCGTAACATTATGTTACCCTTCTTGTACTTCTTCAGAAGCATTAATCAGTCCAGTGCCTAATCAACTATCTCTAATCTGAGTAAGAGTTAATGTGATAAAACCAAAACATCTAAAACTTATCTGAAGTGGTCCCTAACGGGTTGCGGATCTAAGAAAAGATAGGTCCTATAATAAAGAAACTCTTTTGAGACCCAATCAAAAAAATGGGCCCTCAGTACAGATGTATTATGAATTCTCAATCGCTCTCTCTCGAAGAGAGGAGGCCTGTGTCCCAGTAGTGGGAACATTATAGGCTGAATACGACACAGACAGCCTCAACGAAGACGGTGCATGGGATATTTCGAACTCCTAACACTATGGTGAACCTCAAACCTCTTTAAATGACGTTCCTTGCTCTTCCATCTCTTCTCTTTTGAGCCTAGCAACAGTACAAAATGGCCTCCAATTCCTAATACACATTTCTATTACACACATCAAACAATACAACTTCCTTCCAACTTTCATCGTTCAGAAATTAAATTTCCTCGACTTTGTTCGTAGTTCTTTGACAAGAAATAAAAACTGCTACAACTCATAAGCTTTATTCCTCTGTATTAAAAAGTATGCTAATGTCAATAAAAGTTAGTAAGTTTCCTCTATGGGTCCGGGGGCGCGTAAGCTAGGCCAATGTTCCGAAGCTCGCAGTCCTCTTGCATGAAATCCTTTAGCAGAAGTTTCTTGAGTGCCGTGCGACGTACCTGTTAATTAAATTTTAATATATCTGCTTATTTAGCATAGGGAATGCTGTATGGCGATGCTGATTCTTTAGCCAAAAAATAGGCCAGCCCTCTGGTCATTGGCGAAAAGTAGGTAAGTATATAATATTATTTTTTTACTCTTTTCTTTTTGCCTCTTGAAAAAAATTGTTAGCTTATGCAAATAACAGAACGGCAATTCTCGTAATTTTAAGAACATTCACAGCCTGACAGTCTCAATCTGTCAAAAATACCTCTAATTTCCCTACATTTTTGACAAGCTTTTGACATTGATTGTCGCTGAGATGAGATTGCGACTAGATTTTGAACGTCTTTAATTACGGGAATTGACCTCCTGGTGGCCTACCGCGAGTTCTTAACGCGATTCAATTTACGCTCAGGGATCGAGATGGCGCTAGACGACTTGTATAGCTCTGTCTCTTTCCAACAGCCTAAACTGGCGCGCTAAGCGCTCGTGGTAAGGCCTCTGAACTCCTGATGTAATTTGAGCAGTTTTTTTCATAATTTTTAGCAAAAGGATTACACTTACAAAACCTCCATCCAACGGACAGGTTGTGCAATTATGTGTGAATGACCCTTCTTTACATTTTGCTTGTTTCAACGGTACAAAACAAAGTCATTATTTTCATATTAGGTTGAAGACGCCGAGTGGACAGAAACAATTAACTACAATGATTTACGACTTTGTACCTACTGCCAAAACTGCATCTTATTACAAGATGGAATTCTTTTATATTGAGAATCTCAAGTTTGACGAAATACGAAATGATTTTTAGGGTTCCGTAGTCAACGAGGAACCCTTATAGTTTCGCCATGTCGTCTGTCTGTCTGTCCGCGGTTTAGCTCAAAAACTATTGGTACTAGAAAGTTGTAATTTGGCATGAGTATACACGTTAATGACGCCGAAAAAGGGGTAAATAAAAATTTTGAAAAAAAATATTATTTAGGGTACCTCGCCTACATCTAAAGTGGGGATGATAATTTTTTTTTCGTCCTTCCCCTAGTGTGGGATATCGTTGGATAGGTCTTTCAAAAATATTAGGGGTTTAGAAAGACCGTTTTCTGATTAAGTAAACCGTTCATGAATTATCAAGCTTTAAAGTGCCAATTTTCGTTAGAATCAAGTGTCCCCCCCTCTACCAACTAAACGGTTGTAGTTAGAAATTCAAATGTCACGGCAGTAGTACTTATATATAACGAAGTTTAAAGGCAAACTATCACACTTAAGTGGGCTTTACAAGTTTACGAGTGATAGTCGACCATTGTATTAGACTCGAAAATTTCGAACAACTCCAGAAATGTCGATAGATGGCGCTAAGCGTCAGTTGTATCGCGCTATTGTTTCATTCCTAAATAAGTTTTATAAAAAAAAAACAGTTGCTACACCGGCTATGACAAACCTTATGAAAATCTCAAAAAAAAAAAATTAAAACTTTCCGTGCAAAATTGTCGGATCAGGTGAGGATTTGTATAGGAAGTCAAATTAGGTAGGTAGTCATGTTTGGCTTTTAGTTAGAGCATGGTACGAAACTATCAGTTAGCGAATACAACCCGCATTTGGCTGTCATAAAAACTACGGAACGCTACACTACGCATGGCCCGACACGCACTTGACCGGTTTTTTTTATCTTAGTTCGTTTAAAACAAATCACACTAACATTATAAAGGTGAAAGTTTGTTACTTCTTCACGCTCAAACGGCTGGACCAATTTTGATGAAATTTGGTATGTATGTAGCTGACACCCTGGATTAACACATAGAATACTTTTAATCCCGATATTCCCGCAGTTGAAACCGCGGGGCGCAGCTAGTTGTCCTATAATACGGTTTATTCTGCAAAGCAAAGAGCAAACAAGCACAACGTTGTCTGAATTAAACACTTCACGTAGTAAATGAGTCCTTAAGAACACTAGAGCTTCGCAAGGTAAGTGAGTACTTAGGTACTTAAGAACACTAGAGCGAACAGTACAAAATACCTTGATTTTGTAGGTATATTTGCTGACAATACTGCATCATAAATACACAAGAACTAGATATGCATAAACATTGAAGGCATTAAATTGTAGTGCTGTTGCATAATGAGTATTGATAGAAAGGTTGCATAGCCCTGTACAATAGTTTTATCTCACGAAGCGACGCGCGCTTTACTTGTGGTTACCAAGTATACAAACACGCTGTGTGTACAGGAGCTCTCGGTACCGTCCGAGACAATGGCGAAGTCGAAAGTGTATGTGTATTTTATGTGCTGACGCTACTCGTCTTCACGCACACATTCACAGCGCTGAGAGTTGAAAATCCAACAGTGTGTTTTTTGACGCGCTTGGATGCGCTCTGTTGGATTCTCAATGCTCGGCTTAACAGCGAGAGTAGAAAATCCAGTGCGCGATACAATCCCGCCGCGTTTTTTTTCGTCCTGCGTACGTGGGCTATTGCTAATTGATGTCTGTGTAAACTTTTAGCCAATGAAGTGCGTAATCTGAGAAAAACTATTGAAACTTACACATAAATGCTTGCCTGATCAAATATAAGTCTGATCGTAGGTATAATAAGTAGCCTGTTGCCGTACTTAGTTATTGGTGTCAAGGAACCGACATGACACTGAAACGCGACCGCAATCCGCAAGAGACGTCCTGTGCAGATTTGTAGGATGAGCATTGTATGTAAGTAGATATATCCTGTAGATACATCTGCCAATTTATGGATGGACTGTGTGAATGATAATAACTAATAAGAGACGTATGGTCGAAGAAGACATGACCCCAAATAAAATGTGTTATGGACAGGAGAATGATGAATTGATGACATCGTCCAATGTACTATGAGCACATCAATCCATCCAACATCTGCGAGTGCTCTGCTCCTGAACAGACTATACCATGTGCTAATGTCACAGTGTGCCCTACACCTGCATCCTTGACGATCTGCAATGCTATCCTTTAAAAATAGGTATCACCGTGAAAACTTAGGTGAAGTGAGCATGAAGTGAGTTGTCAATAGTGTCAATCCCTATAGTATAAAGTGCAATGACAGCTCACTTCACCCAAGTTTTCATGGTGAGAATTTTACAGAATAGACCAGCTGAACAACGCCTCTGACGCCGCAATAAATGTGGCCAAGATCGTCTGAAATAGATGTAGGCACCATCGAAATGACAAGAAGAAGAATACTATATAAAGTATGATTGTTTGCTTGGCAAGCAAGGGTCATTGCTTCTCAAGCTTCAAGGCATAATAAATCTTAAAAGCAGCCAAAGTTTGATTTGATAAGGAATGGTGGGTTGCAGGTTATCGTGCACTGTTGTCGAATATATTGAAAGGAGCCATTTAGGTAGCCGTGGTGGCAACCAGTAAGTATGGCATAAGAAAGGGGAGGCCTTTGCAGTGGGTGATTCCGGGCTGTGATTATGATGATGATGGAGGCAACCAACTAGCCGTTCAACCTGAACGCTGAAAAGACTGCAAATTCAAAGAACATCGACAAATTGTCGTTTGATTATTAAATAAATTCAAAATATTTCAATTTCACATAAACCTACATGAGCACATAAAACGTCAGAAAGTAGGGGAATAGCAACCAAATACCTAGCTAGGCAAACTACTAGAAAAAATAGTCAAAGACGGATTTCAGACTGCAGTGAGCTGATAAGGATTAATAAAGTAGAACTTGGGAGGTGATGAAAGACTAAAATTATATATTCATTAATGCAACGTCTATAAAATCTTTGTTTCTAAGAAACCGCAAATCTTGATAGCTCGCCCGTCTCAGCTGAGCTTGAGTTGAATAAGTTCTTGGAAACTTATGAACATTACAGTGCAATTTACTACCTACCAAGCTTACAACATGGAATTTTAATCTGCTTAAAAACTCAAGTAATATAAATGAAAACTCCTTTGTAGTTTCGTAACTGAATAGTTAAAAATAAATAAAATGAATTATTGCTAGAAAGGGAGTGTCTCCCGAGACGACTAATAGAGAACCATGGAAGAAAAAGTCATTATAGAGGTGTGAGGAACAGGGTGTAAAAGGGAGGATCCTCCGACCAGACGGGCAGTTGCCCGCCAGACACAATACCCGTCTGGTCGGAGGATCCTCCCTTTTCTATGGAGGATGAGTGAATTTTACACCCTGTTCCTCATACCTCTACAACATGTTGTGCCGACCCTAAATTAATTGGAATAATGGCAGAAGAATGATGTTGAGTTTACACTTAAGCTACAGTTTACAGCATGTGCCTAGCGGTCTACACTGCGGAAGACCACATAAAAGCGACTCGATGGCTCACTAGGCGGTTTGACACGCCATAGCACGGCAAAGCATTAATATCAATATGGTCTAGCATGCCGAAGCCTGCTGCGGCATACCGCTGCTTACAGCGGTATGTTCAAGACTCCTTGCTACGATATCAACGAAATGTGAGTGCTAAATGTATTAAAATAAGATTCAAAACCATCTTCGCTTACGAAAATCCTTTGCCATGCCATGCTGCGCCGTGCGGCCTAACTTGAAGATGCCTAGTATTTGGTGTCGATCCTCCGCAGTGAGGGAATGACGAAGAAGAAGCAGAACACTTATAAAGAGCAATGAGAGGCCAAGAGGGCGTGGGCAATGGGTGAAGCGACGATTTCTGCAGGGTGGCTGGAAGCAGCTGAATGAGAGCACCTGAGATCATGTTGATTGGCGCGACATTGGAGAGGCCTATGTCCAGCAGTGTACTATTACAAGCTGATAATAAGTAGAGGTCCATTACACATCGACCTTCCTGAGCACCAGAACATCATCTCATCATCTGCCTAGCCTTTTCTCAACTATTTTTAGGGTCGGCTACCAGTCTGACCGGATGCAGCTAAATACCAGTATTTACGTGGAGCGACAGCCTGTTGGACCTCCACAACCCAGTTACTGGGTACGACACGATACCCCTCGGTAAGCCTGGTTGTCACGACTTTCGGGCTTCTGACACCCATTAACGACTGTCAAAGACTCACCATGTTATCCGAGGCACGGAGGGGTCTCACAACCATATATCACTTTGCTGGTACAGTACAGTCAACAAAAACAGTCAATTGACACTTCAACTCATTTATATTAGGAAAAATACTTACCTAATTCAAATCGAAACAGACATGAAATTTAAAAAGAACTGGTACCTATTACAGGAAAAGCTAAAAAACAGTTTGTCGAATTATATTGATAAAAGTAACAATGGAGTTTTGTTCCTGACCGTATCTATCTACTTCGATGAAGCTACGACGAATTTCGGAAAGTATCAAAGTAGGTAGGTATCAATTTTTTTTTTCTATAAAATAGGTTTCTACCCCAACTTTATAGTAGAACCTAAACCCTGTTTGTTTATTTAATATGACGTAATTAACAAATTTAGATAATAGGTGCAGTGATAGGTAATTAATGGAGTTTCTCTACGAAAATATCGTTTCATAGGTCCTTGGAAATAATAATAGACGAGGATAACCTTGTCACATCATAACACTAATTGGTAAAGTTAAACCTAGTTACGTAAGTTTTAAATCATATATTGCACGAGACATGACCCTACAACTACATACACCTCAACACTTGACAGCTGCTGTGGTTGTGGTAGCCAAGTTAAATTAAATGCCAAGAGAAACGAAATTATACAAGAAACCTGTCAAACAAATTATAAACTAACCGCCAATGTTTGCCACTTCGCTTGCCGCAACTCCTCGCGAATAAACATCATTTCGGGGCGAAGATCCCGATGTGCAAAGGGATCCATGATGATTTGCAGCTTGGGGTCGATGCCCGCAAGCTGTTGGTCACTGAGAATATTAAAAAAGACTTTAAGGACCTAGATCTAGACAAGACTTATACCTCAAAGATCCATCCCAATTTCTGGTTCTTTGCAGTTCATATTCATACTTTGGTAACTACTGCTACTGCCATCTGTACTTTGTAAAAGAAAACTTGTTGTTTCGTTTTTACAATACTTAAACACAGATGGCGTAGGAGTTATACAAACTGCACTTGGTTCTTCCAAGGGTCAATTATTTTTATTCTAGTCTAGTATCCAGGTATTTTAATTAATCTATATATATAAAAGAAAGTCATGTTAGTTACACTATTTATAACTCATGAACGGCTGAACCGATTTGGCTGAAAGTTGGTGGTGAGGTAGCAGGTAGCTTAGTACCAGGAGACGGGCATAGGATACTTTTTTTTTTAATACTTTCATTTACTTAAAGGAGTAGGGTAGGAGTAGTGTAGGAGTAGGTTAGGAGTAGGGGTAGGAGTAAGGTAGGAGTAGGGTAGGAGTAGGGTAGCGGTAGGGTAGGGGGTAGGACACCACGCGAACGAAGTAGCGCCGGGCGGCTAGAAATAATTTATACGGCAAAACAACGTTTGCCGGGTCAGCTAGTTCTGTATATTATCAGAGTAGTTAAACTATTTTCTCCTGCTTTCATCAAATAAAGTGAATAGGTAATATAGTTATTAGTGCCTAACGAACCAAATCATGTTACGGCGATAGTGTGGAAAGCAATTAAGCTGATTTTCAGTTCATTTTCTGCTCATTTGGAGCCAAAAAAGTTACTGCATTGTCAAGTATAAAAACTGTTCAAATCTTGTATGAAAAACTCAAAATCACACCTGACAAATTTTTCAACTACAGTTGAACTACGCTAGATGGCACTGCCACCTGCTCCTAGTCCAGTCCAAGCACTTATATAGACATATAAACTTATTAACATCTGACAATAGAAATAAATAAAATAGGAAGGAAGTACAAATTAGCTCCAACATCTGCTTCTAGTGCTCCTGCTTCTTCTAGAGTCTCTCCTGCGGGATCTTCGTTATTTTCAGCAGACATTTTACTACCAGTTTATGTAAATTTAATTCAAGCAAACTCCCAGTAAATAGTTACGCAAAACTAAATGTCAACTCGACAAAGTTTTTAAAATTGATTGTTGAATTTGTTTTATTTTGGCGTTTAACGCCAAAAAAAAAAACAATCAACTCACAGACAAGACATAACTTCACAAGAAACTTCTATGATATTGTTTTTAACATAACATAACTGATAACATAACATGTTTATGTTATGCTATAACTGTGTTTTCATTTAATTAATATTTTTATGCAGCTGTTTAGCAAACAAAATCAGAAAAAGGATTACAGCAGCACCATCTATGGTTTTTTGTTGAAATTAATACAAGCTGGAAAATCATGATGGCGTGCGTTCTGAAGTTATTTTTTTTTAGTCTCGAATGCATCTTGTTTCTTTTAGAACAATAATCAATAAGTGAGAAATGTTACAAAACTGTAAGTCATTCATTTATTCAGATAAAAAGTGTCAGTGACTCTTAAATAAAATTAAAAGAATATTTAAATAAACTTTGAGACAGCGATGACTCATCAACATCCAATATTTCCGAACGCACTCCCACTCCGGTAAAAGGGTGAGTGAACCGCCTCATTGTTATTTATTGCATTTGCCTCTAATAATACATTAATTAGCCGTTTTACGGACACAGCGAGTGCAATAACATAGGTCGCGACAGCCATGCCGATGTGAGTAATTTAAAAGGTGTGGCACGACAAGGGGCGTAGTTTCTCATCTAGTGACATTAGTGGTGTGAAAAAATATTCTTCCTAACTCGTCGCAAGATGACCGAGTACAAATTGGTGGTGGTAGGCGCCGGAGGCGTCGGTAAATCCGCATTGACTATACAGCTGATACAGAATCATTTTGTGGACGAGTACGATCCTACGATCGAGGATTCGTATCGGAAACAAGTAGTTATCGATGGTGAGACGTGTTTGTTGGACATCCTCGACACAGCGGGCCAGGAAGAGTACTCCGCGATGCGGGACCAGTACATGCGGACGGGCGAGGGCTTCCTGCTGGTGTTCGCAGTGAACAGTGCTAAAAGTTTCGAAGACATTGGCTCCTATCGGGAGCAGATAAAGCGGGTGAAGGACGCGGAGGAGGTGCCCATGGTTCTGGTGGGGAACAAGTGCGACCTGCAGGCGTGGGCCGTGGACATGGCGCAGGCGCGCGAGGTGAGCTTGTTTACATAATAAACCTGTACCACACTCACCACACTACATTCACATGTCTTTTGTTTGTGTACACTGCACAACAAAAGAACAAGAGCAAGGAACTGTTGGTTCATAAATCAAGTATCTAATCATAGTTACACTTAATTGATCAATTAACTCCCATTTGTCTTATAAAAGCTAATGTGAAGCAGTTGTAATGATCTTATGTAAGATCTTTGTTTGTGTACATCCATAATTTAATTCATGAAACCACATTCTCTTAAAGACGGCTGGCAAGAATAAGGCTGTCAGTAGTGAGCCTTAATATATACTCAAACTAGAGTTACTCTTTTGTGTCATAATGTTAAGGATAAAGATTTAAATTAATTCAATCACTGTTTATTAAAAAGCATGATGTCACGACATAATTAAATAAACACATGATCATTGTCTAGAAATTTTGATCTCAAGGACAGATAGCTACACTACATAAATGAGCTGATCATATTTACCTACTTTGGATCATTCTAAAAGCGCTGTCATAGCTAATGAAAAGGCTAGATGATGTAATCAACAAATGTGATATGTCTGTGATGGATGTAAAGTAACTTAATGTGTCTACCTGTTGGTTGATATTATCGCATTTATGTTAGTTCTTCAGACAATGTATACTGGGTGGCAGGGACATTGACGCACAACCTGTTACCATGGATTCAGTACATGATTCTGGATGATGTGTTGAAATTTTTTATTAAAAAAACAGTTGTTTCCTATAAAAGTGCCTATGTGGTCAAAATGTATGAAACAGCAAATTTTTCTTTTTATTAAAAGGAAAATTTGACTGACAAATAGTTTCAAAGCTGGGGTGTCCAGAACCATGTACTGAATCCGTGTTAACAGGTTGCGCGTCAATGTCCCTGCCACCCTGTAGCTGTCCCCAGACAATATTTAGAGTAATATTTAAACCTATTCAAATAAAAATATACATCCTAGTATTGTTTTGCTATGGTATGATGACAACTGGCTGTAAATTTCATGAATTCTTCTGTTTTAATGCATGTCTTCCATACCATCACCCCAGTACATTTTATGTTCCAAAATATTCTTCTAAAAATGCTTACTAGCACTAATTATAAGCCGCAACGAGGCTACAGCAAACATAACGTAACAACTATGTTTGAACAATTTAACACATATTTAGTAACACCATCTAATACTTGCGCAAACAGAGTTTATTACGGTATCTCATTAACCTCATATTCAGATTTAATTTAAGAATCCATGTGTGTAACTGTAACTATTTTATATGAGGCATGGTGAGAAGAGTGATGGCCCAGTGGTAATGACCCTGACTTACTAGTTGTGGTTTCGAAACCAGGCAGGCGCTTTACTTTGTGTAATTTATTTCATCACCACTGGTCTCAAAAACGTGTGACCACTCCAATCCACCACGCGGGCCCAATGCGGCTTGGTAGATCCAACCCACACTGGGCCCGCGTGGTGGATTATGGTGCACTCCCTCTCACAAAGAGGAGGCCTGTGTCCCAGCAGTGGGAACATTATAGGCTGATTATGCTTGTGGTAGAATGTTTTGAAGAATACATTGTTATTATTTTCCTTGATAAAACTGTCAACATTTAAAATAGAAAAACAACCTGTAGTTGATACGCAACAAAGGATAGCTTACAAGTACTTCTACATTCCAATGCAAACAAAGTAATCAATCAATTCAGTTTATAAATAAGCCTAGTGGCCTATAACTATAATCATAGTGGTTTATTGATCGCCTTATCTGGCATTCTTTCTCAATACTCATTCTGAAGAACAGCCTTCCCCAAGTTATGCTAGTATTAAAATAACCTTCACAAGTGGCCATGTACTTAAAAATTGAAGTCGGCCAATCAGCACTGCCAGTATGTTGTCTGGCTAGTGTTTTGGCATGAGCTGTACTAATAACTGCTGCTGAGCGTGGGGTTCTGGGTTCAGATCCCAGGTCGGGCAAAGTGTTGTTGAATTTTTCCATTAGGAATTTCTTATGGAAATTGGCAGTGTGATACCCCCTTGTCTCGGAAAACACATTAAACCGTTGGTCCTGTGCATGATCTCTCTCCGGTCGTGCTGGATTGCCGTCCCATTGAACTATGAGAATGAGAGAAGAGAGAGTGTACCTGTGTCGCGCACACTCTTGTGCACTGTAATATCTCCCGCGCCGAAGGCTAGTCTCCGTTGAGATTGGCCACCATGATCGAAATACGACCTGGAGGACTATATGCTAATAACTTAATATTGCTATGAGTGAGAGAAGAAAACACCACAATAATTGACCCTCCACCAGTGTCTCCCATTCAGGATAGACTAATACAACTTTTTACACTACAAAAACTCTGGCTCTTATATTCAGCCACAGATCCAGGTTGAAGTATTATAATTCCTTACTTACACCTCGTAAACTCGTACCGTTGTCCTTTGATCTTTATTAAAGCCCACCAAGACTATATACTATTAATAAAGCTGAAGATTTTGTTTGAAAGCGCTAATCTCTGGAACTACATGTAGGATTTCAAAAATTATTTTTCCATATGATAGCCCAATTCTTGAGGAAGGCTATAGGCTACGTAACATCACGCTAAGACCCTCAGGAGCTTACTAATGGGTAGCGCGATGCGATGCGACGGTCAAGGGAATAAGAAGTTTCACGCGAAATCGCGGGCAGAAGTTAGTCTGCTTTAAAATCCTTGTGACTTTAAAAGATGCAACTTGGTAATGCAAAATAAAACATGAAATCATTTCTGAATACTTTATTTCTGACCGGATGACCTGTGTGTAACTTCGGTATTCTTAAACAAGGCAGGAGAAAATAATACAAGATGGCAATTAAAATTAATTAAGTGTTCTTCTCATGAAGTGAGTCATCAGGCGTCTGCACATTGTTCAATGTGCCACTTCAGCTAATAAAAGCACTTTTAAATTGTGTTGTTGCACTTTTAAACACTTGGAATAACTTTTTTCAGTCTTGTAATTAAGGAGAAACTTAGATTGTTGTCTCTTTATAACATTCCTTGGAAAAAGTTAGTTGAACATCTAAGCGGATACAGCTGAATACCAGTATTTTACATGGAGCACCTGCCTATCTGACCTCCACAACCCTGTTACTGGGTAACACAATACCCCTTGGTAAGACTGGTGGTCTGACTTTGGGGCTTCTGACTACCCCTAACAACAGTCAAAAATCACAATATAATTAATTTAATAACAAACACTAAAGCATAGGCCTTCGTACAAAATATGTGCTTCACAACAATCTACCAGCCTATTTCAGTAAGTCAGAAACAAAAAAAAAACATGAAACATAATTCCAAAATCAAATCAGCCATGTAAAAAATATGTACCTATTGTATTTTTTAACACTTACAAAAAATACTTTAAACAGAATAGCATTTTCACGTTTGTATTCAACATCAGAATAACTATTGCACATGTACTTACAATTCAATGTTTATGAAATACTTTATGTCTTCATTTTAAGCATTCCATAAACATGAGCACTTACTATTTTCATTGCTCACTTTATAAATAAACCAAATAAAGCAGAAATGTAAGCAAAGCAAATAGAGATTAGGTACTTTTAATCGGACTTTAATTCTGTAGCCTAGGCTAGGCCCCAAATGCCTGTCAGTGACAGGCGTTTGGGGGCTTATGCCACCTTATTGGTAACCCAAGGTGGGTACAGCTTTTTTGTCGGAACACCGATACGTTCCACTGGCGCTCCCATACATGTGTTAATACCAGCCATACCAGGTATCGTGATGGTTTCAGCCATGCTGTTAAGAGTACGGCCACGCCTTCCCGTAGCGGTAGATATCCAAAAGTAAATCCCCATTAAAAAAAATATTAGATTCTACCGACCCCTATAACCGCCGCCACTTCTAAGCAAAGTTCTCCAAAACTGCGGAAATATTGTTGATGCCTATAATTCTTAGTAATTTTTATGATGTCGCACGTCTGTGACATTTTTCTTCCCATTAACCACCCGGACGGCAACATGTTGACAGCGTTTATACAAATCGCTAAAGCCCTATTTACACGGTGCGAGTTTCTGGAACGTTCATGAGCAATAATCGCATGCCATAAAGCGCGTTCAATTATTGCCAAGCCAATCAAGAATTGCATGCAAGTGTGTAGATGCGTACTATTTTCATAAAATGGCATACAATCATTGAATGCAAGTTTTCCCATTCAATAATTACATGCGACTTCTGTTTACACCAAGGCAATAATGGCAAGTCGATTACTGCATGAGTGTTTTGCCTCGTCTCACAATTCACAACAAAACACAACAGTACAAATGATTCAAGTATTGAATGCGATATGCGATTTTATAGTACGTGCTGTTTACACTAGTACCAGTCCTATACCAGTTTTGAACGCAACGCAACTAACTTGCCCTTTTCGTGCAACAATAATTGTACGTGTTGTTTAGACGGTGCCAGTCAAATCGTTGCTTCAATTTTATGGAATCCTGCACAGGCAATAAACTTGCTCCGTGTAAATAGGGTTTAAGTAGTGGAATCGAAAAACAATATGGCGCGCGACTCCTCGCATCTTTGTACCCCCTGTACAAAATTACAGAAATCCAATGGGTGGTCCTATTTGTAACTTAGAACCACACCACATTCTGAATATTTAGTTACTAACCGACAAACAACTACTTTTAGAATCCTTGTAGGTTTATTTGTTTATCCTGTTCTTTAATAGCAACAAATGGATAGGTCAGACAGTCGCTCGCTCGACCAGACACTCTACAAACAAATAACAATGCCTGGTAGATCTGAATTTGTTTCTTTTTAAACGAAAATCAGTCATGATCATGTCTGTGGTGTTTGTTATACATATACTTACATGATAGTTATACCTCGACTTTTAATTGTATTCAGTAACTTCAAGGGTCAAAGAAAAATAATGTTACCATACTAAAACTAATAGTGTTGGGGTAGTGAACGATTTTGCGTAAAGAACGAATGATAAAACATGTTTAATTTAAATAAAACTTTAAATATTCGTAATATGTATTTTCATAATTCATCGAATATTCGAAAAATTTAAACAGTTCCCAAGATGTCCTGGAAGAAAAAAGACATTTAAGAGTGGCTGAATAATAATAATAATGAATACATTCTTACTAAGTTGTACTCCTGAAACACAAAATATATAACAAAGTCCACAATTATGAATAGTGTATAATCGTGTTTTTAAGACTTGTCTTAAAAACACGATTATACACTATTAAAAAAAAATAATAATAACATCAATAACATCATCATCATTAATATCTTGATATTAAATTTAAAATAAAAAGTTGCTTTTAAGTACAGTATTTAAGTTCATTCAATTGTGTTCTTTCTTGCACCACCTCACTATCTTTTTTTCTCAAAATTTGGTAACCCTTCAACTGTCAAGTTACTGAATACAATTAAAAGTCAGAGTTTATGTCCAAAATTGGTCATTTTCTGTTCCTACATGACCCTTCCCCCACCACTCTTTTTTTTTTACTTTCGTTTGGTCTATTTTTTGTAAGTCTCCTGCTACTATAAATACATGTGTAGGGGATCCCTATACTTAATGATGATGCTGCCGGGGCGATTCTATGGGGATGATGATAAAATAAAACCGCCCACAGCGAATGTCCGTTGAACACTATACAAATTACTAGAGATGGGCCGAATGTGGTTTGAACCGAATCCGAACATTCGGTTAAAATGAAAAGTTCGGCCGAACTTCGGTTCAATTTCAAGCGCTTTCTCGACAGCGACACGTCGTGACTTGTTAACGCATTTACTTCTATATTATTGCTAAATGTACCCCCCACACCGCGCTCCCACCGCGTGGCCCGGAGCCGACTGGTCATTAGCAACTAAATAAATGACAATGACTGAGTAAAAGACATAATTTTATTTTACAGTAATGCTATTCAAATTCTATTGAATTTCAGTCAAAATAGTGCAAGTAGGTATTATTTTTCTTGTGCCGAATGTTCGGCATCTGAACCGAATTACGGCCGAATGCCGAAGTTCGGTTCAAGCTGCCGAATTTCGGTGGAACCGAATTTGAACCGAATTTCGGCCCATCCCTACAAATTACCATAGCTAGATACAAAATGCTGAGCGCACAGAATGCACGGCGCGTGAGTCTTAAACTAATGTGCGGTTCCGTACGTCCTGCCCGCCCGAATGGGAAACTGACATTCGCTGTGGTCGGTTTTATTTTATCATCATCCCCATAGAATCGCCTCGGCATCATCATTAAGTATAGGAATCCCCTACATTTATTTTGGTTCTTCGAGTTGGAAATTGGGGCTGGTTTAGGAAAATTTCGATGTGATTAGTGAACAGAAGTTGAGTGTTATTATACCGGTGTAACAAGATATCCCATTAGGTATCGTAGTTCATACTAGCTTATGTCGCGCCGCAGCTTATCCGGCTCGAAGAACCAAAATAAATGTAGGGGATCCCTATACTTAATGATGATGCCGGGGCGATTCTATGGGGATGATGATAAAATTAAACCGACCACAGCGAATGTCCGTATCAGTTTGATCACCAAACGTAACTATTCCGATTCGTATCATTATTTAAAGTTTCAAATGCTCATAGTGTAAAATCTGATTTTTGGACTTGTCATGATAGCAATAAAGAGAGATTGGAGGTTTGTTTTTGCGTTTGTTGATGTTATCATGTACGCGGATTACGATGTTGACAATAGGAACCCTTGCTGCAGTCTGTAGGCGCACCTTAAATTCGTGATGAATACCCAAAAGGGCTGGATGTATTAAATCAGTTGACTTAATCTAAAGCTGTCTGCTGGACAAAGGTCTCTCCTAATTCAGGACACAACACTCCATTCCCAATTTTCCATCCTTCCTCATCACGTAATGTCACCGCTGCTCCCGCTTCTTTCTCTAAACCTTTGGTCTCCTAAGAAAGCGGTGAACGGTCACACAATAACGGCTGTCCAAATACAGAGCGTTTTTTGACACCTTATTGTCAAATGCTGGTGCTGGTGGGCTTGTGGCCAAGTAATAACAGCCGCGCGGGTCGATCGATCAGGTTAAGCTACGCTAGTCGCGTGGATGGGTGACTATATTTACATATCAAGACCCTTCCATGCCTCGGAAAGCACGTCAAGCAGTTGGTCCCGGCTGTCAATCGTGGATTGACATTTTAGCAGTCGTTACTGGTCGTCAGAAGCCTGAAAGTCTGACAACCAGTTTTACGAAGGGGTATCGTATTACCCAGTAACTGGGTTGTGGAGGTCAGATAGGCAGTCGCTCCATATAAAATACTGGGATTCAACTGCTCCCGGTTAGACTGGAAGCCGACCCCAACATAGTTGGGAAAAGGCTAGGCAGATGATGAATGTCAAATACTGGTGAAAATTACAGATTTTCAACGGCAACCGGTCTTCTAGGAAACCGTAACAGAAGACGGTGGGCCATCTCGACGAGGAGAACCCACTGCGTTTTCTGATAAGCAAACTCCACGCAAGAGGTCGTCTGCTTCAACGGTCATTGTTCCTTCGTCAGACATGACCACGAGCACTGCCACTTCAGTTTACTAGCTCTACAAGCAATGTCGATTAACTGTTCGTTCTACCAATCGCTAATAGGTAGTCTTAATAAAATCGACTCATGAACCTTAACTTACTTGTTCTCTAAAACCTCAGTTCGTGCAGGTCCAAAAGATTTATTTCTAAACGTACTGTTGCGCAGTGCGCTTGACTTCTAAGTTCTAATAGTAATTTTTAGACTTAAAATCTAGCCATTGTCGTGCCAGTTTTTAAACTAATGCTGGAAACAAAATGTACCATCACGCAAATCCATTTGATTCACCTGGATCGCTGATAAAATTGTGTGCTTTCACAATTTTATCCGTGATCCAGGTGGATCGCGGATAAAATCATTTGTGATTAATTACTAACAATATAAATTAATATTCAATTAAAACAACGTTATAATAAATTGCCTAATTGGTCATTATCCTGTTCATGGCTCCGAGATCAGAACTATTAATATTAATCGTCTGAGTAATGTACTAATGTTGCTCCTTCCTGGTGATACATAGGTACCTACATAATATACAATAAATGGATAACTGTTATACACATTACTCATTGTGACAATGTTTTGATGAGCTTAAAATGTACCTACCATGTACAGTCACGAGCAAAAGTATGTATACACTCGGCTTTATTTAAAAGCGATTAACTCGTTTATTGTTGAATGAAATTTTATGTTGCTACGAACATAGCACTTTCGAACCCATAGGTTTATGTAATGTGTCGTATTTCGACGTTGCATACGTTATTTCACGAAAAAATCGCAATTGAAAGTTGCCAAGTGTTGACATATTGGTGCTCGTGACTGTACTCAGAGAAGCTGTAGGTATTGCCATTAAAATAATCGTACCTACTTGCATGAGTAACTTCCTTGTAAATATTGTGATCCAGAAAATACAAATTTACTTTACTAAGCCTGCCGGTACTTCGCTAAACTTTTCAACCAATCGTTTTCGTCTCTCTCTATCTAGTATAGACAAAATTTTCTTGCCGATCCTAGTCCTTACAAAAATCTTGATGTATTTAAAACGCTGGTCCAAATATTCGAGACTAAATTGAATATTTCTAAGTCCCTGAACTTTGTTACTAAGTTTCCCTGAAGTTTGTTGCTAGTTCATCAGGATCTAAATTGATGGTTCTATTTGGCAACTTACGGGTGACCTTTCAAGACCTGTAAAGGCCTACTTTGAAGACAAAGTTTGAAAAGTTGAACACAAACTGTAAGTGTAGACCCAAACTTTAGCCCATATCTCTTTTGTGAGCATTGTTCTCCCCAAGACTTGAGAAGTGATTATAAATTCCAAAATTAAAGAAATTCTCTATTTGTGGTTTAAATGGGTAATAATAACCTAACAAGTTTTTGCATGTAAATACTCAATTGCAATTCGATTGTCTCCTCAAGTAAAGCAAAGCTAATATGTCACTACTACAAGCCTTTTAACCGTAGATATTTCTCTATTATGGACCGTTCTGGTAACGATGACATTTTAATAGAATAATTTATAGTTGTTTGTTATGTTTAAGGCCTTAAAATGTTTTATTTATTGGTTTGACGTTCAGTCTTATCGCTTCTGTGTTCGCTTGACTGACGATATTGCTTACAAGTTTAATAAAGGCTCAAGTCTGCCAGAAATGCTTTTGGTTACCATTTGTTAGCATCTAGGCTTACATAATGTAATGTCATCCATTAGGGCCGTCCTTAACCTACGAACTTTAAAATGTAACGATCGCTGCCTGACCTACTTAACGCAACTAGTCTTTGAAATGACTTCGTCCTTCCTAAAATATTTATGCGATTGGCAATTTTGTCGGTCGTCATAGACACTTTTTAGCATTTCTGGATTGACGTCATTGTCGTTTCATTTACGTCATTTCATCATACAGCGACATATATTTATTTTATACTAGCTTCTGCCCGCGGCTTCGCCCGCGTGGATGTCGGAAATTATCCCACGGGAACGTGCTAACAGGATAAAATGTATGTGCTTCCCCAGGATGCCATCTATCTCGCGGGCCCTTTGTGGCTAATTACAATAGAAAACCAATTGTGTCTCATTAGTGGTGATTAAGAGGGTACCTATATGATATCTTTACCTAAGTACCTACCTAATTTAAAAAAAAATAACCTACCTAAATAAACCTATTTCTGATGATAACTAATCTAAACTCAATAAATAAGCAAAATCTCTAAAAACTAATATCTATACGAATGACTAATCCTACCTAACAGTATTATAAAATAACTTACGGTCACTACGTACACTATCAAATATACTACCTATACTTTAAAATTAAAATCTATACCTACCTACGACTTATAAAATTAAACCTAAATAACTCTAAAAACTAAAAGGAAGGTCGCACAGATAATACTGCGGGTGACGTAACCTACGACAAACTTATTATTTGCGGTTGGTACAGTAATCGGTCTAGGGATCGAACCGCAAAATTAAGTTTGTTTTTTATTGTATATACTTTTCCGGGATAAAAAGTACCCAGTGTGGTGCCCAGGATATTAAAGAATAATTATACCAAGTTTCATCGTAATCGAACCGGTAGTTTTTGCGTGATGCCTGAACAAACAGACAGACAGACAGACAGACAGACAGACCGACAGACAGACAGACAGACAAAAATTTTTTTAATCACATTTTTGGGTTCGGTGTCGGTCTAGTAACACCCCCTGCCATTTATTTTTTTGATATTTTCAATGTACAGAATTTTCACTTCTACAGATTTATTATAAGTATAGATTTATATTATTATTGTGTATGTATTGTCGTCTCGTTTCCACCACGTTATAGTACGGTTTACTTTACCTTCCTTGTAGCCAGCAAAGTTAGTAGGTAGTAAGTAACTTTACATCCAGGAATCCGTAATTAAAGCACCGAATTCATTAGGCAGCCAAAAAGTTAAAACCATTGCGTGCACATAAAACGAAAGATGTGGCGAAAACCGCGGAATGAGCTCTGGCAAGACTGCCGATTTTAATAAACGTTGACAAAGCTATGCAAGACCTTGCTGGCGTACCTACTACTTCCTTAACAAGTCCCATGAGCCAGATTTGCTTTACAAGACAAGACATTTAACTCCTGTATTTTGTCTGCCTAGGTCCGTACACCGGATAAAACTTTTACGGAAATGACCATGGAATTTGCTATTGTACAGATTTTGTTCAAGTTTCCTTTGGATGCTCTCACGTAGTTTGAGAGCAACCCCTATGCACGTGGACTATGTTTATCCGCTAGACCCTTTATTTCCTCGCAATTGTGAGCCATTGCTGCTCGAGGGAGCACAGAGATGTGGGAAGATTAATAAGTGGTAATAAAGCACGATTTTGTCGTCAGCCTTGTCACTGGCTTATTCGAATAAGTATTGGGTAAGGAAAAGTAATACCCAGACTGTCTCGCCGTCCAGCCATCTCGACAATGATGCGCTTCTTTTAATGTTCTGTCGTCGCATCTATTACTAAACCTGCACCCTAATTAACACACGCGTAACACACTACCAATCTCAATCTATTTATTTATTCAAATCTTACCTACATATACCATTACAGATCAGCGATCCAATGCGACAGCGACGCCTTACATGCTAAATGCTTAATCTACACCCTATTAAATTACATACAATATCCTAAATCTTAACCTACATCTAAATAAAAAATTATATATAATGCAACTTTTGCGAATTCACTCAAGTAGCACCACAATACATCAACTCTCTCGTGAACCTCGTTCACCACACGCATGGCTCTAGTGAGAAGACTTCTCGTCAGTAGGTTGGTTCTGGCTGCAGGCACAGCAAGCAGTCAATCAATCTGAATCATTTTGAAGGATATTGCTAATCCATTGCTTCATATGCTCGAAAAATTTGCCTGTCCAACAACGTAAATAACGCAATGAGTGTTGTTGAACTGTCAAAATGAGAGCCATTGCGTTAATTTTTTACGCAATTACCCCGCTGGCATTACAGCATACTATAGTTATCTAATGAGTTCAATATCTGTATTTTCCAGGTGGCGCGGAGTTACGGTGTTCCCTTCGTCGAGACGTCGGCTAAAACCCGCATGGGTGTCGACGACGCCTTCTACACGCTCGTCCGAGAGATCCGCAAAGACAAGGCGAGTCGTGTCAAAAGGAATAGGAGAGGACGAACCATAGGACCCGGCCGGAAATTCAGATGCACGTTTCTGTAATTCGGTATATAATTTAGTGATAATATTTGTGGATATTATCTGATGGCGATGAGTCGATTAGTCAATGTTATTGTCGACAAACACTGCTTGTTAAGTTTTGTAAACTTTTTACTCTAGTGCTGTTTGTAGTGACACTGACACTTCCGATGTCCAAAAGTTAATCGATAAATGACAATCAAGTTTTACTTCTTCGAAATAGTATTTTTTGTATCTATTAGTTAGTACACTGAATAGCTTTTTGTTAACAATAATATTGACTTCGTGCCAGTAGACTAGCTTATTGACTACACAGCTTACTGTCATAGATTTTGAATCGTATTACTATCAGTCTTAAGGTTCAATTTCCATGTTCATAGTGTAGCTAAGTTTAGGGGAAAATGCTAATGGTATAAAATTAAATACTTTTTAGCCTGAATATAAATTTATAATACGAATATTTGAAATATACGTTCAATTAAAATCGATTCTTGACCTTAATACTATTATTGATCGAAGGCAAGCCGTTCTACTACTCAACATCATACAAAATATACCAATATAAATGAAATAATTAAGTATAGACAAGAGGTATCGATAATAGTATTTATCGACACTGTCACATCCATGTGCTCCTCTCCACTGGTTTACAAAATAATAGTTCGAATGCGCAGCTACATTCTCATCGCGCTTTTGACTAATTTCTTACCATTTATATAAAACATCCTACATAGCATGTAATCCTTGTATAATATTAATTATAATTAGCTAATCTCTGTGAGAAATATCCATAAATATTATAAATGTAGTAATGAGGCAGTTATGAAATCTAAGGCATTCTCTTCTGTGGCTGAGTAAAAATAACTTTTTGTACAGTGAAATATTTCAGAACTACTTTGTGCTTATTTGTATGAGATACTTCAAGCTTGAACGTGTGGACAGAGTTTGTGTCTTTTGTGAGGGTAACTGAAGCTTCAATTTAATGTATCCTAGAATACATCTCTCATTGAAGATATCTACTAGGTGTGTGGGGTTTATCACTGCTGCCCCAATGTGTTAACCTACCCAGTCTCAAGACTGATGACGGATAGACAAAAGATTCTAATTATTTATTTTTAAGTATTAAACCCAAATTAGATAATAAAGAATAATTTTTGTGACGAAAGAATGTGCTATATCAATAAGTTTCTGATCATGAGGGTAATCTTTACTAAGCTCACGTGTCTGGACGGTTTTTTCCCTACTGTTACTATAATGAATGTTACCCTGTCTGGAATCTTTTCCTCGCTGTTATCAAGTATAATACTCAACTTACAAGCACTGGCGTCAAGTTCTCAAGGTGCTATTTGAAGCATAGTATACTTGTAGCGAAGGCCGTGTCTGTTTATTAGAAAAAACTTGCAAGTGTGGATTAAATTACATGTTATACAAAATTATATAAATACAGTTGTACTTATAAATTGTAGATGAAATGTATGTCAAATTACCCTAATTTCGCCTTTACCCAATTTCCAATTTATTATTGTTTACCCTAAAAATTATTTATCCTATTTAAATGGTAAATTCGAATCATTTTCGCATAGTAAATAATGGTTGTGCATTATTCGAGTACAATTTTTGATTGGTTGTAAAAACTGTTACGTTACTAGTACAAATAGTGCACAATTATTGGGTATACAACCGATTAGTATTACCCCGTGTCTCCGTATAACTTCGTAAAAGGGTAAAATTGTTTACTGTATAACTCAACAAGACTTACAAGTCCTAGCTATATATTGTATAATAATTACCACACTTTCTGTTCTAAAGATCTTTTTACTATGTAATTCCTGTTTTACTAGACTTATCTTTGATAAAAATGGCTGCCGGGAGTAGAGGGCAGCCGATATCATATACAATCGTTATTGTAGCATAATATTAGGAACATTGTTAAATGTTTTCTACCTTAGCTAGAAGCAAATTTTGCAAGCTGTAATGAAGTTTGTAACTACTTTACGACTTATGCTTGTATTTTTTTGGCGTAATGCCAAATAAAGGTGATTAAAGGATTTCTATAATTTTCCGTTATGAAATAAAATAATGTCCCACATATTTTTGCCGCCATTGTAATTTGACAAAGGACAAATTCTACTAATTCTAGTTAGGATTTTAATTTGCTCACAAATCTCCCTGTAGGAACTAACTTATTAGGTAATGCAGTTTTTTTGTGAGACCGAAGTTTGTGTTTCATATCCGCAAAATATAATTCAATATTTTCTATATATTAATTGTTATTTTACTCAGCATGTACAATGAATTATTCAAACGAATTTTTTTTTTAATGAAATATCAAAAATCATAAATTTTAATATTTTGACAGTGTTTTTTAGCATTTTAAGTTTATTATAATGATTAGTTATTAGTTTAATTATAGTCTAAAAATACACCAGGTACTTGCAACTTCCAACATTTTGTTTTTGTAGTTTGCATGAATGATTGTTCGTTTTATCCTCTGAACGAAAAAAAGTAGTAAAAAACAAACTATTGTAATGACTCGTTAAATTATAGTCTAGCCATGCAGTACATACAGATAAAAAGTAAGTCGCTCAAGTGTGGTTTTTTTTTAACTTACTGAAGCAGACCTGGACGTTTGCTCATGTAATTCAGCTGTGTACATACGCGTATAGCCTTATATGCGTTTTTTAATTAGGTGCCAAACTATAAGTACTTGGTATATTTTTACGAATATTGTATAATTTTAAATACGAACGAAAATCCAAGCTGCCATGAAATCGTCATCAGCCAGAATCATTTTTGCCATGAATTATGTATACCTACCCCCATTTCGTAGCCATAATTTTGTATTTACCTAACGAAAATATTGTTAAAGCTTTGCAATAAACATTTACAGTTTATAAATCTATATAATGCTGTATATTAACTACCTTGCTTGTAAACGTTGTTCAAACGATTTCTTCTTTTTTCTTAAGTATTTTAATTTTTATGTCCTGAAAAAGAATCTAATATTTGAAAATGTTTACGAGTAAGGGCTATAGTATGTAATATTTTTTATTATATTACTTAAATATAAATTTCAAAGCTAGTGCACAATTTTGTTGGAAATAGTTGATATTTTATAACTAATTAATTCTGTAACAATATAGCACAAGACTGTGTGCTAATTGAAATAAATAAAATTGACGAGGCAAATTGTTTTATTTATTCACTACTAACAGTGTCCCGCGGTTTCACCCGCATAAGGGACTACTCAACACTTATTCAGCTTATGCCCATAGAAAACAACTATTTTGTATGGAGACGCGTACGCATCCGTTCAGCTTTCCGCGTCTATTCAGCTTTCGCGGCAAACAAGTATAAAATGAGGACAAATGTGTTATTATCATGCGAGTGCTATAGATAGAGTTCAGTGCTGTTCTGCTGCGTTAGCTAATATTATGTAAAACACCTTTATTTACAAGAGTAGGTATTCTTATTGTAAATTACTTAATATTTGGCCTTAAAATAACTTAATAACGAGACCTTGGGCAAAATATCCTAGAAGCCTATGTCCAATGGACTATTCATTTATTTATATTCTTCGCTTATCCCTTTGGACAATGCTTGAGCAATCATAAGAATAAAAATGCTTGCAGTCCATAGTAAAGTTGGACAAATGAAGCTATAGATAGATTGACTGAATTTTTCCGTATCTATAGCCTCAAAAGTATTGTATATGTTACCGGCCAAACCCGATTTTAGGATGAACTAGTTTCGCCTAGGCCAAACCAGTTCTCCCTACATGCGATAGGACTAACCAGTATAGCCTAGGCCAAACTCGTTCATCCTGTTACCGATAGGATAAACCAGTTTAGTCTAGGTCGAATTGGTTTATCCTAGTTAGAATTTACATGCTTTAGGATAAACTGGTACAGTCAACAGAAAAAGTAGATGATCAAAATCCGAAATTCAATACTAATGAACGGAGTTCGCGTCAGAACTGTGTGGCGTCGCGTCGAAGTGATTCAAAAGTATGTGATTTTAAATTAGACCAAACATTTACCACTAGTACAGCTGCCATATAGCTGCGAACTCCGTTCATTAGTATTGAATTTCTGATTTTGATAATCTACTTTTGCTGTTGACTGTACGTCCTAGTTTGAACTAAATTTGCTTAGTCGGAACGCATGTCACTGCCCGTACGAACGGAGACTCCTCGAATGAACTCTGGCTCCCCCTCGCGCCCTTCAACCACTCTTTACTCACCCTGTTTGTTGATTTGCCTCTTTTCGTTTTTGTCTTCTTTTGTTGACAAACATCACACATTGATAATATAGAGGCCTATCATTTCCTTTGTGATATTGGCATATTTTTTTGATGTTTCGGCTAACATCCTATCACGACCACCATGACACACAACTACATGAGCTGCGTCAATCACATCATAAAGTTCATCAGCTGGAAGCCAGTTTAGCCCAGGTCGAATTGGTTTATCCTAAAACCAATTCGACCTAGGCTAAACTGGTTTATCCTATCGGTAACAGGATGAACGAGTTTGGCCTAGGCTATACTGGTTTGTCCTATCGCGTGTAGGGGGAACTGGTTTGGCGTAGGCGAAACTAGTTCATCCTAAAATCGGGTTTGGCCGGTAACATATATATCGTATGGTGTTCTGTGACTCTGTGACAGAAAGTATGCAAGGGAGTCCACTGTTCCATGTTAGTTTTAAGTTATTAGTGTCAACGTAATTATTGTCTCTATGTTAATTAATGTAATTGGTGTTGTACCGTTTTAATTAACTACAAATAAATTGTGCCAATGTAGCGATAAGACCTCTCTTTTTCCCTTTTGCCGTAAGCCAGTCTTAACGATTTTTCTGTGTGGTCACCCAGATTCCTAATACTGTCAAGTGTGACAGGTGTTATTGTCATTGATGTCATCAAAAAACTGTAAACACCCGGAATAAAACTTTATTCTAGTTGTGTTTCAAGAAAATAAATAAGAAAACTTGTTCAAAACTATGGATGCAAAAGACGTGTGTGTAGAAATTGAGAACGATGAGTTTTACAGCAAGTTCTTAGATGAGTCTGTAAAGCCCATAATCAATGAACACCTCTCGGTTACGGATCAAGTGAATAAACTCGCCCAGGGGATAGAAAAACTAAGCAAAAGCTTGGAGAAACAAGTTCTTGCCAAACACAATGATCTACTTACACAGGCAAGTCATATTTCCGACTTAGAAATGACTTTAGAGTCGGTCCAATCTCAAGTCCAGAGTTTGCTACGTGGTGCCGAAAAAATGAAAGATCGAGTACATACACCGTATTTCGCCCTAGAGAACCAGACCATGATGCTCGAAAGAGTTCAAAGTACGTGCAATTTACTAAGGCACTCCTCCAAAATCTTAAACTTATGGAATAAACTGCAGAGCATCAAAGATAACCCATCAAAAGAAGCTATTATACTATTTGAGCTGAATGAGTTGATCAGTGACTACGATTTTGAAGGGATTGATCTACTCGACGAGGTCGTAAAAGCTGTTCAACGTAGGAGAACTGAATTATTAACTAACTCTACTGAACTATTACAGTCAAGTCTACTGAGTGGAGACAAAGTAAAACTTTTGCAATGCTTCAAAGTATTCCACAACCTGCAATGTACTGAGGAACAGATTAAGAATTCTGTTAATAGTATACTGAGTGATTTGAAGAAGGAAATTACAACTGCATTGAATGTGCATATGGTTTCAATTGAAGTAAAGAAATCAAGCTCCGGAAGAATTGCACCAGGGAAAGCAAACATCATGAATTCTCAAGACTTCAAAATAAAACTTTGGGACAACATTGAGAAGCTCTTCAAAGTCGAAATTTATAACAGCTGCACTAAAGTCATAATGCTTCAGAATGTAGTCAACGAATTACATGCAATTGGAAACTTCAGGAATATAGCTAAAAACTTCTGGGCCGACTTCTCCCTTGTCTTCAGCAGTGAACTGGAAAAGAGCCCTCTGACTGTCAACCAATCTGTGGAGATTGACTTCCCAAGGTTACTGAAAAGCTTTAATGATTTACTCTCTAGACTAAAATGCAAGGATCTGGAGATGAACCGCTCATGTCTCACCAAATGGGAGAACTCCTTCTTATCAAAATCATTGGGAAAGCTACTAGAGCCTGTAAGGAGTATGTGGCATTTGTCTCAAGTTCCAAGCATGGATCAAATAGACAATGCTATCAGAGTTATTGCTGAAGCACTTAGTATTTCTCTTGGTGACAAACAGTTGAGCATCAGTTTGGCCAACAGTGTGGCCAAGTCTATCAAACAGATGACTGTAGAGGCTGAGCAGAGATTATCAATGGACAGTGATGTTGCACAGATCATAGAATCACCAACAAGTTCACAGCAGAAGAACGCTGACCTCTGCAACTCCTTGTATTACTTCTCTTCACAAATCAAGAGAGTGCTCATAAATATGAACTCAATGTTGCCCCAAGAAAGTATCCAAATAGTTCAGAATAGCTTGAAAGACATCTCCAGCATGCCAATACTTCAGTTGTTTGCCGAGTCAATCAAGAATTCACTGTACATTATTTTAATGACAATGCATGATGAACCTGACTTGATCAGGGCTGATGATCCAGCTGGCAAAACTTTGTCATGTTCCCCATACATGAAAGAACTCCAGCAGTTTGTGTCCAGATGCAAAGACATTTACTTGTCAATGTTCAGTGAGAAATCTGCTCTCAATGAATGCTGTATTAACATAGCCAGAGCTTGCATTGAGAGATTTACACAGCACATCTGCAACGTAAGGCCCTTGAGTAAGTTTGGGCGAGCAAAGTTGCAGATAGATTGCAAACACCTGGAGACTGCTTTGTCTCCATTAGTAAATGATATGACAGAGTTAGGGGATCACTACAGACAGTTGAAGGCTCTGCACCTTTTGTTAGAGAAGACTCCTCAAGACATCGCCAAGAGTCAGACTGAAGGTGCCTGCTTACCATACTCCTTGGTTATGATGTTCCTGTTCTCTCACGGTGGGCATCAGCTGTTGGCTCCCCATACCTGCGCTGGATGGAATGTGCAGAAGTTGATGCAATGGCTGGACTCACATAGGAATGAGAGGGATAGGCTGGAGTTTGTGGCAGGAGCTTTGCAAAGATATCAGAACCATGTGAGACAGAACCAAATCGCGACATATGACGAAGTGTATCCTGTGCTGGTACAGCTGCTGGAGGATGGAAGGAAATCTTTGAAGAAGTAGAAAAGTATTACCACCTGGTGCCGTATTATGATGGTTTAATGCCATCATGATTCCAGTGTAAGAGAGAGATGGAGCTATGCATGACTGATAGCACCATCCTTTTTTCGCACTGGAATCATGTGGCATTAATACTTTGTAATATAGCCGCTGCAATAGGTTATTATCTGATTCTATGTACAGAAATTAATTAAATAAGCCATCCCATAATTTATTTTAATGTTATGTGTAATCTAATCACACTAATCACAAAACGGGTTTCTACTTAACCCGGTATTTCTTTAGTGTAAAATAAAACTATTATTTAAATCATAGTTATTTATTGAAAATAAACTCGTTTGGAACAAAAACAGTGTCTTCGTTGGCGTCCATCTTCTACAAGCAAGTATTGTTTGTGATGTTGCCCACCGCTATCTGACGCCGGAAATTCATTAGTTAAATCCCTGTTTTTCTTGACCCATCTGGTAAAGAATGAGCAGGAGGATAATATTCTAACATCTAGGAAGCAAGCCATACTCTCAAATGAATTTATAAAAATAGGAAACAAAAATAGAGTTAAAACCAAATCGAATTTGATTTCAATAAGGGCCGGTTTTTTTATCCGTAGTTAAAGTCAACCAATTGTTAAAAATAATAACTAAAGGTTTTTCTGCAAAATGTGTCTTTTGATCAATTTTTAGTTTATCTAATGATATGATGGCGCCGATTCCCTTGTTCACAAACTAAACTAAATTTAAGTTCAGTGCATCTTTTTCTTTATATTTCATTAAGAAAAGGACAGAAGATAAATATTAGTTTAGTCTCAATTTGATGCTTATTCGTCGATTCGATTCTGAGCTGGATATATTGGAAGTAAGCTCACTGTTTCTATAATCCAATACTTCTAATCTACGAATAATAATATGTGAAAAAACGTAACTCTCAATACAGTTTTTAACTCTTCGATTTAGGGATCCATTGTTTACACACCAACTAACTGTTAAACTATCGAAACATTGTTGTCATTGCCAAGCAAATATCGACTTTGCGCTAGTTGAAAATATATAAACTTCCTTTGGCCCGAGAGCGTATCAAAGCGGACGACGCGGAGACGCGCGTCGTGCCTCAGGTTAGAGTCAGATCATTTATTTTCGACTTTATTTTAAGAAGCGTAATGTTGATTTTGGTTTGGCAGTGACAACCGCACTGGGCTACGCCTCGCTATATATGGACAGGGACTTACTAGTCTATATTTGCGTGGAATCGTTTTTGAGCTTGAGATACATATTATTATTATTCAAAGCTTCGAATGTAAAAAAGAAATGGCGCAGAATAAGGCTAGGTTCATACCAAGCGCTTGCAACACGTTGCCAACTATACATATCGTCAGAAACGCATGTTGTTGGTATAAAAGGTACTGTATCTGTTCATACACGAAGTATGTTAAAAGATAAACGTATAGCTGGTAAAGAAGCTATACACATGATTTTTTTGCTTTTGTCAGCTGATTGTTGGTTGTTATACAGGTACACATGTCAACAGTAGTCTTAAAGTGCGTAGCGCGGATTTATTTGATTAAAAATCTTACTAGGGACCGTGGACATAACTACTGTTGTAAGCGGTGTACACGCTGTTTTTGAGAATTTTCTTTACCTACAGAAAAGCCAATGTTGCACACCATCATGTTCCGGTACTTCTGGTTGATACGAAGCCCGACGCTTACTAAGGCGCGCGGCGCGTGCGGTGCGTCGCGCGTCCCGGGTGCGACTGATGCGTCGCGCGCGGGAGGGAGGTGCGCCGCATGCGCTCGCGCGGCTCTTTTTTGATCATTTCATAAAACGCCGCGCGCAGTCCATTGTTCCGCGGCGACCCGCTTCAATGACAGTAAATACTCCGTGGAAATCAGCGTAATGGATGTTAAAAAATAAGGAAGCCAGTATTTATTATGTGTGTCAAGTAATTTTAAATTATTTAATTTTTTAAATAAATACTTAGATTAAAAAAAAATCGTTTCTATAGATTCTCAAGCACTTGTAGGTGTATCTCTTAAAACATTTCGTGTATGAATAGATACACCTTATATTATTATAGTAACGTCAATTAATTTATTAATTATGGTAAAACGACTCCTGTTCATTATAAACATGCAAGAAACTCTTTTTATCCAAACTGCGCAACATCAAACTACATAAATAAAATAGAAAATATTTATTTCAATTCAACAACATTCTTAAACAACTAACAGCTATTCAACAACCATCAACATACTCGCACTATATAGCAACTATAACTTTAACTTTAGGTACTTATGATAAACAAATGCATAGACTTAGAATAAATTGGACAGGTGAACACATTGTTTTGTGACAGGTAGTTGAATCGTTGAAAGATCTACCACACTATCTATGAACTTATTCCATACAGTAGGTCAACGCGAAAAAATAACAAAAAGTTTACAGGATTTCATGACCCGAACCCTCCCGAGTTGCATTATAGAAACTCGGGATCATACATTTATTTATTTACATTCTCGATACACTACTGTATGGAGTGTAGCTATACATGCTACAAATTGCAGAATTGATGGAAAATACTGATAACAAAATAAAGTTCAGGAAGGTTTCAATAATGTTATTTTATTGTGCTGCCATCTTTACTGTGACTTTCTTAGTTGATACTTTCCTCTTATAAATATTAATGAAACATTCATACACGATTATAAAATATTGTCTATAAGCCACTTTCACCAGATTCAAATATAAATTATCATTTACTTATTCCACCAATTCCTTGATCCAATGTCTATTAAAGCATATTACTCGAATAATATGTACTTTTACACAACTACCTACAAAAAAACTATTAAAAAAAGGAACAATATTCGTTCAAAAGCGAAAGTAGTGTCTCGAACACGTTCAAAATAGGTGTAGTGTTGTATACGGACCTTTTGGTGCGTCGCCAAGATCGGAACTGACACCGCCATTTTGTTTTTTTTTTAATACAATTTCACAAATGTTTATCAACAGCGCTCTCTGTTAATGTCATTCAAGTGTCAAAAGATGCATGTAGCACTCTTAATTGCATAGAAAATTAAGGTAACATGTAAATGAATTTTACAAAAAGAGGTGTTTTTATCGTAATCAGAAAATAGTGCTGTTACTAGTTTCCGGGCGTTTAGTATTTCCAATCAGTCAAGATAGTACCGGGTACAATAATATTTTATGTAACTGTGACAAACATTCAGAACACTTACACCTGCGGACATGTGATAGGCACTCACACTTTCGCTTCTGCACGAAGTATAGTCGAACAAGATATTTGGTAAACAGGAAAAAAACATCTCTCCACTGCACTACCAATATTTTTATTGTGTGCGTAATAACTATATAGCATATTTAAGATATTGATGTTAAAGAATTGACTGGCCACCACACTCACAATATTGTTTAAAAGTAGTTGCAAGTTAGCTGTCTGCTCTTATAATCACTCACTAAATAAGCGCCGTCTGGTGACTCTAATTATTTTATACAAATTGACGTAAAGTGGACGTTAACGCGATCGAGTAAAGCTTTACAAGTTTATTTAGGCGCGTGGCCATCTTGTTTAGAACACATTTCAAGTGACATTTGCCAAAATAATGGCACAAATGTTTACCAACAGCGCTCCCCTGACAACGTCATTCGAGCACCAAAAGATCCTTGCAGCAGTGTAAGTATAAAAACCCGCACTAAGGCCACTGTATACCAAATAGCTTGTTCTACAGTACTATTTCTCACTAACTAACGCCCGATTTCGGAAACGAAAATCTATGCAAAAATTTGCTAGCAAATTGTCAAGCGCCCGAATACTTATGTGATGAGTTGATTGAATTATTAACAGCCAAAGGGATCACATGACTTGCGTTTAATTTTGACCTGCCGATAATTTTCCCTTCAGAAACCAGGTGTGAACCTTATATCCATAGCACTACAGTCTACAATTGTTAAACCTGCTGATCTTCGAAGGCCACTTTGAACACGTCTTCGATATCGCTGACGAAGTGCACGTCGACCTTGTCTCGGATGAAGCCGGGCAGGTCGTCGTAGTCGCGGCGGTTGTCTTCTGGGAGAATCACGCAGCTTACGCCAGCGCGTTTGGCCTGGAGAAAAATTTATAAATATTTAAGTTATTATGTAGTGTTTGGATGTTTGGTCCACGAGATACTTAAACAATGAAAAACTGAATAGATGAAAATTCATGTAATATCTAAACATATTATAAATTGAAGTGTACAGCAGGTGGCGTTCTTCTGTAGTTTTTGCCTACCGACATGTGAAGGTGTGAATATAAGTGAGTGTGAAAATAAGTTTGTTCTTGTCAGATCGGACTCGGAGATTAATTTTTTTAGCCTGGATTGTACCACTGCTGAGCAAAGGCCTCCCCCAAATCCTTCCAGGTATCCTCTTCTAGAGCCACTTCTATCCAAAATTTTACTAACCGTCTTCAAGAGAGAAGGTTATGCATTTCTGCTGGACTTCTGGGACCGATTTACGTGATTACCAAATTTTCAAATCCAAAAAAATCATAAATTACCAAAATTGTTTCAATCTCTCTTTGAACATTTTAATCATTTTAACTTTGTTAGCTTAGCTGTTAACTTATTTTGCATGCTGTGGTTTTCTACAAATGAAGATTAGTCTTTATGTACAGACCCCAGCACATCAAGCTACTACAATCTGTCAAATTTCTTTAGTAGATTTTCAACTTTATCGTTAAAGCATTAAGGTTCAAGGTTGATTGGGAAAATTTGACAGTTTCGGGTTGCTTGACCTGCTGGCGTCTGTACCTTAAATATGGTATAAAATTGTTGCAGTCTGGTTTTGATAAAATGTATTATTAATTAATCAATTGCAGGTATTGTATCACTTGCATGCAAAATAATTAATACAGGAGAGAAGGAGGAGAACTACTACTAATTACACACAAAAATAAACACACACACAAAAATAAATGGCAAACTAGGTGAGTTTCCCATTTATTTTTGTGTCATGATCTGAGTAAGTATATAGAAGAAAGAAAACATTTTTATTTGCGGTAAACATGACGCAAAAAGACCATAAAACACAAAAAAAAACAATAAGAAATGGTTGGGGGAAACATGCGTCACATCCATGCGAAACGGATATCGCTCAGCATTACGCTGCGACCCTATGCAAGACAGAGCCCCAGCGCTGATATATCTTTATTTGAAGATTTTAAATAAATAAATGAGAGTACGCACCGCAATAATCTTCTCCTTGATCCCTCCCACGGGCAGCACGCGGCCGGTGAGCGAGATCTCTCCCGTCATGGCGAGGTCGCTGCGCACGCGCCGCGCCAGCGCCAGCGACGCCAGCGCCGTGGCCACGGTGGCGCCGGCCGACGGGCCGTCCTTGGGCGTCGCGCCCTCGGGCACGTGCAGGTGGATGTGGCTGGCGGCCGGACATATTCATTATTCTATTGCCCTTAGCAGTCAGCCTATAATGTTCCCACTGTAGGGACACAGCCCTCCTGTCTGTGAGAGGGAGTGGATAATAATCCACCACGCGGGCCCCGTGCCGGTTGGTAGAGATGTTTTCCTTCACCGTTTTGAGAACAGTGATGATGAAATAATTTACACAAAGTAAAGCTCCCGACTGGGTTCGAACCTACAACCTACAACTTGTAAGTCGCGGCAGTTACCAGTGGGCCACCACTACTCTTTTGCCCCTATCCGAATTTATTTGAAGTCAAACAATACATTACTACACTACAATACACCCCTAACTCTTTCGCTATGTTGGGAACAAGCGTCGATGAGATAATTTCCGTTATAAAGTCTCTTAAACCTACTGCTGCAATAGGACACGATGGCATTTCCACAATATTTTTAAATAGGTACTGCATGCTTCTGTCACCCATCTTATGCCACATCTTTAACCTCTGTTTTGAAAAATAAATTGTCTATCATTCATCCTATATTCAAGAGTGGTGACCCAGTGCTATACATAACTACCGCCCCATCGCAGTGCTATCTGCCCTATCTAAGTTCATGGAAAGACTTATAAATAAAAGACTCATCAGTTACCTTGAGACTAATAACCTCCTCTCAGCCAACCAGTTCGGCTTTAGAAAAAATAAATCTACTTCTGATGCTGCCTTAAAATTGTTAACTGGTATTGTTGACAAACTCAATCACCGCAAGAAATGTCTTACTGTATTGACCTTGCTAAAGCTTTCGACACCGTTCCTCTTTCTTGCTTATTATCCAAACTCGAACGTTTGGGTATCAGAGATTTACAACTTCAACTTTTTCACTCTTATCTCTCAGGCCGCTCACAAAGGGTCAAGATCGATAAATATCTAAGTGAGGAACTGCCTATCACCTACGGCGTACCGCAAGGCAGTGTCTTGGGTCCAACTTTGTTTTTGGTCTTCATTAATGATCTCTGTAATATGAAATAAACTTCCGGAAACGTTGTTACTTTTGCCGATGACACCGCCATCACCTTCTTCGACAACTCGTGGTCTAGTCTCCAAGCTACCGCTCAGAAAGGGATTGATGTCGTACGTAGCTGGCTTACGTCTCACTCACTCACTTTAAATACCTCTAAAACAAAATTCATCACTTCCTCTCTCAACATCACATCACAACCTCCGACTCCAGTAACTCTGCAAGCTCACACCTGTCAATTAAGCACTTTAAACTGTAACTGTCCACTAATTACATCTACTGACACAATTAAATACCTTGGTATCACCCTAGACAAGCACCTCAACTTTAAAACACACATCACTCTTCTGACTGGCCGTGTCCGCAAGTTGATTTATTTTTTTTAAACTCTTTTTCAACGTTCATCTTATACGGTCCGTATATTTTGCAATGTGTCAGTCTGTAATCTCATATTGTATTACAAGTTGGGGTGGTGCTGCTAAATCAATTCTCAAGCCTCTTGAGGTAGCACAACGAGCAGTCCTGAAGGTAGCCACTTTTCGATCCAACTTACCAACGCTTTACGCTTTATCCAACTTTTGACCTCTACCAGAAATGCGGGGTCCTTACCGTTCGCCAATTGTTCATACTCAGCACGATTTTACATCAACACACTAACAGTCCATTTGCACATCAGCCGACTATACCCAGAAGAAGAAACAGGGTATATACTGTACCTCATCCATATTTTACTTTTATAAAAAGATTCTTTTGTTATCAAGGACCATCTCTACATAATAAAATTAACGCTATAATCCCACTGCAAACATGCTGCAAGCTAACATGCAAAAAGCGGATTACTGAATTTCTATCTACCAAAAATTACAATGACACCGAATCCCTTCTTACAACAAAGTAACTCACAATATACACACACACACTCGCACGCGCACACACACCCCCAACACACACACGCGCGCGAGCACACACATTGCTATATTGGACTTTTGTTCTCTTGGCTTTAAATTTTATTAATAGTTATGTAAGTCTAAGCAATACTTTGTCCTATTTTTCGGGAAATGAGTGCTGATTGTCCTTAATACAGGCTACTAAGTAACCTAGCCAGGACATCAAATCGTTAAATTGTTTTGTTACCTACTCATCTCAGTTGTAAACTATTCCTAAATTGTCATCCTATTTTTGTAACAGACTGTACCACTTTTTTATGAAAGAAATTATTATTATTATACATTCTAAACGATGAAATTGCAATAAATAAATCACCAAATGAGCTCACAAACATTAATCGCGATCAACAAAATACATAGTTCAAAAAAGCAGATTTTACGAGGGTGTGACAGACGGACAAATATAACGAAATATTACAATTTTTCGACCACGGAACCCAAAATTGCTCACTTCTCCTCACCTAGTGTTCAAGAACTTGTTCTTCGGGTAGTGGGTGTTCATGTAGTTCCTGGCGACCGTGAGCGCTATGCGCGCGGACTCCTTCATGACGTCACCGAGGTGGCCCGTCAGCTCCATGGAGCCCAGCGGGGACTTGTCGTCCGTGGACGAGTTGCGGACGGCTGTTTCTATGAACAGAGTGCTGCCACCTGGGAGGACAAAAAATATTTACTTTGTCCAAAAAAAGCTAAATCAAAATGACTACACAAAAAAGAGCCAAAAATGAACGCCCATCTTAGCACAAACTGCAATGGTAAAATGTAATAGTGATGCTTCTGACGACAGAAGAGGATGTCAGGAAAGCCGCTGTCATACCACGTCCTCGACGAACTGCTATATTCCAGCATAATCCTGATGATATTGAATCTGCTGAACCACTAATACGATGGCTACTTCTGGTAAAGGCTATCCTGCGCTGTTATATAAAACATCCCGACATCATCAACCGTCGGGCAGTAGCCCACTAGACACAACACCTGTTTGGAGGATCCTCCCTTCTCCATGGAGGATAAGGAAAGTTCCTCCTTGTTTCCTCATACCTCTACATATAGTCCCATAGCAACATGGTGATCTAAAAGCAGATACTATCGCAAACTCACCCATGGCAGTCCACGCGAGGCCCATAACGACTCCTGGCGGCGTGATGTCGTACATACGATCGTGTTTGAACGTCGGCTTGCCCACTAACTCGGATAGATTTGCGTCCGTCACTTTAAGATTCTCTGTTTCCTGTTTCACTATCTTGTATGCTACTTTGCGGCAAATCTGAGTAATGAAAAAGGCATGTATGTAATCCAACTCAAAATAAATAAAAATAAATAAATAATTCCCATTGTGGTTTCCTAAAAATATTAATGGCCATAAATAACTGTGTCCACTGAGAATCATAACAAGAAATAGTTAACTAACACTAAATAGACTAAAACCAAGTAACTGCACATAAATACATATCGGGAGAAAGTACAACTGACAAATCGTGTTTTCATTCATTCTTAGTTCGGGCCCTGAGCTAGTCATATATCCGTAAGTGACACGGAGTACGAATTGCCCGTAACTTCGGTCAAAACTGCGGACTTCGTGTTTAGGGAGTAGACCCCCAGGTACTGTTGTATTGCTAGCTTCCCTTTTCAATAAAGAAAAAGTAAGAAAAGACATTTATTTGCCGCAAATATGACGCATAAAAAAGAACACAAACACAAAAAAATAACAAGTAAAAGTAACAATAATGGCCTGTAGTAAAGTTTTTCCCTAAAGGTTCATTAGAAAACCAGCGTCAGACAGCATCTGTCTGGCATTAATGCTGAAATGAACCTTTTTGGCGCAGCCGTGAGGCACACACTATTGTTGTCTGAAACATTATTATTTATTTTTATTAATTTTGTATTTTGTGTTTCACGAACTGTGTCCAAATAAACTTTTTTTCTTTCTTTTCTTTCTTTCTTTCTTTCTAGTACTAACATACCTTCTCAATATGTTTCTGCAGGTTCCTGACGCCACTCTCGCGGCAGTAACTCTTGATGAGCGTGTGCAGCGACTCGGGCGTCAAGTCTAACTGGTCGTCGCTGAGGCCGCAGTTCTTGCGGGCGGTCGGGACCAGGTACTGTTGAGCTATCGCGAGTTTTTCTTCAGCTACGTATCCTGGATAAAGACGGAAAATTAGAAGGTCGAAAAAAAAATGGTTACAGATAAGCTGATGAATAACTGAGGGTAAAACACTGGTACACCTGAACGGCTCACTTTAAGTTTACAGATGCAATGCCGACCAAAAACAGAGGGGTGTTATAAGTTTGACGTGTATGTCTGTGTATCAGAGGGGCAATTCTCGTAATTTTAAGACCGTTCACAGTCTGATCTCAGTCTCAATCTGACAAAAAATACTTCTAATTTCCCTACATTTTGACAAGTTTTTGACATTTGTTTGTCGCTGTGATGAGACTGCGACTAGATTTTGAACGTTTTAAACTGGTCTGCGCCATCGTAGCTCCCAAACGGCTGAACCGATCTTGTTATTTTTTTTTATTTTTATTAACTATCGTCGTTTTGACTTCGTTAACAATTTACTATAAATATTATGTATAGATTTTTATGCTGTTCATAATAATGAAGAGTATTCTATCTTCTATGTATCTAGCCTACAACTCACCAGACATATCAATAAGCTCCATCCTGTCCCTCAGCGGTTCAGGTATTTGTTCCACAACGTTGGCGGTACATATGAACAGTACCTTGGACAGGTCTACAGGGACGTCCAGGTAGTGATCCAAGAAGTTCGCGTTCTGTTCCGGGTCTAGCAGTTCCAGGAGGGCTGACGACGGGTCGCCGTGGACACCCCTAGGATAAAGAAAGGAGATTATATATTTTTCAAGGAGATTTTATAATCATAACATACACCTGCATTTCCTGAGGGTAAGCAGTGGTGTACATATAGTACACCCTATGTCGCCAGTTATGTTTAAGTACCGGTTTAAAACAAAACGAAAACATCGTGAGGACACCGGCATGTCCTGGAACCAAAAAATCGAAGACATGTGACATCTACGAATTCGCACAGGGCCCGCGTGGTGGATTACAGCCCACTCCCTCTCACTAAGAGGAGGCCTGTGTCCCAGCAGTGGGAACGTTATAGACTGATTATGTAATAGGGGTTGAGCCTATTGCTATTAAACGCGTCTTATGTTTGCGCACTTGGTAACCACAAGTAAACTGCGCGCCGCTTCGTGAGATAAAAATACTATAAGTACGAAACTCGTGTAAACTAGGCAACGATCACGGCCTTCTTCACTAAGTAAAAGAAACTCACGAAATGCTAGGTATAACTTACTTGCCAATCTTGTCGACCTCATCGATCAACACCAGCGGGTTCTCCGTGCCCGTCTTCTTGAGGCACTGCACCAGTTTGCCCGGCATGGCGCCCACGTATGTCCGTCTGTGTCCCTTGATCTCCGCAACATCTGTCATGCCGCCTACTGAGAACCTGAAGTATTGTCTGTTGAGCGCGCGGGCGATTGAACGGGCTGAAATAGAACGTGTTGTTACTGGGTGTAGGTTGAAAATTGATGGTTCATAGCAAGTGTCGTTCATTACTAATCGAAGTAAAGACAAGAGGCGGTGCTATTCTGAACAAAATCTGTAGTCATTTTGTGGTTAATGGTTTTGAAGGTCCCCATTTACACAACTCTAAGACATGGGCCTTTATTATTTCGAGACTCATTCTTGAAAATCTTTCTTGTATGTATATGGATACAAGAAAGATTTTCAAACATGAGTCTCGATTTAAAAATTCATTTTTTTTTTTCGGGTTCCATACCCAAAGGGTAAAAACGGGACCCTATTACTAAGACTTCGCTGTCTGTCCGTCGGTCAGTCTGTCACCAGGCTGTATCTCAAGAACCGCGATAGCTAGACAGTTCAAATTTTCATAAATTATGTATTTCTGTTGCCGCTATAATAACAAATACTAAAAACAAAATAAAATAAATATTTAATTAAGGGGGGGCCCCACACAACAGACGTGATTTTTATAGATAATAGTACGGAACCCTTCGTGCGCGAGTCCGACTCGCACTTGGCCGGTTTTTATATCAAGATAAGCTTGACTTACGAGTATGGTTCTATAATATGTCTCTTCTTGAGTTCTTAAATCAAAATAACTAAAACACATTTTGCCTTGAACTTTACACGACACAATATTAAAAAACTATCTTTCGATAGAGCAATGGTGGCCAAGTGGTATCGTCCCCGACTCATGAGTTGTATGTCGTGAGTAAGAACCCAGGCAGGCACTTTACTTTTTGTATTTAATTTCATCACCACTCTCAAAACGGTGAAGGAAAACATCGTGAGGAAACCGGCTTGTCCAAGAACCAAAAATTCGAAGATAACCAACATGACGACATCCAACCATAGTATAAAGAGGGAAGTAAGTTATCTTCATACAAACCCACCGCGCGTGCCCGTCGCTCTTTCTTTCATCGTGAAAGGATTCATCATCGTTTAGGTAAAACCGACATCACAATCCCTGTACCCAGACAATACAAGTAAAAAATACAACTTCCCGACCCTTGCCAATTTATAGGCACTGAATTAAAATTTAGCTAAAAGTGACAACCATGAGACAGTAGGCAATTATATCGCGGATTGGGCCGGAGATAGCCTATTTCCCTTCTTTATACTATGATCCAACCCACCCCACTCTCTCTCACAGAGAGGACGCCTGTGTGCCAGAAGTGGGAACATTATAGGGTGATTATGATCTTTCAAGATCAGAAGACTTACCTATACTAGTTTTTCCCACCCCCGGCGGTCCATGGAAGCACAATATCTTTCCTTGGGTAGACCCCTTCAACTGCGACACGGCTATAAACTCCAGGATTCTCTTCTTGATGTCATCCATGCCGTAGTGGTCCTGGTCCAGTATGACTTGCGCGTCTTCTAGTTTGAGGTTCTCTTCGGAAAATCGGCCCCAAGGTAGGGAAGTTAGCCAGTCTAGATAGCAGCGGGTGACGCTGGAAAAGTAGGAAGTAGTTTTATTTTATTTTTTTTGTGTAAAAAAAACTATTTTACAAAAAAGAGAAAGAAGTTGGTGTCTTTGGTTTTGTATTTTCTTTTCTTGCCACAGACCTCCGAAATAAAACTTATTTTTCATTTTGTAGTATTTTTTTTTGGAAGTCGGTTGGCCACCTTCCAACCTTCTTCTATTTTTGAAGTAGGTCAAAAAGAAAAGAATATTTTTTGTAAATAATACACTTGTTTTTAAATGGCGCTGTATCTCGTCTCTGATATAATAATAATATGGCTTGAAGTCTCACGTAAAGAGCCGTATTCAAAACGATGTCTATTTGTCACACAACTCAGACGCAGCTTAAGGTTATAAACAGATGAATTTTCTAGTTAGGTATATGATGTGGTTGTGGCATGAAACTGAACAAAGTGGCTATAAAACAGATCTTTTACAGTTATTTCTCCCTGACAGCAGTAACCCAATAGCAGCCCAATTGTAACGATAAATAAAGATCACTGTGGTTTTGACAATTGACAGTGATGCCAAATCAGGGGTAATTTCTTACATCGGACTTTACACTTTTTTATTTGTTTTTATCTGATATATGTCTCTGGTGTACTGTGTGTCTTTCAGGGCCGGCACGGAACGGCAAGGGATTTTTATGCGACGAATTGAAAATATAACTTAAAAGTATGACAATAAAATTGAAATTTCATCGGCAACGATGCCGCGGTATCCTTAGGCATGCCGCGAAGTCCTTTGGCATCATCATTGAAAAGAAGAAGTCACGCACAAACTCCCCAGCAACATAGCTATTTGTTAAGTAAGAAAAACAGTAAGTTCTTATAAAATATTTAGGTACGTGTTCATAAATCTACCCTACTATACACTATGTTACTTTCATGAATTATTCTATCGTGGTCCACTTGGAAGTCACTGAACCGCCTATGGACACAAGTGGGAAGATGTAACTGCAACCTGGTAAAGTGGGCCTAACTAGACGGTATGGCAGCAGGAGGAGGGCGTGGAGCTATATCGCAAACTATGCTCCTCCTCCTATCCTACTCTCTATGTTCACAGACAATCGGTCAAAGTGACCTCTGCGCTGCCACCGACGACGCCGTGGAAGTGGCGAACTTTTGGGCCAACAAGGAGCCTTGCTCTTCATAGAGAATAAGGCTTCTTGTGTGTGTCCTTGTGCACAATGAACGAAACCGCGCGAAATGAACGCGAGATTGGCGGGATTTGCCAAGGAATTGACGTGGTTTCGAAGTAAGGAATCCTTAAATGGTCATAGTGAATTAGGGCCTTGATCTGAAATACTGTCGTGCCAGCCACGCCAAGAAGAAGATCAATCACTGTTTGATAACTTACTTGAACTCCGAACTGTGGCTCTCCAAGAAGTTGAGCTTGTTAAGTTCCTCGTCGATCACAGTCTGTATTGCTTGAGGTACCTTCTTATCAGCTAAACGTTCCCTGAACTTGTCGCCAATCGCATCCTTGTCGTCTTTTTCTAGCCCTAACTCTTTTTTGATCACCTGTTGGAGAATAAATGAGAATTGGTGTTTCTTAATCACCGTCTGCCTTCAAAGCAAGAGTGAACAGGCATCTTCTGGGAGCGCTCGTTCCATCATAGCCCTCATCCATCGCTTTCCATTACGCGTGATCGTGTCGGGCACATTCAGCAACAAAAAAATAAAATTTCCAGCCAGCCAGAGCGTTTTTACCAAAGATATCTTGCATTAAAAATGCATTTCCACTCGCTTACCGCATCATCGAAAAATTAAATGAAAGGGGCAGATAAACGTTCATTCTTATATAATTGTCGGTGTCGTGCAATGAAACAAAAACCGGCCAAGTGCGAGTCGGACTCGCCCATGAAGGGTTCCGTTACGATTTATGACGTATTAAAAAAAAACTACTCACTAGATCTCGTTCAAACCAATTTTCGGTGGAAGTTTATATGGTAATGTACATCATATATTTTTTTTAGTTTTATCATTCTCTTATTTTAGAAGTTACAGGGGGGGGGGACACACATTTTACCACTTTGGAAGTGTCTCTCGCGCAAACTATTCAGTTTAGAAAAAAATGATATTAGAAACCTCAATATCATTTTTGAAGACCTATCCATAGATACCACACACGTATGGTTTTGATGAAAAAAAAAATTTTGAGTTTCAGTTCTAAGTATGGGGACCCCCAAAATTTATTGTTTTTTTTTCTATTTTTGTGTGAAAATCTTAATGCGGTTCACAGAATACATCTACTTACCAAGTTTCAACAGTATAGCTCTTATAGTTTCGGAAAAAAGCGGCTGTGACATACGGACGGACAGACAGACAGACAGACAGACAGACAGACAGACATGGCGAATCCATAAGGGTTCCGTTGCCATTTGGCTACGGAACCCTAAAAATGAACCTGAACTACTCTCGAGTGAAGCATCTGAGGCCTTACCACGAGCTCTTAACGCGATCCAGTTTAGGCTGTTGGAAAGAGACAGAGCTATACAAGTCGTCTAGCGCCATCTCGATCCCTGAGCGTAAATTGAATCGCGTTAAGAGCTCGTGGTAAGGCCTCTGATATAATAAGCAAAATCTTAAGCACAAAACAAACGCCTATTGTGAAGTCGTTTTGAATTCAAGTTCAAAATCACTTATTTGAAGGTTACGTAAAGCGAAAATAAGGTTGTATTTGCCATATTTTTACATTAAATAAATAATATCTTTATCTTGAAAGGAACCTCAAACTTAGCCATTCTAACCTTTAGCTGTTCATGCAGGATGTACTTCCGGTGCTGTTGCTTGACTTTCTCCTCCACTTCCTTGCCGATCTTCTGCTGTAGCTTCGACAGCTCTAACTCCTTCTTCAGGAGCGAGAGGGACATCATCAGCCGCTTCGGTATCTGGTGGAGAAAATAGAGTTGTTTGAAGAATGACGAGTGCAGGGAATGCTTGATTCATTAGGGCTGTCATATTTTTGGGATGTTGCTTCATTCGAAGTTTTGAAAATGCATAATCATAGCATTATCAGCTTATAATGTTCCCACTGCTAGGACACAGGCCTTCTCCCAGTCAGAGGGAGTGGCCGTGGAGAACCGAAGTCTACCACTCGGGCCCAGTGCGGGTTGGTAGATTTCACATGTCTTGGAATTTTTTGTTTCTAGGACATGCAGGTTTCTCACGATGTTTTCCTACACCGTTTTGAGAATGATATCTCCATAATTATATTGTCTTGATCGTCACTGAAAGTACGGTTCTACGGTTCTATGCACAAGGGGTTTTTTTATTCGCGCTTTCCATGTACGAGTACTTGAAAAAGCAGCGTTAGGTGCGTTTGTAGCGCGTATACGCACGTCAATGGCGCAAAAAAAACCCCTGTGTGCATAGGCCCTTAGCCCTATAGGTTAAAACAAGAAGGTCACTCACATCCATTTCTTCGAGTACAGCCTGTAGTTCCGTTGGCTCTGACCCAGTGAGCGCGGCGCCCAAGTCTGACAAGTACACCGGGTTGTCGACCACGCGCTGTCCTTGTGCCAACATATGATGCAAGGACTCCCTGTAAAACAGGAAGTTAGTTTGGATTGCTTAGTTAGTTAAATAGTAACATAACTGCTGCACATAGAACTGCACTGCAGCATTTGAAGAGGCTTGCGAGGCATCACGCAAGGCAGTGCGCTCAAGTACTTTCGAATAATTATTTGATGGCATGCCATGGAATCATGGCCATTGACTGTTGACTAAGCATGTATTTCTTGGGCAAAGTGGTTAGTAGAATACTTCTTTTTTTACTCCCTTTTGGCTTTGCCATAGTCGTGTAAATAGGGTTGTGATAATAGTAATATTTAAGAGGAGTTTTACCATAACAATTTCTTTTTATAAAACTCACCTGTACAAAGGATTCAAGTTAATAATATCCCTGATGGTCTTTATAACCTCCTGTGTCAAGGCTTTCACCTCCTCCGTATGCTGGAACTTCTCATGCATCATATTCTCCACTTTGGCCATCATAACCTGATCTGGAGCAGGTTTCTTGGAATCTTTGGCTGGCTGTTCAGGAGTCTCCTGTTCGGCCTTGGTGGACTGTTTCCTGGTGTTCCGGTACTTCCGACGGCGCCGCTCCGCATCAGACTCTTCGCGGGCAACGTTAAGCTCCACGTTAAATAGTGGAAACTTCAACTTCATTTCTGAAATGATTTTGACATTTCAGAAATGAAGTTGGTAGTGAGGGTGACATGATTTTGGGTGAAAAAATGCATTACAAAATACAATGAAAGGAAGGGAAATCTTGGTGGACAATAATGAAGTAATTACAATATAACAGTATGATATTTTCACGATATGAATAGGTGGCAACACTGCTCATAAAAAAAAAAATCTTTAGAAATAAGCATAGCCTTTGTACATATTTTTCTGTTCTTGTCTGTTTATATGAGGGTACATTAATGGTTAAATAAATAAATAAAGACATTTGGTAAGTTTTAATAAGAAGTTTGTCAAAAAGATCTTTAAGAGTGCTGACCAAACATGTCTATCTCAAAAATAATTCACAAAATGGGACATAAAAGTCATATAGATATTATATGATATGAGATAATAGAAGATGATTTTCCTTATCACTAAGGACCATAAACCATTCAAAATGACAGTATCACTCACCAGCAGGCCCACTTTCAATCTCATCTTCAACAAACTGTCCCGTAATCCTTATCCGTCTGTGAGCCATTACAACAAGCCTCAGTTTATAGTCCATGTCCTGCATCTCATGGATCTGAGCGAACACACCCACTTGATGTACATCGTCCAGGCTTGACACAATATCTGACTTCTCATCCTCCTTCTTGCGTAGAAAGATACCAACGTACGGCTGGTTTAGTTTCACTTTACGTCTTATTAAATCTATTAAAGCTGGGTTTGATATCTGTAAATAAAAATAAAATTAAGGTGAGGCAGGTTGTTTTATTTCAACATCTCGGCATCTCTCAAAACAAAGAAAGAAAGACAAATTGTTGATCCTGCACAAACAAAACGCGCATCACACTAATATTATTAAGGCAAATTATCTAAAAGGCTTTATTGAAACGCGCTACCCTCAGTACCAGCTACCACTAACCACGCAGAAACTATCCATAGGATACTTCAACTGTAGAACTAACCTCAATAAGCTTGATAAAACGCGGGAAGACAGGGTTTCTGTTGATAGCGATGACGGGCACCTGCGGCCACACCTCAGGCACAGCCACCGTCGCCGGGAGCTGGCTGCTGAACAGTGGCGTCTCGTCCTTATGCTCGGGGTCGTCCTCGGGTGGATCACTCTTATTCGTCGAGAAATACCTCCCAAATCCAACCTGCTTACTGGGACTCAAATAGTTGCTACTATAACTACATATCCGCGCACCCCTTGCACCAGAAACCCCAGAATAACACAACCTTTGCACCGGTTTACTGTGTGATGCAACTTTTACTATATTGCGAACCACAGATGACTTCAAATTCGGACTGAGGAAGCTGTTCCGCAACAAACTACTGGCAGTATGCATTTTTATAGTTCTGTAACCGATCTTCGCGTTTTATATGCCGTGTTCCATTTAAAATACTAATTCGGCAAATGTGTAGGTTATTTTTCCAGATTCTTCAAGAATCGCGACTTCGCGAGATTTTGAAAATGTCAAAGTACTGACAAGACAATGACAATTGACATGACGATTTTTATAGATTATTTTTTATATATGGGCGGTCAAGCACAGCTGCTTATCCTAGCAGTCTGTTGTGTAAGTACGGTTTTCGCGATCTAATATTTTAATCTTCCTTATTAAAATAATAACTTTTCCACAACGTGGCAAAGTGTTCTCATGTTGGTCGATGTTGAATGTTGATATTTTTTAGCTTTCGTTCAGGAACAAATAGAGGGTGTGAAACGATCACCAACCAACCAATGGATTTGACATTGACGTTTCAATAATATTAATCGACAGTGGAAGACGAAACTACAATTATTTTTTTACATAATTTAAAAACTTTATGAATGTAACGAAGTATCGTAGATTAGCTACAATCCTTACCCAGGTTTGTAATTAAATTTTGCAAGTAAAACATTTCATATTAGCTTTTACTATTTGTTTATATACCTAACCTCAATAGAAACCTAACTATGTATACCTTTTGTTATAACTACAGAGGATTATGAAAATGGATGATGCTAGCGCTGCTACAAAGCACACGTCGATAAAAGAAGGAAAAGCTGAAATACTTCTCAAAACCGACCAGGTGTTTTATAACCCAGTGCAAGAATTCAACAGAGATTTAAGCATAGCTGTGTTGACTATATTTACGAATGATTATAAAGCTGAGCAACTTGTTAAAAATGAAAAGTTCGCAAAAAATAGTAAATATAAAGAAAAAGTTGATACAGAGGTTTGTTTATTTAATTTTAATAACACATCCAACACTTGCAGTTGGCCCTTGCGTCTATCAATCTGTTTAAAGAACTATTAGATAACTAAAGTACTTTAACAATGAATCTTAATTCCAACAGCAGGGGGTGATAATGTTCTCTTAAAATAGCTTGAGCTGATTTTTAGGATTACATACCCAAAGGGTAAAAACGGGGCCCTATTACTAGACTTCGCTGTCTATCCGTCCGTCTGTCTGTCACCAGGCTCTCAAGAACCTCGATAGCTAGACAGTTGAAATTTTCACAAATTATGTACTTATTTCTATTGCCGCTATAACAACAAATACTAAAAACAAAATAAAATAAATATTTAAGGGGGGCTCCCATACAACAGACGTGATTTTTGTAGATAATGGTACGGAACCCTTCGTGCGCAAGTCCGACTCGCACTTGGCCAGCTTTTTCAATTTTATCCAGTTAGCATGGTTGTAGGTAGTAGCGTTCTGTGGCTGTCTGCCCAGGGGGGGCCAGACATATTAGTGTATCACTTGTGGAGACTATTTTCTGCACCCCATTATAATTAAAAAGTATTTTAATTATAATGGGGTGCAGAAAATAGTCTAGTAGAGGGAATAGGATAGTAATCCTATTCCCTCTTCCCCATACTGTTGAGCTACTGTTATTTATTTTTCATATTGAAAAATGTGTTTATTATTTTTTTTATTACATATTAAACATCATACAGGACGAATGACATTCAAAATTTAGACCTTAGAAAAAAACTCTGAATTTTTTAGAGATTAATAAATTTGGGAGACTAAATTTTAAAGTCAATGATAAATGTTCTTCCGTAACATCGGAGTCTTCAATCGTTTTCAAGAAATAATTAATTTAAAATAGCCTAATAATATCAATACTTTTTCAGGTAGAAATAACAATATTAGAAGCCCTATCAGCAACAGGACTAAGAAGCATCCGCTATGCTAAAGAAGTGCCAAATATCACTAAGATTGTTGCCAATGACCTGTCACCGCAAGCAGTGGATACTATCAAGGAAAATATTGTGCATAATGATGTGAAGGATTTGATTGAGACCAGCCAGGATGATGCTTGGTGAGATTTAATCAAATAAAGAACTACATATAATAATACCAGCCAGTTATTGTCCCATGTCAGGGCAAAGGCCTCTTCTTATACACAGAAGGCACAAGCACTGATCACCACACTTGCTCAAGAACTACATACTCGCGTTTATATTTTAATTTGGAATCAGATATAATTATCAAGTTTTTGAATAACAAACTCAATGTACAGACGCCAGCACATCAAGCTACTACAATCTGTCAAATTTCTTTAATAGATTTTCAACTTTATTGCTAAAGCATTAAGGTTCAAGGTTGATTGGGAAAATTTGACAGTTTCGGGTAGCTTAACCTTTATTGATCTAAAACATTTCGTAAATTAAGTTGACCTATGATATTTTTAGCTCAGAACCATTCTACAAAACAAAGTACATAAGGTACAGCCGATTTTATGGCGGCTCGGAACATAAAGCGAGTCGCTGCGCGCAGTAACAAATTCACGTGTCAGCGGGGGTGAGGGGTGCGGCACTGCGCAGCGAGTAACGCACTTCGGAGTTTGGGCTTTATGTTTCTTACTATCAACTTACTATTACAGCTAGTTTGGAATATCACTGACCAATGGAATGCGAGCAAACGAGCTGGTGTCCGCAACTCCACGTCAATGCGCGTATTTTGCGTATGGGTGGGAAAATCGATTATTCGATCCACCCAGCTCCTCAAGAAAGGCCAGCAACGCATTGATGTTACTGACCGTCTCACGTAGGGTACCTGGGTACGCCACGTACAGGGCGAAGTAGTTTAGAAGCACCTGACCAATGGAAGGGGTCTAATATCACTCAATTCAGTTAATCGTCCTTGTTTCCAGCATGCTAATGTACAAACACAAACAATACTGGAACCGTTTCGTGGCTATAGACCTGGACCCTTACGGATGTCCGTCCATATTCCTCGATGCAGCGGTACAAAGTGTGCAGGAAGGAGGTCTACTGCTGGTGACTGCTACGGATATGGCAGTGTTAGCAGGAAACACTCCAGAGACGTGTTACGTTAAATATGGAGCTATTAGTTTGAAGACTAAGTGCTGTCATGAAGTGGTGAGTAGAAAATGTTTCAGAAAAATACTTGCTAGAAACTTATTTCCTATATGCCTAAACAGGTGATGTGCCTCTTCTTTGAACTTGCAAATTTTTATGCTAATGTCTGCTCCAAAAGTATATGCAGAACTAGCTTCTGCCCGCGGCTTCGCCCGCGTGGTTGTCGGAAATTATCCCACGATAACATTATTGTTTACTTACTTTCGATCCTAGGTATAAATACTGAGTTTCGGACCACGTGCTAAAATTCTTCCATACCAACTTTGAAACCCCCCAATCCCTTGTCAGGGGGTAGTTTAGAAGAAAAAAAAAACGGACAATCTTCATAATTTATTTAGATAAGTATTCGTGCCAAGTTTCAAGTTTAGTAACTCAAGGAATAAGATTTTTCTTACAAACGAAATCCCCCGATTTCACCCTCTTAAGGATGTAATTTCGAAAAATCCTTTCTTAGTGGACGCCTACTCTTCACGAAGAACACACCCTCAAAATATCATGTGTCTAGGACCAGCGGTTTTGGCTGTGCAGTCAGGGCTTTGAATTTTATATATATAGATGATTTTATTTCCGTAAGTAGGTTTACACAAACACTTTTACACATAATCATATTTTAAAAACTTGATGAGGTCGGCGTTTCCTATCTGACTATACTCTGAGAAGAAAGGCCGAAACAAACTCAGAAGTCACAGTCTCTTTTAAGGTCAGTCAGGACATAGGTAATCTTGGTCAGAACATGTGAATTTAAGTATAAAAAGTTTTAATAAAAAAAAATTGTATGGTCTGTTTCAAAAATATTTAATTAAAATTTAAACAAATCGATCAGAAAATGTACTTTTGCTAGATTTTACGAAAGTGTATCAGATAGACGGACATGAAGAAATTAAAAGGGTTTCTTTTTTTAAATACCCCATTTCTTTTTCCAGGCTCTAAGGATACTATTACAATGCATAGAGTCGCACGCCAACCGCTACAGTCGCTACATAGTGCCGCTGCTCAGTATATCTGCAGACTTCTACATCCGCGTGTTCGTGAGGGTCTTCACTGGTGCCATTCACTGTAAGAACACTACTAGGTAAGCACACAATAGTGCTACAATTGTTACGAAGTCAGAGAAAATTACTAACAAATAATAACTTGAAAAATAAAATCCTCTCTTCTTCATGAGCTCATCAGGTGGTGTGGAAACATACTGACTTGTGCTTGATTGACTCGGGCATGTGAGTTTAGAAGAACAACGCTTTCACACAGACATACACGAAAAACAACTTTGTTTTATACTATTTACAAGAAAAGCGATTTTAATTTATAATAATATGTCAATCGCCCTAGCCTTGTCCCAACTATGCTGGGGTCGTCTTCCAGTCTAGCCGGATTCAGCTGAATACCAGAATTTTACATGGCCTATCTGACCACTACAACCCAGTTGCTGGGCAACACGATACTCCTTGGCAAGACTGGTTGTCAGAATTTCGGCCTTCTAACTACCCGCAGCGACTGTCAAAGATGTCAATTTATAGTATGTATAGATACATATTAAACGTATACTTAAATACAGTTTCATTTTTCCAGCAAGCTAGCTATGGCGTACCAATGTACCGGTTGCGACAACATAACCCTACAACCACTAGGTGGCTTCAGACCTAACCCTACGGAGAAAAACCCGGCGCAAATGAAGGCTTACTTGCCTACAGCGCCACCTGTCGGGGAACATTGTGTTAATTGTAACCAGAGGCATCATGTAAGCAAATAAAATTTTCTGACAAATCTTGTTCTTTTTTCATACAAAGCGACTTAATTCTACTTTTTTCTTTAATCCGTGCCCTCTGTGCTCCATTCGACCTCCTAACAACGACAAAGCTGTTTATCACACCACAAGCCACGTGCCCGATGTGATTTCCCATTGCCAAAATTGGCGAACTTCCATCCCCTATTTAACCCCTTTAGGTAGGGCGCCCACGAGCAACTTAGTTGCCCAGCAACTTTTTTATCTATGTAGCTGCCTCCTCGCCGAGAAGTGGACGATGCTCACACAGGAACGACAGCAACGCTACTTTTTTTATTAAATTTTTGGTTGAGCGGCGACTGGCTAGAGAAGAATGGCCGACTTCAAATAAATTGGGATAAGAGCGGGAGAATGATGAAGACAAGATTCTTTCAGTCTGCGTATAACCATAGAGTAGGCCTCGAAAGACCACAAATTAATATCACACCATTTTTTCCCCTTCAGCTAGGCGGCCCACTCTGGTCAGCACCCATCCACGACGAGCTCTTCGTGACCCGCGTCCTAACCCACGTAGAACATAACCCCGAGCTCTTTGGAACTGCCAAGCGCTTGGCTGGAGTACTGGCAATGGTGAGGGAAGAGCTGCAGGAGGTACCGCTGTACTATACCATGGATAGATTGTTTGGGAGAGTCCATTTGGAGACTATGCCAATGTTGGTTATGAGGTGAGTTTGGCATTTGTTTTTTTTTTTTACTAGCTGTGCCCGCGACTTCTTCGCGTGCATGTAGGAAAACAAAATGGATTTCATGGGTTTCATTTTTAGGCGCGGAACCATAATTATTTTTGTAAAATAAAAGTGGCCTAAGTTATAATATCAGCTATCTGCCTGTGAAAGTCCCTGCAAAATCCGTCCAGCCGTTTCGGAGATTAGCCGGGACAAACAGACAGACAGAGTAAACTTAAAAAAAAAATATAGTATATGCTTTCATAATATATATTTCACATGAATAATATATTTTATGATTAAGTATGTTATGCCAGATTAAGATTAGTGAAACCCAACATGCAATGGAACACAAATGAGCCGTCCAAGTCTATGGAATGCAACATGAAATTTAACACAACTAGGCGAATTTGTTTTAACGTGTGTTCCACACATTTCATGTTATGTTTCACCAATCTGTACCTGGCATTAGGCTCCAATCTAATCATAAAATCACGTCTCACACAAATGGCTGGCTAATGGCTTCTTTAAAAAAGCGCACGATTCTGAGCTTAACATTATCTCCAAGGCAAGAAGAAATCTATATTTTACCAATCCAATATTCCAATAAATGAGGTCGTGTCCCTTATTCATCAGATCAGCAGCGTCTGCTTTTGGGGCTGATTTTTCTAACGCCAGAAAAACTAACCCGAGAAATAATTTCGAATTTTTGTCAATAGTTCCATACAAAAACTGTCAGACGTAAATTCTATTCCACGTTAAGTTATCTGACGATTGAAAAATCAGCCCTTATTGTACTGCAAACATGTTCTCAGGTCAGCACTCCTGAACTCGGGGTACAAAGTGTCGTACTCGCACGCGTCGCGCATGTCCATAAAGACGGCTGCGCCTGCGCAAGTGCTGTGGGACATCATACGGACGTGGGAGAAGACGCATCCCGCCAAACCTGCTAAGTATGTGAAATAATTAACTCAGCCTTTTAAGGTCCACTTTAATAAAAATAGAGCAGGGGTGACCCAGTGTTCACTACTTTATGCAATTTATTTCATCACCAGTGCTCTCGAAACGGTGAAGGAACACATCGTGAGGAAACCGGCATATCCTAGAACCAAAAATTCGAAGACATGTGACATCCACTAAACCGTACTGGGCCCGCGTTGTGGATTATGGCCCACTCCCTCTCACAGAGAAGGCCTGTGTCCCAGGAGTGGGAACTATATAGGCTGATTATGCATATTAAAAAAAATTGTGAAAGTTTGAGAATATGTGTTGAGAATATGATATTTTGCACACGACACGGACTCAATTTAAATCGGCAAGTTTGCGAGAATATTTTAGGTGGTCCAAATACTTATCATCAGCATTGGCTTCCAGTCTAACTGGATGCAGCTGAATACCAGCATTTTACATAGAGCGACTGCCATCTGAAGGCCAATTCTCGTAATTAAAAATGTTCAAAATCTAGTCGCAATATCATCTCAACGACAACCAATGTCAAAAATGTAGGGAAATTAGAGGTAGTTTTGACAGATTGAGACTGAGATCAGACTGTGAACCTGCTTAAAATTACGAGAATTGATGCGCAGACCTCCACAACCTCGTTATTGCTGGTTAACACGGGAAGAACCTTAGGAAGACTTGTTGTTAGACTTTCGGGCGTCTGACTACCGAAACGTCTATCGCGAAGGATAGCTGAGACCACGAATTGCGGGCGTAAGCCGAGCCCTTCCATATACCGAAGATATTATTTAAAAAGTCGAACGAGAAGTTATAATGCATTTCTATTTTTAGACTGGTAACAGATCCGGTAGCACGGTTCATCCTGAACCAAGACATCAAAACGCAAAACATAGACCTCAGTGCCCGTGGCGACGCCAACCCTACCAGCCGCCGCGACGGTAGGCTGCGGTTCCAGTACAATCCTACTCCTCACTGGGGACCGGGCTCTAGGGCTGCTGTTAAGTAAGTATTGTTGCTTAAGCTGAAAACGGTGAAGGAACACATTGTGAGGAAACCGGCATGTCCTAGAACCAAAAAATTCGAAGACATGTGACATCCACCAACCCGCACTGGGCTCGCGTGGTGGATTACGGCCCACTCCCTCTCACCGAGAGGAGGCCTGTGTACACGTTATAGGCTGATAATGTCTTATGTTGTTAAAAGCCCGCGAAATGCAAATGTTCTTACGTTGTGCATTTGTTTTTATTCTGTCATATTTCTCTCCCATATTTTGTTCAACATACAAGCTGCCATTGACCTGAAAATTGCAAAAAACGTAAGAAAATCAGAATTTCGCGGACTACTCAACGCATCCCATATTAAGTGGTTATCAGACGCTTAACTTTTTGTTCATTTTTGCCTTTTATTCTCTCATCATTCATCTTTCACTGAAAGTGAAACGACGGAACGCAGAATGAATCAAAAGTGTAAAATGAATTCATTAGTGAACCGATCCAATGATGTTCGTTTTCAGCATTCGGCATCTTTCACTCGTCTACTAAATGATCGCAAAATTATACAATGTGATAGGGGTGGGACTTCTAACCCGTTAAGGCTGAGTACTACATCTAATTTTATCGACAAAAAAAAATAATATGAGGGGTTGAACCCCCTCCCCCTAAAAATTATGGCTATTTTTATTTTTTTTAATGTACTACGGCGCGCTTGATACTTTATGTGATATCAAAGGTTGTATGCGTCGTAGAAACAAAAAAAAAACGACAAACGGTAGCTAATAACCTTGGCTAACTAATTCATTACTTTTTTCATATGTTTGATAATGTTTTGGTGAGAAAAAAAATTTTTAGGGGGAGGGGGTTCAACCCCCCATATTATTTTTTTTGTCGATAAAATTAGATGTAGTACTCAGCCTTAACGGGTTAGAATTCCCACCCCTATCACATTGTATAAAAGGAGCGGATGAACGTTCATTCTTCTGTAATTTTGTCGTTGTTCTCCTCTAATCCTGTAGTGTACGACAGTACCATCGTACACTACAGGAGGGCCGCAACGCGCCAAAATTCTTCTACATCAGTCAAGAATTTTTGCGCTGTGATGTGGCCTGCTCAAATGTGCGTCAGCTTTAATACTCAGGCTAATATATCAGCATCTCATCGTCATCATCATTTCAGCCCGGAATCACCCACAGCTGGGTATAGGCATCCCCTTTCTTCTGTCATACTTGGTTCCGTGCGTCCCTCATCCAGGTGTTACCCGCGACTTTGACGATATCGTCAACCCAGCGCGCTTTTGGGCGGCCCTGGTTTCTTTGGCCTAACCTTGGCCACCATTCGGTCACAGCTTTACTCCATCGGCCATCTCCCCGTCTAACTAGATGTCCTGCCTAACTCCACTTGAGGCGCATTTCAGAAATTACAAACAATGAACAAATTAACGGTTAGGTACAGTCAGCAAAAGCGATAAGTATGCAAGGTCATCGGATATAGTTGAAGTTTAGTAAGAAATGGATTGATGTTTTCAGATAAACTTTTATTTAATTAATAGAAAACCAACAGCTCATTTATTAAACTAAATTTCATTCGAAAACATCCATCGGTTTCTTACTAAACTTCAACTATATCCGACGACCCTGCATACTTATCTCTTTTGTTGACTGTACCACTGGGCCCGCGTGGTGGATTACGGACCACTCCCTTTCACCGTGAGGAGGCCTGTGTCCCAGCAGTGGGAACATTATAGGATGATTACGAGAAACAAGAATGTTATATGAGCTTACCGAACTTGTCTTTTTTACCACAGTGTAGGAGACGAAAAGATAACAAAGGCGCTCAAGAATCAAAACAAACACTCTAAAGATAAGAAGAATGACAAACGGCAACACTCTCCAAGCGATGAAGAAGAAAGGAAGAAAGTTAATACAGGCAGTGAAACTGCTGAATAAATACATTTTGTATACTCCATTTTGGTATTTTATTTATAGAAGAACGCTTTGAAGATATTGAACTCATGTTTGTCTTGTCACTGGATTATCATTTTTACCCCCTGTGGCCCTTTTAATCCACAGCCCACACCGCCAAGCATAAGGATCTAATTTAAACTTATTTACTTACTATAGGATTACCGTTAACAGTTCCGGATTAGCCTATAAACAATTGTTTCGGGGGGCACCATAGACAGCACCGAAAAAATATTTGCTAACACCTGAAAAGCAACGCTGATTGAGAACCCGCGCGGTTTGTCGGCGGGAGATGTCGTCGCGTTGACGTTGGAAAGGCTCGGTGCTTCATCAATCTATCTATGCTGAAGAGTTGGTTTGTTCAAACATCTCAAACAAAAAATCTCTGGAACTATAGTTTGACCGAAACTGGTGTACCGCGCCTTAGGAATGCGCAGCGAGGCGGGAGGAATGCGCGGCGAGGCGGGGGGCGGGACGCCGTGAGCGATGACGAATGAGCGGCCTGCACTGCCCCCCCGTCTCGACGCGCACATACCGAAGACGCAGTACAGAGGTTTTGGTCAAAATATACCAGTCGGATTTAAAAAAACCGACACTGTGTAGTTTACTAGGGCATCAAGTAGTCTTAATCGCACACTGACCATTAATATTAGTAAATGCACCATGGCTTCTCTCGAAGCGCTTGAACGGTGTCCATCTACTTCACCCAATTTATACACACCTCAACATGACGTTCTCAAAGTTTCTTGGTGTAATTCATTGATGAGAGTTTTGCAAAACTCCCGCAGGGAATTAAATGTTCAAAATAAACTTAATAAATAATTAACTTACTAACTTAAACAAACCCTGTACGGGCACAGGGTTTGTTTACACTTTCATCAGATACTTGTAAATCATAATAAGAAATGCTGACGAGAAAGGTGTTTTCGTCATATAGGTAGGTACATGTGTTGTGTACATGCATTAGGAGCGATTAAAAATACAAACAAAACCTATGTTCCAATTTGTATTTTAAATTATACTTTCTCTGCAATGTTTGTCATGTGTTAGCGCTTTAGTTTATCGAGCCAAAATTATGTCGGGCTAACGTTTGTCGATCAAAAGTATCGTCGACCCCTCGTTTGTCGAGATAACAATCAGTTGCACTAGCGTACACGCTCGCACGTCGTGCTGTCGTACCACCCTCTATATTACTTTACTCTTTGCGCACCACTGATGATCGAAACATCGTAGTGTTGCCCTAACATTTGTCGCGTATTTGTCTGACGCAACTATGAAACAAAGTCATTATTTCCACAGAAAAAAGGCGTTGTGAAAATCAAATCGTTGCCATGGGCGTGTGGTGGACTGTACTAATAGTGTAAAGGACTGTTCAAACTGAGGCGAAACCCGCACGAGCCGCGGGATGCGACTGCACACATCGATAGTTTCAACAATTAGGAAATCACGAGACGATTCGTGCCATTCGCGTCTGTAGTGCTATTCTGACGGCACGGTTGGCGCAGCGGTTAAGCGATTGACTGCTGCGCTGCGTGTCGCGGGTTCGATTCCCGCACGGAACAAATATTTGTATGACCTACATGTATTTGTTCCGAGTCTGGGTGTTTTTCTATCTATAATATGTATGTATTTACAAAAAAAAATGTATATAAGTAGTTTATCAGCCATCTTGTTACCATAACACAAGCATTAGGTTGCTTAGCTTGGGACTAGATGGCGCTGTATGAAATGTCCAGGGATATATATATATATATATATATATTATTCTGTAAAACATCTCACCGTGAAAACTTAGTTGAAGTGAGCTCAGCCCCAGCAGTCTCGAAATTCATAGCGATCGCGATTACGACCGAATTCGGTCGTAAAGCGATCGCTATGAATGTCGAGACTACTGGGGCAGCTCTGCCCCCGGTTTAGGGTATTAGTGTTCTGTGCAGCTAGCTGTCAAATTCTTGTAGTTTGGATAGCAGCATCAGGAGTAAACAAGTGGCAGTTTTTATCCCCGTTCGCTTGATTTAACTGTCAATACTGGAATAGACCGCCCATAGTATGTACAAAAAAATGCATACTAAAATTTTTAGTAATAATAATATAATCTCATATAGTTTTTGGAACGAAGTTCCTTATCGCGCGTTGCGAAAGGGGGCTAGACGGAAAAAATTTAGACCAAAAGTTGTAACGACACTTTTTGCTATAGTTGTAAGCCGTGCGGCGTGCGCGTGTTTTTCTGTCTGTCTCTCTCTCTCTGTCTCTCTCTCTCTTTGAACTTCGTTCCGGGTGTCCCTTGACACCTCTCAAGTTTTATTTTCTGAATTCCTCACAAAAAAATTGTCAGTCTTATCATAACATTAATGCATTGTAATTTGTAATAGGTACATCTTGTTAGAAATAAGTGTTACATTCAGTTGTTTAAGTTTTTGATCGAGTTTGTATCCGATCAAGCTGTCAGCTATAGTGAAAACGAAATTTCTAAACGAAACTGACAGCGCTGTCAGATATTACCCGAATAAATTGAAAAAACAGCGCTTTGACAGCATAGATTTGATTCCCGATAAAAATAACCAGAGCGCTAGCGCCATTAAATTTCCAAAATAGAATATCGTAATTGGCCGTATTAGAGTATGACGCAAATGCGAGGTGAACGTGTAAAATTACAAAAAGAGAGCTATAAATTATTTAATTGATAGTACTTATCGTGTAGGGAATAATTGTCGACGTCGTAGCGAGTACACGTGCCGATGTCATTATCATTTGTTTATTGTACTGTGACACCTAGGCGCTGATATATTAACAATAACATTAATTGTTTTGTGTGAAAAATTCGTTTCCTCTTACGATAAGGATGCATTTACAGACTTTATTAATTGTTTTTTTACTATCTTTCGCGTGTGGACAAGACAGACAGGTGGGTTTGTTTATGAGCATATTTTTTTAAATTGATGGTTGTAGGTTTAAGCTAAGGCATAGGCCCAATGTTTTGGAAACCCCTTTTTTGTTTAACTTTATTTCTTTGTGTTTAGAGGAAAAAGGTCAGCAGTGTTCAGTGATATTGGGTCATTGTTAGTTCATCTGACTTTGTATTACATTGTTTCCTACTTTATTTAGCTATATTGGCTTAGGAATTCATTTATAAGGTCTATAATTCGAAAAGGTTCAATACTAAACATGTTACCTTGCCCTCCTTTTTATTATTTTGCTCTGGTGTCATGCTACACATCCACCCACTAAACCCAATAATCTAATGCTTACTTTATTCTGACCATATCTAAATATATTATGTAACCTACATTGCTAGAATAATTTAGTTTATTTACATCATTAAGTTTAATTGATTTAGAATATTCCTAAAGTATCTAATCATCAAAAATATTATGAAAAACTTCATTTTCAAATAACTAATAGCTTGATCATTAACTTGTAATTATCCTAAAACAATAACTTGTAATAAATTAATCCAAATTCAATAGGCAACTATTCCTATTTTATAAAAAAAAAATATTAAGGTTATACAGCAATTGGATTTTAAGTTTCAACTACTTTACAGATAATCCCAAAACTGAACCCAGGATGTGAAAGCTGTGGTATAAGAACAACACTTGTATACATCAAAGCTGAAGGCACCCATGACACCGTCCACCAGCTATGGGACTTCACGAGAGGCGTGCCCACCATCATCTATGTGATCACCAAACACAATTCTTCATTAAATATAACCTGGGAGAATGAAGAACCTGTTAAATTTATGCTCACTGAAAAACCACAGTATAGTTTTGCTGCAACTATAGATAAGGTAATCAGGTTTTAGTACTTTTCAAGGCTTGTTTCCGAATTTTTCTGAGTAACATTACTTATATTGCAGGTGTTTAGAAAAAATGCTCTCCTGACAAATGGAATTTTACTTAACACTATAGAGATATAGAAGGCTACATGATAGTGTACCTTTTTTCTTGTTTAATAAAATTTTTGCTGATATAAGTTTTACCTCTCGGGGGAATTCCATCGAAATCCATGGCACTGCTGTTGAAAACCTGCATTAAGTCATGCGTTTATTTTTGTGATTGTGAGGCATGCTTCCCCAATTATTTGTTATTGTGACGCATGCTACTCCAAATTAACCATAAGTACCTACATGGAATGTAATATTATCCTATTTAATGGAAATTCAAACTCATGTTTATAAATAAGTGACGTAATTCGTAAATGGACCCGCATCGGTTACAATAACGTTCGTCATTTGTCTGGTGATTTTAGGTCGGCGTATATGCAGACTAAGGGGACAGGAACCTTTTTGTATTCTAATTTGATTATTTCCTTGCCTGTTCCAAAGAGGGGAGTGATAAAAATTTAATTAAGAACATCCTCTGTAGGTCCGCTGTATGCACATTTCCGTCGCCCCAGACTATTTCTGGCAAAGCTTGAGTTATCTTCTTTTAAGAACTTAAACCGTAACATAACAAGACCCCTTAATTCCTGAAAGACGTAGATGACGTCGACGTGTTTCTAGTACAGACTGAGTACATCAAGCTACTCGACCAAATTTCGTCTATAGATTTTCAACTTTATCGCTGAAGAATTAAGGTTCAAGGTTGATTGGGAAAGTTTTACAGTTTCGGGTAGCTTGACCTGCTGGCGTCTGTACACTAAGCTACTGCTCGGAATTGAAAAAATCATTTTGCATATTTTGATAGCCCAATTCTTGAGAAAGTTAAATGCTATTTAACGTCACGCTACGCCCCTGAGGAGACGAGCAAAAAGAAAAAAGGTAGAAAGAACGCTAAGCGAAAACGAAGTGAAAGCGCGGGCAGGCGATGCGATGCGATGCGATGTGGTGAGTCGGGGGAACAACTGATTTCACGCGGACGAAGTCGCGGGGAGTTACTTAGAAGCTTGTGTGTTGTGTGTGACAAGCCGTGTGCCCGATCGGATTTCCCATCGGCAAAATGGACGAACTTCCATACTGACTTTCATTATAATCTCCTTTATTTCAATATAAATTATATTTTGAAATATTAGAATATAAAAAGTATAAAAATATAAAAAATAGTAGCCCACCGATATGGGGACAGGGTCCAAGCTACCGGTGGCCAGGGCTCCAGAGAGAGGAACCACCTGACAATGCGAGCCGTGTCCAGAAGTACCGCTTTCTGAATCAAGCCCAAGGGCTTGACCTCGACCAACACCTGAGGAGGATCTTGTTGGGCAGCTGGATCAAGATCCAGCTGCCCAACGAGAGCCTTCTCAGGTGTTGGTCGAGGCTCTTGGCTGTTAAGCCATTGGCTGTCACGACTATCGGCACAATGTTCGCCAAGTCCACATCCCACATGTCGACAACCTCGTGAGCCAAGTCAAGATACTTGATTTGTTTATCTTTCTCGGCTTTCACGAGGTTCTCATCATGCGGGACGGTTATGTCAACAATCATTGCGCGCCGATTTGATCGATCCACCACCACTATATCAGGCTTATTGGCAAAAATAGTCCTATCAGTGATGATGAATCGATCCCAGTAAAATGTGATAATTCCATTTTCGAGAACTGGGTCGGGCACATACCTGTAGTATGGCACCTCCGATTCCACAAGGTTGTATTTCAGAGCAAGTTGCTGATGGATTATCCTGGTTACAAGGTTGTGTCTATGCAAGTACTCTCCATTAGCTAGACGAGAACTCCCGGAGATAATATGCCTGATTGATTCCCCCGGCCGGTGGCTTGCCCGACAGATGTCAATCGTGCCGTCTTTCACAATAAATCTCCGGTAATTGTTCGTCATCATAACGTCGCACAGACAAAACCTTCGGTTTCTCCAAAGAGGTCACCGAAACGCAGCCAGGCTACGGACGCTAGTAGATCTACATCAGGTCCATGTAGGGCCCGGAAAAAGCGTCCGTGAAGCTCCTTACTCTGCCATACTTCCACGCGATCATTAGTGTCAAGCACTACTGGCTTGCGCCAGTTCTCGTTACCCAAGGAGAGCGGGGTGAGGCTCTTGTCCATCGCGACTACATCTCAATGCATCCCCACGTACGTCGGTTTCTAGGAAATATTCCCTGAGACTGCATATCTCGCGATTGTGGAGGTTCTTAGCGTTAAAATAATTATTATTATATTTATCCCCTTTAGGGAATGAATTCTCAAAAGTGTTCACTCTTGTTATTTATGGAACTCGTGTGCAAAATTGCATGGTTCTAAACCCAGCGTTTAGGCTGTGCGATAAGTCACTGAATGAATAAGGAAGAACGAATATATTAAGATTTTTTTAAATAAAAACACCTAATCGCGGCGAGCCTATCGCCGATCCGGAAAAAAAACCCCAAGCATAGCAATCGTGCTTCGCTTACGACTAGATATTACCAACAAAGCAGTTTAATAAATAAGTTTAGATAGAAAACGCCGACCTCATCTAGCTTATTTTTTTTTTATAATCATCATTCTCATCACTCTCCTGTCCTTGTCCTAATTTATTTGTGGTCGGCGCACCATGTCATTTTCTTCCATACTTCTCTATTAGTCGTCATCTCGGTAGTCACCCTCTTTCTAACCATATCATCATTCACACAGTCCATCCATCGTTGCTTTGGTCTTCCCCTACTCTTATAGCCATCGACATTCATACTCAAAACTCTCCTCACGACATTTTCCTCATTTCTCCGTAACACATGCCCATACCATGTCAACCGTTTCCACATAACTTTTCAGTGACCGGTGCCACATTCAGACTTCCTCTTATGTACTCATTTCTTATTCCACACATATCCATTCATTCCACACATCCCTCTTAGGTCTTTTTAGGGTTCCGTACCCAAAGGGTAAAAACGGGACCCTATTACTAAGACTTCGCTGTCTGTCCGTCTGTCTGTCACCAGGCTGTATCTCAAGAACCGCGATAGCTAGACAGTTGAAATTATGTTGCCGCTATAACAACAAATACTAAAAACAAAATAAAATAAATATTTAAGGGGGGCTCCCATACAACAAACGCGATTTTTTTGCCCTTTTTTGCTCGATATCAATAATGGCAACAGGTAGGCACTTGAAATATTTAAAAATTACTCAGTTGTATTTTTACTTTAATAATAAAATTAAATAAATATTTAAGGGGGGCTCCCATACAACAGACGTGATTTTCGCGCACGAAGGGTTCCGTACCATACGCTCCGGGCGTCGGGAGCCGCGTGACGACTCCCGGCCACCGAAGGCGCGGGCCTGCGGGCGGTGAGTAATGGGTAGCTCACCGCCCGATCAGGACCAGGCCCGTGCCGGACGGCGCGTATGTGTTCCACGTGCGCCTCAAAGAGATGTCAGCAGAAGTGACGGGGCCCGATAGGGCCGAAGCCTGCCAGGGTAGCGGGATCGTCCGAAAGGGTTACCGCTGCCCTGGAACATAAAGGGCTAAGGAAGGAACATGGGTGGGTTTTAGTCAGTAAGAGTCTGACACTCCCTCCTGCTCCACCCAGAGCGGGAGGAGTCATTTGATGATATCCCATCCTGAAAAAAAAAAAAAAGTGCGCGAGTCCGACTCGCACTTGGCCGGTTTTTTTTATAATATGACGTGTAAAGGTGATTCCGGGATCCTATTTACAGAATACACAATTTCATTTCATTTAATACATTTTGTATGAATATAATGATTTGCATTTAGCTAAACAGTTTACACTTGTGAGTCATAGGTTGCGTTCCAATTCCATACTAGCGCATTGTATTAGATAAGAATGTGTCTCGTAATTTAGCCTTGTGGTAAACACATCCAATCCACGTCCTTATTGCTTTTCGGATAATGACGAAAATGGAATGACCGTCTATTTTGGAATATAGTAATTAGAATGCAACTGTTGAGATCCAATGCGAAATTGTTTTTCTAAAATTTATATAGCCTAATAATAAAGTCTGGAGGTTTGTTTGTTTTTTTGGCGCTAATATCTGGGAATTACCAGTTTAATTTGAAAAAATCTTTTGCAACACATATATAGGTAGCCCAATTCTTGAGGAGGTTTAATCAAAATCAAAAGTCATTTAGTCAAATTAGGCTGAGAATCAGCGCTTTTCAAACATCAAAATTACATACGACAGTCCCTCAAAACGCCCCTTCATCACTTCCTAGTGCTTACGCTGAGAAGAAGTGGCGCAACAAACTCCCCAGCAGCACAGTCGTCTGTTCAGTGAGAAAAACGATTAACATCACGCTACGCCCCCCAGGAGCAGAGCAAAAAGAAAAAAAGTCAGAAAACGCAGTAATAGTGCGGGCAAACGATGTGTGTTGTGTTTTTTATGTTATATATTTTTGTGGTATGCAATAAAGTATATATATGTAAATAAATAATAACGATAGGATACGACGCGGTGGGTCGGGGTTCTAAATTTCACGCTGACGAAGTCGCGGGCAGGAGCTAGATATAAATATTATACTACTAAATCGACATGACTGATTTATCCCCGAAAGTTTTTTTTTTACCTATTTGCATAGACACTTGTATAATCTCCATTCACTCGGAAATAAATTGCAACCAGAGTTGCATTTGAAATAATTTCTACAGAACAATCACATTTTACTTCAAGCTTGATTCAAACTGACCTCTATATCCACAACCGTGATACAAAATCTTTTTAATTATAGTTACTTTTTGTATAAATTACATTTAGTTACTGGTCACTGTTAGCCTGCGTCTTCCCACTGCTGGGCAAAGGCTCTCTCTCCTTGACTTCCACTTCCAGCTCTTTCCATCCAGGGCTGAAGTGGACCACTGGTCGTTTGTTTTTGTTTGTTGTTTAGTAATTAAGTTTTATTTTTATGTCCATCTTCAGCTGTGAACTAGGAACGACTGATAACGAAGTCACTTTTGGATAAAAAGTTACTTTTACTTTTGTATCTACGATTACTTACAGATACTCGTAACAACTTTGTACATACCACATAACATTAGTAGATTTTAATGATTCATACTCAATAATCGAAATCTTTACGGGTCGTCAGAAGCCCGAAAGTCTGACATCCGGTCTTACCAAGGGGTTTCGTATTACCCTGTAACTGGGTTGTAGAGGTCAGATAAGCAGTCGCTCCATGTAAAATACTGGTATTCAGCTGCATCCGGTTAGACTGGAAGCCGACTCAAACATAGTTGAGAAAAGGCTCGGCAGATGATGATGACCCAATAATCAAAATAATTGTACTTTTGTGTAAAAAAAAAATATATCGTAAATTGACTGTATTTCAAAATACTGGCCGCCGGACAGATTATTCATCATCATCATTCTCCTGCCCTTATCCCATTTCATTTTGGTCGGCGCAACATGTCTTTTTCTTCCATACTTCTCTATTAGTCGTCATCTCGGTAGTCACCCCCTTACTAACTATATCATCATTCACACAGTCCATCCATCGTTTCTTTAGTCTTCCCCTACACTTATAGCCATCGACATTCATACTCAAAACTCTCCTCACGACATTTTCCTCATGTCTCCGTAACACATGCCCATACCATGACAACCGATTTCCACACAACTTTTCAGTTACCAGTGCCACTTTCAGACTTCCTCTTATGTACTCATTTTTTATTCTATCCATTCGTGTAACAATTAATTCGCCGGACAAATATATTTTCTCTATTTTATATTTCGAAAACAAATCGTTAATTTTGATTTCCCGCCTATCCTATGGTTACTTTCTTCTACGTTTTTTCAGTCAAAAGTGCATAATTATTTCAAAATCATGGGTAAAACATGAACCCGGAAAACGGTTATGGCATTTTATGAACGTGATTGGTCGTTTATAGAGATCGCTAATCATATGCTCCAAAGCTAAAAGTCAAAAATTCAATACTACCAAGTACCAATAATGTTCTTCGAAAACCTAAATCTAGTATAACGACACGCCAAAGATGCTATTATAGAAGTCCAATTGATGTTTAACCATATTGTGAAAAGTTACTATCAGTAAATTGACACAAAAATAACAGCAATTTTCGTATCGAAAAATTTATTGATTATCAGTCGTTCCTAATTATATGTTCACAATTTAATTATAGGTTCTTCTTAGCATGTCGATAGCAATCTAAATGAACTCGGCCCAGAATTCGGCTACTTGTGTGGCGTCATCACCAGCGTCCATCTGTTCCTGTTACGTGCAGCTGACAGGACATGCAGGACACGAAATTAAGTGTCCCATCGTTTGTGGAACAGCACCACATTTACACTCCAAGGCGGAGTTGTCTATGGATCTCCACCTGAACAGGTTTTCCTTGCTTCAACCAACCTGGGTCCGGATTCTGTTTAAGGACTTCCAGGTTACCCAGATCTTCAGCGGGTGGAACGAATGGTTTTGGTAAGAAAGCACTGTCTTGCCACAGCTCCAGTATGTCTTGTGATCGTTCGCCAGTGTGACGTCACACTTTAAAAAAATTGTCAATCGCCGTAGTAACGGAGCAATGTAATAATAATAACAATTGTTTGACTCATCGCCAGTAAGACTAATGCTCGAGGAATATGGTAACTTGAGAAGTAGGTTTAATAATATTTATTGTGTCATACTGGCATGATAATTCATCCATACAAATACCTAAATAAAATTAAAGTGTCTGTTTGTAATGTCAAAGTAACAGCTTTTTACTAAATGCAAACTATGTACGGTACTTACCTATCGTCGCCTTCCGTGTTATTTCGTTTCCTAGTTTATGTTTTAGGTATTTTGTACCGACCTTGTTTGTTGTCTTTTTTGTTTCAAGTGTTTATCAGTGGAAACTTGTAAATGGCCTCTAAATGCATATTGTTTAAGAACACTGTTTATATTAGCTGTCAGTTTCCCGAATAGAATAAAATACCCAAATAAAATATAACAAAAATATTTTTTTTGTCTGTCTGTCTGTTCCCACTAATCTCCAAAACGGCTGGACCGATTTTGATGAAATTTGGTATGGGAAGTAGTATTATATTATCTGTGGCATAGGGATACTTTGAACCGTGGGGAAAGACGTAGATTTTTTATCGACATACCATGCGATTTTGGTCTTAAAATGTCTTCCCAGTCGGTATTTTCATATTATTATTTTCTAAAATACCCTGTTGCCATCCCTTAGAAATAGGAGATGATATCCTAATAATAATTTCTAGCAGAAACAGAACCTTTACACCGCCTTTAGTATCTTGTCTTCCTCGCGTTTCCATCATCAGCGGATTGGCGTCCTCTATAAGTGAGGCACAGAGTCGTTTGATAATAAAGATATAAAAAAAATCTCACGTAAACAACTCAAAATAACGTAGATGCATCTTGTTCCAGCTACAAGAATACAATGACATCGAGAACAACGGACACATTGACAACAAGAGCCCACAAAGGGAGCTGTCGTTGCGTAATGTGGTGTGGGTACGCAACGAGAGCAAGTTGACTGACAAGGAAGCCATGCTGCACGTGCATGGGCACTTCGCGGATACGAGGAGGCAGAGAGGCGTTCTTGATATGAAAGTAAGTTCAAGAGTGAAACAGCTGTACAGGAAACTTTTGGCGCGTCGCTAAAATCGGAACTGACGTCGCCATCTTGTTTTTTCAATACATTTCAATAAACAATTTCACTTTTACAAAATATTTACCAACAGCGCCCCCATGTCAACGTCATACGAGCGCCAAATATCCTTCTAGCCCTTTATGTGCATCTGCAACTATGATCATAAATGAGGAATTGAATGAATGGAAATAGATGCATGACAGGGGCTGCAGTCTCGACATTCATAGCCATCACTTTACGACCGAATTCAGTCGCAACTCGCAAAGTCCCGGATTGACAGGTGTAATGTATGGAATGACAGGACTTTGCGACCGAATTCGGTCGTAAAGCGATCGCTATGAATGTCGAGACTGCAGCCCCAGTACTGTCAAGCGTCGTCGCATCCAGTCTAAAAAAAAAAAAAATACGAGTAATTTTCTAAGTGACGTAAAGTGATTACTAGATATTAAAGTTAACTTTAGTGCGCCACAATTGCGTAAAATTATAGTGACTGCGCCACTTTTAGGAGTCCGTAATACTTTGTGGGACCTAGAGATTGAACCCCCACTACTCAGCTGTCGCGCTTGTGTCTACTAGACCAACGAGACTACTAGACCAACCAGACTTCTAGAACAATACAGTAAAAGACAGACAAATATACCTATAATTAATTGTTGCTGCTTACGTTATAATATCATCATAATATCTGCCACATTTTATTTAGGAGGATTAAATTTTCTACACCCTTGCCAACTTCTTTTCTCTTTCAACCATATCTCTAACACAACTCTTCAACCCAACAGCTAGACCTTCTCCCCTACAAAGACTACGCGGTAGACCTGCCCCACCTCATCCACACAGCGAACTCGACGCTCATCGACGTCAGCCTAGTGAACCTGACGACGTCACATGACTACAACGCGTCCCGGTTCGCGATACACTTCATGATGGTCAGCACCGACGCATGGACCGATACCATGACTTATAACATGAGGAAGAGCTTGGATGATGAACATACGCCGGGAGTTTTTGAGGTGAGAAAAAAGTATTTTTACTTCATAGGCTGCCAGGCTCAAATGGGATTGGGCGGGTCACATCAGCCGCATGCACGATGACCTGGGCAAAAGCCTTCACACAATGGGTGCTTGAAGATGAACGGCACCACCGAGGCCGGCCAAGGAAGAGATGGCGAGACGATCTGGACGCGTACCGCGAGGGCTGGTTCGATGTGGCGCGAGAAAAGAGTTCCTGGAAGGATTAGGGGGAGGACTTTGCCCAGAAGTGGGACAGTATACAGGATAATTTTTTATTCAGTGCGTAAATTTTTACAGGGTGTTCTACCCATGAATATGAACAACATTCACTATGGGACCATCTCTGAAATCACGAAAAAAAAATCAGCAGATTCATACATTTTGGTCGAGTAGGTATTGAACTTTTATAAGAAACAGCTGATTTTTTTTTTGTGATTTCAGAGATGGTCCCATAGTGAAAGTTGTTCATATTCATGGGTAGAACAGCCTGTGAAAATTTACGCACTGAATAAAAAATTATCCTGTAGGCTAACAAAAAAAATGCACTAAGATAAACACTTCTTTTAATTAAAGTTGCATTTTCCAAAGTATTTTAACATAGGTTTTTACAATGTTGCTGATCGGTCGCGAGAGAACGAGGCAGCAACATCCATGAGCAGTTCAGACATACTGCTACGTTCCGATATCACACATTTGTTAAGTCACAGTAAATTTTGTAACATATGCACTATTATGCAGGTTCCGGCGCGGTAAACGAGACAAGTCTGTTAATACGTTTTTAAATTGAAATTCTAAAAACCAGTCTCGAATAACATTACATCACTAATCACACCAATAATCCCCGAAGCGTTAGGCACAGGTGTACAGTCACGAGCACCAATACGTCAACACTTGGCAACTTTCAATTGCGATTTTTTCGAGAAATAACCAAAGCATCGTTAAAATACGACACATAACATAAACCTATGGGTTCGATAATGCTATGTTCGTAACAACATAAATTAAGAAATAAAGGAGTAAATCGCTTTTGAATAAAGCCGAGTGTATACATATTTTTGCTCGTGACTGTACCTGTAGAACACCCACACATCAGCAGTTACGTTTAAGTCCCATGTAATTGGGGGCGAGTCTATTGCCAACAACCGGGCAGTCGGATAATTTTGTGTTTTTAAGTGTGTGTTAGACGTATTTTCGTGCTGTCCCTAGTCATTAAAATAATATATTACTTTACTAATTGAGCACTTTTTAGGGTTCCGTAGCCAAATGGCAACGGAACCCTTATGGATTCGCCATGTCTGTCTGTCTGTCTGTCTGTCTGTCCGTCCGTATGTCACAGCCGCTTTTTTCCGAAACTATAAGAGCTATACTGTTGAAACTTGGTAAGTAGATGTATTCTGTGAACCGCATTAAGATTTTCACACAAAAATAGAAAAAAAACAATAAATTTTGGGGGTCCCCATACTTAGAACTGAAACTCAAAATTTTTTTTTTCATCAAACCCATACGTGTGGGGTATCTATGGATAGGTCTTCAAAAATGATATTGAGGTTTCTAATATCATTTTTTTCTAAACTGAATAGTTTGCGCGAGAGACACTTCCAAAGTGGTAAAATGTGTGTCCCCCCCCCTGTAACTTCTAAAATAAGAGAATGATAAAACTAAAAAAAATATATGATGTACATTACCATATAAACTTCCACCGAAAATTGGTTTGAACGAGATCTAGTGAGTAGTTTTTTTTTAATACGTCATAAATCGTAACGTAACGGAACCCTTCATGGGCGAGTCCGACTCGCACTTGGCCGGTTTTTTAAGGTACAGACGCCAACAGGTCAAGCTACCCGAAACTGTCAAATTTTCCCAGTCAACTTTAACCTTAACGCTATAGCGATAATGTTGAAAATCTATCAAAGAAATTTGACAGATTGTAGTAGCTTGATGTGCTGGCGTCTGTACAAAACAGAATAAAAAACAGCCAAACGATTATTTTTGTCTTGGATACATACTTCTATAAAATATAACAGTTGCACAAATAATGAATATTCAAATTAATTTTTGTTGTGAAAGAAAAAGTTTGTTTACCTTGTTGTTCAGCTGGCGAATAAAATCCTTATTTCCCGTTCTTTAATCATAACTGCATTGTATTTGTTTTTTACTAAGTGCCTTTTAAAGCACGTTAAGCAGTCGGTCCCGGCTGTCATTCGTGGATCTTTGACAGACGTTACGGGTCATCAGTATCCCGAAAGTCTGACAACCAGTCTTACCAATGGGTATCATATTACATAGTAACTGAGTTGTGGAGGTCAGATAGGCAGTCGCTTCATGTAAAATACTGGTATTCAGCTGCATCCGGTTAGACTGGAAGCCGACCCCAACATAGTTGGGAAAAGGCTAGACAGATAATTAGTTATAGAAACTGATCCTAGAGGTTTCTGAAAGGCGTTTGCATCATAGGAATTAACACTACGACCACGTTTTTTACGGCTCTACCCGATTCTTTGCGGTTAGCACCTTAGTTTATTTATTTAAATGTTATTATGTACGTTTTAATTGACAGATATTTGAGATAAAAACGCCGAAGTCCAGTCGGTCAGACGACGGCGGTTTCATGCAGTTCCGTCCGGTCTGCTACACGGAGGCAGAACGAAGCGTATCTTCTTCGACCAACGCGTACATTACGAACTTTACCAGGTAATTATATCGACCATTGTTGTATCTTCAGATGACCTTTAACAACGGCGATGTTGATAAATCTTGAGTCATAAGCGTTGGTAATTATTTTCTCGAATTTTTTTTTGTCGACAAAATACCTCGCTTGGCGGAGCGAGTCGAGTAGTATAGCAGCGCTATCAGAAAACGATAAGTTCGTAAAACCCGTAGCAAACCGAGCCAGTCAAGAAGTGGTTCTCGGTAAAGAATTTGTACAGATTCGGTACAGAAGCGAAAACGCGCCGATCCGGTGAGGAAGGCGCCCAAAAATGATAGAAATAGACAAATATTTGCGACGCGAGAGTGAGTAATTTTTATGTTAGCGCTGCAGGAAGCTTTTTGATTATCCTGAAGTACATACCGTGGAATTCGGCTAAACATACTTACATACATACCTAAAATTAAACAATTAATATCCAGTATTATTTGTTTGAATGCGGTCAACACATTACGTGTACGGAAAACACGTTTTTAAATTGATTAAATTGTGTAGTGAGAACTTAAACCGACCAAAATATACTTGAAATGCCTCATTATTTTTCTGTTCTAATATATCACTCCCTCTCACAGACAGGAGGCCTGTGTCCCAGCAGTGGGAACATTATAGGCTGATTATGATGATCTATCATTATTGTGTTTGTCCTCAGATCACTTCTACCGAAGTCGGGTACTTTGCACGATTTCTACAACAGCTTTGACCGAAACAACCTACTTGTTCAGGACATGTTCATATCGTTCGGTTTGCCCGGTGACGGTTTCTATAGACAACATAACTATACTTCTTGGTAAGTAACGACAATATCTTTGCAGAAAATAGTGCTCAGCACTATGGTGACCTAACACACCTTTCTCGTATTGATAGGATATGGTATATATGGTAAAAGTACATACCCCTAACGCCCCCCTTCCCCTACCCCTATTTAGCATTATTTCCTTTATTTCATCTAATAGGGTAGATTCCTGGGTAATTATTATATTTAGTCCGTCAGTTAGATTATCGAAAAATAATGGACACGTATTTTTTCTTTTGCCAATCAAACAAAAAATGACAAAGATAAAGCGCGTCAAAATTTGGGAGTAGGGGGTCGTGACGTCACGCCTTGCTAAAAAGTGTAGCAAGACGTGACTTTAACGGGCGATATCTTCATCGTTTTTTATAATAATTATTATGTAAATAACTATATTGAACACTACATAGTTTATGTAAATAGCTATATTGAATCATTACAACATTTAGTTACAAAAAATGGTAAACTAAATATATAATTATAACTAAAATGGTAATGGTTTTAAGAACGTGGTGTCTCTAACGAGATCTGAACGCAAACTGGCCCACATTTTGGTGAACGAGCGAATGTGCATTCTTGCATTTCAATGCAATTATGCATATTCGCTGAGTGTTCGAACCTCGAACAATCTTATTCAGAAATTTTATTATTTCATCACGATTTGATATCGACACCCCTCATATCTGTGAGGTTTCGCCAATTAATTTAATTCGCTTGGTCGTTTGTAGCGATAACACACCTTGTGTCACACAATGTGAAACTTTTACATTTATATCTGTAAATTATATGGTGTAGGTACATAATATTCCATTACGTTAATTTGATCCTGTATTTGCAAAGTTATTGGTATGAAAAATTTAAACATTAAAATTTAAAAATTCTACTACTTCCTAAGTGGTAGAATACTTTGTATAGAAGCTCGATTGGGGAAGAACTATCAATCTACCATCATACATCCGGTTTGACGAATATGAGTGCCCATCAAATTTCAGGCGTATGAGACATTGCAGCTTTATCACTGATATGGTAACGGACTAACGGAACTGCAATAAAGCAATTAAGTGCTTTGTCATTGGTATTGCAAAGATTCATAGGCCGCAATGACCACGGAAGCCAAGGGCACGTCACAGCCGCAACAGGCCGCAGCGCAACGAATTTTCTTACAAAATAATGCGCTGCGGCCCGCCTGTAGTGTGCGCTAGCCTTTACGATCCGGTGGGTCGTGTGGGTCGCCTGTTTGTTTGCCACCCAATAACATTTAAAGCAATAGTCTTTGGCCAACTTTTCACTATATCACATACTTTAATTTCAGGTCATTCACAATAGGCTACGGAGTGCCGCCTGTCGAGAACTTCTCTCTCTTCGTCATCATCATCATATCCATCGGGTTAGGAGTTCCCGTACTACTGGCTTTGTCAGGCATCACGTATGTACTAGTCCGAAGGTGTAAGCAGAGGAATCCGCCTGCGAGGTTCACTGATGACGAATAAAACAGGTAGTAGTAGAAGAGAATGATTTGACGAATCGCACTGTTATTGATAGCCTACATATCATTTGGTGCAGTCACGTGCAAAAAGATGTATGTACATTTCAATCTGCCTAGTATCTGACCTCCACAACCCAGATACTGGGTAACACGATACTCCTTGGTAAGTCTGGTTGTCAGGCTTTCGGACTTGTGACTACCTGTAACGACTGTAAGAGATCTACGAATGACACTGTCCTTTATGTAATAATTTTTTTAAGCATTTATTTTTATGTTATTAAGGGCTGATTTTTCCAGATAACTTTTATTTGAGGAATAAAGTTGACGTTTGACAGTATTTGTAAGAGAAAACTGTCAAAATTTCAAAATGATTCCTCGAATAAAGTTATCAGATGGTTGAGAAATCAGCCCTAATTGTAATAAAGTTATTTTGTCATTTAGAATTTCGATTCAAAGTTAGAAATAATCAAGTCAATACATTAGAACAAAATCATTGTTGAATGTCAACAAATGTATCCTGGTCATATTTTTGCACGTGATTGTATGCTGGTTCATGTATGTTTTATGATAAGCGCGAGCGCGTAAAGAAATTATTATTTGATGTCCGAGTTGTGTCGCTTGCTGTTGAAGGTGTGTGATAGTGTGATGTTTTATGAATGAATGAAGAACTTGACGTAGAATTTTAATGGAAATGTCGGATTATTGCGGTACGGTACAGTACATCATCCCACTGCTGGGCAAAGGCCCCTTCCCACGATTCCCAGCTCTTTCGATCCAGGGCTAAAGTAGACCACTGGTCGTTTGTTTTGTCCAGCTCGTCCGGCCATCTTCTACGGGGTCTGCCGCGACGCCTTCTAGCTGTGTCAGGGCTCCATGTGGTGTTATTTCGTGGGTAGGTTTGTTAGGCACAGTCAAAGAAACAATATGTTTAGCACCTTAAGGTTACTTTTTACTTGTAGCTTGTATTTTTCCGACTACGTTATATACGTACCTACTGAAAATCGTTGTTCTCTATGGACAAAAGTTGAACAGAGTTGAATAAGTGTGGTTAGTCCCTAACGCTCCTTGTTCATACACACTTCCTGCCAATATGTCCGACACTTTCAACTTCGCATAGCAATTAAGTAGTTATAATTTATTTTTGTATAAATCGTAGATAAATATCTACAGTCAAATCTTATACGGCCGAGACTTAGTCCAAAAGTAATCGTTATTTAAGTTAAACTAACTAACAATATTGATAAAATTGTTTTAAAATTATTTCTGAATTTGTCATACAGCTTTTATGAAAAAATCAAATAAAAATATATTGTAGACTATATAAAAAATAATGTTGTTGATTGTACTTTTTTTTGACCAAATTGCTATTTTGGTACGTAAATAATAAGCAGAGATTCATATGACATTGCTAGCTACAGGAAATATAAACTATATCTAAAGTGCCTGTGTATAGAACAATTTAGTTAAAACTGTATAACAGTCTTGTGCAATATGCAACATCATCTGTAGTGTAACGCAACATTGTGGGAAAATCGACAAACTATCTTTTGTCATTTGGTTGCATTACATCTTTGTTATGTTACATGTTGCACAGAACGGCTCACCATAAAAAAATATCTCTTCTTTTTTCTTAGTGTTTATAGATTTATGGACTTTAATTTTTCTTACAACATGTTAGTCGCATAGTTCCTTAAAATGTATCATAAATTATGCAACGTTATAATTACTTATATTTTAGGTAGGTACCTGTACAGAAAGAAACCAAGATCTTTGCAAATATTTTATTGCTGTAATTTAGATTTTAATGTAGCTTTGCTGTATCGTTATAAATAATATTTTTCTAGCTAAAATTATATTAAAAATTATGTATAGTGTGTATAGTGCAGTACTCGCAACATGCCATAAGTTTTGAATAAATGTGAGTGCAGTCAAGAGTAATTGACAACCAACTTAAATTGTCCGTATATTCAAATAACAACTGTCATTCTTTGACAGATGTATAAAGTGGCTATAACACGGCATATAGACGTAGTGTTTCAATTGGATCAACTCTGATTGGTCAAAATACACGTGACACTAACCTTACATTTTGTTTCGAGAACTTAAACTGTATAAAACAAATAAAAAAATATATAAACATCCAAATTGAGAACCTCCTTTTTTGAAGTCGGTTTAAAAGATAGTTCAAGATAGGTTTGTAAATTAAATAAAAATCTTAAATCTTTATCTTGACGTTAAAAATATAAACTAAAAAAATGTTCCAAAAAAAAATTGAGAACCTCCTTTTTTGAAGTCGGTTTAAAAGATAGTTCAGATAGGTTTGTAAATTAAATAAAAATCTTAAATCTTTATCTTGACGTTAAAAATATAAACTAAAAAAATGTTCCAAAAAAAAAAACAATGTGATGTTACAGTATTTTGATAAGCATGTTGAAATACATATATATATATTTATTGGATTAGTTTTAAGATCGGCTAATGATTTCGGCTTTTTTTAACAGAATTAGTTTTATTTGGAATCCTTTAAATTGATATTTTAATGAGGGTGAAATCGTCGTAAATGTATAAAATTAGAAAAAACGCAACACTATTTACAACCTTTTTTCTCTGAGTATAAATAAGACATTATTAAGAACGGGTAAAACATATGTGACATTCTGAGGTAAAAAAGATCTTTGTCTTGAAGATGCTGCATATCAACTTCATGTTTTTCTAAAAAACCGGCCAAGTGCGAGTCGGACTCGCCCATGAAGGGTTCCGTTACGTTACGATTTATGACGTATTAAAAAAAAACTACTCACTAGATCTCGTTCAAACCAATTTTCGGTGGAAGTTTATATGGTAATGTACATCATATATTTTTTTTAGTTTTATCATTCTCTTATTTTAGAAGTTACAGGGGGGGGGACACACATTTTACCACTTTGGAAGTGTCTCTCGCGCAAACTATTCAGTTTAGAAAAAAATGATATTAGAAACCTCAATATCATTTTTGAAGACCTATCCATAGATACCCCACACGTATGGGTTTGATGAAAAAAAAAATTTTGAGTTTCAGTTCTAAGTATGGGGACCCCCAAAATTTATTGATTTTTTTCTATTTTTGTGTGAAAATCTTAATGCGGTTCACAGAATACATCTACTTACCAAGTTTCAACAGTATAGCTCTTATAGTTTCGGAAAAAAGCGGCTGTGACATACGGACGGACGGACGGACAGACAGACAGACAGACAGACAGACAGACAGACATGACGAATCCATAAGGGTTCCGTTGCCATTTGGCTACGGAACCCTAAAAACGCTTGTTTGGTCGGCATGGTTCGGCACAGCCGGGCGGCATAATCGAATGTGTTCGGGAAAAAGCCGCTCGAATTGTGCCGAGCCGACCCGAACATGATTCAGCGAGGGTAGGTGCCGAAGGGAGTTTGGCGATTGGCACGAGCCGAATGAAACCCGAATAAGTGTAGTAATTACTACACATATTCGGCTTCGGGTCGGACTTGTTCGACAAATACAGCCGAATTAAGTGCCTTCCCGAACATGTGTGTAGCACCCCTTACAAATTAAAAGACATGTAAGTACATAGCTTAACTCGCTATGTTCTTACTTAGTAAATGAAAAGGAGTAATAATTGTTTTTAACAAAGATAATTTTACGCGGCGTCATTATCTTTTTTTTTTAAACAGAATTTTGAACGTTTTTGTAAAATATTTTGTAGGCTTAATCGTTAGCTTTGTATTTTCTGATGTGATATTAATTTTGATTATGTCTATTTGTTTTGTATATAGGTATAATTTGTTACAAAATAAATGCACTAGTATTGTAATACATGTTTTTATTTATTTGAACTGAACTTCCTTAATACTATTGGTCCTAATTAATAAACAATTCTACGAAAAAACTGGAAAAAAGGTAAGGAAATCATTAGCATTAATGATAATGTGCAACAATTAATAAAAATAATGAGTTACCGTAATTATCATGTTTCATATGATAACCCTGACGCTCTCAACAGAATATGAAAATCACCTTTTAGATAACACAAAACTTTAAAGAGCATATAAACGATGTCTTTACATAATCAGCCTATAATGTTCCTAGTGCTAGGACACAGGATTCTCAGTGAGAGGGAGTGGGCCGTAATCCACCACGCGAGCCCAGTGAGGGATGTCACATGTCTTCGAATTTTTTGTTCTAAGACATGCCGGTTTCCTCACGATGTTTTCCTTCATCCTTTTTAGAATAGTGGTGATGAAATAATTTACACAAAGTAAAGCGCCAGTCTGGGTTCGAACCTACGACCTACAACTCGTAAATCCATTGGGCCACCACTGCTCAACGCTCTGCTGCAACGATGTGTTTGAGGCGATATAATTGAGGTTAGGTCAGCTACAGGTCCATGGGGCTAACCCCATGGACTTGTAGCTGACCTAACGAGGCGAGGGTAATGGGACCTTAGGATTGCCATGACTAATCATGGCAATCCTAAGGTCCCATTTACCCTCGCCTGACTGGTAGCAGGCCCTCGATGATCACCTCATAAGATGAAACCAGGGTTCGCCACATTAGAAAGTCCCTATTTTCAGCACTGGAACTCTACCCTGATGTTAGCCTACTATCTGACATTTCCTCCTTGGACTAAATACACAATTCCAGACGGTAATTAACCCAAGATGACCTGTAGCACGAGCCACTACGCAGTGAACTACTAGACGCATAAATCTACCCCATTCATTAGCATTCCCTGCAAATTAAATACACCCTTATTGTTACGACGGTAGAGTTGGAATTAGAATGGTCTTTAGTGGTGGAATGCAGAGTGATAATTATTATCAAATATGCTGATTATTTCGTCGGCATACTTCAGGGAAGACTGTTCACTTCATAATGGAGACGATTTATTATTGTTTACTTGCTGGTACCTGGCGCGTGGATGCCTGTAAGTTAATTGTACTATGCCTATAACCTTCGCGCAAGTGCAAGCAATAAGTTGACAAAGCTTTACCGCAATCGGATTAACGGTATGGTAGCGCATAAAATACAAACAAATAAATATTGATTTCTATAGAAATCAATATTTATTTGTTTGTATTTTTACCGCGCTTTTATACTTATGTGGGTGAATCCGCGGGGTGCAGCAAGTGTAATATATATATTACACTTGCTGCACCCCGCGGATTCACCCACATAAGTCTCGATCCCGTGGGAATATCGGTAGGTATAAACGATCAATGGATTAAGCATGACGTGCCAAATTTCATCCAAATCCGTTTAGCCGTTTCAGCGTAACAAACAAACATACAAAAAATCAAATCTTTTCTTTTTATAATATTAGTTAAGATTACCTATACTCCATTTATAATAGCATTAGAAAAAAAGAGGCTCGTAGAAGCAGGAATGCAAAACATTTTATTTCAAAGTTATGATAAAACAATTTTAAGAGAGATGCTTAAATTCTAATTTTCTTGCGTTTTTTGCAATTTGCAGGTCAGTGTAAGGTTGTATCTTAATAAAAATAATATGATTCGCAACAATACGAAATATGTAGGCAATAATACAATTTTAACCTTAAAAATCATCAATACATCCCTTTAAATTATAATTGCTCCGAATTCGTCTGATTTCGCGGGCTACTGTAGCGCATCCACCTTAATTAAAATAAAATTCGGTAGAATTATAGTGAAACGAATAACGTTCCAAGTATTGTTCATCCCTGCTTCTTTTAGGTTTTTAGCATTGACACTGTAATTTTAAATTGGAGTTATATAATATAAATAGCCACATAATTTCATAAGATAAATAGTTAAAATTGTTACAATTAAGTGTGACAGCTGCTGTAAAAATAGATCATAATAAATTCGGCACCTATCATAATGTAATAATGTTTATTGTATTTTTGTTACAAAGTTTGCATTATAAATAACCTTTTTAACCGACTTCAAAAAAAAGGAGGAGGTTCTCAATTCGGTTGTATTTTTTTTTTTTTTTTTTTTTTTTTTATTTTTTTTTTTTATGTTTGTTACCTCAGAACTCCGTTGTTTATGGATCGATTTGCAAAATTTTTTTTTAACTTTAAAGGATATGCTTCCAGATTGGTCCCATTTTTTTCAAAATCCAGTTCTGATGATGGGATCCATGAGGAATCGAGGGAACTCCTCAAATATTATAGGCAACTATATAGTAATTTTAATATTTTCATCGAGAAATCAAGCGTTTACAGTCAAAAAGTAACATTTAATGAAGTGGAACTGGTGAAGAAGATCAGATATGGCTAACGGAACTTGTCACTCGCATAGATATCACAATCAAGATAGTTAAGCAACTATGACAATACAAATAAACATACAATCCTGAATAGTTATATTGAAAATGTTATCATTGAACTGATCTGATGATCATGATGGAGCCGGAAGACAGGTACCGGAACTCCGTAATTAGTCAACGTATTCTAGCCGTGTTTGGGCTTATTAGAATTGTCATGAAATGCACTTTGGCTATAAGTTACTATCGAACTGATCTGATGATGGAGCTGGAAGGTGGAAGGTTGGCATGAGAACTTCAAAATAAAACAATGTATCCTAGCAGTATTTGGGCTTAGAACTGTCATGAGATGCACTCTGAATACAAGGTGCCATTGAAAATCTAGTTTTGATGTTATCATCAATGTGTCCACAAAACAACTTCTGAAATATTAAAGGCATTTTGCTTACAATGTTTAAAAAAAATCGCTTCTATTATTTACTAAAATAAAATTGTATTCTTGGTAGTATGCACACGTTTCCACGCCACCTATGAGGTAGTGTGCTGGGCGCGTTTTTTTTAATGTGGTTTCCCCGGTAGGCCTATTCCATGGCACGTTATGTGTTGTCTTGATTATCAGATGGCAGATTCCGCAAACTTGTTATCTCTGTCATCGCTCGATCATCGTGTGGTCGATTCAATAATTTATTGGCGTCTAAATCTGATAACACTATGCCTTCCAAACTTCTGACACGACTTAGCGCGACATATATTTGTCCTTTTGCAAAGTTTTTTTTACCAAGGTCGATCACAGCTCTCTCGAGGGTGGTCCCTTGTAGTTTATGGACTGTTACCGCCCAGCTCAATATTAGAGGCAGCATACGACGCATAAGAATCGACAGTATTTCATGCGTCATATTATCATCTCTCTACGGGATCAAATTAAAGATCAGAAAGTAGACAGTAATATGTACCTACTTGTATGATATTGGTACTTCTTCAAAATAATATTCTATTTAGAAAAGATATTAACTACGTTGCCATTATATTATAATAAAAAATACACTAAACGGCTAGAAATAAAAAAAACTTTTTACAAAAAAAAAAAACCGCCTTCAAAAAAAGACAAACAAAAACGTTCCTGCACTAAAAAGTAAAAAATAAAAAATTGAATTCCTGTAAAGAAACTTAATTTAAAGGTAAACTTATTTGACATTAATATTTTGCAAATATTCAAAATTGTTTACTTCTTTTTGGAGTCGGTGCCAGCCAAGGCAAGGAAATACGTATGGGCAACAATACCTCGAAAAACGACCTCTAACATTTACTATAAAACTACCAAGATACCTATTGCATACCTAGAATAATTAAAACACAAATACAGACTAGACTGTACTCTAAAACAAATTGACACAATTTTCACAATAATTTCTTTTAAATAATAATAATTATACATACGTATAAAAATCCCCTGCCACTTTTTAAGTACTTTGAAATTTTTGAAGCATTAAGTTTGTAAGCATCTGTTTTAAAATTTTATAATCGTGAATTGAAAAAATAAATGGCACAGGATACAACTGCTGGCACCGACTCCAAAAAGAAGTAAACAATTTTGAATATTTGCAAAATATTAATGTCAAATAAGTTTACCTTTAAATTAAGTTTCTTTACAGGAATTCAATTTTTTATTTTTTACTTTTTAGTGCAGGAACGTTTTTGTTTGTCTTTTTTTGAAGGCGGTTTTTTTTTTTTGTAAAAAGTTTTTTTAACTTCTTTCTAATGCTATTGTAAATGGACTTATAGTTAGATTGATATGAGTTTCCTGTTTTGGGTGCCAGTACTTTTGACATTTTATAATCGGATTTAACTAATATGCTGGATTCGACCTGAGTAGATTAAGGTTCATTTAACAAATATAGTTTGTAAATTACAGATGTAAAATAAAACAACCATAAACTTAAGATAATTTTAATTTAGGAAAAGAAAACTGAAACAGTTATCACAAACAATATGTACACAACCCAATCTTTCACATCAAGTCAATCAACAAATTTAATTACTGAATTCATAAATTATATAATAAAACTAGGCTCTCATAAATAACTAAAGGTGCAACAAGATTGCAGTCGACCGATATCGACCAGTCGATATTGATCCCGTCAAAACACGATCGTTGAACGTAATCACTAATCAGCCTGCCAAGGATGAAATGGTTCGATCTGAACCGTCGATATCATCGGTGGAATACGACGGCAATATAGTTGTACCTTTAGGAAAATAAACAAATGCTCGAGTCGAGGCATACGAGGCGTATCACTGGCACGAGGCACGAGAGCTCGGCCCGAGGCGACCTCGAACTAAGCACCAGGGGGCCTACTCCGAAGTACGAAGTGCGAATGTTCGGTCATCGGACCGACACATGGCCGAAACGAATATTATTGAAAAATGCGAAAAAAGTTCGGATAGGCTCAGTTGAGTCGGGACCATAGTCAATATTCGATAGAGTGTAGGATCGGAACCGACCGAACCAAATAGTAACTTCGTAGCAGGAAACGGCCGAACATTCGGCCGATACTACTTCGGAGTAGACCCCCTGTACTGGGGGTTTAATTGCGATGAAGTATTTGTACTAAAAATAGAAATACACTGGCCTGCAAAACTAAGTATCCACACTTTTAAAATTGGAATAACTTTTTAAGTACACAACAAGATATAGGTACTTTCGAAATAAAAAGGACTCGAAAAAGAGTTTAATTTTGTATATAAAAACTTCATAGTCGAGAACCTTCTTTTAAGAAATGGCCGAAAAAGCTTTAGACATTCATTTTTTTGTTTCTGATTTTGTTTTCAATTTTTTTCTTAATCGATGAGTCTTGTTACAAAAGCTAAGTTAGACAACAGCACATAAATTTTATTTATCATGCCTCTTTCACCTGAAGAATGTGCTAGGATCATGACTTTTCTGGAACTAGGCATCAGTATGTGTCGTACTGCAAGAATGGTGGGTGTGAACGGTCGTTACGAACAGTCCAGAAGGTGAAGCGAAGGTACGAAGAGACTGGAAACCATCTCAGGAGACCTTGTAATGGCAGACCCAGGCGTACTAGTGCCCGACAAGGCCGTTATATTGTTTCCACTGTGTTGAGAAATCGCCACCTTAATGCAGTTGAAGTCCAGCAACAGCTTCTTTAGACCCGAAGGGACTACATTATTGACAGTACAGTGAGAAGACTTGCTGAAGCAAATCTGAAATCCCGAAGACCAGCGAGTGGCCCCAAACTCGAGAGAAAGCATCGAGTAGCGAGACTGCGATACGCCCGTGAAAACATACAGTGGGTTGAAGAAGAGTGGTCAAGAATTTTGTTCATAGATGAGTCTCGATTCTCACTTTACACTTCTGATGGAAGGCGAAGTGTCTTCAGGCGGCCTGGTGAGCGATACCTTCAAGACTGTTTCTCAGAAAGAGTCCAGTACGGTGGAGACAGTGTACATGTATGGGCTGGCATATCTTCAGAAGGTCGCACAGAGTTAGTGGCCATAGAAAATGACACTCTGACTGGGGAAAGATATGCCCAAGAGATTCTCAGCGAGTATGCAGGGCCGCATTTAGCAAATATGGGTGATGGATCGATGCTAATGTATGATAATGCCCGGCCACACACGGCTCAGGTCGTGCAGGAGTATATTCAGGAGGTTGGTATCAGCGTGATGGCTTGGCCATCAAGAGGCACTAAAACAGGCCCTGATTGAAGAATGGGAGAATATTCCCCAACATCAGCTCCGAAACCTCGTGTTCAGTATGCCAAACCAGCTCGAAGCTGTAGTCAGAGCCCGAAGAAGTAATACCAGTTATTAAAAATTAAATAACATGTAAAAAATACTTATAAATGTTAATTGAATTTTTTGACACTAAGGTAAAAATCGCTATTTTTATTTTTTATCTTTTTTTTTTTAGATAAAAATGTTACTAATGTATAGTTTACTAGTTTCAAAGAAAGCTGATAAAATTTGCTACAAAACGTTTTTTATTTTAAATATTTATCTCCTAGTTTAGAAAAAAATTAAATTTTAAAAGTGTAGGTAGTACTTAGTTTTGCAGGCCAGTGTATATACGTAAAGTAAACGACGCCCTACTGGCTTTCACTCGGACGGCGTGGTCAAATGTTACTTCGTGTTACCGTAGCTTAAAAAAAAAACAAACTAAGCTACAAAAGATTAGGGTAGCGGGATTGTCCGAAAGGGTTACCGCTGCCCTGGAACATAAAGGGCTAAGGAAGGAACACGGGTGGGTTTTAGTCAGTAAGAGTCTGACACTCCCTCCTGCTCCACCCAGAGCGGGAGGAGTCATTTGATGATTTCCCATCCTCAAAAAAAAAAAAAAAAAAGCTACAAAAGATTCACACATTATTGTACTGTATTATAATAATACTGGCGGCCTCAGAGATTACTATGGATAACTGCACGTCAGCATTAGTAACACTTGCACTACGAAAACAGTCCTTACTGTCGTAGCATTAAGGTTTGCTTTATAAAGGCGCTGTCTAAATCAAATTGTTGCCACAGACGTGCGGTTAAACGCTTTAGAGGCGATTATTAATACCTAAACCTACTACTCAACACAATGCAAGCAAAAAGTAAAACAAACGTGTATTAAACCATAGCACAAGAGACTAAAAAAAGAAAAAAAAAATTGATTGTAGGAAACAGGGGAAGCCAAATTGGTAAATACTAAAAGAGATGGGATCCCTGGAACGGTACTTGCCCATGGTCCCCCAACCTAGTTCCCCTTTGGGTAACACGAGCAAATATTTTTGCCCGTAGAACCCCCTGAATAACAATCTCCTTATTAAATATATTTTTATTGTCCGTGATACCCCATTCCAAACAATTCAATTTGACATTTAAAAAACATTAGCGATTAGCTGGGGAACTAGATTTGAGGACCACGGGCAAGTACCGCCCTGGAGCTGCATCTGAATTTTTTTTATTTATTTATTTTTATAAAAACGTTGCCCCACACTAGGAACTTCTCCTGTGTCGTGGGTGCGTTTACAGACACTTAAACTCACATACACAAACAGCCAGACCCGGAACAAATACTCGTAGGCCATACAAATATTTGTTCCGTGCGGGAATCGAACCCGCGACACGCAGCGCAGCAGTCAATCGCTTAACCACTGCACCAACCGTGCCGTCAAATAAAAAATACAAGCTTGAACGAAGTATGTAAGCCTGAAAAAAGAACTATGCATAGAATATTGATTATTTATTTTTCCTAGTACGGTCGGAGGAACAATAAACTGGACATCGGACCACGCCAAGGAGACGTATACACGTCAGTAACAATAATGTATGTTCAGTCAGTCTAGACATCAGGACAATGGCAATCTTCTCAACAAAAACATAACATATTATACATACATAAACTCGCGTCTTCACCCCATGGGAGTAGGCATAAACCATATTATGATTTTCTTTATCTATTTAAAAAAAGCTGCTTTTACGTTCTAAATTTTTTATTAGTTAAAGCTCGTTCTGCGCCAAATCATATACACAACAAAAGCCGAATTCTCAAACGAAAACTTAAGAGTTCTTTAAGTCTTTCGTTTGCAGGGAAAGCAAACCCGAATGTCTGACACCCAAGTCTTACCAAGAAGTATCGTGTTACTCAGTAACTGGGTTGTGGAGGTCAGATAGGCAGTCGCTCCATACAAAATACTGGTATTCAGCTCCGCATCCGGTTAGGCAGATTTATTGATTTGGAGGGAAATCATGTGTGAGACTTATCCGGGACATAAAACTGAGTTGCTTTTGAGAATACGGCCGAATTGTAACTTCTAGCATTGAGATAATTATGAAACAAAAATTGACTAGATCAAACATTATAAATAACTGTCGTATTTCATACAACATATTCTTGATAATATAGAATTTCTTTCTAATTTATAAACCACATTAAGGCCCTAATTCACTATGACCACTTAACGCTTCCTTGCTTCGCTTCGAAACCACGTCAAGTCCTTAGTTAATGACGACATCTGCTATTAACGTATTCTCTATGACACAATGGCGTGGTTCGAACGGTCAAAATACATGTTGTCCGTACGTCAACCGTACGGATAACATGTATTTTGATTTCCATTCCTTGCCGTTAACAAGACACGATATTGACATGGTTTGCACGTGAAGATTTCGCGGGGATAGATACAGAATTGGGGCCCAGCTCGCAGTTCTAAAAGTCACAATTTTGTAGAGTCGCATGCTGCCTTGAATTACTATTTCTAAAAGCGAATTAAAAGTGGAAATTCGTTACTTTGTTGAACGGTATTTTAGTCAACTCTCATTCCACAGTTACAACTATACAAGAAAATTTCATATTATTGTAATCAATAAAATTCGTTTATTCACTATTTAATTTGTGCTGACTATCAATCTATCAGACGCATACAGTTGGTCCTAATAAGTACATCTATTAAAGACTTGGGGCGTTTGGCCACCGTCATCAGGAACGAGTTGACGGCGTCGAAGTACCGATACATACATTTAAAATGGCCGCGTGTCCGCACGGTGTACAAACGCCCTTAGGCTAAAGTCGATAGAATAATTCTATAAAATCGTGGCAACATCTATGTCTAAAATGTACTTAAAACAATTTGATGCGGGTACAAAAATACCAATAAAATTATTATTTGATTGTATTAAGTTTTAAAATACATTAACATACAAACATGCATAACATGACGGCTTCTTCCCATAGGGGTAGACAGGAACAACAAACTCCACGTTTTCTCCCACGCGTGCATGGGCATGCGTTTAGGAGATAAGTGTTTAAATATAGATATATCACATCCTTAGCAGGAGAGATCCAAACATGGTGTGTTAGCTCAGATACAAGCCACACTTAAGAACAGGTTAAAATAAGTAACAAGACTTATATAATTATATCTCTGATGAAAACTACGGCCGCAAAGTACGAGTCAAGCGCACGTCAGTAGGTAATAACATTTGAACTACGAAAACTGACCTTATGCGATACAAAATGGAGGCACGAGTTAAATTGTTACTAGGGACGTGCGAGTGACAGTACAACAGTCAAAAAGAGAACTGCAATTTTTCCGAAAAACTATTTATTCACAGAGGATACCAACCCGCACTGTGCCCGCGTGGATTACGGTCCACTCCCTCTCACCGAGAGGAGCCCTGTGTCCCAGCAGTGGGAACAGTATAGTCCGATTAATACTACAGAGGATTCCGCCGTATTAAGCGAGCGGGTGTATTTTCCAAAGATTGCATTTGTCTTTTTGTACAGACGCCAGCAGGTCAAGCTACCCGAAACTGTCAAATTTTCCCAAACAACCTTGAACCTTAATGCTTTAGCGATACAGTTGAAAATCTATTGAAGAAATTTGACAGATTGTAGTAGCTTGATGTGCTGGCGTCTCTACTTTGCGGCCGAATTTTGCTATTCAACCCTTTGCTTACGAAACAAACATTTTGTTATATCTTGGTGCCTTAAGAAAAGGGTTCACAAACGCAAGTCCCCCGATTTAGATCCATTCGATAAATGAACCGAACCAATTACGAATTATTGTCAACGTCATATTTTACCCTGGCAATGATTTGTAATCACTAGACAATCCACACTTCCAGAGCAGCAGATTAAAAAACATTTCAGAGTTCGGTGTCAAATCGAATCGTTAAGGCTGGCTCACCAGGCGGCATGGTACGACACGGGATGGCAAAGGATTAAAAGCCTAAACCCTACTGGAAATGATTTTGAATCTTATTTTCACACTTTCACAGCTCACATTTCGTTGGTATAGTCACAAGGGGGGGGGGGGGATCCGTGCCTCGGAAAGCACGTTAAGCCGTTGGTCCCGGCCGTCATTCGAGGATCTTTGACAGTCGTTACGGATAGTCAGAAGCCCGAAAGTCTGACAACCAGTCGCAGTCGCAGCCGAAGCCTTGCAGTCGCTGCAAGGCTTCGGCTGCTTTGGAGCATGCAAATGTTAATGAAAGAAGAAAAAAAGAAAGAAAATACATTGAATGCTTTGCCGTGCCGCCTAGTGAGTGCTGGCCAGTAGGTGCTAAATCGGGGGCCGAAAAGATTAACAAAAATTCTCTCATTTGTAACAATCTTGCTACAATTCACAAGATCACATTTCATCACTAGCATACATGAAAGTTATTTAAAACATATAATTTATTTTTTCATCCTTTTTATTTTTTTATACAAATACATATTTTTGTGGGGACTTTTAAATTACACTTAGAATTCAAGGTGCAGTTTACAGTAGCGAGATATGGTATTGCCAGCCATTTAGGATAGGAACTCTTTCGTGGGTCCTGCCGACAGAACTAACAAATTTTCCTGTAAGTATGTTTTTAATTATGAAAGACATTCCCGTAAAATAGATCTCATTTGTGAATCTCGTTTGTATTGGGAACGGCGTTAGGTACAAGCTTTATGTAGCCGTAATACCGGACTTATTCATAAGAATCATCCGTCATGGATGAAAAAATAGATACAAGCAATCATAGCGCTGCATCACATGGATGAAAGGCAAAAGTTACGGGCGGGAAGTACAAGGTTGAAGAAGAACAATTTGTTCTCTATAGGGTGTATCAGAAGGGTGTGGTACTGTAAAGGTTGTCCAAAGTCAACGTAAGAAGTTCAGTCAACTTTATGTAGTGCAGGCCGGCTATAATTTAGCGCGGGTTCCATTCGAACGTTCAAGCAAGTTTAGAACGGGGTATCAAATATTTTATTAGGTTTTTTGTCTAGGAACAGATTGAGCTAGTTTAGTTGGCAATATGTAAAGACGTCAATAAAAACAAGTAAATATAAACGTAAAGAAATCGTATCGTTGTTTGATTCATTTGAAAGGCTCATCAGCCCTTCACAGTACAAACCATCAAACTGAACAACTTTGGGCTCCCACACATAAACACGATACGACGCCACGTCGTACAATGCCAATGTCAGACAATGCCATTACGTTGAGATCTCGCCTTCAAGCATATACAAGACAGCATGATACATGCCAAGTCTGTCACGCAGCCGTCCGGACAATCGTTGACGGTCACCATCTGACAATGAGTGGTGGCACCTTTGTTATATAAATCGAAGGATTTTACGACGCGACGTCGTATCGTGTTTATGTGTGGGAATCCTTTCTCGATAAGACCAATATCGTAATAGCAAAAAAATATCAGCCGTCCCAAACATTTGAGTCGAGTTGTTAATTACAGTTGATATTTTTTTCGCGACTTTGATGTTGGTTCCATGGAGAAAGTTGTTCAGTTTGATGGATTATACCACAACCTTAAATATGACTACACCTTTCTGACACACCCTGTATAATCAGAGCTGAAAGGACACTGACAAGCATATAGCTTTTTAATGGAAACGGGAAATATTACGTAATTTTTTATAGTATGACATGAAGTCAAGAATTTCGTTGTTGCGTTTGCATTTACCTTGAAAATATTTCAGTAGTATAACATGGAAAGCATTGCAGATTAGAAGAATGTGGACACAGCTAAGCAGTTTCCTAGTGGAACCACTAAATGTGCATGTTTTCTTTGATCCTAGCAGTTTTATAACATGTAAGAACAAAACAAAAAAACATTTCAGAAAATTCTGACCGTTGTAATTTAGTGTCATAATTTCATTTAAATTCAACACTCAATTCAATTCAAGTCAATTTTGGGGCATTGCAGTAAGCCAGGTCCTTACCACTTTTTGTCAAGACATTTTGTCAAGACAATTTTTAATTATTATATTATTATTTAATTATTTTTAACAAAGAAATGGATTAACGAACTTTATACCAATTTCTATATCCAGCAATGGACTGCTATAGGCCATAGGCCTGCCTGCTATGATACCAATTTCAACCATATGCAAGAGGAACTAAAGTTTACTTTGAACTGTCGTAGAGTCGGTATACTTCAGAGTCTATTCCGATAGATTCTGTCAATTCTAACAGTCATATCATATCAGGCACATTTTATTCGGTCCTCAATTTCATTATTGCGACGCACACATTAAAAATATAAGCAGTGACTTCATCGTCTCTTCTAAGCTTCATTCACACACCTCGGCCTGTTCACACGCAGCTGATCAGTAAGATATTTTGCGGTTATAAGTTGGAATCACACATCGTCAACATCCCACTGTTTATACAGTCCTTTCAAGGTTATATTACCTCTGATTGTGCATCACTGACAAAAGCACATTGATCTTTATATTCGTTGAAATAAGGTCGTTGTTGAGTTGCTGCCACTATTCTAGTTAAAATAAGGTTGCTGCTGTCAGAGGTAATTGTGAAAGGACTATACGGTTAAAAACAAATGTAGTATAATACTGTCATTGTTTCCAAAATTATACAGTAAAATGTCTTACTGGTTATCACCGTGTGACCGGGTCTCCGAGTCAGGGTTTTCCGAGTTCTGGTTTTTGACCTAACACTAGACGACCTAAGCCGAGAAATGTGAAAAGTAAAAAAATATAGTATTTTTTCTTCTCGTTTCTGACGGAACAATGAGCTCGGAAGGCTCTGACTCTGATATGTAGGTGACATTAAACAAAATATATGTGTTGGCCCGCACTGCGAAATCTATCTGTACGATTTAGAATATATTAGAATACTCATTATTATGTACACCAAATTACAGAATATAAATATTACAAAGGGTGAAACAATGTCTTATCGCTAAGAGTGATCTTTTAAAGACAACCTTTGGATGAATTAAAAAGGGGAAGGAGAGACAAACACTGTAGGTAGTCTGTGGTGTACCATTTACATAATACAATAAATATATACATAAAGTATATTAAGCTAATCCAAATAAATTTTACGGCGGTTTAAATTCTGTGTATTGAATTTAAATTCGAATTCTGTGTAATTGTTAACTTACATTTATGGTTTAATTAAGGGCTGATTTTTTAGTCATCTGATAACTTTATCCGAGTAATCATTTTGAAATTTTGACTATTATAAACTGTTGAACGTCAATTTTATTCTTCAAATAAAACTTATCGGGCGATGGGAAAATTGGTCCGTAGTCGTATGGGAAACACTTATCGTATTTAGTTTTAACGTGTTTTTCTTTGACATCTAAACATTTGTTTTTCCCCAAAATCTGCATACATTTTATATCATGTAGATTTTTGGAAAAAACATCACTTAGCGTTTTTTGCAGTGCGGGCTAGCTCTAAGTGATATAGTCGCTATGACATACAGCGCTACAAGGAGTTTTAGCCTTCGATTGACGTCGACACGGGGGCGCCGCTGGTTAAAATTTGTGATATTGTTTTGAAAAAAGTACTGAAAAACAAGATGGCGACGTTAAATCTGATTTTGGTCACACGCCCAAAGATCCTCGTACAGCCGTACGTAAAGGAGCCAGTAGTCACGTGTTCGCCGTATTATGATGCGGGTGTCGTTTGTTCTGCGTCCCTCACATGTCCGCGGCGTGCTTCTGTATGGCGCGCGGCTGGTGGTGCGCGCGCCGCCGCAGCTGCGCGGCCAGCAGCGCGCGCGCGGCGGCACCGCAGATCTCAGCGCCGTCGCGCGCCGCGCACACGCGCGCGCTGCCGCCCAGCGAGTTGCCGATGTGACTGTACAATTTTTGGCTAAGTTTATTAAGGGGGATGCGCTTTTATACAGAGTTACAGGTTAAGTCGACCTAGATCCTTTAAGAGGTTTTAGTTTTCATCATTCCTAGCTCATTTGACTATGAAACACCCCACCCCAAACCTAACCCATATTGAGATATTGGATTTTGAATTTTTTTTAAATAAAATGAAGATGTTTTTGTATAATAGTCCTTTTTTACGGATTTTGTGCCTCTAATTTATAATGTTTTTGCTATGTTTGTGTAGTAAATTAGTTTGTTTATTACTCTCAACACAAAAAAACAAGTAACTGAACCAACTGGGTAGTAGTCGACGATTGAAAGTTTAAAAAATAAACAAATTTGTGTAAACATTTTTTTTCTTTTAAGAATATTTCAAAAGTCTATGACAGTTATGCTGCAGATGTACTAAATAAAATCTACGTTTTTTTTAGCTAACCAACAAGGTATAAAAAGCTAGGGTATTATCACAATTCTTAGAAAACCCTTTTATGAAAGTTTTTTATAAGAATTGTGATATTTTTGCTACTACCTGGGACTCCCAGGTAGTAGCAAAAAATACGATACTATTGTCCTTCGATGGAGCTGTGGTGCGTGCAAGCGGGACGATTTATGTAGATGTGAGCGAGATAGATTATTTTCGGCCATTTTGTTGTTATTCTGTTTGGTTTTAGTCTGCTTACGCGATTCGTCCGTAGTAGATGTGATACTTAGCGCTCTTGGATTGTTACTCGACTTGGCTTGTGTTTCTGGACTGTTTTCCCTTCGATTTGTGACTGTGCTTGTTAACTGGACTTTGATACGTGCTTCTGATTTGGAACTGTTGACGATGACGACCTTCACGAACGAGGAATATGCGGATATTTTAATTTGTTACGGATACTGCAACTGTGTATCCGTGCGAGCTCAGGATGAATACATTGCACGTTATCCCGGACTCCGAGTACCGGATGTCGGTGTCTTTGACGGAGTTTACCGGCGACTAAGAGAGATTGGCTCTATTTCGAGGCCACGATCAGACCTAGACAGACCACGTGTCAATGATGACGATGAAGAGCAAGACAATGAAATAGTGTAACGGTTTAGATCGGATCCAACTACTTTCACTAATATTGTTGCCCGAGAACTTGGACTATCACAGTGGAAAATGTGGTTTACAGTGAATACTGCAGGCCTTTATCCCTACCATTAGAAGAAGGAGATCCTGTGAGGAGGTTAGATTTCTGCAGATTCATGCTCAACGCAGATTTAGAAAACCCAGCATTCTTAAGACACATCTTGTGGACAGATGAGTCAAAATTTGATAAAGACGGCATCACCAATTACCACAACGCTCATTATTGGGCTCCGAAAGAAGACAGAAATTCCAATAAGAAGCGACCAAAGGGATCACAAAGACGGCTCAGTTTGAATGTCTGGATGGCAGTAATCTCAAACCATTTGATTGGGCCATATTTTCTGCCTGACTATTTAAATGGGGAACATTATGAAAACTTTTTAAGAAACGATTTACCTGAATTACTGGAAGATTTACCCCTCAATTTAATCCGAGATATGTGGTATCAACATGACGGTTGCCCTGCACACTGCCGAAGAAGTGTCAGAGAGTGGCTAGACATTAATTACCCCAACAAAGGGATTGGGAGAGGTGGACCCATACCGTGGCCAGCCCGAAGTCCCGACCTGACCCCCATGGATTTTTATACATTGGGCCATATGAAAAGTTTAGTTTATAATGAACCTCATCCGATCTCATCTGTTGATGTCTTAAGACAGAAAATTATCGATGCGGCAAACGAAATTAGAAGAGGCTCAACGGCTGGTGTGGTTAAAAGTGGACTAAGGCATAGAATGCGAATATGTGTGCGGAACAGAGGCGGACATGTGGAACATGTATTGTATAAAATAAATAGTTCAAAATCAAAAGTCATTTATTCAAATTAGGCTGAGAATCAGCACTTTTCAAACGTCAAAATTACAAAAGACAGTCCCCCAAAAACGCCCGCCCTTCGCCACTTCCTAGTGCTATCGCTGGGAAGAAGAAGTGGCGGAACAAACTCCCCAGCAGCACAGCTGTCTGTTTAGTTAAAATATATGTAGTTGCATGTATACAATACTAGGAACCTATGTTCAGTAATGAACATTACAAGAAGCTTAAATTATTTGCCATATTATGTCAGCTAGCCACGCCAATATACCAACAAATATAATAAAAACTATACGTACTCAAGCTAAAAAATAATTAATTAAAATAAAAGCCTCCAGGCATAAAGGGCGTGACAGCTTACATATTTATGCATTGCTGGGTTCGTCACATAGCTGTCACTTGCAGTTACAGATAATGAACTAGGACCATCGATGTGAAATAAATGAGTTAATACTAATAACAGTAACCTGTCAGTACCTAAGCTAATTCTGGAGAAAGAACATGAACATTGTCTTGAGTCAATTAGGGCGACCAACTATTCTTATCGTGTAAGTAGTCGTTGATGGAATAGTAAGCCTTTGAACAAAGGTTGGATTTTACTTGAGCTTTAAACGCATTAAAAGGCAAGTCTAGCAAAGAAGAGGGTATCTTGTTAAAAAAGGTTATACCAAGCCCAACAAATGAGTTATGAACCTTATGAAGCCGGTGAAAGGGGGCACGTAGTTTGTCCTTATTTCTAGTGTTAACACTGTGAATATCACTGTTTTTAGTGTACAAGTGCAAATTTTGCCTAATATATAGGATGTTGGCGAAGATGAATTGTGATGCAACCGTGAGAATACCAATATCTTTAAAAATTCTCTTAGAGAAACTCTGGCACCTAGCTGGTAAATTGCTCGAACAGCTCGTTTTTGAAGGACAAATATATTTTGTATATCAGCGGCTTTGCCCCACAGCAGAATACCGTAGGACATAACACTGTGAAAATAACTGAAATAGACTAAGCGAGCTGTATCAACGTCAGTGTATTGTCTTACTTTCCTGACGGCGTAGGCAGCCGAACTGAGCCTTCCTGCTAGACTTGATATATGAGGTCCCCACTGAAGTTTGGCATCTACTGTTAGTCCTAGAAAAATTGCCGAGCCTACTGTTTCAAGCACCTCTTTATTTAAGACGATGTTGGGTCCTAGATTTCTGACATTCGGTAAGGCGAACTTTACACATTTCGTTTTCTTGGCATTGAGAACTAGGTTACTTGACGTAAACCAATCTGTAACTATTGTGAGTGCACTGTTTACGTCGTCAAAATCTTGTCTATTCCTGTCTACTTTAAAAATAAGAGAGGTATCATCTGCAAACAGTACAACGTCACAGATGCCCTTCAAATGGAATGGTAAATCATTGATATATACTAAGAACAAGAATGGACCTAATATTGAGCCTTGCGGAACACCTAACTGAACTGGTAGCCCGGAAGATTTCGCGCCATTAACATCTACACATTGGACCCTATTATGTAAATAGGAAATTATTATGTTGAGAGCCTCGTTTCTGACACCGTAATGATGTAACTTACGCAAAAGCGTGTCATGGTGCACGCAATCAAAGGCTTTAGAGAGATCACAGAAAACTCCAATAGCATTTTGCGAGTAAATGTTGTTAAAGCTATTTAGTTTGTTTTATTTCGTTTGCTGACCCAAGTGATAACTTTGTCCTTAATTACAGTTATTTTTTACTACTGCCTGAAAAAGAAACGTAGATTTTATTTAGTACAGTTTGGCAAGAAAGTCCTGAAACGGAACTAAAATATTTAATAATTGGGAACACTTGCTCTGCCTTGTCGAGTAAGGTACATATTCTGTCATTTCTTGTAATCGGTGAATGTTTCTCGTGTTTATTATTTATTTATTTGCTTTATCGTGGTGATACTGGTGACCCATTGTGTTCATAATGAACAGATCTGTTATTCGCAACTCCGCAAGAGCGATAATTTATAAAGAATACGTGAGATGTTTGGCGGAACTCGACGCCGGACAAATTTTATCCTATCTCAACGATGTGTTTAAAAGAACCGCTGAAATGACAGGTAGAATTATATTTTATACGTGTAATTAGATCTAATGTGTGTATTTCAAGGTGCAATATCTATTATAAACCTTTTATACAATTATTGAAATGTACATTCACGAATTTGAGGTTATATTTACAAAACACATTCGGAATGCGACGCGTTCGTATAATTTTGATACTTTTTGTTAATACTGCATAAATCACTGAACAAAAATAACTATAGTATTTTTTAGGTAAATCCATCAGTACTATAAGGCGAATTGCGATTGAAGGACAAGGTGCCAAGTGTTTTACAAGACCCCAGGTTTTGTAAAACATAAAATTGTCTCACATAATGTGGGATTAGTTGACATCAAAGTATTTTGAAATACCTGATAATTTTATTTTTAATTCATTAAATTAAATAACTGCAAATGTTATCGTTCTAGGCAGTGGCTGAACAAACGTTCCAGAGCTTTTCTTTTTTTAAACCGTTGTAGTCGTGCTATATCGGGTTACAACATGCACGATAGTGGCGCCACCATTATTTTCACGAAATTTTTTGCCAAGCTGTACATCTGCAGAATAACTGTCAGACTTTTTTTGAAATATTCTTAAAAGAAAAAAAAATTATACAAAGGAGATGTTTGATTTTGGGCTACCACCATGTACAGTCACGAACAAAAGTATGTATACACTCGGCTTTATTCAAAAGCGATTTACTCCTTTATTTTTGAATGAAATTTTATCTTGTTACGAACATAGCATTTTCGAACCCATAGGTTTATGTAATGAGTCGTATTTCAACGTTGCATTCGTTATGTCACGAAAAAATCACAATTGAAAGTTGCCAAGTGTTGACATATTGGTGCTCGTTACTGTACACTACATAGATAAATAGGAAAAAAATAGGGGATTTTCATAAAAATACAAACAAATTAATTTGAATAAAAGTACAGGCGTACGCAAATGACTATTACGGAAGTTTTTTAATAGGATAACCCTATTATGGTAGCCATGACAGCTGTGTTTGACATGACGTTTGACAACTTTTGACAGTTTAACTTTGCCAATGCCTGCCTTTAATTGAATCTTTGAATCGTTGTATTCGCGCGTAATGGATTGGGATGTGTTTCGGAGTTTTTAGTGTTTTTTTTTGTTTGCGACGTCAGTTTACTACTACGGACATTGATTGATTGCTTCACAGCTCACTACTCTCCTATGAATTATTGAATTCCAGGGTATATTGATAGGCGGCTAACAGCGCCTAAATAATGAAACACCAGGTCAGTTTGATAAACAAAATAACGTTCAAGCCTTCGTTTCTTGCTCCACTTGACACAGATATAACCAATCGTTTAAATAGGTAATATAAGATGTACTACCGCAATCGGGTAGAATATTCTGTAATTCTATTTTATTATTATAACTAATAAAACCCAAGTATTTCCGGTATTCGTGTTTTGTTTTTTTTTTCACAGCTATTACAGACATCAATTAAATGTCATTGTCATAGTGACATTTCGCATATTGCTGATCCACCTGTCCACCATATTTATTTTGTGTTGCTCTCTTTGACCGATTCGATTTAATTGTAATGTACATTAAAACGAAGTCAAATTATAGAAAATTAACATTAAGAAACGGTTACTATATTGTATAGCAATATTTACATTTAGTGTACATAGTGCTAGCCCAGGCTCCATACATTTTTGGAACATCTCCTTTGTTTATTTTTTAAACTTTCAATCGTCGACTACTACCCAGTTGGTTGTTACCTTTTTTTATGTTGAGAGTAATAAACAAACTAATCTACTACACAAAAATAGCAAAGGCATGATAAATTAGAGGCGCAAAATACGAAAAAAAGGACAATTATACAAAAAATCTTCATTTTATTTAAAAAATAATCAAAATCGAATATCTCAATATGGGTTAGGTTTAAGGTCGGGTGTCTCATAGTCAAATCAGCTAGGAATGATGAAAACTAAAACCTTTTAAAGGATCTAGGTCGACTTAACCTGTAACCCTGTATATACGAATATATACAAGATATTACAAAATCTTGGGTACATTATGAAACTAAACCTTATGTATACTAAATTACAAGTTATTTTTACAAATATACATATTTGTCTTCATTTTTAGAAACATAATTGCAAACGCAAAATGCGTACAAATGGTGAATTTAAGTATTTTAACATGCTTCACTCACCGGACCATGTGGAAAGGCACGTGTTGTGTGGACAGCCATTCGAGCGACCCGTTAACATCCAGCAGAGCGGCGCAGCCCACGAACTTAAATGCGCTTGCGCAGGAGAAGAATACGATCACTCGGGCACCATCCTAATTGACAAAGATACAGATTTCAAATAAGAGTCAAAGAAAGAATCAACGTTTATTTGGACACAGTTCGGGAAACACAAAATACAATGAAAATACGTTTGTAAGCATAAAGAAAAGTTACCCAATGACAGTAATTGGTTTATTTCATTACTTATCATAATATTAGTGTCCGACCGAAGCTTCGGCTTCGGCTTCGGCTTCGGCCACCTTCGGCCAAAAAAGCACCTTCGGCCAAATCTTCGGCTTCGGCCATTTGCCGAAGGTTTGGCCGAAGCCGAAGGTTTGCTAGTTGTCAAAATTTGAAATTTACTGAACGATGCTAGAGCGAGACGGAGAGTGTGCAGAGCAGCAGAGTTTCGCCGCGCCGCCGCACCGGACCAAACGAATCGCAGTTAGTAAACTAAATTTAAGTTCAATGCATCTTTTTCTTTCTGTTTAATTTAGAAAAGGACAGAAGATAAATATTAGTTTAGTCCTGTCAAATTAGTCAGCGCCTGACGTAAATTGACGTATTTTTAGCAGCCATGTTTTTAATCACGTCTAACCTGTCTATGGAGTATCTTAATTTGACAGGAGTAAACTAATATTTTATCTTCTGTCCTTTTCATAATAAAATAGAAAAAAAAGATGCACTGAACTTAAATTTAGGTTAGTTTGTGAACAAGGGAATCGGCGCCAATGTCTAGTTTAAAATATTTTATATTATCTAACGTAATCGTCTGATAATTAAAAAAATGTGACTGATTATTTGATTATTTTTGTTAAAATTACTTTAAGTAAATAAATATTTAATTAACATTGTATATTTGAAACTTTTATTTTAGACAATATTTTATTACCTACTTGTATATGTTGGTCACTCGGCTCGTTATTGGGCTATATCTCTAAAGCTCTCACAATATGTATCTAGTATATTCTGAGATCAAAGTAACTATCGTATTTCTCAAGGTCAATGACACCTTCGGCTTCGGCTTCGGCTTCGGCCGAAGGTTTTGGTGAATACCGATTAATCGGCTTCGGCTTCGGCTTCGGCCAGAATTGCACCTTCGGTCGGACACTACATAATATGTACTTAAAAACTTAATTAAGACTGAATTACAAAATGTAATGGAAATGGAATGACCGTCAAAAACGAACGCACACTTACGGAGTAACTGGAACTTATTTAGAACAGGATTTGGACAGAAACTACAGGCTATTCTCAATTTTCGTTACAACAAGAGATTTGTGGTAAAGGCAAACTTGTATACTATAAATAGACTAGCGAGCGACCTACTCCTGCTTCGCGCGGTTTTTAGGACTTGACAAAACAGATTTCTTTATTCTATGTAAGTTTAATATTATTGTATTATACACATAAGGCTCCCCGAACAAATTCTTTAAATTATGGTGATAATCTGGATCAAAATGCTTTGCGTAGTTTAGAAGAACGCGGATACATAGACAAACACGAAACGCGACTTTTATTTATATTACGTATAGAATAATACTGTAGTAACTTTCTTTTTTAGCAGACGATTACATTTACAAAAAAAAAAAAACACGATAAATACAAATATAAAAACGTTTAGAACTCACCTGTTTAATCTTCTGCAGTTTCTTAGCAGTGCCTTGCGTGAAGGGATACGTGCCAGTGCTCTGTGCGAGCTCCACACTATGCGCATCATCTGCCTTCGCTACAAAGTATCGCACATTCCCCTCTCCAGTATCCCCGTATTTCTCTATATTTGCCAACAAAGTCTTCCCATTCGGTGACATAGGACTCTTCGGGCCGCTGTACGACTGAGGGGAAAATGGTTGCGGAACATCATTCCTCCACCCCCCAGGTCTTCCCTGACCGTTCCTATACCCCCCTCCATACGCGTTATTATAAAAGTTTCCTCCCGGAAATCCGCCATCATTTGGATTTTGGTTATATTGAGGGTAGTATTGTTTATTATCGTGACCGTATTGCTCATTGTTTTCTAAACGTGATCGCCAGTTCGGTGAGTCTACAGTTAGCGGTTTCGGTCTCTGTCCGATACCGCTCGGTTGATTGAGACCAACGTTTTTCTCTTCAGAGCCCATTAGGTGGACCACTGTGCTTAGTATCTGTTCGTCTAAAGGCGTCATTGGTTTCGCCGGGTTCGACATACGACGGATAACTAAGGCGCATAGTTTTTGTCGGAGATAAAATACGCTTATAGCGTCTGAGGCGTCGGCGGTAAACGCCATCCAATCATCTAGGGTTATCACAGCCGTGTCAGGAGAGGCATTATTCTCATCTGCTTCACTGTCCGAATCGCTTGACAGCCCTGGCGGGTTAGCGCGTTGAGTTAAAGCTCCTATTGGCAACCTTAGCGGCCCACCGAATAACGCAACCGTTAGGGGTGTAACTAAGGTATTACACCTTATAAAACAGAACCTTCCAGCTCTAGAAATTTCTTCAAACACGACCCAGTCTGTAGGAAGGCTATGCACAGATTTCTGTGAGCCAGTCAATCCACCTCCTTGGTGTAATGTGGAACTTGGGTGGAAAGCCACTTTAACTTCTTTAGAAGTCCTTAAAGACGCAGAATCTCTGTCCACACGAGCTATTGAAGGATACAGCCCGCTTACTAACACCGCTTTCACAACATGCCACTTTTCAGAGTTCAAATTGACGTCTTTAATATCACCTGAACCACGAGCCTTAACGAGGCATAGAGCCCTTAGCTGGGCAAGTAACTGAGACCTGTATCCGACAATCATTTCCATGGTAGCGCCACAAATAAGGTTTTTAGCACAGAACGCGCGTTCCGTACCATTCGCTCGGGCAGTCTGCCATGCTTGGAACGCTCGTAACAACGCCATATGATCCGAATAACTATCAGCAGCAAACTCCTTACGTGCCAGACTTCCTTTCTTCCTATTCTCCGGATTCATCGATATCTGGAACGGTTCCTTATTCGCCAAACTACACACTATCGTCAATATAGGATCGAGGCACTTCATAACACACGCGTAGAGCAACATCTTTCCTAGTTTAGGTTCTACGGTCAGATCTAGCAAATGCTGACCGATCTCTGTCAGATCCTCCATAGGGGTTAACGCACCAATAGTCTTTAGCAACGATACGGCGTTTCTCACAGCCAAAAACGAAGGAGGTTCCAGAGCCTTCGATAGAAAGTCTGCAATGGGAGTATTACCAGTCGCAAGCAGCTTAGTATGAAGACACAGCTCTTGTAAAGGTACTCTCAGAATTTCCGGTACGGAGTTCAAAGGTAAGGTGTTAAAGCGACGTTTGGAACACATGTGGAAGCAATGGCCTGGTTTCGTCCTGCCGGCGCGACCAGCCCTCTGTTGGCAACACGCGCGAGACGTCCAAACACATTGCAACGAGCAGACACCGCCATTGGACTCGTAATACTTCTCTTTCACCTTACAGGAATCGACCACATACACCACATCATCTATAGTAATCGAAGTCTCGGCGATATTCGTCGATATTATAATCTTCCTTGCGTTAGGTAGGGGGTTAAACACTTTCTTCTGGTCCAGAGTCTGCATATTACTGTGCAAAGTAAATATCTGGTATTTCATCACATTCATCTCTGAACAGGATTGTATCATGTCCCTTAGTGTCACTATGTCGTCATATCCTGGAAGGAAGATTAGGATACTTCCTTTGGGAAGGTTTACGTGTATATGCTTAATTAATGCTAGCATAAGATCATGGTCGATCAATTCTTCTGAAAACGTGTGATGGTATACATCTAGGAGGAAGTTCTCTGCTGCGCTGTCATCTTCCGCGTTATCCTTGGGTTCCTCAGTCAGGTTGAAGGTGGAGAGGATTTTAGCGCAGTCTGTGTGGTTGTTTTCTACGGCGTAGTCGTATGCGGACTTGCCGTCTTTGTCTTTTGCTGATGGGTCGGCACCTGGAACAAAGATTTGGGAATGTATTTGTATATTTATTGCCGCTGTTAGTCGCTTTTGGTCATGAATGTCCGATTTGCGCAATGACTACAATCCTTTCTTTACTTCTGACAACAGCAACCCAATAGCCACCTTAATCAATGTTTCTTAAAGTGATGCAAAAACAAAGATAATACAACTTTGAAAGGACTCGAAAAGAACACGAAAACGTTGATCGCTTTTGGGGTTTGTCACATTAAACTTGTTACTTGTCAATTTATAAGTATACTGTCCCGGCCCTAAATACAGGGTTATTTTAAATTGGCTAGCTAAACTCCGCAGAAGCGATGGGTATCGATACTTAAATATATATAAATAAACTAATTTTGTTTTTTTTTTTTGTGAGGTCATCAACCGCAGTTATTGTAGTCACTTGAAATATCAGTTTAAAAAATATTTTTTTTGTGTAAACTTCACTGACGTGATAGTTATCGATATCTGAACACGATAAAACAGTCTTTATCAACTCATACTTCAAGTTACAACACTAACAGCGTGTTTACCACTTTGTGCCTTAAAAGCTTACCGATCTGCAACATCTGCGCGATGGTCTCGGTGAGTCCCCGACTCGCGGCCGCCATGAGGCCGGTGCGCTTGGTCTTGGAGTGTCCGCACGACACCGGGACTCCTTCCGAGATGTACATGTACAGGATTTGGGTGAATGAGTCCTGGGGAGCAAAGTTTAGCTTGTGAAAACATCAATATAGCAGCTAATATAATTAAATAGATTATAATTCTGTAAATACATATTTGTTACGGCCGCGAATCATATTTTAATCAACGTACAACTTAGTACTGACCAGCAAATTGCAAAAAAAACGTAAGAAAATTTGAATTTCGCGGGCTACCTTGGAGCATCCACCTTAAGACTTCTCATTTGGTCCATTGTGCGTGATTTTGGATATAAATGTAATAAAAGTAGTACTCCAGACCGCATTTCGGCCATAGTGGTCAATCTCAACAGAGAGTAGCCTTCGGAGCGAGAGATATTACAGTGCAGGCGCCAGCAGACACAGCAGAAGGCCAATTCTCGTAATTCAAAACGATCGAAAATCTAGTCAAGTGTCAAAAACTTGTCAGTGTAGAGAAATTACACGTATTTTTGACAGATGGAGACTGAGATCAGACTGTGAACGTTCTTAAAATTACGAGATTTGTCCCTCTGGTGTCTGCTCACACACTTGTATTCTTCCCACACTCTCATAGTACTCAGACGGTAATCCGACACTCTCTCGCGTTATCAGACGTGCGCGCGACGCACGTACATAAGTGTAATACTAACGGTTGTGGTCATAGAACGTGCGACTAGGACGGGGAATATTTTTGACGGGACTTCTCTCTCGCTCCGCCGAGAGCTCTCCAACCCCCCCCCCCACTCCTTCTTCTTAATATCAACTAAAACTCTAGTGACAAAGTAACGGGTTACGAACCAGTGTGCCTTCGTTAAAGCACTCGTCAAGAAACTCGTCCATGTCGGCCTGCAGCGAGGGCTCGATCACACTCTCTTTGTCTTCTTTAAAATCCTTACTACTGCTACTGCTACCTGCGTCTTCTTGCTTTTGGCCTGGATACAGAATTATCAAAAATTTTAAAATGGTATTCGTAAACTTAAATCGACATTATTACAAAAAAAAAAGGTTTTGCTTTAAATCATCAAACCATCGATTTTTTTAATATAGAACTTTATTCCGACATACTTCATCAGCATCATCCTTTCAGCCGAAAGACTGGACATAGGTCTCCGCCAAGCATCGCCTCTTCAACCGGTTCTGTGTTCACCAGATAATCGATCCACCTTGTAGAAGGCCTTCTGACATACTTACAAATTCTAAATACAAGAACTGATTTTAAACCCGAGTCTAAGTCCTCAATTTCGTATTAAAAACTTTATCAAAGTTGTAATAAGATTCAAAATACATAAACCTCCTCCAGTCCTCATTTCGTTCCGCTGGAACTCATTTTAAATGATAAATGACTTTATTTTGTAAGTAGGTTTGTACAAACACTTTTACACGTCAATCATATTTTAAAAACTAGATAACGGTAGTGTTTCATATCTGACTAATCTGAGAAAAAAGGCCGAAACCATGTAGATCGATGTCTGAGATGGTCTTTTGAGGATGGAAAAAAAGATGGTGTTTTGTAATGAGACTAAATGGATTTGCTGGCCAAAGTTTGTTTGCCATGTTACAATAATGAGATTCTCACAAAAAAGGAGTAGCAAAAAAAAAAATTGTTCAAGCTTTTCTTTTTTTTTTGTCTTTGCAAAAACTTGAAAATATGCATAATTTTGTGAATTAAAAGAAACTTTTTTAGCTCGTATGTTTTTCAATTTAAAATTTTCAATACATCACACTTCTAAATCGTCGCTAAATTACAATTCAACGAAACATACCTTCCAGCTGTGACCAGAAGCTGTTCCCGCTTTTGAGTTTGTTCTTGAGCTCCTTCTCAACTTGCGTCATCTTGGGCGTCTTGTACTGCGAGATCTTCAGCACGTCTTCAAGGTAGTAGCGCTGTACCTCGTGCAGGCGGCCCGGGATTGTGATCACCGGGCAGTTGTTGAAGTATCTGGGGAGAGGGGTGTTTCAATTGTACTGCCATAATTTGAAAATAAACGTGGGCGTGGGGAAGGGCGGTTTACGAATGGATGAATTGTGATTGATTATGTGGATATGGAAAGAATAGGAAATATAAACGTGATGGTTCAACGGGAGTATGAAAGACAAAACAATAATATGAATGCTCAATCTTGATATGTTAATTTTATTTTATCCTTCTAATTTTATAATTTGTATTCCTCATTCATAATTTATTTTCTCTATTTTTATCGTGTTTACACCTAGTTATATGTGCATGCTGTGGTCTTCTGTAATTGAAGGAGCAAACGTAAAAGAACCGTTTTTATTATTGTAAATTTCTATTGTAATGTGTTGTATCCTTTGTTGGAGATCCTCAATAAATAAATAAATAAAAACAACGTTTTGTGCTGACCCCAAGTAACATGGCAAAACGACTGTATTTTCATTCAATTTTTAAATCGCAGAATGAAAGCCAGACTAAAAGACACAGAAACGATGAAAACTCAAAAATCAAAATATTTTATTTCACATAAACCAAAATGGGCACTTATGAAACGTCAGAAGCTAATCTACATTCGCGACATATTCACCAAAAATGTAACCAAATATGAGTTTATGGAAAAATAACTTTAATCCATACACAATATAGGTTAGTTTACGCTACAACTTCAAACATTTTTATAACTTTTTCAATATTTCTAGTCACTCTGAAATCAACGAACGTTCACAGTCTGTCATCTCAGTCTCAATCTGTCAAAAATACCTGTAATTTCCCTACATTTTGACAAGTTTTTAACATTTGTTTGTCGCCGAGATGAGACTGCGACTAGATTTTGAACATTTTTAATTACGAGAATTGGCCTTCAGGTACTAGCTTCTGCCCGCGACTTCGTCTGCGTGACATTATCGCGCCCCGACCCATCGCGTGGCATCGCTTCGCCTACCCACGCTATTGCTTCGTTCGCGCTGAGCGTTCTTTATAGCTTTTTTTTTTGCTCGGCTCCTAACAGCCGCAGCGTGATGTTAAATAATTTAAAACCTTCCTCAAGAACGAGGGTATCAAATGCAAATAGAATTTTTGAACTGTTTGTTCCAGAGATTAGCGTGTTCAAACAAACAAACTCTTCAGCTTTATTATTAGTATAGATATAAATGGATAGATAACAAGACCAACAAACAATGGAACACATTAACCTAATTATTAATTAATTAATACAATAAGTTAGTCCAAGTTTCCTCCCAATGTTTTCCTTCACCGTATGTGTAATCCTACCAAGTTAGTATTAATTTGCATATTTACCTAGAGAGGTTTGGGGCTAAGTAATCAGCCAGACGGGTTGATCGGCAAGGTTCAGCTACGTTTGTTGCGGTACGCACCGAGTGGGTGACCATCTTTACGTACCGAGACCCCTCCATGCCTCGGAAAGCACGTCAACCCGTTGGTCCCGGCTCTCATTTGTGGATATTTGACAGGTTTTGCAGAAGCCCGGAAGTCCGACAACCAGTCTTACTGACCGTAAATCGTATTACCCAGTGACTGGGTTGTGGAGGTCAGATAGGCGGTCGCTCCATGTAAAATACGGCTGGTGTTGCCAACTGTTTGAGTTGGGAAAATGCTAGGGAGATGAAGATTTACCTGGAGAATATCTGCGTATCCATGGTAGCCGACATGAGCACCAACTTGAGTTCTTTAAACCGCGGCAGAGCGTCGCGCAGGGCGATCAGCAGGAAGTCGCTAAACTTGTCCCGTTCATGCACCTCGTCCACGAATATGTGTGTTACACCTGCAAGGTAATAATGCCTTTAGTAGTGCAGTTTTTTTTTACAACTTTATTAGATTACTTGCTGTACCCCGCGGCTTCACCCGCATTACTCTCGATTCCGTGGGAATATCGGGACCAAATATATCCTATGTCCTAACCCAGGTCATGGTCTACACATGTGCCAAATTTCATCAAAATCCAGCCCAGCCGTTTTAGCGTGAAAGTGTAACAAACAAACGTACAAGAAATCAAATCTTTTCTCCTTAAACTACTTTTTATCCTGGACCGCAGACGAAGTCGCGGACCTCAGCTTGTCAAAAATAAACAAGACTGCCGCAATTGTGGACGTATACATAACATAACATTACGCCTATTTTCCCAGAAGGGTAAGGCAGCAGAGCGTTTGGTATGGGCAATTTTATAATGCCACTAACCTGTGAGCGAGGTATCTCCTGCCATGAGTGTCCTGAGCAGCACTCCGTTGGTACAGTACGTAAGCACGGTGCGCGGACTGACGCGGGACTCTAGGCGGATCTGGTAGCCTATGGACTGGCCTATCTTCTCCATACGTTCGTAGGCCACCTGAGGAAAAAGATAAAAACATTACATACAAAAAAAATCATGAGTTATATACCTTGTCCATTAAGTAAACCGTTTTTTGACAGATGGAACTAGTGATTGCAGCAACACACAACACATTTATTGATATACGTACGTATTATATACATTATAATACGTACGTATATCAATAAATGTATGAAGCCATAAATGTATGCAAGAAGCCATAAATAAGATCATTCAATAAGATAAGGCAGTTTATATATTTATTTTATTACGTATTTTAAAGTTACGATCGTCGTTCTAAGACAGCTGTCAAAAAATGGTTAACCGAATAGACAGGGTATAATGGCATGGTTGTACGTCCAAGAAGCTGAAAGAAAGAAAGTCATATTTCGGAGTTCGGCAACTTAATTTCAACAGCGAAAGTACGCGCGGATTAGGTATAAAGTAAAAAAAAAAACTTTTTTACAAAAAAAATAACAACCTACTTCAAAAAAAAAAAAAAACACTATCTCGAAACACTATTTGGTGTTTCGAGATATCGCCAAGCGGTTAGTCGACTCTTTACGTGACCAGAGGGCTGGCCTGTTTCTTGGCCAAAGAATTAGCATCGCCATACAACGTGGCAATGCTGCCAGCCTTTTGGCCACTGTTCCTATTGACAGCGATGCGGACGAATTTTTTGATGCCCTATGATTCTTTTTTTTCACTTGTACATAATATGTATTATTATTTTAGACTTAATTTGAATCAAAATGTATTAATTAATTGTGTTACTAATAAAAATAATTTCGAAAGTCGGTGTCTTTGGTTTTGTATTTTCGTTTTTATTTACCAATTATATTTTTTTTTGAGTCTGTTAAAAAGTTGTGGTAAAGTTCGTTTTCTAATCCAAGATAGTAATCTGACATTAAAATTTTTTGTGTTTTAGTTTTTTAGTATAGAAATTACACCTGTCAAATTAGTATCTGGGTAAACAGAAATAAACAATAATATAAATCTCAAATAATAAACAATTTAATTTCCAGTGACTCTGGCCCATTGATAAATGTGGGTGGTGGATAATTTCTTAAATTTTTTTATAATATAAACTAGTGCTTGACTGCGATCCCGCCTGATGGAGAGCAATGATGCAATCGTGGTGGTGTGTCGTAAATACAATAAAGAGTAATCTATTAATCATTTTATTATGCAGGTTATTTACCTGGACAGGAAACTGATTTTATTTATTTGTGTGATACATTTTCATTGTGAATATTTACATAAAGTATGATTAAACTAGTATTAATAAATATATTGATTTAATGACTGGATTTTATGTATCTAATTATTTTATTTATAATTAGGTAGGTATTTAATTGTAGTGACTTGTTTTTTGGAACGAAGTTCTTTAACGCGGCTTGCGGTAGGAGTAAACTCGTAGAAATCCTCACGTAGGTAACGAAAAAGCGTTATACATTACACCCTCCATGCGACTTTCTCTCTCTTTATTATATACGAGCGTGTGTGCGTTCGAGTATCGCATAAGGAACTTCGATCCGACAGCAACAGATTAAAAAAAAAAACTTTTTTTTTTAAATCTTATGCTGTTTTTTTATAAATCTGTTACATTTTGATTATTGCAATTTGAGTTTTTTTTTTACATTTTTAACCGACTTCAAAAAAGGAGGAGGTTCTCAATTCGACTGTATTTTTTTTTTTTGTTTGATACCTCAACTCTGTTATTTAAAAATCGATTTGCAAAATTCTTTTTTTATTTGTAAGAATATACTTTCAGATTGGTCCCATAGAAATTTCATCAAAAACTGCTCAGTAGTTTGGTTTTTAAACCAAAATTACTGGTAAAAATTACAACTTAGAAGTGAAAATAAAAACATTTTGTAAAAAAAAAAACAACCGACTTCTAAAAAAGACACTACAAAGTGAAAAATAACTTTAATTTCGGAAGTCGGTGGCAAACAACGAAAATGCGACTCCAACGACACCGACTTCCGAAAATAAAGTTATTTTTAACTTTGTGGTATCTTTTTTGGAAGTCGGTTGTTTTTTTTTTTTTTGCTAAAAAGTTTTATGATAAAATTTTATTAATCTATTGCATTTGTAATCGACCATGTAAAATACCATTAATATTTGTACGACCAGTAAAGAAAAGTGTGAAGTTCAATAAATTACGACGAACATTCACTATCTATCTCTATGGTCACACTTCTAGCTCTACCAGTAAAAAAAACACTTACTCTCTCCGCCACAGATACAGCGGATATCCTCCTAGGTTGCGTGCAGTACATGCGTGCAGCGTTCTTATGTTCCTGACAGTAGTCTAACATCAGCTGGGGCAGTTGTGTCGTCTTGCCGCAGCCAGTAGCGCCTGCTACTATTATCACCTGCGGAATAAGCATTGGAATGAAGTATTCACGACCAATAGATCAAAGTTATGCGATATGTAACATGGCCCTGCATTGTTACACTTATATAATACTAGCTTCTGCCCGCGGCTTCGCCCGCGTGGATGTCGGAAATTATCCCACGGGAACGTACTGTTACGCGCCACAATTAATGCCTGATACACGGTGACATTATTTACCACTGGCGACATCTATTGTGGATTGGCAGAACTAACTGGCGCCATCTATTATGGAATAGTAGAACTAATAGTCACGCCATCCGTCAGCGCCATCTATTGACGAGTAGATATGACGTAGCTAGAACTTACTAGAACTATCGACATGTAGTCAGTCGGGGCCGGTATGTGCTCGAACATTCTAGACGGTTCTACAATAGAAGGTTCTGGAACTATCTGTGGCACTATATAAGGCCGGGAATAGCCGCGAGCAATCAGACTTGGTTTTGCGACACAAGCGAATACATCGAAAGCGATCTTCAAGTGCGACTTAAGAGTGATTGTGTTTTATAATTAGTGTGTTTTGAATTGTTGTTAGTGTTGATTAATTAAAGTGTAACTTTTGGGTGATTTTTATCGGCATTTTTATTGTCACGAACCCGAAGCTCGTAACAATTGGTGTCAGAAGCAAGGATTAATCATGCCGATTTTACCTAAAGACGACACGGAGGGTATCCGTACCCGGAGTCAACGCCAACAGGAGACGGACCAGAGACGTTTTGGTGGAGCTATGCCGCAGAGGTCGGAGGGCCAGCTACCAACCACGGAGGCCGACCCGCCCGCAGCAGCTCCAGCATCAGCAGCACCAGACCTTGCTGCCCTGATGATGATGCTGCAGGAACAGGCCCGCCGACAGGAGGAACAGGCTCGTCGGTTGGAAGAACAGCTCCAGCGGGACAAGGAGGAACAGGCTCGCCGACAAGAGGAACAGGCTCGCCGACAAGAGGAACAGGTTCGCCGACAAGAGGAACAGGCTCGCCGACAGGAGGAACAGGCTCGTCGGTTGGAAGAACAGCTCCAGCGGGACAAGGAGGAACAGGCCCGTCGGTTTGAAGAACAGCTGCTGCGTGACAGGGAGGAACAGGCTCGCCGACAGGAGGAACAGGCTCGCCGACAGGAGGAACAGGCTCGCCGGTTGGAAGAACAGCTCCAACGTGATAAGGAGGAGCAAGCGCGCCGCCAGGAAGAGCAGATGCTCCTTATGAAGGAACTTCACGCTACCTTAGGGAAGGACATGAAGGAGGTGAAGGATAAGGTTGCTCAACATGACGACCGCCTGTCGGAAGCTGAAATCCGGATCGACCAAGTGAGTAATCGGGTTGACAACGTGGTGGCTGACGTGAAGAAAACCGTGATGGCTGACGTAAAGAAAACGCTGGATTATCTTAATCTTGGGGATGGAATCGCAGCTCCCGTAGCTACAACACCTTCGCTACGTGGATTCAAAGTGCCACCGTTCGACGGAACTTCTTCCTGGTCGGCCTACAAAATTCAGTTTGAGGCTGTCATGAAGGCGAACGCTTGGAATAAAAGTCAGGCCATGACTGCCCTCACCCTAGGCCTGCGCGATCAGGCCCTAACCGTTCTGGAAGCTCTCGGAAAGGAAGTGACTTACGAGCAACTCCTTGAGGCATTGGAGGCTCGGTATGGCGACGCTCACCTGGAACACGTGTTTCGTGCGCAGCTCAAGGATCGCGTGCAACGCAGCAATGAAAACCTGCAGCAGTGGGCCCTTGAAGTGGAGAAGCTGGTGCGTAAAGCATACCAGTCCGTACCTGCGCTTATTGATGGGAACCTGGTGCAGGCATTCATCGACGGCATCCGTGACCTTGAAGTTAGAGCTGCTGTGAGACTCGGGCACCACGGGACGCTTAAGGACGCCTTGGCCCATGCACTGGAGGTGGAAGCCGTGCGACAGGATCATCGTTCCCATCGCGTCAGGGAGGTTGCAGCGGCTACAGTTCGCGACCGCAATAAAGGACACAGCCCTAGGTGCTACGGCTGTGGGGAAAGGGGCCACCTTCGATCCAGTTGCCCCAAGCGAACTGCTGAAAGAGAAGACGGCCGATCTCCAGAGGGCAGTGCAGCTAACAGCACCGCCCAGCAGCAGAAGCAGGGAAACGAGTAATAGCCAGGACTGCGGGGCGGGTGCTGGCTGATGTTCAAAGAGCCCCAAGGGTTTCGATCACACAAACCCAAGACGGGAACAGCCTAATCATCAAGGGCGAGATCAACGGAACGCCGTGTAAGCTGACCATAGACACTGGAGCCACTCGCACAGTTGTCAGTTCCCAACTCATAAGACGGTCCCTTGGGGACTCCGCATACAACCGAGAACACATTAATTTGGTAACAGCCACCGGTCAGCGCATACCCGTCCATGGAGAGAAGAAGATAGGGTTGAAGCTAGGCAACAGAATCTACCTGCATAATGTCATCGTGGCTGATATAATGGACGATTGCATCCTGGGCCTTGACTTTATGAGGAAGAATTGTTGCGAAATTGACGTCAAGCAAGGTGTTTTGAAGTGTGGACAAGAGGAACTTTTCGTGGAAGGGGCGTTACCAGGGAACGTGTACAGCCTTAAGAAGATTGTTCTTCCGCCGAGATCGGAAACGATTGTGCCGGTTAGTCTTCCTCGGAATCCTGGGAAAACTCAACGTTGTGTACTCGTGGAAAGGGTAGACGATGACCTTCCATGGAAAGTGGCACGAACTTTGGTCAGAGCCACCGACATCTCAGGGGTACGTGTGCTGAACCTTTGTGATCAGGAACAAATTATAGAAAAAGGCACACTACTCGGTACTTGCGAGGAAGTGGATTGGTTGCGTCGATGCCAATGTCTATCGACTGGGACCCTCAGCAAGGATGCACAAACAAGAGTGACCACACTTTTAGAAGACTGCCGCAGCGCTCTGTCCCAAAATGAAATGGTCAAGGCGAAGAAAATGTTACTCAAGTATGCCGATGTTTTCTCGTCAAACGATGCTGACATCGGCAGGACTGGCTTAGTTCAACACAAAATAAACACAGGAGATGAATTGCCTATCCGTCAGCGGCCAAGGAGATTGCCGGTTGCACGTGAAAAGGAAGTGGAAACCATGATTGAGGGGATGGTGAAGGATGGTGTTATTGAACCTTCATCTAGTCCATGGTGTTCACCTGTAGTGCTGGTAAGAAAGAAGGACGGCAGCATGAGGTTTTGTGTTGACTATCGTCGTTTGAACGACGTCACCAAGAAGGACAGCTATCCTTTGCCAAGAATCGATGACACGCTGGACATGCTTACTGGCGTAAAGTGGTTTAGCACGCTGGACCTGAAAAGTGGCTACTGGCAAGTTGAAATTGATCCTAAGGACAAGGAGAAAACTGCATTCTCGACAGGAAAGGGTCTGTGGCAATTTAAAGTTATGCCGTTTGGATTGTGCAATGCTCCGGCAACGTTTGAAAGGTTGATGGAACTTGTACTTACCGGGCTAATTGGCGATGCCTGTCTGGTCTACTTGGATGACATCATCATCGTAGGCCGTACGTTTGAAGAACATCTTCAAAACCTGGAACGCGTGCTCATGAAGATCCAGAGTGCCAACCTCAAGTTAAGTCCAAAGAAGTGTTCACTATTCAAACGGCAAGTTAGCTTTTTGGGATATGTAGTCTCTGAAGAAGGTATCCGCACGGATCCGGAGAAAATCGCCGCTGTCAAGGATTGGCCAATTCCAAAAGACAAGACGCAGGTCAGAGCATTTCTGGGTTTGTGCTCCTACTATCGGCGATTTGTCAAGAACTTTGCAGATATAGCCAAACCCCTGCATAAGCTAACCGAGGAAAAGCGACATTTCAGCTGGGATGGAAGTTGCGACATCGCATTCCAGGAGCTAAAGGACCGTCTGTGCAAAACACCTATTTTGGGGTACCCTGATGCGGGCAAGGAATTTATAGTTGACACAGACGCAAGCGACATAGGACTTGGCGGTGTGTTGTCCCAGCGGAATGGCGATCAAGAATTTGTGATAGCGTACTTCAGCAAGTCATTGTCGAAACCTGAAAGGAACTATTGTGTTACGAGACGAGAACTGCTTGCTGTGGTAAAGTCATTGCAGCACTTTAGCAAATATCTTCTGGGTCGGAAATTCCAGTTACGAACCGACCATGCTGCACTGAAATGGCTATTGCAGTTCAAAAATCCAGAAGGACAAGTTGCGAGATGGATTGAACTTCTGCAGGAATACGACTTCGTGGTCGAACATCGCAGCGGAAAATCTCATGGCAACGCAGATGCATTGTCAAGAAGACCTTGTCCTGAAGACTGCAAGCATTGTACTAGGCAAGAGAGTAAAGAAGTCGTACCTGTGAGGATGCTCAAGACAGACCTCAGCATCGAGTGGAAGGACAGCCTACAACGTGCACAGCAGGAAGATTCAGACATCAAGCCGATTCTGGAGTGGATGAAGGCCAGAGCTCCTAAGCCCAAGTGGAGCGACGTCTCAGCGATGAGTTCGATCACGAAAAGCTATTGGGCCCAATGGGACAGCTTGGTGATTCAGGATGGAGTCCTGTGCCGAAAATGGGAAAATGCTCGGGGAGATAGCTGTCATTTGCAAATGGTTGTCCCTAAAGCTCAAGTACCGGATGTTCTACAGCTGTACCATAATGGATGTTCAGGAGGTCATCTGGGAGTAAAACGGACTCTACTGAAGATACGAGAACGGTTTTACTGGGTCCACTGTCGGGACGATGTTGAGGACTGGTGTCGCAAATGTACAAGTTGTGCAGCTGTAAAGGGACCTCAGACTCGTAGTAGAGGTGCATTGAAATTGTACAATGTTGGCGCACCATGGGAGAGGATAGCCCTCGACGTTGCGGGGCCGTTTCCGGAAAGTGAAAGTGGCAACAAGTATTTCATGGTTGTGATGGATTACTTCACTAAGTGGCCGGAAGTCTTCGCCATTCCAAACCAAGAAGCTTCGACAGTTGCAGATAAATTAGTTTATGAAGTCTTCTGTCGTTTTGGAGTTCCACTAGAGATTCACAGTGATCAAGGAAGGAATTTTGAGTCCCAAATATTCCAGGAAACTTGTCGAGTTATGGGTACTCATAAAACAAGAACAACTTCTTACCACCCACAATCGGATGGAATGGTGGAACGATTTAATCAGACACTGGAGAGGTACCTAGCAAAAGTTGTGGAAAATCGACAACGAGATTGGGACAAGCACATACAACCGTTTTTGTTGTCATATCGAAGCGCTGTTCACGAAAGTACATCGGTGACACCAGCCTTCGCAAACTTTGGAAGAGAATTACGGCTGCCTGCAGACCTGATCACCGGAATACCACCTGATGCCCCATGCAGTATAACGGAAATGCGAATAACTTGCGGAATAAAATGAATGACATTTGTGAGCACGTCAGACAATCGGGCCAGCAAATGTCTGAAAAGATGAAAACCCGTTATGACCGTAAAATGAACAGTAAAGGGTTCGACGAAGGTTCACTAGTGTGGTTGCACAATCCAGTGCGCAGCAAAGGGAAATCTCCTAAGCTTCAAGCTAAATGGGATGGACCGTACCGGATTGTGACAAAGATCAATGACGTAACCTACCGGATACGGAAAGGTGTAAGAGGTACTCCTAAGATCGTCCATGTGGATCGATTGGCGCGTTATTATGGAGCCGATAATGCTCGGGACGAGCATGTCTTAGGAGGGGGCAGTGTTACGCGCCACAATTAATGCCTGATACACGGTGACATTATTTACCACTGGCGACATCTATTGTGGATTGGCAGAACTAACTGGCGCCATCTATTATGGAATAGTAGAACTAATAGTCACGCCATCCGTCAGCGCCATCTATTGACGAGTAGATATGACGTAGCTAGAACTTACTAGAACTATCGACATGTAGTCAGTCGGGGCCGGTATGTGCTCGAACATTCTAGACGGTTCTACAATAGAAGGTTCTGGAACTATCTGCGGCACTATATAAGGCCGGGAATAGCCGCGAGCAATCAGACTTGGTTTTGCGACACAAGCGAATACATCGAAAGCGATCTTCAAGTGCGACTTAAGAGTGATTGTGTTTTATAATTAGTGTGTTTTGAATTGTTGTTAGTGTTGATTAATTAAAGTGTAACTTTTGGGTGATTTTTATCGGCATTTTTATTGTCACGAACCCGAAGCTCGTAACAGTACTAACAGGATAAAATGTACCTATGTGCTTCCCCAGAATGCCATCTATCTCGCGGGCCCTTTGTGGCTAATTACAATAGAAAACCAATTGTGTCTCATTAGTGGTGATTAAGAGGGTACCTATATGATATCTTTACCTAAGTACCTACCTAATTAAGAAAAAAAACTCAATAACAGAAAATTAAATACCTACCTACCTAAATAAACCTATTTCTGATGATAACTAATCTAAACTCAATAAATAAGCAAAATCCCTAAAAACTAATATCTATACGAATGACTAATCCTACCTAACAGTATTATAAAATAACCTACGGTCACTACGTACACTATCAAATATACTACCTATACTTTAAAATTAAAATCTATACCTACAACTTATATAAAAATAAACCTAAATAACTCTAAAAACTAAAAGGAATAAAAATGAACTCCATTGCGGGTGACTTAACCTACGACAAACTTATTATTTGCGGTTGGTGCAGTAATCGGGTCTAGGGATCGAACCGCAAAATTAAGTTTGTTTTTTATTGTATATACTTTTCCGGGATAAAAAGTACCCAGTGTGGTGCCCAGGATATTAAAGAATAATTATACCAAGTTTCAACGTAATCGAACCGGTAGTTTTTGCGTGATGCCTGAACAAACAGACAGACAGACAGACAAAAAATTTTTTAATCACATTTTTGGGTTCGGTGTCGGTCTAGTAACACCCCCTGCCATTTATTTTTTTGATATTTTCAATGTACAGAATTTTCACTTCTACAGATTTATTATAAGTATAGATAGACTAGCTGTGCCCACAATGCGTGCATGTGCAGTGCGTGCATGTCGGAAAAGAAATTAATTTCATGGGTTTTAGTTTTTTTGCGCCAGACAAAAATCTTCAAAAAAAAAAAAAAGTAGCCTGCAGCTATCCAGTGAAGGTCCCATCAAAATCTGTCCAGACGTTTTGGAGATTATCCGGAACAAACAGACAGACAAAAAAATTAAAAATCGTTTTTTGTTTTAAGGTGGATGCTCCAAGGTAGCCCGCGAAATTCAAATTTTCTTACGTTTTTTCGCAATTTGCTGGTCAGTACTAAGTTGTACGTTGATTAAAATATGATTCGCGGCCGAAACCAATATGTATTTACAGAATTGAACCATGTAAACTCAATGTATTATTAGATTGTTGCCTCACCTGATTATGTAGAACAGCATTGATGAGGTCCTGCCTCTGTTCATACACCGGCAACTTCTCTCTGAACTTCAACAAATCTGGATTGTATTGTGTGTTGGGAACCTGAAACAGTTAGGATTTTATACATGGCCTACTTGGGAAAAGATTCAAATGTTTATTTTTCAGAATGTAACACTTTTTTTATCCGTGGCAATTGGGTAAAAATAAATAGTATATTGTGATCTATTCTTTTTGGAACTAAGTTCCTTATCGCGCGTTGCGAAAGGGGGCTAGACGGAAAAAATTAAGACTAAAAGTTGGAACGACACTTTTTGCTATAGTTGTAAGCCGTGCGGCGTGCGCGTGTTTCTCTGTCTGTCTCTCTCTCTCTTATAGAAAGCAAGCCAGTTATTTTCGTTTCGTCTTTCTATTTCGCATTGAACAGTGTGGTGTCGCGACGATTATTTTTGTTGAGTGTATACAGGTTTTTTGTACATAATAAATAATTTATAACTTAAAAAAATAAAATTTTATTACAATTCCTTCACTAATTAATCGAAAGGAACTTCGTTCCATCCGGGTGTCCCTTGACACCTCTCAAGTTTTTTTTTTTTTTTGTTTAAGGCGAACGCGTCAGGATACCCCGCGAAATTCGAACTTTTTTACGGTTTTTTGCAATTTACAGGTCAGTGTCAGGTCGTATGTTGATCTAAATAATTATAATCCTGACACAGACCTTCAAATTGCAAAAAACGTCAGAATATTTGAATTTCGCAGACTACCTCAGTGCATAACCCTTAAGTTAGTTTGAACAGGCAGTGCGATTCTGTAACCATCTCACCGTGAAAACTTAGGTGAAGTGAGCGTGGAGTGAGCTGTCATTCCAACTAATGCTAGGGATTGACACTATTGACAGCTCACTCTAACCTCACTTCACCTAACTTTTCACGGTGATATTTTCACAGAATCGATCGGCTGTTCTTAGTTTGGTAAAAAAACTTAGCAGAAAGTTTATACCTGTGCAACTCCATTATTCAGCTGCCCCATAGTCTTATGGGTGAGTTGTGGACTTCTCTCCTTCTCTGGACAGCTGCTAAGGTCATCCTTCTCCTTACTGGTGATAGGGAAGGCATTGCACAGCTCCGCAATACTGCACCGCATGTTAGAGTCCAAGATAAGCTTGGCATCATTTTGAATAATTGTTGAGCCAATGCGTTTGTATATTGTTAGATAGCGGTTCACACCTGTAAAGAATTTAGAGTGTTTTTTTGTTAGTGATAACTTATATTTATTTCTGTAAGTAGGTTAGGACCCAGGACAACATTATCAACCTATATATTTCCAGTTTTAGCTGACCTTGCATTGTATAGGCTTTTCGTACAATCAGAAGTCAGCTTATACTGGAAATGTATAGCTTGATGTGTTGTTGTGCATACAAAAACTTTTAAAATTAATTTAAATTAAATAAAACTTTAATTCAGACTAGGTCCATAAAACATTGTTAGTATTTTAGTGTTAGTAACAATAATGCTTATGTAATTAGGTTAGTATTGTTAGTTTTCAAACAGTAATTATTTTTAATTCAGAGCTAGGACTAGGCTAGCTAGGGCTAGGGTTTTACCCCTCCAAAATATAATTTTTAAACTAAATGAGGTTGGTGTTTTCTGTCTGACTATTCTAGTGATTGAACCTTGTTGCATCTACTAGTAATTCCAGACAGATTATGCAGTAATCCTGTGACAACCATCTAGCCCTCTTTAAAAGTGTGGATATTATTTAAAAAAAATTACTGTATTGTAAATTTGTTTTAGGTTAAAAAATATGTGGCAATACTAGAGAAGCTAATAGTATCTATAGTAAAAAAAAAACAGTACAATAGAGATTCTATAGTACCACGGCTTTCTCTCATGGGGATAAACAGTAATTTCTTTACTGAAGGTAAGTTTACAAAAATCTTGCTTATAAACTTTAACAGCATATCCCATATCATGTCCCACTCCTGGGCCAAGGGCTCCTCCAAATTCTTTCAAGAACACTTTTCCAGCTCCACCTTGGTCCAGCCCTTGCATTACGTGTCCAGGTTATCTTATAACTAAACTTACAACATAAATATTTTGCAGTGTTACCTAATCAATACACTTGATTAGATTAGGTATACTAGTCATATTTCCCCATAACAGAAGATATTGCACAATAACTCGTAAACAAAGTGTAAATATTTCAAATGACTTTTTGAATTTTTAAATTAATATATATTCATATTTTCATTCTAAATTACCAACTTATAAAACCTGAAAAAAATTGTACTCTAATAAGTCTTTTAAATTAATATGATTAAGTACAAATTATTAATTGATTTATTAGATTATCTGTTGTTGACATAATTAAATGTATGTTATTAACTAAAGTATTAATTAATGTTTCCATAAGCTCTACAAAATGTTGATTATATAAAATAGGTAGCAAAATTGTGCTATTTATTTAATGTTACATGATGACAGACAATCTGTAGGGCACTTTTTTATTTATCTTTTTTATTTGCTTGTTACTATCTTATTTGCGTATAAATAATAATAGACCTCAAGAGGTACTTTTAAAACATTTTTTTTTACTTTTAGAATAAAGGAAAATATAACTGTAATATTAGTTTTTTGGATGAGCTGGACTCTTTTAGTAACAATTGATCCTTGGCATCTCTGGACAGATAAGAGGTGGAAGGAGAATAGGCGAGGCCTTTGCACAGAAATGGGACAGAAACGGCTAATTTAAAAAAAAATTAGTTTATTCGCATAGTTTTCGCACATGCGTGTCATCTATTTCACAAGTAGTCGTAAATAAACATTTCAACTAGTGTGCAATATATCCAAATGGTTCGACGTAAACATAACAATCAATCTAATTAAATTAAAAATGCAGTTTATATAAAAAATGTATAGGCATTAAAACATCGTCTGATCATATTGTACGTATGATCAAAATATGTTTTTCAACAACATACCTTTCCCGCGCGATTTCGACTTGAGACCAAGCTTAGCAACTGTCTCGTGGATGAATCCGCGCTCCTGAGCCGACAAGAACGTCGGGAACTTAAGTTCAGTCTCATTTTCATCACTTATGAACTTATCCAACTGAATCTTCAGTGCTATGCTCACAGATTCAGCTATGGGGAAATGCTTGTTGCCATGGCGTTTTCCCTTTTTAGAACTCATTATAACACTTAGGATAAGCTCTACACAATGTTCTACACATACACTATAGTAAAGGTATTGTTTACTTAAGCAAATTATTAACAAGAGTGAAGAACTACATAGGTACCTATTTAGTTGAAAGAAAAACGAAACGAATGCGATTCCATATTCTTGTTGCTAGGGAGAAGAGGTAACATACTAATTTGAGACGAAATTTTTAGTCGATTGATGATAATTACTAAGTTTGGAGCGAACATACTATTATTTCAATGAGATTTATTGTTTCAATAGCTAGTTTCCGTACAAAACTACACAAGATAAATATATATACAAGACACATACATTTTTACGATGTTCTGACGTTACAAACTTTAGCCGATTAAAGAAACTAAGAAAAGATGTACGCTACGATACGATTGGATCATTGGACATCACCATTGCGGCCGCAAATGTCATTTGGGGAAGCGTTGTGCGGCGTTCCAGCTCCATAAGTTATTTTGGCATATCTTTGGCATGCTTCTTAAACAGATATCATTTGTAACTATCAATGTTTTGTACCTATGTTTTATTGGTAATGGCATTTTGTAGACAATCATTTTTTGTTCATCAATCTCAATCACGTAAAAATTGTCAATAAAATTCCAATTGATCGTTTCGGGCACCCTCTATGTATCCGAACATCCGAACGAAAGTTGAAATTAAAAACAATAGCAATTTGTCAAATTGTCATGTTACTTGTCAAAATATTTCAACACGTGAAGGAATATCGTGTGAGATTAAACACTGTTTTCTTTGAATTCCTAATGTAATTTATCAAAATGCCGAAGAATATCAAGCATTTAGTGGTCGACACAACCGCGTTCATAAAGGCAGCTAGTTTGCAAGACATCGCTGAGAACGTATACACAGTGCAAGAGGTTATTGATGAAATCACGAACGATAGACAACGCAGAAAGCTTGTAGTGCTCCCATATGATCTTATCGTAAAAGATGTCTTCACTGAGAACATTAAATTCATCACAGAGTTCTCCAAAAAGACCGGCGACTACCGTAGTCTCTCTGCCACTGACATCAAAGTGATGGCGCTAACATACCAGCTAGAGAAAGAAAAACTGGGAATCGAACACCTGAAAACTGATCCAACTACACAGAAAATTGTCAAAGTAACTGGATTATCTAACTATAACTCGAACCCAAATGAAGACTCTGAAGGGAAACCAGAAAATGTCAATCAGGAAACTGGAGAACCAACAGGAAGCACAGATGAAGAGACTGGTGAAGCTAAAATCAAAAACGATGATAAAACTATTCCTAATACAGCAGACATTACTAGAAACGTCACAAATAATGTCAATGTAAATGAAGAAGACGCAGAAAAAATTGCTGATCAAATTAAAAATATGGACATACAAGAAAATATTGATGATATTATGGTCAAAGTTTCTAATAAAGATGAAGAAGAGTCTGAAAGTGATGAGGACTCCGACAGTGATGGTGGAGAATGGATTACACCTGGCAATGTAGCAGAGAAAAAGAAAGAAATGGAACTGGGAGAATTTGAAGAAAAATCTGTTGAAGTAGCTTGTATCACTTCAGACTTCGCCATGCAGAATGTCCTAAAGCAAATAGGACTCAATGTAACTTCAATAGATGGTAGGATCATCCGACAACTACGTACCTTCATATTTCGTTGCACAACATGCTTCAAAACTACAAGTGTAATGACGAAATTATTTTGCCCAAAATGTGGTCACTCCACTTTGAAAAAAGTTGGAGTGAGTATTGATGATGATGGGGTTCAACACATTCACATAAATGGACGGAAACCACTGACAGCTCGGGGCAAAAAGTTCAGTTTGCCCACACCTAAAGGAGGTCAGCACTTCCAATACCCCATACTTTCTGAAGACCAACATATCCACAAGAGGTTTGCCACAAAAATGGCGAGAGGTAAAACTAATGCTATGGACCCTGATTATACTGCAGGATTCTCACCTTTTGCCATGAGAGATGTTAATTCAAAGTCTGCTGTGTTAGGTGTTAGAGCTAACAAGCAGGACATTAAATACTACATGAAGAACTGTTGCAAAGGCAAGAAGAAGTAAAATAATTTTATACATTTCTGATGGGCCTTCAATTTATGAGCCCGATTTTGTATATAGGAAGTAAAAATAAACTAATATAGTAAAATATAGTATATTCTTATTTTAATGATACATTGTTTAAATGTTCACCTATACAAATAACAACAAAAGTATACATGTATGATAAAAATACTATTTTGACACTTTTTCTTCAATATACTTGAACACTGATTCCATACATGAATATGATGTCATTTCATGTTTTTGATGACCTGCAAAAACAAAAATGGTGATAAATGATAACATATATATACTTTGAACTTTTTCAGATTTTCTTGCACCTTGAAAAGGTGTGTAATGTGTTCTTGACACCTGTCAGTGACACCTGACACCTTGTTTAGCGAATCTGATGTTTTTATCTTAACAAAATTGCAGCACTGACAGATCAGGAATGCATTTGCATAATAGCCGGGCTATAGAAACAAATTCAGGTTGGATGTACCTGCTGAAATTCTTGGTATATCAAATTCTGGTGTGTTCATCGGCGTATCCAGTGGTGATTGGCTTGATATCCAGTTCCTTGCTGCCTGCAGAACACAAAATAACTATTCATAAAAAAGCCAAAACTCATACACCATTTTCATACGTGGTTCATGGTCAAAGATCTAATGTATTTATACATCTATATCTTTAAAAATAAATAACATTGAAGTCTTTTTGTAATGTAAAAATAACAGCCTTTTACTAAATACATATGAAAGTATATTATACAGAGCTTATAAAAAAAACTTTTTTTTTTAAATTCTGTCTTTCTGTATGTTCTGGCTTATCCCTGAAACGGCTCGGCCGATTTTGACGAAATTTGGCGTGGAGATACTTTGAACATTGGAGAAGGACATAGGCTACTTTTTATCGACACACCACACGGGAGAAGCCGCGGGTGGATCTAGTCTTTTATATTAGATTTGTTAAATCATAAAATTCAACTTACATCTTTCATGTACTTAGTAATCTGTATATTAGAATACACATGCACAGAATCGGTAAAGGCAATTGCTTTTACTCTCTTCTCAAACTCATCCTTCAGCTGGTCAGCCAATGTAACTGTCAGTACTCCACCATAACTATGCGCCACAATCGCTATTGATGTAGCTTTTGTATTTTTAACGTAAGTTTTCCATACATAGTTGGTATGTTTTTCTCCTGAACTGCTATTTGGTATCTTTTTGCCATTGGGTAGACAGTTATCATTGGGATTTAGTACCATTACTCCATATCCTTTTGCTATGGCTTTCTTGATGTAGGGTATTTGTGTGCCCATGTCTAAGTTATCGTTGATTATGAGTCTGGGAAAGAAATATTTGACTTTACATAATATTTGCAATAGCAAAAAGAGAACAGTATATTTTCAATGTTTCTTGTGGATTATACTTACGATCTCGCCCACTGTCCTGCACGAACTGCACCTGATCCATGGATTAAGATCACCAACACGTCCTTCAGATCATAATCTTTGGACACAAAGATGAAAGTTCCTTTACTGGAATCTTTGGGCACTGGCAACTTTGTCAAGTTCTGATCGGTTTCCATTAAATGGTAAACATACTCTGTGACCGCATTACCTAGCTCCTCATAATGTGCCTGGCATTCCTGGTGTTGGTTACTAACGTTGAATTGGAATGGTTCCTCAGTTGGTTGGCCATCAGCACCTACTTTACGCAGTTGTCCTTCTGTAAAATATATAAAATAAGATACGTCAATAAAACAAAGCCTCATTCAGTTTTAATCAGTTTGTTGATCTGTTTTAACAATGAATATAAAATAGATCTACTTTTACTTTCCTAGACAGAAAAAGATAATGGGATTCAAAGATAGAAAAAAAAACAAAGTCACTAGAATTCAAAGAAATTAATTACTTGATTTTTATACAAAGTTTATCATGGTAGCAATTATGATACAACCACCCAATGCATTTAGCTTTTAGGTAGGGTTTTATTTGTGATTACATAGGCAGCTAATTGAGCTTTAAATGCAATGATGAGTGCAATTTTTTTACCCATGAGGGTTTTTTTATATAATTGTGCTCCTTCAAAAGTTAACAATTTAACCTAATAGTATAATTATGTATTTAGACAAATAGCTAAAATGAGAACATGATAATGTAACGTTTGATCTCATCTCTTTAACCTCTTGCACTTCAAAATCAAAAGAGTAATGGGAATTGATTACCAGTGTTGAAAGTGTATCCCAAGTCTTTCATTGTTTTCACTGCGTCCATTTTTTCCGATTCAGTTGCACCTGTAGCACAATAACTGAGACCGGAAGTTTGTGACCAATTTTGTTTCAGCAAAACAGTTGATGAGAAGAAAACTCGGACTTTGCGTAAAAACTTGAGTGACATGGAGCAGAAGGCAAAATAAAGGCGCAGAAGAAACTTCAGGTAAAACCACTTAAGTTAATAAAAACAAAGTATCTTGTTAGAACTCAATTTTATAAACAAACAAAATTAATTCAAATGGAGAAATGTCTTACAATTTTGACGTTTGGTTTTCGTTCAGGAATGAGAACGTGAATCACAGTCTGTGACGAATAATTTCAGCTAAAGTTCGTTTCTCAATGTCAATTCTATTTTGGCGTTAGAATTTGACCAAAAAGTTACATAAACTTTGCATTGGATTCCATTCTAAATTTCTAATTGTCAAAAGCCACCAAATACTTCCATAATTTGTAAAAATGTTTTCTATCCTAATTCCGAAGTGCAATATTTCTGAACGAAATATTGATATTTAACTTTTAATTCTTAGCTACCTACTTCTAGACTGAAGAATTTTATACATACTGCCTATTACAGTGCAATGATCCTCTATAGACCAACGTTACTTTCAAAAGGGGCTTGATCTATTGTAGTAGTCTAGCTGAATGTTATGACCAGCGACCCATCTGAATTCGCACAGTAAACTCTCCATAAAGAAGTAGTAGCAGTAGAATTATAATTATGGCTGAGTGATTGATATTTAATGTTGTTCTCAATGCATTTGTAATTCATTCATTTACATACAATTCAACCAACATGGCAGCAGGATTATTTCTTTCAAGGTTTAGTGTAGGGTATAGTAAAACACCAAAGATATTTTATTACACATACCATTTAATCATTATACCAATCTAGGAATAGTAAGCTGAATGACATGACTAATAAGAAGAAAAGTACATAAACCCTAAGCCCTGCATTCCGTTGTATGGCCTGCTTTATTTGTTCATTGGCATCCTTAACGTTTTCAGTGGAGCCAACAACAGTGTTTGAGATCCTGTCTATATCTTGCTCCTGTTGTAACACCTGTAAACAATAAATTATGTAATTAATATAAAACATGGGCAAATATGTAACAATCATACATAGGTTCTGCCTACCCCTATGGGCAAGTGCCAATCTATGTATTTAGTTTAAACTAAAATTTTCAGTGTTATTTTAACAAATAATCAGTATATATTTTTCTTATAAAAGTGTGTTTCATCGGTAAAAACAACAAAGTAAAACTTATTTATAATCACCTTTTCAGTAAATATTTCCTGTAGCTCTGCAATGTGAAGGACTTTGCTTTCAATAGCTTTCACTTCCTCCGTCATGCTGTTCAGCTCATTCAGGAGCTGTACATTCTCCGACTCAAACATCTGCAACTCCTCAGCACTAAGTTCTTCATCAGCTAACACAGCTACCTCATTCTCACACAAATCCATCTTCTTTACCGTATCTGGTTCTTCCAATTCCTCAATACCTTTATCTAAACCTTTGTCAGAATCCTTCTCTGCTACTTTGCTCACAATAAATGAGTTTGGAATGTTTGACTTAGTCTGTGGCAGCTCCAGCCGGGATAGTTTCCGCATGACTAGGGTTCGTTTTACCCGCAGAGCTTTGAGCTCACTGTGTATCTTACACACAGCTTTCAAGTACATGTCTATGAGGTCAGCCACTGCTTCCATGTATTCTTTCATCTGTGGAGCTGCTGCTACCTTGCGATTGTCATTCCTAAACTCCTTCAGCAAGTGTGAACAAGTGTTGATTATCCTTTGGGCTCCTGTGTCTATTTGGTCTCTCTCCGCGTCGGTCATCTGATCTTCGACAACATTATCGAAAAAGCTCAAGTATTTCTCGCGGTGTTCGAGCAAAAAGTCCCGTAATCTTGTAATTTGTGAAGTAATATCCTTCGCAGTTATCATGAAAGCAGTTTTTGGCTTGGTTCGAAGTATGCGTTGTTTATCATCGCTAGTAGGGCTCTGTATGCCGAAAGCTTTGTTCCGAGTTTTCACCGTCTTTATGTATGCTCTGAACAACGGCGTGATATCCATTTTGTTATCTAGTTAGCATAGAATTGATGAAGAAATCAATTAATACAACGTACTGTACGTTTTACTTACACGTTCACAGCTGTGTTGTATTGATAATTTTTAAATGACATCTGAGTCTGACATTTGTATTTCCGTTCGGATACATCTGAGGATCATTGATTTTTGAAATACAAAATGTTCGAGATACTAAAAACTTATTTTGGGTATCTGGAACGTTGCCACAAGGTTGTTTTTGCTTATTTTTTGTTTTCATAATTCATTATCTGTGGATTGATTTTACAATACAAAAGAAAAGCAGTAAAATAGAAAATTTTCCATTGTTTTTTTACTAAAAATACGGTAAAAAATCGCTAAAGATAACAATTAAGATGGGATCAACTGCTGGTGGTGGAAATAAAAGCCAACATTCTATACCTATTGATATTCTAGATGACTTGTGCAGGTGGGTTGACTTCATAAAACGATTAAAATAAAGTCGTTTTGGTTAGTAAACAGTACATAAAACTTTGTAAATGTTAAAAACCGACCCTTCTTGCAAACCTCATGTTGTGAGAATAGACGACCCTTCAAGTAAACTTCACTTTTGTTTAACACATCACATTTTATTATGTACTTCCCATATCAAACCAATAATAACTTATCTATCAAAATAAGGTCACACAAAACTAAACATCTAACATAATATATAAAACTCCATTCGACTCCTAGACCTGAGACACCCCTTTCGAATCTATTCCAAACTGCTTTATGACAACATAATCTTTTTATAAACCATAGACATAAAACCTGCCAGTAATTCAATAACATAAAATTCTATTAAGCTACTATTACAACATCCCCTCTGAATTTTATGTTTCTTACAATTAGAATAACATCTCTTATATAACTCCCATCAACTCATTAAACAAAATAAAACCCAGCTTAATTAACCCACCCAACATAACTAAATACAACAAACAAACTTTTGAATTAATTAGTCTAAACACCTTACTTAACTAACTTAAACATTAAACATTTCAAATTAATTCTCAAACAACCTTATATTCTAATAAACCTACATAACTCATCACATTACAGAATGTCCTTTACGTATCACTCACTATACACTGTCTCAATCTCAAAAACTTTGTTCTGTCCAGTGGTTTAGTTAATATATCTGCCAAATTATTTTTAGTCGAACAATAATGAATTTCCAACAAATTCTTATCTATTTTTTCCTTAATGAAATGATATTTAACATCAATATGTTTGCTTCTTCTATTCAAAATTCCATTTTTAATCAATACTATAGCCGATTGATTATCAACAAACAACTGTGTTTTTGGTAATTTATTTGTCAACTCGTAGATCAAACTCTGAATGTATAATAGGTCTTTAATACACTCGGCTGCAGAAATATATTCAGCCTCAGTACTGGAAAGAGCAGTGACTGACTGTTTACGTGAACACCAATGAATTGGACCACCACCATAAAATATAATAAAACCAGTCGTACTTTTTCTAGTATCAGGATCACCTGCAAAGTCTGCATCACAATACGCTTTTAAAGTTAAATCGTTACCACGAACATACTGTATACCACTGCTAACTGTATTTTTAATATACCTAAAAAGGTTCTTAATATTTGTAAAATCATTCAAGTTAGGATGTTCTTGATGTCTACTACAATAACCAACATGAAAAGCCAGATCCAGTCTTGTTTTATTAACCAAATACAACAATGAACCAATCAATTGTCTATATCGATGCACATCATCAACTCCCACTTTCCCCTCTTGATGTGTATCGACTAAAATATCTGGATGACTACTATCTTTTAAGCTTTCATATTTAAACTTTTCCAAAATTTGATTTATATAACTTTCCTGATAAATCTTAATAGAGTTTCGTTCTACTTTAATATCAAACCCTATAAACTTTTCAGTCTTATCAAATTTCCGCATTTCAAATTCTGTTTCTAATTTATTAATAATTTTATTTAAATCAATCTCATTTTCACCAATCAAAATGCCATCATCTACATAAATAGCCAAATATATTTCTTTATCTTTATTTATAAACACACATGGATCTGATTTTAATTGTAAAAAACCCATTTTTTTCAAAAATTCCGTTAATCTCTTGTTCCACATAAGTGGTGCTTGTTTCAATCCATACAAACTCTTCTTTAATTTACATACTTTATTCTCTCTATCTTTTATATCATATCCTAAAGGTATTTCCATAAAAATATCCTCATTTAATTCTCCATATAAAAATGCTGTCTTTACATCAAATTGCTTAATTTTAAAACCTTTTTGAGCTGCAATCGCCAACAACAACCTAACACTAGTAGTATTTACCACCGGACTATATGTCTCCTTATAATCAATATTGTATTTTTGTAAAAAAAAACCTCTCGCCACTAATCTAGCCTTATATCTTCCACCAGGCTTTATAGTAAATATCCATTTACTCGAAATTACTTTCCTATTATTTGCTTCACACTTGTTAACGATTTCCCAAGTCTTGTTTCTCTCTAAGGAATCTTTTTCCTCATTCATTGCTTGTTTCCATAAATCTTTATCAAAACTATTAAAAACATCTGTATAAGTCAAAAACGAAGTCTCTAAATCATAATCTTTCAACCTAGATGGCAATTTCCTTTCTCTATTCGGTAAAATCCGCAATCCATCATTAATAACTGGTTCAATTGCATCCTCAAACTCATCACTAATCTCAACTACTGTATCATCTCTAACTTCCCCTCTCAAACTATTATTTTCTTCAACACCAACTATGTCTTCAACACTATCTTCAAAAATCTCATTATCTTCATCACCAACTCCAACTATAACATCTTCAATACTGCCTTCAAAAACCTCAGCATCTTCATTACTAACTTCACCTCTATTTTCAAAAACTACTTTATCACCAACAACTCCATCACCACTATCATTACAAAAATCATCACCACCTTCACCACGAAAATCATCACCACCTTCACCACGAAAACCATTACCACCAATATCGACACTAACCTTTTTAAATAAATTTTCTAAATCACACTGTTTCACTCTACAATTACACATTTTCAAATAATCTGCAACATCACTCTTATTATTATTAAACACCACATCTCTCGAATAAACAATTCTAAAACTTGAAGGATCCCATATCTTATAACCGTTGTTAGTAAACCCTACTAAGAGCCCTTTGCTACTCCTGGAGTCAAGTTTATGTAACTGAAAATTATTTTTATAATATGCTAAAGATCCAAAAATGTTCAAATGTTTTAAACTAGGTATTCTATTAAACCACATTTCAGCTGGTGTTTTTACATTTATTGTATTTGCACTCCTGTTCAATAAATAAGCAGAAGTTAAAACGGCTTCACCCCATAATACATGTGGTAGCTGCATATCAAAAAGCAACGCTCTGGTTCGTTCCATTAATGACCTGTTTAATCGTTCAGCTTTACCGTTCAGCTGAGGAGTATAAGGAATAGTGTAATCAATATTAATACCTTTGTTACTACAATACATTTTAAATTGTTTGCTAGTATATTCACCCCCATTATCACATCTGAATGTTTTAACTGTTGTTTTAAAATGATTTTCCGCCAAATTAATATAATTAGTTATTTTAGAAAACGCCTCGTTTTTATTTTTGATTAGAAAAACTTTAACAAAATGAGTATAATCATCCAAGAACGTAATAAAATATTTGTAACCATCCCATGTTTCTGTTTCAATAGGACCACAAATATCACTATGAATAATTTCTAAAGGCTTACTAGCTCTGTGTCTATTTGTTTTAAAAGATTTCCTACATAATTTTGACTGTATGCAGACTTCACAGATGTCAATCTCCTTTACCAGGCCTCTATCTATACCACGGACAAGATCCTTTGTCCTGTTAATAGGTACATGACCTAATGCACGATGCCAGAAATCAGCATTTATTTGACAAATGTTTACTGACCTTGAACATATGACTGGCTTGGTTTTAATATTCAAGTAATACAGACCGTCTTGCTTCAATTCACCGACCTCTATACATTCAGAGCCCTCACTTACGATATGACATCTCGTTCTGAAAAATTTTAGTAAATAATTATCATCAGCTAAGCTAGATACAGATATTAAGTTCTTCTTGAGTTGGGGAACACATAAAACATCTTTGAAAGTAATGTTTTCCGTATAAATGTTGCCCATAGTGTTGACATGGTGAATATTTCCATCTGCAGTCATAATTTTATAATTAATCTTCTTTGTATCTTTAAGATAACTATCGGATGTCACAATATGACTGCTGGTGCCTGAATCAATTACAAATTCAACCTCTGTTTCTGCACTATTATTTGCAAGGTTACATACATTTTGCTTTAGGCAGAACTTTGTGAAATGCGAGTCATTCTTACAGTTCACACAGTTAAACTTTATGTTACAATCTGCATGTCTGTGTCCACTCTTCATGCATTTATAGCATTGAGCTATGTTGTTATTAGCTTTTCCGTCACCAGTTATTGTTCTGCAGAATCTTGCAATATGTCCCTTCTTACCGCATTTAAAACAACTCCTTACATGAAAACTGTTTCCAGTATGTTCTGCATTGTCAGATGTTGTAGGTTTTTGATCTTCAAAATTATGTGTAGATTCTCGTCTCATCCTTATTTCCAAATTTAATCTTGATATTAAGTTAATCAAATTTTTCTCTGCTGATGCTGTACATTCCCAAGCTGTTCTAAAATGATATAGTTTCTCTGGTAAATTTGATAAAATTTTTGATATTATTTGTTTCTCATCAAACTTGTATCCTAAATTTCTTATTCTTGTCGCTTTATGTTCAATTTCTGCTATGTCCGTCATCAAATCTTTGTTTTCGAATTTAAATTTATAATATTCCTCTAATAAATGTGAAATTTGAGTATCTTCATGTCCTAGAAATAGTAGATCAAATTTTTCCAAAATTTCCTTGGTTGTTGTGCAATTAATTGCATATACCATATATTTGTCGCTAATAGCGCATATAATCATTAATTTAGCTTTTGCATCCTTTTTATTAAAATCTTTCTTTGTTACCGCGTCGTTATCCAAAACAGAATCGAGCTCCTTAGCTGTCAAAAATAGCAATAATTTTTGTTTCCATAACAAGTATTCTGACTCGTTTGTCAGTTTTGACAACTTTAAATCGTCAGTCATTTTTGCGAATTTTTTTAAACAATTTCTTTTTGAATTTTAACTTTTACTCCAAAACATTTTCTTGGGCTCTTCTTTTGTTGTTTCTCACAACATGAGCTCTAGCCCATAACCTGTTAAAAACCGACCCTTCTTGCAAACCTCATGCTGTGAGAATAGGCGACCCTTCAAGTAAACTTCACTTTTGTTTAACACATCACATTTTATTATGTACTTCCCATATCAAACCAATAATAACTTATCTATCAAAATAAGGTCACACAAAACTAAACATCTAACATAATATATAAAACTCCATTCGACTCCTAGACCTGAGACACCCCTTTCGAATCTATTCCAAACTGCTTTATGACAACATAATCTTTTTATAAACCATAGACATAAAACCTGCCAGTAATTCAATAACATAAAATTCTATTAAGCTACTATTACAACAGTAAATATTATGTTTTATTAACCATTACGGGTCAATAGCTAAGTTTCATGTATTATTTTTCATGAAATTCATGAAAATATGCTCTAATATTTATTGACTCTGTGCAGCAGATTTAAGTCAAACATAAACTTTCACAAGAGTTCACTTTTTATCATTGAGTTATTTATTTTCTTTGAAAGAACAGAAAGAAACTTTAAGCATTTGTACAAAAAAAAAAAATCCAATAAGAAAAATGTTAACAATAAGTATTGGGGTCATGTTGGGATACCTACCTACAGACAGGCTGAGATGACTACTCAGAATGTTACAACTACGAATCGATTACGCTCTATAGATTCCAAAAATAATGCAGTAATTTATCTATTCCATGCCTACATACTACTTGATATAATTAATTATTGGTAATGCATTACCATTGTCGTAGAGCAGTGGTAACAGCCACAACTTACAAGTTGTTGGTCGTAGGTTGAAACCCAAGCAGGTGCTTTTCTTTGTATAAATTATATTCATCGTCACTGCTCTCAAAGTACTGAAGGAAAGCATCGTGAGGAAACCGGCATATCTTAGAACCAAAAATTCAAAGACATGTGACATCTACCAACCCGCACTGGGCCCGCGTGGTAGATTATGGCCCACTCCCTCTCTCAGAGAGGAGGCCTGTGTCTCAGCAGTGGGAAAATTATAGGCTGATTATACTTATACTATACTAACGCATTGCCATTATGCCTATCCTCGAAGCGTCAGGCTGAGATGTACCTATAGCAAAAAGTTGATGTTTCCACATTCCTTCCTTTCAGCCGCTTCATTATTAACTTACCTGCAGAAGACCGCGCGAATCTTGTGCGGATATGTTTCCAGATAGAGTTGGCACACTGGTTCTACTTAGATTATTATTGTACCGATGAGACCACCAGGCTTAACCCCTGTGGTATTAGGGAGTTTGCAGCACATATATTTCAAGTAAGTAGTTGGTAGATGCCCATCTTCTCCTTTGTTACAGTTTTTAATCACAAAAAAATCAGGACATATTATTTAGGATCTCCAACAAAATTATACTCAAGACATGACACATAAAAAACAATAACCCTTCCGCCATAGTCGGGTAAAAAGGGCAACAATTGGTTTTGGATAGGTGTACTCCCTTACTCATAGTAGACTACAGCATATTGTTGTTGGTGTTGTTAATGCGTTTTAGGCATTTCTACTAACCGCCTAGTTGGTTTAGTCATCTATTAAGTTGCACGTGCAACAGCGGAATGTGAGGTCCTGCGTTCAATCATCAGGAATTTCTTTGTAGCAGCCCAGAGTAAAAACCTCTCAAAGTTGCTTATCTATATGCATAGGAATGTACGTTACTTTACTGAATTCACATAAATGATTTTCATAACTTCTAATAAATCAAACCATTACTGTAGCACGTCCCGCAACTCCGTGAGCATGTGAGCAGTCTGGATGTGGTGTTGGACAACTGGCGCGAGTACAAACAGATGGTGCCTACGTACGGCGCCATCTTGCTGGACACAGACCTGTCTCATGTGTTACTGGTCCAGTCGTATTGGACCAAGGCCTCCTGGGGCTTCCCTAAGGGAAAGGTCAATGAGGATGAGGAGCCGTACAAGTGTGCTGCCAGGGAGGTAAGGAAACAGTTGATATACGATTTTTAGCAGTAGTTAGAGTATGTGTTTTATTTGGTCAAACATTACCGTCCCACTGCTGGGCGAAGGTCTGCTTCTCTATTTATAGCCTTTCACCAAACCATCATGAAAAACTCCTAGTCATCATGCTATAAATAAATATTATAACAATCATGTTTTTCTATCTCTAGGTACTTGAAGAAACAGGCTTCGACATCAGTAAGCTGATAAACAAAAATGACTACATAGAAGCTTTAATACACGATCAAATTGTCCGCCTGTATATTATTGGTTTCATTCCTAGAGACACCAAATTCCAGCCGAGAACAAGGAACGAGATTAAGGCCTGTGAGTGGTTCCCATTGGCTGATCTACCGGCCAATAAGAAAGATATGACGCCTAAGCTCAAAATGGGAGTGAGTCCTAATGCTTTCTTCATGGTGCTACCGTTCGTAAAACGCATGCGACGCTGGGTCGCAGAAAGGAATTCGAAAGTGTTCACTAATACTAGAAGAACGCGTCACAAATCTATGGGAGACATAGAGTCTACTTCAACCACTAAAGCTAAGGCCAAAGCGATCTCTCAGGGCTTGCAGAATGAAATACAAGAATATCAACAGCTAAATTGTAATGCTGTACCAGTACCGTATAAGAACCATGGTAACGCTAATATTCATGGAATTGTACATGGTAGTAATGATCAAGGCAATAGCCATGGCAGCCACAGTACCAGCAATAGCCATAGCAACAGTCATGGCAATAGTCACGGCAATGGCGCCAAAAATACTCCAAACCAGAACAGTTCTAGAAAGGACAGGAAGGTTGCCAAGCGACAGCTGTTTACACCGCAGAACACTCAACCAAATCCTAACGGCTTTTCTCCTGTTCAGAAAGAAACTAGTCCTAAAAAAGAATCTCCGGATGAGAATGTATTCTTCAACTTCGTGGCTCCGTCTTGGGCTAACTTCAAGTTTGATAGACGGGCCATTCTCGACTGCCTTACTTGAGCGTAAGGAGGCGGGATTTTGGTTCTAATTCGTAGATAACGTGACTTCCTACTTCGATTTTGACATTATTTGTAATTATAGTTACAAAGCAGAATAATTTATTGTTGTTTTATTTGCAACTTCTTTGACACGATTTTTATAGCCTTCGAAATTTCAGTCGTCAGATATAACCGAAAATGTCTTGTCGCCAAATTTTTGCTCAATTGTAAGGACACGAAGATGAGTTATAAAAAAGCACCAAAATGCATAAATCAAAGTATTTATTATATTCGAAAACACAAATTTCGCACTAAGTACATAATTATTTACAAAGTCACAACGACCTTATAACACATTTTTCAGGAGCTTCTGAATACTGGTAAGAACTGCCTACCTCATCTGTAAAATTGAGCGTGACAATCTGCTGTTTGATCTTTGCTCAAAATTCATTCACTCAAAGTATGCTTTGCATAATCCCGAAAAGTTATCAACCATATTGATGCCAAATGTGATTGATGCATCACTTAAAATGTATGGTCTTCCTAATCTGCCCTAAAGTCCTTCACAAAGACATGTATTCACATTAGTTTTTGGTTCCCATTACAGAATTTTTATTGTCTTTTACACCAGTCAAGGTTTGGTTATGATCTAATGTTCGGTTCCTATAAACAAAAACGAATCGTTTTGCTTACCAATGGTAGCATTTTTTATTGCCAAACTGGGCATATGATTCGAATCGTAAGCTAATTTTACGTGTGGTAGCTACTTCCATATGGAAGGGTCTACTATGCTAAGCATGAGGTCTTTGCTTCATTATTGGTAAAGATACAAGAGTCTTAATTTTAACCAACAACGGTCCGTAAATTATAGGAATCGGCCATTAGCCTGTATGTTCAACTGTTGTGTCAACAATAGTCTTCCTATTACATCACATACATAACTGACAACTCTTCCACAAAATCCTATGCATCATTTCTGTATGACTTGCTTCTCAATCTTCTCCTGTTGTTCTTCAGACTGTAACTGTTGTAGGGTAAGTAGAGATACGCCTAGTTGATCCTCTCGAGTGAAGGGTTGTGCCATCTGACGGAGCCAGCGTTTGCAGATCTGAGAAGGTAGAAAGGGAACATAAGTATGAAGACTAGACAACTGCTTAACAAATACAAAAAACTAACAAACTGAACAATGATAACGTTCGATTCATTATTGACCTTAATTTCAATGAAGTAAGATTCGTCTTTGTTTGTGTTAAACCCGGGGTTGAATTATAAAAGGCAGAAAAGAAGTGATAGGCATTTTAGTCAGTATGAGTTGAAACGGACGGCATGGACCAATATGCATTCATGATGCACTGATCAAGAGTTGAAAACAAAATGATCAACTTTTCTCAGAAAGAAAAGTTCTCTCCCTGTCATCAGTTGAAGGCCTTTCTTTGGCCATTTAAAACTTTTCATGTTAGAAGTTGGCAAACCGACCAACGCCCTACATATAGAAGAAAGAAAATACATTCTGACAATTCACATATTCTGCAAATAAAAATCAAATGAAATGTGCAAAGTGCGTTGTAAGAAATTAGAAAGAATGTGTGCGTCATGCCACATGCGGCTGCGCCAAATAGGCCCTGTTCAGCAAAAATGCCATGCAACTGCCTGACGCTAGTTTTTAACTGGACCTGAAGTTGTGTATTAATAAAAAAATATATGTAGATTTAGTCAGAAAATCTCATAAAGCAAATAGTTGTACTTACGCTGTGATACAAATTGAAAGAGATAGTAAAAGGTCCATGAGCTCATGCCACTATTCTTACCTGTACGGCTTCCTCAGTGCTGAGGTTACACAGCGAGTCTTTCAGATGCTCCTGTATCCAGCGCGGCAGCTTGGTGCGTTTGTCGGCGCGACTGAACCGCTTGTCCGCGAATATCATTATACCGTAGTCTGTCTTGCCTCTGAAATGTCAAAAAGTAAGGTAAAATATTTTTTAATAATTAAAATTTGCTGTGTTATAATTAGACACAAAGAGAGAGTAAGAAAAAATATAGTAGAATACTCTTTATTATGTAAACCATATAAATTACAGACATAAATGTAGAAGTTTTACAAACGGTGACACAATGGACGGTCTTATCGCTAAGAGCGACCTTATAAACACAACGTTTGGATGGATTAAAAAGGGGATGGAGAGACAATTACCGCAGATAGTCTGTGGTGAACATAACCATTACAATATACCATTTACATAACACAGTAAATATATACATAAAACATATTATATGAATCTATATAAATATACTATAATAATAATCATGAAACAGGAGCGAAGAAAATATACTGATGATGTTTAAGGAGAGAGGAAATGTTTTTTAAGAAAGATAAGAAGAGAAGATATAAATAAGGACTTACCTCAACACTCTTCCTACGCACTGCGCTGCATGACGCATAGCATCGAACGTTAGGAAGTCATTTTCACGTATCTGTACGAAATAAACATTATAATAATACGGGTGTCAGGGACATCGACACACAACCTGCCGATTTATTCTGTAAAAATCTCACCGTGAAAACTAAGGTGAGGTGAGCTTTCAATAGTGTTAATCCTTAGCATGAGGTGAAATGACAGCTCATTAAAGTTTCCCCTCGCCTAAGTTTTCGCGGTGAGATTTTTACAGAATAGACCGGCAGTTACCATGGATTCAGAACCAGGTTGAAATTATTAAAAAAAAAGCTGTTCCATACATCTTGAGCGTGTAGGTATTGCACTATTCTATGAAACAGCAATTTTTTTTTTTTATAACCGGCGCAAATGTCCCTGCCACTCTATAAGACTCTATTAGCATATGGACAACGCAGTGCCACGCACGCCATGAAGTAGAACATATTCTATGAGCAATTATTATGAAGCTTTTGGATATCTGTCTATTTGTCTTTAGCATGAACAACCGAAATGTGATAAACTATATGTATTTCTATAAATCGGTTAAAAAAAACAAATTACAAGTCAAAAATAAATTATGTTTTAAAACTACATGAAATTGCTGTTTCCTATACGAATTGGTCACAGGCCATTATGAGGACCATGGGGGATGCTCCATCATTAAAAAATTAACATACCTGGAACTGGTCCCTAAGATAGTCCAACCTAGCCTTAAGAATGCGGCTCTGCGTGAAGACGTAGGGAATGCCGAACATGAGCACAGCGCGGCCCAGGTGATGGTCGAAGTCGACACCTTCTGATACTTTGCCACGAGCAACGGATAGTAGGACTGCGCCGCGACCACTCTCACACGCCTGGAAAGAGAAGCAAGAAATAGTATGAGAAGGAACATTAATGTAAATCTGCCAAGAAAATTATGACAGCGGCAAAGATTTATATCGTTAGATACGCCCTAGCACGTCAAAAGATAGTGCATCAGTTTCGGTTTGACACCTCTGACACACAATGACGCAGTGACTTGACTTGACTGTCATGGAAACGCTATATAGTAATGTCTCAGCTCACCATTCTCAGTATGGACACTTTTTCGCGTGATGAAGAACGGTGCGGGCAAATCTAGTGATTTAAATCTTTGGGCAGCGGGCTGACTGAGCGGGTGTTTTCCTAGAGCGTTTTTGACTTTACGACGTCAAAAACGCTCTAGGAAAACACACAAACTTACTTTCTTAAACAACGTTTCAGTGACGTCATTCGCCGGTGCATTGCGGACGCTATGTAGGATCTTTTAGCAAATCGTATCTGTACTAACAATTTATAACAGAAGAGAGCGATATCGGTTTTGTGTGTTGACAGACTTCATTAAAAAAGTGTGTCACAAACTATGTTCCAGCTCATCCTGCCTTCTGTGCCAAAAACATGGCGGCGATGCCGTGGAAGTGGCAACGTTTTGGACCAACAAAATTTAGTTCACTGTCGTGCTACCAACACGACGAAAATGACTAAAAATAATACATCGTCACATCACAATGAGAATATGAAATACTACTTCCTGATTGAGAGTCTTAAAGGAAAGAAAACTGCTTGGGAATCGAAACCATATGTTTTGATTTTTAATTTCAATGTTTCACATGATATTTTTTTGTCTATGATTTATGCGTTGTCCACAATCGTGATATGTACCTTTATGTAATTGATGAGGGCGAAACTCGTTTCAGCGGAGTCTTGAGTCTCAATGAACAGTAGTTTATGTCGTTGTAAGCTCGCCACCACACCTGCACAATAATTGATATGAAATTATGTTAAAAAAAGCGGCCAAGTGCGAGTCGGACTCGCCCATGAAGGGTTATAAAGGTAAATTGCGGTTTACGATTTATGACGTATTAAAAAAAACTACTTACTAGATCTCGTTCAAACCAATTTTCGATGGAAGTTTACATGGTAATGTACATTATAATATTTTTTTTAGTTTTATCATTCTCTTATTTTAGAAGTTACAGGGGGGGATACACATTTTACCACCTTGGAAGTGTCTCTCGCGCAAACTACTCAGTTTAGAAAAAATGATATTAGAAACCTCAATATCATTTTTGAAGACCTATCCATAGATACCCCACACGTATGGGTTTGATGAAAAAAAAATTTTGAGTTTCAGTTCTAAGTATGGGGAACCCCCAAAGTTTATTGTTTTTTTTTCTATTTTTGTGTGAAAATCTTAATGCGGTTCACAGAACACATCTACTTAAGTACCAAGTTTCAAAGTATAGTTCTTATAGTTTCGGAAAAAAGTGACTGACATACGGACGGACGGACGGACAGACAGACACATGACGAATCCATAAGGGTTCCGTTTTATGCCATTTGGCTACGGAACCCTAAAAAGAGAGAAGCAAAGACTGAATCGTTATTTGACATTTGGATTTACCTTGATCATACCAGGCACCGACTACGCTTTCCAAATATAAATAAGACGTGAAGAAACATACTACGCCGTCCGGTACTGCTGCCGATATCTAAAAGGAAACATTAGACATTAGTTATTTAAGTTTCATATCTAATTTATCATTTAAACGCACCTAGCCCACGATGACATCCACTTAAAAAAAAAAAACGGGTTGCACTCCGGGAGTGCCGGCAGAAGTGAAAACTTGAATATTAACTTTGTGCATTTTTGATATTTTGGAATGCGGTCTACTCTCCCTCCGTCTTACGAATTTTCGATCAGGTCACGTGTCCTGACGCGAGCTCCGTCTTACGAATTTTCAATCAGGTCACGTGTCCTGACGCGATAATAATGAAAATGTTTAACATTTTTTACCCATCACAAAAAAGTGCACAACGCCGCCAAAGAAGTTTTCACTTCAAAAATTCATAAATTCAGCCAGTCACTGAGAGTCGACTACTGTTCAGTACACTGCTGGGTGTAGAAGCACGTTTGGCACAAGAGTTTCTTATCCAGGATGAAATTGAACAGGTGCGACAAATTAAAATATCTAATTTAACGTGTTATAAAGTAAATTTAGAGCATTTAAAGAAAGGGATGCACGTACGCACGGCTACACATCAAGCTATACATAACCAGTATAAGCTGACTTCTGATTGGGCGAAAAACCTATACATTGCGAGCTCAGCTCAAACTGGAAATGTATAGCTTGATGTGTAGCCGTGTGTACGTGCGCGTAGGCGAGCGAATTGGTAACGTCGTCGCGCGCCCTTGTTTTCGTAGGACAGTCAAAATTAGGTAAATACCGCTAGTTCAACGCGTTGCCAACTTGCTTCATGTTGTGAACTCTGCGATGAATGGATTCCTTATCGGGCGCGCGCTAAAATTGATACTATAATTTTCTTATTATTATTCAAAACTTTGAAAAAAAAAAACATCTGGAACGACGATACGTCGTGTCTACTTGAAGGCAATAGGCACTTAGTTTGCACTATCTGTGGCGTTAATTACACGATATTTTCAAGAATTTAGTTTTTGGAAATGACAATTTTATAATGATTATGTGACGAACAGCGTGCATCGCAGGATCACTTTGGCGGGCGGGGAGGTTGAATATGTCGATGAGTATCTCTATCTTGGCATAGTCTCTTTCCAGGTAAGATAAAACAAAGAAGTTGCAAGACGCATCGAAAATTCCTTCATTTCGGTTAGACTCACCTCAACAAGTAACTGTCCATAGTTCCTTATGACGGCTACATCTTCTCTTGTTTCATATTTAGACGATATCGCCACTTGATCGCTGCCTTTTGATACGATCTGAAAACATAATTATTTTATCATATTATTTTATCATACCAGATAATTTACCAAAGATCATCAGGAGATTGTGAATCGGCGGGTTAATTGCGTACACACGAACAGCAGCAATGGCTTTTATTTTGACAATTAAACAACATTCATCGCGTTATTTAAGTTGTTGAGCAGACAAATTAAAAAAAAAATCTATTACTAGAAGAATGGGTACAGTAAATCTCCTTAAAAACAAACTTTGGTCTTATATAATGTGCACTTAGATGTCAAAGGAGTGCTTTGGCACTCGTATTAGGGTTGTCAGGAATGCCATCTTCCTCCGGACCAACTAGGATTTCTTTAACAATTAAATAAACATAAATCATGCAATGGATTAGCAATATCCTTTAAAATGAGTCAGATTGTGTTATGCCTATGAGGTAGGTTAATAGGTAATACGGGTTGGTATCCGCAACTCCACATCAATGCGCGTTTTATGCGTATAAATGAGGTGCTTAAGCAATTTTCCAAGAGGCTTTCGTACAGAAGGTAATTCAGTTATGTTCAATTCAGTTCACTTACCATAGGTAATATACAGGGCCTGGCTAGCGTCATGGTGAATGAACTCATTATAACTGGGTTGAAATCTAAGATCTTTGGATACATGTCTAAAGGCGATAACGTTCCTGCAAACATAATGTTAAATCATTAAGAACTCCTCCGACAAACGTAGGTATTATTCAGTAGTATAGTTGTTGAATTTCGTGAACGACTGCCATTCATTGTAATTTAAGCCTTATTTCATTACAGATAAAAGCGCATTTCACATGACACGCTTTCATTATTTAGCTACATAAGAAAAACAATACTGTAAGTATTGAACTGACCTGAAGTGATGATGACTGATTGAAACCTAGCGAATATTGGCCGCATGGCTATTGAAGAGTCCATACATCTAAAAAAAAAATGTTATCAATTTAGGCAAATAGAGGTCGCGGTTATGATACTATTAATATGTAACTGCCTAGCCTTAGCTAGGTTCTGCTTCGATCTAGATAGAAAACTTGAGAGGTGACAAGGGACACCCGGATGGACCGAAGTTCCTTTCGATTAATTAGTGAAGGAATTGTAATAAAATTTTATTTAAAAAAAAAAAGTGTCGTTCCAACTTTTGGTCTTAATTTTTTCCGTCTAGCACCCTTTTGCAACGCGCGATAAGGAACTTCATTCCAAAAATTAAAAAGATTTCCCTTTAGTATCTATTTAATTTTCCCCGTTGGTCTCGTGGTCGCAAAAGCGTCCGCTAAGCGCGGGGTCTTGAGTTCGATTCCCAGGTCGGGAAAGGTGTTAGTGGGTCTTTCCATTAGGAACTTCTTATTAACAGCTCTTAGTTTGAAAGTTGGCGGTGTGATACCCCGCGCCTCGTGCGCACGTGTGGCGGCTGCTGCTGGCCGGCCTCGCCCCGCGCGTCGGGTAGCCGGCCCTGAGGACTATGAGCGCGAGGGAACAGAGGGTGCACCTGTGTCTGCGCACACGCCTGCACTACAATACCTCCCGTGCCGAAGGCTGGTTTCCGCTGAGATTGGTCGTCATGTCCGAAATTTGCTCTGGAGGACTGTTATTAACAGTGATCGGAGTAGGTAGATTGATTTTTGGTACTTGTATCATAGATGTTCACAGAAAGAATAACATGGATAAGTCATTTTCCCGGAAAGTAATTCCGGTGTTTCCGGATCCAGTTAAATATTGTTAATGTTGGTAGTGATATTATTACTACTCAATTCATGTAAAGGAACGAGTGAGCTACCTGGTATCGTCGCCGGGCGTACGCATTGTTTTGATAACCGGTTAGTGCACCACCCATGATCCTTTGCTCTGATTGGTCGTTGGGTTGTGCCAAATCGTGACTGGATAACGTTTAAAAAAATTATGAACAATATAATATTGCTCATTTTAATACAATTCCTACCTAAGTTCCTTTTTTTTTTAATAATCGAACAATTCCGGAAACCCGGAGGAATGTCCATATTAATATATACGTTTCGGATCAATGACCCCAATTCAATCTACCTACTCCGATCTCTGGTTATTAATTTATTGAATCTGTTGTCAGATCTCATGACAACTTCTACAGAGCTAAGGCCTCCCCTCATTCCACTAATCCCTAACTTTAATATTTTAATCCACGGTTAGATTTGACAGCTGAGGAGCAATGCTCGTAATAAGAAACGTTTGCCCCTCTGATCGACATACAGATAAGGCTCCCAGAACTCAGGGGTTACTCAGTAACAAGAAAAATAAATAATACTTACGAAAAATGTAGAATAGGATTCGAAACCGTCGGAGTCTTGTCATCAAACGGCTCAATAATAATCGTGAATCCCTTTGTATAAGTGGATACTAAAGTAGCCAAGTGTGTGATGAGAGTCAGCGATGCAAAGTTAGATGGGTCCGGTATTTCTAACGTCTTCATAAGGGAAGACAGGCGGGTGGCACAGAAACGCAAAGGTTTGCGTTCTATGCAAACGCGCGCTTGCACGTCTTTGAGGAAACCTGAAAAAAAATATTATCTGTTTTTGACCATGAACTTTTCATACGTTCATCAACATTTTCGGTCTTCTGTTGTAAAGGCGTTTGATTTTTTTTTTTCACGAATTGTATAGATATGTCCAATTCGTGAAAAAATATCAAACGCATACGTTTCACAAGGAAACTTGTTTAGTACAACGGGTAGAATCAATCCATGATAGAGTCAGGTGACTAAATCAACAGGCCGTATTTAATTTAATATAGAATGTAGTGAAAAAAGAATTATTACTATTACTTAATAAAAAATAAATATGTATAACAGAATAAAAGTGAGTAATTATTATTACTATATTTCTGTCCTTTTTTATCTTGTCTGTTTATATGTGTAATAAATGTTTGTGATAAATGATTAAATAAATCTATACTAATATTATAAAGAGGTAAAATTTGTTTGTATGTATGTAGGGGGGTAATCTCTGGAACTACCAGTCGGATTTGAATAATTATTTTTACATTTGATAGCCCATTTCATGAGGAAGGTTATAGGCTATATAAAATCATGCTGCGACCAATAGGAGCGGAGCATCAATGGAAAATGTTGCAAAAACGTTAAAATGATTCCTTTTGAGAGCTTCCGTAGCGTGCGCTGCGTAAACGGTCTATGTAACGCAAAAATTATGTATGATGGAGTTGTTCCTCTTTAAAAGTTATAAAAAAAAGTCGACAGCATATGTCTATCTTTTAAGATTGACTCATTATAACCTTTTTTATGGTAATCAAATTTGTTAGAAATCAATGCATTATTTGCGAAGGTGTTTTATCAACATGATATCCTTATGCAAATGATAATCCTTATCCATATAAATACGTTATTCATCAATAGTATTGAACTGTGAACAAAATTGCCCTTGACATCACGATCATCATGATTTCAATCAACATCTTAGGAGATATCATAATTTTAAAATAACTCTGCAACAAAATAGGTATGATAACGTTCGGGTCGGTTCAACATCACGCTAGGTCATGAATACAGTCAGAAAGAGAACTAAGCGAGTGATAGTGCGGGTGAGCGATGCGATGCGATGGGGGTGGAGGGGGGAACAAGAATTTCACGCGGACGAAGGCGCGAGCAGAAGTTAGTAGATAATAAAATTGAGATAGTCTTCTGCTTACCTGCCGGAGATTCTTGTACAACATGTTGTATCCTTAGCCTAGTCTTTATGTATTCTATAAACCTCTTCAGGAAACTGAGGAAGTGCTCCGCATTCCTTATGTTACCGGGAACCACCTCTGCAAAAAGAATGCTATTTTAATATTTTGTGGACTTTTCTATTATAATGTGTGTATGATCTGACGAAGATTATGTCTGGATTTTAAAAGAGACTGTCACCTCTGAGTTTGTTCCGGCCTTTCTTCTCAGACTAGTCAGATAGGAAATGGTGATCTCATCTAGTATTAAAATACGATTGACGTGTAAAAGTGTTTGTACAAACCTACTTACAAAATAAAATCATTTATCATTTATAGCATGCGTATCGTTTATTGTGCAAGGAACGGACGTCTGGTGTATCAATAATTCCCGCACTTATTTATCGACGAAAATATCTGCCGCAGGAATATATTCGTCTGTTCGCAGGGGTCCATCATCTGAATCACATCGAGTCTTCGAAAATTTGTCAAGGCGCGGTTTTAAATGTCAATAAATATAAGCCTTATTTCCGTAGAAATAAAACCGCAAATAAATCAACTTGACCGCGTGCCTCTATTCGCTTTAATACTGGCGTGGACATTGCAGGCAGTATAATACATCTGAAAGCCAATGTGTTTGTTTGAAGAGGTTATCGAAGCAGGAATAGCTTACCATTAAGTACGTCATCGGGTAAGATGGGGTTGCCTAATACAGCGTCAGTTTCTCTCTGCGCGGCGGCGTGTCGTAAACCTTCTACCATCTGTTCGTATTCTACCGTAAGTCGCGCTGCGTCAGCCTCGCGGATCCTATATACAAAAACAATTGGAAGATTTATACAGGATCAAATTAAATTAGCTAGCGAAATTCTGCAAACGTGATCGGTATCGATGTCTTAGCACGATTAAACAAAAAAAAAAAAAAACGAATTTTCTCAACTTCTCTCACACAACTTTTCTCAGTAACTACTAACTACACTACCAGTCTTCGCTGACTAACTTTTTTACAAATCGATACACATCACGGCTGCGGAGTTTCGCCAGCTAATTTAATTTGATCTTATATTTAACACTGTTTAGAGACCCCCTTTGTTTGCCCTTTGGAATACTAAAAGTAATACAACAAAGAATTGGAACTGGGCGTTTCATACGCTTTGGATATGTAGCTGGATAATGCGGTATTGAACGTGTTTGGAGTGAGAGTTCTATTTGAATCATATGTATATATATATTAATATGTATTTTCCTTTGATTTTTGAAAAACCATAAGCAAATAAGAAAATACCGAAATTAATGAAAGCTCTGTGAAGTCTCTGATACTGTAAATTAGCTAATCATAAATGTTAATTACTTTGACCAAGATTTCAAATTATGTTTTTATAAAACTTACTGAGCCACAGTCTTCTCAAGCTGCTGTAACGCCAATGTGCTCTTATCTATAGTCCGTCTCGTCACCTTCACACTAAGCGAGTCTATGCATACGTTGTCAATGTTGTGAGCTTCATCAAACACAACCACGGCTTCCTTGTTCAACTCTTTCGAGACCACTTCGGCAATCTTCGGGTCCAGAAGATAGTGGTACGAATAGACTACGATTTCAGCGTGGATTATCTGAATAAAAAGTACACGTTACCTGGGAAATCATATGGTCCGGTGATCAAATAAAATTGGACCTGAAATATGAAGTTTGGGCTATGATGAAAGCACAAAATGCAGTCTTAAAAAATCTAAATTAGTCATGTTAAATCCAAAAATTATAAAAGAAAGAATGTAAAAGCTTTATTAATTTACCAACTATGCATACAAGAATGATTTAGCAATAAGAATCAAAGTCGCCATAATGGTTTTTATTGCCATAGACATAAAATTTTATTTTCAACTTACAGCAAATCTGGAAAGGAAGTACGGACACCAATTCCTGTCGGCACCATACTGTTTTATATCATCGATAGTGTACACTCCATATGGTAACATGGACTCTTTGCCTTCTCGGTTGAAACCCTCATAGAACTGACCTGAGAAATTTTTACAAAGATATAAATTATACAACATTATTGTAAGTTGTGGTCTAGACCTTAAGACATGATAATAATCAATTCATATTACATAATTTTATTACAGAATCTCAATGAACTGGCTATACTAATGCCTGTTCCAAAAGTTTCTATTGAAAGTGTAAACAAAGGGTTGTTTACTCTTTCATCAAAAACTTTGTTCAGGTTAAATTCTTACGCAATCAGTCACTAATGGGAATTAAATTTAAGCATCCTGACTCGAATACGTCAATTTTTCATTCTGGAGCGAACAAAGTGATCCCAATAATTGGAACATTCCGGACTGGCATAGGTTAAGTCTGCATCATAGTTTTAGTAATAAAATGTAAGAATGAGCGAAGCGAGATAGAAAATGGTCGCATCCTGATTCAAATAGGTCAAGCTCATTGTGATTGTACTAAGAGTATGCATGGTTCAAAAGATACTGGTCAACTGCTAGCTTTAAAGAGCAACATTGATAACTTACAAATAGGCACTTCGCTGTCTAATTCATGTCTGTCCCTGATGTAGCTGGCAGTCAGTGAGTGGCATTTACCATCCACCAGCTTGCCTTCCCTCTCTCTGGATACCTACCGTCAGACAATAGGTTAAACTTTGGTTGGTACATAATAAGGAATGAGGTAAATGTCGTGAGGAAAGTTTTGACCAATAAAACGATGGACTGTGTGAAAGATGATATGGCTAAAAAGGGGGTGAGCTACCGAGATAACTAATACAGAAGTATGGAAGATAAGGGCAGGAGAATGATAATGAATTTGGAACTACTTTGACTAAAGCCTAAGTTCCTAACATTAGTACAGACGCCAGCAGGTCAAGCTACCCGAAACTGTCAAATTTTCCCAGTCAATCTTGAACCTTAATGCTTTAGCGATAAAGTTGAAAATCTATTAAAGAAATTTGACAGATTGTAGTAGCTTGATGTGCTGGCGTCTGTACATAAGCATTTCTTGGTGATGAGCTCTGATTGAATCCAAATCTGGTCAGTCAACCCAGTAAAGCCTTTGTAAGTGTGGGAAATATACTTTCTCTTCAAAAATGGCAATGCTGCTGCTTAGGTATTAAACAAAAATAAAAAATATTGAATTTTAAATGAAACCAGATGACCCGAAAATCCAGAGAAATAAAAAGGTCCAGTGTTCCCGAATTTGTAAATTTTCCGAGAAACGTATCCAATTTTTCTTTCATAAAACTGAATTTGGACTATTACTACATTTCATAACAAATAATTAGCCAAATTGGAGCAGCCCTTCCCAAGTGATGCACTTGCCAACAAACAGCATTTCTGTTATATTCGCTATCATCATTTCAGCTGAAAAACATCCACTACTGGACATAGGCCTTCCTCAAGTACTGCTACTTTAACCAGTTCTGTGCTTGTTTTATTTATACTCTAGATAGATTAAACAGTAAAAGAAAATAGTATTAATACTAAAGTTCGTACATCTGGATGTATGCAGAGATTTTTCCTTGAGGTCAACACAACACCAGTAAGGCTTGGCTTCTCTCCTTGACACTTTTCATAGTACTTCATCAGGTTTTTTAACTCTTCTAGTACCTTCTCTATCTCTGGCACAGTGCGAGAACAGTAGATCAGTTTTCTGAAAAAAAACGATAAAATGGCTCTTAGAACCTATTCTTTGCTTGACAAATAGTTACTTTTTATCACTTGTTCAGTTCCTATAAACAAAACGAACTGTTTTGCTTACCAATGGTAGCAATTTTTATTACCAAACTGTGCACATAAATAGATTTGTGAGCTCATTTTACCTGTGATAGCTACTTCCATATGGGCCCTCCCATATGGAAGTAGCTATCACAGGTAAAATGACTCTACTTTGCAAAGCTATGAGGTCTTTGCTTCATTATTGGTAAATATAAAAGAGTCCTAATTTTAACCAATAATGGACCGTAAATTATAGCAATTATGAGGAAATGATGTAATAATATTTAAATAACTGATACAAAGATGGATCATCATCATCATCATCTGCCTAGCCTTTTCCCAACTATGTTGGGGTCGGCTTCCAGTCTAACCAGATGCAGCTGAATACCAGTATTTTACATGGAACGACTGCCCATCTGACCTCCACAACCCAGTTACTGGGTAATAGGATACAAAGATGGATATTATATTTATAAGTACCTGACATGATGAGGGTTCTGTATCATGTATGCGACAATCAAAGAGAGCAGTGATATTGTTTTGCCAGTTCCTGAAGGCATCTCCAATAATCCATGGCCCTGAAAAATTAAAATGCTTTTTTATTGTCTATTGATCAACGACATTGATCGCTAATGTTTGTTTGTTTCATGTTTTCGATTCATAACCTAAAATGTAAATAGGAATGGATTATTACAATTATTATGTTTATTATTTACGTACTTCGGGATTCTTTAATTTCATTGAACAGCATTTTATGTGGAGGTGGTTCTTGAGGATCAATAAATTCTCGATTTGCAGAAACCGCGAAGGCGCGTATTATTTTCGATAATGTCACGAAAATGTACAATGTATGTAAAGAATAATAGTGAATAACTTACTTTAGCGTCTAGAGCTCGTTTTAACTCTAACATATAAGCATACTGCTCTGGATAAATGTAATCGTAAGGGAAATAAACAAGAAGACCGTCCACTGTGAGCCTGTAAATAATAACAAAATACACACGTTAAAACATTCTAAGTTACTTTAAACTAAAGTATTATTATCATTCTACGTTTATACACTTTATTTACGTACTTCATGTTAGAAAATTAGCTACAATTACTAATTATAGTAATTTATTAAATTTTTAAGTAAACTATCAGACGGGCATTCGGCTTCTCTCGTCGAAACAGTTTGGTTTCGAGTTTAGTTTTTGGCATTTGCACTGACACTACTGACAGTCTGACAATGACATATTATTTGACATGACATTCCAAAAATAACGCATGTGAATTTACGAGGAGTTTATTAGAAATAATTATTTTTTTGGGAAAATACTGAAATTTTTTGCCCTAGTATTCTTTAAACTATTTTTGTTTTTCTATAAAATATGGTATATCAAAACATATTCCATGCTTTTTTGTAATTTCTATTAACAGAAAACAACAGCAATAAAAGAAATAAAACGTTTCTTCTAATGTCAAATCAAATTGTCAACAACAAAAATGGCTGCAGAGTTGGCGTCTTTCATAGAATTAGACATTCTATGAATATTTTGATAACTAACTACTGCGTTGTTGTTTGTTATTTATAATGTGAAATAAGTTATTGTTTGATATATTTTGTGTAGTCATTATGTTTTCTTGATAAATATCTGTCTCGTTTCTAATAGCGAAGATAGTCTTTAGCGTGTAGAAGTTCTAATATTTTATAACTCTATCGAACCATATCGCCGCGAATCTATGAAATTCAATTTGTAATTATTTTAATAAATTAAATAAATAAAATTGTAAGATGGAAGTCGTAAAAGTGTGTCGTATTTGTTCCATAATGGACGTGAAATTACACGACCTGCGATCATACCCATTAGAATCTTATTATGAGTCTGTAATAGGAACCAATGTAAGTTGACCCTTTGTTTATTTATATTTATTTTGATAAATGATAGTACCTAATTATTTTTACTTTTACCAAATCTTCACCTTTGATGCATTAACTGCATTTCATCACAGTTGTCCTATGTAATAAAAAAATATTGGTAGATATATTAGCAACTGAGAGCCCTGTAAAGTATTACCAAAATGGGTTCTCTGACTATCTTACTGGCTGATGGCCCATGGCCATCTGCTAGTAGGATAGCCCACTGTACCCACTTTTGTTAGTGCTTGAATCCACTCTTGAGGCTCCTGTGTCAGGCGGCGAGCAATGGGCAGCTCGCCGCCCGGTAAGGACCAGGCCCGGGTTGACGGCGCGTTGTGTTCCACGCGAGCCTCAAAGAGATGTCAGCACGAACTGACGGGGTCTGCTATGGCCGATGCTGCCGGGGCTGCGGGTTGTTCGAAAGAGATACCGTGGCCCCGACACAGGCATTCGATTTATAGCATTTATTATAGGTAATCAATTCTAGTGCCTTAAAACTAATATCATAATTATTGTGTTAATTAAAACAAAAAAAAAAAAAAATTGGTGCAGAATAAACTATTCTTTTCCTTCTTCTTTTTTGTAGTCTATGCATTGGGTACCTATTAATAATTTATTCCAGCCCCACTACACCAATTTGCCACCATTTGCCTGCTATGAGTGTGCAGCACTTGTGAGGAAGTTTTATTTCTTCAGGCAAAAATGTCTACGAAGCCAGGCAGTACTCCATGGCGCTACAGATGCCTTTGGCAAGGTAAACATTATATTAAATAAACTAGAATGTCATTTCAACAATCAGTAAGCTTACTTATTATGAAATTTTTGCTAACACAGAAATCTATGTTTTAGGTAAAACCTAAAGATGTGAAATTAATAGACAGAAATGGTCTCCACATTGCCTCTAACCTCAAAATAACCATCTTGCCGAACATAGAAATATTAAAGCCCCAAAAACCTAAAATAAACCAAGATATAAAACTTGAACCTGGCAGCGAGGATGACGACGATAAGTTTAAAATTGATGATCATAACTATGCTTCCTTTAATTCAATGGATCCGACTATCTCCAGTGATGATGATGAACCTCTATCACTTCATAAGGAGAAGAAAAGTCAAAATAAGGATACAGATGATGAGAAGGTGGACTTAAAAGAGGAGTTTGAAGGTCTTGAAGTAAGTTTAACTAAGGAAAAGATTCTAATGATTAATCACTTTGTTCATGATGGCTTCACTTGCAGATAAATGAGTGTTAAAGTCTTAAAAATGGTCAAAGATAAACAATAAAAACTCTTTACAGTTTGCTGTAGGCACAGAAGACTCTGGACATTCAATTGAAGTACCTAAAGTAGTTGCAAGGAAAAAGAAACGTGGGGTGAAAAAAGATACTTTTAAGCATAAAAAAGAGTTGTTAAACCCAAGCTTGGCTGGTGATGGCAAATGGAATGATTTCGCACAGTACATTAATGTTATAACTTTGACGGTATGTGGAAATATATCTAAATGAGGACAATGCATAATTTTTTTTAACTTAGAATGGTATTTTTTGGAAATGTTTTTTGTTAAGGAATCCGTTGTCAGTAAAAGAGTAATATTTTTACCCATGTCAATGGATTAAAGTTGGAAAGTCATAAGGTACAGCAAGTCTATGAATCAAAGTAAAGGACAAAAACATATAATTATAAAAAAAGTCGAAATACTGTCAACACTACTCTGTTCTCTTCGTCACAAAAATGTAATCAACCAAAAATAATCAAAATGTTCATCTGTTGTTTATTGTCTTTTCCAGTTGGAAGAGCAGAAAGAAGAGATACAGAAACGGAAGGAGTCAACCAACTACTTGAACTCTCCGTTCCAGTGTAATCTATGCTATAAAGGGTTCATTGATAATGATGCCTGGAATCATCATGTTAGCAAACATGCTGTGGTAAGCTATTATGTCATACATCAGTTAGCTTATATCGGTGGCTTCGCCCGCGCCTATGTCGGAAATGATCTCACGTGAATATACAACCGGCATAAAAAGTCCTATCCTATATCCTTATTCAGGTCATGGCCTACCTTTGTACAGACGCCAGCAGGTCAAGCTACCCGAAACTATCAAATTTTCCCAATCAACCTTGAACCTTAATGCTTTAGCGATAAAGTTGAAAATCTATTAAAGAAATTTGGCAGATTGTAGTAGCTTGATGTGCTGGCGTCCGTACCAAATTTCATCGAAATACGTTCAGCCGTTAAAGCTTAATAAGGTAACAAACAGACAGGCAGAGTTACTTTCGCATTTGAAATATTTGTATGGAATATTGAAATTCGTTTGAGACAATCATTGTAATTGATGTGGTAAGATATTATATTGGGGAGAAGAACAAGCACAATAAAGTTCCGTAAAGTTCTGTTTTTGGGTACAACTTAATAGTTATACTGGACTGTAAATCGTATCCTGTAAAGTCGCAAGTATAATCTAAAATACTACCTCATTATTATTTTATTGTGTAGTTCAAACATTACAAAAATATAAGTTCTTTTGTTTGCAGAGCGCAGGTAGCATTGAGTGTGAAGTCTGTAAGTTTCGGTTTAAAACGAAGCGCGCCTATCAGAAACATGCGTCCAACCACGAAAAGAAATACGCCTGTAAATCCTGTCCATACATATCTACTAACACGTAAGTATTACTACCTATTCACACTAGAATATACTCTACAGCAAAGAAAACTGAAAAACTAGTGGACCTAAAGTGCTTCCCTGTGGGAAACCTTTAAACTCCTCTAAAATTTGGCTACAACTTCATATTTTGCCATTTGTATCTTTACTAATTTATTCATTTGTGACAAATAATTGATCTACACATCCCATTCATTCGTCACAAACTCTGAATACATAATTAATTAGTGGTGAACAAAGTCAAAAGCTTCTATAAAGTCAATGGATGATATTGTTGTTTGTTTATAAGTCATATATTCATAATAATTATATGGTTAGATAGGGGGTAACGACCAAGATGGCGACTAATAGAGAAGTATTTATCATTTATGGAAGAAAAAGACATGTTGCGCCGAACACCTAAGGCATTAAGTCCGCCTTTGTACCTTTTTGTGCGAAAAGTTTAAATAAATAAATAAACACAAATAAATTGGAATAAGGAGAATGGTGATATTCCATAGCAAATATGCCATTAGTACATAGATTTGCTCCTCAATGGTTTTATATATCTTTTTCCAGGACTCAAGCTAAGCAGCATCAAGGATGGCATAAAGGAATAACTTTCAAGTGCAAATTTTGCGATGAAATATTTACGTAAGTAACGAATGTTAAGACACAGTCAATCAGACGAATGGGGAAACTGTTTGTGCAACATATTTTAGTTCTGGAAAATAAAATACATGTCGGAAATCAAACGCTGGGATTGATAACTATAAGTTTTTGTTTAAATTTAAAATCAGTTTGACTATTTTTAAGTCTTTACGCAGCAGCGTGTACACCGCCATCTTTATACTATCATCATTAACTTTTATGTTGACTTGTAAATTATGTGTACTTTGTTGAAAGTTATGCTAATTTTATAATACAACTTTTCTCCCACCAGAATATGGACGTCTTACATGAGTCATGTGCGTATCAAACACCCGTCAGAATTCATATGCGGGTTCTGCGGGTACTCATTCATCAGCAAGTTGGGCCTCGCCATGCACAAAACTATGATGCACAAGGATGTCCAAGTAAGTATTATTCCTATTTCCTGACTGCGCGACAGCAAAGACAGGGTTATATTTATCACGCGTATATCAAAATAAAGGGTTTTAAGAGACGATTCCAAAAATATAACACACTTAAGCCCTTTGTACACACACGGTTTTCTTGCCGTGAAAACCTACGGTTTATTTGCCGTGTTTAGGCACGGTCTTCAGGGTTGTATCGATCACTACGGAAGCCTGTAGACGGACACGTTTTTTCTGCGGCGCGGTTTATACGCCATACCGTAACAAAACGGTGTCGTGTACAGTCACGAGCACCAATATGTCAACACTTTTCAACTTTCAATTGCGATTTTTTCGAGAAATAACGAATGCAACGTTGAAATACGACACATTTCAAAAACCTATGGGTTCGTAAATGCTATGTTCGTAACAACATAAAATTTCATTAAAAAATAAAGGAGTAAATCGCTTTTGAACAAAGCCGAGTGTATACATACTTTTGCTCGTGACTGTACAAAGAGCCTAAAAGGTTGTAAATAAAAAAAAGTCAGAAAACCCGACTGCAACTAAAAAGTCTGATGCAGTTGGTGGCATCAAATACCAACTGCATCAGACTGCTTAAAAAGAGACCCTTTGGATGTTTAGGAGAAAGCAGAAGAAGGTCCGTTCTGCGAAGAGTGTGATGTCAAGTTCATATCGACGGAGGCGTACAAGAGGCACATGGTCATGTCCACCAAACACACCCAGACTACAGACTCTATGTGAGTAGATTCTATATACGATACTGTTTCATTTGCTTGATATTTAGTACAAGTCGACATCAATGTTCACGTACAAGAGATATGGTGATTTCCATCAAGCACACCCGGCGTACAAACTATGCGAGTTGACGTTCGGTTGAGTTTCGTTTGATACTCAGTACAAGTTGTTATTCAACAGTAAAGGCTGTCGGACTTGTGGCGCGACATTCGAGAACTCCGAAGAGTTACGACTGCATCATCGTAAGGAACACACGCGGAAGAGACCCAAGAACTACGGGAAGAAACGTTCTAACCTCAGTTGGCCTGCCAAATGCGAACACGTATGTATAAACTTATTATTATCCTGCTGATTTTTAGGGTTCCGTACCCAAAGGGTAAAAACGGGAAACGGGACCGTATTACTAAGACTTCGCTGTCTGTCCGTCTGTCTGTCACCAGGCTGTATCTCAAGAACCGCGATAGATAGTTGTATGGGCCCCTCCCATACAACAAACACGATATTTTTGCCCTTTTTTGCTCGATATCAATAATAGCAACAGGTAGGCACTTGAAATATTCACAAAATACTCAGTTGTATTTTTACTTTAATAATAAATAATAAAAATAAAATAAATATTTAAGGGGGGCTCCCATACAACAGACGTGATTTTTATAGATAATGGTACGAAACCCTTCGTGCGCAAGTCCGACTCGCACTTGGCCGGTTTTTTCTTACAATTTTCATATAGGAAAACACATGCGGCTCTGTTTGGGAATAGTTTGGTATTAACTTAATTACTGTTTCTCTCATTTGGTTTTCTTACCTTTAGGCAATTTTATAGTCGGTAAATTTGAGAGCAAATCATAAGTAACTTTTTACAAATTTTTGTAACTTTTATTTATATTTGATTATTTTTAATTATGAATGTCTGTCTAATTTTTGTTTTTTGATTAATTGTAATGCTTTATTTGATTTTAATTTTGTAATAGTTCAGGACTATGGACATTGTCCGAAATAAATAAATTAATAATAATTAAAGGCTGACTCACGCAGATTTGGGCGGGCCGCACCATTCTGTATGAGCCATCGCATACTACAGGCCGCACCGCGCTTTTTTGTATGGAAATATGATGCGCTGCGGCCGCGGCTGTAATGTGCGCTTACCTTAACTGTTATTTTTTCAAAGAAAAACATAATTTGTTGCAGTGTACAGAAGAGATCCCGAATGCTCGCGAGTATTGGACACATTTCCGTCGAGCACATCCCGACAAGAAGTACCCCATACAGAAGAACCACATATGTGATATATGTGGCAAGGGTTTCAGAGTATGTACACTTAAATGAAATTGTATTAATTTAAGTTCTTTGCTTATGTTTACAACTTCAAAAAACACAATATCATGGACATGTCGTAGCCAACTGATTAAATTAGCCGTTTAGTCTGGCCTGGTCTTTGGAAGTAGTACTCGCCTCGCTTCTCTCTCTCGGCTCGCACGTGGTTGATCACAGTTCTAACCTAACCCATTTGGTCGGGGTGCCCTGGCTTAGTTACTGCGACCAATTCGGCTCGCACGTGACTGGTTACAGTACCAACCTAAACTATAATTTATTGAATATCATTCAGGCCGTTAGTTGAGCGGCCGCTGTTTAGTTAAAAGGCTAGGCGGTTAACTAAACGGCTAATTAAACCAGTTGGTTGCGACAGACATATTGGACATTTAAATCTGCTGAATGCTGTCCAATCTGTGTTTATGATAGGTTCACTGCATTAACAACATCCAATTGAATAACTCAACATGAGATTTGAGATCAGAGTTAGTTAACTGGTTTTAAATCGGTGGACTCAAATCCACATAAAAAAGTCCAACAGTAATCGACTCTGAAAGCAATCTTACAAATGGACATCACGCGTGTTTACCCCGAAGGGTTACACAGAAGGGCACAGGTGTACCATATGACATCCACATTTCCCCAGTTATGTTTAAGCCCAATTTTCAATGAGGCGAGCCCATTGCCATCAACAGGGCACCAATCCAAACTCCGGGCTACTAGTGAGAAATTCCTGATGGAAAACCTCAATAACAACAAGTTACGCCACTTCTTCCTAGCTAAAACACTAGGAAGTGGTGAAGGGCGGGCGTTTTGGGGAGTTGTCTTATGTCTAGTGACATTCCAAAAGTTCTGATACTTTTTTTGTTTTTGGGTGGGAAATCATCAAATTACCTCTTCACGCCCTTCCGCTCTGGGCTGAGCGGAAGGGCGTGTCAGACTTTTACTGACTAAAACTCACCCGTGATCCTTCAGTTGTCTGTGCCAGGGGCCACGGTATCTCTTTCGAACAACCCGCGGCCCTGGCAGAGAGTTCTGATCAGCCTATATTAAATAAATAATTTTTATATTGATTTCGACTATCATTAATATAAATTTTCTCTCTCCTCTATCAACAGGGTAACGCCTTCTTGATATACCACAAACGCACGCACTTCGAAGAACGCGCGTACAAATGTTCGCAGTGCGACAAAGCATTCTTCAACCGAACAAACTTGAACGTTCATGAGAAAACTCACTCGGACAACAGGCCTTATCCTTGCTCTGTTTGCTTCAAAGCTTTTAAGGGTAAAGGAGCCCTCAACAGGCATTTTAGAGTAAGTATTTTATGCATTATTTATATCATAATACCGCACGTCACTTGAATTACGAAAACCGCCCTTACTGCTTCGTAATAAAGACGCTTTTCAGGTCAAACTGTTGCCATCGATGTGCAGTTGACTGAATAATAAACCAACCAACAGGCAATGATATTATATGAGGTAAATACGTTACACTATATTCCCCAATTTCGATATCCAAAGTTATTAGTCTGGGTACAAAAAGGATAAAACTATAAGTTAAAATGAAAAGGATATACACAAGATTGACTTGTTTGTGTCTGGGACGTATCTACCTATGTTGATATAATATCATTGCCGGCAGGTCCATGAGGAAATGTACTCGGACATCAGGCCACACCCTTGCTCTGTCTGTGACAAAACTTTCAAGTTTAAAGGAGCACTAGATAGGCACTTTTTAGTGAGTATTTTGAAAACATTGCTGGCTGCATTGTGACACTTGACATTTGGGTTTAGAAAATTATGTTCTTTTTTGCACCTTATTTGTGCAGAACAAATAATTCTTCTTTCTTCTCTCATACGTATCACTTCTGTAAAGTTTCGCCAATTAAAGTAATTTGACACTGTATTGCTAGCTATCTGAGGACTTACCATCAGCTCTTGCAGCAGGGCAGAAGTTGAACTGCACTGCTTTTTTGTACTTAGTCATAGAACGAAAAAGCAGTGCAGTTCAACTTCTGCCCTGCTATAAGAGCTGGTTGTAAGCCCCCTGTATACTGCTTTGATTATTTTTCAAAATTTCTGCTCTTATACATACAGAAAAGGGACTTCATACTTTATTATTATGTTGTGTACAGACGCCAGCACATCAAGCTACTACAATCTGTCAAATTTTTTTAATAGATTTTCAATTTTAACACTCGAGCATTAGGTTCAAGGTTGATTGGGGAAATTTGACAGTTTCGGGTAGCTTGACCTGCTGGCGTCTGTACAATGTAAAATGAATTCTACTAAATACGGCCTAACTTGTTCAAAATCACTTTTTCCATTGCTTTTTTGCAAATTATTATATTACACCTGCGTCTAGCGAAAAATTGCTAATTCATTCATAATATCCGTTGTTACAGAGCCACACGGGTCAAAAGCCTTACGAATGCGAAGTATGCGGCAAAGGGTTCTCTCAATCGAATAGTAGGAAACTTCACGTTCGCACGGTACATCTGAAGCAACCCGCGCCTTACGTCAGTCGCAACCGTCTTGAGAGACGAAAACAAGGCCCTAAGGAAGCGCCGGCACAGCAGTTTATATATTGAAAGACTACAATAAACACAGGGGACAAGGAAAACATTATACATGCGAACCGAAAATTCAAAGACATTGAGTAATCCACCAACTCGCCTTGTGCCTGTGCGGCAAATTATGGCACACTACCTCTGAAAGGAGGCCTGAGTCAAAGCAGTGGGGGGACATTATAGGCTGATTATGTAATAAAATCTGGGTTGAAATCCGGTCAAGTATGTACCAATATGACTTTACAATTCATATGTACTATCATGGACACTTCCGCCTGATCACCACTAAGTTCATTTTTGCTTGCACTCAAAAAATAGAAGCGCTCTCTAGCCCCGCCCCGTTGACCTTGAATAGACGAATGAAAGATAAGACGGGCCGACTGCACTGTCGCTCGACGCGGTGACGCACGCGCCGTTCGAGATTTATTTTTATTTTCAAACTACTGCTATGACCTATTTATTATATTATGGACTAACTTCTGCCCGCGACTTCGTCCGCGTAGATTTCGGATTTGTGACAGGATTGCGTATCTCAAAAGGAAATCAAAATAACCCATAAAGATACAATTTTTTTTTTTTAAATATATTGAAGTAACATGATGAATTTTTTAAACTGCGAAAAAGGAAATCAAAATAACCCATAAAGATACATAATATTTTTTTTAAAAATAAATAGAAGTAAGAAGATGATTTTTTTAAACTTTGCGAAAATTATGAAAACTTTATAACACTACAGATCATGGTCCATGGATGTGATGTAAATAGTTATATTATGACTTGATTTTTGATTTTGTAAACTTATTCCTGCACGTGCACGGCCTTGGTGACGCCCACTTCGCAACGGGCCGTACAGCAGAAATCGTAATATTTTAATTTCGCCATAACTTCAAAACCAAACGTCCAATTTTAATCATTCAAAGACCAAATATTATCTACATAAACGGTACTTACTGATGAAATAATTTATTTTGATAAGGATTAATAGCATGAGTAAAATAAATGCGTCTAGATGTAGTCCAAAAAAAAATCAAGATTTTTAAATTAAAAAATGGTTGTTGTGCCTCACTCGACATAGATAGGTATAGTGTGTCGCGGACTTTTTTGTAGATATTTATAAGATCTACAATTAATTTGAACATTTTATGGTTCTATCTTTTATAGTTTAGGCAGCGTACGCAAAATAAGTAACTTTTCTGGTTGATTTTTTACACCTTGTGTCCGAAAAACCCAAATATCTTACGGAACCCTATTTTTTTCCAAAATAAAATTTAGCCTATGTTACTCGTGGATAATGTAGCTTTCGAATGGTGAAAGAATTTTTTAAATCGGTTTAGTAGCTTTTGAGCCTATTCATTACAAACAAACAAACAAAGTTTTCCTCTTTATAATATTAGTATAGATAGATCTGGGAAAATTCGTTGAGATAAATAATACATTTTGTCTTTATTTTTCTAATTAGAAATTTGATTTGATAAATCCTATTGTCGGTTAGGCATTAATTAAAAAGTAAAATAAAATTTTAAAGTTTTATCAGTTTTATTTATTTATTAACTGAACTGAACAAAGATATTCATAAAATATTGGACATAGTAAGTAGGTAAAACACACAATTTACAATATTCAAATTTTCTTAGGCTTTTTGCAATTTTCAGTTCAGTATAAGGTTGTATGGTAATAAAAAAATTCAAGACATGCCCTTCAGAACATATCATTGAACGCGTTAGAACGCGGGTTTTTTAAATTTAGAACTAGGAAGTTGGTGTGGCCTAGCCTTCATTTCATAAGCCGTTGGCGATTAAGTCGCCAAAAACTTAACGAGAAAAACAATGTCCTATGTAAAAATAAATTCCGGGAGCTCTGCTCTCGGATAAACTGTGAGCACAGTAGGCACCATTACGTTTTGTAATAGTTCGCGGTAACTTTCGCCATTTACTCGCCCTGGGAAATGGACAAGCTCTCCGGGACCATCAGCACTCATCCAGCCCCACATATTAGCGCATATCCTTCTAGAATCACGATTAGGAATCACGTTTCTAGGTAGACATGTGTAAGTAATGCGAGTGATGCATCACGCGTAATATCACCCGAGCGCGTACTGTAACATCACATCACACATTACTCGACAAAAATAAGCATCACACCATCACACTAAAGATTACGCGCGCGGTAGCAGCGCAGTGGCTCGCGACATGACTCGCAGACTCGCTCGAACTGAGCCCTCCCGAACGCATCGCATCGGCAATGTTCGGTTTATATCGGAAGTCCGGAACTAGGCGCGTGCGATTTCGTATTTCGCCCGGTCAGGTGACTTATTATGTTATTTTAAACTCTATTTTTATTATAAAAGGGTTTATATTTCCTTGACACTATGTCCTATTACACTAGAACATTGCATTACATTAACGCGCGATGGTGTGCTATCGCATGGCGCAACATCCTATCATCACGCGTGATGTTTGAAGTGATGGTGTAATGTAATATTACGAAATGTAATAATGACATATCACATCACTTCGTGGTGCACTGTTTTGCACATGTCTATTTCTAGGTTCGTAGCGTGTATTCATCACGCGCCACAAGTGTCGACAACCATGTTGGCTCGACGTAAAACATTTCTCATCTGAGAATATAGCGCTTGTGAAATAGTGTCTACCATACGTTGGAGGTTATCAGATATGGACGTGGTGCCCGCGGCCTATCCTCTAAGACACCCTCTTCTTCATGGCGTCTGATCCACAGCTGGACAGTGTTTCTCTACAAGGAATAGTCTAATAACAAGTGGCACCATTAAAAAAAAAACTGACTTGTTTCAAAAAACCCGACCGCAACAAACGACGAAATAGTTCTAAACAAATCAGTTTTCAGGTTTCATCCATACTGAACCCTAGTCCCAACTTTCTCGGTCCGTATATATGGAGGTAGTCCATGTATAGCTAGAAGGCGTAAAAGTACTGATGGTAAGAAAAGTGCTTGTAAGGTTTGCATTTATTTTTATTCAGTCATCAATTCATCATTCAGTTGTAAATCTGCACCATTTTTATAAATAAACGTTATTATTATTATTATATCACAAATCACAGTCTGTATATAAATTAATTTAAACTCTCGTCTGACATGTTGCTGACACACATGTTACTGATACATAAAATGACTTGTTATCAGTTGCACTGGGGCATCATTGTAATGTCAAACAAAGAGATGCTTCTTATCTTATCTCGCTTCTTATCTTATAAATGATGAGAGAAAGACCTCTATGTAATTACCGAAACCCGCTAGGTATATCAAAAGTATCAAAGGATGCCACCGACTTTTGCCCACTGCGGTTATTGAATTTTATGACTCTTTTGTTCGGCTTAGGCTTATTGTAAAATTTCTAGAAATGAATTATTTAATAATTAGTCACTACCTACTTATTTGCACGGAATTTAAAGTAGGTTATTATTAACCAACAACAACAATGGCAAGCATTTTTTTACTTAAAACCAACTATTTTTATTTATTTATTCATATAAAAATTCGCATTGTGTTTGAATTATGCACATTCATTAATTTATAACGGCTAAAAATATAAATTATGAATTTCAAATAGTAAATTTCACTGCAAATAAATATAATCAATAACATTGAAACAAATAGTGCGTGTGTGAGCGAGAAAGTTTTCCGAATTCGCCCGTCACAACAAAGCAGTATAATACATACCACTCTCATAAAGGTATAAGTAATTGCTTTACCAAGTATATAGTGATAAGTATAACCAAGATGTAAAATCTAAATATTTGCACGGCAGAAATGCCGAATATAGTGAAACCTATAGATCTTAAGAACTTATGTTAGCTACCTATATTCTTGCAAATAAATCTATCATTCATTCAAGTTTAAAAACTCTGAATATTTTTTCTGCATGTTTCTCGTTTAATTATTATACTAAAACACAAAAAAATGCAAAAAAAAAATTAAAAAAACAAAAATTAAAAAAAAAAAAACAACAAAAAAAATATATTATTATTTATTTTTTTTTTGTTTGTTATATTTAAGCAAAACTGTACTAATTTTTATGCCTTATAATTTTTGGAATAAATATATTATATTATTATTTATTTATCAAATACTTTTATTGATGTAAAACAAACTAGAAAGTATTCAATTACACACAAGATAACATTTGCATGATAAACTTTGCACTGTGCATCGTTAATAAAGTTTTATTTATAAATTAAGGTATTTTAAAACCACACAATTTACCATGTCAATAATTAAAATAATTTACTCAAGTAAACAGCTCAATGGTCAATATTCAAAAGGTCCGGTAAGCGCCCATGTCAAATAGTTCGTCCGTAAAATTAAAAAAAGGAGTACACGTGATACGTCACTAAGCTGCGCAGTGCAGGTTGCAACTAATTGCGTTATCGCTTTCCTAATAGGCCAAAACTTTTAGGGGGCGTGGTTTGGCGCCGCCGCAGGATTTAGGCGAAAAAATTTTTAAGTGAGCAGGCGGAAAAGACCGCGATAGTACTTATGAGAGAGAGTTGGTGTTATACAGGACGAATACCATTTTCCCATTTTTCTGTGATGGCGGCACTCGAGCTTTGGACTGGCGTTTTGACAGTAGCATGGTCGTATTAAGTTTAGTCAGAAATCAAGTTTTGTTTACAATATTTATTGGTTTACAATGTGGTTTACCTTAGGACAGTGATTTTAATTTAGGTGAAGAAGACTGGATGGTTCTGTGCATAGTATTTTTTTTACAATATACATATAGGCAACGAAATAGGTAATTTTAATATCTTTAAACCGAGATCTTGAATTATGTTTAGAATATAAAGTGGTTTTACAACTGATAATGGCTCGCATCGAGTCTGGGGTATGACTAACGTTTATTTTTTAGCAATATATTCCATCGATTATGGCGTGGCGTGTCATTTATGTGGTTTTATGTTTACAATAGTTATTAGTTAGGATCACAGCAAACTTTTTTAGGACATTGAAAAGCCTTATAATCACGGTATTACAGTGCAGAGCCCGCAGAAAGACGCTCTATACCCTGTCCATTTTTTGACAGATTGAACTAGTGATTGCAGCAACACACAATACATTGATTGATACACGTACGGTATTATAATGTCTGTGAGAAGCCATAAATAAGATAATTCAAAAGATAAGGCAGTTTATATATTTATTTTAAAACACATTTTAAAGTTAACTTTTACGTAATCTGGAATAGTTCGTTCTAAGACAGCTGTCAAAAAACTGTTGGACAGGGTATAGTAGCTGTTTGATGTCTGCGTCGATGTTCGTACAACTTTGCACTTTATGGCATTGAAAATAAGGTGCGTTATAACGCTTTTCATTGTTCTGCACGGAGCCTTATTGAAACTTTATCAATAATGGTTTTAAGAGCCAATTTCTTTTGAACTGGCAAATGCTAGAAAGGAAGTTCCATTTTTACAAGCTTTTATTTACGCAATTGTGTACCGCCGCAGTCATTATTATAATGTTTATATGTAACAAATAAAGTTATTTTCTTAGCTGTGTTAGTTAATTTCGTTGATGAACTGAAGATATTAAACTTCATTGTTGAGTACAGCCACCATTTACTAGTTACAGCATAATAATGCAACAATTTTATATGTAAATACATAGATGTCTATCATTAGATACATGCGAGAAGATTTTCTCGAGTATTATTTATCGTTATGTTAGACACCAGTGATCGTTAGTTGTAAGTTATAATATTAAAGTTGCAATAAGACAAATTTTGATTGTGAATTCATGTAATGTGCTTTATAGGAAATATATTATTCATATAAATTAATGTTTCTTAATTTGCCAAACGGTCCTAATCCTTTCCTAAGGGCCCTATTTCACTAGAACAGCAGTAGCGGCGCAACCATGGTTGCACTGCCAAAAACGTATGGTTGGTTACGCAACCGATTGTACGCTTAGTGATATACCCACCATAAAGCTGTGTATATTTTGCTGGTGGCGCGACCATGGTTGCGCCACCATGGTGTCCTAGTGATATATAAGCCTAAAGGTCTCTATGTCTAGGGTTCTAAGGGAAACACTTGGATGAGAGACGCAGAGAACCGAGAAGTGTGGCAGAAGAAAGGGGCAAGGGTAGCCTATACGGTATACCCAGCAGTGGGGGATTCCGGGCTGAAATGATGACGATGAAAGGTCTATCCACTGATCGGGTGCCCAAACAATTTATCTTTGATAAAAAATACAAGATCCAACTTTACGAGGATCGCCGATGCGAGAGATTGTGCCCTGCAGAGCTGCGTATTTTCACGGATGGATCCAAAACAGGTAGTGGTACGGGTGCTGGAATTTTCTCGGAGGACCTCAACATACGTATAGCCACACCACTGGGGGTCCACAACACAGTGTTCCAGGCCGAATGCATGGGCATTTTCTTGGCCGCCTCAGCCATTATGGCCAGGGAAGTAAAGGAACACTCCATCCGCATTCTCTCAGACAGCATGGCTGTTCTGCAAGCGCTGAACAGCAACACAGCGCTGTAACGATGCAGCCGATGAACTTGCCAGAAGGGGGTCGAGCATGGCACCAGTGGGACCTGAGCCCATCGCGCCACTTCCCTTCGGATACATACGTACTCTGGTAAGAAAACGCACCAGAGACCAACACGACAAACTTTGGACGGAGCTAGGCGAATGTAGGCAGGCCAAGGAAGCACTTCCCACAATTAATGGCCGGCTCACGAAACAGGTTCTCCGTCTTAATAAACTAAAGCTGCGCGCGGTTACTGCAGCTTTAACTGGCCATGGGTCATTTAACAAACACCTCTATGTCATAGGAGTAACAGACAGTCCGCTGTGCAGGGCCTGCATGGAGGATGACGAGACAGCGGCGCATGTGCTGCTAAACTGCCCGGTGGTCGCCACGTACAGGGCAAAGTACTTCGGTAACCCAGGTACCCTACGTGAGACGGTCAGTAACATCAAGGCGTTGCTGGCCTTCCTTGAGGAGCTGGGGTGGATCGAATGATCGATTTTCCCACCCGTACGCAAAATACGCGCATTGTCGTGGAGTTGCGGATACCAGCCCGCTGTACCTAAGGTCTATCCACACATCGGCCGTGCCCGGCGGGGTAATTGCGTAACACTAATTACAGTAGCCAAATGATGAATGTCTTTCATTTTGACAGTTCAACAACATTCATTGCGTCATTATTTTGTTGAGCAAAGAAATGTTCGAATCTATGAAGCAATGAATTAGCAATGTTCTTCAAATGATTCAGATAGTGTGTTACGCGATTCGGGTGCTGGTTGTGGAAGGACTGCTGCTGTGTTAGGGGCTTAAAAAAATATCGGTGTGAACATTTTTTATGAACTCGTTCACACACTTTCGTGTCTGGGCCGGCGCGCGGCGACGGAGCTTCAGTACCTGCCCTGTGTGTGCCTCGGCCCTGTCACGTCCCAGGCCCGGCCCTGATAAATGTAGATATGATGAGATCATGATGACATACCTATATTTTTTTTTTATTTATAAACTGAAGCTCCATACTTAATCTGTTGTAAAATTTCAAAGATAGTCCGACAAGCTGGAATAGATTAAACCATGAAGAACGAAAGTAGAAAACATTTTGTGTAACATAGGTACCTATTTAAATAAATTGTAGGTATGACGAAATTCTGATCTAGTTCGAATGGCTAATGTGAAGTAACGTGTAACGTAAGGCAATGTGGCTTAATAAAAATGTTCCTGTCCTGTCCTATTTATGCCTATATATAAAACAATCCATGGGCTCAACTAGCACAAACCTGATGCCCTCCGGTCGTAAGACGGGGTCTAGGTAGGCCAAGTAGTATTATGACTGGACTTGAATTCGTTAGATTCTAGAAAAACCTAAGGCGAAGTAATAATAATAATAATAATAATAATATCCTTGGACATTTCACACAGCGCCATCTAGTCCCAAGCTAAGCAACCTAATGCTTGTGTTATGGTAACAAGATGGCTGATAAACTACTTATATACATTAGTAATAGTAAAGAGGAATAAGTATAACTGGAGGATAACTGGAAAAAAGAGGGAGGCTTTTACCCAAGAGTGGGACGGGAAATAATAGAATGGCAATAAGAACGCGTTCCATTCTACCCCTTGATTCTACCAAACTTAAATAGTGCATCCAGCTGATTGTCAACAAACTGACAATATTTCATGTATGTCAGCTGTCATGTTTTGATATTGTGACATTTGCATAAACATAGTTTTGTGCTGCAAATGCGAATACAATACAGTAAAAATTCTACTTATAACACTATCGTACGATACGAAGCATGTTCAAAAGAGGTAAACAACTGATAGATAAAGTAGTTAAACTCTAAGCGCTGTGCAAAATGTCCGCGTCACCGTCGAGCCCCGATGCAGCGCATCCTCGATTTTTACAGAAACCTATTCTAAATCTTGGTGGTACAGTATTTCAGTTGGTTTATAACTATCTCCCTAACATTATTGTTATTTTAAAGTCTCCTACTAACACGTTCCTTCACACATCGTTAGGTTAAACCTACGACGTTAGGTTAGTTTTGGAGAATATTATATTACCGAATTATAATGAATCATTCAATTTTATTTTTGTTTTTCCTATACATACATACATAATTAGCCTATAATGTTTCCACTGCTGGAACACTGGCCTGCTCTCAGTGAGAGGGATTTTACATTGGATTTTCCTATATTCTGCTCCAAATAAATTCATTAAAATAACAGTTCCATATTTACTTCTATGTAAAAAGCACGTATTCAATGAGTTATTATTATACTTATCTTTTTGTTATGATAATGATAACCTCAGAATTTATAATCAAGAAATAAAAAGCTTTAATGTATTGTAATAAAGTTTTGATTGCATTGAAACAAGCCTATATTTATCTCTTAGTGTCAATATTATAAGAGACTAAACTTACACAACACACAATTTATCAAAGCAAGTTATCTACAGACTTCAAAAAATATGGTTGCTAACTGTTTATAAATATTACATAAATGTTTTGTAAATCATCGAAATGTTTTTCTGTCCGATTATTAAAATTATATTTTATTTTTATTATTTATTTTATTAATTACCATCTTGTTACAGCATTATCTTTGATTCTTCCAGCTAAAAATAATGTATTAAAGACTTTGTTTACACAAAACTATTCAACGGATTGTTGTGGTCAATGTGGGGCAGCATGTAATGTTTTGTTTTTCATATTTGACTTATTATTAGTTTTATCTTGCATTACAATACCCTGTCCATTAGGTAAACCGTTTTTTGAAAGATGGAACTACTGTAGTAACATGCAATGCATTGATTCATACACATACAGTATTATAATGTTTGTAAGCTGCCATAAATAAGAATGTTTTGAACAACCTAAGATTCATAAAAATTGACCTTTATTCCATTGGCCTTGATCTCAACCTTTCGAAATTTTAACTATATTTAGCGGACAACTGTTCTTTTTTTCACTTCCCAAATTTAACGCAATAGCTCCAGATTTTAAAATTGTTGAAAAAAGCTCTCGTTCATCTCCAGATTGTTCCAAATTAATAGGTATTCGGCCATCACCTTAATTCGTTACTGCTGTTTCGACAAAACTAAATTAACTTATTTTCTCCGCGCTTCCCATTTATGGACCAAACCCAAATGGACCAAATTATCAGGCATACATTAACTTCAATTTTAAATGTGGATATGGACGACCGAGCTTGGGCACTAGCTACTCTTCCCATTCGTATGGGAGGCCTCGGCGTCCGCAAAATTTCTAGTATTAGTTTACCGGCTTTCATACCCTCGGTCCACGGCACTGAGAAATTAATCAGGAAAATCCTAACCTCTACACTGATTAATTTTGATGTGCCGCAAGCATTAACGACATCATTCGACAAGCTCTTGTCACCGTCAGCATTCCAGCTATATTAGAACCCAATGGTTTGGCACGCGACGATGGCAAGAGACCGGACGGCATATCTTTATTTCCATGGAAGGTGGGTAGGCCTCTAGTGTGGGATGCAACTTGTGTTGATACTCTTGCGCCATCCCATCTTCAAGGGTTGGCGTGCTGCGCTGGTGCTGCTGCTGCGGCTGCGGAAAACCGCAAGCGGCGTAAATATAATAACCTTACCTATTGATAATTATATTTTCGAGTCTTTTGGGGTTAAAACCCTCGGGCCGTGGGTTCCGAGTGATGATGTTCTTTTTAAGGAAATTTCGAAACGACTGGTTGACACTTCCCATGACCTAAGGGTTGGCTTTTACCTTGGCCAGAGGCTAAGCATTGCCATACAACGTGGCAATGCCGCTAGCGGCTAGTTTCTTGGGTACATTACTAGTCGACAGCGATACGGATGAATTTTTCGACGCTATATTTTAGTTTGTAAATAGTTTTAGTTAATTTAGGATATTGTAGCGGTATCTACAACGCCACATGCGAACAACGCGTCATACAGACGTCACGCAAATCCTACATCTCGCAAGCAGAGTTTATCGCTCAATTAGCATTATATACAATTTCTCAACATCAATCGTTGGGCAATTGCCCACCAGACATGACACCCGTCTGGTCGGACGATCCTCCTTTTCTATGGAGGATAAGTGAACTTTACACCCTGTTCCTCATACCTCTATAATATAATTTAGTAATTAAATAAATAAATAATGCTTATACAATAAATAAGATAGTTAATTAAGATAAGGCTGTTAAAGTTTGTTCTAAGACAGCTCACAAAAAACGGTTAACCTAATGTCCTAACATAAGTCCTCCCAGTCACTCACTTTGTACTGTAGTGCTAAGTATTTAGTTGCTGATTAGATTAATGTTGAACTATTACCGCCTTATTACAAAACGAGTTCTAACTTTAGTCCAAGCTTAAACCATCGAGCCTGTTAATGTATTTTGGACTTTGCTACGAATAAGGCAAAGTTCGTAATGCAAAACTGTCGACTTAGACTCGGTTTTAACATATTTTTTTGTTATTCGAACTTTAGATTTATTTAATGATGGTTTAAACTTGGGTATAAACAGAGACCTTGCTTTTATGTATTATGGTTTATCAATCTCAACCTGAACTAGAAAAGTTTAGAAATCACTATAGAACTGTCTGTTTCTACATTTAGGAAATTCGGGATTCTGGACGAATTCAGTATTACAGGATGTAATTCTTTTTATTCTATTCCTAATATAATAATGTATTTGTCATGTATTATAGCTCTTCATTAATAACTTAAACTATTTTGATTATTACTTTATTTAGAAAATCATTTTTCTTATTTTATATTAGTAAAATCTAATACATTTAGGTTTATTATCCAGACATTACATGACGCTTTCATTTCCAGGGTTAAAGGTAGCCCTGATCCAGTTGGCAGTGGGCATGGATAAGAAAAAAAATGTAGCTGCAGCAGTACAACAAATACACAAGGCCAAAGAAAATGGGGCCCAACTAGTGGCACTGCCGGAATTCTTTAATGCGCCTTATGGCACCAGTTAGTATTTTTTTTCCGCTAGCCTATATTGTCCCACTGCTGGGCAAAGGTATCCGCCATAATTTTCTACTTTTCTTTGTCCTGTGCCTTATCAGTCCAAATCGTCCTCGGTGACGACGCCTGTCTTCAGGCTCCTACTGTGTGACGACTTTGGCCCATCTGTCTGAATGCATCCTGTAGGTGTGACCCGCCTCGTCCCACTTCAGCCTCGCAGACTAATCGCCAACACACAGTACACTTAATTTAAAAAAAATATATTTTGTATTTAAAAATAATTAGTTTAAAAATGTGGTTCAGGAATTTGGCAATGTGATACTGGTTTTATGACCACAGTTGTGTCCTTTTCACAGTTTCTTTCTCACATATTATACTATTGCCTTTTCCCATTAAAAGTGTTAATTGATACTTACCTGCCTTACCTGTACCAACTCCCGTGCGCGTTCCGCGAACTCGAGTCCCGTTTTGGTAGTGTTATTCGAGGTTTTCACATACATTTCGGCCGTAAAATACGTTTTTTCAGCAAAATTCCCGATTTTTGTTCGGGATAAATTCCAGAAACCCCATAGTTCGCTAGCCCGCACGGAGACGCGTCTTAGCCCTTATAGAACATCAAAAATTCCAGAAATTTTTTGCATTCATTAGTACCACCAACTGACGAAATGTACCTAAGGGATACTTGTTTTGGGTAGCGGGATTGTCCGAAAGGGTTACCGCTGCCCTGGAACATAAAGGGCTAAGGAAGGAACACGGGTGGGTTTTAGTCAGTATAGAGTCTGACACTCCCTTCCGCTCCACCCAGAGCGGGGGGGTCATTTGATGACTACCCACACAAAAAAAAAGGATACTTGTTTTTGAGCAAATCTACATAACTTTGCATCCCGGTGACACAATTTCAAGCTGTTTTCAGCAAATAAAATCTTTTCTGAGCTCTCTGAAACGTTCCCATTAGGGAAAACTGACAATTTCGCGAAAAATTTGTGTGTGTGTGACATTCAAAAGTTATTTAGCCATCTTTGAGTCATCAGATTCTTTCTGTTACTGTGGGATTGTAGCAGAGTATAACTTGCACCATCAGCCGTGTTCGAATTACAGGGAAATTGAGTCTACATACTCCCTTTTCCTTTTCTTGAATTCTTAAAACTTCCATTTACTTGAAATAAGTTTTTTTCATTTCTTTATCAGAACTGCTAATATTTCATCATTTAAACAAAGATGTATAAAATAATACAACACCAAACAATATTATAGAGTATTTCAAAGAGTACGCGGAAAGCGTACCAGACGGTGATTCGTGTAGGGCTCTGCAGTGCGCGGCGATGGAAGCCGGCGTGTGTGTGGTCGGCGGCACCCTGCCCGAGCGCAGCGGAGATGACCTGTACAACACCTGCACCGTCTGGGACGACTGCGGGAATCTTATCGCGCAGCATAGAAAGGTAACCGCATCCATACTAATATTATAAATGCGAAAGTAACTCAGTAACTCTGTCTGTTACCTTTTCAAGCCTGAACGGCTGACCGGATTCCGATGAAATTTGGCACATGGATAGACCATGAGTACCAGCAGTGGTGGCCCAGTGGTAACGGCCGCGACTTATGAGTTGTAGATTCGAACCCACATAGGCGCTTTACTTTGTGTAAATTATTTCATCGCCATTGCTCTCAAAACGGTGAAGAAAAACATCATGAGGAAACCGGAATGTCCTAGAACCAAAATTTCGAAGACATGAAACATCTACCTACCCGCACTGGGCCCGCGTGGTGGATTACGGCCCACTCCTTCTAATCGAGAGGACGCTTGTGTCCCTGCAGTGGGAACATTATAGGCTGATTATGCTAAGCTCAGGTGGTCTATTCTGTAAAAATCTCATCGAGGTAAGCTTAAAGTGACCTATCAGTCCACCTAATGTTAAGTACTGACACTACTGACAGCTCACGTCACCTAAGTTCTCACGGTGACATTTTTATAATAGATCATATCCTTTACGTCTTCACCTCGCTTCCAGGTACACTTGTTCGACATAGACATCCCCGGTAAGATAAAGTTCAAGGAATCGGACGTGCTATCGGCCGGCGATCACATCACCACCTTCGAATACCTCGGCGTTAAGATAGGGCTCGGCATCTGTTACGACTTGCGATTCTTTGAGATGGCGCAAGTTATGTCTAAAGAAGGTAAGAGGCATCAATTTTTTTATTTTGTGATGGTAATGTTGCTCTTCCGAAAGGTGATCGCAGACACAAAGCGCAGTGGCAACGCCGCCCAATCGTAATAATAGACTACAGCGACACGACTGGTTTCTATGTAACTCTATGAAAACTGTAGGTAGGTACCGGGCAAAGACCATACCATCCGGAAGTGTTCGCGGTCGCCTTCGGAAGAAAAGCACCTTCATTACTGCTTAAGTTTACCTATCGACCTCTGAAGTAAAGTTGCGGTTGATACAGTCGGACTCCGATGGATGACTCATGCATCATTTGACCAATCATAGTTAGGTAGGGCAACATATAGTTAGCTAAGTAGCCAGCAGTAGCAACTAATAAATCATTATCTCCACTTATATTATGTTGGGGTCGGCTTCCAGTATAACAAGATGCAGCTGAATACCAGTATTTTACACGAAGCGACTGCCTCTCTGACCTCCGCAACCCAATTACTGGGTGTACACCCCTTGGTAAGACTGGTTGTCAGACTTTCGGGCTTTTGGCTACACGTAACGACTGTCAAAGATCTACAAATGATAGACGAACGGCTTAGCGTGCTTTTCGATATGTAATGGATGGTCACCCGTCCCTATTAGCAAGCAACAACCCGAAACCATTGCAGGCTGCTCCGTCCTTATCTACCCTGGTGCCTTCAACATGACGACGGGCCCTCGTCACTGGGAGCTGCTGGGCAGAGCTCGAGCCAACGACCTACAGCTGTGGGTGGCGCTGGTCAGCCCCGCCAGAGACACGAATGCTGAGTATGTGGCGTGGGGTCACACGATGCTGATTGACCCATGGGGGTCGGTGGTTAAGCAATTGGATGAGAAACCTGAGATATTGTATGCAGAAATTGGTAAGTGCTCTAAAATATCGAAATCTCTTCGACACTTGTGTTGTGTTTTCTGTACCTACTATTAACGTGGAAATTAAATCCCAAGCCCCAAGATACATACTAAAGCTCAATTTATATTGCCGTGAAACTGAATGGAAGCGACTTTTTTCGTACAAAGCATAATGAACTTTATGTCAATAGTGTAACGCACAAATTAGATACGCACATACGGACAGGTCGCGCATCTTTTGGAGAATTATCGAACATTCTCGGGAAGTCCCGCGGCAATGTAAGTTGAGCCTAACTGTCTAGTTTGGAGCTCTCTGGCAACTAACACTACCTTTGTAACCTAGCTGTAGGTAGTATTTTGAGCCACTTATGACATCCGAAATTGTGTATAACCTGTATCCTGTTTGTGTATTACCTGGATAATAAACAATAATCTATTTCTATTATTCTCGTCGTCAAATCCTATGTTCATAAGATTTAATATCAATCAGCAGACATTTTCACGAAGTGACATTGAGAATTCGTTCACATAAATGATAAAGCTTTGCTATACGTAAGAGGTAGCAGAATACTTGCTGTGCCGAAATACTCATTGTATCAAGTCCAGCTTGACTTTCTACAAGATGGGATGAGTTTAAACAGGTTGTAACCAATATTTTGTAACAATTTTATGATTTAAAAGAGAGTGGAGTGGAGTTTCTTGGCCATTCTTCTCCATAGGTACGCTTTGGAATGGGCAACTAGCTTCATCTTTCTGACTGACGGACCCCTTGACAATTCAAAAGTGTCTGTAATTGGTTTATTTGAAATTAATCGTTTGAGTTTGAAATAGCGACATCGAGGTCAAGAGCTTGCCATTTCGGAATAAAATTAAAAAAACTTGACTTCTACAAACTATCAGTTCTCAGTGTGTTTCACAAATACTATTACTTATTTTCAGATCTGAGAGTGGTAGAAGAAGTTCGTAGTCAAATACCAGTGAGAAGTCAAAGAAGGACAGATATTTATGACACCATCAGCCACAACGACTCATAGTACCAAAGTTTTCTTAAAAAAAGGTATGTGCATATGAAAGGTTTAGGAATTCCATATAACGGTCAGGCTGATTACGTTTATTTTTAATTAAATGCTGGAACACACAAAGTGAAAATATGTTACTATATCATAACGTGTTTTTGCTTATGTGTATAATTCCTCTGAAACTTCTATGTATTGAAAATCTATTTATGCATTAGGGAAACAAATCATATGATAATTTTATCATAATATCTGTATAAATACACGATAAATTCCATATTTATGAAGTATACATAAATAGCATTTATGACTAAATGTATTTGGTTGTATTTATTTAATATCGAGAGAATATTGAGAAATGGCCTAAGATCAAAATGTAATTAACGCATAGAAATAAGAAGTGAACAAGCAGTTCAATTCTTAAAATATATTTTAATATTATGTACGTCTGTTAAATATTTATGAAATGTTATTATTTTATATGGTTTTGAAATATATTGTTTTATTAAAGTTTTGAATTTCTGTATAGTTTGTGATTTTTATTTAGGTATGTTTCTAATATTTGTAACACTTCTTCGCCGCAACCCCAAAAGAGTGTGAAACCGCTTCCACCTGTAAAAAAGTGTTTAAGGTCAGATAATTAACATTCCATCGCCACTTAATCAGTTATCTACTTTAGTGAAATGTCATCTAAGTTGATTTTTGAGTGACCATTTGTAACAAAAAGGTCCTTATAAGTTTTTGGTTGCAATGGAATTTGAACTTTGTTAAGTATATAACATTCAGTTTGTTGTTCCATAACTTGAAAATGATTTCCAATCAAATATACTGTAAACTCGTATGCTCTACAACCTATCACATGAATATTATGAGTTACGGCTTAACACAATGCACATAGACATCTCACTTGACTACGATAACAGTAGTCAATCCGTCGGTTCTACCTACTCACACGGGAAAAAGGTGGGAGATAATGTATGTATAGTCGACCTTGTAAGTGCTTTATCGCTTTTGACAACAATTCCCACTAAATTGAAACTTCACTAAGGTTGAAACGATCTACCTGTCACTTAAACATGCCTTGTCGTTTTATGACGTGCAAGTGACATTCAACCTTAGGGTGGCAAGGCCCCAGAGGACACGGTGGGGCATACGGTGGAGGTCTGCCCCGTTTGGGCAGAGCACCGCCGTGTCCTCGTAGAGGCGATCGGCAGCGGCGGCGACCTCTCGCGTCCGGCCCTGGTTCAAGCCATGGTCCGGGGCGAGAGGGAGTGGGAGGCAGTCACCTCCTTCTGCGAAGCAGTCATGCTAGCGAAGGAGGTGGCGGGATGGACGAGGGAGAGATCCTCACGCCTCAGCCGCCGCGGGAGACGCTCCGGGCGTCGGGAGCCACGTGACGATTCCCGGCCACCGTAGGCGCGGGCCTGCGGGTGGAGAGTAATGGGTAGCTCACCGTCCAATCAGGACCAGGCCCGTGCCGGACGGTGCGTATGTGTTCCACGCGCGCCTCAAAGAAATGTCAGCACGAATGACGGGGCCCGATAGGGCCGAAGCCTGCCAGGGTAGCGGGATCGTCTGAAAGGGTTACCGCTGCCCTGGTACATAAAGGGCTAAGGAAGGAACACGAGTGGGTTTTAGTCAGTAAGAGTCTGACACTCCCTTCCGCTCCACCCAGAGCGGGAGGGGTCATATGATGATTTCACATCCTCAAAAAAAAAAAGGTGGCAAAGCAATTACGATGGCGACGATACTGTCAACCTGTATTATCCCACTGTTGAATTAAATCCTCCCCCATTTTCCGAACTTTAAGTCTAAAACAGAACTTTTCCCACATTGAAAAACCTCACTGGAGCCAATATATAACTTTTTTGACACATCCTACTAATATTATAAAAGTGAAAGTTTGGATGGATGGATGTTTGTTACTCTTTCACGCACAAATTACTGAACGGATTTGGATGAAATTTGGCACACAGGTGGTTTATAACCAGGATTAACATATAGGACTATTTATCCCGATATTCCCACGGTATCGAAACTTATGCGGGTGAAACCGCGGGGCGCAGCTAGTACATACATAAACTTACACCTTTTTCCCATGAAAATGCCAGAACTACTTCACGGCGACTTTATAGAAAGTGATAGTTAGTTTACCATGTCCATAGTTGTGTATGTACAGTCTTCCATTCTTCTCCTCTGGCTCCAACCTGATCGTATCTCGCGCGGGCCTCAGTCCAACCCAATGTTTTACTATTTCCGCACGCTGGAATTATATTTTGAAGTATTATTATTTTAAAATAACATAACATTGTCCCTGAATTCCTGAAGGAATAGGGAAAGGTGTACACCCACATTTCGCTAAAGTCCATTCGATTGATATTCAAAATAATGCGATAAGGAAATCTCAGGTTATTCGCGATTAATGACAAACCCTCTTCTTCTAGACATTGTACATGTTCCCATGATTTTCCATGGAATATTATGACGATGTCACTTGTATAAGTTATAATTTCAGCATAATTCAAAGAAAGGTTAAGCATGTGGATAAATGGACAATGAAAAGCATGGGACCAAGTGCAATACCCTGTGGAACTCCGAATTCAATGTGGAGGTTTCTCCGGTTTGTCAGGTAGCTTTTAAACGATTCAAGGCAAATTCCTCGTATTCCTATCCATTCTAGGTTCTTGAGGAGAAGGCCAGTTAAAACCGTATCGAATGCCTTTACAAGATCAAGGAAGATGGCAAAGCATTTTTCCTTTTAATCTCAATATGAGAAGAGACAACTGACAAGGAGAGTGGCAGAGTGCTCGGTTGACCTATTCCTTCGGAAACCAAATTGGTTAACAGAGATGGGATGATTTTTCTCAATGAAAGATGATTGGTCTCATACACTATTTAACCCCTTTAGGGGATAATTTTTCTAGTGTTCACCTTCGTTATAATATAAGGAACTCTTGTGCAAAATTACGAGTATATGATTGCCCAGCGGTGTAGGCTGTGGGTTGTCTGTCAGTGAATTAATTTCTCTTACTTCAAGTCCAGGCATCATTTTCTTGCATCCGTTCAGTATGAAGTCGGTGTCGTTTGGGTCTATTTCTGTGTTGAAGTCGTTTTGATGGGTCCCTCCTAGCACAACTGTTTGAGCGCTGCAAATACGCAACTTGAAAATTAGTATATCAGTAAAATGGACGCGAAAATGCAACTTACTCGTACATCCTATGTTGTGTATCTGTAGTTGTTTCTGATCGTTTACAATTTGGTACATAATTATTAGAACTGTTGCCAGAACCTTCCTAGTGTGGACAATAAATAGCCTACATTTTACGAATAACACCATCTTTTGTCGCTCTTTTCTTAAAAGACTGATGACCGACAACGTATTGACATAATAACTGTATTTTTTATATAACACGTTATTTCATAACTTAATAAGGGTGCTGGTTGCAGCACCTACCTGTTGTTAACGTTGCCCCACACTAGGAATTTCTCCTGTATCGTGGGTGCGTTTACAAACATTTAAAGTCACATACACAAACAGCCAGACCCGGAACAACTACTTGTAGGTCATACAAATATTTGTTCCGTGTGGAAATCGAACCCGTGACACGCAGCGCAGCAGTCAATCGCTTAACCATTGCGCCAACCGTGCCGACAAATCAAGTGTACCTACATAATACCATTACACCATACCATAAAATAAAAAACAACTTACTTCGGTATGATATAGTTCCCGGTCTCTTCATCAATAACAACTTGATTGATCCATGGCGCTATTACCTGCGAAAGATAGTTTAAACGTTATTCCCGTTACGAGCCCCATCTGATAAACTGACATGAAAGTTCATATCAGCATTCAAACTCTTTCGAACCCTAATGATCTTTTACATAATCCAACGTTGTGTGGTCTTCTATAAAAAAAAAGTTATTCAAACTTTATCTGTTCTCAAGACAATCCCTCATTCCTCTATCATGATGCATAATCAGCCTATAATGTTCCCACTGCTGGGACACAGGCTTCCTCTGAGAAGGAGTGAGTCGTAATCCACCACGCGGGCCAAGTGTGGGTTAGTAGATATCTTATGTCTTCGAATATTAGGTTCTAGGACATGCCGGTTTCCTTACGATGTTTTCCTTCACCGTTTTGAGAGCAGTGGCATACTTAAAACGTTATCAAAACATACTTACTCTCATAACCTGTCCCCTAATAGGCCCGACTCTATCATCAGGCACGAGGAACCTGGCTCCAATACCACTACAATTTACTACCACATCATACTGCTCCAATAGTGGATCCTGTAAGGATGAGAGCTTTGCTTGCTTGACCTCGCCGTTAGCTTGTTTAAACCGTTGAAGTAGGTGGGCAAGTATGGTGGATGGCGAGCATACGAATGTTGTAAATGTTTGGCCGGCACTGGAAACAAAACATACTAGTCTTGGTCTTGATACGGTTTTACGCGACGATTGAAGAGGTGGCTTATTTTTGTATAGCATAATCAGCCTATAACGTTCCCACTGCTTTGAGGCCTTTGGCCTGTTCTCTATGAGAGGTAGCGGGATATTAATCCATAACCCACCATGCGGGCCCAGTGCGGGTTGATGTCACATGTCTTCGTTTTTTTAATTATTTTGTGTTTTATGTTTTTCCTACTTATAATAAAATGTCAAGATTCGGAACTATGTAGCTGTGGATATAAAACGTCCGCGAGTCTTATGTTATTCTTATCTTCAAAAACTCTAGTCTCATGTCATCTCGCTCGCACGTTTCTGACCGCAGCTTTATAACAAAAATAACTTTGAAAACTTTTACCAAAGTTCCTCTCCCAGTACACAAGACAAGAGCATATTTTATTCAACCGAATACTCCTTAGCAACAGCTAGAGAATAGAAAAAACAGTAAACCTTAACATGATGATGATGTCATTGAATTAATATAACATCACGCCTATGTTCCACGAAGGGTTAGGATAGTAGTAGTGTATTTTTATGTGTTTATTCATTGAATAACTTACGTATATTTTCCAGAAAAGAGTTTACTATAGTCATCCAGATCTTTCCTGTCGAGCACATGATAGCCAAACACGATATGAGCCCACTCGGGCCTACGGAACTTCTTCTTAGTCCTATACAGGTTGTATATGGGTATCATACAAACACCGTAGAGACCGGTTTTCCATTGATCATGGAGGAATCTGTATGTTTCACCGCCCCACTTTCTGAAATTAATTATTTTTTTTAGTACTTAATTTTCTAACTTTCTAATGTTAGTATTTTGGATTCTTTCTTTTCTTTATGGGAGCTCTCTGCTCTGATATTTGGCCGTATATAAGCCGGTAGTTATCATCTGCCTCGTTGGCGTAGTGGTTGCAAGCGCGACGTTGAGTGTTTGTTTCCGACGTGTCGTTACTGGATTCGATCCTAGGACAATGTAGGGGTCATAATGAAATTCTCACTAGTCCATAGTCTGGATTTGTTCTCTCCTTGTTTTCGGTCTCTCTAAGTAAAGAAAGAAAAAAAAAATCCGTCCGATTAGATTTCGTCTCAAAAGATTGGTAACACAAAATCGGTTTTAGCGGTAAGACCAACCTTCGTCGAAGTCTTTAACTATACCAATTTTTGTAAAACGACGGAAAGAAGGAGGAGATTATCAAGTCGACTCGTATTTTTTTTGTGCAATCCCTATGTAGATTATTGTCCTAAATTATCATATGCAATCTTATCTTAATGAGTAGATGTGTTTTGTGAATAGATAAGAGAGGATTGGCATTAGGGATAGAACTATTTGTATTGCGTTATCAAAGCTGTAAATACACATTTATCTAAGCCCTCTTAGATAAATATGTTTTTTTTTTTATATATTGAATAGTGTATCGATACATGTAAGAAGAAATTGTCGTGTTTCGCTGATCTCAACTTCTCAAGTAACATGAGACAGGGGCAGCAAGGTGATGATGAGGAGGACACCGTGGCACTTGAAATTGATGATATTATTATGAGTATGTTTGCACATTTTTAAGTGGTTTTAACTTTTATCTCAAACGCGGGTGTAAATACTGACTATTTATTGTACTTATCATTTTCTACTACAGTGCGGCCGATGAGAGAATGCATTGATAACACCTGTCAGTTTCATATAAACGAATACGTGTTTTGCGAATTTGATCTTTATTAGCTACTAGAATTGTCGCATCGACAGGTGTCAGGAACGCATTCTCTCTCTCTCAAAATGGTTAAACCGACCGGTATAAAGTCACCATTCCGATCACTATGTGTGGCAAGCCGAGCCCTTGGAGCAAGCAAGCGAAATACTTAGATGTTATCCTCGACCACCAGAGCACATAAAGACGGCTCGTTCGCGCGCCTCTTTTGTTGTCAGTAAGCTCCACTTCACACTGACCGCCCGCAGCAAATTGTCACTCAAGTGCAAATAGCGCCTCTACACCGCGGACATCAGTCCCATCATGACCTATGCTTGCGTCGTCTTCGCATACGCTAAGCCTCACCATCTGCAGAGAATGCAGACCCTCCAGAACCGTTTTCTCAGAAAGGTCACGGGAGCCCCCTTCTATGTCCGCAATGAGAGTCTACACTTAGATCTCAGAATGCCCACCATCCAGCAGTTCATGAAACGCCTTTCCAAGCGTTTCTTTGATACTGCCATAAAGCACCCCAACCCCCTGATTGTGGCAGCTTCCCGATACACTCCCTCCCGCATTAGTAAGATTCGCCGACCTAGACATACCCTTACCATCCCCGACGATGCCACGACCCTCCTACAGGAGAGTAGTAAGGCCACCAGTACTCTCAAAAAGTACAAGTCCCGACAGCCGCCCTTCCGTCCTCGCCGTCGAGGCCCGTCGCGAGGCCCCATTACAAGTCCGCCCCGACTTTTGCTCGAGCCAGCCCGCGCCACTGAGCCTAGTTTTAAATTCCGATCCAGCACAGGCTGGATGGGTAGCGGGATTGTCCGAAAGGGTTACCGCTGCCCTAGAACATAAAGGGCTAAGGAAGGAACACGGGTGGGTTTTAGTCAGTAAGAGTCTGACACTCCCTTCTGCTCTACCCAGAGCGGGAGGAGTCATTTGATGATTTCCCATCCTCAAAAAAAAAAAAAAAGCACAGGCTGGATCAGAATTATTTAGGAACGAAGGGACAGCTGTTGCTTCCCCTCCCAGCGACGCCCTAAGCCGAGGTCCGTACCCAGAGGAGGTGCCCTTAGCATGTAGTCGCTTAGTTTAGAAAAATAAAATTAAGCGCTGGCTGGAGGCCTTAAGTTATTGAGGCATCCACAGGCAAACCCGGTTAAGCAGACGACAACCTCATAGGTTGAACTGTGAAATGCCATTTAAAAAAAAGGTGTAAAGTCACTTTTAAAAAATGTCGCAGTAGGTATGTACCTCCCTTACTATTAGGATAAGTGTCAAATAAATCGCAATATCTAGCACGGTACATACTCTAAGAGGGAGTAGGGAGTATTTCCACATAAGTACGGGTACCACAATCCGCCCGAGCCATCGCCAGTTGTGTTCGGAGAGAATTCGCTTGAAATCAGCACTACCTGAAATTGAAACACCAGAGAATCGTTTCAAATATGTAGGTAACAATTAACTTATTGTCGAATCCTTCAAAAAAAATAAATTCTAAGTGGCGGTTAGGTACGTGCTGCCTAAAGTTTGTTTTTTAATCCAGGGACTACTTGTAATGTCAACCTTCTATACTAAAAAAACGCAAACACAAAAGACTAATTAGTCAGATTAGTCTCTGGGAATAAAGAACGAAGTTTAGGCAGCACGTACCTAACCGCCGTAATAATGTCTAAATAGTGTCGTTTAAAAATTCGTATGTTACAGTACAGCATATCAGCGACTGGACAAAAAAACGTACATTTCGTCGACAAGCGAATACGTTCTTGACACCTGTCCGTTTCATACAAACAAATACGTGTTTTGAGAATCATTCTTGGCTAAATTTTGTTTTTTAAACCCAGATAGTAATTTGACAGCTGTAATGTCAAATTCCTATACTAAAAATCTGGGTTTAAAACCAAATTTTACTAGAATTGTCGCACTGGCAGGTGTCAGGAACGTATGCGCTCGTGTCGCCCGAACTGTAGTTTTTTTTTTCTCTCGACGGCCGGACTGTAGAAAACTAGTAATTAATAATAATGTTATACTTACATCAAAATCCTTATATTTTTCTTTAATTTTAACAGCACAGGTGAGTCCGTTCACTCCGGCGCCTATCACAGCAATTTTCACCATTTTGATACAAAACTTTGAGTTACTAGATCCAAATGGTTTGAAACAATGGACCTTAATGCTTTTATTAGTGTTTCCACGAACTATGTTATCTTATCTCCAGAGTTCAGGGGTGGGTAAATATTATTATAATGCCTTGTATTATAGTCCACTTAAATCTATACATATAATAAAATAGTTACGAAGTCAAAACTGTAGGTACTTCGAATATTTAAAAAAAAAACTCATTGCTATGAGGTGTGGGAACGAGTGGCCATGCGCGCCGTAAGTATAGTTTTTAGAATTTTTGTCCGTTTGTCTGGATGTATGTTCTGGATTGGCGCAAAAACGGCTGAACGGATTTGGATGAAATGTAGCACACAGATAATTTTTAACCTGAATTAATACATAGGGTACTTATAATCCCGATAGTACGTGCCCGTGGGATGTTTTCCGACATTCAGGCGGGCGAAGCCGCGCGCAAAAGCTAGTACTAAAATAAACGGGCATTAATTAGGCTAAATGCGCTTATTGTTTGTTTTCTTTTATTTGGTGGCGCGAGCTTCTGGCCACTATCTCTCCAGCGGATATTAAGCAATTATGCTAGCTTGTCTACAATTAAACTATTTATCTTGAGTAATTTGAATTAGATTTGTTCTTGAATGAGTTAGATGGACTGGGTGAATGATGATATGGTTAGAATGGGGATGACTGTCGAGATGGCGGCTAATAGAGGAATAAAGATGGTTCGTGGGGGAACCGCCCCAAATACTGACCGATATTTAACATAATTAGGAAAATAGTAAATTTTATCAGCCTAGGGTATTTTAGGAACAGTCACATGTATGTAGGTATGAAACTACAATTTACGGTTTTCGAATTTTTACCTTTACTTGTGCTACATGACATTGCTTCTTGCAAATTCCAATTTAATGATTTTAGGTCAAAGGGAAGTACCCTATAGGTTTTGATTCCCTGGCGAGTGTCAAAATATATGGCATAAATGGAACGTAACGATTGTCAAATGTCAATCCACTAATGAGAGCTGGGACCAACGGTTTAATTTGCTTTCCGAAGAACGGAGGGGTCTTGGTATGTAAAGGTGGTCACCAATCCGGCAAGCGTAGCTTAACCCGATCGATCGACCCTTGCGGCTGTTATTACTCAGCCAAAGGGCCCCAATGTATGTTCATCGATGTTTTCATTAATTTTGTCGTGAGGCAGGCGATGCGACGCGACGGGGTGGGTCGGGGGAGCAAGAAATTTCACGCAGACAAACTCGCGGGCAGAACTAAGTATAATTTCGGGAAACAGATTCCGGCAAGGAGTTCCATTTATTCCATAGCTTTACGAACGATGCATGTGTTACTAAAACGATTCGTATTTAACGCGAAGCCTCTGTTTAATTGCGGGGGGTTTTGACTCGAAAATTTACTGTAAAAATATTGATATCGATTTCTAAATAAATCGATAATCAAACACATTGGTATTGCTTATGGGATATTAGTTGACACTTTCAATGCAATAAAACACTTGTTATCATTAGATTTCGTTTATTTGTTCAAACAACGCGTCACATTGAATTTAGTTGTTTTAACATCGCGACGTACTGTGACACGCCACGCTAAGAAGACAATCCCCTTTGGCTGACTGAGCAGACCGCCGCTCCCGGGCCTGCCGAGCCATATCAGCGACCTGTTCGCTCGGTCGGCCGCGACCGCTCTACTTTGGGCACGTTTCGCGGCGTTGGCCTCCGCCTTCGTGCCTACAAGTGAGACGGTCCCCGGAACCTCTCCCGGCTCCTCTGTCGAGACCCTAGATGAGAACCCGGGGTCGCTCTCCTCACAGACTCCCGGAGTACCGGGCCATTTGAAGCGAACCACAAGCGTCGCTACGCGCGACCTCAGCCCCTTCTCGCCGTCGGCACTTTGGCATCCGACAGGTTCTCCACACCTGAGGAACAACCCATCGACCCCGCTCGGTCCGAGTCTCCCTCGCGCAGCCGCGTTCTCCAGAATTTGGAACGTCCGTGCAAGTCCAGGTTGGACATGTTTTGGTCGCCGGCAAACGGTACCTCCGCCAGTAAAGGACAATGTCCAAATTGGCCCTGTGCAATAAAGAGTATCAGATTAAACGATAATTAATCGCCTATTTTATTATTTAAGTTGCAAATACTTCTGTATCACGGACTAGCTGTATTCCAAAATGTACTTTTAATAGAATTTAATTAGATCGCCATCTTCGCCTAATGTCATGTCGTGTCAGAAGTGAAATAGGGATGTCCAATCAATTATAATCGATTGATTGAATTATTATTCGATCGATTGTGTTTTCTTTTCTAAAGTGTATTTTTAAAAACCTAATAAGAATACTTTATGTATGCAGTCATACTCCAATTTAAATAGGTAGTAAGAATAATATTATACAGTAATCAAAACTTTTTATTTTGATTATTTAATTCATTTTTTACGACAATTAATACAAAAATAACATTTCTCTTTCGGCGTAAAATAAACCATTGTCATACATACTTGTAATGTTTATATGACAAAGGTGATGTAACAGACAGTTTGAAATAATTTAAGAACACAGTAAATCTTAATCGAAAAAATCGATTATTGGTGTGGTGTCGTACTACATCCCTATCTATTCCCTATATAGTTTTGCTGTGAACGTCACGTCGCGTCGTTAGTTTAAATGCATTTTAATTTTGCACTTGCATCCACTTTTTAGAAAAACAACTGCATAGGTACCTAATTATCTAGGTAGGTATTATGATATTACCTACTTTTCAGTTTCTTAAAAATCACTCAGAGCTATGAAAAATCGTAGGTACCTACATTTAATATTCGTTGTTATGGTTAGATTATAACCTCAAAATCTGATACTTTTTTTGAAATATACCTTTTTTGCAGCTAGTCCGCTACAAATACAAGATCTTTTAAGAATCTACTAATGATAGAGAATACAATACATAATTATCCGATGCTCTTGGCTCCAGGGCCAACAATGTATGGACGCAGAGCAATGTCCTTTGGCCCGTCTTTTTTGTTTTTATTTATGTTTAGTTTTTCCATTTTGTTCTCGTACTTTAAAAACGTTCAAATTCAAGTCGAAATCTCATCTCAGCGACAATCAATGTCAAAAACTTTTCAAAATATATGTAAATTGATGCTTTGATGATGAAATTGATGTAAATTGATGATGAAAAAAACGTGAATTGCCCCTCGGCTCACTAAACAATTTTCTATTCACCTGTCCAAAATATGTATGCCTTTTCTGGAGCATATCACATCTTTGTTCTGCTATGTTATCGATATTTGCCTCTCGCTTCCACACATTATCCGCAAGCGAAAGGCGAATATGGCTGTGTTATGTTCATCCATCAGGACAATAATACTGTTTACTTATTAATCTTATTCCGTCGTTTACGTGGCGGCGGTGGTTCCTTAGTATGTACGGTTCGCACGTGAAGCGTTCTCGTGCAAGACTTGGCGAAAGCCACACCGCAAATCTCACACTTATATGGGTTGTCGCCGGAATGGATCTGAAAGGGAAGAAGAGACTGGTAACGTACCTACAAAGGAGAAAAGTTAGAGCCGTTATTGTTCAAGGGCGAGTGAGAGGTGGAGCTACACGGTATGAATAACAGCATCCCATATTCGCAACGGAACTATCTGGTGGGTTTAAAATTCATAATTAAACCTGGACCAAAACCTGACTTCTGCAGTGTATTGCTCATCTTATGTGGGTCTCAGTTTTGATAATTATTTTATTTTATATCGTTCTGACGTTTCTATATTAGCTGAGAATAGCATGTGTATTGTGAGCTAAGTTAGGATGATTGCTAAACATACTATTGCTGTTCAAGGATCAGAGCATCAAAACTAACGCCGCCATCTTGTTTTTCAATACATTTCACGAAACAATTGAATCTCGAATGCTTACGTCGTACGAACGCCAAGAGGTCCTTGTAGCAGTGTACTTACTTTCAAATGCCTTTCCAGCGCTTCTTTCCGCTTGAAAGCTTGGGAGCACACGCTGCAAGGGAAGGGTCTTGTGTCGGAATGTTTCTGCTGATGAACTCGCAGGTCGTGCGCAGAGAAGCAGGCCTTGTCGCATTGAGAACATTTGTACGGACGCTCCCCGAAGTGGGTGCGTTTGTGCATGGAGAGCACGGCGTTGCACTGAGGACAAAGAAAGCAATTTTTTTTTTTCTTGATCTTCGGGACTTTAGAGATGGCTTATTGAAATTGATGGAAGGAGACATGCTGCGCTGACCCCAAATAAATCGGGATAATAATAATAATATCCCTGGACATTTCACACAGCGCCATCTAGTCCCAAGCTAAGCAACCTAATGCTTGTGTTATGGTAACAAGATGGCTGATAAACTACTTATATACATTATTTTTTTTGTAAATACATACATATTATAGATAGAAAAACACCCAGACTCGGAACAAATACATGTAGGTCATACAAATATTTGTTCCGTGCGAGAATCGAACCCGCGACACGCAGCGCAGCAGTCAATCGCTTAACCACTGCGCCAATCGTGCCGTCGATAAGGATAAGGGCAGGAGGACGATGATAATAGGCATAGAAAATTTGTAACAATATTCAGTGTAAAACCTACATAATGTTACGAGCTTCGGGCAGGCCTCCGTCACTCCATGTACTTGCGCGCTATAAGTACCTACCGTCCAGGCGAGCGGTCTCGGTCCGCCGGCGGATCAATTCAGTGCGGTTTTCGCAAGCGAAGCGCGCGCATATTGACTCCGGGGCGAGTGTTCATCTTACTACGAATGAAGAATGGTTGTCAAATGTGTCGCGGGATCTCATGATCAAGGAAATTGTCGTGGCAAACAAAGATAAAGTACCTGTATTATGTACTGGAGATGTGCAGATTACGACACAGACGCATACCTGCAAATACAATATTACGGTAGAAGGTGTATTATGCGTGCCGAAGTTGACTACAAATCTTCTATCTGTTAGTCAACTTATATCAAAAGGAAACAGAGTTTCATTTAGCAATGATGGTTGTCAGATTTTCAACCAAGTAGGAGTTCTGGTGGCTACAGCGAGTCTGTTGAACGGGGTGTATAAACTAAACATGCCTGAAAATTGTTCATCAGCTGCAGTGATGGTGTCCAGAGAAGTTTGGCACAGACGTCTGGGTCATGTCAACAGCCAGTATTTGAACAAGATGCAAGATGCTGTACAGGGATTGACACTTGATGGTAAGACTGATATATCCAAGTCATCATGTGTCGCATGCTGTGAGGGCAAGCAGAGCCGCTTACCTTTTCCCAAAGAAGGTAGCAGAAGTACAGAATTACTACACATTGTGCATACCGATCTCTGCGGACCGATGGAAAACCGGTCGATAGGTGGTTCTAGATACTTTATGCTGTTCATAGACGATTTTAGTCGTATGACATATATTTATTTTTTGAAAACGAAAGATGAGGCACTGAAATGTTTTCAACAGTATAAAGCAGAGGTTGAGAATCAACTTAATCGCAACATAAAAATCTTGAGAAGTGACAATGGGACAGAATTCTGCAATAGTAAGTTTGATAATTTTTTGATGACACATGGGATAGTACATCACAAAACAACACCCCCACTTATCGCAATATGCATTAAACTATTTAATACAAAATCATTCAATACAAACTATGCCTAGGCGCCACATAAATTTATAATGTTTCGCTGAACATAAACTTTTAGTTAAAATGTCAGCTGGCATATCAGCTGTTGGCAAATACAGAACTTCAACAATTTTGTCTTTTACTAGATCACGACAAAAATGATATTTAACATCAATATGCTTTGTACGTTTGTGAAAAACTGGGTTTGCACACAGCTTCTGTGCACCTTGGTTATCATTGAAGAGACTTAATGTGTACATCTTATTGGTTACTTCATATTGCAGATTTCTCAGGTATAATGCTTCCCTACATGCCTCAGATAGACCCATATACTCTGATTCAGTGCTTGAGAGGGCTACACATTTCTGTTTCCTACTTTCCCATGAAATAATACCATCAGATAGTAAAAACACATACCAGTATATGATTTCCTATCCACAGAGTTAGAGGCCCAATCAGCATCTACATAGCCTGTTATTTCTGAATTACCTTCTTTACAATATTTTATCCCATAACATTTAGTTCGTTTTAGGTATTTTAATACCCTCTTTGCATATTCCCAATGTTCCTTTGTATGGCAATTATTAAATTGACTTAAAAAACTTATACAGTAACTAATATCTGGCCTAGTTAAGACTGACAGATACATCAAACTCCCAATCAGCTGTTGATAGGGCTCATGGCTATTTACACCTACTTGACCTTTGTTTACATCTAATCTGACCTCCATAGGAGTACTAACAGGCTTACAATCACTTAATTGAAATTTGATCAAAAGTTGATCAATATACGTTTCCTGACTCAAAGTTACATATCCTTTTTCTTTATTCAAAGTTACATCCATTCCAAGACATTGTTTAACTTCACCTAAGTCCTTAATGATTTTGTATTAAATAGTTTAATGCATATTGCGATAAGTGGGGGTGTTGTTTTGTATCGTCAATATCATAGATTATAGTTTACAAACGACCTCTATGCAAGGAATGTAATACTGTACGTATGTACATGTTTAAAAATAATAAAAGTTAGTTCTGTCTGTGACTCAAGCGTTCAATTATTATAGGTTATGGGCCCAGAGATTTTTAGTTTTTCTCGCAATTTTTGTTGGACATTACTAGTGGAAATAGATTTTGCAGATTGAGATAAACTATACTTAACGCTGTGGCTGTGAAAATGACGACAAACTACATTATCAGCGTACCTAAATTGAAGGGGCGAGAGAACTACAGCGAATGGGCTTTCGCGGCTGAGAATTTCCTAGTGCTAGAGGGAACGTCTGATTGCATCAAATCGGAGACTTTGCCAGCAGAAATAGGAGCAGCAGGTGACGCGAAAACCAGAGCCAAGCTGATTCTGACAGTAGATCCGTCGCTGTATGTGCACATCAAAGGTGTACAAACGACCCATGAGCTGTGGAAGAAATTGAAGAACCTATTTGATGACTCAGGATTCACGAGGAGAATCAGTTTACTGAGGAGTTTGATTTCCATCAGACTTGAAAATAGCGTTTCAATGACTGCATACGTGACACAAATCATCGAAACAAGCCAAAAATTGAGTGGTACGGGTTTTAACATCAATGATGAGTGGGTCGCATCGCTTTTGTTAGCGGGATTAACAGAAAAATATTCCCCAATGATAATGGCGATCGAGCATTGCGGAATATCGTTGACAGCGGACGCCATTAAAACCAAGTTGTTGGACATGGAAGAAAGCGAAAACGGCGGCGGCGACAATAGCGCTAGTGGCGCGTTTGCGAGTTTTAAGAAGAACCGGAATGTTGGTAACAATGTTCATTATGATTCCCAAATGTTAAAGTCAAAACCAAAAGCCATAACCTATAATAATTGAACGCTTGAGTCACAGACAGAACTAACTTTTATTATTTTTAAACATGTACATACGTACAGTATTACATTCCTTGCATAGAGGTCGTTTGTAAACTATAATCTATGATATTGACGATACAAAACAACAATTATTTTTTTTGTAAATACATACATATTATAGATAGAAAAACACCCAGACTCGGAACAAATACATGTAGGTCATACAAATATTTGTTCCGTGCGAGAATCGAACCCGCGACACGCAGCGCAGCAGTCAATCGCTTAACCACTGCGCCAATCGTGCCGTCGATAAGGATAAGGGCAGGAGGACGATGATAATAGGCATAGAAAATTTGTAACAATATTCAGTGTAAAACCTACATAATGTTACGAGCTTCGGGCAGGCCTCCGTCACTCCATGTACTTGCGCGCTATAAGTACCTACCGTCCAGGCGAGCGGTCTCGGTCCGCCGGCGGATCAATTCAGTGCGGTTTTCGCAAGCGAAGCGCGCGCACGCCGCTCAATTTTAATAGTGCTGTTCGTTCGTACGCGTATTACGATGCCGTGTGGTGCCTTACGGCTTAGTGCTTTATTTGAAGTCGGTTCTCTTTTTTTAAGGCTTTTTTTTTCATTTCTAGTGAACATCTCCGAAGATCATCATCAAACTAAGAAGTATTATACTTATTTTAAAACGTTCTCCTAAATGTAACAAATCCTTTTCTGAAAACCGCATCGATATCGGTTTAGCCAAACGCGAGATTATCGCGCACAAACATACATACCTACAAACCATACAAGTCAAACTTCTCAGTTTGGCCTGTATGTCTGATCACCTCCTTTTTTTTAAGTTGGTTAAATATTTTATAAATGATAAAATTTTTAACTGCCACATAAAAGTCAGAACATATTCACAGTTCTCAATAACATAGATAAAAAGTAATGTTAATTTAATTTTATCGAAGAGGCAGCCCTGCGATTACTGTGGAATCGCGCGGTGCGAAGCAATCACTGCTGTACGCTTGAGCATTTAGGCGCATTTTAGCATACAGTGGTTGTTGACGCGAGGGAGTAGGCAATTATCGTAATAGGTATTGGAAATTTTCTACTGAGTGAAGTATCTGTTACGTAGTAACTATTCAGTAATCTGTGCTTCGGGTTCGTGACACTAAAAACTGCCGATATAAATTACCAAAAATTACACTTTAATTGAACAACACTAATAACAACTCAAACACACTAATTATAAAACACGATTGCACTTAAGTCGCACTTGAAATTCGCTTTCAATGTATTCGCACGTATCGCTGATCCAAGTCTGACTCGGTCGTGGCCCACCCCGGCCTTATATAGTTCTAGAACCTTCTATTGTAGAAACATCTTGAAGGTTCGAGTACATACCGGCCCCGACTGAACAGATGTCGATAGTTCTAGAAAGTTCTAGCATCGAAATTTGTAGAAGGATCTATTAGTTATGCTATTCGATATTAGATGGCGCTAGTAGTAAATTAGTTCTGCTACTCGATACTAGATGATGGCGCTAGTGGTTACTAATGTCACCATATACCAGGCATCAATTGTGGCGCACAACAATAATATAACCCGAATGAGGAAATTTTACGATAGCAAAAAATGTATTTGTCATTTATTTATTTATTTATATATACTTTATTGTACACCACAAAAATACATAGCATAAAAAATACATAAAACACTACAAAATATACAATGGGCGGCCTTATCGCATTACTGCGATCTCTTCCAGGCAACCTTAATTCTTTTCTTAATTCTAAATTAAGTCATTATTAATTATCAAGCAATACCTACTCGAATAACATGCGATACTTTCAAATAATTCAAACTATACTCGATACATTTCATCAATTCTCGATTTCGTACGTATTATTGTTATAATACTCAATATCTACTTTATGGAAGTTACTTTCGTTACGTTACTATTAATCAAGTGAAATTTACTCGATTCTTTCGAATCTATACCTGCAAACCCTTTATTGTCCACTGTACACTTACCGCGTATCTCTTGCCACATATATCACAGACGCAGTTCTTCCGCACTGGCTCGTACTTATCAGGATGCTTCAGTCTGTAATGGTTCCAGTATGCTCGCGGGGTGGCGAATTCTTCTGGACACTGCGAATTCAATTCCGTAAGTACCTACTTAAGATGTGCAGTCAAGCGTAATCAGCTTTATAACGTTCTCAGTGCTGGGACACAGGCCTCTTTTCGGTGACAGAGAGAGAGAGGGCCATGAGTATGAGTAAAGCACTAGTTGAGTTGTAGCAGAGAAAAGCTGAGGTAAAATTACAAATAATTGCTTTGTTCCGGTTTAAAGGCTAAGATCACCGATACATGGAACATTGGACCTATCTCGTTTCATAAAAAGGTCTATTAAAAAGGTCACGAATCATTTTCAGCTACAATACAAACTAAACTATACAGAATGGAAATAAGGTTCACATTCTAAAGTGTAGATACCAACATGTTGACACTTGGCGGGCCATTTTGTCCGAACTTGACTCTTGCGTTGGTAATTGTAGTGCTTCGGTTGTTTCTTAGGATGCTCCTCACGGTTGTGCAGACGTAACTCTTCAGGATCCGTGAACATTTCGCCGCAAACACGACACCCGTTCCTGTTGACAAACGAAACTGAACCGTACGTCAACGCACACCCAGTCTTATTACAAAACGTCTTCTAGCTTTAGTCCAGCCCAAACATTCGAGCTCGTTATTGTATTATCAACTTTATTGAGAGCACGGTAAAGTTTTTAAAAGAAAATTGAAAACTTAACTTAGACTGATTTGCGTTAGATTTTGTAATAGAACTTTAACTTTGTTGAAATATAGTTCAAAAATAGCTTGATGGTGTAAACTGGTTCTGGGTTTAAAAATAAACTGTTTTGTAACAAGGCTGGTAGTCTTTACTTCGACTGTGCTTGGCGGACATCACCATGTATTTTTTGGACGTGAATATATCGATTTGTATTGAATATTGAACACTAAACGAAACCGAACCGTACGTCAACTTACATAGAGTCTGTGCTCCGGGTGTGCTTGACTGACATGACCATGTGTCTTTTGTACGCCTCCGTCGATATGAATTTGACGTCACAATCTTCGCAGTATGGACCTTCTTCTGTGTTCTCTTCTCGTTTTGTCTAAACATACAATCATTCAGTTGAGTGATGTATCAACGTATACGATGCAAAATGAGTACGTAAGGATCGTAGCAAGTTCTATAGTTTCTGCCTATATGTGTGTAAATCAGTTAAACGAATCATCAATAATGTACCGAATAGATTTAAGGCAGCTCGGGACGGACACCATACTCTAGTATGATACCGACCAAATAGCGCACAAAATTAAAAGAAAGAAAACTAGTTTATTCTGCACAAATAAAACACCCTACAAAAATGATATGGTAGTATAATAGGCAGCAAAGTCAAATTCTCAGTAGCCTAAATAAAGAAGCCTGAAGAAGATTTAAAATGAAAAAGCTTAAGTTCAAAACTTTTTCTTACACGATAATGTATCGTATGAGCCTTAAGACACTAATATAAGTTTTAAATTCCAATGTACTTACTTCAATGTCCTTGTGCATCATATTCTTGTGAACCACGAGCCCCTGCTTGCTATAGAATGAGTACCCACAAAACCCGCAGATATTTTCTGATGGATGTTTAATTCGCATGTGGCTGACGTACGTTGTTCTTACACTATGGTGAATAGAAGACAGTTTAATTATAATTATAACCCATAGAGCTGTATTTTATAGGCTTTTCTAGTCTCTCTGGTTTCGCAATTTTCTGCGTAAATTACGAAAACTTCCTCTTGAAACTTAAGCATTACGGACTAGGCAAACTTACGCTCAGCTTAGTAAAATCTTATTTAAATGATAGATAACAGACATTTCAAAAAAACTATGTCAATTCAGTTGGTTTTAAAGGAAAAACCGGTCAAGTACATGTTGGGCCACGCGCAGTGTAGGGTTCCGTAGTTTTTATAACAGCCAAGTGCGGGTCGTATTCGCTGACTGATAGTTTCGTACCATGCTCTAACTAAAAGCCAAACATGACTACCTACCTAATTTGATTTCATATAGAAATCCTTACCTGATCCCGACAATTTTGCACGGAAAGTTTTAATTTTTTTTTTTTGCTTTTAGTTAAGTAAATAGTTCGTCCATCGAATCGGGTTTCGAAGATTTTCCCAGTAAATCAGTCCCCAAAACGCAAAAACTTAACTTTGTACACACATAAGTCGCGGTTAGTTTACCAACTGCAAATAAGTTTGTAATCGCAACAGTAATATTTTTTTGTGATGCAACTACAAATTAACGATTTTCGGGTTTTTCCTTTACTTTTGCTACATGACATTGCTTCATGCCAAATTTCATTTTTTAATTATGACAGGAATGTCATGTAGCACATAATTCTAGGTCAACGGGAAGTACCCTATGGGTTTTGATTCCCATGCGAGTGTCAAAATATGCGGCAAAAACGGAGCATAAAAGGCCGTATCTTTTGATCGCGTCGACTTAGAAGTTTGATTTAAGTTTGTTTTTTTACTGCTGCAAGGGACCACAGACCTGAGTATTTGATATTAATTTCAACTTGATACCTCCACGCGTTCCTGAGAAAAAGGGTCTTGACAGACGGACGGACGGACAGACAGACGGACAACGAAGTGATCCTATAAGTGTTTCGTTTTTGGTACGAAGTACGGAACCCTAAAAACCAACCACCAATGGTGTTATTCGCTGCCGATATTTCCATCATCATCAGAAACGTGCCCAGAAGATTGGCAGCACTACCAAGTTGAATTGTAATGCAATGCTAATTCCTATAATGAGCGCTATATAGTCTAAGCAGATTTTTTTATGACCATTTGGTAATTCAAAATGTTTATTACTTGAAAACTTCGTCACAGAACTTGCATTTATGCGTGACTCCCTTATGTGACCCTTGATGCTGCTTCACAGTAGTTCTGAAATATAAACCTTCTGTCAATACATATACAGTCCAGTTTAAAACAGCGTCTTCATTCAATAATTTTTGCCTTATACTTACATATTACTGGAGTTGTATGGACATAAATTACAAACATATCTCTTCCCGTGGTTCAGGGCATGTCTCTGAAGATTGCGCTTCGTTTTAAACCTGTACTTGCAAATCTTGCACTCGATGTCGCCGAGGTTCTGCGAACAAAATACACACATTTTCATACTCTTCTTCATTTTCATTCTTTGCTCTTCATAGATATGTCGACAGTTAAATTCACATATTTGTCTTAAATTGAGAGCATGCCAGCTTAAATATGTGTATGCGTGTGTGTGCCTTAACCTGGATCAAATAAATTTATTATCTTTCTTTCTTTCAATATCACGTCCCGAGTTGTTATTGTGTAGCTCGGGACCCGGTCATTTACTCGCAAAAGTAGTTAGCCATCGGAACTATAGTTATAGGTATCTAGGTATTTAAAACGTTTAAAAGATTATAGCTAACATTGTGTGTACAGTCGTTGCTTATCACGAGCACGCGACATATGACTTTTAATCATTGACATTAAGTTTAAATTGCAATGTACAGTGCTTCAAGGATATTTTGGTGCTGGGATGACGTGGCCACGAAGACGCTGTTGGTAAGCATTAGTGAGTAAAATGTATTGAAAAAACAAGATGGCTGCGCTAGTTCCGATTATAGACTTGCTCAAAAAGATCTTTGTACATCTGTATATCTTACCGGGGAGTGTTTGGTGAGGTGATGTTTCCACGCGTGCGTGTTGTTGAACCCCCTGTAGCACTGGTGACATTTGTACGGGCAGTCAAGGTAGTTGGACGACTGTTTCCGCTTGTTCATCTCTTCTATCTGATCCTCAATCTGTGAATAAGAAGATAGACTAATGAACACATACAGAGATAATTTAATGCCCTAGGCATTTGCGTCCCATTCCACATACAGCCTATGCTATTTGGTCAACATTAGCACGTAAAAAAGGAATTTTTAAAACCCGTCCACAATTAATGAAAATATCGATGAACATACATTGGGGGCTTTTGGCTAAGTGATAACAGCCGCAAGGGTCGATCGATCGGGTTAAGCTACGCTTGCCGCGTTAGTAGTTAGTAGGATTAGTGACCACCTTTACATACCAAGGCCCCTCCGTTCTTCGGAAAGCAAATTAAGCCGTTGGTCCCAGCTCTCATTAGTGGATTGATATTTGACAGTCGTTACGGGTCTTCCGAAGCCCGAAAGTCTGACAACCAATCTTACCAAGGGGTATCGTATTACCCAGTAACTGGGTTGTGGAAGCTAGATAGGCAGTCACTCCATCTGAAATACTGGTACTCAGCTGCATTCATTTAGACTGGAAATCGACCCCAATATAGTTGGGAAAAAGCTTGCCAGATGATGATGATCGATGATCATACATCAAAAATACAGACGAACAAAGAACCTCCTCCTTTTTTGAAGTCGGATGAAAATAGGGCACGGACTGGCAAGCAGTCATAAGTTTTATCCCTAACCCTTGAATATGTTGTTTATGTATCGTTATTATGTTGGATACAGCCATTAGCCCGTAGATGTCAGTATTGCTAAAACCAAGCACAGAAAAAAAAAAAATTAGAGCATTTAGGAAATGGCGTGTATCTTTATGGACCGAGACGTCTAGTAATAAAAAGTTCTATGGGCTTATTTTTGTCATGAACTAAATCCTAGAACAAGCATGCATTGCTACAACGATCTTTTGGCGCTCGAATGATTTTGATAAGGGGGCCCTGTTGGTAAACATTTGAGCAATTGTTTTGTAAAATGGCGTCGATTCCCTTGTTCACAAACTAAACTATAAATTTTAGTTCAGTGCATCTTTTACTTTCTTTTCCATTATGAAAAAGACAGAAGATAAATATTAGTTTAGTCCTTTCAAATTAGTCAGCGCCTGACGTAAATTTACGTATTAAAAGTAGCCATGTTTTTAATGACGTCTAAAATATCTATGGAGTATCTTAATTTGGCAGGACTAAACTAATATTTATCTTCTGTCCTTTTCTTAATGAAATAGAAAGAAATAGATGCACTGAACTTAAATTTAGTTTAGTTTGTGAACAAGAGAATCGGCGCCATTGTCACTTGAAATGTATTCAAAAAACAAGATGGCGTTTTTAGTTCCGTTTTTCTCCACGCACCGAAACAACCTTGTAGCGCTATAGCTTAGTAGGAGGGGTAAGTTAATGTCAACCTTTAAGAAGCACTTTGTATTCAATCGACATACCGACAGAGTAATAACATTGATCAAATCATCAGTCTGATTTTCGCATTGTGTGTCATCCTTCCTAACTTTAGGGGGACTCTTCTTAGCAACCATAGTACGAGTCCTCTTGGGTCTGACTCGCTTCTTGGGCTGGGCTGTTCGGGATTTTTTGATAGGCAATTTTGCTGTATCAACCGCTGTTTCAGAGAGCTGTGAAAAAAAGGATTTTATTGTTTTTTTTTTTAATAGCTTTTAATTTTCCAAGGTAATATTTATAACAGAACCAGCGACCCGCCCCTGCTTCGCACGGCTTTTACGACTTGACAAAACACAAGTAAAAACATCATAAAACTTCCAGATAAAACCGCATCAAAAGCCATTGTGTAGTTTAGATGAACAATTCGGTCACACAGCTGTCTGTGTGAATCATGTCCATGGAGTTTCTTGCCCGTTCTTCTCCATAGAGATCTACGCTTTGGAATGGGCAACTAGCTTCAACTTTCTGACTAACTGACCGACTATTTAATTTTGACAATTCAAAAGTGCCTGTAAATGGTTTAATTGAAATAAATGATTTGAGTTTGAGTTGAGTTTGAGTTCATGTTTTTTTTCTGTAGATGCAAAACTGTTATTATACGTTCTATTCTTTGTATTATAAATTAAAGTCGCTTTTCGTGTACAGACAAGAAAAAAAAACATTATATCACTGTAAAATCTAGTTATTAGCACTATGCGAGAGCCCAGAAACTTGTTTATGAATATTTGGTTTCCTCTCTGCCGGCGTCTGTGTCCCTTCCACATTTAAACCAGTCTGCCTTCAAAGCAAGAGTGAACAGGCATCTTCTGGGCATGCTCGTTCTATCATAGACCTCATCCATTGTTTTCCATCAGGTGTGATCGAGGTCAAGAGCAGGCCCATTTAGTTATAAAAAAAAACCAAAACAAAATTACCTCAGGGTCATCAGACTCCTCCTGAATGTCCACCTTCACAGAAATCTCAACCTTCTCTACTTCGTGAACTTTCTTCTTTTTTTTCTTCTCACACTCATCATCATCACTAGAACTATTATCAGGACTGACATGATCAGGAACATCAACATCATCATGATCCTCTTTTTTGATAACTTCTACAACAAACTCAGGTCTTTCTATGCTGATAGAATTTGATGTGATATCTTGTTCTATACTGATATTAGTGACATTTGCAACTGTGAGGAATTCTTTTCTGGCGATTGATTTTATAGCTGTATGTGTTAGCTGGAAGATGTGATAAATTAAATGTTAATATTTTGCTTTAACTTGTTCTGGGAGAAACATCTGTATAAGCATAACCTAACTAATAATAATTATTTATTAAATAGAAGAATGAAAGAGATTTCATTATTGATTTTCATTATTTAATTTTACATTATTTTAATATTATAGCATAAATTGTTAATGTTAAGACACTGACTCCTGTAACACAGGTACCACCTAGCACAGGAGTCAGGGCTTCAAATTAAAATGTAACATCTTTTTTTATGTCAATAAAACTTTTTTTTTTATTGTAATTCTAAAATTACTTTTATTTATTCACTAACAACACATATTGTATCTGAATGGTACAAATAAAAAAGTTAAAAATAAAATTCAGCCAAAATGATCTAAAATAACAAAATAATATCCTAAATGAAATAAAACTATTTACAAACTAAAATATAGCGTCGAAAAATTCATCGCCATCGCTGTCGACTGGTAAAGTACCCAAGACACTGGCGGCATTGCCACGTTGTATGGCAAAGCTTAGCCTCTGGCCAAGGTAAAAGCCAGCCCTTGGGTCATGGCAAGTGTCAACCAGTCTTTTCGAAATTTCCTTAAAAAGACCATGCGCACTTGGACCCCACGGCCCGAGGGTTTCAACCCCAAACGGCTCGAAAATTAATTATAATTATTCTAAAATAAGAAAAAAAGCTAGTTTCTTTCTTATTCACATTATACCAATTGAGAGCAGTGGTGGCAGGAGTATGTAAATAATTTCAACCCCACTGCTCTCAAAACGGTGAAGGAAAAACATTGTGAGGAAAATGACCTAGAACCCGCAAATGGGCACTCATGGTGGAAGCCCACTACCTCTCGAAGAGAGCAGGCCTGTGTCCCAGCAGTGGGAACATTATAGCCTAATTATGCTATGATTATGATGTTTCAGGACATACATCAAGGCATACTAAAATTTTTATGTAATTTGTATATCCTATGGAGAAAACTCTATTTTTTTGCCTGAATTAAATTATTTTTATTGTATTTTTTTATTGTCGCCATCTCTATAAGGTTTTATAAACACATATAATGTACCTTTCCACAGTCATCAATTATTGCACACAGCAGCCCCTGGCTCTGCAGACACTTCTCTCTAAATAAATAAAACTTCCTCACAAGTGCTGCACACTCATAGCAGGCATACGGGGGCAAGTTGTTGTATAGAGGCTGGAAATAAATGGTAGATTAGCATAATAGTTACAATATTATATGCTTTATTTTACATAGTAAAAGTATATAAGTAACAAAGCTTGATACTAACCAATTAATCTTGGGGAACAATTTGTTTTTTTTTTTTTCAAAATAAAAGTTATTTAGATATTAAGTAACAACTGACAAACCTAGGTAGAGAGCATAGAGCATAATCAGCATTCAATAAAATAAGTTTTTTTTTTATTTGATATATTATTATATTATATTCCAATACACTTACCTTACTTTCAATCATAAATGATGCAAAATAAGATTCTAAAGGGTACGCCGACAGGTCCTGCATTTTAACATTCGTATTTAAGCAAATGCGGCACACTTGTACATCTCCCATGTTATGTTATTACATAAACGGCTTAAAAAATAAATAATTTGCGGTGATACGAGTTTTTAACACTGTATCATTGCTATTTCAGAAGACGTGTTTACAGAACGACCACTACCACGATCATGGTTAGAACATAATATAAATGTAAGTTTATTTATCATACATTAATGAACACACGGTAAACACATGATATTTATTCATAAATTAGAAAATAAAATAAAAATTCAAGTCTAAATAGAAAAGACACAAAATTGCAAACAAATTCAAGAAATGTCAAAGTCTAAGTCTGACGTCTGTCTTGTCAAACCGCTACGATGTCACGGTGACACTGAAAATCAAAACGTTTTATTGTTAGTTTTAACATTTTCAGATGAAAGAAAATAATTTAAGATAAGTTTAAAAATATTTAAATTGCTTAACAGAATGCATTCATTACGTCCTAACCTATCAAAGAATATTTTATACATTGCATTCCGCCATAATCAAAACAAAACATTTTGCGTTTCGTTTTGCTTCAAAATCATATTATCTCATAGCAAAAAAAAAAACGTAATAGTGCCGTGGAGAGGGTAGGCAGTGGTAGGCATATTTTGATACTATGCCATGCTCGCTGAAAACGGTGTTTCGAAGATACATAAAAAATAACTTGATTAAACTCGTGGCCTACTTGATTTTCTTTGCTAAAGGAAATGGACGCCTAGTTATTATTTAACAACTTCTAAAAAAATACCTATCGATTGAGACTTTCAGCGCCTTTAGAACTCATTTGTAGAGAAACGTCCAACTTATCGTAACTCACACACTATGTACAGACGCCAGCAGGTCAAGCTACCCGAAACTGTCAAATTTTCCCAATCAACCTTGAACCTTAATACTTTAGAGATAAAGTTGAAAATCTATTACAGAAATTTGACAGATTGTAGTAGCTTGATGTGCTGGCGTCTGTACAATCCAACCTAGGCACACAAAAGTTCCCCTTTTGTGTTATGATGACTCATTTATCATCAAATTCTAAGAAAGGAACAGTTTCTAGAAATTCGTCTTATGCCTGGGATCATAATAATCTGCTGGGGCTATAAATATGAATAGAAACTACTAGAATTTAAAAACCGCGGTTTAGCTATGCAGGCTGACTTGTACCTATTGACTGTACTATGTAGGTAGGTATAGATAGATATTTAGGCATAGAATGATGCAAACCGGATCTCGACAGAACGAGTTTTGATACATTATACCTACTATTTATGAACATTTTATCTTATAGCTACTTATGACTTATTTATAGAGTAGGTATGTACGTACTTACTTATTTATCTGAGTTGTGGTATATGTTATGGACGATATGTTGTACGAATCTTTAGTTCCATGAAGGTTTATAATGGGTCTAACACTGGTTTGGCAGGCAACAGGAACAAGTGGGAAGAACTATGCGTTTTGTGCAATGAGGTTAATGTGGCAGACAGGTCGGATAATGATTAGTGCCCTTAACATACATGTAGCCCTTAGCAAATGATCAATGAATGTAATCTTAGTACAGACAACAGCACATCTATTACGTGTAACGTGCCAGCACCAATTTTTTGGTAGGTACTTATTTTATTTCGTAAGTACAGAGAATAAATTAATGTCCCAGGATGGATTAACCAAATATAATATTACCTACACAGGTATATTTATGTAAGTAAAATAGGTGGGTACCTACCTAGGTTAGGTAGGTACATGGGAGCCACTGACTCGCGGCGCATATTCATCGATCTGCGCACGGCGCAGTAGCCATTTAGCCATAAGCCCTTTAGCGTCATTATGATGTCTAGGAGGTATAGGTATACGTACCTAACCTAAATTCACAGAATTCTGATTTGTATTTTTCGTTTCATTTTCTATGTATCAAAAATCGTTCTATCAATTCATTAAGTACAACCAGATGAGACCTCTCGCACGCAACCACTAAAAATATGTAAGATACTCCAAGTATGTACCTACATACATACATATACTCACACCTTCTTCCCACGGAGGAAGGCAGAAACAACTGAACGCCACCTGCTACGATCTTTGCATACGTACAGACGCCAGCAGGTCAAGCTACCCGAAACTGTCAAATTTTCCCAATTAACCTTGAACCTTAATGCTTTAGCGATAAAGTTGAAAATCTATTAAATAAATTTGACAGATTATAGTAGCTTGATGTGCTGGCGTCTGTACCTGTGTACCTAACCAGCTCCTATTGCTACGTTGTGCATACCTACTTCCCTACCAACTTAAGATATTACATTCGATAGCATCATTTAGGTACTTACAGAAAGCATTTTTCCTAAAACTATAATACACTCTGAACAACTCAATCAAGGAAGTTCCAATAATAATGTAAAATTTCAAGAATATTGATTTTTTGCCAGCATCGAACACAGTTGGTTTGTAGTGGCACTTGCGACCGTACCTGTACATCACGGCCACATGATTCCGGAGATAAGGTTCCGATGATACCAGCTAAAACAAAGAGATATTATGCATATTGGAACGAAGTTCGCGCGTCGCGAAAGGGGGCTAGACGGAAAAACTTAAAACCAAAAGTTGTAACGACACTTTTTGCTTGTTGTAAGCCGTGCGGCGTGCGCGTGTTTCTCTGTCTGTCTCTCTATCTCTCTTTGAACTTCGTTCCATCCTGGTGTCCCTTGACACCTCTCAAGTTTTTTTTTTTTATAATTGCAGCGATTTCAGAACGTAATTCGTAATAATCGTCGTAATTTTAAGAACGTTCACATTCTGAATTTCTGATCTCAGTCTCAATCTGTCAAAAATACCTCCAATTTCCCTACATTTTGACATTGTTTGTCGCTGAGATGAGACTGCGACTAGATTTTGAACGTTTAAATTGCGAGAATTGGCCTTCTGAGAGAGAGAGCTGCTCATATAAATTTTCCGCTTCTGCAAATGGCCAGCGCCCTGCGCCACAGTAGGTACCTGCCAGTACCTGCGCCCTAATTGCGTAACACACTGGCCCTGATTCCCTTGTTCACAAACTAAACTAAATTTAAGTTCTGTGCATCTTTTTCTTTCTATTTCATTAAGAAAAGGACAGAAGATAAAATATTAGTTTAGTTTTACAATCCGAATAATTTTTAAGGATATTGCTAATCCATTGCTTTATATTTTCGAACAATTTGTCTGTTCAACAACGTAAATAACGCACTGAATGTTGTTGAACCGTCATAATCAAAGCCATTCTTACTGATTGGTATTGTGTGTTACCCCGCTGTTGTCTCTTTCCATCATCTGCAAGGCGTACCTACCTACGCCTAATATTTCTACTGGAATATGGCCTATATTCGAATACGAACTTGTTTTATGAGTTAAGATAACTTCGATCGCGCTTCGCACTCAAACTTCAACCCTCTCATGCCCGTTTGACGGATTTTCAAGTGTTAAACCTTCTATCTAGGTCCTAGAAAGTAAAGTTCCAGACATTTCGTGAAAAGTGCTAATAATTCTGAAAAACATTTGTATGAAATGATGATAAGATATTAGATAAACTTATTTATCGTACAACACCTCAACCTCAACCATGAATGGGCAGGCATGACAGACCATGATATCGATAACAAAATATTGTGAAATATATAATAGATAATTGACACGCATACGGGAAGTAACGTCATTATGATTGTGACACCGCAGTGACCCATGTAGGTCTTGATTTAAACTACACAGAAAATTTTAAGGTCCCTTCAACGACGGGTGACCAGCCCTGCACCCTAATTGCGTAACACCCTATCAATTAAAATCTGTATAATTTTGAAGGACATTGCTAATCCATTGCTTCATATTTTGGAAAAAATTGTCTGCTCAACAACGTAAATAACGCAATGAATGTTGTTGAACTGTCAAAATGAAAGCCATTCCTACTTTAGTGTGATCGCAAATACCCCGCGGGGCCCGGGGAAGAGCGTCTGCGATTTACGTGCCCGGTGCCCCTATGAGTCACATAACCGCTTGAAACAACAACCACGTTAGCATGCAACAGGTTAATGGTAGGATTACCTAATTGTTTTCCCAATGTCAAGTACATAGGTACCTACATACATAAGGTAAGGTAGAGCTAGCATCAGCAGCAATGACGCTGATTAGTGACCCGACTAAATCTTCCGTTAGTGACAGAAGATTCATGTTTTAGAACTATGGCGATGTTATACGATTAGTGGTGGATCCAGGGTAATGTGGCGAAGGAACGTTACATGAATACTGCTGGCACCCCTAACCTTGAACCATTTTTCGTTCAGAATTTTGCTTTTACGGGGTGATGAAAAGGCTCGGTACATATGTAGACTGCCAGCTTTGACCACGCTTTGAGCTGAAGGATACGCTAAAGACTAAATAAATATTCCTCAACAGTTTCACCGTTCATACCATACCAAATACCTTCTCTTGCAGAAGCAGAAGGATAATAATCAGTTGCTGGGGTGCATCGAAATAGCCTTCACCACGGCCCTTTCATCCAGCACAGCAACTCAATTGCATAACAATCATAATCCGTCAGATTTTGAAGAATATCGCTAATCCACTACTTACTTCATATGTCAAAAAAAATCGTCTGCTCGGCAACGTAAATACAATGCAATGAATGTTCTTGAATTGTCAGCTAGGAAATTGATAACTTGATCAATTTCTTAACTTGTAAGTCAACTTTGTGTACCCACGCGCGCTATATTTCACCCGCAGTGGAATAAAAAAGAAAATAAAAATCTACCCCGAACTCTTAAGTTTGCATAACAAGATATATTTCTAAAGATCAACAAAGAGCGAAGCTCATAAATTTCAGGCCCTACGCTCTCTCTATATTGTTTCCCAAACCTAAAGCTGCACATATGCCGAAAAGGTCTTATAACACCATAAAAACAATGGGCATAATTGTATATAGTTGTATAATGCATACGCATACAAAAACACAAGACAAAAGATGGAAATAGCTTGTAATAAATAGGGGCCATCAAATAAATAATATAATGGGCTTAACTTTCGACCACGTGTCTGTCCGTCAAGACCTCGCTTCATATGTTTTAGAGCATCGAGATGACAACAGAATTCGCCTAGCACTTCTAAATAATATATAAGAATGTCTGCCTAACAGCAATCTCTCCCAGGAACAAAGGATAACAAAATACATAACCACGCAGTATAACAAGACGTTCTGGGGAGGAGAGGATACTCTTAAAGTTGACAGGGGAAATGACAAGCCTGTTTCTCTGTATATAATCAACGCTCACATCAACAGTTGTACAGACGCCAGCACATCAAGCTACTACAATCTGTCAAATTTCTTTAATAGATTTTCAACTTTATCGGTAAAGTATTAAGGTTTAAGGTTGATTGGAAAATTTGACAATTTCGGGTAGGTTGACCTGCTGGCGTCTGTACATCCATAACAAACAGATCCTTCACAGGGCAAATCCAAGAAGGTCAGCCCACCTATCTACACATGGAAGGACATGAAGTAACTACTTCTTTATGGGAATACATTTTTGGATGGATACGGCGGAAGCTAGAAATAAGATCAAGATTGCTGCTAGTGAGATTTACAAAAAACCGGAAACGGATAGTAGCGAGAACACCGACGATGACATTGAAAACAGCAACATCTAACACAATATAACACAGCAGAGCAATGACATACAAAAGAACCGAGAAAGCAGTAGAACCCCGCCAAAAAATTCACCGGTGAAGATCTGGCGGCGACGTCGTTAAAAGATCCATACATAATAATTACCCATCCCTCCATTAGTCCAACGCTTACTCTAGGATGCATTATATCCGGTACGGCTCTTAAATCCTGCCCTTTCCTACGGGCACGTCTTCCCTACTATTACCGCGCCCTCCGATCCACTCCATGATATGCAATGGTCGCTGTAGCACCATGAACATGAAACTCTACAGGAGCTAGTGCGAATCTTAGGGTTCATTCGATTAATCGAGTCTGGGATCGGTGCAATTTATTCATTCATGTTATTTTACCGACGAAAAGAGGGATTCTGCATTTGGTTTTTCCTTTTATATTATGTAACTGGAAAACCCATGTTTCGCTATTATTTATTTTGGTTTATCCTTATTATGTGATGCAAATTCAAATTATTTATTTGTGAAACATAGGTACAATATAACAAGATCTAATTCGAAAATCAGGATCGCTATGTTTAGCCTAATAGGCATACAAATTTTGGATACATATACACTAAATTATTTTTATTTATGCATTGTATTATTAAAATTATATTATACTATTAACCATTCAAATTAAATTATATACTGTTAACAATTCATATTATATTCTATTAAACATTCAAATAAAATTATAAAATTACCCTTAGATAGAATTTAGCTTAAATAAATCGGACATTTGACTCACACAACGACGGAATAGTAATTCTACGCTTTTTTAACTATAAAGTCTGTTAGCATTCTTTTGAATTTGTTTACATCATTCTCAATTCTTAAAGTCGCGGGTATCATAATTATGATAAATTTTTGGAACCATTCCCATAAAGCTTTTTGTTGGGTATAATGCTATTTTATGAGGCATAGCGTGAATTTTGCCCCGGTGACGTTTACTAGTTAGGGTTTCAAATAAAAGTGTTTTTTAGCGAACATTGCTACTTCAAATGCGTATAGAGATGGAAAAGTCATAATTCTTAGCTCAATAAAGTGTGGTCTACAACTATCAGTAGCTTTTATTTGGCACACTGCCCTTAAACACTTTTTTTTTGCCTTAAACACTAGCTCCCTGTCTGATGAATTTCCCCAGAACATTACGTCATAGCGTAATGTAGAAGACACGTACGCATGATATGCAGTTAGTACGGTTTCGCGGCTTGCTATTTTACTAAGATTATGCAGATATTCTCGTCTATACAGGCATAGTAAATTTTTCAAAGACCAGCCAAATATTTAAGGATGTGGTACAGATCATCAAACTAAACGACTTTCTCCTGTAGACCAACATCGTAATCGTGAATAAAAATTCAGCCGTCCCATACATTTAGGTCGAGTAGGTATTGAAGTTTTCTATGGGACAGTTAATAAAATTTTCGCGATTACGCTATTTGTCCCATGGAGAAAGTTGTTCAGTTCTGATGGTCTGTACCACATCTTTAAAGGCTGGTCTTTGAAAAATAACCCTGTATAGAGTCCCAGGAACTTGTGTGCTTTGTTTCTTTTATCGTTTTGTCAGCGTATTTGATATTAAGTTTATCTTGATAAATTCTTTGTTTAAATGACATAATATGGGTTTTATCTAAATCAAAATCAAAATAAAAAATCGAAATCAAAAGTCATTTATTTAAATTAGGCTGAGAATCAGCACTTTTTACTTCAAAATTACAAAAGACAGTCCCCCAAAAACGCCCGCCCTTCACCACTTTCTAGTGCTATCGTTGGGAAGAAGTGGCGCAACAAACTCCCCAGCAGCACAACTGTCTGTTCAGTTAGAAAATACTTGATACTTGATTGTATATAATACTAGGTGTTAAGTGTAGTACCCAGGATTCACCACATAGCACTGTATTTTGAGAGATAAGAATGTAGTTTTTTTTTTTTTTGTCATGTAGGTAGACGTGCCCTAACACTCCGCCTGGCGGAGTGTTAGGGCATGATTAGTATCACCCAGGATTCACCACATAGCACTGTATTTTGAGAGATAAGAATGTAGTGTTTTTTTTTTTGTCATGTAGGTAGACGTGCCCTAACACTGCTATGTGGTGAATCCTGGGTGATACTACATGTGTAAATAAGTTTATTAATAGATATACTTAATTAACTACTGGTTACTAATATCTTCGAACGAAGCACTTCGTATAATTGTTACATTAAGATTGTTATTATTTAACCATGTTAGTAACCTGTTTAGATTTAGATTTACTTATATCCATTTCATAACTATGTGATTCCCTATTTTGTACTGTGAAAATCTATACCTGCGAACAAGATCATGGGATGATGAATAACTCTAGGCATATCGTTTATGTACCTATACGAGGAACAATAGCGGACCGAGGACGCTACCCTGCGGCAGATATACGAGTGTATAAGTTGCTGTCGAAAATCTTTTAATAATTATGTTATAGCTAGTCTCTTGGCAGAGCTGAACTGTGGACAGAAATTTTTGCTAGGATGGGCGCTTACTGGCGTGTCTGTAAGTAGTCATCTAAAATTCTAAGAGTTTACTTTGTAATAAATAAGTGCAACTGCAATAACTTTACTCTGAAACGGCTGAATCATTTTCAGTGAGGTTTTTACCGCCCGAGACAGGACTGTGTTGTGTTTACTTGGTGAGGGGTTATTGACCTCACCTCCCTTAGGAAACAAAATAATACACACGCAAAGTGTACCTTAACGCCCTTAGTCCCTTAGACTACCTAATTAAAAGATCATCTCGAGATAAAAGTTGAAAAAAGCTTTGTGTGAGAATGTAAGGCATGAGAAGATTCGGCTGCCCATCCTATTGCCAAAATAAGTCTCAAAGGCGCCTGAAAATCACATAATTACTTAGTCTGCGGGGTAATTGCGTAACACACAATCAGTAGCAATGGCTTTTATTTTGACAGTTCAAAAACATTAATTGCGTTATTTACGTTGTTGAGCAGACAAATTTATCGAACATAAGAAGCAATGGTTTAGCAATATCCCTCAACATAATTTAGATTGAGATTGATACTATTGATAGTGTGTAAAGTATGCAATTAGGGTGCGAGTCTAATCTAGCTAGATCTATTCCAGCCGATCGATTCTGTAAAAATCTCACCGTGAAAAGTTAGGTGAAGTGAGCTGAGCTTAGAGTGAGCTGTCAATAGTGTCAATCCCTAGCATTAGTTGGAATGACAGCTCACTTCACGCTCACTTCACGTAAGTTTCACGGTGCGGTGAGATGGTTACGGAATCGCACTGCTGACTACTGTGCTGTTAATACTTACAGGGTTACTGGTAACTCGACGCATTCCTTGCAGGTATAGATGGGCAATCCACCTGGGTGCTTTGGTAAACACCCAATTTTCTCGGTGTTTATGGGTGTTTACGGGTGTTTACCAAAGCACCGGGTTTAAACCCGGTGGATTGCCCATCTCTACTTGCAGGACGTCATAGTAGGGTGAAAATGCAACAAATTAAGCCACCAAATGTTCTACCGAAGTTCAGTAGTTTTTGAGTTAGTAAGATTTTTAGTTTTTTTTTTTAATGAAAAATCCCTTATTAAATCATTTGAAGCTAATTTGAAAATTATCTACGGAGGGACTGTACTCAAATTTCTGCTATTATCATAGTTGATGCCGTAGCAAATCTTTGTTAGTAATTAAAAGTTCAAAAATGCCTAAATCTTTGGCAAATATCACTAATCAAACGTTTAATCTGGCTTTTACCTTGGCCAGAGGCTAAGCATTGCCATACAACGTGGCAATGCCGCCAGTGTCTTGGGTACTTTACCAATCGACAACGATGGCGATGAATTTTTCGACGCTATATTTTAGTTTGTAAATAGTTTTATTTAATTTAGGGTATTATTTTGTTATTTTAGTGTTATCTCATAACGTTTAATATTTTTGTAATTTTTGCCATTACTTCATACAAAGCGATATCTTAGTATGTACAAAAAAAAAATACTACGCCAGATGTACAAATTATTAGTAAATAATTAAATATCCTTGTCTTATCAGCTATCCAAAAAGGTATGAAAATTAATACTAAGTCTTGGACTACATTATGAAAATCGTTTTTGATTTAGTACAGGTAAGCGTATGTCTCACAAAAAGGTGTTTATTTGGAAAATCAAATTAAACAATTTCATGAACATAATTATTATTTTTAATCAATATCAATTTAAAAACTTTACACACATTTCACACGTCTTGTTTTGTTCGATGTGCTTTTTTTTTGAGGATGGGAAATCATCAAATGACCCCTCCCGCTTTGGGTGGAGCGGACGGAAGGGAGTGTCAGACTCTTACTGACTAAAACCCACCCGTGTTCCTACCTTAGCCCTTTATGTTCCAGGGCAGCGGTAACCCTTTCGGACGACTACCCTGGCAGGCTTCGGCCCTATCGGGCCCCGTCAATCGTGCTGACATCTCTTTGAGGCGCGCGTGGAACACATACGCGCCGTCCGGCACGGGCCTGGTCCTGATCGGACGATGAGTTACCCATTGCTCTCCGCCCGCAGACCCGCGCCTACGGTGGCTGGGAGTCGTCTCGCGGCTCCCGACGTCCGGAGCGTCTCCCGCGGCGGCCGAGGCGTGAGGTTCGTTCCCTCGTCTACCCCGCCACCTCCTTCGCTAGTATGACTGCTTCGCAGAAGGAGGTGACTGCCTCCCACTCCCTCTCGCCCCGGACCATGGCTTGAACCAGGGCCGGACGCGAGAGGTCGCCGCCACTGCCAATCGCCGCTACGAGGACACGGCGGTGCTCTGCCCAAGCGGGGCAAACCTACACCGTATGCTCCACTGTGTCCTCTGGGCGATCCTGGCAGTGATGACACCCGGGCGTCTCCTCCCGCCTGATAATGTGCAGGAACCTCCCGAAACATCCGTGTCCGGAGAGGACCTGCATCGGGCGGTAGGTGAGAACGCCGTGACGCCTCTCTAGCCACTTCTCAAAGAGAGGTCTTACCGCCGCTATCGTGGCGTGCCCTGCACTGGGTTGCGATAGTCGCGCCTTCCATGCCACCATGAGATCGCGCCGGAGGTCCGTCCGCACCGCCGCGGTTTGCCGCGGATGCGGAGTTTCCCCTCGACGTAGTGCCTCCGCGCGCCAATCATACAGGCGCGCGAGGACTATCGCTCCCAGATCCCATGGCGGCAGTCCGGCAAGGAGGCTTGCCGCCTCGCCCGAGATCGTGCGGTAGCCCCGGATCAGCCTTACGGCTACCACCTTTTGGGGCGCGTTCAGGTAGCGGGCGGCTCGCAGGCGCAATAAACGCGCCTTGAAGGCCTTATTCGGAAAATCAAATTAAACAATTTCATGAACATAATTATTATTTTTAATCAATATCAATTTAAAAACTTTACACACATTTCACACGTCTTATTCGCTTCCTCACTTCGGTTTTTGTGATTCTTACTGTGATTGTTGCCCTCATCTGGTTCGCCGCATCTGTTATTCTCTCCCTTAGTTCTCCAATTGAATTTACGAGGGTCACATAAACTAGGTCTTTCATATAACCCCAAACGTCAAAGTCTAGCAGCGTCAGATCAGGGGCTTCGTGCAGGCCACGGAATCGGCCCACCGCGCCCTATCCATCGGTTTGGATAGTGGTCATTCAGCAATTGTCGAATTGTGATTCGGAATTGGGCTGGATATCCGTCATGTTGATAAATCATGTTTGCTCTTCTTTCTTCCGGTACACACGGCTACACGTCAAGCTATACAAAACCAGTTTGTCTTGGCCTCACTTTGTATGATATTTTCTCGCAATGAACGGCCAGCCAATACTGGTTTTGCATAGCTTGATGTGTAGCCGTGTGTATGTACATCCGTGAGCAGTGCTGTTAAATGATTTCTTAGGAAATTTTCATAAAGTTCCCCATTTAGTGTTCGGGGTAAAAAACGGGTTGCACTCCGGGAGTTCCAGTAGAAGTGAAAACTTGAATATTAACGTTCTGCATTTTTGATACTTATTTTGGAATGCGGTCTACTCTCCCTTCGTCTTACGAATTTCCGATCAGGTCACGTGTCCTGACGCGAGCTCCGTCTTACAAATTTTCGATCAGGTCACGTGTCCTGACGCGAGTTTAACATTTTTTATACATCACAAAATACTCTCCCTGCGTCTTACGAATTTTCGATCAGGTCACGTATCCTGAAGCGAGCTCCGTCTTACGAATTTTCGATCAGGTCACGTGTCCTGACGCGAGTTTAACATTTTTTACCCATCACAAAAAAAGTGCACAACGCCGTTAAAGAAGTTTTCACTTCAAAAATGTGGGCTAATTAACTACGCTGGGATGCGGTTGGTTTCAATTTCTTAGGGTTTCCTTCTACCCTCGGTGCCCAGTAACGTCAATTGTGGTAATTTGTGATACCATCACGGTCAAAACATGATTCATCGGTCCATAGAATGTTTTTTTAAAAGTTTTCAATTCAATTTCAGTTTTCATAAACCGACAAAATTCACGCCGTCTGGGCGAATCTCCCTCTTCTAAAGTCTGCACGGGTTGGCAGTGGTATGGATGTCGGCCTGACAAGTGAACTACAGACCATTAGACTTTCCACTGTGACATGCCATTTGCCAAGCTCACGGGCTACGATGTTTGTCGATATGTTGGTGTCGTCAATAAAACGTTGAAGAATAAGCTCCTCGCCCTCAGCCGTATATCTCCGGGAACGACCAGTATCAATTTGACTGCTTCTTTGGACGCTGCCAGTTTCAGATAATCGCCGATAAGTCGATCCAAAGACACTAACGTGTGGGAGCCGGCGGCGGTTGGGAAAGCGAAGTTGATATTTTTGCCGCGCTTCAGCACCGTCACGAAGCCCGTAACAGTACATTATGCCTGCGTATGCAGGATTAGAATATGAAGCCATAGTCAGCACTTATGAAGGCACAGCACAACATAAGAGCAAGATATGCGGCAACAGTTAGGGAAATAGCCATATAACAAAACACGAGCAGTCGCTCCGTAAATAATTTTCAAATTAACTTCAATTGATTTTTAAATCTGGGATTTTTCATAAAAAAAAACTAAAAATCTTACTAACTCAAAAACAAAGACATTAAACTACATATCTTAAATCTCTTTGCTCAAAAACTACTGAACTTCGGTAGAACATTTGTGGTGGCTTAATTTGTTGCATTTTCACCCTAGGTACTATGACGTCCTGCAAGGAATACGTCGAGGCAGTAACCCTGTATATTGTGTACCTTTTTAGTAAGTACCATGTGCTAAATATAAAAAAAACAGACAGCACGTACGAGTTTGAAATCAAAACACTAAGTCTTGTTGAATACATTTTTTACCAGTTTGACGGCTTCCATGCGCGGCTTCTCATGCAGATTTTGAAAAGTGGTTACGTGTTGATAACGGGGTCAAGAACAAGACCATTGCAGCAAATGTTTTAGGCCGACTCTTTATAGTTTTCTGGGGCTAACGTAGCGTAGGACCTTGAAGTCCAAGGTTCGACTCCCAAATCAAGCATGGCGAACGTTGAGAAACCGAGATCTGTGGATCTAAAATTAGTTGGGATTGTGGGACGGCCTTATGACTTTTATTTTTATGTTTTTTTATGGTCCACTTTATGGTTGTGGTCGCCAGTTCTCTACCGCTTGAGGACATCGGCCAGTGACAATTCCAGAGGAGTCGCAGGTTTCGTTGCTATCCCAGAAACAAGAATAAATTTTCGCAGGTGTCATCAGAACTTTGTTCCAACTTCGAACCTACGACCTATAGAACTCGTAACTAGCGGCCGTTACCATTGGGCCACCACTGCTCTAGAGCTCATAGAGCTAACAATTGACGAATACATGTGTCAGTCAACCTATATCAATATTAAACTCTAGGGTTTCCCGGGAAGCTTTTCATAGCAACAATGTCTATATATTATTAATTTATTCTATGGATTCGAGGAAAGGTGTTGCGCGCTGCACCCCATACCATACCATCCCCTATTTACAGTTGCTTCAAAGAAAAGAAAACACATTGGCGCCACGCCACATTATACCAGTCGATAGGTAGTTTTTTGGTTGATTGTACCTGCATAACTAGGTACAATAAAATTATCTTTTTCAGTTTAGTGACGTCACTACACTTAATCCTCTTGTCTTTAGGTGGGTAGACGAGATAAAACAAAGATAATAAAAAATAAAAACAATAATGTAGACCAGGTACCTACTTAATTAGTTTTACCTTCCCTTCTTACTTGATTGTACTGAAGTGTACTTTGAGCAATCACTTAACCCCTTACTAATAACTTAATGACCACGTGTTTTATTATTAGCTAATCTGGCAACGTAAGTATCAGCCGATCAATAAACTGTAAGTACATGTATATCGCGAATGAATAGTTTATTAGACGTGGTCACACGCTGACACGCTTCTAATATGCTATGCTTTGATCAGGCCCAGACATAGACACTGATTATGTGATTATATGTATAGGTAGGTTCTAGGCCATGATGAACTTATTTATACGTCATTGGTTATATACTATACTAGTTAAATTATCCCACGGGAACATGCTTACAGGATAAAATGTATGTGCTTCCCCAGGATGCCATCTATCTCTATGCCAAATCAGAAGTTCAGTGGCTTAGGCGTGAAAATGTAACATACAGTTTCAAGTTCAAATCCTCCCCTTAAAAACTGAATTACCCCTTTTTGTCCCGTCAGTGGTAAATTTTCGACAACTTTACATACTTATTATTAATAACAAGTTTCAAGTTTATTAACTAAATGAATAAGATTTTTCATATAAACTGTATCCGCCGCTTTTCAGCCCCACAGGGGTGGAATTTTGAAAAATCGTTTGGGATTATTCATAACTTGATTCAAAGAGTATTTATACCAATATACGACTTAATCAAGCCACGCATTATAATTCTCCCTTGTAAAATTAACTACTTACCCCTTTTCAACCCGTTAGGGGTAGATTTTCGAAAAACCCTGATATATGTTACTCTTTATTTTTGGTCTTAAGTATAAGCACTGAGTTTCGAGTTAATCGGACCGCGCATTCAAATTATTCCCTTCAACACCCCTATATCCCCCTTTGAAGTTTTGAAAAACTTATAATGATAAACTTTATTACTTACTTAGGCGAGTATTCTTGAAAAGTTTCAAGTTTTGTGACCTAATGAAGAAGATTTTTCATATAAACTGTATCCCCGCTTTTCGCCCCCACAGGGATGGAATTTAAAAAAAATCGTTTGAGATGTAAGTATTCATAACTTGACTCAAAGATTATTTATACTAATTTTCGAGTTAATCAAGCCATGCAGTAAAATCCTCCCCTGAAAAATTTACTGCCCCATTTCAGCCCGTCAGGGGTAGATTTTCAAAAAACCCTGATACACATTATTCTTTACTTTCAAAATTAGGTATAAATACTGAGACACCCTCCAAATTTCATGACTCTAGGACTAGCGGTTTAGGCTGTGCGTTGATCTATCAGTCAGTCAGTCAGTCAGGACAGGACTTTGAATTTTATATATAAGTATAGAATAGATAGATAGAAGATAGGTACTTAGATATATTTCCAATCTATACAAATATGGTCACGGTAGGTAGGTACACACCACAGGTTCCTGAGAAACATGTGGGCACTGAGTATATTTTCTCCTGATTTTCCCTAACGCTTTGGGAAAATGCAATTGAACATTTTCACCTACTTATGTAGGTCAACCTTAGATAAACTTAAGTACTTAAATAAGTTTATCTAAAAGTTAAACCAATTAATTTAATAGGTATCGTACTCAGACCAACATTTTGTTGGTCTGAGGTACCTATCGTAGGAGTAGGACCTTAATTTGATTTTTTGAAGTTTTTTTTACTTTAAGTACGTACTTACCTACCCACTTTCTTATTAAATTAACGCTGAACGACGTTATCGGACAATCAGGTGGAATAGTATAGGTATGTAGTATCTTGTACATAATGATAACGTCTATGGAAGCCCCTGCTGCCCTAAAGTTACAAACTTACCTACTCTTTTATTTCAATGCTTTACCTACTAACCAAAGAGGGTACTTAACATACAATATACACAAAAGGAAAAAAGCAAAATCTACAAAAATACCGCTATGCACCTACTTCGTGACCAAGTAGGTTAAAATACTTACGTAAGCTTGTAATTGCATTATATATACCTACCTACGTTCTCTTTACGTTCATAGTAAAATACCTAAACATTTGACATCTACTTTTTACTTGTTGCTGTCTCGTTCACTCATGCAGGGGATTATTGTTCGTGGAATGCGCGCGTCGGCAAGTCTCACTACGCACTGTTGGTAAGACCTAGATTATCAACCCGAGCAACGCGTGCACTCTCTATGTCATTGGCGTAAGGTTGAGTTTCGCATCGCTGTTTGTATTGGAACGCCCAAGCGACATCGAGGCAGATGTAGCGAGACTACCGATAGTGTCTACTTTGTAAAGAGTACATTCATAAATTATATTTTAGGTATTGAATAAAGACTGATTTAAGGCACATAGCAGAGTGCAAAAATTCTCAAAAAATCAAATATTTTTCAGAATGGACTTCTGAAGCTTTTATCGAGTGATTTCCAAAATTAAATTAGTCGAAAATAGAACAAAATGAAAAGTCCTTGAGAACTAGTCTCGTGGGGAGTGCATCGACGTCATTGACGGAACTTTTGTAGATATGTATGGCCGCTAGCAGTGACCTGATTGGCCAACAAAGCCTTGTCGGCGGCCATTTTGTTAGCTGCTGAGTCACCAAAAGGTGAAAAATGTACATGAATTGCACTCCCCACGAGACTTCACAACGGTATTGGGCATTTCCCTGAACACAAAATTTGGGTTTCATGTTCCTTACCTACCACAGCGTGGTTACAATAAGAAAAATATTTTTCCAATTATTATTAAGATTTACGGGTTACAGATTTATAAATCAATCATACAGAAATTGCCGCGAAAATAAATTTTCAAAAGTTGACGTCGGCAAAATAGTGCGGAACTTGTATTTTCTTAGTTCTGTCGACCCTCACATGGATGGACTATGAACAGTGAACGCGGATCATCGGTGGAAACTTGTCGTGGAATGTGTGAATGATTGTGAAATATTCGATAACGCATAATATGCTTCGGCGATCTGTCAAAATAGTGAAGTGATAAGTGAACGATGCGCACCGTGCAAAACGATTGTTTACTAATTTTTGACTGAAACTTGCCACAGCGACGCTGCAGAATGTAGCCCTGGATTTATGTGACGTGTGGAATATTAGAAACTGTGTTTTTGTTTCACGAGGAGTGAGCTGTAATCGTAAACATGACGGACACTTCGAGCACCACACCGACCATGGTCAAGGTAAAGACGGAGCGGCCCGACGAGGCGGAGATCAGGGAGCTAGCTGCCAAAATGGTGGAGGCGAACAAGGCCAAGGCGTTGGCGGCTTCCGTGGCGGCAGCGCGGCCTCCGCCGGGCTCGCTCGTTGGCGTGGCGCCGCCGGGCTCCGGCGGACAAATGGGCATCCTCAACTTTCTGGCACGAAAACCTGCCCCCAACAACACGGGCGATATGCGGCCCATAATCGACGGTGAAAAAAAGACCCCGGCCCCAGACGAGGCCAGTTGGAAAGGTCATTTCGGCTGGGACATGTTAGGCAAATGTCACATACCTTACATATACCGATCCACCGAGAAGTATGTGGCTGTTAAGATGGTGGAGATCAAGCTCCTCAACAAGTACCTGAACTATCTCCATGCAGACATATACTCCTGTACATGTATAAGAAGTTACTACATCACAGAGATAGAAGCTCGGCTGTTGAACGAGATAAACAACAGGCATTGTGATGGACAGTTTGGTCGGGAACCATTCTCACAGAAGGACTTGGTAGTGCGGTTGTCGGATGCCTATGAGTTCTATAACTTCCTAGACGTTTGTTACAATAAGTTATTAAGAGGTACAACAAATAGTAAAGACAAGTGTGGTTTCATTAGGATAAACAAGGAGTCTGTTGTACCATATACAGTGCGGGATAGCCAGAAATTTGTTCCTCTATTTTATTTTGAAGGTGAAACGGACAATTTGAAATTAAAGGCAGACCAGTTGAAAGGCTGGGACCTATCGTACTTGAAGTTTTGTTGTAAAGTGCAGGGTATTCGGAATGAATTATTTGCTAGTGAGACATGTTCAGTGATAAGTTTATCAGACATTAAAAGCTATTTCCCACCGGGGACAGAGTTTGAGGAGTACTGGCCAAACAAAGTTGTTGATTCACAGCTGCTGATATCAGCAAAAGGTGAGATAATTAGCTTAAGAATTGTTTTTAAGTTGTTAATGTACTTCATTCAATTTTCAACGTAGCTCCATAAGTACTTGGTGGAGGGCTTTATCCAGCTAGTAGACTATAACAGATTTGGGGCTGATTTTTCCAACGCTAAATATTTAATCCGAGGAACCATTTTGACAGTTCTTCCATACAAAATCTGTCAGATGTCAATTTTATTCCATGATAAAAATGATCTGTCAATTGAAAAATCAGCCCTAAGTTGAAGGACCTTTTGCAGTGGCAATTATTGATTATACATTCTGCACTATATACATATTACATTGCACTTATGTACAGTCGGCACCAAAATCATGTATGGTCAAGTAAATATTCTATTAATATTTTAATTTTTTTTTTTTAATATTTTATTTTTTATTAATTTGCTACTAATATCTTATTTTTGTACACCTTTAAAACTTATTTTTGATACTGACTGTACAGGTACACTTCAACAGTATTGATAATTTTATGTATTGCATATATACTTACTTCATGATTATTTTATCACAGATAAATAGTCTGTGTGCCCTTTGCACTTATGAAAAAAAAAAACACCTCCATTTTACCATTACACTAACAAAGTAAGAAATAAAAAAAAACATAATTGCTTTATTGATGCTTTTATCTTGCTAATAACTACTTTTCTAAAGGAAAAAAAACTTTTTATAGTTCTTTGGTTCAATGTTTACAAAAGTCTTCATAATGTTAACTTAAACATTGCTTTTGTCTTTCTACTCAAATAACATGATTAGAGGTTTCTCTAAAAAGGTAAAAAAAAAAACGGTGCAATCTTGTTCTTGTTTGACATTCACAAGTTACTTGCAAACAAACAAAAAAACAAGGTCATACAAGACTTGAAGACAAGTGATCAAAATAATGTTTTCATACTTAGTTGCTCACAGCATTTTATTTCACTAACACAATCTTTGAGATACTTAGAAAAGGCAACATTTTAAAACATTTAAAACTTTTGATGCTCATTGTACTTTATGTTTGAGGGAATTAAGTTTGAGGGTAGTTTAAGAAACAGAATCAGGTGCTGCAGCTGCAACCATAACTGTGGGCTTTTTGCCCTTCATTTTCTACTGTCTAGGTAACGGTTTTTACTTATTTTTGCCTTGTTTAGGTAAATTACAAATCCGATTTGGCCACTGGTTATTTTAACACACATTTGTAGTTTTCCTAAACATCAGCAGTTTGACCAAAAAAAGTAAAAACAAACAAGCCAAAACACCTCATACAAAATCTTGCATAAACTACCAGAATATCCAATTTTTACTTGTTCTAAGTAACCACTTAAAATTATTTTTTAAGTCTCTAAAGAAGTAATTTAAACCATTAAGACTAAGTTAAAATTAAGTCTGAACTTTTTAAACATACCTACAAGTCAAACTAATAATAGCGCGTTAAAAATAACAGCCCATTACGAATTAGTGCGCTTAGAGTCGTAAGGGTTCCGTATATTTCGTAAAAAAATTAATAAGTAACTGTTTTTGGTCTCACTTTTGAACTATTATTTAACTAGCTGCGCCCCGCGGTTTCACCCGCATAAATTTTGATCCCGTGGGAATATCGGGATAAAAAGTATCTTATGTGTTAATCCAGGATATTAGCTACGTCCATACCAAATTTCATCAAAATTGGTCCACTCGTTTGAGCATGAAGAAGTAACAAACACACGCATTCACAAACTTTCGCCTTTATCATATAAGTGTGATTCATAATTGTAAGTTAAAACCCTGTTGTTATTATCCGGAGAGCAGTGGTGTGGCCCAGTGGTATCGGCCCCGACTTACGAGTTGTAGGTCGTGAGTTCGAACCCAGGCAGGCGCTTTGTGTATTTAATTTCATCACCACTGCTCTCAAAGCGGTGAAGGAAAATATCCACCAACCCGCACTGGGTTCGCGTCGTGGATTATGGCCCACTCCCTCTCGTTAAGTGGAGGCCTGTATCCCAGCAGTGGGGACATTTTAAGTTGACTATGATGATGATTATCCTGCCTCATTTGAGGACACCGCGCTACGGTTCCCTGTGCAAGAAGACCCTAGTATTCCTGTCGTTTTCGTGCCTACAGAACAGACACGACAGATGAAGGATATCGCAATTACACGTATTTGTCGCTCGGAGATATCCGCAGTTCTAATCGCATTGAGTTTCCAATTTTTCCAAGCTTTGCAGATAAGATTGGTTTATCTCTGTCTCTCTCAGCTTGTGGTTCACAGTTTCAATTATGATTTCTCGCAAGACAACAAAATACTGACACCCTTGTATAATCATCATCATGCCTTCTTTTCTGCCCCGATTCCGTCTGTCTGGTTGGGTCTCTCGTTCCGCTATTTTGACGATGTCGTCGCACCCTTGTATGATGCCTAAATAGGGTTAAAATATCCTTATTTTTATTACCTACATTCTAAGCTATTAAAGACCTATTCTATTCTAGCATGCGACTGCTTAGTTCAGTGTTTTAATCCCATTTTCTGAAACTACGAAAATCGAGTGAAAACAAGTTCGCCAGCCACGTGGACACTTATAGGTTTTGTTTGAAAGTCTGTCCGTCCGTCCGTCCGTATGTCACAGCCACTTTTTTCCGAAACTATAAGAACTATACTGTTGAAACTTGGTAAGTAGATGTGTTCTGTGAACCGCATTAATATTTTCACACAAAAATAGAAAAAAAAAAACAATAAATTTTGGGGGTTCCCCATACTTGAACTGAAACTCAAATTTTTTTTACAATTTACATTGCCATGTAAACTTCCACCGAAAATTGGTTTGAACGAGATCGACTCGCATTTGGCCGGTTTTTCTAAATCCGTCTCTATAGGTCTCCTCAGAATGGCCCTCGGGAGAAAGCCTTAAAAATAACTTATAATTTTAGCCTTACTGAATCTTCGTATTTTACACCTTTCCGTTTTTTCCATCTCCTAATGACTTCTATCCTGTTAACATAATTAACCTTTACAAAAATAGTGCATGCTGTGTTTAAAGATTAGCCAAAATAGGAAGTCAGTAGGTTCACATGTGGAGTCTCTTTAAAAGCACTCAAAAAGCTCCTACCTAATTAGTGGGAAATGGCCATATCTAACGCTGGATCGGCTTTTTTCATGCCGTGACGATGTTCACAGATATTCAGATGACTGCCTATATTACACGTCGCAACCCATTATTTACAAAACAATGACATAACAGCCCGTAGCCATTGATGCTACAAGCGAACGATATTGAGGGGATAAACCTAAACAATACGCTATTTCTGTTTTTGTTACGTTATGTAGCTATTTTCTTTTACCTTCGGCGATGTAAAGGATGTCACCAAAATCTGCCCAAACGAAGTACCGAGGTACACTTAGTGGCATAAAATACACTAGATTACACTGAATAATATTGTATTTATATTTCTTTCTTATGGTTACCCGGAGACGAGAATAAAATAACTTTTAACGTAATAAAAAGCTCGCCATTTTGGGCACAATTATACTACCTTGGTCCATTTTTTTTTTTTATTGACAATGTCTCACTATTGACCTCAATCCAGCCCAGAGGCAGGGATGAGATCTACGGTGGAACGAGCTTGCCCAGAAGAAGCCTATTCACTCTCGCCTTGAAGAGATTCGGGTTGTATGAACTCTGGAATGCAAACGCAGGCAGACGATTCCACTCATTAGCTGTGCTCATCAGGAAAGATGACGAGAAGCGCTTAGTGCGTATATATGGTATATTAACCAAATAGGGGTGGTATCCCGCAGCGCATCTGGGCTCTCGATGGTAGAAAGGTGAAGGCGGGATGAGCTCATGTAGCTCTTGAGCACACTCCCAGAAGTACAGTCTGTAGAAGACGGACAGACAGGCGACACTTCGCCGGTAAGCCAAACTGTGAAGCTTTGCCTCCACCAGCTTTTTATCTCCAATAAGTCTCTTAGCTCTGCGCTCCACTGAGTCTAAAGTGGCGAGTTGGTATTTAGCTGAGCCATCCCACAGGTGACTGCAGTACTCCATACACGATCGGACTTGTGCTTTGTAAAGGGTCAAAAGCTGTCCCGGTGTGAAGTACCGCTTAACATTGTTCAGGATGCCCAGCTTTTTGGCCGCCGTTTGTGCTTTAGACTCGATTGAGATTTGCTGTCAATTTCATGCCAAGAAGCTCGAGGTTGTCCGTCACAGGTACAGCTGCACCCCGGAAAGTAGGAGCCAGATCTAAAGGGCTCCTTTTCGCGCTGAACAGACAAGCCTGTGTTTTGGTGGTGTTGAAGCTGACCAGATTGTTGTCACCCCACTGGGAGACAAGACTTAAGGTCGCATTCATTCGGTCCACCAGGGCCCCTCTTAAGGAACTGACTTCTTCCCCTCCAGCCTTTGCGCTGGACAGATATCTCTCCACGACGGTGCTGTCATCTGCACACCCAACAATACCTGGTATCAGTAGGTCATTGATGGGCAGTAGGAAGAGTCGCAGAGAGAACAGACCCCTGAGGAACGCCAGCATCAATCGCCATGAGGTCAGAGGAGCAGCCGTCAATGACTACTCTGATTGACCGTTCACTCAGGAAATCAGATATCCAGCAAAAAAAAAACCAGCTGGGATTCCATAGGCTGGAAGCTTGCTCAGCAGACTTGCGTGCCAAACCCTGTCGAAGGCCTCCGAGATATCAAGAGACACGGCCAGAGCTTCGCCGTGTTTCTCGATGACCTCGCCCCAGCAGTGTGTGACATACACCAGAAGATCCCCAGTGGAGCGCCCGCGGCGAAAGCCATATTGGCAGTCACTCAGATCATTCTGCTCAAGATATGTCAGCAGCTTGCTGTTGAGAACCTTTTCCATTACTTTGGAGAGAATGGAGGTAATGGCGATCGGTCGGTAGTTGCAGGGATCGGCACGACTACCCTTCTTGGGTACTAGTTGCACATTTGCAAGCTTCCAGCATTTGGGGACAGTTCCAGTTTTCAGAGAGAGGCGGTAGATGCGAGTCAGTACAGGAGACAACTCAGGCGCACAATATCTCGGCACTCTCGCAGGAATGCCATCAGGCCCACTAGCTTTGCCCACATCCAGACACTGAAGCATCCTTCGAACCTCTTTGTTACGCACTGTGATCTCCGGCATGGAAGAATCACATCGAGGCAGGGTTGGAGGGCTTGGAGCGATTGTCTAGCCGCGAGTTCTCCGCAAATAAAGAAGCAAATAAATTTGCCTTTTCAGTAGCGGAGTGAGCCAGTGAACCATCAGGTTTCTGCATAGGAGGCAGCGTGGGACGGCAGAGGTTGGTTTCGACCGATTTGGACAAGGACCAGAACCGCTTACGACCCGAAGGGTAGGATGCAAGCCTGGTCCCTATGCGATTGACATGGTCGAAACGTGCCCTTTGGAGAACCTTTTTGCAAGACTTGGCAGCAGAGTTACAAGGCTCTCTTCTTAGCTCGAACCCTCCGAGCCCGGAGTCTATGGTCGCGAGCTTGTACCCAGGCTTGGTAGGCAGACTCCTTTCGGGCATCAGCCCGAGCACAGTCCGCATTGTACCAAGGTCGGGCTTTGTGACCGAGCGGAATGTCGGAGAATGGGATAAAGTATTAGCCGGATCACGTCAGCGACCGCATCCGCGGAGCTGGAGGGCTCATCAGAAGAGAAGCATACCCGCTGCCAAGGATAAGACGCAAAGAAGTGCCGCATCTCATCCCAGTCTGCCGACCCGTAACGCCATACTCGCCTCGTGCCTCTAGGGCTATCATCAGGAGGAGAGCAGATCGATACGGATTTCAGCAGACAGTGATCAGATGATCCCAGCGGGGCTGAGACCGATACTGAATGCCTGTCCGGATCTGTTGTCAGCAGCAGGTCTAGGCAATTGGGTGTTTGTCCATCAACGTCAGGTACCCGTGTTGCTTGATTCACCAGCTGGGTGAGATCTAGCGATATCGCAAGTTTGCGTGCCTCTCTACCAGCGTGGTCAGTTTTCTGGTATGGGAACAGCCACTCGCAATGGTGAGCATTGAAGTCCCCCAGAAAAACAAGCTCCGCTGACGGGTACCTCGTTTGGGCTAGATCTGCCGTCTCGGTGAGGTAGTCTAAGAGCCTGGTCGTCTCCTGATCACCGCTGTGTGACCGGTAGACACTAGCATAGATAGTTTTATCTATTCCAGTGTACACCAAGAGCCACAACACTGAAAACCCGGAATCTTCAAAGCAACGGAGACGCCGACGGCAAATATCATCGCGAACGTACACACAGACCCCGGCCCGCTTCTTAAACTTATGCTCAAGAGAGTAGCCCGGGTAGTTAAGGTACGACACGTCCGACGGAGTTGCTATCTGCGTCTCCGTTAAAAAGAGCAGGTGCGGCTTCTCGGTCTCAGGATGGTGGTGGACCGGGTCGATGTTGGAGTGCATCCCTCGGATGTTCGTGAGGTGCACTTTGACTGGCAGGAAGTGCAGCCGTTGAGAAACCTTTTTTTACTTTGATTCATGGTGGGAGTGTGGTGGGGAATGGAACAAAGTCCAGGCGCTACTCTTTTGCGCTTATGGACCTCTTAAGCTCAGCTGATCTATGAGGAACTCATTTGGAGACTGCGGGGACGCCCGAACCCCCCTGAAATCGCCACCGGGTCCTGCCTTCCAGTCGCCAACTGGCACGGTGGAGCAATCCCAGGATTTTTCGCTAGTTGACGGGGCAGCCTTTTGCACGTGGCTGGCGCACTACTTGGGCCCCCTACTACCTGCGGTCGGCCAACGGCTAAGACCGTGCTTCGGATCCCGCTACCCTCCCGAATGAGTTACCCGGTACAGCGTTGCTTGGAGGCCGAGACCGGCCAAGAGCTGCGCAACAAACTTCGTTCTCCTTCCCCAAAGGCACTGGCACTCCCGCTCAGGGTGAGGGTGGTCGCGAGCCAGGCGGTCTTTTGTGCAACCTACCACCGCAAATTAGTTGTTCTTTAGCACTACCCAGGGGTCACGTGTAGGGTATCTGGAGTCGAAGCCTACGGACGCGAACAACATTGACCCCCTAAACCCTCCATAACCATACCTATTAAAAAAAAAACGGTCAAGTTGACAGTTGTCTGCTGTCGGCTTTAGCTGCTATTGTTTTTGTTTCATTTCAAATATTTTTATAGTATAATTCAATCTGAATTCAATAATAACTCTCATTGTATAATCGATTTTCATTAGGCAAAGTTATGTAACCTACCTAACATAAGAAAGGATGCTTATACCCAAAAGTAGCTGAATACAAGCTGTGAATGTTGATGAACAGTACTTAATATTAGAAGCAGTGTTAGAAGTCTACCAGAGCGATTAACAAACCCGATAAATAAATGAGATCCTTAGCGTCGACATCCAAGAGTTCCAACTTGATGGGACTCTGATCTTCGTCATATCTCAGCTTAACATAAATCAAGCCAGGAACGAACGAAATGACATGTGAATGACATTTATCCACGAAATAATGTCCACAGAACACATATACTCCTAATGTCAACCCGTACATAGGTACAAAGTTGCCACATGATTTAATTGTCTTACAGGTTATTAAAACTTTAAATCATTTATTATGTAGTTTTAAATTATTTATGGATAAAAACACAATTATTTTCGAATTCCTCTATTTTTTCTCTACGATTTGGTGCACGTGTACCTCGAGGAGTCACAAAACAACAGAAACATGTACATGTTTGGGTAAAGTTGTATGGGCTTTTGCTGACCTCCTATAGAATATTTTTGCTTGGGCTATGAAAGTTTTGGCGCCATTTACGACAAAGTTTTTCCGTTATCTCACGGGGGGAAAAGTTTCTGTTCTGGCTTCCCGGAGGCCTTAACTCATTGATTTCCCATCTTATTTAAAATGTTTATTTTTCCTTCAAAATTATTATGATTTCTGCGGTTTCTCAACCAGTACATTTTAAATTCGTAGAATAAAATAATGACGATTGGTTTTTCCGCAATAAATGCGTAAATTATGAAATATAAGAGGGGCAAATCCCGTATTTTTAAGAACGTTCGCATTTTAATCTCAGTCTCAATCTGTCAAAAACGCCTGTGATTTCCTTACGATTTTGACAAGTTTTTAACATTGATTATCGCTGAGATGAGATTGCTACAAGTTATTGAACATTTTTTATCACTCGATCCATTAATCGATTCTGAATTTTGTCCGAATCATACATGATAGAATCTATAGCAGTTTTTCGGAAAAATAATTTGCAACGAGTCAAATACGTGGTAATACGAAGACTAAATTTTGCGCATCGAGATGTTGCGTCGGGCTGCGGGCACTCAACGACGCAAGCGCAACAGCTCGATCCGCAAAAAGGCGATGACCCATTTTATGCTATAATGGAAAGCTTGTTTCCCCTATCCCTATTAGACATGCATTATCCTGTTACAATGCAAGAGATGTAGAGTTTCGACCTACATAATAGCTATTAATAAACACGAGGTAATATCGGGTAAAAAAGTAACCATTTTGTATTTTTGACCAATATTGTCCGATTTTTTATTGACATGCAAATGATCATCATTACCACAATGAATGCAATTAAATATTAACAACGATAATCACAAAAAAATACAATATAATAATAACATCACGTCCACGCACAGTTTCTCAAAAAATGCGAAGGTTTTATTTAAACCTTCAACATGGAACCTTGACATGTAAAAATAATTTGCATGATGACTGTTACTGTAGAATAATATCTCTTTATCTGTGGGTAAATAAGTTTTTATATTTTTGTCCCCTATTGTGCACATAGTTTACGGTAATTAGTAAAAGATGTTAAGTACTTATACCTACTCAGCACTTCAAACTAATCACAAATCTAGTCAGATGCGTGATCACTTTGCTTTGCATTGGTGATTGGCGCTCTCGCCGTTTTTAAGTCTTATAAAAGACGAAGGCGTATTACATCATCAGTCAATGGAAAGAGGTCGTAGCGAAGGACGAAGAGTTAGATCTCTTTGGTACAAGAGCTGACTTGCCATATTGCCAAACCTTGGCTATACGCAGAAGAGTGTTATGTAAATGTGATACTCCTATAAGCAAAATTACCCCTCCCGTTGTCCCTGACGACACCCACGGAAAGCAAGGGGTAGGTCTTATTTATTTGTGACGAGAACCAAGCAGACGATAAGTAATCGAATTCACAATAATTAGGGGGAACTTATCCATTTATACTATCTAAACACGACAAGGCGATATAACGAATGTGTCAAAAATTTCGCAAATGTCTCTGATTAATGTAAAGTAAACCAGGGCTTAGGAGCGGAGCTATGCTAATGTCTGAGTCCTGGCAAAAATGTTCAGGAAAACAACTGGAGTTACTTTTTGTCGTCTTCTGTTGTTTTGAATTATAGTTCATTCTAGGAATTAGCAAAAACACGGAAAAACATTAAATTTTCCCCAGGTATTATATTTATTTATTTATTTACATAATTCTTCAAGTTTGAAATACCCTTTGGCGAAATATTTTACCGTTGCGTCGCTTTGCTTCATTGCTTGTAAGAATGCTTCACAAACGAAGCCAAGTAAATAACCACGACACACTCCCATGAAACACCTAGCGTGAATTATTTTGTTTTAATTATGGGCAGGTACATTCTGAAGGGATTTTCAGCTGAGTGGCAAAAACAAACAATCCAGGCATTAAATGAAAACCTTCGTGTTCTTTCACAAACAAGTTCTTTTTGTATGCGGCCTTCCTTTATCACAAACTCTCGGTAAAAAATAGTAATATAAAAAACGTGTTAAAAGAAATACACAGGCATAAGGGGCCATGGATAAACTGGCTTATCCCGACTCGTTTCCATTGTTAAATATTCTGTAAGACCCGTTTATGATCGCGATAAAGCTAAGATGGATGGGAAAAAGTTCTTTATTTAAAAAGTTAGCGTTTTTTTTCTCCGTTGGTTCCTAAGTATTATGTATAGTTTTAACATCATAAAGAAGGGAGGGAATATGGTTCGGTTAACTGTATTGATCAGCTAAAAATAAATTTCAAGAATGTTAAAATCAATAGGTACCCTAAAAAAAGCAGATTTGTTATTTATAACGGTTAAAAAGATAACGGGTCGATTACCAACAATCTGGTGTTTGGCGAAAGAAATCTTGACATCGTATGCCTTGAGGCTTTCTCTTGATTCCCGTTACGCTATGATGTTCGTACGAAACACTACGGATTCATCTCGGATCAAACGGCCCCAGTTGGGGTTTAATTCGACATTTCGTAAGATTTCACAGTTCAATGCTTTAACGTCATCAGACTTTGAAATAAACAGGAAAAAAATCTAGAAGTCAATGGTTTTTGCTTGATGTAATAAAAACTGGCAGCCTACATTACGAAATTCCAGAAAATTTTAACTTCGTGTTATCAATGACTTGAATTTTAAAAATCACAACCAAACTTACTACTTTCTTAACTATCGAACAATCCTCCCGTACAATAACCATATTTATGCTTCGAAAGAACCTCAAAGGATCATGACCATCCATGTATGGAAATCCGTCTTAAGTTGAAACTACTTGAAACACAATAAATCTTTATTTATTATAGACTACGCTTTATATACTATTAAATAAAAGTGTTAATTTTCACAGGAGTATCCGAGTTTTAAAGTAATTAAACAAATTCGGAGGTAACCTAAAAATTATGTCTAAACTACTCGCAACTTATAAAATGGCCACAGATCACTCATGTAGGTATAAAACAACAAAGATATTTAAAAACAAAATAAGAGAACAGCTGCTAATTGAAAAAAAAAAAACGCGAATAATCGTGAATAACGAATAATCGTGCTTTTTATGACCTCGCAGCGTTGATGTGACATTATCGAAATAAAACAACTTCAGTCAGAAAGAGATTTTATTTTATTAACTTCAATTTATCCCAGATCTATACACAAATGAATAAGTTACCTACCTAATGTCTACAAAGGTATAAAATACATAATATGAACAGACTTTTCATGTAGGTCACAACAAATCAACATCAAATCAACATCTATAGGTTTTACGTATTTGACATGTAAAATCAGCAGAAATACCAGTGTGTTAAGTACCTACCAATTCTTACATACTCTGCAGCGTCCGTTGGATCCTGTATGGATGTGTGGAACTTATTAGTTAGCGCACAACAAATTCTAAAATCATCCTTTAAATGCAAAGCAGCGCGATTATTAAATACATGCCGAAAGAGTCTGAAATCCCTCTTAATTCTCCCATTAACAACTTTTACAACCCAGCGACACATGGTTACAAAACGAGACCGATTTGCTTGTTGTGTTGTTAATTGAAATTCATTTTCAAATAAAGATTCTGGCATGTGTGTCACAAAGCCATATTCTTGTAATTCATTTATGACATCCCTGAATCCTTTGTCAAGTATATAAATGTGACCGTTCCGGAAAAATGACCTTAAAAAAAAAGACCAGATTCCTCACTACGAAGGTTTAAACTAGTAATTGTAGCATCATTAGTGGTAGCTTTATGAGGCCCAAGACAATCAATTATGTGACCATCACAACATACCATCATAAACGGTTTAAAACTAAATTATCCAGTTTCTGCAAACTGTAAGTTTCTTTTTGAAATAAATAATTAGCGCTACTTTGGCTAAATACATAAGTTGCATCACACATAACTATTGCTGGTTTGGTATTTGAGGGCAAATGAGGATTTCCGAATAATCCTTCTGGGATTATTCTGTTTATAGAAGCAACATCTTCTACGGTGGTTGGTGATTAAATCCCAAATGCATCGGTACAAACTGTCTAGTTAGACACTCTCTAGCTGAATTCAACCAGCATTCTAAGATAGTTCGAGATTTCTCAAATAGTGTAGCCAATCTTTCATTACTGTCACTAAATACATGCACAAAGCAATAGTGGCATTAGGTACAGACTTTGATAGATTTGGTATAGAATTTAATAAATCATAAAATTGATTAGAAGTCATACCTAACCAATAATGACATAAATATTCTGGCATAATTGCAATATTCGAAAAATCAAAGTGGTATTTGGCAGCTCGCTGCAACATATTTAAAATGTTGTCAAACTGTGTACCAGTAAAGTCTATTAACAGGGAGGTTAATTCATTCCAATGGCCATGATTTAAGCGATAATTATATATTCGTGCTCCTGGAAGTATATAAAACTTGTAATTTAAAAGTAAAAGCTCCTTTATGGCAGCAGGTATAAGTAAACGTTCTGATTCGAAACAGTCAACAAATATGCAATGACTAGCTGTATTAGCAGCACATCTGTATACTGCTGATGTTATTTTAGCTCTTGCTGGAGAAGGTTGCCTGGAATGTTGTGAGGTATGTTGCGGAAGGGGTGGCGGTACAGGTATATTAAATTCTCCACTCGCTCCTACTTCAGACAGAATGGGGCGATTGGTGTCATGTTGGTTTTGACGTCTCACTTTTCTATAAGCTGCCAACCAACAAGCATTACATACTCTTTCCAATTTTGAAACCTAAAAAAGAACAAATTGACATACTATGTATTCAGAATTAAAATAAAACATACATACATAAAACATATGAATACAAAGTTAATAGGGCTATGGGTTTTGAAGTCTTAAGTGGTCTGGTTACCAGGAACTAAGTTAAGACAATATTATTATTACTGAGAAAAATATCAGCTTTAGTCCAGTGTATAGATTATTACTGCTCAAAGTCAAATACTTGTATTAGAAATCACCGCTGGCTTTGACTCACCGGTGACCTTATACGCTCACAGAAACCACTTAGTTGTTTTGCTGCAGTTTTCTGGGTGGTAGTGAAGTTCCCCAAGAATGAAAATTAACATTATAGAAAATGTGTAAGTCAAAAAATATTTACCAAGTGCAGTGGAACCTTTCTTAATATAATGTTCCTTTCTTGGCGGTCAGATCTCACAGCATGTGTTCTTGTTGTATGTAAAATAGACTTTCCACAAGAAAAGCATAGACTTCTGTGACCAAATGCAGGCAATGGTACAGCATTTCCATCAATGAATGCGCTTGCTCGACCTTGAAGTATTACCATACACTCCGTACATAGTACACTTTCTGATGAAAGCTGAAATAAAAGAAATTATTTCTCAATGTTGCTGTTTTTCTGAAATATTTAACTCAGGTTATTCACCAATCATCAATCATCATTGAATCCTCACATAATTATTATATAACAAAGACAGACACATTGCAAAATCATTGCATATTGTAAATCTTTATTGAATACACATTCTATGATTTAAAAACTGTATATAACTGTAACTGTTGGTCTGTATGAATATGATAAACTCAAAAAGTACTCAACAGATATTCATGCAGTGTCCACCAATAGACAGGGCGATTCATGGGGAAGGTTTAGGTGTAGAATACATGCATTTTATAATAGAGAAAAACCAAGAATTTCAAAAGATTTTTATCACCCATGCAAAGCTGTGTCTTGCTGTGTTCCCCACATATTCTTGTAAACTATAGGACTTGTAAACTATACCCTAAACTAAACTACTGAAGTATTCTTCATAAATATGAATCATATAATAAAATACTTTTTTCAAATCAACACAATAATTCCAGAGATTACAAACAAATCAAAAAAGTATTCTGGTTTATTATACAGTACCTACATCAGTATTACATTGCTGTATTCTTCACATCAAAGTTCACTATTCCAAGATTTAATTAAAGGATCAATAGAAAATCTTTGTTAGGTTTATTAACATGGTACAACTTAGAAGTTGCACCACACTAAGGTTATAGGATATTAGTCAGCTATTCAAAGTACAGGATGCTAGCATGTCTGATAATCTAGAAGTAGGTAATATAGTGAAACTTACCTCAATAAGAGTTGTCCAAGATCGTAATATAGTAATCATCGCCGTAGACGCTTGTTGCAAGGAATGTTGCGGTGATTTCTGGGTATCAAAAGTGAACAATCGACACATCGACTTCTCATTACCACCGGCATCGGTTGATCAGAATCAAGCATCGACATAATTAGAATCTCAAGAGTTCAGAAACACAACACAAAAACGTCCTGGCGTAATAAAACACAATTAAAATATGAAAACGTCCTGTCGTTAGTTACATGAAACACGCTAAGTTGTTTAAAACAAACACACCAACGAATTTCCGTAAGTATTACTATTTAAGTGGAGAGATTAATTACGGTGACTATAATAACGACAACATAAACAGTAAGTCAGTAATGGCGGCTTCCGTCCGCAGGCGCCGGCTTAGGGATGGCGATCTAGAATCGATTTTATAGGTCAAGTAAATTATTTTTTTTTTATCGATCCTAAACAATGAATTATAGATTTTTTTAATCGATTTTAGAAACTTGAAAACGAGTTCCCGATGTTTTTTCTGCGGATTACAACTATTAAGTTTTGATACGCAGTTTCTTTGTTCTGTTTTTTGTAACCAAAATATTATTTAATTTATTTTATATTCGATTATTCATTACATTTGACTAATTATGCTGGCAACACCAAAACGAATAAGTGATTATCTTAAAGCTGTCGATGTAGAATAATGGCGGGAACAAATCTATCAGAACTCAATTTATTGCTGAATCGATTCTTTCCTGCGATTCGGATAGATATAAAAATCGATCTTGTTTAGGAATAATCGTCATCCCTACCGGTACGTCTGTCATCTGCCTTGACAGTCATCCCTACCGGTACGTCTGTCATCTGCCTTGACAGTTGCATCTGCGTGAGACGAAACACAAAAATAAATATTTTCACAACGGAACTATGAAATAATATACAATACCTACGTTATGATTATGATATTACTAATTATTTAGCTATTTATGAGTATAATATCATTTTTGTGATGGTTTTATGTAAAGGCTCATACTTACGTAACTCGTACAAATGAAGAGAACGAAACGTCCATCATGACTATACGGAAATGTACCTAGCAATCGTTAATTTACTGTTTATCCTAAAATCATAATTCCGGATACGAAAACAAAATTCCTGAAGTGAAAAGCTTGTAAAAAATAAGCAAATAATTTGTATATTAATTTGGTTTTCATACGTGCAACTTTTCTAGACTGGATTTGGTCAATCTCCTTTCGTAACAACCCGCCAACCAGGTCGAGAACATGGCATATGACGTCACCCGTAATTGTTGGCCATCTAGACTGTTATAATTTGACCTTTTTAGTGCATACTCTTCGAATTTCAAGGGCATCCATTGTCTAATATTTCAATTGATATTTTCCCTGCCTTTGGTACCTAGGTAATTACCGATTGTAAGTACTAGGTGGATTGCGAAACCTGCCTATTCAATTTACGTAATTCTCATGGTCTTTTCCTTACACGGTCGGTATCAAAAGGAAGTGTATTGGTGCCGTTAAAATGACGTAGTGACATGATAAGGGAGCCTAAAAAGGCCACTTTGGCAGAATCATAATAGGATAACCATATGAATCATATTAAAAATCGTAAAATGGTCACAAACTGACAATTAATAATATGATCTGTGTGCGATTCATATCACAATGAAATGTCATTTAAACCGTCGAAATAAAAAATAAAAAACCAATTTGATTAATAAAAACTGCAATGAAAAATTTACCGATAAAATTACGGTTTTTATTTTTTTGATGCGGCGGCAATGTTTGAAATGAAATTTTACGAAAATTAGAGGAATTGCTAATGATCTGAAGTTAGTCACCAGTTCTATTTCTATAAGTTCAATTACTTTTTTGTGAATGATACGCTAGTGATAAGAAGAGTTCGTGTTTTGTCAATAAATTGAAAAGTGTCCTAAAAGGGCCTTCCCGTTTTTGGATATAAACTATACTTGTAACGGTATTATCGGTAGAAATGTATCTGAAAAACCATCTTGCTACCGAAATACCCAATTAATTTTTACCAAGCGCAGCCCCCCCCCGCGAATTCCAATTCCAAGGCGCAGCGAGATGTATTTTTGGCATATTTGACCCACAATTCCAGATGCAGTTTTAGAATTTACTCCTCGGCATTTGTTCTTTTAACGATTCTTAGCACATCTAGCCTTTGACCTGAAGCCTATAGGAAGGGAGAGGCAGATTTCCGTAGGATGCCAGTAACACAGCTAGTGCTGCCCAATACCCATTATCGCTTTTAACTCGAAAAACCTTGATTGAATATATTTTAATACTATTCCGCCCGGGTATAACCAGCATTTTCCGGACACTGTCACGATGCGCAGTTTTTATCTCTTTCTGGCCTAATCTCAATGACCCATTGTTTTTCATAGTACACATGTATGTACCTAAAGCACATATTACGAGTATGAATGACGCAATAATACTCGATGGTTAAGGAATTGAATTCTGAGAAAAATTATGTTCGGACAACTAAGTTATTTTTAGATTTTACACTAACAAAACGCAAATATTTTACTACCTTTCTAGCAGTCAAAAGCTTGGCCTAAAACAGTTACACGACGTACCTCCATGGCCAATCGTTCTTTCTGAGTAGAACATAAATTCATCCAAAGAAAGCCTTTGGCAGCTAACACAATTTAATCACGCTGAAATCCTCCCGAGTTACAAAATTAATCTTTCCAAGCAGCATCACTTAAAACCTTCCATCTTTCTTCGCAGGCGCCGTATCAGGAGGCGGCCAATGGACGCGAGCGCCTCCCGCGCCTCCACCAGGCGTGGTCGGCGGCGTAGGAGTCGGATCTAATGCCGTGTCCCTCAACAACGTGTCCAGCCAATCCACGCGAGGCAGGCGAGCGACCACTCAGAGGCATTCACCGGCTTCTCAGGCTATGCAGATGCCTCATGGAGGATTGTCGGCAGCTGCCGTACAAGCGCTGGCGAATGGTTGGAATTTGCCCGGAGCGTTGACGCAAGCGCAAACGCAGCAAGTGCTGAGGCTCGCTCAGGTACACACACCAAAAGAGATAAGTAACCAGACACGCACACTACAAAACTACACTGGACAGCAAATAAACCGGGCCACCCGCTACCTTGGAACTCTGATTCGATTTTTTCAAAAAGTATAAAACTTACAACTTTCAAAGTTATACCTACAGAAAGTGCGATTTATAACTTTGATAGTTGTAAGTTTTATATACTTTTTGAGAAAATCCAATTAGAGTTCCAAGGCAGCGGGTGGCCCAGTTTGTTTGCTGTCCAGTGTATATCGCTACTATTAAAACGATTCATTACGTATTGTAGCTCTAACACGAGTCCACCACAGCCAAAACTCGCTAGCGTCTCCGTAAATAATATACATATAATGAAATACTGTACAGCGCCCCTAGCGATCACAGAAAAAATTAAAATTCGTACCATGAGCACTATCATTTTTAGAAGACGTTAGCGCACTTTACGAATGCGTTGTGTACATGGCTGTCATTGTGAGCAGTACGTACAACAGTGATATAGTTTTGTAGTGTGCGTGCCTGGTTACTTAATTCTTTTAGCCTATGTACGATTATTATGTTTTTGTTAAGAAAATCATGGTAGAATTAAGAAAATCTTATGTCAACGAATGAACCAAAGACCACCTCAGACATCGATTTACAAAGTGTTTGTACAGACGCCAGCAGGTCAAGCTACCCGAAACTGACAAATTTTCCCAATCAATCTTCAACCTTAATGCTTTAGCGATAAAGTTGAAAATCTATTAAAGAAATTTGACAGATTGTAGTAGCGTGATGTGCTGGCGTCTGTACAAATCTACTTACAAAATAAAATCATTTATCACGAACTTTTACCTATATTGGTATGATAATAATAATTTTAAGAACCGTACTTCCGAGATTGTCCTGATAGCCGTGGAATACCTCTCCACTCCTCAAAAGCACCTCAGGACATGTTGCCATTTTATCTGTGTAATTTATATAAAACATTGGTCAGGCAGGGGCTATAATCTTTCCATAGTCCATAATAACCAGTGCACTTTAGCCACCACCAATATCTTTGATTCCATATTCTGCATTAGTCCTACACCAACCGGGGGTTGTCCAGGTGCATTTGCATAGTGCGAACAGGGACAATCGTAGGTTGGTGCCTCATTTCATTAAAAACGTCAAACGGGCCTCTGCGACTTGGCTTCGGCTCCTCGTACGCCTTCCAAAGGTCCGGTATATGTCGGCACCCGAGCCCGAGATATATGAAAGACAATTTTAAGAAAATATAATTTTATTTGCTTCTTTTTCCTTCCTTGTGTGTCGGTTATCCCTAACAGGATAACTAGCTTATCAGCGATTACTTTCTGCCTGATAAGCATTCTCTGCCAGGCTGCCTGCCAAAAACTGATTTTACGGTCGACTTAACGACCGCTGCCAAGTCTACTCAGGACTATAATGTATAGAAATTATTTTAAATACCATATAGTTTAAAAAGCAATATCTTAGCATTGTTATCCCTTAGTCATTCGTTATAGGAATCATTGCTCAAACATAAAAGAAAACGCATTGTTATCCAACAGCTGATGGAAACGGCCCTAATTGTGACGTCACTCATTGTTTATTCATTATTTCTACGAAATTAATTGATTCATTCGTCCGTTAAATACGTAACTATTGGAACTTTTTGAATATAAATTTTGGGTGATAATGATAACCCAAAATTTCATTGCTGGAATTGGCTATCCCTATATCAATGCTGTCATCCATTTTTTCTGATTGCTGATTTGCTGCACTTCAGCTTCCCCCAATAAAACATCCACTGTCTCTCGTTTCCTCAATATCCCTTCTGCTGGACGTCTTCCTCATCGATGGATTATAATTTCCTCATTTATAATTATGGGCATACGATTATATTCTAAGCTAGGGCAACTTTAATATTTTAAACAGGCATCCCTATTCTTATTAAATTCGTGTGAAGTCTATAACGTGAATGTTCCGTTGTTTAGGCACAAGTGGCGCAAGCGCACGTGGCTGCGCGATACAACAACGCAGCCATCGCGGCCGCCGCAGCAGGCTTGCCGCAACACCGATCACAACACCAGCGCACCGTGCAGGTAATTATCACTTACGGCAACACGCTACGTGTAACAAACTTCGCATAGGGTTTTATATTTGCTTGCCATACACTTAACGTAATCGCGGAAAGGGTGGATTTATTTACCTGAATTCACAAAAATTACTTTACATGTGATAAGCTGTAATGGAAAAAATATAGTTTAAGACTACGCTACCGATTAGGAGCAACCTGTAATGCTAGTTGTGTTGGGAATAATAAATAAAATAGATAAACATTTATAACATCACGCCTCTAAGTCAGTTGTGTTTTGTAAAATGAGCTTTTGGCGGAAAATATTTACTTAATTCATTCGGTATTATCAGAATCAAATCCTATAAATTTTTGTTTCAATAATGCAGTTCCAATAAATACGTCGCTATATTTATAATATAATATTTAGTTTATTATAGTCTTCCACAATAATTTTCCTGGCTATAGCCCTTTGTTCTAGAGCCGCGTGAAAATGTTTGTTTTTATCGTTTATTTCAGTTTCCGAATAGTGCAATTACAATGGCGATGGGTCAGCAACCCCCTCCGCCTCTCGTGAGGAGCTCGGCAAACACATCAACCATGAAGTGAGGAATTTTTCATCATATGTAGTGGATTTTGTAAGAACAGCCCCGTTTAATGTGGCACGTAAAGCCGCAGCTGTATTGTATTCCATATTTGTAACGTGTTAGCTTTCTAACTGTAATTTGTATTCCCCTAGAAACTTTACTTCAACCTAGTTCAAGTTTCTGTACAAAATTAATGTTGAGTTTTAATTTTTACCGTTCATATCGTTGCAGTCCAAAAAATAACGTTTCCTGCTTGTCATGATTATCATATCGTGCGCACGATATTTGTTTATTGTAGTGTTCGGACCAAAATACGATTTTTAGCCAAAACCGTAATCGATTCTTCGGCTCCTATTCTAGCTTCGACCGAAACAGAACCTTATGAAGTTAAGTAAAAGTGTGTTAATATGACATTATTTTCTAAATTTTGTAACAAATAATTTGATTAAGGGCTAGTTTTACAATATCACATTTCTTTTACTTAAAATAGACTTGGCAGATTTTTTTCGTTCGACACTTCAGGCCTAACTTCAATAAAGGCCTTAGTAGACTTGCTACTACATATTAGCATCCGCGATTACCAATTTAGTCGTTTTTCAGAAGCTTAATACAACGACTGAGGTCTAAACACCTCACAATTTTAGCCTGGTCGTGAAAAAGCGATGCAGACTCTAAAGTCTTCGCTGAAACGTGTGATTTTACTATCGCTACCGAAACGCAGTTGCTGAGATTCATCTGCTGTGATCCCAACTTGTTAATATACTATTTAACAACTTGTTAATACTAAAAGCAGCATGCCAAAATCCTAAATGACTTCCATTTATAAGTAAACACTATTTTTTTTGGGTTTTGTACAAAATCGGTAAAAACTGGACCCCATTACTAAGTCTAGATATCTGTATATATCTGTCTTATCTATTCTATCAAAACCGACAGCTCACGAACGCCAGTTTCGGCCTGACGCTAGTTTACTGGTCACATTTCATCGCATGTTCAATGACCAACCAATAAATAATCGTCTTCCAGTAAAGTTTGCTATTTGGACTTCGATTAAATTCTACTTGAATTTATGTAAAGTTAGATGGCCATATACAGATGATCCTGTCCCTGACTTAACTAAACTAAAAGTATTGCTATCCTTCACTTGTAGATCAAAATGAGACGGAAAATAAGTTTGCAGTTGGGGTGGACTAAAACTTATACTCTATTTTTCCCTCTCTTATAAAAAGATAGCAATATTTTTAGTTCAGTCTGGTTGGTAAATAACAGAATCGGTGCTAGAAGTTACTGGAACGAAGTTCCTTAACGCGGCTTGCGGTAGGACTGGTAGAAATCGTCACATAAAGAAAAAGCGTTATGCCCCCTCCATGCGACGTTCTCTCTGTTTCTTACTATTATATGTATATGTGTGTGTGCGTGTGAGTATCGAGGTTCGAGCTGATGAGCAATGGAGATTTTGCTAAAACTTATTGGAACGAAGTTTCTTAATGCGGCTTGCGGTATGAGTTGACTGGTAGAAATCGTCCCGTAAGGAAAAAGCGATATGCCCCCTCCATGCGACTCTCTCTGTCTCTTTCTATTATTTTGTTTTTGTTTTAATTCATACGCGAGTTATATTGTCTCATTATTGCAATTTTGCAATGGTGATTCGATAAATGGAAACTGCAGCAAGTATGTGTAATATAAACTTGGAAAAGTAAGTTAAAAAAGTTGTACAACTTGATTCAAGTATTTACACATATGTGTACCCATAGTACACCCACATTTCGCTAGTGAAATCGATTCGAGTGTTTACCATTTACACATACATTACAGAGAGAAAATAGTGAAAACATATGCTCAGCGTCAAAAAGAGTATCGACAGAGAAAAAAAATTGAAAAACTAAAACTACTGGGTCCGAAAAAAAAACCAAAAACAAACGCTCAATGCCAACAAGAATTCCGGGAGAAGCAAAAAAAGTTACTTGAACAAAGTGAAACGTTGAATCTTGCCAGGTAAGATATAATCCTTCGCATGAGAATAAGCAGCAATTATATTTGTTTTTCTATTTATATAATAATATAAACATTATATTAACTTTAAATATTGTAATTTTCAGAAAAAAAAATAACGCTGAACGCGCTAAAAGATATAGAGATAAATTAAAATCAAAAAAGAAACGTGCTGAACTAGACTCTTCACAATCATCGGAAGAAGATTCATTACTGACCGTATTAATCAAAAATAAGAAAGTAACTGATCATGATACAAACTGCGATGAAGTGAACTTAAGCCAGTTTCAAATGCAGACAAATCAAATTGAAACATCAATGAATAATGAAGCTCAGCATGTAGAAAGTCCAAGTTTTCAACCATTTGAAGAGAAAGACGAAAAACGTGATGAATGTTTCAAAACCAAATGCCTTGTTGCATCATGAAACAAACATTGCAAGCGATGGTAACTGCCTATTTTCATCTCTCATAAGAATTTTACATCTCAAATATCTGCATCAATTCTTCGACAGCAACTTTATGATTCTACTACTAGAATACTTGTCAAAATCCAACTTGTGCAAGATGAATTCTTAGTAGTGAATTTAAATATGGAGATTTAGATTGTTTATTCATATTTTCCAGAACATACAATCAAAACATGCGTGCACTTTAATCACTTTGATAACCATACAAAAAGTTGTTCTGCTATTTTAAAGTGTATTTCAATATTTTTTTTGCATCTTCATCTCCGTGATACACATTTTACACCTTGCATTGTAGTTCAAGAAATAGTCTCGGAAAATAGACTTATAGACTTTCAGCAAAATAAAGATCGTCTTTCTCATAAATCATCTAATGAATGAACAAAGTACAGTTCCAGTCCAGTTCATTTTGAAAATTATGTAATTGATTTGGGCGAATTCCACTTACAAGGATTATTATTGTATAAACATAGTCATGCTCATCTAGAATTCTATCATCAATTTCAAAATACATAAAACACACACATCATCATCTCATCGTACATCATTTTATTTCATTTCGTCGTACCTTTGCAGTTTGCGACAGGCTATGGTGAAAAGCGACTTAAAAAAAACTTCTCAGGTTCCTTCAAAAACATAATACCGAATTATCCAGTTTGTTTAAGTTTGTTCTACTTGTAAAATGTGTGAAAATTACAATATTGTCGACCGGCTCATTTCACCGAGAATTACTTTTATATGCAAATAAGAAATACTAAATGCATTATCGCACACCTACGTGCCAACGTAACATGCTCCTCATCTTATCATTGCATCACGCGATCCAACCTGGATGACTCACCCAGTGGGCGATAAGAGGTGAAATTCAGTTACTTTTGGCCAACGGATAACAGAAGACTTAGGCCCTTTGTACACCGCACGGTTTCTTTACGGTACGGCGTATAAATCGCGCCGTGGAAAACACGTGTCTGTCAACAAGCTTCCATACGACCGACCGTGCCGAGTTTTTCACGGTAAGAAAAACGTGTGTATCCAAAGGGCCTTACGCATGTTCATGGTCGGTATGGTATTTATGGTTAAATTATCAATGTTCCAGGGGAAACCAATACCATGGTAAATAAAATTGTCTAGGAATATTGAAGATGAATCGCAGGGTGGAAAAACTCTTGAGTGTAATTGTTTACGAGTACAGCAAAGTTTATTCTTAAGAATTTGTTTACGTTGCGTTATCTATCTCGTGTAACAAACATTCCATATATTATATTTTCCAGATACTTGAATAATATTGAATGTCAAACATATATGTACCTTACTATAGTTGCCATAAGCCAATAATTACCATGATACAATATGATGATAAGATTAAAAATATTTGGCATTTATTTATATAATTTATTTAATTCACTATTTTATATCAAATTTTTGATTAATAAATATTTTCCTAAAGTATTAAATGAAACTTTTTGATTTGATTCCTAACAAAACGTTATTTCCATTGAAAAGATATACAGATTACAGCAATGACGCATTATATTTTATCTCGCCAAGATTGAGCGCGGGTGACGCATCTAAAGCTAAATACATACATCATTGGATTACAGAGGTAAAGAGAGAGAAAGTCTCATGGCAGGGGCATAACGCTTTTTCCTTTAGTGCCGAAAATATACAAATATAAACAATCTAAATCTCCATCGAATCATATTCGGAGTTGAAGAAAAAGCGTAAGAAATTTAGTTCCTGACGGGGGTTATCCGAAAGCACGTTTTTTTTTAAAAAAAAATAAGGGCTGTTCTTACAAGTGTGTATTTTCCATTCGCCATTGTCTTGACACTGTCCCAAAAAAGTAATATTAATATTTATTGTATACGCTTTTTTTCACTATACACTTGAGTTTTTCTGCTCAAAATACCGCGTGGATTATTTCCTTGTATTTGTGATTTCATGCTCATATTATCTTCGGAGCTGGCTCGATTCGATTTTGCTACATTTAGTGGAAAAAATCGAAATACAGCGAATTTATTTGAGCGGGCTCGTTTGAAATTAATATTTGATTTGCCAGAGAGTTAGTTTCCATAAAAAGGACAGTATTATTGCAGTATCAGCAGGAAAACCGCTCATATAACAATTTGCTGATTGTTGTCCTCCTTCGGTGTCCATTGCTAGATAGTATATCATAGGGCTGTTTAGCATTCCCTTTTTGGTTCATAGGCTCCACTCAAGAACATTAACAGAAGTTATTATTTTCTTTCAAAACACGCGGTATTTTGACACCATAATTTACGGATGCATCAATGAAAAGGTTTGCTTGCGTTCTTTATCTATTCTAGAGGCGAAATCAACGCTGCATTAATTAGTATGTACCTAGATGTGATGATGTAGTCATTAAACCTTGTACGAGTTAAAAGGATAAAAAACGATTGGGTCTTACTTTTTTGCTGGCTTAGCAAACAGAGAGCAAACAAACTGGTAGCACCTCAAAAGGCTATTATTTATTTTAAATTAGCTTCGATCTATAAATGCCCCGTGATGAAGAGTTTTTGCCATATAATGTGCTCCTGCACCTGTACAGCAAACCTAAACTTCAAACGCCAAGCAAGCCTATCCATGCAGCCTTAGTCAAGTCAGATCTGTACCAAAACTAAGTCACGAACTACGAAACTAATATATCGTTTACATTACAGCGTACCCCCTCAAGTGACTGGAACAATGAATGGCCACTCAACCTCTCACTCCGTGGACAGTCGCAAAAGGCTTACCCCAATACCCGACATCAATATAACTGGCAACCATACGCCGTATAAGGTAAGGACTTGTCACCTTCCGCCTACCGCAGGTCCTCACCGGACACGATTGCTTCGGGAGGTTCCTGTTCCGGATAAGGCGAGACGAAACGCCCGGGTGTTACATTGTGTGGATCAATCAACCAATCAATCAACTCAGCCTATCGCAGTCCACTGCTGGACATAGGCCTCTCCCAGGCTGCGTCACAACAACCTGTCCTCCGCCTGCCGCATCCAGTCTGTTCCTGCCACCTTCTTTAAGTCGTCCGTCCATCTAACTGGAGATTAGAATAGACTAGACTACTTACTACTCTGCAAGCTGTCGGTGACTTCGACATAGCTTTGTGTGTTTGGATCGCTCTGAGGTTAATGTTCTGTCCCTCTTGCATAGGTACAAAAGGCGTTGGTGGAGAACACAATGGTCCCGTGCATCAACGCCAAGCCGTACCAGTACACAGAGCTGCTGATGACGCTGCCGGACCTGGCCAGCCACTTTTTCCCGCGAGTGTCGCTGACTACGTGCCGCGCTATGCTTGACGCGCTCGGCATCACGCTTTACAGACCTAACTCGTGAGTATTGACAGAGCCCTCTTAAAGCCAATTAGATATTTTATTAGGTGATAAGTACAAAGGACAAAGAAATAAAAAAATATATAAAAAAGTATTTATTGCGACTCGTACAGGAAGATCATAAACTACACATAGTTATACATATAAAAAAAAGTACAAAAAGAAAAATGAAATAAAGTCCTATACGAGGCCAAAAGGCTCCTATCCAGCATGTAAAAAAAATACGTTTATTTGCGGTAAACATGAAATGGTTGGGGAAAACATGCTTCACATCCACGCAAAACGGAAATCGCTCAGCATAATGCTGCGACCCTAATCAAGACAGAGCCCCAGCGCTGGTTTTCAGCGAGAGCCGGCGCCGACGTAATGACGTCGTGCAGCAAACAATTTTATTATTAGGACGCTGTACCTACAGCATACTTAATTTAAATGTGATAAATAAACAGTAATATAAAAAAAGGAAATATACATGCTAAGAGAATATTATCCTCAATAAACGCACTCATCTCCCATAGAAAAGGGCGTCTGGAAGGCAACTGCCCAACGATTGATGTCGGGAAGTTGTATACATATATGCTAGTTGCGCGGTAAACTCTGCTTGCGAGATGCAGTATTTTGCGTGATGTCAGTATGACGCGTTGTTCGCATGTGGCATTGTAGATACCGCTACAGACCCGATAAAATGACGAAACCTTGGAAACTGGAGGGTGACCCGTGTGCCACAACACACAATTAAATTAAAAAATTTTATTTCTTTTCTTCACAGAACACAATTGCAAGTACTCCGGAACTCTGGCAAGTGCAAGTCAGCGGCGGCGGGCGAGAACGGTCTCGCGCTCGTACAGATCCGTGACGTCATGCAGCACATGCTGCAGTTCAAGTACATGCTGCGCTCCGGCCTCGCGGCCGACGAGTCGCCGCACGCGCAGCCGCGCCCCGCGCACGCGCCGCCGCCGCAGCCCAAGCGCGCGCGCGCCAACTGACGCGCCGGGCCCCGCGTCGTGCTGACGAGGCTCGGGCCCGCCTGGCTCGAGCGCCAACGCCCACAGCAGCAGCACTAACACTGACGGGAATCAACCTTGTTAAACAGACATATTTTAGAGAAAAAATCCATAGGTAGACTAGAACCAAATGCTTCTCAGAATATTTTCGTTAAAGTGAAAGGCCCGAGTGCAGAAACCCTATACCTAATTCTATCATGAGTGTCTGATGTTGTTCTACAAGGGTTGAATATGGAGCAGTCTGAGCCAAACACCAGAAATATGCTGGCAAGAAAACAATGGTTACAGTGTGAAACAACACAAATCTACCAGGGGACCAGAAGAATGTAGTGGCCTGTGCATATCTGATATTGTTTAGTACAGGCGACAATTTACGCGAGATTAAACAATTAGCACGTGTTGATGCGAACACTAGTGTGCTAGGAGTGCAGATATAGTTGTTAATTGACTGATTTTGTGGTGCAAGACATGAGATTAAGTATGGAACATTAGTAAGTAGTGTTGTGAGACAGTTCTTAACTTGATAACTAGTGTGTTGAAGACTAATTATGAAAATAGTGCGGTGACAATAAACGTGATTGTAACATAGGCTGCAAGCCGGCTGTGGTCTCAGCCAGTGACAAAGTTACAGACTGTCCAAATATCACGGACACTGAATGCTTAAAGGACGTGTCAATTTTTCCATAGCTTGTACAAACTGTATGATACTATACTGTCAATCAAAAGATCTAATTTATAGCGATCTATTTGTACTATTCAATAGAGAAGACTGAGAATTTTATTTTTTTAATAATTTCCTATAACAAAAGCTATAGACATGTTGTGAATGTTTAGTTTTAGTTTAGTCGAGTTTTTCTGAAGAGTGATTTGGTATGATTTTTAAGTTAATTTGTATGTTGAGTTTATGTACACGAACTGTAAATATTATACTCCCTGCATTTATGCAGTAAATGTTATTTTAGCAATACATTTAATTTTTGTATACTTACTTAAAATAATGCTTAAAATTTTAGTGTAACACTGAAAAAGTAAGCGTTATTTGAAGTTATGAAAAGTATTGTTTAAATAGCATGTTAATATGCTTATTAAATTATCATCACAATTTATAAAGTAACTTCACAAATTCAGTCACATTTTATATCAAATAATGTGCTGATGTCTACAAAAATATAGCATAAGAAAGGCATGACAAGAGTAAGATTATGATGGGTAGCGAAATACATTAGGATAATTTCATAGCTAATTAGGGCCTCAAAATTTTCTGTAAGAAAATAGCAATATCTATCTAGCCAGCCAGGAACAAAACTAGAAATGCCTTGTTGAATGCACAAATCTTAATCAATTATTTTTAAGTAGCTTAAAGACAAAAGGGCTTGGAATGTGTTCATACCAAATACAGCCATACATTTTGTTTGTAATCATGTAGTTCACCTGTGGGGGGCATGGCAACTGCCCCGCAAGATGATTAATTAATTATAGCAGACAGTCGAGAAGCTCATGTGCTGACAATGTTAACAGGCTGATATTTATGTATTTTTAAGTAGGTATTAATATGCCCTATATGCAATAATAATGTAAGGTAGACAGTACGTAGGGTATTTAACTCAGGTTCGGCTGTATTTGGTTGTGTTATTTGGGTCCCTTTGTCATTCATTCATTGCCCAATAACTATTATAATGTTTGTGGGCAGAATGCTGTTCCTGGCTTTACCAGTAAATATTGGCGTAGCTTAATTCCATAAAATGTAATAAAACGACATCTCCATGCAATGTTATTTAATACTGTTCTGTACACGGGGCTCCTGATGCGAAAAACAGTTTTCTATTTTGTTTAAAGTTTAATTGCGCGTTTAACATTTTTTAAAGATTTAATTTGTACAAATTAATGGATAAAACTATTTGAACAAATTAAAAATTTCAAATTAAGGAAAGAGATGTTACCTTATCTTTCCATAAAATAAACTGCAGAAGTACCCGAGGGATCTGTACTGGGACTGGTGTTGTACACTGTATACACAGGAGTTCTTTCACACACTCCGGATACTACGTCAGCAACTTACGTAGATGACACAGCCGTTTTAGCTAGCCACAAAGACCCTGAAATTGCATCTAAAATACTTAAGAGTAGTCTAGATGACATAAATGACTAAAGAGGTGGCGAATAAAAGCAAGTGCATCTAAGTCAGCCCAGGTTAGCTTCAGTCTGAGACGGTATTTGTCCACCTGTGAGACTAGGCGATCACGAACTTGCTTCCACATAAGGATTCTGAAGTACCTGAAGGCCAATTCTCGTAATTTAAAACGTTCCAAATCTAGTCGCAATCTCATCTCGGCGACAAAAACTGTGAACATTCTTTAAATTACGAGAATTGACCCCCTGGGCATGGACCTTGACCGCAGGCTTACATGGAGGACACATTTCCAAGCCAAGAGAAATCAACCTGGTATTAAACACAGGAACCTATACTGGCTCCTTGGAAGAAATTCTATCCTCTCGATAGACAAACTACTGGTGTAGAACACCATCCTAAAGTCAATTTGGACATATGGCATCCAACTGTGGGGAACTGCTAGTGTCTCTATAACATGCTCTAAAGATTCCAAAATGTTATCCTCAAAAACATCACAAATGCACAATGGTTTACAAGAAACTGCGAGGTTCATGAATATCTTAATCAAAACACAGACCATCAGGAAGTGAAAAACTGGGCAGAATGCTACAGAGCACGCCTTCAGAATCGTCGAAATCCTATCCAATAAGGTCACAGTGTGTCGCTATGAAATGACGCAGCTGACGAGATGGCCAGAAGGGCAGCCAGCACGTCAGGCTGTGGACCGGAGCCTGTCGTGCCCATCCATCCCCTTCAATCAACTTCGCAGGTGGCTATAGAAGCCCACCCACAACAAGCAGAGATCTAGTGGACCTCGTCACCGGGCTGCAGGCAGTCCAAGGAAGCCATGTCATCATTAGATGGCAAGCTAACCAAACGGTTACGCCTGAACAGGAAAGGCCTGCGCCTGGTGACGGGGACCATCACGGGACATTTCTCTCTTCTCTTACACAGATGTTCTCCGCAGGCCAGGAGACTTAATAAACTTCTGGAGAGAAGTGGGCTGGTTGGAATAATTACCGACGGCCGCCATGGCTCACGCACAATGGTCCACTTGAAGGACCTCCTCTGGCGAAAGCGCTCACTAAGCCCGATCATAAAAGGCGGCTGAAAACGTTAGCTGTGGTGGAACTTGCCAATGCCAACTAGAACATGCTGCCATAAAATATTATGAGGGAAATCTCGCTAGAGAAACCAGTCTGTACCATTAAATCCAACAACAAATCTGCTCATAGGCCAGGGATTGATCGCAGAAAAAAAAAGAAAAAAAAAACTTGTACAAATGCAGCAATTGATTTAAAACAAGATGTTTTCCGTATTTTAGTGGGACCCCCTATTTCGTGATTTGTTGGGATTTCAGTTTAGCTTTTACTTAGCCATTTTCATAGCTTTATAAATGATTAAGGCTATTAAAATTAGGATTGCAGTGATTGCGCTACTATTATTAACATTTCTGACGCCACTTTCATAGTGCTCATCAAGGTAATAAATGTTATTGATTATAAAATGTACAGGCGCCAGCAGGTCAAGCTACCCGAAACTGTCAAATTTTCCCAATCAACTTTGAACCTTAATGCTTTAGCGATAAAGTTGAAAATCTATTAAAGAAATTTGACAGATTGTGGTAGCTTGATGTGCTGGCGTCTGTACCTTATTTAGTTGACATTAATTTGTATAAATTATGTAAAAAGTATTGAAACAACTTTCCAGTTTTGCAACATTTACGTAATACGCGCGGTAAAAATGTCCTACTACATACTAATAAAATACGTTTTATTTATATCTCACTATGCAGAAGTTATTGAAATCCCACACGTCACGAATTGCAGTTGAATGTATTTTGACTTCCGTAATATGTATAATATAAGTACCTATTATTTCGGTACGACGGATGGTAAAAGATTGGTTTCCATGAGACTTGATATTGTAATTAGGAACATAGTAGTAATTGTTCATGCATTTATACTTTGAAATCAGAAGTTCCATTTTTGCTTTTAATTGGAGTACTATTAAATAGTGATTTTAAAATATTTACATAAGTATGCCAATTTGTTGAGTTTATTTCATAAAAAATGGTTTTTGATCAATTTTCTATTTTTGCATTTCATAAGACAAGCTAGTATAATTGCTTGTGGCTAATTATAACAGCCGCACGGTTCGATTGATCAAGCTACGCTACGCTTACCGAGGTTAGTCCGTGGATGAGTGACCATCTTTACATACCATGACCTCGTGCCTCTGAAAGCACGTTAAGCCGTGGGTCCCAGCTGTCATTTGTGGATCTTTGACAGTCGTTACGGGTCGTCAGAAGCCCGAAAGTCTGACAACTAGTCTTACCAAGGATTATCGTACTACCCGAAGCCGACCCCAACATAGTTGGGAAAAGGCTAGGCAGATGATGAAGTTAGTATAATATCAACGTACCTGACAATATCGGGAGCTCTAGTTTTCAGTACAACCATTATGTTAACATGTAATGCTAATGTTATATTTTTGTATTAAAAATGTCAAGTTTCATGCAAACGGAGGAGATAATACTTTTAGGCCTTGCTAGTTGTGAAGGGATGCTAGTGTAGTAACCTTTTTTAAAATACCTAGTATAATGTAAACGCAGAGCTGTGTAAATTTTTAGCTAAATTATTTATGAATAGCTGTAAGTAAGGCGTGGTCTATTTAATATATCAGTTGTAAGCGGACCACGATAGCTCGTCACTGTACAAGCGTTTGTGGTGATCCTGTAATAAACAAAATAAAAGATACTTTCTAATAATTTTCTGTTTTTTATTAAGAACAATTAAAACTCTTCAGTAACTGCTAGCAAACCCCTCGAGTTTGGGCTCATTTGACTTCTTTTGACGAGTCCAATAGATTGCACTTGGTGTCGAGGGGCTGATGATGGAGCCAGGAGATGGATAGTAGAACTCTTCAGTGGCTACTAGTAAACCCCTCGAGTTTGGGGTCATATGATCCGTTTTGATGAGTCCAATATATTGCACTTGGTGATAAAGGTCTGATGATGGAGCCAGGACGTTGATAGTCGGAATTATTTAGGGGCTACTAGTAAAGACTTTGAGTTTGGGGTTATTTGATTTGTTTTGACGAGTCGTTTTTTTGTTCGTTTTATGTTTATAAAGTTGAAAATATTTTATGATTGATATGCGATTATAACTTCTAGTAAAAATGCTAGCGACCTAAATAGTGAAGCTCATAAATTTCAACCCAAAGACCCAATACCATAAAAGCAAATTGCGCAAATTGGACATAATTTTGCGTATGACAAAAGATGGGAATTGCTTGTTTAGGGCTTTAGCCCAATAATAAATCTGTAGAAGTGAAAATTCTGTACATTGAAAATATCAAAAATTTTTTTTGTCTGTCTGTCTGTCTGTTTGTTCAGGCATCACGCAAAAACTACCGGTTCGATTACGATGAAACTTGGTATAATTATTCTTTAATACACTGGGTACTTTTTATCCCGGAAAAGTATGACGGCGCGAGCGTGGGCGTTGCGATAACAGGGCCATCATCATCATTTCTTGGTACGGGTTCCATGAGGAAGGTGGGTACTCGGGCAAACCAGTAAAACGTAGGTTGAAGCACAAATCACAATCACGTTTATTTGATAATTTTGCAATGAGTCAATGACTTTATAAATAATGAGAAACAAAGGCTTGTACGGTGAACGTGACAGTTTCGATCGTATGCTCTCAACTATACAGGCGTCAGCTATCGCAAATCGAATGCCGCCCTTTTTCAAATCGACTCTGTCCACGTATAGAAATGGCGCGAAATTATAGCGCCCCCTAACGGCGTTCACTGTACTAACCGATCAACCAATGAGAATTAAGTTACAGTTTGACCAATATTACGAAATCAACGGGTAGTAGTATTTTTAATTTTGATAATGTTGTCGTCTTGAAACTGCTTGCGACGACAAGTATATACATTAAAAAACAAACTTAATTTTGCGGTTCGATCCCTAGACCCGATTACTGTACCAACCGCAAATAATAAGTTTGTCGTAGGTTACGTCACCCGCAGTGGAGTTCACCAAGGTTATGCTCTAAACGTAGTGCTGAAGGTTGAATTTGGCTTGCACCGTTCGCAGCACACGCGTGGCGCGCGGCCGCCACGGATCGCTACCGTATATAAGGACATTTTTTGAACTTTGATTTGAATGGACGTGTTGAGTGGCGAGCGTTCGTTCTTATTTTAAATGCTGATTGCAATTCTAAACCGTGTTTTTCAGTGCGACCTTTTTATTCCTATTAGTTTTTAGAGTTATTTAGGTTTATTTTTATAAGTCGTAGGTATAGATTTTAATTTTAAAGTATAGGTAGTATATTTGATAGTGTACGTAGTGACCGTAGGTTATTTTATAATACTGTTAGGTAGGATTAGTCATTCGTATAGATATTAGTTTTTAGGGATTTTGCTTATTTATTGAGTTTAGTTATCATCAGAAATAGGTTTATTTAGGTAGGTAGGTATTTTATTTTCTGTTATTGAGTTTATTTTTTTTTATTAGGTAGGTACTTAGGTAAGGATATCATATAGGTACCCTCTTAATCACCACTAATGAGACACAATTGATTTTCTATTGTAATTAGCCACAAAGGGCCCGCGAGATAGATGGCATCCTGGGGAAGCACATACATTTTATCCTGTTAGCACGTTCCCGTGGGATAATTTCCGACATCCACGCGGGCGAAGCCGCGGGCAGAAGCTAGTCAAATAAATAATATACTTAATGGGTTTAACGTTTTCGCACGTTTGGACACACATCCTTTAGTGCAGTGTAGTGGGATCGTCTTAGCGACATGGAGTTCTAATACATTTACAACTACAGGGCATATTATCTCCTTCTATCCTATATCTCTATAGTCATGACTGACGAGGAACATTACAACAGCAACACGATAGATCTAATGCAAGAACCAACCAATGTCAAAACATAACAACATACTAAGCCTTTAGTTAACAAGTATGTACAACACATGTGAAGAGCAGGGACAATCCACGAAACCCCAGTCTTAAACAAATAGCCCCCAATGGGCTAGCTCATTAACACAGTATGTACAACAAAAACGTAATGGGAACCATTAATAATATGTATGGTCCCGGAACTGACCAAGTGTTAACTAATTTTAACTAGTTAACTAATTTAATAAAAATACAACGTTTTATACATAATAATAAAAATTCAGTGTACAATATAATTATTATTACTTTACTTTATTTTATAATATTATGATTATAACATAATATTCTAATTGGGGTGTTTGGTGGTGTGCGTTCATTCCGGGATATGTTGTATATAAGGCATCATAGGTATATTAGAGTATACATGTAATAGGCAAAAATAATTCAGAAAAATTAAAATAATTATTTTCTTGGCTCATAAAGTTTAAGAGAGAAATTGGCAACACAGCCGACAGGCCACAGACATGAAAAAAAGAAAATACAAGAGCAAGAAACGTCAAAGCAAAATGGAGGAAAACCTAACAAATTGTCTTTAAAAGTGAAAATTAAAATAAAAACCTTGATAAAATTGTGCTATTTCTGACTCTATTTACGACTTTTGTAGGAGTTGCAATGATGGAGGCTTTGGCTGGACTACATTTTGGTCATTTCTCATTATATCTTGATCTAGTTCATAGGATTCTATTTCTCATTTTGTCCGATGTATTTTTGTTATTTTAGAAATTTGAGACTATTCGTTTGTCATTCCATTGTAATTCACTTTGTTTACTTTTATTGTCGTACATAGTTTGTTGTTAGTCGTAAGGGTTAGGTGATTAGGTCGGTCAGGCTGTCGTAATGAACATACAAGTATGCAGAGACCCGTCAGACGCTGCGGCGCTTTACTTGCCGCAGCGTTTGTATCTTAAATCCTTTGCAAAGATTAACATTTCTGTCCAGCTCCCCTCCCACAAGGTTCAAGTTCATGGCAAGTCGATTTCAAACTGGGAACTCATGGAGAAGATGCGAAAGATGATCCTACCTGATATTTTCTCTGTGTTAAAAGTGTCAAAGCATAGTTCGGAAGTGATTAGATTTGATGCAGAACTGGAGAGTCGCGACAACCTCGACAGAGTGCTGGCGCGGCTCGACGACCGTATCGTGCAGCTGAAGGACTACCCAGACCAGTTGAAGGTGAGGGTCTGTGAAGCTAAGTCTGATTTCCCCAATCGTCATGATTGGGACTCGTTTTTCCGAGACGCCTCTGAGATGGACGAGATGAAGCCTGGAGAGCGCCCGGACACCATCCACATATCCAATTTGCCCATCAGATGGTTTATACATGCTAGAGATGAAGATGAGGATGCGCTTCCTTCAGAAAGCTTAGTAAAGAAGGTTTTTGAGAAGTTTGGTTCAGTTCGCCAAGTGGACATCCCAGCCTCTGATCCATACAGGATGCAAATGAAAACACCAATGAGAGGTATAACAATCCCTCCACAGAATGCTACACTGTACTTTGAGACATATGTGCAGTTCAGTGAATATGTTGGTTTTGTACGCTGCATGGATGCTCTAAGAGGTTGTAAACTTCTGCGGAAACGTGATGATATTGCTGAGTGGTGTGGCATAAAGGTTGAATTTGATAAAACTAAGCACATGACTGATGCTGCTGTGAAGAGGAGGTCGATTGTTCGGGATAGGCTGGCTTCACGTCAACAAGCAAAAGATAGTGAGGACAAGGCAGAGAAAGAAAAAATAGCCAAGAAAGAGGCAAAGGAAAGGTAATAGCTTCCCCCTATGTCATGTCTAATGAAGATACAGTTTGTGTAACCACCATGTTTTGGTCATAAGGCTTATTATGTATAAACAACAAAAAAATCTAAAATATCCTTTTCAGACAAAAACACGAGCGCACTGAAAGAGAAAAACTTGAAAAAATGAGGGAACGAGAACAGAAACGTAAAAAGAAACAGCTGGCTAAACTGATGCAGAGTGACAACTTAGACTTGAACAGTAAGGTGGCAGAAGAGCATAAGAAACTTTTGAAAGCGCAGAAGAAAATGCAGGCTATAAGACTGATTGAGGAGCTCTTTAAGAGGATAGAGGTTGGTGTACTTTTTCACAAGCAGGCAATCCATCATACATTCCTAAAGTTGATTAGTAAATGGACAACAGACTACCTACACCCTACAGTATTGTCTCTACTCAAATCCTATTGGTAGTTCCAGAGATTAACATGTTCAAACTTTTCAGCTTTATTATTAGTATATATATATATAGATAAAAGATCCAATTCTAATGTTATTTTTTGAGAAGGGCGCGAAGGGCGGGCGTTTTTGGGGGACTGTCTTTTGTAATTTTGACGTTCGAAAAGTGCTGATTCTCAGCCTAATTTGAATAAATGACTTTTGATTTTGAGAGAAATAATGAAACTTTTCTCATTCTCATAAGGGGAAGGTTGTGGAGTGTTTGCAACTTTTGTTTTTACTATTCTTGAAATCAACAGCCTACACGTTTGGCAAAAGCTTCCAACATCAAGGAAACACTTATTAAATAAGTTGATCAGAAACTATGATAGGTTCTTGTATAGGTTTATTAGAATGTAGAATTTTAATTTTATACCAAAATGCTGTAGAATTACAGTCCAATCAGATGATATCTGATTGGACTCTAATTCTACAGTATTTGTACTTATATACTAATACAATATTTATTTTATTTATTCGTATGAATAAAAGTTGCCCCACACTAGGAATTTCTCCTGTATCGTGGGTGTGTTTACAAACATCTAAACTCACATACACAAACAGGATTAGACATTTAAATAAACCTTTTTTACAGTCTGTTCAACTGATTTTGACTTCTATTGCGATGGTTGCATGACAAATGGTAGCTGCAGTAAACAATTGGTATTGTAACCACTTTTTTGCTTTTATTGCCATCCTTATACCCACGGAAAATAAGTCTAAATCGGTTGAACGGACTGTAAAAAAGGTTTATTTAAATGTCTTATTTCAAATGGAGTACAAGTACAAATTTTTTGCATGCCAACTGGTAGACTGTATCGGAAACCAAAAAATATTTTGTAACCACTTACCAGTATATTTACATTCTATGCTAATATACATTTTCTGTTCTATTCTATACTTTTGCATTGCAATTTTGATTTTTTGCGTCCTGTTCGCAGTTACGTCCAGAACTACAACATAACGGCCACCGAGGGGATCAGTACTACCTGCCAGGCGAGAGAATCGCGCGAGCACGCATCATAGAAAAGTTTAAACAACAACAACAAGAGCTGCTCGAGGAACAGAGGAACAACTACAACAATGCTCTGAATGGTAAGTTATCGTATTTGAACAGTCACTGAGCTATATAACGCTCCGATAGTATGTCATCTATTGTTTCTTTGAAAGCTAGTAGCAAACAAAACATAATAGGGGTCTATCCACGTCACGACTATCTGCCGAATGGTTGTGAATAGGTATGCTGGAAGGTTTTGTACCAGAACTTTCATGGATATAGCAATCAATCTTTACTCAGTCAACATACTTATCAACTTGACTCAAAGCATTAGGTAGGTAGGTAGGTAGGTAGGTAGCAGGTAAAGGGCTACAATAAGTTGTTCAGAGAGAATGAAAAATCGTCAATTTTTTGTTCTTCAGGTCGCATTGTAATTCGCTCTGCGCTTGAAACAAAGAAGCCCAAACGCGACTCGTCGATGAGCTCCATATCATCAGATGGACGCGGGCGAGACAGTCGCGACAGGAATATTAAGACTGAGAGGTTAACCACGCCAGAGCGAGAGATGGAGTATAATAAGACCACAGGTTTGTTGAGGTTTTTTTTATAATTATGGTGACACTATCATAATCACCATTATTTATTATTGTTGCTGAGTGATGGCCGTTTTGAGTGGATGTGAGGCATATTTCCCCCAACTTGTTATTTTTCTTGTGTTTGTGTTCTTTCTCTGCGTCAGGTTTATCTTTAATAAACTACTTATTTTCTTTCCTTCTTGTTTATTTATCATAATTATAGTGAGTGAAGCCAGGGGGATTTAGAGGCTTTTGATGATGCACCACTTGTATCAATTAGAAAAGTTATTTTCTATTATTACATGCTTTTTTTTATCTTGAGAGTGATACGCTGGCTGGATTCTAACGCATGTAATGCGCAAAACATGACCAGATTAAAAGATTTCAGTGAAATCCCTGGCAGAAGTTATGAAATATTTATTTATTATTCCCAATACAACTAGCATTACAGGTTGACCCAAATCGGTAGCGTGATCTTAAACAATATTATCAAATGTATCAATACTAATGTTGTGTGGCATGTCAGCAGAAGTTTTCATAAGGTCTCTAACATTATTTTATAAATATCTAGCGAGCCCATCCCTTTTCGGGGAATGCAGGCATGACGATAGTAAACATACACTTATATACATTGGCAGTGCCGCCTAATTTCTAATTTGTAGTAGCCCACCATACCGAGACAGAATAAGGTATGATACAGTAACGGGTATCCCGGGTATCTCCCATACAGCTTTAAATAAATAAATCTGATGAATTTGTTCTGTATCCATTCGAGCATATTTTTATTTCACTCGGACTCCAGATGCTAATGGAGTATAGATATATTTTTTTTTAAGTTTCTGTAGTTTCTTAAACACTTAAAATATTTCGTGTATGAATAGGTACGCCTTATGTATGAGTTTAATGTAAATGTGTTATTCATGTAAACCTTCTGGTATACATTTTCTAAAATCTAAATGATGGTAAAAACCGCATCAAAATACGTTGAGAGGTTTAGAAGGACAACGCGCTCATACAGATAGCCCCGTAAAATGACATTAATTTGTAATTGTTTTATGTTTGTTTTTTCAGCGGGCATGTACAGCATGCCCTACGGTTTCGGCTACCCGTTCTGCCCGCCCAGCTACGCCTACCCGCCGCAAAGTATGAGTATCTTATACATCTTTTATCTTTTCTTTTTCTTGTGTTTCTTCTTCAAATATTTTATGCCTTATTCCTACGTAATAAACGTGATATCGCACTGAGGTTCGTCCAGCGTTACGACATAGTAATGCTTGTTTTAGCATTTACAACCCTTAAACAATCGGGTGGAACAATTAGTTATATTCTGTATTTAGTAGCCACGTTTCGGGTCCCTGATCCCGACGCTCCACGCTGGCTCAGATACTATGGGAACGCGGAAACTATCTGGGGTTACTGCGTTTACGTTTAATTTGTCTAGCTTTTATAGATTTTTTAATAGCATCCGTCCATTTCAACACTCAATGACTCATTCACTCCATCAAAATCGCTAGGGCACTTCCCGAAGTCCTAGAAAGCTGAAAATCGATATGCAGGCTACGCAAACAACAACAAAAAATAAGAAATCCGTAGCTTTCACCCTCCAACCCCCGTAGCGGGAGGTTCATGTCTGTATCGTACGGATAATCGGTATCATCATCATCAGCCTGTAGCAGTCCACTGCTGGACATAGGCCTCTCCTATTGCACGCCATTCAACTCGATTTTCGGCAACTCTTATCCAGCTGCTACCAGCCAGATATTAATAATAACTAGCTTCTGCCCGCGACTTCGTCCGCGTGAAGCAACTTTCTTAATTTCGATTTCCGTAAGCCTTCTACAAAGTATTAGAAAACTTAAAAAAAAAAGATGGACGAAATCGGTTAAGTTGTTCTCAAGATTCATTCAAAGACCAGCCAAATTTAAGGATGTGGTACAGTACAGACCATCAAACTGAACATTTTTCTCCATGGGACCAACATCGTAATCGCGAATAAAAATTCAGCCGTCCCATACATTTAGGTCGAGTAGGTATTGAAGCTTTCTATGGGATAGTTGATAAAATTTTCGCGATTACGCTATTTGTCCCATGGAGAAAGTTGTTCAGTTTGATGGTCTGTACCACATCCTTAAACTTGGCTGGTCTTTGAAAAATAACCCTGTATAGGTACAGATAATCGGTATACCTACTTCTATTCGTTATGAAAGCTAGATTAGCATAGTACATAAACAACGAAGAAGGAACTTTTTTCGTTGTCTATGGTGCCAGTGCTGCTGGCGTGTAAGAATTACTTTTCTTAACGCACTATGCTAGAAGTAAGAGTTATAATTTTAACATATCTGTGTAATTCTAGTACAATATCACGGCTAAAATAAAGAGAAATACAGCACCCTGCAAAAGTAATGAAATCTCACCAAAAAAATTTCATGTAAACTAGTTTGCCAAGACTTACATAACGCTTTCACTGTTATAAAGTTATCAGATCGAATGTAGTTCCAGTTTACTCTACAAAGTCTAATTCAACCATCCTTATATCTTGGTCAAAATGTATGGCATATATATACTGAATAAGATTTTATTGATATTTTTGTAGGACTTGTTGCTACGAAGGTGCAAACATGCAAAGTGTACATGCATGCAAAGTTGTATATGTTTTATTTAGGCAACCTTATTAAAAATTACTTTTTTCCGCCCCTGAACGCTGGTCAAACGCTAGTGGACTATCATGGTTAGTATTCCCAAGATCTACAGAAATAGTCTATGGTTCTCTCACTCCCGAGTTTATGAAAGACTATTCTGTAGGCCCGTACTAATAAACTACTGTTATCATCAATATTAAAGTGAAAGTACTCCATTATAATCGTCATTTTATCATTTCCATGTTATGTTTTTAATAAAAAGACATAGTTACAGTCAACCGCACATCAATGAAAATATTAGCATTACGAAAATCACCCTTACAGCTACGACATAAAGGCGATGCTGATGTTACTACTGATGTTCGGTTGTCTGTATGTGCGGTATATTACCATGGGCCTATGCGCTTCGATCAAATATAAAGATGAAGAGTGAGAGGATCATTGGCTTAAACTTGATGTCTTAAATTAAGTTTTAAGAAATTTTCTGTCAGTTAATTCAAAGTGTTCCATTCATCTAATTGTAATCTATTTTCTTAAATGATTTATTTAGTGGCATCGTATTTTCGTCCTAAAGAATGTGTACGTATTTTTGTTTGTTGATTCCTATTCTTCCTGGGACCGTATTACGAAGTATTATTAATGCCATCATAATTCCAGTCGCAAAAAGAGATGGTGCTATCGGTCATGTATAGCCTCGTCTCTCTCTTACACTGGAATCATGATGGTATTAAATCGTCATTATACGGCACCAGTCTAGCTCATTATAAATCTATTCAATCTTCCTATTCGCCTTTCGCTGTACCTACCCATGTTCTGAGGGCGAGATTCACAGATCAAACTTTAAAAGAAAAGAGGAATATTCGTTACTTAGATAATTATTACTTTGCTAACTAAGCGTTTCATACAAATATGAAGTATGAACATTATGTTCATTTAATAACGTTTCAATGACGGCCTTCAACGGTATATTACGGACGCTATGTGGCGGCCACCGCAGTCTTAACTTTACTTAGCAAAGTAACATCTATCTGTGGATCTCGCCCGCTATAAAAGCGAGAGGCTCATACTATTGACATGTGCTAACATTCCTTGGTGACAGCGTCCATGTACTACCCGATGCGCGGCCAGTACTACGCGCCGCCCGGCGAGTACGTGCGGCGCCCGCGCGGCCGGGGCCGCGGCCGGGGCCGGAACCCGAGGATGCCGTACTTCGACGGGCCCGACGCCAACCATCAGTATTACAAGTCAGTATATTAAAAGGAACACGTGAATCAAGTGCGTTTCCTTAACATAAAATGAATAAGAAAGACGTAATTGGACGATTTCTTAATTTTATAGTTACTTAGCAGAGTTGGCCCAGAGAACAGTGGTGGCCCAGTGGTCACGACCGCGAATTACAAGTTGTAGGTCGTAGGTTCGAACCAGTCAGGCGCTTTACTTTGTTTAAATTATATCATCACCACTGCTCACAAAACGGTGAAGGAAAACATCGTTAGGAAACCGGTATGTCCTAGAACCAAAAATTCGAAGACATGTTACGTCTACCAGCCCGCACTGGGCTCGCGTGGTGGATTACGGCCCTCTCTCTCTTACAGAGAGCAGGCCTGTGTCCCAGCAGTGGGAACAACATGGGCTGAGTGTGATAGCAGAGTTATATTTAAATTACTTATTAGCTAATAGGCTAGATTGTAATGCGAATAAAGTACTTATCACCAACATTCATCATTTTTAAGAGGAAAGAACTCAGGTTAGTAGCATCATCGTCATTCAGCTGAAAAAAGTCCACTGCTGAACGGCCTCTTCCAAGAGTCGACGTAATGACCAGTATGAAGGAACCTAATTCCACAAATGACAAAGCGCCCTTTCTAAAAGTCCGCAACAGCATCAGCATTGCTACAATGTGGTTTTATTTGGTAGAAGTTGTCACATGGAGATTACCATCTTATTTCTTTATTGATTAGTCTGGCTTTGTGCTCGTTTGATGGCAATAGGTTCACTCCCTAGCGAAGCTATAGGTATACCTCTGCCTAACCTTCGGGGAAACAAGGCTTGATGTTATGTGTTATGTTTGTCTTAAAATGCGACAAAGTATACTGAATTACTGTTGTGCTTAAAAATCCGGATAATGATGATACGGAGATAATTTTTGTATGTCCAGATACTTTAAGAAACTAACAGAGCACAACCCGCACAGCGAGCACGAAGACCGGTCGCGCGGGCGCTCATACTCGCGCTCCCGCTCGCGCCGCCGCGAACATTCCCGCTCGCGCTCGCGACGACGCTCGTACACGCGCTCGCGGTCTCGGAGCAGGCGGTCTAGGAGTCGTAGTCGCAGGAGCAGGACTCGGAGTCGCAGTCGGAGATCCAGGTCTAGGAGTAAAAGATCCAGGTAATGTAGTGTTTCTGTTATACTTTTGAAATAGTTTAAATAAATAGTTTTGTTTGGATAAACTTTGATCCAGTCAGTTACGTCCTTAGATACAGTATTCTATTTCTGTGTCGTCGTCATTACTTATTTCAGACTGAGCTAAGCTTAATTCCAGACGCCAGACACTGGGGTTTATTTATAAACGACTAGCTGACCCGGCAAACGTTGTTTTGCCATATAAATTATTTCTAGCTGCCCGGCGCTACTTCGTTCGCGTGGTGTCCTATCCCCTACCCTACTCCTGCACTACTCCTACCCTACTCCTGCACTATTCCTACCCTACTCCTACCTTACTCCTAACCCACTCTTACACTACTCCTACCCTACTCCTACCCTCCTTCTACCCTACTTCTACCCTACTCCAAACCTACTCCTACCGTATTCCTACCTTACTCCTAACCTACTCCTACCTTACTCCTAACCTACTCCTAAATTATTCAAAACCCTTAATTTAATACGTGCTTCAATTCGAGTGGACCCGAGTCTACCTTACCGAAGGGACGATCGTCAAATGTTTGACAGGAAAGTAGGTGGAACAGTTTATATGGGAAAATGAAATTGTTGTTTTTACTATCTTTCCTCGCAATTTTGCCATATTTTCTCACAGTTTAAAACTTCCCTGGACTACGACAAACATTTCAAAACCAAAATCAGCTAAACCGGCCCAGCCCTTCTCGAGTTTTAGTGACTCAAACGAACAGCAATTGATTTTTATATATATATAGAGAGATGATTGAAGTCAAGTGACGTTGAAACGTCAAAAATGTATGGTTAAACAGTCTCTAATCACTACTTAACTTTAAGCAACGTTTATGAATAAAGGGGTTTGTGTTAAGCCGATGTCAGAAAACGACTGCTCAGTCAACGAAAACAAAGAAGTTTTTCCTTTGCTATTTTATGTATATTTCAAAAACGATAATATTAACTCTGTGGAATATGAAATTCTCTTAATGCACATAAAAATAAAACCTGATTTCGACGGACTATTGGTCGTGTACAAAAACGCGCGGACGTAGGTATATTCATAATAATGTGTAGCACCAACACCACTCTTTGACGTTGACATTTCAGTTTTCGCTGACCATAGATATTCCGACTGTAAGTTGCCGTGGGGATGGCGCATTTGCGCGACTGACGTCGACGTAACACTTTTCAGCCTAAATGAACTTTTTTATCATTCATGTTCCAGGTCCTACCACACACGAAGCCACTCTCGCTCGCGCTCACACCGACGCTCGCGCTCGCGCCGCTCTCGCTCCAAGTCGCACCACTCGAGCCACTCGCGCCGCACGCCCAGCCCGACCAAGCCCAGCCGGACCAGTGTCGACAGTATCAACAAGCTCGTGTCGCCCACTCAGGACAAGACCAGACGTTCCCGCAGTTGGTCGCAGAATAAAGAAGTTACGGCCGCGACGAGTAGTCTTAAGGATAAGAATGAATGACATATTGTATTGTATTACTATAAGTAAACGTGATTTAAGTTTATGATTCGTTTTATTGCAAGTATTCCTGGAAACCTAGGTAGTAAAGGAATAGCATTATAGCATACCTGCATTTCGCCATTTAATTTAATAATGGACAACCCTATTTCCAATAACCATGGGCATTATTCTAGAATCCCAAATTCTACATTCCCTGTCTCTGAGAAGAGGCCTGTGTCCCAGCAGTGGAAACATTTAAAGGCTGATTATGATGACTATTCTAGAATCCAGGCTGCTACTGTATGTAGGTTTCTTAATAAAGAAACCCAACACTATGTAACCCAGGAATTGAACCCTCGAATACAAAGTATCCAGCGTAGTCACGCTTGCGACCACTAAACCAAAACCTTTGTTGCCCTAGTTACTACTAATCTTACTACCAGTTGTTATACCATTATCTTGATTACCCTTCCTACCACTCCAGTATTGAGCTGTTAGAAGGGAAAAAATAAATTAGCCCGTGTTACTACCGTAAATACCTATTTTTTTTTATAAAAAAATAATAATTTTATTTCTAGGAAAATTTCATTTCGTCATTTCTTTAATGTTAGTACAGCCAGGGCAATGAATTGTTAAGCAAAAGTCAAATTCAAATTTATTTATTAGTCACATTTCATACTGTAACGTTCATTGAGTCTCGGTTGTCGTTTTCCTTATTAGTGCACTAGCAGTGCTCCGCGGTTTCACCCGCGTAAGTTTCAATCCCGTGTGAATATCGGGATAAAAGTATCCTGTATGTTAATCCTGGTTATAAAGCATCTGTGTGTCAAATTCGTTCATCCAAATCGTTCAGTAGTTTTTGCGTGAAAGTGTAACAAACATCCATCCATCCATCTGTCGTTAATGTAAACAAACTTTCACGTTTATAATAGTAGGATAGGACTTTCCTAAAAGTACCTACAATGCCAAGAATTTCCCGTAAATTCAAATTCATTGTTTCGTCCTACATTTTCTGTAAGTACAGTCAACAGCAAAAGTAGATGATCAAAATCAGAAATTCAATACTAATGCACGGAGTTCGCAGCTATTATGGCAGCTGTACTAGTAGTAAATGTTTGGTATAATTTACAATCACATACTTTTGAATCACTTCGACGCCACACAGTTCTGACGCGAACTCCGTTCATTAGTATTGAATTTCTGATTTTGATCATCTACTTTTGCTGTTGACTGTACCTAATTAAAACTGTGTATGCTCTACTTTTATATTAACGAGCGTCTTATGGCTAATCGTAATCTTTGACACACGACTTAAAATAATTATGATAATCATTCCGTTAATACGGATTGATTCTGATAAATACTTCATATATTTTTTTCCGCTGAGCGTTATTCAGAATTATATCGGTGTGGGGATTGCTTAATGTCGATGCACTAAACAGTCTTTGACGACCACGAAATTGTCATAACCACGCTTGACAGGTTACCTACATACGGTTCGTTCACAGTTATTTTACCTCTGAATTTGTATCACTGTCAATATCACAGTGATCTTTACTATTGTAGCAATAAGGTTGCTATTGGGTTGCTGCCATTACCTACTCTGTTAAAATCACAATGATCTTTATTTGAAGACTGTAATGTGTGCCTTTCTAGTTTGCGAACAAATTCGTTGTGCCTACTTTTAATCAAGTTAAGAGAAAGGAGGTCTTAACACCCTTACAGAACTTATCAAAAGTTATGTGTGCCGATTAGGGAAGCCTATGTCCAGCAGTCTAATTATTTCGGCTGATATGGTGATGTTGCCGGGTTGAGGGGCCCGTGGCTAAATAATAACAGCTGCACAGGTCGATCGATCAGGTTAAGCTACGCTTGCCGCGGTTGGTCTGTGGATGGGTGACCACCTTTACATACCGAGATCCCTCCGGCCTCGGAAAGCACGTTAAGCAGTTGGTCCCGGCTGTCATTCGTGGATCTTTGACAGTTGTTACAGGTAGTCAGAATCCCGAAAGTCTGACAACCAGTCTTACGAAGGGGTATCGTATTACCCAGTTACTGGGTTGTGGAGGTCAGATAGGCAGTCGCTCCATGTAAAATACTGGTATTCAGCTGCATCCGGTTAGACTGGAAGCCGACCCCAACATAGTTGGGAAAAGGCGAGGCAGATGATGATGGTGAAATCACACTGGAAGAAACGTAAGTAATAAAATAAAAAACAGTATGAGTTGGTAAAAAAAGAAAATTTAGTCGACGCTTACCTAAGGATTATACTGATTGCGTTATGTTATCTGCTAAAGCTAATCTTTTAATTAAATCAACGTGAAAGAGAGGCGGGGGACAGAGTTTCAATGTTTGATCGCCTTAATGATGATTATTACTTATGGAAGTCCTTTGAGGTAATCTAACTCTTTCCAATTAAAGTCACTCGCATGACCATGAAGATGACAATTCTTTAAAGTAACTGCTTCTTCTTAGTGTAATTAACGTGTCGATCTAAATTGTATCAGCCCAGAAGGTCAATCCTCGTAATTTAAAACGTTCAAAATCTAGTCGCAGTCTCATCTCGGCGACAAACAAATATCAAAAACTTGTCAAAATATAGGGAAATTAGAAGTATTTTTTGACAGATTGAGACTGATATCAGACTGTGAACGTTCTTAAAATTACGAGAATTGCCCGTCAGAACTTAGCCACAAGTACCTACCTACCTACCTAAAGCATTAACAGTGAAGATGTAGCGTCCATATCATAGAAATGTAAACATATCTACGGTCCATATATTCCTTAAAAAGATTCCTTTAACGTGTGGGTAAAACTTCACATCCACAGCGTTCATGTAACACCCAATATAGTCCTAATTGATCAAAAACTTTATTATTTAAAAAAAAAAAAAATATGACGTTTTGTTACCACACTGCTACCCTTCTTGTGATGTAAGGTACACCATGAACTATAAGCAAGGTCTTCTGGTCCTAGCGTGATGGCAGCCTTCCTCAAGAATTGAGCTATAAAAGAATAGAATTTTTCTTTATTAAAGTAACCAAACTCAACAAGATTTTTAGTAAAACTTACGACTATGTTAGTACCTAAGCACAGACGATTAAATGCAAAAATATTCATTCAAATCCGACTGGTTCCAGAGATTAGCGCGTTCAAACCATAAACAAACAAACTTTTCAGGTTTATTATTAGAATAGAATAGATGCTCAATTTATTACAACGCCAGATAATTTTACCCAAGGAATAATTTTGAATTTTTGACAGTTCTTCTATACAAAATCTGTCACACGTCCATTTTATTCCACAAATAAAAATTACCTGTCGATTGAAAAATCAGCCCTAAGTATACTGTTGACATTACAATATCCTAAGGGGCCAGTAACAGTCACACTACCCCTCGTACTAGGTGATACTGTATTAGGTACAGTGGGGCAAAGATATTACATTATTTACTTCAGTGGGGTATTATTCCTGATTGTTGTGACCCGTAGAGTAACAAACGAGTGAGAACTTAAGAAATAGGTAGGCTCCTTAAGAATATAAAATTAATGAATGAAAAACTTACAATAACTTAGCAATGAAATTGCTACTTAAAGCTGGTACCTACGTATTACTCACCTAAGTCTCGAAGGTAATAGGATTAATGATTCGCAGCGCTAATGTGCCGTGTCTACGTTATTAATTACTTAGAAATCTTTAGCTAATGAGCCAGAACATTTTAATCTCGACTCGGTGAGTGTTTTGCTTTCTGCGCTGTCGGTCGCGAGTTCGATTCACGCTCCAAACTGAATATTTGTACGCCTGTCATACTTACCTACCTATAATTATTAGACACCTACTTTGAATCCGGGTTATGGTACTATTAGTTATTCTGTGGTTCTGGGTTTTTTTTAAACGTTGCCCCACGCTAGTAATTACTCCTGTATCGTGGGTGCATTTACAAACATTTAAACTCACATACACAAACAGCCAGACCCGGAACAACTATCTGTAGGCAATATAAATAATTGTTCCTTGCGGGAATCAATCGAACCCGCGACACGAAGCGCAGCAGTCGATCGCTCAGCCACTGCGCCAACCGTGTCGTCAAAGTAAGTCTAGGTAGGGGCAATGAATCTGCATAACCTTTTCCCAACTATGTTGGGGTCGGCTTCCAGTCCAACCGGATGCAGCTGGATACCAGAATTTTGTATGGGGCGACTGCCAATCTGACCTCCACAACTGGGTAATACTATACCCCTTGGTAAGACTAGTTGTCAGACCGTCGCCGGGGTTCTGACGACCCCTAACGACTGTCAAAGATCCAGGAATGACAGGGTATGTGGCAAAAAAAATGTGTCTATAAATTGAAATCTAACTATCTATTGGTACATATGCTAGATAACGCAGACAATTATAATAGACTAGCTGCGCCCCGCGGTTTCACCCGCATAAGTTTCAATCCCGTGGGAATTTCGATATAAAAATTACATATAAGTACTATGTGTTAATCCTGGTTATAAACCATTTGTGTGCTAAATTTTATCCAAATTCGTTCAGTAGTTTTTGCGTGAAAGAGTAACAAACATTCATTCATCCATCCATCCATACAAACTTTCGCGTTAATACGAGTAGGTACCTACTATTAGTGGGATGTAGGCAGATAGCGACTTCGTCGTGCATTTATTTGCAGATTACTCGGTAGGTAGCTATAAATCATATCTTTGACTGTAGCAGAGTGCAAGCCTATCTAAATCCAGATTCTAAGCTGCTACAATGAATTTTCCAAATCATCCTACTTTACCGCACCGCGATAAAACTTACCATCCGATGTTCAGTAGTCGTGCTTTCAACCTCTACTAGGCTAACAGGAAAGTTTCATCACAGAAGCTATCTGTTTACCTACCTAGACGTGGAATCCAAAAACAACTGTATGAAAATGTACAGAGGCCAGCACATCAAGCTACTACAATCTGTCAAATTTCTTTAATAGATTTTCAACTTCATCGCTAAAGCTAAAGGTTTAAGGTTGATTACGAAAATTTGACAGTTTCGGGTAGCTTGACCTGCTGGCGTCCGTACGTTATCTAAATATAAGCCCTATTATTACGTCGATGTATCTTATTCACAAAGACTAACAATTACAATTTACAAGCTAACACAAAAAAAAAATAAGTATACAAGTATATATTAAAAAATTAAAGAAAAAGGCAGGAGCTCATTGGGCATCAAAAAATTCGTCCGCATCGCTGTCAATGGGATAAGTGCTCAAAAGGCTGGCAGCATTACCACGTTGGATGGCAATGTATCTAATCCAAATCCGTTGGTTTATTAAAAAATACGGAACTTTATCAATGGATTAGTTTATAAAGAGCCATGGAACACAAAATTAATCAGTATTTGTATCAACAGATTATTATTATAATGACGTCGCTGTTATCTTTGATAAAGGAGGCTAATTAGTATATGTAGTAAGTCAGTAATTAATTCATTACAGTTAGTGACTTGACCGTTGGAACATGAAGGCTTTCGTATTTGTTTTGTTGTGCGCGCTCGCCGCCGTACAGGTAAAAAAACCTTCGATATTTTATACATAAATTGTCTTGCAAATTAAAATTTTAGTCAAAAATCTATGCAATCGATGCTTCCTAATCCCAATAGGTACGCACTTTTTAAATTTACGTCATGACAATGTTCACGAAATATTTCCGGAAAAACGAAAAACTTGTAAAACAAAGTAGGTAGTAAAACTTTTCACTAAAAAAAAAAAGTAAAAATTTTACTACCTACTTTGTTTTTCTACTAGGTAGGTGTGCCCCTACTTTGTTTTCAGGGTGAAAATAATAGTTAGTGGAAAACGCAGTTATCTACCTTATAAAGGATTTCTTAGATCTTTACGTATATGTAGGTAACTCTTGACTTCATTTTCTTTATCTTTAAATTACAATTATTTCTAGTTGGTTAATTAATTTCGCATGTCTATTCGAGTACTTCCCATATTCAAGGCGTAGGTATTTATTATAAGTAATAATTAATTATTTGAAATTATAGCGGCAACAAGATTTGACGTTAACTTTTTTATAAGTAATTGAAGTCTGCAGTTAATGAGATTGATCAGAAGGTTCTCGTAATTTAAAACGATCAAAATCTAGTCGCAGTCTGATCTCGGCGACAAACAAATGTCAAACACCTGTCAAAATGTAGGGACGTATTTTTGACAGATTCAGACTGCGATCAGACTGTGAATGTTCTTAAAATTACGAGAATTGCTCCTCTGATTAAAGTAAAAAATAATATTTTAGTGACAATGCCCGATTAAAATAAGATCATTATTTTAATACCTACATGTAGGTAGGTATATACTTATAGGTAAATTGATAATCAGCTCTATCTAGCGGCAATTTAGGGGTTTTTAAACAATTTGGAAAAACCTACATCAACCCGTTATCAATCAAACGTTCTTATCTAATTAGATTTTGTAATTAAGTCTAATCTTTACTTAATAAAGTTAATTCTACTTAATTCCTAGATTAATCTTATCTTTTAAACTTGTTTTCGGTGATAGATTTTTCCATTTAGGTAGCTGTACCTATTTTATTTTTAATACCTAATGCCAAGATGGATGGACTCGTGGATACCTAGATCTAATTATACCTTTGGATACTAGGTATAGACCTTCCTAAACTAACTAAAATGAATAAGAGGTGGCTTAAATTAATAGATAGTTGATAATTTCGCTAGTTTCATTAATTCCGCTTATATTTAGGGCTGTAAGTTAACTATTTATTTACAAATTTCGACAATTTAGTCAGCGTCTGACGTAAATTGACGTATTTTTAGTCGCCAAGTTTTTAAACTAATATTTATCTTTTGTCCTTGTTTCTTAATGAAAGGCGCCGATTCCCTTGTTCACAAACTAAACTAAATTTAAGTTCAGTGCATCTTTTTCTTTCTATTTGATTAAGAAAAGGACAGATGATAAATATTAGTTTAGTCCTGTCAAATTAGTCAGCGCCTGACGTAAATTGATGTATTTTTAGTAGGTAGCCATGTTTTTAATCACGTCTAAACTGTCTATGGAGTATCTTAATTTGACAAGACTAAACTAATATTTATCTTCTGTCCTTTTATTAACGAAATAGAAAGAAAAAGATGCACTGAACTTAAATTTAGTTTAGTTTGTGAACAAGGGAATCGGCGCCATTGCCTATTAACAATGGATAGAACAGCTGATATAAATACTCTTGTAGGTACCTACACCATATAAATTACAGACAAATATAGAAAATTTACAAAGGGTTACACAATGGCCGGTCTTATCGCTAAGAGCGATCTTTTAAAGACAACCTCTGGACGGATTAAAAAGGAGAAGGAGAGACAAATACTGTAGGTAGTCCGTGATATTGTTTTTGTTATTTTTTTATTTATTAAATGTTTTAATGTTTTTTATTTATTTTTCAGGGCCGCTACACCGCCCTCCAGAGTAAGTAAACTATTATAAATTCTTTCCCTACTTCTATTATAAAAAGTTTAAGCAATCTTAAAACCTTCGTAGTTACGTAAACTCAACTTTTCAGCTTTTAAACCCTTCCCTTCAGACTAATTTTACCTATGGATATTATTTATTGAAAATTCAACCCCTTTTTCTTGTTGCCATACTGAGGGCCCATTTCACAGTATCCGGATAAGCTTATGCACACCATAGAAATGTAAAAAAACAAAAAACTTTTATCCTATATCTATGACTAGCTTCTGCCCGTGGCTTCGCCCGCGTGGATGTCGGAAATTATCCCACGGGAACATGCTTACAGGATAAAATGTATGTGCTTCCCCAGGATGCCATCTATCTCTATGCCAAATCAGAAGTTCAGTGGTTTAGGCGTGAAAATGTATATGGTTTCAAGTTCAAATCCTCCCCTTAAAAACTGAATTACCCCTTTTTGTCCCGTCAGTGGTAAATTTTCGACAACTTTACATACTTAATATTTATTACAAGTTTCAAGTTTATTAACTAAATGAATAAGATTTTTCATATAAACTGTATCCGCCGCTTTTCACCCCTACAGGGGTGGAATTTTGAAAAATCGTTTGTGGGATTATTCATAACTTGATTCAAAGATTATTTATACCAATTTACGAGTTAATCAAGCCACGCATTATAATCCTCCCTTGTAAAATGAACTACCCCTTTTCAACCCGTTAAGGGTAGATTTTCGAAAAACCCTGATACATGTTACTCTTTATTTTTGGTCTTAAGTATAAGCACTGAGTTTCGAATTAATCGGACCGCGCATTCAAATTATTCCACACAAACTTCAACACCCCTATATCCCCCATTGAGGGGTAGTTTTGAAAAACTTATAATGATACACTTTATTACTTACTTAGGCGAGTATTCTTGAAAAGTTTCAAGTTTATTAACCTAATGAAGAAGATTTTTCATATAAACTGTATCCCCGCTTTTCACCCCCACAGGGATGGAATTTAAAAAAAATCGTTTGAGATGTATTCATAACTTGACTCAAAGATTATTTATACTAATTTTCGAGTTAATCAAGCCATGCAGTAAAATTCTCCCCTGAAAAATTGACTACCCCATTTCAGCCCGTCAGGGGTAGATTTTCAAAAAACCCTGATACACATTATTCTTTACTTTTAAGATTAGGTATAAATACTGAGTTTCGAGTATATCGGACTGCGCGCTAAAATTCTTCCATACAAACTTTGAAACCCCCCAATCCCTTATTAGGGGGTAGTTTAGAAGAAAAAAAAACTGACAATCTTCATAATTTATTTAGATAAGTATTCGTGCCAAGTTTCAAGTTTATTAACTCAAGGAATAAGATTTTTCATACAAAGGAATTCCCCCCTTTTCACCCTCTTAGGGGTGGAATTTCGAAAAATCCTTTCTTAGTGGATGCTTTCTCTTCACGAAGAACACACCCTCCAAATTTCATGACTAGGACCAGCGGTTTAGGCTGTGCGTTGATCTATCAGTCAGTCAGTCAGTCAGTCAGTCAGGACTTTGAATTTTATATATATAGATGGACACCAACAAAATAAATTTAAAAAATAAACAGAACAGGACTGCCAGTACAGCCATCTTTTATTATAAATGGTAATCTGCTATACGGCCCAGTGGTAACGGCTGCGACTTACGAATTATAGGTCGTAGGTTCGAACCCAGCCAGGCGCTTTACTTTGTGTAAATTATTTCATCACCACTGCTCTCAAAACGGTGAAGGAAAACATCATAAGGAAACCGGCATGTCCTAGAACCTAAAATTCAAAGACATGTGTCACCTACCAACCCGCACAGGGCCGGCGAGGTGGATTACGACCCTCTCACTGAGAGGAGGCCTGTGTCCCAGGAGTGGGAACATTCTATGCTGATTGTGTAAATCTGCTATATAAACAAAATAGGCACTATCGCTAAAATCTATATCTAACCACCGCACCGTAACGACTAGCAGAGCAGAGCATATTATTAGTGGACCTAAAAAGGATCCTCTTTTGTTTTACTTACGGACGCAGCTGTGGTCATCATGTGCACGGGATTTTGTTTTCAAAATGTTTATAAAAGTATGGGTTTTGGCGATAGTACATAAGGTGACCAAATTATTCACATTTTATATCCAACTATGCAATCTGGCAGCTTTGAAACAGAATTTTAATAGTGAAACATTCCACAAAACTTCCTTATCCCGTTACTCACCATGATTTCTCGTGCAGGCACCCGCACCGCCGCGGCCCTGGGTGAGAACCCCTGGCTGGTGCACCTGCGCATCGCAGTGTCCACCAGCGGCCTGCTCAACACGGGCGCCGGCTCGCTCATCGGCGCGAGCTGGGTGCTCACCACCGCTGATAATGTCAACAAGTATGTTACCTTACCTTACACATGCGTATGTACAACGGTACAAGGTTCTCATGGCGCGTGGGGAAAATCATTCCGATTTGCCGATTGACGTAGGTAGGTTGTTAATTTGCTAACATACCCGGACACATATTTCACTCTTACAAAATTCTTTTGGCGCTCGAATAACGTTGACAGAGAGGCGCTGTTGGTAAACATTTTATACACTATACTTCTTTTTCAATACATTTTACAAAACTCTACCCTGTCCATTGCAGTAACCATGGAGCAAATACAAAGAGGAAACGGCCTAAGCAACTGTGCTCTGTGATTCTTAACCAGGTCCTGACGTCACCATGTGGGCGTGACCTTAGTCAGTGTATCGTTGGCGTTCGTACTGTGCCCAACTTTGTAAACGTTCTCATTTTACAGCATTATTCGTGCTAGAGGAAAAAAAATGAAGTGTTGTGTTTTATCTTGTAAAATTTACTTGGGTAGACGTTCTGATGCTATGTATAGCATCACATTTCATTTGTAAGTAATTTTATGCGTAATTTATTACAATAGTTCTAGAAAAATCTCATATAGTCGGCGTTTCCAAACATAATTCTACCCGACACTAGATGGCGACACTTGGCGTCATGGAAACTAAAAATATTTAGGTACGTAGAGCTCAGAAATAACATATTTTAATAATCTTAATACTGAAGTTTGTTCAACATTCATTCCTAAAGTCCCATTAATGGCCAAAATATTCTTTTTGTAGTTTTTATATAATTTTGTAAACAGGCCGCCATCTATCGTCAACTATGAACAACAAACAAACCTGAAAAACTACTCCCTGGTACGAAAATCCTGAGTACGACCCTGTTGCATCCTGCACTTAGTGACATCTAGTGCGAGAAAGTTACGTAACTACAAAGTAAAATCGACAGAACGAGTATATAGTTTTTCTATTGACCGGTATATGGAAAATAGAAGTGGGCGGGATCTAATACCCCCCTTACCCCGTAAAGTGTCACACGTTGTTTCCTAAGGAAATCGAATTAGAACATTAGAACATGTCCTCTTTGTATTTGCTCCGTGGCAGCAACACACAATACACTGATTGAAACACGTACGGTATTATAATTAAAAAAAAAAATTGTTTATTCTCAGACAATTACTACAGTCCATAGAAAAGGTTAGTAACATAAATCTAATAAACTATGTAAGTACAATTAAAATAACAGTGGGAATAAGATTGGAAACAATATACATACGTCCTTCTTCACTAACCTGCACTGTCACATGCAGCAACCTAATTGCGTAACACACAATCAATAGTAATCTGAATCACTTTGAAGCAAATTGCTAATCCATTGCTTCATAAGTTCGAAAAATTTGTCTGCTCAACACGTAAATAACGCAATGAATGTTGTTGAACTGTCAAAATGAAACCGATTCCGATTAATTGTGTGTTACGCAATTAGGGTGCTGGTCAGTGAAGCGACGCATGACCGCCGAGTCCATTCTGTCCGCTATCATTTTCAGGATGCTGTTACGGCTCCCCCACATACTGTGCACCACAGACATAGTTTTTCTACGCATAATTGCATAGAAATCATCTATGCGCGTATCTGCAAACAAGCCTGAAGCACTACAGTACCGCGGCACTACAGTACCGCGGAAGCTGCACCAGAGTCCTGAAAATGTTATTATATTGGACGCGGAGTGCATTATATGCCCGCAAAACTGACCCATAGACCACCCGTGTAGAAATGTTGACTTGTCAGTATGCTTTAAATAACGTTAATTTAACGTCTACTTTACAACGAGCGAATCTCTGAGCCAGCATATTTCCACGGACCGATAACGCCTTCCGCTCTCTTTCTATATCCTGATCATCTGTTAAAGTTTCTGTCACATTATTACCAAGGAACTTAAACAAAGCCACCTGTCTCAAGATAACTCCATTCAGGCACACCGTAGGAACACTATCGGGTTTTTTGTTTTTACCAACAAAAACCATAAACTCACCCTTGAGTTCGTTGTAGGTACTTTAAACTATGTTCAGCATAGGTCTCACAGGCTTTTAATAGTTTCCTCAATCCGCTGATTATAATGTCTGTAAGAAGCCATAAATCAGATAATTCAATAAGATGAGGCAGTTTATAATATTTATTTTATTACGCATTTTAAAGTTAACTTTTACGTAATCTGGAATATGGTTCTAAGACAGTTATCTGTGTTTACGTGATTGATCCGCATTGATGCGCAAATTGATCGTCTACCCTCTACCAAATGCAATTGAAGCGATTGAAAATATTACTACAATAAAAATTTATTGAAATGTGGACTATCGCGCTTGCATTCGCCGCTAGAGGCGCTAGTGTAGACTAAGGTCTCTAGAAATGTCAATATCACTTAACATTCCATAGAAAGAAATATAAATTATAATGTAAATATTACTTTGAAGTTTTAAAATGTTTAAAATATAAAGCTATGGGTAGGTACTTAAACGTATCCAAAGCATATCAAATAAAAGTATTGATACGACATTACTCGCTAGTGGCGCCAACTGGTGAGCACAAAAACGGTAAATCCCATCGATCAGTTGCAATTGATCGTTTCGGGGACCCTTTAAATCCCGACTGTGGCGACTGTCATAGGTACTGACAGAACCTTTTCTCCTCAGTGCTCGTTTCATCTGGGTCCGTTACGGCGTTGTGAACGTAGTCAACCCGTCCCTCGTGACTGAGAACTCTGTGGCTCGCATCCACCCTAAGTACAACCCAGCTACCGGGGCGAACAACATCGCCCTTATCAGCCTCGGGAGAACAGTCCACAAAGGCCGTAAGTATCCTAATTATTATTATAAATCTTCTATATTTATACATCATCTATACTCTTAATACATATCCTAACTAATATAAATGCGAATGTATATATTCATATTCATATTTATTTATTTCCGTAAAACATGGTATACAAAGGTGGTGTTACTTACACCACCTTTGTATACCATGTTTTACGGCGGCAGCGGCATGTTTTAAGCGTGAAAAGGTAACAAACAAACAAACTTACACCGTGTAAGTTTGTTTGTTTGTTACCTTTTCACGCTTAATCCACTGAACTGATCATCGTGAGATTTTGCATAAGTATACGTTGTCAGGGGTATAAAAAAGGACATAGGGTGGTGGTACCTTTCATTCAGAAAAAATATACTGTTCCCGAGGAAAAAAAACTTTCGACGGTCACAATTGCTTTAGGACGCTAGATGGCGCTACGTGTCTGTCAAATCATGATTGAAATATGACCCGACTTTCGCTTGTAATAGGATTGGGATGAAATTTGAAAGAAAGAAAGAAAATGTATTTATTGCGACTCGTACAGGATCATAAACTAAACTAAACACAGTTAAAAATAAAAATAAAACAAATTGTATAAAAAAGTAACAAAAGGAAAAAAAAATGAAACAAAGTCCTTGGCATTTGGCACACAGATAGTTTATTATAACCTGGAGACACACATAGGATACTTTTTATCCGGTAATACGTTTCCGTGGGGCAAAAGCTAGTACATCCTACTAATAATATTATAAACTAGCTTCTGCCCGCGGCTTCGCCCGCGTGGATGTCGGAAATTATCCCACAGGAACGTGCTAACAGGATAAAATGTACCTATGTGCTTCCCCAGGATGCCATCCATCTCGCGGGCCCTTTGTGGCTAATTACAATAGAAAACCAATTGTGTCTCATTAGTGGTGATTAAGAGGGTACCTATATGATATCTTTACCTAAGTACCTACCTAATTAAAAAAAAATAACCTACCTAAATAAACCTATTTCTGATGATAACTAATCTAAACTCAATAAATAAGCAAAATCCCTAAAAACTAATATCTATACGAATGACTAATTCTACCTAACAGTATTATAAAATAACCTACGGTCACTACGTACACTAACAAATATACTACCTATACCTACTATAAAATTAAAATCTATACCTACGACTTATAAAATTAAACCTAAATAACTCTAAAAACTAAAAGGAATAAAAAGGTCGCACAGATAATACTGCGGGTGACGTAACCTACAACAAACTTATTATTTGCGGTTGGTACAGTAATCGGTCTAGGGATCGAACCGCAAAATTAAGTTTGTTTTTTATTGTATATACTTTTCCGGGATAAAAAGTACCCAGTGTGGTGCCCAGGATATTAAAGAATAATTATACCAAGTTTCATCGTAATCGAACCGGTAGTTTTTGCGTGATGCCTGAACAAACAGACAGACAGACAGACAGACAGACAGACAGACCGACAGACAGACAGACAGACAAAAATTTTTGTAATCACATTTTTGGGTTCGGTGTCGGTCTAGTAACACCCCCTGCCATTTATTTTTTTGATATTTTCAATGTACAGAATTTTCACTTCTACAGATTTATTATAAGTATAGATGTGAAAGTTTGTATCGTTGGATGGATGTTTGTTCCTCTTTCACGCAAAAACTACTGAACGGATTTGGATGAAATTTGGCACATAGATGGTTTATAACCAGGATTAATATATAGGATACTTTTTATCCCGATATTCCCTCGGGATCGAAACTTATGCGGGTGAAACCGCGGGGTGCAGCTAGTATTATATATACTTACACGATAAAATTAAAAACTTGAGCTAACTCGACATAGGAGGTGCAGTAACTGGTACATATATATTGGCTTAATTAGCCTTTCAGTTAACTGCCTGGCATTTTAACTAAGGCCTGAATGATATTCAGCCATTCAATCGAACAGCTAGGCAAATGACTTGGATCGCTAACGTTTTTAACTACTTGCCTAGCCCAGACATTTAAATCGGCGATTGATTGATGGTGATTGACTTAAAGCGGCAGTTGTTTATTATAGTTTTAAAAATATAAAAATTACAAAATGCACGTTTATTAACAGGTATGGCAGTCAAAACTGAGCATTAACTAAATAAACAAATATTTAAATAAAAAAAACATGAAAAATAACTGCCTTGCTTTCTATAAGAGAGAGAGAGAGAGAGAGACAGACAGACAGACAGACAGAGAAACACGCGCACCACGGCTTACAACTATAGCAAAAATTGTCGTTACAACTTTTGGTCTTAATTTTTTCCGTCTAGCCCCTTTCGCAACGCGCGGTAAGGAACTTCGTTCCAAAACTTCGTTCCAATAATAAGTCGGTGAGGAATCTAACTTGGAAGTAGCGCTCGCCGGCCGCTGCGGTAGCACCGCCCGCAGCGCTCGCTTGGCTCGCGCGCGTTTGGTCACATTTCTACTAACCTAAAACCTAACCTATTACCCTTCATCTTACAACCACCAGCATGCATTCAGGGTATTGTTGCGATTGCCGCGCTTCTGTAGTGCCTCGGCAATGTTTGCAGATGCACGCACTGACGGATTTGATGCACTGTGGCGTAAGAAATCTGCCTCGCTACTCCGCAGGCTGCGTGGCAGTCCCAACACTATTCTGCAAGCAAAAGCCGCCCGGGCAGACAGCCCGCTAGTGTGGGCGATTACAAACCGGACCCGCACCCTAATTGCGTAACACACAATCAATCGTAATCTGAATCGTTTTGAAGCGAATTGCTAATCCATTGCTTCATAAGTTCGAAAAATTTGTCTGCTCAACACGTAAATAACGCAATGAATGTTGTTGAACTGTCAAAATGAAACCGATTCCGATTGATTGTGTGTTACGCAATTAGGGTGCAGTTCTGTTTTAGTTATTAAGTACTAACATAGGCTAAGCTATTTTTGTTACTAACACTAATAGACCACTGTAGTCTGATTAAATAAAGATTATTATTATTATTATTATTACCCATTCATATTAGACCATTTCGGCTCGCGCGTGGCTGATCACAGCTCCAACCTTAGCTATGAACTGCCGAACTATTTACCTAACTGCCCATTCCAAAAAAATATGCGTAATGAAAGTAACAGTGCAACAAAAAAAAAACAATTTTTGAAATATTTGTCTGCCAGGGAAATACTTTGTTAATTAAATGGACACGCTATGTTAATTTGCCGTGTTATAACGATTCCATACAACTGTCAAAGACTGACAGTTGCGATTTGGATATACCTATAATAAGTACGGACAATTTATGTTGGTAGTGAATTTGCTTACACAATTAATTTTCCAGACATACGACTCTCATAAAGATACGAAGAAAAACGAAAAAGTAATTAGGTACATTATGATGTAAATACTTATTCGTTTACCTATGGATCCCAGCACGTAGATTCAATACAGAGTTATCAGCATGCCTTTACAGACAGTTTTGAAGGAAGGACTATTACCGGAAAATTTTCTACAAAATGTATTATGTATCTACTCTATCCAGAAATCCAAAATTGTTCTGCAAACTCTTTTTTCTCAAATTCAATTTAGTTGTAAAGTCGCGGACGGCGCCGAGCGGACCTGACCTAGTTTTGTTAGCAAATATTTTGATTTCGCATATTGGACCGTTGGACGCGGTTTTAGGTTTCCTTTCTGCAGAATTTTTAATTTTCATTATGATGCTAGAAGGATAATACGTATACTTCTTTATTATTAACATAGTGTCGCTGATCAGTATGATAAAATATGTACATACTTACGGAATTTAGTTGATACACTAATCTTGATTGATATTTGAATCGTAGTTTTCCCACAAATTAATAATAAAGTTATACTAATAATAAAGCTGACGAGTTTGTTTGAACGCGCTAATCTCTGGAACTACCAGTCGGATTTGAAAAAATATTTTTGCATTTGATAGCCCAATTCTTGAGAAAGGTTTTAGGCCATTAAACATCACGCTACGGAGGAGACTCACACTCCTAGGAGCCGAGCAAAAAGTAAGAAAGAACGCCAAGCGAAAACGAAGTAGTACCGCGGGCATGGGATGCGATGCGACGGGGTGGGTCAGGGGAACTAGAAATTTCACGCGGACGGAGTCGCAGGCAGAAGCTAGTATATTAATAATTCCTTTCTTTATATTAGTAATTTTTTTCCAAGAAACCTAACACTAATTAAATTAACAATATTCAATAAAGACATTTATGTACGGCTCTAGTCTCCTCATTCTACAATCGAAACGTTTTGCCGAAAGCAATCGTTCGATTAAAAAAGCCGGGCCGCCGCCGCCGCCAACGGCTCATTCCCCCGCCGCTGTCACCGTGCCGGACGGACCATGTTGCTACGTTTTAATTAAGGTTTTCGGACTCTGGTTATGTTTTCTGATGATGTAATGTAGTTACTGTTCCGACGTTGCTTTTTGCGAAATTTCGCTTAACGAGGCGATTTTGTTACTACTATTTTGGTAGGGGATTGGAGGCAAATGTACCAATTTATCGTCGGATCGTATCGTTTCTGGATAAATAGACTTTGTCCTCCTTATTACAAAACAAGGTTTTTCTTTAGATCAGGTTTAAAACACCACGCCAGTTATTAAATTAAGAACCTAACTGTTATAGAAATGCAGTTCTTTATACAAAAATGACAACTTCGGTGCTAAGTTGTCATTTTTGTCTAAAGAACTTTATTTAGATCGAAATAAAGTTCGAAATACAAATACCGGCTCAGAGGTTAAGGCTAGAACTAAAGTTAGGTTTCGTTTTGTAATAAGACGGTGTGAGTTTCTCTACTCCGGACTTTAAGGTGGGTGCACATAATTGTGACGTTTCAACTCACTGCAGTGACCTGTCAGAATGTGCGTGGCAAAAATGTTACGAAGTGGACCCACCTTTTACGTTACCAGTTACGTTTCGTTCAGTTCATTGCTTAGGAAATTAGTCAATCAACAATACTTTTTTGTGGGAACTTCAACTAAACTAACGTCTACCTGTTTATTGTTTACAGCTAATATCGCACCCGTCTCCCCCGCTGGCAAAGTCGATAACTCCGCTACGTTGTGCATGTTCGGTGAAATGAATGGCAGTAAGTACCCACATGGTGTAAAAAGTCCCATCACATAGCTGTCAACTACGCAGAAATAATTGCTGGGAAACGACTTTTATTTTTTGCGGTAGTGCGCAATGTAGCGCACGCAAATCATTGTACTTATGGTCGTGGGGGTACTTAAAGTTGTGTATATCATTAAAAACTTGTTTTTTTTTTAAAAAAAAAACGTTAGGAAAATTTGGAATCCAATCCAAAAAAAAAAAAAAAATTACAATGACGGGGAGTACAAGTCACTCTCAGCTTTGTTAAGTGTCTTTTTACACCCGTTATAGCCATGGTTATAGAGTAGTCATCGACAATTTTTATACCTACAGTGTATTTTTTGAGTTTCCGCAATAATTATCCTACGTGAAAGCATGAAATAATTCAGACTTTACGCTATATTTGTTTGCCAGACGTCAAATATTTTTTGCCAATGCGTCAGATATTTTTTATCCCTGAAATAAAATTGAGGTCTGGCAGCACAGGCAACTGAAGGAACACGGGTGGATTTTAGTCAGTAAAGTTCTGACTCCGCGCAGAGCGGAAGAAGTTATTTGATTATATCCAAACAAAAAAAAAGGTTTGGCAGTTTAAAAAAAACTGCAAACAATTCAAAATTATTCCTTGAATAAAGATCCAGCATCTTTTTTCGTTGAAAAAATTTGGCCTAAATCAGGAATACATATAGAATCATACTCCAACTTAAATTGGAATCTAAGTACTTAAACTTAAGTCACAAAGTTGTATCTACATCGGCCTGCACTGACCGTTCTATTTTTTCAGGACCTGGTGAGGTGCTGAACTGCTACGGCGTCGCTGTGACCCAGAACGAAGATGGTTCCCTTGCAGTCTCTGGCGATGAGGTCCAGGCCTCCTCTGTAAGTTTATTTGACAGTTTTTAGAAAAAGAAGTACAACAGTATAGTTACCGGCACGTAAGTTGGCAAAAGATTTTGTAGTGGGGGAAGTTCGCGCATGTTAAAATGAATGAAATTGTGCGTGTGCGAACTTCCCCCACTACAAAATCTTTTGCCAATTTACGTGCCGGTAATTATACAAAGTTATTTTGGCTCGTGGGAATTGAGGAAATTGAGAACTAATGCATCCATCGTGGTTTATCAATACACAATGTCAGTGAGCAGTGAGAGCAGTTGAGGCACTGTGGTTTATGTATATTTATGGACCACGTAATGCTAACTAAGGAAGCAGATAATCAGGACATGTTTTGTTTCAGTTCGACAACGGTGCTCCTCTGGTCAGCAACGGTGCCCAGGTCGCTCTCCTTGTCGGAGCCGGATCTGGATCCGACAAGAAGACCGCGTCAGACAGCGTTGGAGGTGAGTACCAAGCTTTATTCAAGCAAGATACCAAGATTTGATTAAGCACACTAGCCGTCTCATTACAAAACGAGTTCTAATTTTAGTCCAAGCCGATACCTTTGAGTCAGTTATTGTATTTTGAAAGGGCTTTGAAGGTCCTAGAAAGAAGGAAAGCATTTATTGCGTCTCGTACAGAAAGATCACAAACTAAACAAACAGTTATATTAAAAAAAGTAACAAAAGGAAAAATGAAACAAAGTCCTATACATGGCCAGAAGGATCCTATCTCAGAATGGTCCTAGAAGATTTTTTTTTTAAACGACGGCCACGCATCTGACCTATATAAATGGATAGCTGAAATCAATGCAAACAAAAAAAAAACAAGCCCGGTTATCGGAATAAAGAGGATTCAGGAATAACTACCTGTCCGCCATTTTAATTTATGATTTCTGTCCTTTCCTTTCCTTTCTTCAGCCTGGCTGGAGACCTTAATTTATTGAGGCATCCACGAGCAAGCCCGGTAAAGCAGACGACAACCTCATAAGTTGAACTGCAAGATGCCATTCCCAAAAAAAAATAATGCAAACAGAAATCATAAAGTATTCCTGGATCCCCTTTATTCCGATAACCGTACAGTTCTAAATACAAAATTGACTACTTAACCTCGGGTTTGACGTCAGTTTTTCTAATTAGAACATTAACATTGTCGAAATGAAGTTTGAATTTAAAAAAATATGGTTTAAAGTTTTGATCTAAAGAAAAACCTTGTTTTGTAATAAGGCCGAAACAGATATAACAGCATAATATAGGCGGATTAACTGACAACAGACTAGCACATAACATTATAGTTGAGACCATTAAAATGTGTAACTTTGAATGACAAACACTTTCACTCTCAAATTCAGTGCACAACATACCAGTTATATTTCTTAAACCTAAGTTTTATCCATTCCCAGAATTCCTTGCCACCGCCAGCTACATCGACTGGATGGAAAGCGAGACTGGACTCGTCTTGAACCCCGAGGCCGTCCCCGAGGTTCCCCCAGAAGCCGTCCATTTCGTCCAATAAGTCTCATCAACTTCGCAGCTCAAAACTTCTCCAAAACTTGGTCCTTTCGGTTCAAAACTGGTCAGCTTAGAACCGAAAGGAACTAAGCTGGTCTTTTGGTCCAACTTGGGTTCACAAAACTTTGATGTACTTCTTAACACGTTTTAAGCACTTCTTGTCATTGGTTCCCAAAGTTTCGCAACGGGAAAATCGAGCCTTTACATTTCCAAGGGTCTATTCATGCTGGACGGACTGTAATTCGTTTTCCGAGCTATGTAAATTATCGTAATAAATAATTTTACTAATTAAATTGTGTTTGTTTTATTTGTAACACTGTTTGTTTTATTTATCAGAGAGGTGTAATATTTTACCCTGACTAATTAATATAACAGGAAGGAGAAATTTTAGAAAAATCCTTTTTTTTTTGTCGTACACATATTGCCACTGCTGGAACATAGGCCTGCTCTCTGTGAGAGGGAGTGGGCCGTAGTCCATCACTCGGGCGCAGTGCGGGTTGGACAATCATACAGCTGCCTAAATAAACTATTAGGTCATGAACATCTATTCAGTATAAAAGATTCTGAATGATATAAATGCGTACAAGCAGTTATATTATGTAATGCAATGTTTTATGAGTGAATTATAAGCCTTCGTAACGGTTCGACGATACCGTCAGTCGACAAAAAAAATGAGGTTATGGCGAGGCCCCGCCGTTGGCGAATAGCGGATGGTTCCTATTCAATACTTTTAAAAATTAGAATTCTGAAAATACCAAATGTAATTTCATTAAACGTCTTGTTTTATGAGTATCTAAAACTACTTGGCCAGACATACGACAGACGTTGTCCTTCGTCGGGTTTTGTTGACGGAAGAATAATCAAAATTCCGTCGACAAAATCCGTTTCTATGGTGGTCATGCTACGCGTTAAAAATCCCATACATAAAAGTATTTTTAGATTTTCCCGAATTCAAAAAAAACTCTGGAAACTTTCCCAATTTTTCTTTCCATAAAAACCTTATTTGGACTATTACGAACATTATATAACAAAATAACCAAACCGGTCCAGCCGTTCTCAAAAGCGCATCACTGGTCGATTTGGTTATTTGGCATTTCATTTTTATTTATATATATATCATATATACTCGTATAGATGATCTAATCTACAACAATGCTTAGCAAGTAGGTTGAAAATCTCCGTTTCCAACATACCAAACATTGCCTGCTTAGTTTGACAAACATATGTATTTTTTGTCATTCACTTGTACTTTTGGCTTGTGTGGTTGATAAGCGAATTTAGCCGACTTTACACCTATTCTGACGTATAGGACTATAAAAACTGAAACAGGAAACAGTACGGGACTGAGGGTACTTTAGGAAAGAGTGGGAAATTCAAATTGGCACATTAAATTGTAAACCTTTCTTCAAAATCTATACTTACAAATAAATAAAATTGAAGTGTCTATTAGTAATATCAAAATAACAGCTTTTCACTAAATGTATGAAAGAATATACGGTACTTATAACAAAAAAACAATATTTAAAGTATTTGTCTGTCCGTTTGTTCCGGCTAATTTCCTAAACGGCTGGACCGATTTTGATGAAGTGTGGTATGGGGATACTTTGAACCCTGGGGAAGCCCACTTTTTATTGACATACCATGCGAGCGAAGCCGCCTGCGGAAGCTAGCATAAAATAATTGAAAGACCATCTAAACATATTAACCTTTTTGCAAATTCGGTAATCTCTCCGCTCGCTCGCCCGCTTCACGCTGTCAATACCACCCGACCGCACATTCGCGACTATTTGCTTTGGAGTATGCTACTAGCGTCTCGATATAAATCGCTCAGCTATTATGGTAAGATCGCTGGAAGCCATCGATTTCCTCATTGTGCGCGCTTTTACTCACGTAGGCATAAATGATATACTTTTATTGTGAGTTCATTTCCTTGAAAGGAACTTATTGATTTAGTTGCTGCAATCGTGCCGTAGAAAAATGTTATTGGGTTAGAAGATTGGTTTAGACCGCCCCGCTTGCAACTTATTGTTGACTAGCTTCTGCCCGCGACTTCGTCCGCGTAAAGCAACTTTTCTTATTTTTTTTCCGTAAGAACCTTCTATAAAGTATTAGAAAACTTTAAAAAAAAATGGATGAAATCGGTAAAGTCGTTCTCAAGTTATGGCGTGACCAAGGGAAATAGGGATTAATTTTTATGTATATAGATTGGTTTTTGTTTTAGCTATTTTGCATGGCGAGCAGTGGTGGCCCAGTGGTAAAGGCCGCGACTAACGAGTTGTAGGTCGTAGGTTCGAACCCAGACAGTAAATTATTTCACCACCACTGCTCTCAAAATGGTAAAGGAAAACATCGTGAGGAAATCGGCATGTCCTAGAACCATAAATTCAAAGACATGTGACATCTACCAACCTGCATTGGGCCCGCGTGGTGCTGGTGAATTACGTCCCAATGCTTTTCACCTAGAGGAGGCCTGTGTCCCAGTAGTGGGAAAAATTATAGGCTGATTATGATTCTGTATAGTTTGTGCTGATATGTGAGAAGAAGCCTCTCTATAACTTAGTTGGCTGGTTTTCAGAATTAGGCTGCTTTTTGATTACACGATCACTTGAAAGAAATATGACCTAGATAGATAGATAAAAGATAGGATATTATTTATTATGTACACAATCAAAACTACAGACATAAATGTAGAAATTTTACATGTGGTGACACAATGGGCGGTCTTATCGATAACAGCGATTTTTTAAAGACAATCTTTGGGTGGATTAAGGAAGAAGGAGACACAATACTGAAGGTAGTCTGTGGGTGTTCCATTTATATATATGCAATAAATACATACATGATACCTAAAACATATTCTACTTATCTAAAAATATACAATGATAATCATGAAACAAGTGCAAATAATAAAAAAAAGGTGTTTAAGGAGAGAGAAAGTGTTTCGTCGTGTGGCGACCTATTTTGTAGGTTGTATAGACGCCAGCAGGTCAGGCTACCCGAAACTGTCAAATTTTCCCAATCACCCTTGAACCTTAATGTTTTAGTGATAAAGTTGAAAATCTATTAAAGAAATTTGACAGATTGTAGTAGCTTGATGTGCTGGCGTCTGTACATACCTTTAGATTGTTTCTTCTACAGTCAGGAAAATGCAGTCGTAATGCTTGCATAAATTCCTAGTCACAACATCAACAGCCTTGAAACTTTCGTGGTAGACCACACTATAAATTTAAATACAATGTTCTGTGACTTCGTCATTTTTCAATCTGTGGGGCCCAGTGGTTTTGGCCCGAGTTGTTTCGGTCGTGACTGTCGTGAGGTCGAACCCAGGCAGGCATTACCTTTATCTATTTAATTTCATCAGCACTGCTCTCAAAACTTTAAAGGAAAACATCGTGAGGAAACCGGCATCCTAGAACCAACAATTTGAAGACATGTGACATCCAATAGCCCGGGGGCCTAGACAAAATCCCTTTTCTGTAAGCGTCACGTTAACGCCAACGGAAAGATCAAATTGTATGGAGTTGACATTTGCTTACCAGATGTCACGTGACTGCTGCTAAATTGGTAGACAAAGTCATTATTCCTCATACGGAAAGGAACGCCGAAGCGAGCGTTACAGATAAACGACAAAAATGTTCATCAAAATGCAAGTGTCACTTTTGACAAACGCTAAAGATATTTTGACGTTTCCGCAACACGCTCTATTAGCGGGAGAGCCGGGAGGTCGGATGATGTTTTTGTGTATTTAATTCAAATTAATTAGTGAAAATAATGCATACTCGTACTTTGAGATTATTACGGGAAGCTAATAATGAAGCAGCGTTGCAAAGACGTCAAACAATAATAAATCGTCGACATGGAGCAAATTGTGGAGATGTCGGAATTGGATTTTTTTTTATCGTTTTAGGGTTTGATAAACAAAGTTTTTGGCATCTTTCTGATCTCGGATCTTCGGCGTTTAACTTAATTAAAAAGCACCCGGGAAATTAGTTTACAAATCAAGGTTGTCACCATGGCTAAAAATAGAAAAAGAGCATGTAAACATAAAGTTTGCTACTAGCATTCTAATACCCTATCTAAGAAACAAGTATTAAGGTTTAGAATCGGGTTTATTTTTATAGGAATAACAAATGTAATAATAATAATAATAATATCCCTGGACATTTCACACAGCGCCATCTAGTCCCAAGCTAAGCAACCTAATGCTTGTGTTATGGTAACAAGATGGCTGATAAACTACTTATATACATTTTTTTTTTGTAAATACATACATATTATAGATAGAAAAAACACCCAGACTCGGAACAAATACATGTAGGTCATACAAATATTTGTTCCGTGCGGGAATCGAACCCGCGACACGCAGCTCAGCAGTCAATCGCTTAACCACTGCGCCAACCGTGCCGTCAAAAATGTAAGAACCACAATCATATAAGCACACCACTGTGAGGTTGATAATCTCAAGTAGGTCCAATAGAATTAGATATACTCGTACATACACACAGATGACAGTGACAGTGACACTGTTAAACGCAATAGTGTCACTGTGACACTTGCTACACACTATTCCATAGACTAAATCAAGAGTGTTTCGTTTATCGCTGCGGAATGGGCATTCTGCGTTACATGTGTCACTTGTCTACCATTTTCAACACGCTAACGTTAAATCCTTAGCGTGAGCGGAAAACGCTTGGATTTTGTCTAGCCCCCCTGGGCCCGCGTAGTGGATTATAGCCCACTCCCTCTCACAGCGAGGAGGATTGTGTCCCAGCAGTGGTAACAATACAGGCTGATTACGATTATGCAATTTGTGGTCGCGCCCAAGAACATATCTACATCTCTGCCTACCCTGTCTTTGATCGTCCGCGTAATGTGTAGGTATATGCAGGTTTCCGTCTGTGATGTGATATTTGCCTTCCCGAGATCGTTACGTCTAAGATTAGCGAGTATTTCCTTACACAGCAGCCTACCTGTCTTGTTTCCATTCATTTGTGTTAGTACATACCTACTTGGTTAAAAATTTTGGTTATATGAGTGTGATCATCATCTGCCGAACCTTTTCCCAACTATGTATTTTACATGGAGCAACTGCCTTTTTGACCTCCACAACCCAGTTGCTAGGTAATACGATACCCCTTGGTATGTTGTCAGACTAAGGAGTTATGGATGTGCTACTACGTAAACAAATCGATCAACAAACAACTTCGTCACGGTCACAGAAACGACTGAGCCGAGCATTTTCTACCCCAAAACATAAATTAAAAGAAAAACGGACCAACAATCAACCATTTCGTAATTCGTGAATTTACCCTATAATTTCATGCAGCTTTGCCAATGTTTATGTATGATATATATATGTACTCTTTACACACGTTCAGGCTGCATGGAAGCCGGTGCCAGTAAAATAAAAGCGAAAACAACGTAATAACGTCATATAGCATAACATCACACCTGTGTTTCCCGAAGGGATAGACAGAACTGTTAAGTACACATGGTTTACTGGGTAGTGTAATGGTCAGCGAGCCTATAGCCGGTACAATCTAGACTCCGGGTTTCAACCGAGAAATTCCCAATAACCCTTTTCCCTACCTAGGAATCGAACCCCGGACGTCATGCACAGCAGTCGCGCTTCCGACTACTAAGTCACCGAGGCAGTCAAAAGCAAACTTTTTATTCTATGAACGTTTTGTGCGTTATGACGCAAAGGCCAATGATTGATTGAATAATTGGTCACGGCCTGGTTATATGCTCGACTCGTTCGTTCATCCATGACATCACAAGTTCTGGTATAACCGGCGATTCTGGCGGGGCCGGCGACCTGCCATGCGCCCACTGGTCGGCACGTTTTGGCAACATAATTTGTTATTAATGTGCACGTGAATTTGTGCACACAACTGCTTCAATACTTGGTGTAGTATCGGATGCGAAGATGTTTCCTGCGGCGTTCACTGTGTAAAAACCCACCGGATAGATGAGGAAGAGATAGTATCCATCCCTTAGACTTAGACATCTTTTTATTTTTTGTTTAGCCTGTACTGTCCCACCGCTGGGCAAAGGCCTTCCCCAAGTCCTTCCAGGAACTCCTTCCCCGCGCCCGCGCCACCTCGAACCAGATATAAACATCACCTCATCATCGGTTGTTACATCGTGGACCCCGCAGGAAACATCTTTGCGTCCGATATAACATCAAGTACGATACCTGCCAGTTCTTATGTTGAAATATAATTTGTATAAAACTATCCACCTGATAAGATAGCTCTTACTTATCTGGAGGTCATCATCATCTGCCTAGCCTTTTCTCAACTATGTTGGGGTCGGCTTCCAGTCTAACCGGATTCAGCTGAACACCAGTATTTTACATGGAGCGACTGCCTATCTGACCTCCACAACCCAATTACTGAGTAATACGATACCCCTTGGTAAGACTGGTTGACTGGTTCGTTGAGTATGCTCTTGATATAAGTTTACCATTCGCAAAACATACACGCCTTAGTGTTAAGAATATGGCTATCACAAACGATAATTTTATGTTTATGTAAAGTAAGCCTAGATTACCAAACTACCTTACATCTATGAATTCATTACGTCGCCGTCTGCTCAGTATGTAAATAAAATGGATAGCCTGCTCCGAGCTAAAGATCGCACTGCTACAAAAATGTCACCCCACATAAGGCTTACTTTGATTGAAACTTTTATCTTACAATCAAAATCAGCCTATAATGTTCCCACTGCTGGGACACAGGCCTCCTCTCTTTGACAGGGAGTGGGCTGTAATCTACCACGCAGACCCAGTGTGGGCTGGTAGCGGTCACATGTCTTCGAATTGTTGATTCTAGGACATGCCGGTTTCCTCACGATGTTTTCCATCACCGTTCTGAGAGCAGTAGTGATGAAATTATTTACACAAAATAAAGCGCTTGCCCGTGTTCGAACTCGCGACCTACAACTCGTAAGTCGGGGCCGTTACCACTGGGCCGCAGGTGCAAGGTGCACTTGATCGATCGATTGAAACTTTACTCACCTAAAAATCTCTTATCCTTATACGTATCATAGATCCTCGTTGTTATTAGTATTAACTTATTTATTTATTTTATTTTACTTCGATAGTCCTAGTTTTTCATCTGTGACAGCTATGTGACCAGAACCCAGCAATGCATAAATATGTAAGCTGTCACGCCCTTTATGCCTGGAGGCTTTTATTTAGGTAGTAAGTTTTTATTTACTTTTTAATTAATTATTTTTCAGCTTGAGTACGTATAGTTTTTATTATATTTGTTGGTATATTGGCGTGGCTAGCTGACATATTATGGCAAATAATTTAAGTTTCTTGTAATGTTAATTACTGAACATCGGTTCCTAGTATTGTATACATGCAAAGCTATATTCTAACTGAACAGACAGCTGTGCTGCTGGGGAGTTTGTTGCGCCACTTCTTCTTCCCAGCGATAGCACTAGGAAGTGGTGAAGGGCGGGCGTTTTTGGGGGACTATCTTTTGTAATGTTGACGTTCGAAAAGTGCTGATTCTCAGCCTAATTTGAATAAATGACTTTTGATTTTGATTTTCTTGAAGTACATGCCTCCTTGCTCCTTGAACATCCACCACGGACAGGATATGGCCCACTATGGGCCATTCTTCCTGGGGACGAGAAAACTCCTCTCGACGTCCAGTAGTCATGGTCGTAAGTCGCGATGAGCAGGACAACGGCTAAACTCAGGCCACAAGTGAAAATAGACCATAATACCTATCTACTATGGAACCAAGGGTGTAATATCGCAGAAGCCAAGCTGGTAGTTGTTGTAGGGGTCCGTAACTTAACTTCGAGGGTCATATGTTCGATTAATGGAAAGTCGACTGAACGTTTTTTCGAATGGAATTTATTGCGAAACAACCTTTTATCGCCAAACGCTACTTCGACTGAACGATTCATCGAATATTTATTAATCGATGGACTGCTCTTTCGCATGAGTTTTAGTTATTATATAGTTTAATAATTGAAATAAAATTATACAATAAAAAGATTTTTCGTCACATATTATTTCATACCTAATCGAGGAAATCAAACACTTTTAAGATATCGTACGTTCTTCCCGTAGATTTAGAAACATGAAATTTGGTGAAAAAGAAGATAATAAAGCACAAATGAAGGGGCAAATGTTTATTAAAAAAAATACCGTTTACGTTACGATTTTCGCACAAAATTAAGGTAATCAAAAACCTTTTCGGTAGACTAAGGCTCTCTAACGCCCTGAGAACTCCACTATTAATCCAAACATAAAATAATAATCACTAATCATCAAATTTAAACGTTATTTTATTTTTTAAACAGGCAAATGTAAGCCCTCGAGCTCATGACAAGATAAACAGTTTTCCCTACATTTGTGCTTTATTATCTTGTGCAGTAGTTGCCTGTCTGGGTAAACAGACAGACCCGCGACCTACAACTTGTAAGTTGAAGCCGTTATCACTGGGTCACCAGTGCTATCACAATTGTTACGGTGCATATTATGATCACTTCTATGCGATGTATTTGACCCATCTACTGAGATTGTCCAACGTTGCATAGTAAGCCAGTTTGGAAACACAAAAATGCTATAAATAACCACAACCCACTAAATCAACAAGTAATTACATATGGACCTCAAACTTTCTTCCACGTAACTCAACCTTGGCCGACTTGATAAAAAGCGGTATTCAGTTATTGCACTGAACACTTATGGAACTAAATTGCTGGCCGTTACTACGGTTTCATAAGTTTGGCTAGTTTTTAACCTATGTGTTCATGTGACCTCGGGTTGAAATTTGTTGGGAAATTTCGTGTCTTCTGACAATCATTCTTTTTTTGTAAGGAGTGCGTTTATGTCTTTGTAACGTGGGTTGCGGCACGTCGGCATAGTGAATGCTTTAAGACAGGCTGGTCTTCTTTGCCATAATTCATGGTTAATTTTACCTAACTTCGGTCTAATAATATAGAGGAATTTTATTAATGAACAGGGCCTCAAGTCTGCTATTACAATAGTGTCAGAATGGTCGGTCATTGATTTCATAATTGTCAATTTTGACAAGTTTTGTAATCTACTAACATAATGGCGTTATTATGACTTTTCAGTGGTCAACCACTGACACTCCATTGAAAGAAATGGCATAGAATGGTAATCTCGTACATAATGATAAATGAATGACTAACTTACATAAAACACTTGACTTGTATTAAACACTATTATATACTATATGTAAAAATATATAAATGAAATCTGGCATAAATAAAGTAGTGGTACCATTTACAGGCACTTTTGAATTGTCAAAATTAAATAGTCGGTCAGTTAGTCAGAAAGTTGAAGCTAGTATGTTACATGTTGTATGGATAGTTTAACGTTATTTACTAGGGTATCTGAAGAAACTCTGCTATAATAACAACATACAAAAATATTTTTATTTCAACTTAAACATTGTGTCATACATAAGTTGAGGCAACCCCAGTAAGTTACAAAAGTACCTACTTGTTTCGGAGCTGTCTCACTCTTCCCTTAAGTACTGTACTTTATAAAATAATGCACCCTGATGACACCATTGTAATATAAATATCAAGCGCTGTACATGAGCTGTTCTATCCTCTTTGCAAAACGAACAAGATGCAGGAACAACTAGATACGACAAAACAAAAGTGCCCGTTCACCTGTCACTTATAATACTAACATTACACCCGCGCGATGCAGCAATGTCAGCCCCACTTAGAGTTCGGCGACCTTCCAAAACTGGAACTCTTGAAATTTGAGCTCGAGTTTTCGCAGCTCATCTCAAGCCAAAGAAGATCGGATAAACATAAGTAGATTAAACACCAAATGTGGGTTAAGATGCCGCCGACCGGACCTTAGAGGACAGTGATGTAATAAACCTAAAACAACGCAGGGCCGAACTTGGCAATAAAAACATCACACGTACACATGCAAAACGTTTTACTACCGAGAATTTTTACGCCAGATTGACGAAAAATTACTCTGTAACATTTTTGTATCCTAATAAAAAAAAATATTAATCAACAACAAAGATTTTACGAGCAACTAAAGTTGACGTATTTGCATGGATATTACAATGTTCCTTGTTGAGTAAGGAATTTACTTTACGAGTTGAAGTAAGAATATTGTTGGTAAAACATTGTTAAAAACAGATTTTATTTGTAGATCATCGGCTTAGTTCTGATGTACTTTCATTCAGACTGACGGCTAATCAGGTTACATCAGTTTTGTATTTAAGATTTTATTCATTCATTGTAAAGTACAATACAGTCATCGAGTTTTGAGTAGGTACTAGTTCATTATACAACAATTTTAGCACAGTTTCATCTCAACGTATCATGAATGAACGTGTCACATAGACAGCCGCCGAATGCGGCCCTGTTTTAACTTTCTCTCTTACAGCATCACAGATTGCGCATGATTCTTGTTAACGCATTTGGCCACATTGTGCGCGGGCGCTAGCCGCGAGCGCTATGTTTCGCGAACTGAACCATTTTTAAATCATTTTAATTAAAATAAAATAAATTAAAAATGCACAAGTGCGCCCCTGCGTGAGTGTAAGGATTGCAGTTTTAAAATAAATTGTGTGAGTGATATAAATATAAAATGAAGTTTTAAAAATGCTTAAAAAGTTTTGGACACATGTTATTATTTGTGTTACTTTTAGTTGGTTCTGAAAGGGATGATTTTCGGTTGTACCTATTTAGAAAATAGTTTTAAATCTCCAGTGGCTGTTTGTTCAGCTCAAAGTTTTGCAAAAGTCCATTGAATAAATAAATGAAATTGAATTGAAAAATACGCTGTGAAATACTATCCTGTTAGAATCTAGATAGAATTTGATCTATTAGTTTTAAAACTATCACAACATAGGTTTCTATTATAGATTTTTTAAATTAAATTAAAGTTACCATTCCAGGTATTATCAGTTTTACCAAATAATGTCAAAAACATAAACACCAAAATGTTTGGGTTCAAACGTTCATCGGTGCAGCTGGTAGTCTTACTGGCTTGGCTTTTGCGCTATTACACCCTTGGTTCCATAGTATTGTGGTGTATTTTCACTTGTGGACTGAGTTTGGCCGTTGTCTTGGCCATCACGACCTACGACCATGACTACTGGACATCGAGGGGAGTGTTCTCGCCCCCAGGATGGCCCATAGTGGGCCATATCTTGTCCGTGGTGATGTTCAAGGAGCAAGGAGGCATGTGTTTCAAGAGGATCTATGATACGTATAAGGATAAGAGATTTTTAGGTGAGTAAAGTTTTAATTGATCGATCAAGTGCACCTTGCACCTGCGGCCCAGTGGTAACGGCCCCGACTTACGAGTTGTAGGTCGCGGGTTCGAACACAGGCAAGCGCTTTATTTTGTGTAAATAATTTCATCACTACTGCTCTCAAAACGGAGAAGGAAAACGTCGTGAGGAAACCGGCATGTCCTAGAACCAACAATTCGAAGACATGTGACCGCTACCAGCCCACACTGCGTCTGCGTGGTAGATTACAACCCACTCCCTGTCAAAGAGAGGAGGCCTGTGTCCCAGCAGTGGGAACATTATAGGCTGATTTTGATTGTAAGATGAAAGTTTCAATCAAAGTAAGCCTTATGTGGGGTGACATTTTTGTAGCAGTGCGATCTTTAGCTCGGAGCAGGCTATCCGTTTTATTTACATACTGAGCAGACGGCGACGGCGACGCCGACGTAACGAATTCATAGATTTAGGGTTATTTGGTAATCTAGGCTTACTTAACATAAACATAAAATTATCATTTGTGATAGCCATATTCTTAACACTAAGGCGTGTATGTTTTGCGAATGGTAAACTTATATCAAGAGCATACTCAACGAACCAGTCAACCAGTCTTACCAAGGAGTATCGTATTACCCAGTAATTGGGTTGTGGAGGTCAGATAGGCAGTCGCTCCATGTAAAATACTGGTGTTCAGCTGCATCCGGTTAGACTGGAAGCCGATCCCAACATAGTTGGGAAAAGGCTAGGCAGATGATGATGACCTCCAGATAAGTTAGAGCTATCTTATCAGGTGGATAGTTTTATACAAATTATATTTCAACATAAGAACTGGCAGGTATCGTACTTGGTGTTATATCGGATGCAAAGATGTTTCCTGCGGGGTCCACGAAGTAACAACCGATGATGAGGTGATGTTTATATCTGGTTCGAGGTGGCGCGGGCGCGGGGAAGAAGTTCCTGAAAGGGCTTGGGGGAAAGAAAGAAAGAAAAAACAATTATTTAGCACAGACTAAAATACACACAATACACCAGATACATACATCAGATAGCAACTAGTAAAAAAACAAATAGAAAGTATAAAGAGCGATGTAAGAAATTAGCAGGTAAGTGTGCCTCACGGCTGCACCAAAAAGGCCTAGTTCAGCAAAAATGCCAGACAATTGTGCCTGATGCTGGTTTTCAACTGAACCTGATGTGTGAGGCGACGCGCGACGTATGTAAATCAGTTTTACACTGCAACGTGACGTGTGTATGCATGCATACGTGGGGAGGCCTTTGCCCAGCGGTGGGACAGTACAGGCTAAACAAAAAATAAAAAGATGTCTAAGTCTAAGGGATGGATAGTATCTCTTCCTCATCTATCCGGTGGGTTTTTACACAGTGAACGCCGCAGGAAACATCTTTGCATCCGATACTACACCAAGTATTGAAGCAGTTGTGTGCACAAATTCACGTGCACATTAATAACAAATTATGTCGCCAAAACGTGCCGACCAGTGGGCGCATGGCAGGTCGCCGGCCCCGCCGGAATCGCCGGTTATACCAGAACTTGTGATGTCATGGATGAACGAACGAGTCGAGCATATAACCAGGCCGTGACCAATTATTCAATCAATCATTGGCCTTTGCGTCATAACGCACAAAACGTTCATAGAATAAAAAGTTTTCTTTTGACTGCCTCGGTGGTTTAGTAGTCGGAAGCGCCACTACTGTGCATGACGTCCGGGGTTCGATTCCTAGGTGGGGAAAAGGGTTATTGGGTTTTTCCATCGGGATTTTCGCGGTTGAAACCCGGAGTCTAGATTGTACCGGCTATAGGCTCGTTGACCATTACATTACCCAGTAAACCATGTGTACTTAACAGTTCTGTCTATCCCTTCGGGAAACACAGGTGTGATGTTATGCTATATGACGTTATTACGTTGTTTTCGCTTTTATTTTACTGGCACCGGCTTCCATGCAGCCTGAACGTGTGTAAAGAGTATCATATCATACATAAACATTGGCAAAGCTGCATGAAATTCTAGAGTGAATTCACGAATTACGAAATTGTTGACTATTGGTTCGTTTTGCTTATAATTTATGTTTTGGGGTAGAGAATGTTCGGCTCAGTCGTTTCTGTGACCGTGACGAAGTTGTTTGTTGATCGATTTTTTCACAACGTAAAGCCTGAAATACCTACGCATGCTAAGTAGTAATAGCAACGAAAGTATATTAATTGAGAGCAGTACTGTTAGTAGTACATTATAACCAATACATCTTGAAGCTACGAGTATTTTCGAGCCGTTTAGGGTTGAAACCCTCGGACCGCGGGGTCCGCTCATGGCTTTTTCAATGCAATCTCCAAACGGTTGACTCTACCCGTGACCAAATGCGAGGATAAGTATTGCCATACAACGTGGTAATGCCGCCAGTCTCTTGGGTACATTACCTGTCAACAGCGATGCGGAGGAATATTTCGAGGCCATATTTTAATTTGTTTGTTAGTTACTTGGAACTTAGAAAAGGAGCATGCTACGTACTAGCAAACAAAGGTGCTTTTTGATAGCAATTCTATGTACTTCAGCCATAATAATAAAATGGCCTTGATTCGTCAATAGAAGGTGAATAGGGATGCAGGGGTGAATCGGGACGAAACTTTAAAATGGATTTGTACTTTAAAATAATATAGTTTGTTGCTAACAAGGATACTTAATCTTAAATTAAAAAGCTGTTAACCCATTATAGTATTTTCTGGCAATGAACTACTATTTCAACGTTAAAACCCATTTTGGAGTTTCGTCCCGATTCACCCCGTTTTACGGTACCAATAATCAAGCTGATGGGTTTGTTCGTTTGAACGCGCTATTCTCTGGCACTGGTGTCCTGCCTTTTCGCAGAAAATTGTTTGCCAGATTATCACTTGCCAACCAACGTTTCGCCGATGTTTCACTTTGACAACTAACGATTAGCAAATTTTTGTATGACAACGTTTCATTTGGTAGAGGGGCCCGTGGCTAAATAATAACAGCCGCACAGGTCGATCGGTCAGGTTAAGCTACGCTTGCCGCGGTTGGCCTGTGGATGGGTGACCATCTTTACATACCGAGACCCCTCCGTGCCTCGGAAAGCACGTTAAGTCGTTGGTCCCGGCTGTCATTCGTGGATCTTTGACATTCGTTACGGGTAGTCAGAAGCCCGAAAGTCTGACAACCAGTCTTACCAAGGGGTATCGTATTACCCAGTAACTGGGTTGTGGAGGTCAGATAGGCAGTCGCTCCATGTAAAATACTGGTATTCAGCTGCATCCGGTTAGACTGGACGCCGACCCCAACATAGTTGGGAAAAGGCTAGGCAGATGATGATTGAATAGAGATATTCACAGTGGCAGGGACATCGACGCGCAACCTGTTATCATGGATTCTGAAACGCCCGAGTTGAAATTTTTCCCTCTGAGTATGTAGCTTTGTGTTCAAGAATTCTGTTGATTCTTTCTTCTTTGTCCAAGTACTTTTTTTTCTTTGGTTCTGGTGGGGCACCGGTTAATATATTATCTATTTCCCCTTCGTTGGCAATGGTATCCTTCATTAATTCTTTTATCAATTCATATACACCTGGGTGTCTTTTATCAATGCTATTGTTGATTTTGTTATGCCAGCCTTCGGCCGAGTTCTGTGTTCGTGGTATATTCATTTTATTTGTTTCATGACAGCTCCAAAAACTAGGCTGATATTTAGGTTGTGCGATAGAAGTTCCGTGTACAGACGCCAGCACATCAAGCTACCCGAAACTGTCAAATTTTCCCAATCAACTTTGAACCTAATCCTTTAGCGATAAAGTTGAAAATCTATTAAAGAAATTTGACAGATTGTAGTAGCTTGATGTGCTGGCGTCTGTACATAATTCTTCTCGAACCAATGAGCTAATTGTTGCCAATCTGGATCTTTAAAACGTTTTTGGATGCTGTTGAAATATGCGTATATTTCAGATTCCTCAAGAAAAAACTGAGTGCTAACAAACACTTTACCTCTTTATTAAACTGTATGTGGCTTGCGTATCTTTTGGCGAAACCCTGGTTTTGAACTTGCCTAAAACAAATAAGTTTTTTTTAAATAAGTATACAACAGAAGTTTAAGGTTACGATAGGTTAGGTTGCATTGTCGAGGCGGGGGGGCTCAGTAGCCGTGGCGAGCTGGGCCACGGTGAAGCTAAGAGGAACCCCAGCGGGGGCCGCTCGTCAAGGCTTTGCGGCTTAGCCAATGACGTAGCGGCCGTAGGGTAGGTTGCGGTGCCGCTTGGGCGACATCGCAGCCTACCTGAGGCGGGCCGCGGTGTCCCCCGTGAGGGAGACATCGCGGCTGAGGATTGGAGGCCGCGGCGGGAGAGGAGTGTCGGTGTTTCGTTGCCGCTCTCCCTACCTTCCGCGGCCTTGACGGGGCCGCCACCGTTAGATGGCGGACGCGGTGGGGCCGCAGGGGAAGAGGAGTGTCGGTGTTTCGTTGCCGCTCTCCCTATCCTCTGCGGCCGTAGCTCCCCCAACCTGGGGGGGCATGCGGGGCTCGCCTTTTAGGCGGGCGTGGAGGCCAGCAGGCAACGGGTGCGGGGGCTCCGTTGCCTGTTTTGCACAGGCCTCCACCTTGTGGGACGGGAATGGCCAGGTGTTCCCGGCCATTCCCGTAGCCCCCCAACCTGGGGGGCATGTGGGGCCCGCCATACCATCTTGGCGGGCATGCGTCGGGAGGGCTGTGGATGTAAAGGCTATGCCGGATTCCCATGGCCCTCCCATCACGGCGACGCGGGAACACCGCTGAGTTTTAGTGGGTATACTGTCATTCCGACAGGGAGTCCCACATACCCCGTCTCGTCCCCCGGGAGGCGGGGATGCATAAAGCATTTCTCAGCGACGAAAAAAAAAAAAAAGGTTCCCTCCGGTCCCGCCCGGTGGGTTCCCGCATTGTCGAGGCGGGGGGGCTCAGTAGCCGTGGTATGAGGGTACCACGGTGAAGCTAAGAGGAACCCCAGCGGGGGCCGCTCGTCAGGGCTTGGCGGAGAAGCCGACGACGTAGCGGCCGTAGGGTAGGTTGCGGTGCCGCTTGGGCGACATCGCAGCCTACCTGAGGCGGGCCGCGGTGTCCCCCGTGAGGGAGACATCGCGGCTGAGGATTGGAGGCCGCGGCGGGAGAGGAGTGTCGGTGTTACGTTGCCGCTCTCCCTACCTTCCGCGGCCTTGACGGGGCCGCCACCGTTGGATGGCGGACGCGGTGGGGCCGCAGGGGAAGAGGAGTGTCGGTGTTTCGTTGCCGCTCTCCCTATCCTCTGCGGCCGTAGCTCCCCCAACGTGGGGGGGCATGCGGGGCCTGCCTCTTAGGCGGGCGTGGAGGCCAGCAGGCCAGCGGGTGCGGGGGCACCGTTGCCTGTATTGCACAGGCCTCCACCAGTGTGGGACGGGAATGGCCAGGTGTTCTCGGCCATTCCCGTAGCCCCCCAACCTGGGGGGCATGTGGGGCCCGCCATACCATCTTGGTGGGCATGCGCCGGGAAGGCTGTGGAAGTAAAGGCTATGCCGGTTTCCCATGGCCCTCCCATCACGGCGACGCGGGAACACCGCTGAGTTTTAGTGGGTATACTGTCATTCCGACAGGGAGTCCCACATACCCCGTCTCGTCCCCCGGGAGGCGGGGATGCATAAAGCATTTCTCAGCGACAAAAAAAAAAAGGTTCCCCCCCGGTGGGTTCCCGCATTGTCGAGGCGGGGGGGCTCAGTAGCCGTGGCGAGCTGGGCCACGGTGAAGCTAAGAGGAACCCCAGCGGGGGCCGCTCGTCCGGGCTGTGCGGTTTAGCCCGACGTAGCGGCCCACGGGTAGGTTGCGGTGCGGCTTGCGCGACATCGTGACCTACCTGAGGCGGGCCGCGATGTCCCCCGTGAGGGAGACATTGCGGCTGAGGATAGAGGCCGCGGCGGGAGAGGCTCTCCCTTCTTCCGCGGCCTTGACGGGGCCGCCACCGTATGGCGGACGCGGCGGGGCCGCAGGGGAAGAGGAGTGTCGGTGTTTCGTTGCCGCTCTCCCTATCCTCTGCGGCCGTAGCTCCCCCAACCTGGGGGGGCATGCGGGGCCTGCCTCTTAGGCGGGCGTGGAGGCCAGCAGGCCAGCGGGTGCGGGGGCACCGTTGCCTGTATTGCACAGGCCTCCACCAGTGTGGGACGGGAATGGCCAGGTGTTCTCGGTCATTCCCGTAGCCCCCCAACCTGGGGGGCATGTGGGGCCCCCCATACCATCTTGGCGGGCATGCGTCGGGAGGGCTGTGGATGTAAAGGCTATGCCGGATTCCCATGGCCCTCCCATCACGGCGACGCGGGAACACCGCTGAGTTTTAGTGGGTATACTGTCATTCCGACAGGGAGTCCCACATACCCCGTCTCGTCCCCCGGGAAGCGGGGATGCATAAAGCATTTCTCAGCGACAAAAAAAAAAAAAAAGTTTAGGTTAGGTTAGAGTATGACAAACAACGCACGAGCCGAGCGAGCAAAGCGAGCGTGCCGCGGCAGCGGCCGGCGATGTGCCAAAAGCGAATCGCTTTTGTAAAAAAAAAAAAAATAACAATAACTACCTGTATATTCCACAACTAATGATGTAAACACTTATCGTCAATGAGTCAATTTATTCGTACTTACCTACACTGTCATAAAAATAAGTTGCGCTTACCCACATAATATTACATAATTATTAAACGAAACCCAACTAGATTTGGTAAACAATAAACAACTAAATGAATATTATGCAGACTAAAACATTCTGCTACTTAAAAGTTGTCATTTTAAAAAGTGTCATTACGAAAAGCAGACCAAATGTACATACAGTTGGTAACTGTGACGTTGGGAAATAAAACAAAATTATGTGATAAGTTGGCAAATGATTATTCAGTGAAATAAAATTCTGCGAAATGTTGGTTGGCAAGTGAAAATCTGGCAAACAATTTTCGGCGAAAAGGCAGAGAACCCTCTGGCAGTACAGGTCAGGGGGCAATTCTCGTAATTTTAAGAACGTTCACAGTCTGATCTCAGTCTCAATCTGTCAAAAATACTTCCAATTTCCCTACATTTTGACAAGTTTTTGACATTTGTTTTTTGCCGAGATGAGACTGCGACTAGATTTTGAACGTTTTAAATTACGAGCCTTCAGATTTGGAAAAATCTTTTTGCATTTGGTAGCCCAATTCTTGAGGAAGTCTATAGGTTAGGCTTTTTAACATCACGCTATAACCTTTAGGAGCCGAGCAAAAAGAAGAAAAAATCAGAAAGGACGCTAAGCGAAAACGAAGTGATAGCGCGGGCGGGCGATTCGATGCGATGGGGGGGGGGGGGGGGGGGTAACAAGAAATTTCACGCGCACGATCAGAAGCTAGTACTTTTTAAAGCAAATTCATAACACAATTCCAGGCTGCCACCAGTTCTACCAGCGCACCCTGGTCGTCCGAGACCCCGAGCTGATCCGAAGAGTGTGCGTCAACGACTTCCAGCATTTCACAGACCGAGGGTTCTTCTTCAATAAAGACGTAGATCCCCTGGCAGGCTCCGTGCTGTTCTTGAGGGGGAACGAGTGGAAGCGGCTCAGGGCGAAGATATCGCCGATTTTTTCGTAAGTTTGATTTTAATTTTGGTCTTTGAAGAATCGCTAAGAGCCAAGCCATATTGCATCATGTTGTCCAACGATCCTATTCTAGAATAGTGTGTAAATGCACTGAAGACCGTGCATTTCGTAAAAAAACGCCGAACAGGGGTTTTTGCGAAGTTTCCACTGGGTGGGATAGACTTGTTGAAGGTCCTTCGAAATATTACATGAATTTGAACGATGTACTTATTTAGGCTTATCGTTAATAGAAGTATTTGACCGACATCAAATAGAAGAGGTCATTGTGGCCACAGTGTTAAATAGGCTTAGTGTAAATAAATTAAAAGTTAGTCAATTGTGTAAGTAAAGCATTCTTGCATATCCGTTTATTACTCTGTGACCCCATTTTTCATACAGTTGCTGAGTTGCACATCTGCAGTGATTATTTTCTCTTTTTCAGGCCTAACAAACTCCGAGGAATGTTTCCCCTCATAGAAAACACAGCAGGAGAATTCGTCACTCGAGTCCAAGATTTGCTGACACAGCCTAAATGTGCACCGAACCAAAACGGCAACATAAAATCAGATGGACAATCAAATGGTGTTGGATCCAGTTTTTCTGTGGTGGATTCGGAGAAGCTAGTGGGTGGTTATACAGCTGATGCTATAGTGCCCTGTGCTTTTGGCCTGAAGAGTGGAGTCATGTATAATGTCGATGATCCCTTTGCTGTGGCTTTGCACGCGTTCTACGAAATGTCGCTGTACAATATTTTTGAGAAGTAAGTTGATTCATAAAAATGTACGAATTTTTGTAGGGTTCCAATTTTACGGGTTCAATTACTGGGGAATTTTGCAATTGAAAAAGATTGAAAACCGCAATTAAATACCTTACTGGGAAAGGTGAAAAATATCATTTTAAAAGCGAAATGATATGAAAGTGTTTATTCTGTAAATAGCACATCGGAATCACTTTTACACGTCATATTATAAAAAAAAAATAAGCTAGATGGAGTCAACATTTCCTATCTGACTATTCCTGAGAAGAAAGGGCGAAACAAACACAACTCAAAGTCTCTTTTAAGCTCCAGACATAATGATGGTCTGATTATGTGAGGACCATGTAGATTAGTAGTAATTCTAAATTTTATAAAAATAGTATTGAAGTAGTTTGAGGGGAGTTTTTTTTTTTAAATTTGGTAGTAACGTGTCGTTAAGTGATTTTTTTAGTTGTTTTGTTTTATTTTCTTTTTTATGCATTCAATCTGGGAAGTCCAAAGCAGGATTTTCTTGTATTAGTCAATCCAGGAAAACGGTGTTTTTGCTCCATTTAAAATACTGATATTCAGCTGCATTTGCTGCAGCTGCGGTTTGACTGGAAGCCGACCCCTACATAGTTGGGAAAAGGCTAGGCAGGTGACGATGATGACATAATCTTGGTCAGATTATGTGAGGACAATGTAGATTAGTAGTAATTCAAAATGCAATAAAAAAAAACGGGTTGCACTCCGGGAGTGCTGGCAGAAGTGAAAACTTGAATATTAACGTTGTAAATTTTTGCCGTCACGTGTCCTGACGCGAGCTCCGTCTTACGAATTTTCGACCAGGTCACGTGTCCTGACGTGAGCTCCGTCTTGCGAATTTTCGATCAGGTTACGTGTCCTGACGTGAGTTTAACAAGTTTTCACTTCAAAAAGTTTGACGAAAGTTTTTCCAATAATTTGGTATGCTAAAAACGATGAGAATGTTGCACAAGGTAGAAACGTGTTTTTCAGTGGTTATTGAGAAGTATTTGGCCATTTTCCTCAAGATACAAACGTGATTCGGTATTAATTAAAGTTGTTTATTTTATTTTCCTTTTAATTTATTCAATCTGGGAAGACCATGGCAGGATCTTCTTGTATTAGTCATTCAAGGAAAACAGTGGCCTTCCTTCCATGACAAAGACAAAGACATTTATTCATCGGATATGGGTACAAAGTTGGTAGCGTAAAAGCTGCCAGTCGGCACATTTCTTTCCTAAATCTTCAGCAATCATCGTCATATTTCAGCTAATTTACACAAAATCTTAATGAACTATGCATCTAAACGTTCCTCATGAATCACTTCGTCTATTCCTTATCCTTTTTGGTAGTTTTTGTACCGGTTCCAAGCCCTGCCTACCGCTGCAGCGGTCTAATAATTTGCACTAAGAAGTACTCCAAAAATGTTTGGTCTAAACTTTTAATTGACACTACATACTAACCAAGTCTCTTAATCTCGACAGTCATACAATTTATTCATCACGCGCCCTGCTAGTGTATAACTTTCAAACAACCATTAATAAATAAGATATTGATTTCTAACTTTCACAGTTTGAGGTAAGCCAATCACTCATATTTGGGTTAAGTATCCGATTGCGTAGAAGAAAACTTCTTAACTTAATCTGGAAATTACTTTGTGAATATTAAAAAGTTGTTCAAAAGAACTTAGCTACATAATTTGTTCTAATTTGGCTTGAATTTATTATAGTCTCTAAAGCCTATCTGTTTTAGTTTTGTTAAGTGAATTGGTCGGAGTCAAAGTTAGCTTGTTAATCGATGAGCAAATTGGTGTGTCAGATATCAAAGGCGAAAAGTTAGGTATTTGCGTTGCGGTTGATAAATGAGCCTATGAAATACATTTGTGTTCGAAGCTTTTTTCATCAAGCTTTTGTGTGTATTCTTTTTTGTTTCACTACGCTAATAAGAAAATGTACGTATAAAATTATAAAATGAATTAACTTATTGCAAAACGGTACATTTTGTTTTTTTTTAATGGAGGGCTCCCACAAGCAACTTTTATCTTCGCAACTAATTTTTCTCTCACATCAAGTCTACGGGTTTGTATGAATGTGCGCGCATCTAACGACGCGACAGCTAGGAGAACGACGGGATATCAACCAAGTGCGGATGGGTAACTTGCAGTACGTCGTACGTCCGGTAGTAAAAGGGCGATGGTGGGTTCAGGTCATGGAGCACATGCGGACACTCTCCGAAGTACAGCCTGAAGACCGACAGGCGAGCAACATTACGCCGCCCATCTTCATTTTCTGGGGTGACATGTGACATCTATTGCCGGAATGTTTTGAAGAGTGATCATTTATGCTAACACGATTTTTTTTTATAATTCAAATACTTGGGTACTATTCATTTCACTCTGCTCTATATTTTTGTTTCTTTTTTCAGAACGATGCGTCAATTCTGGCCAGCTTTTGTATTGTTCTTCAGAATGAGAATCATACCTAAGAAAACGCACGATTTCTTCTACAACATCGTGACTACCGTGCTGAGGGCGAGAGAGAATGGTAATGTATCTTGTTATTATATAACATAAATATCCCACCTGTATCCTTGATGGGTTAGGCAGAGCTGTACCAATAGTAACACCCACAAATTCACAGTCAAAGTATTTATCTCAAACAGGCACATAAAAAGCACTTTACTTTTGAGCGTCATAATGTACAAATGCCAGCACATCAAGCTACCCGAAACTGTCAAATTTTCCCAATCAACCTTGCTTTAGCGTAAAAGTTGAAATCTACTAAAGAGATTTGACATATTGTAGTACCATGAATTGCTGGCGTCTGTATGTACAGACGCCAGCACATCAAGCTACTACAATCTGTCAAATTTCTTTAATAGATTTTTAACTTGGTTCAAGTTTGATTGGGAAAACTTGACAGTTTCGGGTAGCTTGACCTGCTGGCGTCTGTACAATAAAAAATAATTGGTTCTAGTGACCCCTCCAAAAGGTAGTTTTCGTATGGAGAAGATTATGCAAGAAACTACACCGTTACTCTTTTTAAAAGGTTTTTACAATATTTTCTATACATTAATTATATGTGAAGACGATGCACCTAGAATGTAATTACTGTACCACAATAAGTAAAACAAATTGAATAATAATTAAAATTGAAGCCATGGCAGATAAATTAAATATGTGATAGGTACAATGGTGCTCACATATTTGCAAAAATTGTAAAATTAGACGATTTTCATTAAAAAAGTGTCCATGTAGGTTTATGTAAAATGACGACTTGAATTTAAAGAAAGTCAAAAAAGATATTTATAGACATATGGCTGTTTAGTCAGATAATCAGCCAGGACAAGGCGCTTTCATTTTTATTTATCCTCAAAAATCAAAGTGACACTTCGTCGCATTGACATTATGAACTCTGAAGACGCAGTGACTGCAGTCGAAAGGGCTGTGGTAACCAGGCAAGATCGGAAGATTCTTCATTTTCAATGAAGGAGTGGTAATTACGAGTACCCTTTCCTAAGCGAAACATTACTGTTTTCCGTCATCCACGCGAACGAAGTTGCGGGCAGAGCTAGTGTAAAAAATCTATATATATTTTTTTTGATTTTGCAATCTGCCGGGTACAAATTTAGACTCCGGACTGCTACTGAGAAGCTAACTTGTATTTACTACTCTTTTTATCTACTTACTCGATGTTTGTTGATTTTCCCAATGATTTCCCTAAGGGAGGAAGGGAGATGAAACAGCAAATAGTTTTGGATAAAACCTAAAAGTTGATATTGAAACTTACCTAGTATTTTTTGAGTTATTGCTAGTGTGTTATTTGAAGAATACATTGGGGTATAGAATCAAGAGAGATATTGATCTGTTTCTTTATCAGACCAAGTTTATATATACCTACTCGTAGAAGAGATATATTATATTGAGTCATTAAAAATTGCTAGTGGGGCTTGTGGCTAAATAATAATAGCCGCACAGTTCGATCGATCGATCAGGTTAAGCAACGCTTGCCGCGGTTGGTCCATGGATGATTAACCATTTGTACATACCGATACCATTCCGGACCTCGGAAAGCACGTTAAGCGGTTGGTCCCGGCTGATATTCGTGGATCTTTGACATTCGTTACAGGTCGTCAGAAGCCCGAAAGTTTGATAACCAGTCTTACCAAGGGGTATCGTGTTACCCAGAAACTGGGTTGTGGAGGTCAGATAGGCAGTCGCTCCGTGTAAAATGCATTCAGCTGCATCCGGTTAGACTGGAAGCCTACCCTAAAATGGTTAGGAAAAGGCTAGCCAGATGATGAAATGGCAAATGTGAATAGAAAGTGTTTATTTTTATAGCTAAACGGATACGCAGCGGAAAATGCACATGTCACAATATCTCCTATAATTCAAATTTTATGTATGTTTCAAAATGACGTTATTTCAAGTTAAACCAATATCAACTTTTTTTCAATAGTAATTAAGTTGATTTAAGAGTGACTAGCACTATTGAAAAAGTTATAAAAATGTTTAAAGTTGTAGCGTAACCTGAACTTTATTGTAAAGGAATTAACGTTATTTTTCCATATAAACTCATATTTGTTTACATTTTTGGCGAATATGTCGCGATTCAAATTTAGATGTGTTAGTGGCCGTATTACGTTACGCACAATCGATAAATTGCTAATGTTAAATTTTCAGGCGTTCAGGAAAAGCGTGGGGATTTCATTGACATGATGATGGCACTGAGGACTGATGAGACCAACAATAACTGTAAGAAGGACCTTGAAGATGTTGAAATCAGTAAGTTTTGACGATTGTTTTTATCATTAGTATAGTTTAACGGGCTGTTGTCCGCTGCTCCACAAGTCCAAGCACGTATTTTACGTACTGCTTGAATTAACATAGATCAGCCTATAATGTTTTTAACTACAAGCCACAGGCGTCCTCTTTTTTGGTGCGGGTGTGAGGGAAATGCGGGTTGGTAGATGTCACATGTCTTCGAACTTTTGGTTCTAGGACATACCAGTTTCCTCACGATGTTTTCCTTGACTTGAAAGAAAGAAAGAAAGTACATTTATTTATCACAGACTAAAAGACATACCATACACCACCAGGTACATACATACATCAGATAGCAACAATTACAAAATGTAACGCGGCTGACTGAGTTCGAACCCATGACCTCTAACTTGTAAGTCGGGGGTCGTTACCACTGGGCCATCATTGCTCAGTTTTTATTATTATTTTCTATTTAGTTAATAATTTAGCTCAGTTTTCTTTTCACAAACAACGGTCATTTTCATCAGGCGATTTTTCAGTCATATTAAAAAGCAAAAAGCCTTGATTGTTACAGTTGGTACCTTCTCAAAAAAAAAAAAAATTTGTTTCATTTTCAAAAAAAAATTAAGGATTAAAGAAAAATGGCGTCCACAGTCAAGCACGAACTCATTACAAGTTTTATCTTTAACGGGTTAACTTTAAGATAACGTAATTAATGTGGTCGCATTAACTTTTGATATTAGGGCGACTCCAATATTGCTGAACTCCTTAACTTTTACTTAGTTCGGTTCGTAATTTTAAGTTTTCGAATAATTATCGATCTGTTTAGTTTGTTTGCGAGGGTACTTTAACTCAGTTTTACTCAGAATAATTTATGAAAGGAATGAGTTCAATTTAAAATGTGTTTTGGGTAACTTGTTTCGACATGTTTATTTAAAGGGGGTAAGGGTTTAGAGAAGTAATATAAAACAGAAATGGGCAAAAGACTGATATTTGTTATTGTTTGGCGGCAGTCTTCTCAACTTAGCAAAATGACATGCCCTAGCTAGAGCATTTTTACCAACAGTAATCACTTCAAGGATTTCATTTCTAAATACACTAGAAACAATCTCAAAGCATTTACTTCAATGAAACCAATTAGTGAGCAGTGTTGGCCCAGTGGTAACGGCCACGATTTACGAGTGTAGGTCATAGGTTCGAACCCAGACAGGCGCTTTACTTTGTGTAGATTATTTCGTCACCACTGCTTTCAAAACGGTGAAGGAAAACATCATGAGAAAACCGGAATTTCCTAGAACCAAAAAATCGAAGACATGTGAAATTACAAACCGGCACTGGGCCCGCGTGGTGGATTATGGACCACTCCATCTCACCCAGAGGAAGCCTGTGTCCCAGCAGTGGGATCATTATAGGCTGATTATGATAAACCAATAACAGTCAATTTTGAGTTGTCAAGGAGTTGGGCGAGATGAAGCTCTAAAGTGCAGTAGGTTCCTATGAAGAAGGACGCACAACAAACTCCATGGAAACAAAGAAAGAAAAAACATTTTGTTAGCATAGACTCAGCAAAGACAAACATAGATAAAAACAAATATAAAAAATCTAATAAAAAACAGTAAGGCCCGATGTAAGAAATTGGCAGGAAAGTGTGCCCAACGGCTGCGCCAAAAAGGCCCGGTTCAGCAAAAATGCCAGACAACTAGTGCCTGACGCTGGTCTTCAACTGGACCTGATGGACGCTTTTCTAAATCAAAATATAATTTACTAGTTTAATAATAATCTCAACTTCCATCCATAGCTGACATGGTAATCTCAGCAAACGCGTTCATAATTTTCCTGGGCGGTTTCGAGACCACCTCCTCAACCCTCGCGTTCCTGTTCCTGGAGCTGGCAGCCAACCAGCAGGTCCAGGAGAAGATGAGAAGTGAGATCCTGGAGGTTCTGAACCGACACGACGGGAAGATCACCTATGAGCTGCTGCAGGAACTGGTTTATATGGAGATGGTGATTCAGGGTATGATGTTGTTAATTATTTTTTAAACTAGATGGAGGTGCTTTCATTCATTGTCTTCTTTAGAGCTCTACCGTCCGTTTTCGGTAATACTAAGCGACATTTATAGGTGCGCTGTAAGATTTTCAACTTTCGGCACTAAGCCAAACGTTGATAATCCAACAGCGGGCTATTGTTTAGGCCAGGGAGGGGCAACCTTTGGAAAGTTGCGGGCCAAACCATAGATCTAATGCAGTTAAGGGACATAGGTACATAAGAGATAGATAAGAGACGAGTGAGTTGCGATAAAATTGTGACTTACAACATTTTGTTATACATTGCTTGCAGGCACCGCAATCTTATATGAAAAAGGTAAGCAAAACAAGCAGTGGATAACATCTATCATGAAAGTATTATCTATCATATATATTTTCGAGTTAGGTTTGAAACTACCGGAAAAAATGCTAGTCTTACTTTTTCATTGGCGTGAACTGAGAATTAATATCCTGTTTTCACGCGCGATTTGGAAATGCTTTGCGGGCCGGATCAAAACGCGGATCGGGCCGGGCGTTGCTTATATATGGTTTAGGCATTCATTTAGTTGTCGCTTAGTCTTAGTGAAGCAGGCATAACTTAGTTTCAGTCTTGTTCAAGGCCGAGATTGATAAACGTTACTTAGCACGTTCTTTAGCTAAGCGTCATCCCTGCCACTGTCGCACAACTATCAAACTATGTATGTACATACAATTGCAAGATGGAGACAGTAACATGTCAGTTAAAACACGTGCTACGTAACGTTTATAAATCTCGAACTTCGACATGAGTAAAAACCGTAGACTTTGGTCTATGATATTATTATGTGAAATAAGAGGCGTGAAGGAATTGGAATTGAGAAGGCCGTATAATCTGGCAATGATGGCGGAACATGTAGCTGAGGGCCCTGTGGCGGCATCTACTTCGCCACATGCAAAATTACGCATCATACTGACGTCACGCAAATCCTGCATCGCGGAAGTAGAGTTTACCGTGCGACTAGCAACAGAATATACAACTTCCCGGCATCAATCGTCAGGCAGTTATCGACCAGACGCAGTACCGTTCTGGTCGGAGGATCCCGTCTTTTATCTGTCTATGGAGGATGAGTGAACTTTACACCCTGTTCCTCATACCTCTAAAGCCCTATAAGTTTCTTATTAGACCCGTGTAGACTTACTCTGCTAACTTTTTGATTGATGACTGTTTCATTTGCATTTTGGACCTTAGGAAATTGGTATTTCAGTAAATAATTGCGTGATATATAATTTATGTGCTAGCTATTTTCCACAGCTCTTCAAGTGTATAAATAATTAGTTTGAACGCCACAGCACATTCAGCACAGTGACCCCAATTGGTTAGTTACTTGTAACCAGAAAAGTTTCTAGTAATGAGTTTTTACTTCCCCCTCGAGGAATGGACTGGTTCGGATTAAAGGGATTGTGTCCGTTACACTGGCTGAAACTATACTGAACAGTCTCGGAACTGTACTGTACAGAGATTAGTTAACAGGTGTGAATTTAACTTATTTGAATTTTAATGGGCCTGGGGCCTGGAGTTCTAAAATACAGGCCTAGGCTTAGTTTAGTCTCCAGAGGGGTAATTCTCGTAATTTTAAGATCGTTCACAGTCTGATCTCAGTCTCAATTTTATGTCAAAAATACCTCTAACTTCCCTACATTTTGACACGTACCTATTTGACATTTGCTTGTCGCCGAGATGAGACTGCGACTAGATTTTGAACATTTTAAATTACGAGAATTGGCCTTCTGATCTCCCACAAATTACAATATTTTGTCGAAGTACCTGTCAACTTATTTAATAATGTAATTTGTGGAGATAAATAAACATTTTTATTTTTTATTGAATAGAGATATTCAATAAAAATCGAGACCCCTCCGTGCCTCGGAAAGCACGTTAAGCCGTTGCCGTTGGTCTCGGCTGTCATTCGTGGATCTTTGACAGTCGTTACGGGTAGTCTAAAGCCCGAAAGTCTGACAACCAGTCTCACCAAGGGGTATCGTATTACCCAGTAATTGGGTTGTGGAGGTCAGATAGGCAGTCGCTCCATGTAAAATACTGGTATTCAGCTGCATCCGGTTAGACTGGAAGCCGACCCCAACATAGTTGGGAAAAGGCTAGGCAGATGATGATTGAATAGAGATATTCACAGTGGCAGGGACATCGACGCGCAACCTGTTATCATGGATTCTGAAACACCCGAGTTGAAATTTTTCGTCGATTATTAAAGAAAATATAGTTGTTCTATACATTTTGACCGCGTAGTTAAGGCAGTTTTCTATGCAACAGCAGATTTTTTTTTTCGATAACCGACCACCTTGGCTAGTTTATCATGTGCTGAATTTTTGGTTACAGTGTCTGCGTCAATGTCCCTGCCACCACCCTGTGTAAGAAATCTGTGGTTTATTTTGTAATAGTGTATTGTATGTGAGATTAACTCATGCCCTGGTTAGTCAAGAAGGTAGATTGGTAATGACCCCTTTTTAATCTTATACTATAGGTACGCGATCAGTTTTACGACGACTGTTTCATATGGGTTTTCCAAAACCCATCCGAATCCTGATTTGTATATAAACGTTGTATATATGCTAGTCGTGCGATAACTTTGCTTGCGCGATGCAGGATTTGGCGTGACGTCAGTGTGATGCGTAGTTCGTAATGTGGCGATGTAGATGCCGCTGCATACTTGACAGGTTTGTATTGGGACCAAAAGTCCCTTAACCACTTCCGCATACCTTCCGGTTAATGTCCTGGCAGATACTTATTCTTTTTTTTAAATCTGGTTGATATGTAGTGTCCGGACACTGGAAAAGAGTCCCCTAAGAAAAAACGATACACTTATTCCCATACTTCAACGTCATTTTTACTCGCTCCAGAAACTCTTCGCCTCTACCCGCCATTCCCGAGCATCCAGCGCTTATGCACCAAAGAGTACACGATACCTGACACGACCACCGTAGTGGAGAGGGGCACCATCGTACTGTTCCCAACACTAGGCATACAGAGAGATGAACAGGTAAGCCCCTACTTTTGTACAGGGTCAAATTTAGCTAGCACAACTTGACACAACAAAAACTGATTTTATAAACTTTTTTTAGTATAGTATTCTATTCTTTATTAAGCAACTACACTACTTATGGTCGGTGATCCCAATTATATAATAAAATCTTGTTTTGTTTTTGGTTTTATCATGTGTTTAGATATACTATACGTCTCGCGTCTGTGGAGTTTTGCTAGCTAATTTTTTTTTACTCTGTAGATAGTAAAGATAACTAGATGACAGTCTGACCGAAGAGGTGTAATGGCGGGAAAAACTTCGGACTATCGAAAAAAAAAATTGAAACTAGTAAAATCTGGATTCTTTAAGATTTGGCAGAGAGTATTGGCTTGGTATAAAATTGGAGACTGTAATAGTTATGCTTGCACTGTCGCGTACGTGCCAACTTAGAGCGGATATCTTACACGAAATAAAATTTGGGAACAAGTGTCAGAGCCGACACTTGCATAAAACTGGCAGATAAGCAACTAAGTCGCTTCCTGCATGTTGAGAATACACCCCCAATACTTGTAAGACTTTGTTATAAATAAATGAACTAGCTGCGCCCCACGGTTCCACCCGCATAATTTTCGATCCCGTGGGAATATCGGGATAAAAAGTATCCTATGTGTTAATCCTGGTTATAATCTATCTGTGTGCCAAATTTCATCTAAATCCGTTAAGTAGCTTTTGCGTGAAAGAGTAACAAACATCCATCCATCCATCCATCTAGACTTTTGCGCTTATAATATTAGTAAGACTAGCTGTGCTCGCAACTCTGTTCGCGTAAATGTCGGGTATCAATAATGTGTCGCTTAGAGAAGGTGTAGGTAACATTCCCTCCTCCATTGAAAAGGTAATCTTTTTTGTCTTTTTAGTGAAAGTGTCAAAATCAGTCTAGCCTCTTTGGAGATTAGCCGGAACAAACAGACAGACTAACAGACAAAAAATTAAAAGTTGTTTTTTTGTTTTAAGTACCGTATATACTTTCAGCACTTAGTAAAAAGTATTTTGACATTAAAAACAGACACTTAAATTTTATTTATTTGTATGTATAGATTGGCCAAGTTGCCAATAGGTAACATGAGGAGACGAGATGTTTGAGTGTGACATAGGTAGTTATACTATCGCCAGAATCTATGACCATCGCCCATAAGGACTATTCCTACTTGCAGCGCATAATATTAGTCGACCTAAAAAAGATCCTCTTTTGTTTTACTCACGGACGCACTGTGGTCATCATGTGCACGGGATTTTGTTTTCAAAATGATCAGATATAGGTTTTGGCGATAGTACCACGATTCTTAAATACGGAGTTTTTAAGAATCGTGCATAAGTGTGAATATTTCTGCTGTAAGTTCAAACGAGGTCTGTTTGTGGGCCCACGGGTGACGCTTGGGGGCGCTTGTGTGTTCTGCAAAGGACGTCATTCGGCCGAAGTTAAGACGTTTTTTCTGTCCTTCTTTTGTGTTGGTACACTTATTCACTATTATAGGTATTGCGTACATAATCAGCCTATAATAATGTTCCCACTGTTGGGACACAGGCCTCCTTTCAGTGAGGTGGAGTGGGCCGTATTCCATCACGTGGGCCCAGTGCGGGTTGGTAGATGTCACAAGTCTTCCAATTTTTGGTTATTGCGGGGTATTGCGTAGTTTATCATAAAATTTCCCAGTAATTGCCATGCTAAGAATACGAATTAGAAAATACATCAAAATCTTTAATTTTTATGCCGCATTTAAATTCAATATAAACTAAAGTTGTTTACTCCAAAACCAATAACAATGCCGACCACGTTACAAGATAACATTTTCGTTAAAACTTGCCAAAACAATTTTCTCACTTTAACAGAATCCTTTATTTTTAGCACGAACGTTGAAGAATATTAAGTTAATTTGATCGATGCCAATCATCTCCGAGCTATTGAGTTATCTTAGAGAGATTAAATTTTAGAAGAAGGGTGCAGAGGTACAAGGTTTCGCTCGAGGTTGTAAGTGGGAGATCAGTGAGGTTAAGTGGGTAAGTGAAGGTTATGTTTTAAGTACAACTTGACCTTTCCACTGCTAGATAGACCTACTTAGGCCTTTTAGCATAACGGAGAAGTGATAATAACAGTAAAGGTCTTCTAATCAGTCATTCTGTTCATAAGTCGTTACAAAGAAATTGAAAAATATTCTTTATGTTAAAAATTTTCGACAATTCTTTAGTAAGGGTCAAAGGTTTTTTAATCAATTTTTATTACAATGTAGTACAGACGCCAGCACATCAGGCTACTACAATCTGTCAAATTTCTTTAATAGATTTTCAACTTTATCGCTAAAGCATTAAGGTTCAAAGTTGATTGAGAAAATTTGACAGTTTCGGGTAGCTTGACCTGCTGGCGTCTGTACATTGAGCGAGTCTGTTAGTTTGGAATTTTAGTCGTAATTTTATCTCTTGAACTTATGACGCAATCGCATTGGTTCAACGTAAAAATAGGATTTTAGAGTAAGTGTCGGTTACAGAGTGTACCTCATTGATTATGTGGTGGTGGTGATGAGTGATCTAGTGGTCGAAGCTCGACTGATGAACGTGGGGTCCTAGGTTCGATTCCCAGGTCGAAAAGTTATTGGGTTTGCTCATCAGGAATTTCTCAGTTGCAACCTGGATTTTGGATCCGTGCCCAGTTAAAGGCAATAAGTTCGCCTCGTCATATATGAGGTGGGACTTGTTAGGGCTAATGGAGGAACACCAAAGGAAAGGCTGTTATAAGGATTTATATAATACGTTTATTATCCTTTTATTTATATATTGGAAGGTGTGTTTACTAATATTACGTGAGACGTGTGATCCCACACAAGGCTAAGAGTACAGTCGCTATGCGAAAGTAAGGATTTCGGTCAAGTGGTGAGGGTGGGCTCGATAGTAAAAAATAATAATTATGAGTTAGAAAGAGAAAGACGATAGTGTTGCAGTAGGATCGAATTGTTTTTGCTATACTCCAACAGGACTTAAATATAAATTGTGAGATGTGGGTGTAAGTACTGTGGAAGTAGTGTAATCAATCAAAAGTTATTTATACAAACTAGGCTGAGAATCAGCACTTTTTGAACGTCAAAATTACATAAGACAGTCCCTCAAGACTCACCATTTCCTAATGCTTTGGCTGGCAAGAAGAAGTGGCGCAACAAACTCCCTAGCAACATAGCTTAGCACAGTTCAGTTAGAAGAAAATGACAAAACACCAATCATTTGTCACATGTCAGCTAGCACACACACTAATATACCAACAAAAAAAATTAAAACTACTCAAGCAGAAATAAATAATAAAAACGTGAACAAGAACTTAATACCTGAGGGAACCATATAAAAGGGAAGGACATCACATCTCATCATTTTCTGCCTAGCCCTTCGAGGGATGGAGGCGTGAGGGTGTGCAATAAAAAGCAAAAATTCAGATATATAATTGCACCCGACATTCATATTTTAATTTCGCAACACGATCGTAGCTACAATTGTTTTTAATTATAGGTAAGGAATTCAACGAAATAACGTGAAAATGTGGATAATAAATGGAATGGATGGATTTGTTATCCACATTATCCACATTTATTTATTTACGGATCCATGTTGTATACTAGCCATAGGTGGTAAAAATTGGTACTACATATCTCCAAAACCTTGACCATTTTGAAAACAAAATCCCGTGCACATGTTGACCACAGCAAAACAAAAGAGGATCCTTTTCAGGTCGACTAAAATAATATGCGCTGCAAGCAGGAATAGTCCTTACGGTGATCAGATATAGATTTTGGCGATAGTAATGGGTAGCCTAAGAGTATCCTCAGAACCCTAATTGCGTAACATACGTTCAAATACAATCTGAATCATTTTGAAGGATGTTGCTAATCCCTTACTTCATATATTCGAAAAATTTGTCAGCTCAACAACCTAAATAAGGCAATGAATTTTGTCGTACTGTCAAAATGAAAACCTTTGTTACTGTAATTGCTGCGTTACGCAATTGCCGGTCGCGCTAGTTTGCCGATCCATGGAATGCGTCATCGCAAGAGCGTGTAATATTACTTCTTCGACAATTTAATATTCTTCAGTTTTCGCGATATTTGTTAGTTTTGCTAAAGTTCAGTGAAACTTAGCGCGAACGGTTTGTGGAATCGAATCTCATGTTTTCTCAGGTTGACTACCGTGGTCATTGGTTTTTTATTTTTATTAATATTGATTAATATAGTTTTAAGACCTTTGTTACTAATAACTATGGACATGTAATTACTAATTAGTCATCAATAAGTGGATTTATTTATTTTATTTTGTAAAGCACGGACAACGACGACGGCACGGTTGGCGCAGCGGGACTCGAACGGGAATTGGGGTGCAGAATAACAACAGTCAACCAAATCACTTGAAGATTTCTCTATACTCTATGAAATACTGACCAATTTATATCAATTATTTTGTCAAAACTGATCACGTACGGTATTACAATGTCTGTAAGAGGTCATAAATAAGATAATTCAATAAGATTAGGCAGTTTATATATTTATTTTATTACGCATTTTAAAGTTAACTTTTACGTAATCTGGAATATGTACAGACGCCAGCAGGTCAAGCTACCCGAAACTGTCAAATGTTTCCAATCAACCTTGAACCTTCATGCTTTAGCGATAAAGTTGAAAATCTATTAGAGAAATTTGACAGATTGTAGTAGCTTGATGTGCTGGCGTCTGTACTACGTTCAGATAACGTTTGCTGTCAAAAAACGGTTAACCTAATGGACAGGATATAGGTACTGATTAGGTTTATGTACCTATACCTAAAAACCCTGTATCAAAATCAAAATATTTTATTTCACATAAACCAACATGGGCACTTTTGAAACGTGTATGAGAATACCACTGCCACCTTTGCCGATTCCCTAAGCCATAACAAGCGTGTTAATAACACATTTGTTTCACATTTCAGTACTTTGAGAATGCCTCAGCCTTCATTCCTGAGCGCTGGTCTGAGGACGCACCGCCGCCACCTCCAGGAGTCTACATGCCCTTCGGAGACGGGCCTAGGTATTGTATAGGTGGGTATAGTAAGCTTCTTCATAGCTCTAATTTATATGTCGCCCACCGGGGAAATTGCGTAACAAACTACATATGACCTGTATTCATAAACAGTTCTTGTTTAAGTAAAGTAGCACTGAATTTTTACTATTAAGTATGTATAAAACATTGTTTATTTATTAAATTAGATAGACTGATTGTGGGCGACAATTGTGGTCACATTACAAATCTACGCACACACATAGTCGCACACGTAGGTATATAAGGGTCTAGCGTAGTAGGTACTTCGAGTAATTTCGTAGTCTGAATTATTTTTGGAAAAAAAAATCTTACCCATATTAAAAATGACAAAAATCGATTCCGTAAACGATTCTGAACAAATTACTTTCATAATGTGCATTAATAAAGCTTTTTTAATGTAAAAAATAATATTTATTTAACATACCTACACTGATTACTATTTTTACAAGCTAACACTAAACTATATATATGTTACCGGCCAAACCCGATTTTAGGATGAACTAGTTTCGCCTAGGCCAAACCAGTTCTCCCTATACGCGATAGGACAAACCAGTATAGCCTAGGCCAAACTCGTTCATCCTGTTACCGATAGGATAAACCAGTTTAGCCTAGGTCGAATTGGTTTTAGGATAAACCAATTCGACCTGGGTTAAACTGGCTTCCAACTGATGAACTTTATGATGTGATTGACGCAGCTCATGTAGCTGTGGGTCTTGGTGATCGTGATAGGATGTTAGCCGAAACATAAAAAAAATATGCCAATATCACAAAGGAAATGATAGGCCTCTATATTATCAATGTGTGATGTTTGTCCTGCCTCTGGAACGAGCACAGAGAGCGGTTCTCAAGGTTATGACCTCGAAGCCTTTTAGCTACCCCACTGTGGCTCTCTACAGCGAATGTCAGGTCCTCACTGTGAGACAGCTCTTTATCCTTGCTACTATTCTCCGCAAACATCCCTCTGTGGCTTACGATCCAAATGCTACCAAAAAACGTAGATACTTCGAATTATGTTCAACTCACGGATGTAGAACGGCCCTTGCTCAACGTCATTTTGGTATACTGTCAAACCATTTATATAACAAAATAAATAAACTCTGTTCCATTGCTCCCTTGTGTCTAAATGAATGCAAAACCAAGGTCACGAAGTGGCTCTTGACATTGACCTACAACAAGACTGAAGATTTACTACAGATATCGTTTGCTTAATATAGTTAATCTATCTATATCTATACTTATAATAAATCTGTAGAAGTGAAAATTCTGTACATTGAAAATATCAAAAAAATAAATGGCAGGGGGTGTTACTAGACCGACACCGAACCCAAAAATGTGATTAAAAAAATTTTTGTCTGTCTGTCTGTCTGTCGGTCTGTCTGTCTGTCTGTCTGTCTGTCTGTCTGTCTGTCTGTTTGTTCAGGCATCACGCAAAAACTACCGGTTCGATTACGATGAAACTTGGTATAATTATTCTTTAATATCCTGGGCACCACACTGGGTACTTTTTATCCCGGAAAAGTATATACAATAAAAAACAAACTTAATTTTGCGGTTCGATCCCTAGATCCGATTACTGTACCAACCGCAAATAATAAGTTTGTCGTAGGTTAGGTCACACGCAGTGGAGTTCATTTTTATTCCTTTTACTTTTTAGAGTTATTTAGGTTTATTTTTATATAAGTCGTAGGTATAGATTTTAATTTTAAAGTATAGGTAGTATATTTGATAGTGTACGTAGCGACCGTAGGTTATTTTATAATACTGTTAGGTAGGATAGTCATTTGTATAGATATTAGTTTTTAGAGATTTTGCTTATTTATTGAGGTTAGATTGAGGGGCCCGTGGCTAAATAATAACAGCCGCACAGGTCGATCGGTCAGGTTAAGCTACGCTTGCCGCGGTCGGTCTGTGGATGGGTGACCATCTTTACATACCGAGACACCTCCGTGCCTCGGAAAGCACGTTAAGCCGTTGGTCCCGGCTGTCATTCGTGGATCTTTGACAGTCGTTACGGGTAGTCAGAAGCCCGAAAGTCTGACAACCAGTCGTACCAAGGGTATCGTATTACCCAATAACTGGGTTGTGGAGGTCAGATAGGCAGTCGCTCCATGTAAAATACTGGTATTCAGCTGCATCCGGTTAGACTGGAAGCCGGCCCTGAACATAGTTGGGAAAAGGCTAGGCAGATGATGATTGAGTTTAGATTAGTTATCGTCATAAATAGGTTTATTTAGGTAGGTAGGTATTTTATTTTCTGTTATTGAGTTTATTTATTTTTTTATTTAGGTAGGTACTTAGGTAAAGATATCATATAGGTACCCTCTTAATCACCATTAATGAGACACAATTGGTTTTCTATTGTAATTAGCCACAAAGGGCCCGCGAGATAGATGGCATCCTGGTGCACATACATTTTATCCTGTTAGCACGTTCCCGTGGGATAATTTCCGACATCCACGCGGGCGAAGCCGCGGGCAGAAGCTAGTACAGTAATATATTCATTATTATTCTCTTAAACAGACTTACAAAACCACAAGTTTTCACCATATTTATGTCCCCCTCACACACTAAAATACACACACATATACATGGCTACATAAATAGGACACAACATTAGCTAGTAATTTAATGACGTACTGTGCTCGTCTTACAACTGCGGCTACAAGTTCAAATCTTAGGCGAGGACGCTGGCACCCTAAACACAAGTTAGATCTTACATTGGGTGCCAGAGCTCATCGAAGACACTCTGTTTCCCTAGTTGTAAAGCTTAATGTGTTTGAGATAAGTGTTTTTTTTGTACAATTGAAGGTAATAAAACATTGGGCATCAAAAAATTCGTCCGCATTGCTGTCAATGGGATAAGTGCCCAAAAGGCTGGCAGCATTACGTTGGGTGGCAATACTGATTCAGTCATTAATGATGCAATAATTCGGTTACACATTGTATATATGACTTAAATTCATAAATATTAAGGGACGCATAGTGCCGATCGCCTCTCAAGTCATCATCTGCCCAACCTTTTCCCAGCTATGTTGGGGTCGGCTTCCAGTCTAACTGGATGCAACAGAATTCCAGTATTTTACATGGAGCGACTGCCTATCTGACCCACTCTGTTATTAATCTGAAGTTTAAGAAGTATTTTGCTATAATTTTTAAATTCTAGGCTTTAGTTTTGATATCATTATGATAGGATCACTTATTTCTGAGATTGCTGGTAAACCCATAATTGGCGACTGTGTGAGATTGAGGTTATTGTGATCTATAGTAACTACTTAAGATATTATATTATACATAGAAGCTGTTGGTCTTATATTTGAGTTCAATGTCTCAGAAAGTGAGATACATGCACAAAAACTACAAGCTTGTAATATTTTTTACTTCAACTGCCCTATCGCATTCCTGCGTTATCCCTTGCAGGCACAGCGTGATACTTAACAAAACAAGTTTCAATAACTCTGTTCTCAGGCGTCAATTTCTAAGAATACACAATTTATCGACGTAGCGTCAGCAAAAAAAATGAACACCATATTGCGTTACCTCGTTTATACTGAGTCGTGGTGTTGAGTGTCGAGTTGCATATTTTTTGCCGACGGCGGGCGGCGGCGACGCTAGCTTTACTCGGCCACTTGTGTAAGTGGAATGGCAACCCGATATTTATTGTTTTGGAGAAGGAAAAAGGAATGTGTGAATCGTATCGCCGTATCTTTATGGTATGTTACTTGAGGCACCTTGAGGTTGTAGGCAGTAAGGTTTTACCTAGACTGCGGTCGTAATTTTGTTTCCAAAAGTGTAAACAAATATGTGTTTTAGGAAAAATAACTGTAATGCCCACCACATACAGTTCAGTTTGCGCTACATCTTCAAATATTTTCATAACTTTTTGAATAGTTCTAGTAATTCTGAAATCAACCTAATTTACACTGATAAAGTTGATATTTGTTTATGTGTAAAAAAATCAATTGGAAATAAGATTTTAAAAAGGGAAATTACATAATTTGGCTCATGTGATTACACAATCCGATATAAATTCCTACAGAAAACCAGATCTGTTTGTAGGTCAAATACATGTTAGATCTGAATGCTAATTCGCGTAATTAAAAACGTTCAAAATTTTATCTCAACCTCATCTCAGTGACAATTAATGTCAACAACTTGTCAAAAATATGGACGTTAGAGATATTTTTGACAGATTGTGACCGAGATTAGGATGCGAACGTTCTTAAAAATATGGGAATTGCCTCTCTGAGTGGTATTCGAACCTGCCACCCACTCAACTGACACGCCAAATCATGAAATCTTATCCGCGGTACAAAACTTTTCTTTCTTCCCGCAGGCAAAAGATTCGCCCTGATACAAATGAAATGCTGTCTCCTAAGACTTCTACAGCACATAAGGCTCTCGCCAGCGCCCCGCACCGATTCGCTCGGGAAGGAGTACATCGAGCCGCGCGTCGAGCCTTTCACCGCCGACCCCCGCTCCCCGCTCACGCTCCACCCCGCTGACTCTATGGTCACACTCAGCCTTTTATGACGAAATTTTTTTGCAGAACAGACTTTTTAATTACAGATAGTGAGAAAGTTATTGTACAACGCTACAAGAGTACAGTCGCCAGCAAAGGGTACAATCTGCCAAATTTCATCAATAGTTTTTAACTTTATCACTAAAGCATAAGGCTCAAGGTTGATTGGGAAAATTTGACAGTTTCGGGTAGCTCGATATGCTGGCGTCTGTACTTGGCGCGTGGGCAAAATCGCAATACTCAATGACAGTGACAATTTCACAAATGTTTAAACGCAACGCCCCCCTGTCATTGTCATTGACAGGAGGCTGTCAATGTCATTGGGGCGTCAAATATCCTTGTAGCACTCTAAGTTGAGATTGATTTGTGTTCTAAATTCTTTACTAATTAGGTTGCTAATCATGTGTATTTTTGTATGGAATGTCACTCAGTTTATGAGAAAACAGACAAATTGTTTTTTTGTTTACTTTTTCAAATAAATTAGGGATGTCTTGACCTATATCTTATATTATAATTAAAATACGAAAGAGCTGGGTTGTAGCCAAAGTTGACCGTATACTTTTGGACTTAAAAAAAAAAACATTATAATAAAACTATCGGTGCCTAAAATGGCACTTAGTTTGAGTTAGGAAGCGTTCTTAGCCATACGGCATTTTAAGATAAGACTATTAATAAGTTAATTTTTTTATAATTTTGTACTTGTCATTTCTGTAAATAAACTGATTTACTTGTATAGAATAATCAATGGTTTTATTTATGCTCGTGACTCAACAGAATAACAGCCGCCCGGCTCGTTTGAGGGTTAAGCTACGCTTGCCGCGGTCGGTACGTGGATGGGTGACCATCTATTATATGTATATCGAGATTCCTCCGTGGCTCGGAATATTGGTCCCGGTTATCATTCGTAGATCTTTATAGTCTTACCAAAGGTATCGTATTACCCAGTAACTGAGTTGTAGAGGAAGTTAAACGAGTAGAAGCTAACCCCAACATAGTTGGGAATGGAAAAAGTAAAAAAAATAATCTAACTAATATCGTATGTGGAAAACAAAAACTAACTGTCGTACATATCGATAAATAATAAACTACTTACAAGCAAGATCCATTCACAAACCTAGAACAGCCTTCAATGCCTTCGCTCAGACTCAAACATTTCAATAGGCCCAATTCGTCTAAATCCCAACATAAATCTATGAACCATACTAAACCTGGGTCGTGAACAATGAACCCAGTAAATCTCATGTTATTAGACGTTTCACGAGGTTTCTTTGAGCGACGTCCTTTCAAATCTTTTATTACATTAGGTGCCAATACCAGGCTGTTTTTTTTGAGATAGGTCTTTCGGCGAGAACTTGAAAAGCGGATCTTTAAGAAATCGAGAAACTTGGTCGACAGACTTGGAAGATTTTGCTTTTCTCTCTCTTAATCCCAATTAAGTGAGAAAAAATAGGCCAAGTGCGAGTCGGACTCGCATACGAAGGGTTCAGTACCACGGCAAATATTTTACACTACCTACTTACATGTTTTTGTTAGGTACAGACGCCAGCAGGTCAAGCTACCCGAAACTGTCAAATTTTCCCAATCCAACTTGAACCTTAATGCTTTAGCGATAAAGTTGAAAATCTATTAAAGAAATTTGACAGATTGTAGTAGCTTGATGTGCTGGCGTCTGTACATACATAATCAGCCTATTGTCCCACTGCTGGGACACAGGCCTCCTCTCTTTGAGAGGAAGTGGGCCGTAATCCACAACGCAGGGCCAGTGCGGGTTGGTCTTCTTCGTTTTTTTACTAAAGTATTTAAGAAAAAAAAAATCTCTTAAATTTTTTCCTTTACTTAATTTATATTATGCGTTGTTATAGCTATCATAGGGGAACACACTGCAATAACAAGTGTCTACCTACAGCTATTCAAAAGAGCCTTGCCAGCCTTGTGTCAGACGGACGGACTGATGGACAGCGGAGCTAGGGAATGCAAAACCGGCCAAAATGAAAACCCGGTTTTTTTTTCGGGTTTCGTATTAAAAAAACCGGTTTTCGGTGAACCCGGTTTTTTTTTCTGTCTAAGTTTTTTTAAACTACTTGTGAAATTCAGGCCGAATACATCTTGCATATTTTCAATAATTAAATAAAAACGTATCTATTAAAAATAAATACATAAGTATTCAAAATTTCAATGAAAATGCAGAAATTTGTTTAAGTAAAAGGTTTATTTGCTTTTGTGCTTCACCCTAGTAGGTACAATATTAATCAACAGTATTAAAAAGATGAAGTTGAACCTCCAGACCACAAAAGTATTTTATTGCAATACTTGAATTTTACTTCCGATTTTGATTTCGATTTACAAAAATGACCCCACACGCTGTTTTTATCCAGTTTTTCTGATGTTTTCTACAAAGTCATCCATAGTAATCTGAAAGCGACAAGCAAGAACAATAACTTGATCTGTTTAATTATGAAATTAACAAGAATTATACTGGACTGGGAGAGGAAGGAAATTATAATGTTCCAGGCTGATCCAGGCACTTCCTGGGCATACTGTAAAAGTTAGGTAAGGAAACAAAGGCAAATCAGTTTCGTAGGCGATGGGCAGACGGCCTATGCCTATCATTACAAAAACGTTGTTTTATAAATTAACTACTACCTTACCTTCTGCCCGAGACTTCGGCAGCGTAGAATAAGTGGAACATCATTTTTTCGGGATTAAAAGTAGGCTATGTAGGTAGCCTTATAGCCTAGCTATCTCTATTCCAAATTTCATCCAAATCTATCTAGATTCTAGCTGTTTCTGCGTGAAAAAGGAAACGTGCTAACAATCAAACTTTCACAATTATAATATAAAGCATTGTGTGGCACACTGTGTGAATATCTTAACATTTAAAAATAGCAATTTGTACCTAACATAAGTACATACTATAAATGTCAAATACTTACAAAAATAACTGAATTGCACGACAAATTCACTAAACACCTTCACTCAACTATTGAAAACAGTTAAATGTTACCAAATTAATAATGCTACAATAAACAACGTACTTTCCATAAATAAAAAAATTTGAATCTTGAATCTTTTCACTAGCAACCGTTGGCAACGGTTGGTAAAACAAAATGGCTGACACCAAATTCATAGTTTTGACTGACACGTGGTGTTGGGTGTTGCCATTTGAAAACAATAAAAAACTCGAAAAACCGGAAACGTGAAATAAAAAACCGGTTTTTTAAATAATTTCAAATATTCCGAAAAACCGGGTTTTCGGTTTTCGGTGAAACCGGTTTGCATTCCCTAAGCGGAGCCTTAGTAATCCGGGGCCCCGTTGGCACCCTACGAGAGTAGTCTCGTAGGTTTCCGTACCCGTAGGGGTACGGAAACCTAAAAATGAACCTACATTTTCTAAAAGTCAGTTCAAAAATCAAATCTGAAAAGTTTGGTAAAAAAAAGTAAATTGATGACAATAAGAGTTTAGAGCGGTGGTAGCCCAGTGGTAATGCCACCTTACGAGTTGTAGGTCGTGGGTTCGAACTAAGACAGGCGCTTTACTTTGTGTAAATTATTTCATCACCACTGCTCTCAAAACGGTGAAGGAAAACATCGTGAGGAAACTGCGGCATTTCCATGTATGTACTACCAACCCACACTGAACCCGCGTGGTAAATTACGGCCCACTCCCTCTCATAGAGAAGAGGCCTGTGTCCCAGCAGTGGGAACATATAGGCTAATTACGCTTATGCTAAGAGTAAAATCCTGTAAAGTATGGTTTGGGGTGTAATTCAAACGGAGTTATATTTTTGAGCAAAGGCCACTTTTCATACAGAGCCTTGAACCTTTTACATGATTCATATTAAAATATTATATTAAAAGCCTGTGATGTGACACTGCAGAGGACTAGTTCTTGTTGAACTTGAAGGCGTCCAGTTCATGCCGCCATTTCCGTTTGGGCCAGCCGCGATGTCACTTGACATAAATATGTAGGTAGATATTACTATCATTCATTCATTGGCGCCGATTCCCTTGTTCACAAACTAAACTAAATTTACGTTCACTGCATCTTTTTCTTTCTATTTCATTAAGAAAAGGACAGAAGGTAAATATTAGTTTAGTTCTGTCAAATTAGTCAGCGCCTGACGTAAATTGACGTATTTTTAGTGGGCGTGTTTATAATCACGTCTAAACTTGCTATGGAGTATCTAAATTTGACAGGACTAATAAACTAATATTTATCTTCTGTCTAAGCGTCAAAAGCGTCACGAATAACTATGAAACATACTGATACAATCGGAATGAACAAACAGCTCTTATTACAATGCAGTAAAGTTTAAAATTCCATGAGTTTTTCTGGAGACTTTCAATCTTTCGTCGGGAACATCTGGCATTTATAAGGTTGGGACTCATGGTTTTTAAATCATTAGACCCAGGCTTCCTTGTTGCATAATACATTGTTTAAGTGTTTTTATACAAGAAAGTAAAGTATTAAAAAGTTGGTGATTTGTGAAAACAAAATATTGAAAAGTTTTCAAGATGTTTTGAAAATCGGCGCCTGAGATTCTAAGATGAAGGTTAGTCCCTTTTTAGTTAATTTGTTTTATTTATTATGCTTCTAAGGACTGATTTTTCCAACGCCAGACATTTTATCCGAGGAGTAATTTTGAATTTTTGTCAGTTTTTGGATACAAAATCTGTCAGACGTCAATTTTATTCCACGAATAAAAATTATCTGTCGATTGAAAAATCAGCCCTTAGATTAATTTAGTAACTGACTAAGATTGGTACAATTTTTGGTGTGTTCTATTTTAAATTATTTATTTTTATTTATCTTGTGGATTTTGCCTAACCGATGACTGTAAGACCCTTAGTAGGATGATCAAATATAAAAGAAAAAAAAAATGGCGGGCCAATATAAAAAAAAATATGTTCAGTATTCTCAATATTAAGTATTTTAGGGAATAATCATAATACATAATTCATCTCACATCAGGACCCCAATTCTGTATCATTTCCCCGCAAAATCTTACCACGTGCAAACCACGTCAATATCTTGTCTTGTTTACGGCAAAGCATCGAAATGTTTAACGTTCGGAAAACATGTATTTTGACAAAGCGTACATCCGTATATTTTATTTGGTGTAAATTATTTCATCACCACTGCTCTCAAGACGGTGAAGGAAAGGATCGTGAGGTAACCGGCATGTCCTAGAACCAAAAATTAGAAGACATGTGACATCCATCAGCCCACACTGGGCCCACGTGGTGGACAATGTCCCACTCCTTACAAAGCATGTAACTCCACTCCCTCTCACAGAGAGGAGGCTTGGGTCCCAGCAGTGGGAACATTATAGGCTGATTATGTTCACATTCTCTAATCATGATAGGCAGACCACTATAGGGTCACTGCCCACTGGTTCACTGTATCCAATAAAAACATCGAAATGATTGGAAATCGATCTGCTTCTGTGAAATAGACTAATAATGAGCAGTGTGATTGTACGTAATTTAGCGTGCGGTTCATGTCCATAAAAGATAAAACCTGTGTTTATTTGAGTAAAAAACAATAAAAGTAAAAATATTTTTCATTCATATTTTCCTGTAGCGTTAGTTTATATTTACTTTTGTACCAACATAACGGTACACACATAATTTTGAATTCAGAACATTCAAGGATTATTACCGCGCGCTGTTCCAATTCTGAAGCAATTAAAAAAAATAAGGCTGCTTGGGTCGTTTCCCTCGTCATCCCTAAAGGAGGACGTCTGAAAAACAAAAACGACGTAGGTTTTTTATAGAGCACGTTCTTTGAATGGTCCCTTTCACGTCACTTGCCGTACATTTCCTATCGTAATTGCGATCTGACACCGTGAATGGCGTGTGGACAGATAAAAGAACCTTCTGTTTCGCTCGCTCATCTTTAGACGTAGACACAATATGGCGGATTATCCTGTAATGTTGCGGAGAAAAGCTTTTTTCTATCCTAGATTTTCAAGTTCTTTGTAGTATTTTCTATATTTTAGTAGGCACTAGCTTTCGGTGTAGACGGCAGCGTTTGCTTATCTTTATGAGTCCGTCATGCTAACGTTATTGACGGTGTAAGATAGCGTTATGTTTATTTCTAACTGACTTGTTATCGCTAAAAACAAGGCTGCTTTACGAGCTATAATAAAAGCTTGAAAGGCGAAGATGAAAGAAAGACCCCGGAGAGCGTCAATGACCATATTAGTATTGTTTTACCATTGTTCGGATTAACATAAAATCATAAAACCATTGCACGTGTTTTTTTATCAATACAATGCACCGTTATTTCTTAGTTTTCTATGTTCGGTAAACTAATTGTACAGATGTCGAAGCAGGGTCATTTATAACAATGGTGTTTATCTATGGTGTGCTTGCTGATCTGTGCCTAAACAAAATATTAGTTCTAAAAACTCAAAACTGCCAAGTAGGTCGGTTGTGCGTCAGTATTGCATCAAACTGCCATGTCAAAGATACAAAATGGACGAATTAAACACTGGTAATCATAATTGTATGAAGTACCTACACGTTATAATTATTATAAATTGTGTCATTTTTATTTTGTTCTGAGTTGGTGATAGTTTTAGTAAGGTGAATCAAGCTTTTGTTTCAAAGTGGGATAAAAAATAACACATTTAATTAAAATCCAGGTATATCTGTGCGGTCTAACTAAAAAAATAAGGTGAGTTTTTTCTTTTTTTCTTCCTTATTTTGTTATTTACGTGACGTATGCAGTCATGCTACTACTGGACTACGTTCTTATTGTTTCGTTTGAAGTTATCAGACATGAGGTTACTTAGCTAAAAAAAAATGTGTTTGCAACGGAATTCAAAATAATATACAGTTGCACAGATCGTTTTGTAAGTGGAATTATTTTTTTCCAGTGAAATTAGCAAGTTTAAGTATTCAGTCTGTGAGCCACAAATAAGGTAACATGTTGACTTCACCTGTGCCTAAGTACTGTGCATTATACTTCTGACTACCCATCTATATTCTATTGTTCTTTATTGTTGGCCATATAAAGTGAGTTGTTAAGTAATATATATGTGGAACATGGATGCCTTAATTTATTAAGGCATCCAGCAGCCGACAATCTTCTAGGGTGACCAAGCAAGCTGTGTGTGTCATTCACTAATTATAAAAATAAGCTTGAAACTCTAAGACCGCGTCCTATTCCTAGTCCTAAAAGCGATCGTCGTGTAATACGCAATCGTCGTGGTCGTATTATGTCACTTTTTGTTCAGAAAACCAGAAAGCGCCCTCTGTCGGCGCGACCACGCGTTCAGTTTCACCCAATCGGTAGGTTTGGCGGCCAAATGTGGACCTTCCTTGTGAATAAACTATTCAATTTGATACAAATTAACACCCGTCCATGTGTTGTCGTTGTGGTGTGGTTGTGGTACGTCAACGTGTGGTCGCCGTCGGATCCTGAAACAACGCTTATGTAGATACTCGGCCATTATGTATCGTGCCCATGGAATTAGTATGTACTAGTACAAAATTATACTCAGATTGCCTAATAAAATGGCACACAAATTTATCATGAAGGTTTTATTTATTTCACAATAATTTGATTATACTGGCCGTACCTAATTAGGTACTGGCCATGAATGGATAAAAAAAATAGAAAGCTAGAATAATAAAAGTACTTACTTAATTGATATTTTCATAACCTATAAATAATATTGTGATCTATTTGTAATAACCACAAAGCGCAATAATTTAAAAAATAATACCGAAGTTCGTGGAAACTCCTTGTTACTATTTTGCTTCTTGTTACTATTTTGCTTTTATTTAATTTTGATTTTGGAACACAACTTGAATTTGAAATAAAAGAATTGTGGACTCGTTTTGTTCATTACTTGACATGTTGTTGTTTTAAGAGTGTCATCAATGAACAAATAATTGAATTCATTATTGTAAACTATCTTACCAATGGAAAATACTTTATTTTAGGATATTACTTGAATACTTACAGGAATTATCAGATTTCTGCATGGAAATGTTGATGATCAATGATCCATTAAAGATAAAATATTTCTTCAAGAGCTCGAGGTTGATACCTCAGGTAAGATTTGCCGATTGTAACCCTAATATAGAACTTACATTTTGAGAGTATTTTATGGTCCAACAAGGTAAGGTAGCCATGATAATATCCACAACCACCACTATACTAATTAGGTGCTCGTAAGAGCCTGATTTTACCAACGCCAGATATCTATTTATTCGGCAATTAACATTTTATTTCATACAGAAACTGTCATAGTTATTTCTTTAGTTCCAATAAGCCACCGGGGCGTAGCTATTCACAACCATCCGACAGGCTATCGTATCGAAAATTACACATTTCGATAATCTGATTAGTCTTGCCCCCGATAGCAAATAACTGTCGGAAGAATAGCAGTCGTATAATATTTGATTTAAACTGTCAGCGGGTTTTGGACTTGCGAACAGCGTTTAGAGGACTCCTACGATAACATTGATTGGTGTTCGATACGGTACCGAAGCGTATGGAGTGGTTATGAATAGCTATGCGGGTCAGATAATTTTGGCACTTAATTCAAATTCATTTATTGTTTGTCACAGGTGGGAAAGTCAGTTCTTAACACTTAGAACCCACGTGGCATTTATTGTAAAAGCCTTATTATGACCTAGTTCATAACCTATCAAGTGAAATTCCAGTCTGATCAGATACGCTCGTTTGAGCCCCGCGCCCGCAGCTATACGCGTTGTACTGATAACACGTCTGTTGCGAACAATGGCGACGAACAGGGACATAGGTATTTGAGAGAACACTAGATTACTAGGAATTTGGGAGTACCTACACGAGAATCGAGATTACTAGGACTAGGAATATTGTCATCTTATAACTTATTGTTAGAAAGAGGCAATTTTTTACGCATGTATGTAAGGAGTAATCTTCGGAACTGCTGATCCGATACTTACCGAAAATTATTTCAGTAATGGGAAGCTACAGTGTTGCAGTGTCATAGACGCATAGTTTATGTTAAAACAAGAATTTTCACGCGGATGAAGTCCGCGGGCATTAGCTAGTACTTACTTAAATAACAAGTTGTTAGGAATAATGGGAATATGAAATTCTCGGTGAGTTTATGATCCTGTTTAATTCTGTCTACCTAGGAATAAGTACACACTGTTTTGTGCCCGTAAGTGGTTTTCACTGTTTTGCGATGTGTGAGCATTGTTGTTTTATTCATATAGCATAATCAGCCTATAATGTTCCCACGCCTCCTCTTTGTGAGAGGGAGTGGGCCGTAATCCACCATGCGGGGCAGTGCGGGTTGGTAGATGTCACATGTCTTCGAATTTTTGGTTTTAGGATATGCCGGTTACCTTCCGATGTTTTCGTTCCCCGTTTTTCATTCATATAGCAATAATAAATTATTATTGCTGACTTAGATTAAAGCCCGGAATACACATGCCTTTAACTTGCACAAAAGTATATAAGCAGCTAGTATGCCATTATGGTATTAACGAATCACAAGATAAGGCACACGGCATCCAAACTACTTGCATACTTTTGTGCAAGTCGGGCTGTTTCTGACTCGACTTTTTTTGTTGACTGTTTCGCCTAGGTTTGCAGTCTGTTTAAATAAACAAAATAAAACTATTTAGCCATTCTGATACACACAAATTGACACCTACTTGCACACGTCAATTTTAAGAGTGTATGACGAAACACCGACAGACACTACGCCGACAGACTGAACACCGACAAGACTTTACTTCGACGGGACTTTTCGCCGACAGGACACTTCACCGACAGGACTCTTTGCCGACAGGGCTCAACAGCGACGCAACTTATCTCCGATGATCAGATACATAATTTGGAAATCGATTATGCTTTTCTTGTAATTAAAAAATTCATAAAAAATAACGATCTAACATTGGTTTTTAATATACGTACATATGTATAATATGGTTAAAATCGCAAAATTACGATGAAACAGAGACACTCGTGGAAGTGTAAAATACTGATCACTCCCTCAGTATCCAACAAAACCACACATAACACATAACATAACACATACACACAAATAACCCTCGCACACCTCTTTATCACTCATCCACACACCCATTCACCTTACACTCAGCACATAAACTCAAAGTTAAAATACATCCCAAATCACCAATGTCTTGTACTGTTTATTTTTATTTTTGTCTTGTTCTCTTTTACTTATTTTCGTTTTATTATTAACTAACTAAGTCTTAATTAATTTAATTACCTTTTAAGCACCTTTTGCATGGAACATCATTCCATTCTGTATCTGGAGTAGGGCGTTGTTAGCTGCGCTACAGTTTATACTTTTGCAGCTATCATCGTTTTACTTGTTACTTATTCTTGTATTTTTGTTCCAAAATAAACTTTTTATTATTTAGTAAGTAAGTAAAGATACCCATAAAAATGCATGGAAAAAAAACAAACTAAAATAATTTATTTACCTCTTAGTAACAAAACAAACTAAAATAATTTATTAACATCTTAGTAACAATAAAAATATCAAAAAAACCTAAATTATTCTAATAACAATTCCTTTTTAATAAAATATTTCTTTATGTTTTGAAATTAATAATATATGATAAACCTTTCAAAAATGCGATCACATCTAAATTTTTCTTATTGTTCAAATGTACCATCAACCTTTCGTTGATTATATTCATTTTCTTCTTCCGTGGTTTTATTATGCCCGCTGATAGTCTCTCAATTTCGCATTTTATATTTTTTTGTTCCTTTTTAATTTCATCTATAGTTTTAAATATATTCCATTTTTTTCTATTTAGCAATGTGTTCCACCTATTGTGCCAACTTTCAACAGCGTTTTGTGTGGTTGGTGTGCCTGCTTCAATGGAATCTGATATTGACCATGTCTCTGGGGGGAACGTGGGAGGCACTTTTGTAATCAATACTTTTAATGAGCTCGTATTCATTTGATTATTTTTGGTTTTGTAAACATTACTGTCAATATAATAGTTTTTAAACCATTCGATTACTTGGTGCGCTTCCGGTGGTAAAACTTTGTCAACAATTTCTTTAAAAGCTGATGGAATTTCTACCGCAGGTAAAAATGCCAGTGCAGCCAAATGTCTCATTTTGAACGCAAAATCGCAGTTGTCACCATACAACTTTGCCAGTCCTGCTTGTTGTATGTGCCTCCATATACTTTGTCTTAAATGAAAATAGCAATATTTATTCCTGCTTTCTGTGAATGCGCGCTTACAAGCATTAATTGCTGCTTTTTCAAAGTCAGTTATAATCGTTTTTGGATTTAGAAGTAAATTAAATTTATTCAAAATATGCATTTTTAATATTTCAAACATAATGTAGTAGCAGTTTTCCGATTTATGTGAAAGGAATGCGTAAACTAAAGGAAAAATTGTCTTCTTATCACTGCTAACATTTCCATGAATAGTGTACATCTGGCATAAAGGCAGCGGACAGCATTTGAAAGTCCCATCTTGAATCCAGAAATCAGCTTTAAATAATAATCGTAGATTTTGCTCAGTTGCAAATATAATAACAGTTTCGCCATTGTAATCGTAATGACCCACTAAAAACTGTTCATTTTCAAAAATTTGGTAATTATCTGATATACTTATATCACTAAGTTTTTTAGGAACACAAGGTTTATTTTTATTTCTCGTCCGATTTATCATTTTAGTCATTGCGTGCTTATTAGGCATACTTGGAGAACTTACACTTGGAACATCCTTCATACAACTTTGTATTATTTGTACAGGTGAATCCATACTACAATGAGCTTTGTTTTTTATTTTATCCTGGAATTTACGAACAACCAGTAGTTCGGGATTCGGCATGTGACAATGCTGCCTGATAGTTTTACTTACCAAATCATGTTTCCCGTCAGTAATTTTGGTTTTCACAAAAACGTTACAATTTTTATTTTTATTTTCAACACAACTCCAATAAAACACATCCCCACGAACTTTATTTCGGCAATACAAATATCCATCAATAACTAATTGTAAGTTACCGGTTTTTGATTTGATAAATTCACATGAACTCATTATAAAAGAAATTATAAAGTGGTTGTTGAGGATGGCTATAGGATGCTTGTAATGGAAATACGATCACAGCTTTTAGAGTATATTTTTAACCAGTTTTCACACACAGTGACATTAAAAGACAAAGGAATAAATTTATAGAAAAATAAACAATCAATATAAAAAAGGTTGGTTGCTGGTCGTCAACAGTGGTAACGTGGCTGTGTTCGTGCTGAACTGTAATGCAAAAGTGACCGTAAGAATAACAGTTCAACCAGTGAACTAAATATTTTATAAATACCTTCAAATCCGCTTCTTAAAATAGTTAATGTTTAAGGATTATATGTACGTATATTAAAAACCAATGTTAGATCGTTATTTTTTATGAATTTTTTAATTACAAGAAAAGCATAATCGATTTCCAAATTATGTATCTGATCATCGGAGATAAGTTGCGTCGCTGTTGAGCCCTGTCGGCAAAGAGTCCTGTCGGTGAAGTGTCCTGTCGGCGAAAAGTCCCGTCGAAGTAAAGTCTTGTCGGTGTTCAGTCTGTCGGCGTAGTGTCTGTCGGTGTTTCGTCATACACTCCAATTTTAATGATAAAACCTTTTGACCAATCTATTACTTGACTTGACATCACATAGGATTTGACATTTGTTTGAAATTCGTTTTGGCACAGACGCCATCAGATCAAGCTACCCGAAGCTGTCTTTTCCCAATCAACCTTGAACTGTAATGCTTCAGCGATAAAGTTGAAAATATATTAAATAAATTTACATATTGTAGTAGCTTGATGTGCTGGCGTCTATACCTGTACTCCATTTAATATAACATTAGAAAAATAACGATTATCACCCTTTCGTTATTTCTATATAAACGTATAATAAACTCCGATATTTCACGATAAATACAAAGTAATGTAATCTATTTACCATTTACGTACGTCCTTTTCGGATAACCACTGAATATCAGCGCTGTGCTGTGGGTCGCCCCTATAGCACAGCATTATGCTGAGTGGAAGCCTTCTTGTCACAGTCATGATTTGTGTAGCTGTCGACTATTTCTGGTTTGTGGTTGTGATTATAGATATGTATTTTGTTTTTATTTTTCCTTATTATTAGAATTAATTAGGTATCTTTTCGTATGCACGTGTTTCTATGACAAATAAACCTATCTTTTTTCTTTCATTTACATTTTAAAATAACTCGTAAAATGCAGCTCATTTCAGCAATATTGAATGAATGAATGATAGATTTATTTGTAAGAATATAGGCAGCTAACATAAGTTCTTAAGATCTATAGGTTTCACTATATTCGGCATTTCTGCCGTGCAAATATTATTTAGATTTTACATCTTGGTTAAATACTTATCGCATGCATTTAGTAATTATCAATAACATAAAAATATTAATAATAATTTCATAATTTAAATTTGGATTACAATGCAATTAATAAAATAAAATTAAATACAATCCTAGTCACTTAAAACAATAATTTATATTAAAAATAGAGATACAAGAGAATAATGATGTAATGTAAAAAAAAAAATTAAAATGTTTCAATATTATTTAAGTAATGTAAATATGTAGATGTCATAATAATTATAATAACTAAGTTTTACATCTTATACTCAAAATATTCATTGATGGAATAAAAACATCTCTCACACAAGCAGATAAATAGTTTTCTATTAAATTCCAGATCTGTAGCACTTCTAAATCTTTCGGCTAAGTGGATACATATTTTCACCGCCATGGTATAACAATTTTTGTTGCATACTTTAGTACTCAATTATCAATATATTTATTTGCATTCCACAATGTGAACTTAGGTGGTAGGTACATTACAAAATATACGTAATTTTAGATCATTGTGGACTCTAAAAAAAAAAATCAAAAGTTGTAAAGTCTATTACGCGGGACTACTAGTGGTTTTTGTACTATTTTCCTCTTTGACATAGCCTTTTCATCTTCTCTCATTATAATAAATGGAGTATAGAATAGGATATCCCTTTGTACATACCACGTTAGCGTAAAATGGTTTCAAATAAATAAAGGCTTTAAAAAAAAAATCTTACCTACACAAAGGTTACTAGACAAACTATAAACTTTTGTTTTATGAGAGAAAAAAGAACTATGGATACGTTCCAATCGGCACAACTGTTGAGATTGTTATGTAGTGTCCTGTGGGTAAAACAAGATAAAACACACATACACACATATCATCGTATATATTTTATTTGTTTTTTGGTGGATTAAAATAGTTGTGATTGGTTTAGAATCAACCCGCCATTCGATTCTGACGAGTGACGACGGGTGACGTCTAACGTGCGTTTTTAACCGACTTCTAAAAAAGGAGGATGTTCTCGATTCGGATGTTTGTATTTTATTTTTTATTTATTTTTTATGTTTGTTCGCGCATAACTCCGTCGCTTGCCAACCGATTTGAAAAATTATTTTTTTGTTGGAAAGGGTATACTTCCCAAATGGTCCCATAGAAATTTCATCAAAAACGGTTTAGTAGTTTGGTTTTTAAACCAAAATTACTGGTAAAAATTACAACTAAAACGTGAAAAATAAAAACTTTTTTGCAAAAAAAAAAAAACAACCGACTTCCAAAAACGACACTACAAAGTGAAAAATAACTTTAATTTCGGAAGTCGGTGGCAAACCAAGAAAATGCGAACCCAATGACACCGACTTCCAAAATTAAAGTTATTTTTCACTTTGTCGTTTTTGGAAGTCGGTTGTTTTTTTTACAATATCAGAGCGTGTATAACATTTAAGAAATTTTTAAATAGTGTTCCTATATGCACAATTGACGTACATTTCATTCCTAATGTCAAATTTGAAAAAGTTAATAGAATTAAAATTCACCCGCCAACCTGACATCAGGATGGCGGCTTACTTTAAAATTATGTTTGCTACGCATACAGACACGTACATTTATACTTATTTTAGTACAAAAACGTACATTTATATAGTTTGTTTGATCTATTTGGAAGTCATAAACACGCGTTTCTGACGGACACTAACATTTCAACAATACATATAAGATAATAACTAATTACGGCAGGCGGGTACCTACTCTGATAAGTTAACTTTTTTGTTTAGCTTGTTTATGCGCTATTCATAATTTTTATACAGGGTCAAAGTAAATTAGCTAGCGAAACTTCACAGCCAAGATAGGTATCCGATGTCTTGACACGATAAAACAAATAAGAAATCAATTTGACGATTTTTTTTTGTGGGGTCCCGAATTGACAGGTGAAATGTATGGATGGAGTGACAGGACTTTGCGACCGAATTCGGTCGTAAAGCGATCGCTATGAATATCGAGACTGCTGGGGCAGTTTGGCAATAGGTAGTATAAACTTTTTTGCAAAAAAAAACAACCGACTTCCAAAAACGACACTACAAAGTGAAAAATAACTTTAATTTCGGAAGTCGGTGTCGTTGGGTTCGCATTTTCGTTGTTTGCCACCGACTTCCGAAATTAAAGTTATTTTTCACTTTGTAGTGCCGTTTTTGGAAGTCGGTTGTTTTTTTTTCAAAAAGTTTTTATTTTTCACTTTTAAGTTGTAATTTTTACCAGTAATTTTGGTTTAAAAACCAAACTACTGAACCGTTTTTGATGAAATTTCTATGGGACCACTTCAGAAGTATCTCCTTCCGAACAAAAAAAGAATTTTGAAAATCGGTCCACAATTGGCGGAGTAATCGCGTAACAATCACACAAAAAAAAAAAAACATACCGTCGAATTGAGAACCTCCTCCTTGTTTGAAGTCGGTTAAAAATTGCTCCCATCGGCAAGCAAAACAATTCGTTTTTGTTTGTAGGAACCGACCATAATAACAATGAACTTATTGCAATAATAAATTAGTCAAAAGAAAGCAATTCTAAAAAGAGTGAAAAAAAAAGTCGACCCTATTATACAAGTGCCACATCTGGTTAACATATTTATTTTAAGTTAAAAGGGACCCAAAAACAATTTAGGATCTTTACAAAAAGGCAATAAGTCTTTGCAAAACTAAAACTGTGGGAATGTACAGACACCAGCACATCAGCTACTACAATCTGTCAAATTTCTTTAATAGATTTTCAACTTTATCACTGAAACATTAAGGTTCAAAGTTTATTGGGTAAATTTGACAGTTTCGGGTAGCTTGACCGGCGTCTGTACTATGGGGAGGGGATGTGAAATATCCAGGAAGCGAGCATAGCGCGCTTGGTTTTGTACCACGATAGGAAACGGTCATAGCCTTAATTAACCCTAGCTTATGTTATGTCAAAGTTTTAAGACTTTTCTCTACCAAAGTGATTTTGGGATACCGATAGGTTTTAAGCGTGATTCTAGCTTCGTTAAGTTTAACTTGTTAGTAGTGTAGGTTACGCATGGAGTATTATAATAGTGTTGGTGAAAATGTGGGAAAGTGGGTGAGTGTTTCAAATGTGTGCGATGTGTTAAATGTTCGAAAGTGTGACGTAAATATTTGGAACGAGCTCTGAAGTAACCTGGGGCAATTGAGAGGTATTTCACAACCGACTGACTGACTAGCTGACTTGAGGTATGCTTTATATACTTTGTGTGCTATATCTTATTGCAATACGGATCAACCAAAGGCGTTGTTCAATCGATAGCATTGTTTAGACTGCCACGCAACGAGGCGCAGGATATGCGACTCTTTATTTTTAACCGACTTCTAAAAAAGGAGGAGGTTCTCAATTCGACGGTGTTTTTTTTTTTTTTTTTTTTTGTGTGTTTGTTACGCGATTTCTCCGCCAATTGTGGACCGATTTTCAAAATTCTTTTTTTGTTCGAAAGGAGATACTTCTGAAGTGGTCCCATAGAAATTTCATCAAAAATGGTTCAGTAGTTTGGTTTTTAAACCTAAATTACTGGTAAAAATTACAACTTAAAAGTGAAAAATAAAAACTTTTTTGCAAAAAAAAAACAACCGACTTCCAAAAACGACACTACAAAGTGAAAAATAACTTTAATTTCGGAAGTCGGTGGCAAACAACGAAAATGCGAACCCGACGACACCGACTTCCGAAATTAAAGTTATTTTTCACTTTGTAGTGTCGTTTTTGGAAGTCGGTTGTTTTTTTTTTTTACATAATGTATGGTTAACGAGACGAGATAAAGGATAAATGTACGTTTGCCCCGCACGGCCCCCCAGAATTTGCGTTTTAGGTGTGCACCAATGCAATGTACTCGCCTCTAGGAGTATATGTACCTGTTTCTTTTTCAATCTACCTCGGTACTTTTGAAGATATTTGCAAAAAAAAGGGGGCCGTGCCAGTCAAACGTTTACAGGACGTCCCCCGTGTAACTTGAAAAATAAATAGCGTATTAAAAAGTTTCTTAAACTAAAGTAATGTACTCTATTAACACGTTATATGCACCGCAACAGATGTTGTGAATTCGTAATAGCAAATAATATATAGATGTGGATAGGGGGCCGCGCTAGAAAAAAATTATAAGAAAATATCTTGATAAAAAGACAAAACAACCTTAGCCTTACAATAGTCGTTCGCTACCGTTATGTAACTCAGTAAAGTTCAGGCTGTTTACGTATGTTATATCGTCTCGCTGGCTGCACTTTACAAACTTTAAAAAAACGCGTTCCCGTGCGATGTCGTGGAGCTTAGTCGGTCTATAAGCAGCTATTGGGTCAGTGCAGACAGTGCAGCAACTGCTCGAGCAAAATCAGCCGCGTGAACTCTGCGGTCGCAGTGGATGTTTGAGCGTTTAGCGCTAAGTAGGTACTGCTTGCGCGTGCGCTATCGTCAACCTAGAATAATAAGATAATATATTATTAATAACATAAATAATTGTCTACTATTGGTCAATTTCTCGAACAAGAAACTGATCCCCCAAGTGTTTCAATATCTGAAAGCTCGAGCATCTTGCTTTCTCAATATGTGCTGACCCTTAGACCGTTTGTCCACCGCCATATCAACGGGACGTCAAAAACGAGATCATTCGAACCGAACGTGACGTCCGGTGACGGCGATTGTTGTTTTTGATTGTTGACAGTCCCCTCTTGAAGAGAGGAGGCCTGTGTCCCAGCAGAGGGAATATGCTGATTATGATATATCTTCTTAATTTTCATCGTTAAGCAATATGTAACAAAGTAATTTCGTAATATAAGTATAATATAAGTATAAGTATAATAGTAATAGTAATAAGAATTTCGTAATTTCTGTCGTTTTAGCTATTAAATTACTCCTCTTAGACGCGGACTATACAGACGGTACGCGTGACGAAGACAGGACGCAGACGCGGCGTCGCGCAGGGAGAGCCGATCTTAACTGTGATATTCCACATAATTAGGAAAAACGAAAATATTATCAGCCTAGGGTAATTTAGGAACAGTCACATGCAGTCGCTGCGTCACTTTTACGTATCATTATTCTACATACAAAATGTATTAACGCGATTAAGAACAAAACGTATAGAACGACAACACGCAGGCGAGTCGCATTTCCATCCTCATACTATTGATGCGTTTCCGTCCCGTGATCCCGTCCTCATCTCACGTCCTTTTTGTCTAATGCGCATTTGGATTGAGTGATCTTTTTTTATTTCGTGACAAAATGTGTTAGTCAAAAATAGTAATAAGTAAAAAATTTGTCACTTTCAAGGGTCTTCAGTTATTGCCCAAAGTGTGGATCACTCAATTCAGACATTTTGCAAAAACGGCTTAGATGAGCCAAATCTCAACAAAAACTTACTCTACTGACTAAATTTATATCTCAAAAATTTGTTAACAAATTGTCACAATATTGTTTAAAAACGTCAAGGCATTTAAGCTAATTCCAGGTATCTATGACAGTACCATTGGATCACTCAGTACAGACACCATTTCGTTTGAGAGCGTTGTGATAAGGTATAAGTTGACTTTTTCTATATTTTTTATCCTAAAATGTATGATCCGAATATATTTGTACAATAAATATCATAAGTAATTCAATGTTTTTAAATACGCTGAACTGAGTGATCCTTATGAATACTTATTAGGTAACTACCTGTTTCGTATTCATTTACACAAACTACGATTAATTTTTGTGCAACTTTATGACTAAAGTTTTACATAGAATTAAATCACCGATTCACTAGATTTCTCATCTTTACATATCAAGACCCCTCCGTGCCTCGGAAAGCACGTTAAGCCGTTGGTCCCCGCTGTCATTTGTGGATCTTTGACAGTGGTTACGGGTCGTCAGAAGCCCAAAAGTCTGACAACCAGTTTTAACAAGTGGTATCGTGTTACCCAGTTACTGGGTTGTGGCGGTCAGATAGGTCGCTCCATGTAAAATACTGGTATTCAGCTGAATCCGGTTAGACTGGAAGCCGACCCCTAACTTGTTGGGAAAAGGCTAGGCAGATGATGATGAACTGTCATCCTCTGACAGCTGCAAGAAATGGCTATATCGCGGCAAATTGACGTAGGGTGTTAATTTGCTTACTGCCCTCTCCCAGCGACTTCCTAAGCCGAGGTCCGTACCCCACAGGGCCCCTTTAGCGTGTAGTTGCTGTTGCCCGAGACATCACAGCGGGCCCTATCAGAATATTAGCGCTGCGACATTTATTTTTTTGAATGTTGTAGCATCATGCTGAGATAGGAGCCTTTTGGCATCGTATAGGACTTTGTTTCATTTTTCTTTTTGTTACTTTTTTATACATATAATTTGTTTTTTTCTTTATTCTGTTTAGTTTAGTTTTATGATCCTCCTGTACGAGTCGCAAAAAATACTTTTTCTTTCTTTCTAAGTTTTTTAAGCCTTGGCTGGAGGCTTTAATTTATTGAAGCAACTACAGGCAAGTCCGGTTAAGCAGATTACAACCTCCTAGGCTGAACTGCAAGATGCCAATCCCGAAAAGAAATGATACTGGCCTCTATATGAGACTTACGACAAGAAGGAAGGGTTAAACTTATAAAAATCACGAAATTTTTACTATGAAACCCAATTAAAAGCCTGGAAAAGACCAAATACATTTTGGGTCAAGCCTGGCGAATACTGAATGTGAAGTATCATAAACACTATCCGTGTGAACAAAGGGAAGCTGGTACGATTCTTAAAGGTCCACTATGTAAAAATTTCACCGTGAAAACTTTGATGGAGTGAGCTGACAATTATAGTGTCGACTCCCTAGCATCAGGTGGAATGAACGAAGGAATATTCATTCCTTCCTTCATGAAGTGGTGAAGTTCGCTTCACCTAAGTTTTCACGGTGGCAATATTACAGAATAGATCGGCTAAATCCTTCGCCACTGCAGTACGCAACATACATGAGTTATTTACACATTCAGCTTGAAGATAAACGTAATATTACTTTGTTAACAGGTAGCATCAGAATGAAGTCTTATTTGAGCGAGGACACGGATGAGGAGAACTGCGACGACCCCATCAAACTGTTTGACAATGATATAAACGCGGTCTACTTCGGCAGTCAGCCTCATCAACGTAGTAAGTTAAAACCTTCAAGGTTCATATTCTTATACATATAGTAACAAATGCAAGTTGCACAACATGTTAACTTTAGCATAGAACCAGTGTGCACAATTGTTGATGAACAAATAAAATAAAATAAAACATTGTTTTTTTGGCTTTATCTACATGTTTTTATGGTAATGGACACGTAGCTGGCAACACGGAGTGTAGCATTGTTTCTAGCCGCATGTTAAGTTGTTGCCGGTCGGCGAGCGTAAAAATTTGTTTAGCAACAATTGTTTTCGTGTGCAGACAGGTGAGGTTAATAAACATAGTAGCAGTGTTAAAAATACTTTATAGTACTGCTACTTAATAATAAAGTAAATGATAAAAGTGGACAAATATAGCGATCGAGAATGAAATAGATTTTACATTTTTAAAAGTGGAGACACTCCCATACCAGCTTCTTGAGAAACCAATCTTTTATTTTGAGTACAACATCCATCGATTCAAAACATTAAATTGATGACAGCTAAAATAATACTCTTTTCCATTTCTTTCCCACAGGTAACAGAGACACAAAAAGCCGTTGGACAATTGAAACGATTGGAAATCATGAATTTTGTCAACCAAGTGAAAATTCTACGCTGGGCAGATCCGATGATAATCTAGTTCAAACGTTACAGAGCGACACTACCAGTGAGTGTAATATTACCCCATTATGTGTTAAATTAGTGGATTGCGGAAAATTTCCTTGGTACTATAGAAAGTACACACAACAAATAATGCATAAATTAAATTTAAATGAACTTAGTGATAGTGACCATGACATAGAAGGTATAGTGGAGGATTCAGATGATTGTTTTATAGTAGAAGATCTACAAGATATTGTTACAAATAAAATAGTCAGAAGTAATCAAATATGCATAAGTACAGGGAAATCAACAGAACCTAAACCAAAACTACCAAAAAATAAATTAAGTAAAAGCCTAGACAATGTGAAGCGTCATAAAGATGATAAGGAGATACAAAGAGCACTGAGTATCAAGAATTTAGTTCAACTTGATTTAAAACGTAATCTAGGACTTATAGGTATGAAAATTAAACAAAAAATAGAAACAAATACTACCCTGGACGTTAAAACCCACAAAGACGATGTGGTTGAAGAGGCAGATACAAAGCAAAAATGTGTAATGGCTGATGAAAAATATTTAAGTGCTGCTGACAAAACACTTTGCCACATCGGCACTCAACTGATACCAATAACAGAAGATAAAGAAAGTAATTCGATTTGCCAACTTAATATTAATAACAAAGAAAAAGATTTGGTTGGTAAACCGACACTTGTTAAATCTTCTAGTTTCCCAAATGTTACTGTACAATTTGATATTAGTAAAATATCTGAAAAACTAATCGATAATTTGAAGACAAAGAAAATAAATGAGCAGTCATCTCAAGCTAAACTTGTTAGCAAACCATCAAATAAAAGTCTTTTAAATAACACAGAAAACACATTCAAAACTGTAAATGAAAAAGAATTAAGTTCTAAAGTAACTATTACAGAAAAATGCACAAATTTAACAAATACACTAACATCACACGTGAAAGATGTGAAAAAAACTAATAAATATAAAAATGATCAACTTAAAATGAAAAATAGTACTAATCACCAGTCTTTGATAGGACTATTGGTTACAAATAAAACTAAGGAAGACGTCAAAGAAATAAAATGCACGAAACAAAAAGGACGTAGAGATAATACACAAAATAAAGCTACTAATCTTGATAAGAAACCTCGTAAGAAGATTGCAAAACAAAAACGTGAACCAAAGTCGCCAATCTTACATTGCAGTACTGTACCAAAGAGACCAAAACAACACGGAATGCCTCCTAAATGTAATAAAACAGACACAAATTCTATTATATCAAAAGAGCCTGGTAAACTAAAGCAAATAGTTGATAAACTTACTAATTTAAATAGTTGTAATGTAATGCAAGATTCTATTCAACTAAAACACGCTATCCCTAAATTTTCCCCAGTAACAAAGCCTTTTGAGGTTTATGCTAAACAAGCTTTACAAAAAGAGTCTTTTATGATACAAGACAAAACCGTAAGTCAAGTCAAAAAAATTCATGCAAAATCTGTGAACGTGGCGGAAAAGCCTCTTAAGAATTCTAATGACGTTAGTAAGGCTGATTTCAAATGCAACAACTTCCGCAATACTCAAATTATGTCTTTAAGTCAAAATAAGACTTTAAGTGAGCAAAATGTATTAAATGAACCTCACCAACATATAGTGAATAAGCATACAATAAATGCTGCATCCTGTGTCACAAATCCTACTCCTAAAGCACCAATTAAAAATAACAAGCCAACTTTCTCTAATAGTAACGTCTCAACTACAGCAGTGGTAACGCCTGCAAGTGGATCAAATTCAGTATTTTCTAATCAATATGCCAACTTCCCCGCTCCTCACGGGCCTCATTTTCCCATCCATAACGCAGTGCCTACTAAAATGAGTAGCAGCAATATTTTTAACAACAATATCAATGTCCCAGTACAAAATCGTTACGCATCGGCTATAATTTTAAAATCAAATGATCAGTCAAAGTTTCCATACGAGAAGTACTGCGAACCCTCTGTGCAAACCAAGGCTTTTCAAAGACCTATTTCCTTTCCTATTCCTGTCCTGAGCCATACACAGCCAAGGTCCAGTGATCCTCAACCACAATATCCTATATTTTATCCCCCTGCTCCTTTGGGTAGGCATCAGAATAATTTTCCAAGTTCTGCCAATTCTGTTCCAAATCAGTTCCATCCTCCACAAAGTTATACAGGTCAACAAACGAGTAATCCAATGCAAGATTTTTACAGAGAATGTTGGTTGCCACAAAATTTGCAACCTCCTCCTCCACCACCACCACCACCACCACCTCCTGTTCCTCCACCTAACTTTCCCCCAAGAAATGGTCACGTGGTAAATCAATCCAAAGATTCTTCTAATTTAAACCATACATCAACGTCATTTGGACACCCTATGCAAAATCCGCAAAGCGCTTTCCGTCAAAACTCTGTTAATACCCAACAGACTCAAAATAGTTCTATAATCGGTATGAATAATGATGGTTTAGTAAAAAAAATTAACATAGTCGCTATGCCTGTTAAAAATGTAGGAACAGTTAAAGTAGAACAAATAAACGCTCCTCAAATTATGAGTCTGGCTGAACATTCAGAAGTAGTTGAAACTAAGACAGAAATGTTAAAAGAATTGGACAAGTTGTCATTTGTTGACGAAAATATAAATGAATTTAAAGAAGTTTACCCTGCTAGTGTTATAAATGAAAAGAAAAAGGAAAACACATTAGAAGTAGCAATAATGTCAAAAAAGCCTGGTAGGTTTGAAACTTTGAAATTAACAATGAACCAGAAAGACAAGCCTGTACAGACAAAGCCAGCACAAGGATATTCGCCGCCAATTTTACCCATACCGACATATCAAAGAGTCTTAGACCGTGTGACTTCAAATTCACAAACCGAAAATGCATCACCGAAGCTTGCTCTCCGTCCTGGATATCCCACATCTAATTTAAGAAATGAATGTAAACCAATGAGAAAAAGAGATTTCGTCAAATGTTGCAAAAGAAAGCTTAATAATGCATGGAATAATGACGAAGCCAGCAGAAGAAAAGACGACGCTAAGAAGATTTCTTTAGAAGAATATAAAAAGAGAATACTCAAAATTGAAGACAAATCTGAACATTACAAAAAAATGTGTAAGGAAAAGTACGATAATAGTGGAAAGCGGCCAAATATAGAATTTAAGTATAGGAAAAACGTCGACTATAGCACAGAAACCGATCTTGGGTATGATTCGGATAGCACTGTGGTATTATGATTTCTTGATTTATGTGTACTGTGCGGCAATTAATTGTGTGAATTTTCGACTTGTGTGATACTCCTCTTTTTGAGTACACTTGAGTACACCCCAAAGTTATTGTCACCAAAACGCACATGTCGGGTACATGTACGGACGCCAGCACATCAAGCTACTACAATCTGTCAAATTTCTGTAATAGATTTTCAACTTTATCATTAAAGAATTAAGGTTCAAGGTTGATTGGGAAAATTTGACAGTTTCGGGTAGCTTGACCTGCTGGCGTCTGTACGTTTTGGTAGATACTTACAAATTTCATTTTGTGGCAATTTGCCGTCACTTTTGTTAACAAGTAACAAGAAAACTTGAACTTTGAGTTCTTTTGAGTGGGCGCCGAGTGCCGAAATAAGTAAAACGACGACTGCGAGGTGTCAATTGAGCTGCTTTAAGCTGTGTATTCATAAGGGTAAGCGCAGAGCGACGGAGAGGTGACGAAGCGAGGAACTCTATAACATTTCTGTTTTCTGAAAACACTCAAAGCGGTGCGCGGCGAAGAAGCTGTCAGCCGTATATTTAATAAAATCGACTTTCAGTTGTTACAGAATAACTCGCTCCGCTGCAACTCCGTCGGTCTGCGCTGACCCTAAATGTCATAAATGTCTTCGGAACGTGTCTTCGGAGACACAACGTCGCACAAAGTCGCCCGATGTCACCACAGATCTTGTCTCCACAACTTTTCTCGCACGACGTTTTTCATCACTTTCGACGTGGCAAGATATGCCTTGCGAAGTCGGGCGTACTCGCGCGACTTCAGAAGGGCAATTCTCGTAATTTTAATAACACGTTCACAGTCTGACCTCAGTCTCAATCTGTCAAAAAATACTTCTAATTTCCCTACATTTTGGCAAGTTTTTGACATTTGTTTGTTGCCGAGATGAGACTGCGACTAGATTTTGAACTTTTTAAATTACGAGAATTGGCCTTCAGCTCTCTCGAGTGAATAATGAATCGTTGCATCAAGCTGTATTTCGTTATCCAGTACAAATCTATGTATACTGGATAGATTTTTGTTCACCCTGTAGAGCATCTATGGACTTGGCCAAAACGCAAATCTCATGTTACACCCTCTGGTGGCAATGATGCAAATGAACCGTGTCGTATATCTTATGTCAATGTAATTGTCAAAAGAATCGTGGTTTGTTTTGTATCTATTGTGTAAGGGGATAAATAAGTATTAATTTAGAAGACCTGTTTGAGACAATTATGGCCAGTATACTTTGGCATCAATGGCGTCGCTGTTTTCAGCAAAAGTATAATGTTAGATTCAGTACAATTATTTTAATTTATTTTCGTGTTTCCTTATGAACCGAGAGCCAAAATATACACTGGTCTGTATAAAGAGCACATACAACCCAAAATGTTTCATGTTGACACTACATCAAATATTGACAATTACAATGAAAGTGACTGTCATGACGACAATACATTATTAGTTCACATTTAGATCACGGCGGCGCTAGTAGCAACTTGCAAGTTGCATAAGTTACGTTTTTTTTTGCTTTGGAGAGACGGTGCATTGTTCCTAATGTAACTTAATTGTTTTTTTTATTTGTTGAACATACTCGTAAGAAATAAATACTTTAAATAAATCCGTTTTTTAGGGTTTCATTTGTATGCCCATTGAGTCATGATTGCCCTAGCGATGTGGTAACGAGGTAAATATATACGGTACTACATATTAAATATTGGTCTCCTTATGATAAATTGTCTCTAATGTCATCTGCTATCATCTATCTACCTAGTCTTTTCCCAATTATGTTCAGGTTGGCTTCTAGTCTAACCGGATGCCACTGAGCACACTCATCACAACCCAGTTACTGGGTAACACAATACCCCTTGGTGAGACTGATTGTCAGACTTTCGGGTTTCGGATGACCCGTAACGACTGTCAAAGATCTACGAATGACATCCGGGGACCAACTGCTTAACGTACTTTCCGAGGCACGGGGGTCTTGGTGTGTAAAGATGATCAGCCATCCACGGACCAACCGCAGTAAGCGAAGCTTATCCTAATTAATCGACCCATTCGGATGCTATTACTTAGCCACAGGCCCCGCTCCACATGTCTCTAAATATATGAACTCACTCTAATTTACTGTTCTGGGTCACACATGGGCAGACCACTTCAAAAAATAATGAAACATCCAGTGTCAGATGTTCATATACCGCGTAGGACTGTTAATTATGTTAACTTAGATACAAATTAAATTCAACCTGAAAGTAAACTAAAAGAAAATCTCAACAGCAGACATTGTGTTCAGGGTGCCATCTTGCTTTAATTTTCACCCTGCAAAGAAAAAAAACAAGAAAACTAAATAAAAAGCTGTCAAAGAGAAAGCCTTAAAAAAGTCACCCTGTCAAAAAATTGCGAAGTCTTACATTATTTAGAGAAACATTCTGCATCGTGGCTGCGGCGACAATTAATCTCTCTAACGCGGCTCACGGCGTCTTGTTGTAATAAATCTCTGGATTACAGCCTCCTTCGCGGAATTAGGTCCTTATTGGAAAGATCTGACTTAAATTATGGGCGGAAGTTTGGCTTTTTTAGCCGGTTATCTGACTAATTAGCATTGGTAAGTGCTTGATTTGCTGTCATTGACAGAGCTAACGAAGATTTAAGATCGAGTGTAGTTTAAAGCGAATAAAAGTGGTAGGTACGGATTCGGTCATATAAAGTCATATTCCAAGTTAGTCCTTACTATGGAGACGAGTTTCAACACTGACTTGTAATAAACAAGTACGCTGAACTTCATACTATCGATGACAAAATGAAGACACGTTGCTGTCAGCGCCAAAATGGCGAAACCATTTTGGCGCTGACAGCAAAGTGAGCGTCTGTGGAACTAATTTGATAGCTAGTTTTACAAAATGCGCATACTCTCATGATAAAAAGGTTCTAAATATCTCGTAGTAAATACAAAATGAACAAAAGTCTTATTCCACGATTTATACTTAAATCATCAGAGACGTATCAAAACAAAACGACGTTAATTATAGTTCCTGAGACGCTCGAGCCGGCGCTTTGAATCGGCACAAAAAGCAACTGTCATTTCATATAGTATAGTCCAGCGTACTTGTATAATATAGGTTTAATGAGTTTCAAGCATAAATCTTAAGAAAATCTAGAGAAAAATCTCAATCTAAAGTTCCATTATAAAGCCATCTTTTTGTCCGCCAGCCATCCAATGTTTGTTTTCACAGGAACCAAGAATCCTGAATGATTTATTACCTAAGTGTGTGTTTCTGTAAATAGCGATGGTTATCGCATTTATTACGTAGGTAGTTGTAAATTACCGACGCAATGCGGGTAGTTACACAGTGCCAGAGTTTGTGCGATGACTAGCAACCGTTGAAGCAACTGAGCAAGTCTGCATTTTCCCGGAGCATTCAAGCATGAGTTGGAATGAGTTACGGGCTCACTCTATGACATATGGCTGGCTTGCTAGCGCGGTTGCGTTCTTAGATATTCATATGTTTATTAAAGTGGGATGAGAAAGGTGGATATAGGAAGCTTGTACATATAGCTGTTTTTGTTCTGTGCTCTTTGGTAACATGGAACGTCTTTTAGGGCGAATTTCGCCAATGTAATACGATCAGCACATTAAAATTTAAACCGCAAACAAAAGCTGTCAGTGTCAATATTCCGTTAGCCAGTCTAACGGAATATTGACACTGACAGCTTTTCTTCTTGGACGAGTTTTTACTAAGCTAATCGCGTTCAGTTCCCTTTTTTCCTGTGTACCCTTGGCTGTTCTCTTGATGGTACAGTGGAAGATCAATTTTAACCGCTGTTTGATTGGTGAAATTCACCCCTAGTTCTACTTGTTTAAACTGAGGTTTTGTATGAGCCATAAGAAGATAAAGAGCATCTTCGTTGATCTGCTCATTAAAGGTCTTTCCAAAATTGTAACATGTCTAGTAACATACTGTCAATGTCATCCATCACTCTCTTATCCTCATCTCATCCCCCCGAATATACACACATTACAATAACTTATATTACAATGACATATAGACACACACCACTAACACTGTGAATGTGTCGTTTTAAAAAAACTAGCAACCCGCCTCTGCTTTACCACGGTTTTTAGGACTTTGCAAAACATTGAGATTTCTTTAATTTAGAAAAAGTTATTATTAATGCATTATACACATAAACGTCTGCATATCATCAAAATCTGTTGTATATTTTAGAGAACAATGCGGTCACACAGCTCGAAAAACGACTTTAATAATTTATTATGCGTTTCTCATAAGTCCTTTCTTCATAAATCCTCAGAAATTGATTCTTGCAACCCAGCTTATATACAAAACTAACTAATGTCACATTTACATACCTAAATAATTTCACTTCCGCTTCCACCTGAGTGCTGTGTATATTTTAAAATTCATAGGGATTTCAATTCTTAGACACTTCAATTTGCATCAGATCCGACGGGTAAGAGCCGCGAGAAATATGGAACAGTAAACTCGATATAAAAGTTAATAATGAAATGGAATCCGTCGAGCAGTAAAAAATATTAAATTCGACTGCTGAGATCTTGTAATATATTTTATGGATTTGGTCCTGGTTTTGCCTGTTTGCAGTTGGTACAGACGCCAGCATATCAAGCTACTACAATCTGTCAAATTTCTTTAATAGATTTTCAACTTTATAGCTAAAGTATTAAGGTTCAAGGTCGATTGGGAAAATTTGACAGTTTCGAGTAGCTTGACCTGCTGGCGTCTGTACAAACTTGTGGAGGTATTGCGAGTCAGAAAGACATGTATAGAGCTAGGAATTATTCTTTGGTTTTTAGATGTTGTTCATCCTGTATAAATTCGAGCGAGGATCGAAATATGGGAAGAAAAATACACAAGCGATAGGATTTGACATTATACTAATGTCGAACGGTGACGATCATTCTGATCTGACAGCTACCTGTAATTAAAACACGTTTGTCAACATTCCGTAAGCCTCACATAGTGCCAAAGGAATATTTGAAAGCGCTGAATTTTATTACTTTCAAAGAATAAAATCACCAGTCTGTGATACGAAAACATCATTCGTCCTTTTCTAGACAATTTGCTGCTGCAGCTGTATTCTTTACCTTTTTCATTTCATCAAAGAACCATCGTCTTTAATATAAATCAAATTTTTGGCACCAAATTATAATTACCGTGTACTCCTGAGACTTTCTGATAGACTTTTAAATTTATATTATGTTATTAAGCGAAAATTTTAAGGGCCAAGAAACTTAATCAAGATTATAATTATAATGAAACCGAATCTTTTGTTATAACTAAACATAACCCAGCTAATTAGATGTAATGATAGACTAATTCAGGATAACGCAATATTTTCATGGAAGATGTTATCAGGCACTGTTTCTTGGCAGACAGTGGTTCTTTATCCCCTTCTAATTATTTGATAACAAGCCTCTGGTTTAAAAAAGGCAATCTTTTTATGTTCATTCATACTTTAAATAATATGGTCAATGCTTGCAGTGGTCTGGACTAACCAGTTGTAGGTGGGAGGGTCGAACCCAGACAGGCGCTTTACTTTGTGCAAATTATTTCATCAGCACTGCTCTCAAAACGGTGAAGGAAAATATCGTAAGGGTTTTGGGCATGACCCAGAACAAAAAAAAATTGAGGACATGTGACATCTACAACCCACACTGGGCCCGCGTAGTGGATCACGGCTCACTCCTGCTCACAGAGAAGAGACCTGGGTCCAGCCAGATTATAGCAATTACAGTGGTCTTATTATACGCAAAGTCTCTTTGATCTGCAAAAGGAAAAACAGCTTTAGTAAACACCCTGGAATTGGTTACCCCCATATCATCAACTTTGTAGCCTTCTTCATACTACGTCAGAATTTCAGCCTGTCATATACCTAGCCTTTTCCCGAATATGTTGGGGTCGGCTTCTTGTCCAACTGGGTGCTGCTGAATATCAGAAGGGCAATTCTGGTAATTTTAAGAACGTTCACAGTCTGATCATAGTCTCAATCTGTCAACAAATACCTCGTAATTTCCCTACATTTATTTATGACACATCAAGTTTTTGACGTTGATTGGCGCTGATTGATTGTCAGATTGTGACTAGATTTTGAACGTTTTTAATTACGGGAAGTGTACTTTACATGGAGCAACTGCCTATCTGACCCATACATCCCAGCTCCTAGGCAGCACGGTACATACTCGTAGTTTATATAATTTAACGATCTGCTGCTAAGGAAAACTTTGTAATTCTACCATAATTTGTGGTTCATTTTAATCTACTATATAAAAATAAGTCAGGTTTTCCTTCCTGACGCTATAACTCCAGAACGCACGAATCGATTTCCACGGTTTTGCATTCGTTGGAAAGGTCTCGGGCTCCGTGAGGTTTATAGCAAAGAAAATTCAGGAAAAATTTCAACAGAAAAGCGGGAAAATCATAGTGTAGGAGTAGGTTAGGAATAGGGTAGGAGTAGGTTAGGAGTTGTGTAGGAGTAGGTTAGGAGTAGGGTAGAAGTAGGGTAGGAGTAGGGTAGAATTAGGGTAGGAGTAGGGTAGGAGTAGTGTAGGAGTAGTGTAGGAGTAGTGTAGGAGTAGGGTAGGAGTAGGGTAGGAGTAGTGTAGGAGTAGGTTAGGAGTAGGGTAGGAGGTAGGATACCACGCGATCGAAGTAGCGCCGAGCAGCTAGAAATAATTTATATGGCAAAACAACGTTTGCCGGGGTCAGATAGTTTTCTATATATTCAAGAAAGTTTTTCTTCCAATTCCATTTGAGTATATTGCAGTTACAAAGTCGAGAAGCGCTCAAGACATACATTTGTAAATAAACTTAAAAGGAAAGTGCTTGAGATTTCATTGCTTTAAGTCAGGACAAGTTTTTGATTTAACAAGTGGAGCTGGGAGAACGCATTAACATTTACAAGGCTGGAAAAACTTTGGCGCTGAGAATAAGTTGGGAAGACTATTTGGAGTAAGGTAGTTGCTACCTATCTCTTAAGAGAAATTCTGCCTTTTATTATATACGATTTTTAAAGGCAGCCTTTCCCTTAAAATATTTATTTGCTAGAATATGGCACTTAAGGTGTTTCAGCATATCCTGCCATAACATGGCGTGCAAATGTATTCACACAGCGCTGTCAATTAATCTAACTTACAAATTACAAATTCTATTGATTTGTCTTCTAAATAGTGCTTAATGGTATAATATCGTTTAAATATTAATAGTTTGAAAAGTATTTTTGAAATGGTCCCTAAAACTTTGTCCCATAGTCAACTGGCTAACTAATAAATTGATTCATAACTATCGGAGCACTAATCAGACACAACTACCATTTATCGAATTAACCAATTTGTGTAATTGGATTTCAAAATAAAAAAAAAACTATTTCGATTAATACCCGATGTCCAGCGACCCAAACTTTGTGGCAATTCGATTCTAAAAATTAATCGGTATGGACGCCCCGTCGTTGAAGGAAACTCATCCTCAGAAATATTATTTCAAAGCACTATGTAGAATCATGTTTTATTTTGGGATGGGGGATCTCTGGTATGAAAAAACCGAAATTTCCTATTATAGGAAGAAGCTCTACATGGCCTGGATGATATTGGCGAATGGTTACATCGTCGTCGTCTTGCTTGACGAACTCCTAGCATACACCAGGACCGATTTGACAGACAGGGAGAAGAATGACTTGGTGCAGTTCACTTTTGCGCACCCCTTGATCTACTGCAAGGTGTTGACGCTGTACATCTGGAAGAGTCGCATCAAGGTGGTATTGGAGCGTTTGTTGGAAGGTTCCAGGTCTATTTTCCACTCAATAGAGCTAGAGAGAAAGTCTGTGACGCAGTTTGCAAAGCATTGCTTTACGTTGACAGGTGTTTCCTATGTGACTTTGTGCTCGGCGTCAATTGAAGGAGTGAGGCTTCATTTTATAGAAGGTATGTTTGTTCATTTGATAGTTTAGGCTGTCATCTGTGAGCTTAAATAAACCTTTTTCTTCCAGATATACCAATCCGCACCGAAGTGGTCTACTTCCCCAATCCATCACAGACTGGCTTTCTCATCAACGTGCTCCGCTTCTTTGTGGAGTTCCACTGGTACTGCATCGTCGGCATGATGGCGACGATGGATTGTCTCGCCCTATGTTCCCTCATCACTGTAAGCCATAAATTCAGGGTCCTAAGGTTGTATTTCCGCAAGCTGAGGATCAGGACTATGGAGAATAAAGGGAAGAAGACAGCGAAGGAACTTGCAGAAGAGTTTAAGAAAGATTTTGTGATCGGGATCAAGTTACATTCGGATGCTTTGTGGTAGGTATTATCATCATCATTAGCCGACAGCAGTCCAGTGCTGGACACAGGCCTCTCCATTTGCATGCTATTCAGCTTGATTCTTAGCAGCTCTCATCCAGCTGCTACCAATCACCCTGCGAAGATCGTCCTTCTTTACGTTTGTCAACTCCGCGATCTCCACTCAAGAACACGTTTACCCCAACGGTCATCGGCTCTACGGCTAATTCTGTGACCTATGTTGACAACTTTGTTTCTCTGCCGGTCCGTTCCGGTTTGTATCCCTCAGGACTAACTGACCGACTATTTAATTTTGACAATTCAAAAGTGCCTGTAAATGGTTTAATTGAAATAAATGCTTTTAGTTTGAGTTTTGAGCTCAGAGGGACTCCAAGCATAGCTCTTTCCATGGTTCGCTAAGCGACCTTGAATTTATGAATCAGCCGTACCGTAAGTGTCCACGTTTCGGTTCCGTAAGTCATAACAGGCAGGACTCACTGATTTTAAAGTTAGGCTTAAAACTTACTTGTCTTTAGGTTCGGCGGAATACGCGACGAGAAAACTCGACGAAGCTTCCTAAACGCTGCCTAGGCTAGCTGAATTCTTCTGGTAACCTCTTTCTCAAAGTTGTTTTTACCAAACTGCAGAGTTAGGCCTCTCCCAGGCTGCGCCACAACACCCTGGCCTTCGCCTTCCGCAGCCAATCTGTTTCAGCCACCTTCTTAAGGTCGTCGGTCCATCTAGCTTGGGGGTGACCCGCACCAGGCTTGCTGATTTACGACCTCTAGTCTAGGACTCGTCTGCTCCACCAGCCATCGGTCCTTCGACAAACATGGCCATCCCACTGCTACTTCAGTTTGCTTACTCTGCAAGCTATGTCGGTTACTCCAGTTCTTTTCCGGATAACTTGATTTCTGATTTTATCGTTCAAAGAAACTCCGAGCATAGCCCGCTCCATAGCGCATTGAGCGACCTTGAATTTGTGGACTAGCCCGACTGTCAGTGTCCATGTTTCGACGCCAGCAGCATCTGCTGCAAGTCATGCAGCAAATCAGCCAGTATGACGATGTCATCTGCAAATCTCAAGTATTAGATGTACTCGCCATTAATGTTAAGGCCGCGACTTTCCCAGTTAAACCAACGTCTTAGGGCTGATTTTTCCATCGCCAGATAGCTTTTATTCGAGGAATAAAATTGACGTTTGACTGTTTTTGTATGAAATAACTGTTAAAAATCAAAATTATTCCTTGAATAAAGTTATCAGATGATTGAAAAATCAGCCCTTAAACACATCCTGTAATGTGTTAGACAACAATTTTAAAGAATAGAACGACCACGCTCCTTCGACACGCTACTGGACTTCTCCCAAAGAACATGACAGAGTTGAAGAGCTCCCGAAACTCTTTCAGTGCAGGACTTCGACCCGCTTTCAGGAGCTCGGTCCTAATCCCGTCCTCACCAGGGGCTTTCCCATTTTTAAGCTGTTTAAGATCACCTCGATTTTGCCTTGGCTGACTTCTGGCAGGTCTTCCGTGAAATGGCGTTTCACGTCGTTCCGTCATAAGCTCCAAGAGTCTCTTCCGAAGACTTCTTGCCCGTACGCGGCATATTGCAAAATCGCGTACCCTCCGCCCTTAGGATTTCCACCATTTGGTCGAGCACCTGGTCGACGTCATTTGTGGTTTCCACGGCAGTGAATCGGTTCTCTAGGTTTGACTGGAACGCTTCAGATCCTAGCATAGCTTAGAGTATATTTGGACGGAGCCTAGACTTCATCAAACGAGTTCGCTTGATCTTGAAGTTGATTTTCAGAGAGCCTCAAATAAGTCTGTGATCACTGCCTGTATTAAACCTGTTGTTCACTAAGATATTCCTGAATAATTAAGCTAACCCAGCCATTCGTAACCCGGGAATTATGCTAACCCAGCCATTCGTAACCCGGGAATTCATCGCACCACCCATCTTGCCGTTACCGTGTTCACCGCCAAAATCAAGAATAGCCAGACGGCCTGGAAATAGTGACCGTGATTTATTTTGGCTTGCCATTTAAGGGTTTGCCCATAATAGATACGCTGGGCATGCGGGTTGGCGATCGCAGGTCACAGATTCTCGCACTAGTGACGTTGCTACTCGTCGTCGAAGTTTTATTTAGAAATGATTATACCGCCATTTGTCGGTTATCAGAGCCTCGTTTGTTATTTAACAGGGTGCACCACGAGCAGGTGAGGTTGACTTGGGGCACTGAGAATTTTATGTATGCTCTCTTATCTCCTATATGGTAGGCACCCCTGTGTGGTATTATGACGTTGTTTTTTTTTTAATGTTGAAATACTGTAATACGTAATTATTTAATTTCATCGTTGACGCAATTCTAAGCTCAGCCCCAGCAGTCTCGATATTCGTAGCGATCGCTTTACGACCGAATTCGGTCGCAAAGTCCCTGTCACCCCATACATTTCACCTGTCAATCCGGGACTTTGCGACCGAATTCGGTCGTAAAGCGATCGCTATGAATGTTGGTACTGCAGCCCCAGAATGCAAATAATTCTTCAGAATTCATTTTCAATAAAAGTAAAATATCATTCGTTTTACAGGTGTGCTCGAAATGTGCAGCAGTCCATGGGGCCTCTATACAGCATCCAAGTGACGGAGAGCGTCGCCCTGCTCGTCATGTGTCTGATAAAGCTAGTTGTAGGTATAAAATGACTTTCCACTCCCTCTCACAGAGAAGTGTGTCCCGTGTGTTTTTTTACTAGCCTACGCTATCCCACTCCTGGGCAAAGGCCTCCCTCCACTCCTTCCTTCTTCCGCGAGCCCGCGCGTCCTCCTTCCAGGTTTGACGGAACCGATTCAGCTCGTCCCGCCATCTCCTACGTGGTCTGCCGCGATCTCGACTCACTGTCTCAGGGCACCAGTTCTGTGTTATTTGGGCCAACATTTGGTCATGCGACAGGCAGGTCCTGCCTAGTCCCATTTAATATGGGCAGCCTTTTGAGCCACGTCAGCCATCTTCGTTTTGGAGTGCAGTATTGTGTTACGAACATGATCCGTTAAAACGCCTAGTATACTGCACTCCATTGCGCGTTGGCAGACCTTGAGCTTTGACTTCTGGATGTTATTCACAGACCAAGTCTGTGCACCACAGGTTAACATCATAGGGGACGTGGCACGCAAAGCGCGGGCCGTCACCAGTCCAGGGCAGCAGTAGTCGCATTCGCACCCGCAGCCCCCGACGCAGGTGTACGAGGGAACACCGGGGTGGTTTAAGTCAGTAAAAGTCTGACAGACCCCGGGGCGGAGGACATCCATCAGGATTTCCACCCCGACAAAAAAAAAAAGGTTAACAGTATAGTCCGATTATTTTATGCTTATGCTTGTATAAATGTTTGTTTTCAGGTGGTGGAGCGCAATATCACCTATCTGCTGGCAACCTCCACATTTATTATCTGTCTTATAATACTCACTGGTTCCTACATGATGGCAGCTGGAGACATCACACATGAGGTATTTATTCAGGATTTAACTTACGTGGTTGCATTCATGCCTATATCTTTATTATCTAGTCTGGAGTCTTTTGGAACACACCAAGTTTTTTTAAGAGGCTCTATTCAGCCTGTGACGAAGGCACTTCTTTTTTTTTAACGTTACGACGGACAAAGTACAAGACGACAATGATATTGGTATTTTTAAGGCTTATGACACTTTTCTGGGTGTTTACGAACGGATAGAATAAGAAATGAGTACATACATACACAAGTGGAAGTCTGAAAGTGGCACTGGTAGCTAAAAAGTTGTGTGGAAATCGGTTGTCATGGTATGGGCTAGTGTTATGAAGGAATGAGGAAAATGTCGTGAGGAGAGTTTTGAGTACGAATGTCGATGGCTATAAGTGTAGGGGAAGACCAAAGAAACCATGGATGGAAAGTGTGAATGATATGGTTAGAAAGGAGGTGACTACCGAGATGACATTCATGAACCATCGCCACTCATTCGATGTCCACCGCGCACAGGATAGATTGAAAGCAGGCTGCACATGAAGTAAACTTTTAAAAAAAAAGTAAACTTTTGTTTCTTAGCTCTTTAGCTAGTTTAAGCTTATTATTATTATTAATTAATTTTGTGTTTATTGCGTGTCTTTGTTGTGTTATTGTTATTGTTGGTGCTTCAGTGAGACAATTTTTTTTTTTTATGTTGCCCCACCCTAGAAATTACTCCTGTATCGTGGTTGCGTTTACAAACATTTAAACTCACATACACAAACAGCCAGACCCGGAACAACTACCTGCAGTGCTATTCTCTAAAAGACAATTTCATGGTTGTAAGCTACGACGAGCTTGTCGACGAGACAGCCCTGTGTTCGACCGAGCGTGCAGCAATACAAATATGTATTATATTGCCGCCGCCGTCATCTAAAACTGTCGCTAGAGCTGAGTCACCTGTGTGTCGTACTTTAAGGATGCTTCTACCCCTCCTTCTACTCCTGAATGTGATCTGTTTGCCGATGAATGGAGTAGAATTATGCGTGTATGTCTGACGTTTTGTGAGAAGAAGTATGCTAGGGTGTCTTCTATTATATGTTAGTATTCGAAATATTTTTGTATACCTACCATATCTTTATGTTAATTAATGTAATTGGTGTTACCATCTTAATTAACAATAAACAATAATAATGTTCCATGCGGGAATCGAACCCGCGACACGCAGCGCAGCAGTCGATCGCTCAGCCACTGCGCTAACCGTGTCGTCAAATCAATTATAAGCTGATATCATTTAATACTTTCCAGGCTTCGCTCGTCGGCACGTCGATATTTCACAGCGGTTGGGAGGAGTGCCGGCCGGGTCCTGATCTCCGGGTGCTGGCTGTAGTGGCTCTGCAGATGAGTCAGGTGCCCGTCTACATGACAGCCTTCGGAGTGATAACCTTGTCTCATACTAACTTTATATCGGTGAGTTCTTATTAGAGTAAAGTTTGTTATAAGCCGGTCTGTTCTGTGAAAATCTCACCGTGGAGCTTAGGTGAGGTGTTTTTAGGGTTCCGTACCTCGAAAGGAAAAAACGGAACCCTTATAGGATCACTTTGTTGTCCGTCCGTCTGTCTGTCAAGACCCTTTTTCTCAGGAACGCGTAGAGGTATCAAGCTGGAATTTATACCAAATACTCAGTCTACTGATCCTTGGGGCTGTGAAAAAATCAAACTTCTAAGCTAACGCAATCAAAAGATACAGCCGTTTATGCCGCAAATTTCCGCAAATGTTCGACACTCGCAAGGGAATCAAAACCTACAGGGTACTTCCCGTGAACTCAGAATCTTGAAATTTGGTATGAAGCAACATCTTATAGTACAGATAAAGGAAAAATTGGGAAAACCGTAAATTTTTAGTTACATACCTACAAATTTGTACGGAACCCTCGGTGCGCGAGTCTGACTCGACCGGTTGTGTTACTTCCTTTTTATATCATCATCTGCCTAGCCTTTTCCCAACTATGTTGGATTCGGCTTCTAGTCTAACCGGAAGCAGCTGAATACCAGTATTTTACAGGAAGCGACTGCTTATCTGACCTCCACAACCCAGTTACTGGGTAATACGATACCCCTTGGTAAGACTGGTTGTCAGACTTTCGGGCTTCTGACGACCCGTAACGACTGCCAAAGATCCACGATTGACAGCCAAGACCAACGGCTTAACGTGCTTTCCGAGGCACGGAGGAGTCTTGATATGTATGGATGGTCCACCCCATCCACGGACCAACCACGGCAAGCGTAGCTTACCTTGATCGATCGACCCACGCGGCTGTTATTACTTAGCCACAAGCCCCTTTCTTTTTATATAATTTTGTTTTTTTTATGATTGTGTTTAGTTTAGTTTGTGATGTTTCTGTGCGAGTCACAATAAATACTTTTTATTTATTTATTTTCCTTTCTTTGCATTAAAATTCTTAGCGAACATTAAAAAGTCGTTTTAGCAATGGTTGTTTACAGGCAGATGTTTTTTTTTAAATATTTATTTTTTAATTTTGAATGGTTTGGTGTTTTTTGCTATTTCAATATTTCATTCTCTCTTTTCAGGTACTTCGGTCCTCATACTCGTTCTTTGCTGTTATGTATTAGAATCGGTAACTGACCTTTAGAAATTGCTTAGTTGATTTAACACTTAGCTTGATTGAAAATAAGTATATCTTTTATTTTGTGTACTTTCGATGAACATGATACTTTATAAACCCTTCATATGCCGAACATAGATCCACGCGAGACACAATGGCTTTTTAGTTGTCTGTAATTACGGCATTCAACGGGTTAATGGTTAAATATAAAACGTTTCCTTCAAAACATTGAGTTTGGTTTTATTTTGTAAAATAATAATTATATTCAAACTTGCTGATCCGGCAAACGTTGTCTTACCATATAAATTATTTCTAGCTGCCCGGCGCTACTTCGTTCGCTTGGTGTCCTACCCCCAACCCTACCCCTACCCTACCCCTACCCTACTCCTACCCTACTCCTACCCTACTTCTACCCTCCTCCTAACCTACTCCTACCCTACTCCTACACTATTCAAAACCCTTGATTTAATACGTACTTCAATTCGAGTGGACCCAAGTCTACCGTACCGATGGGACGATCGTCAAATGTTTGACAGGAAAGTAGGTAGAACAGTTTATATGGGAAAATGAAATTGTTGTTTTTACTATCTTCCTCGCAATTTTTCCATATTTTCTCACCGTTTAAACGTTCCCTGGACTACGACAAACATTTCAAAACCAAAATCAGCTCAATCGGCCCAGCCGTTCTCGAGTTTTAGCGAGACAAACGAACAGCAATTGTTTTTTTTTATATATGGAAGATTATTAAAATAGTTTAGTTTAGTTTATTTATTTATCACTCCTAAAATTACAAATTTCTCTTAGTCTAAGTACAAAATCATGGCAATGAATACATATTTATAAGAGATTACGTTGACGACTATACTCGTATAAACTGTGCCTTATTTATTAAAACCACAATTCATTTTTTTTTTTCCTGTGGCAACACTACAGCTAACAGCTGATTTGAATTTGTTCTTGTAATTTTAATCTTAAAATTTGTAATTTTTATGTTTTTGAAGTCCATTACCAATCACTCATCAAGTAAATAGGATAATAACCTGTTTTTTTGTATTAGATTCACCTAGAAATGCAAATTAAGTGTAAAAATTTTATTGTGAAACAGTGACGGTTACCGGCTCAAGTGAATTTTGCATTGTCATCTTGTTAACAGGTACAATACTTAATATTTTACTTGCTTTTAGTTTGTTTGCGTTCCTTAATTACACCACACATTACATTGTTCATTTTAATACGGCTACTTATTGATGCCAATGACCTTTGAACGTAAACATAACCTTAGTTTGGTTTGGTGACAGAACTTCTTACTTCATATAAATTTCATTTTTCCTCTACACTTATCCCCTTTCAAACTGCTGTCTCAACTAGCTATCAACTCTCTTTTCAAACTGCTGTCTCAACTAGCTACCTACTCTCTCTTCTAATTTGTCTTCTCTTCCTTCGTCATGATTATGACTCGCAGTGCCCGTGCTCGCCTCGAAGAGTCCAAACTCAGTGAGGCTTTGAGCCTTTTAAAGGCTTCAAGGGAGTCCTGTGACCAACTAATTAAGGAAATAGATGACAATGAAAGAGTGCTCTTTGATGCCAATGAAATGAATAGGAAGTTGAAAAATGAAATGGCTCAGTTATATATTCAATACACTGATGCCATAGAAGCCCGGGATAGGCTCCAGGTTATTGTGGACGGGTTCAGCCAGTGTAGCATAGAGTATGAACAAGCTCTTAGTCACAAACACTTATTACAACAGCAGCTACATGAGGCTCAAAGTCAAATCACACAACTTGAGACTTCAAATCTTAACATCACCGCCTCGCTGAATCAAAGTCTGTTCAGTGAGCTGGTGTCTATTGCCCCGTCAATGGTTTCTGCCATAAACCCCACTATTGATTTGACAGGTGATGATAAATCACAATCATGTAATTCAGTGAGGGTAGTAACCAGTAAAAATAAACTTAAAAAATACATTAAAATCAATAAATACATTGCTAAAACACAAAAAATGGTAAAGAGACAAAGGTTTTTTATCAAAAATGTTAAATTGAATAGAGAAAGGTTGAATTTGCTCAAACAATTAGATATGTATTCTTTTAATTTGGAGCAAAGTACTAGGAAGTACAAAATTGACACAGAAACCTTGCAATCTGAACTAGACCATCTACAGGAGAAACTTTGTTCAATGACCAACAAATATAATACCTCTGAAGACCTAATGAGGGAATATGTGTTGGCAATGAATGAGCTGGTAAACTCACAAAAAAACAACTGTGAGCATTGTCTAACACCGTCCAATGTGCTTACATCGGACCATTCATTGTCAACATGCAATATCTCCTTACTGCAACCCTGTGTTGATTTGATCATTCCTTCTACTAATAGTTCTAATAAACCTTGTAAACAAACTTTAGAAAATGATATTGTATTATTTTGTGATGAGATTGGTAAGGACTTAGGTCACTTGTTGACAGATGAATATCCTGGACACTCGATATTAAATTACTGTATGCCTGGTTGTTCTTTGCTTCATATTATGAAAAAAATTATTAAATGTAACTTTACCCAGGATACAACTTTATTAATTTTTGTGGGTAATAGGGGAAATGTAAACAAAGGAGAACTGCTCCAGTATCATAAAACATTATGCAATCTTAGTTTAAGAAAAGTTGTGTTGTTTACATTCCCTTATAGTAACAGTTTGCCACAGGAAGAAAATAGCTTAAGATTTGAACTAAATATGACAATGCATAACTTGACATTTAATAATAACTTGTTCCATTTGATTGATATTAACAATTATGTTAATAAAAATTTATATTTGACAAAAGATAGACATAACATTGTTATGTACTATCTGTCTAAATATTATAAAAGACAGATAGCTGTGTCGCTATCATATTTTTTTTCAATTACAGCCAAAAATTTGGCTAAACAACTTGCTTCTTTTGAGCAATGCAATGACATTATAAATAATTCTGCCACTAATTTGGTCACAATTAATGACATTGCTAATAATTTAAATTAGAAAGTAAGACAATAGAGGCAACCTCTAGCTATATTGTTCAGAATTACAAAAGCAACTCGAAAAAGGCTTTAAAATCAATAAATAGTATCAACCTGGTGCATCAAAATATTCAAGGATTTATGAACAAAGATTTAGAAGTAGAATTATTTATGAATTTTAATAGTATTGATATTCTTTGTATAACAGAACATTGGCTGAAAAGCCACCAGTTCTTGTTCAATTTTAATAATCACCAGGTTGGTAGTTCGTTCAGCAGAATAAATGCTATACATGGTGGCTCGTTAATTTTAGTAAGTAACCAGCTCAAATTTAAAGATCGTAATGATATTGTGAGCCTATCTGTTGAGCGTACAGTTGAAATTGCCTGTATAGAATTGGAGCATTTTGTTGTATTAAGTGTGTACAGACCCCCATCAGGATTGTATGACTGCTTTGAAAAGGTAATGGATGAAGTGTTAGACAGGATTTGTAACTCAAACAAGTCCGTTATCGTTTGCGGTGATTTTAATGTCAATTTATTGGAAAACTCAGGTTCTTGTAGTAAAATTATAAGTCTGTTTCAGTCCTACAATCTTGTAAACCTATTTTTGGAGCCTACAAGAATAACCCCTACTAGTGCCACATGCCTAGATAATATTTATACAGATATTATACCAAGCCACAAAGAAATTATAAATTTACTAGATTCTGATCATTGCGGGCAAAGGATTACTATTCCAAATCAAAACAAAATAGTGGTTAAAAAAGATATCACTGTCAACCCCAAAACTGCAAGTCGCTTGGAAGCTTTCAAAATTAAACTCACTGATGAATTACCAGTTTTGTCAATTCATGCGGATCCTAATCATCTATATGATAATTTTTTTAATATATACTGTAAACAATTTAATTCTACCTTTATTTCCAAGACTATCTCGGTTAATAGTAACACATGTTTCAGTGATTGGGCTACCATTGGTATTCATAAAAGTAGAAAGCGGCTTTATGAACTGTACAATGAAAGGACTTATGTAAACACTGATGAATTTAATTTGTATGTTAGAAATTATTCAAAAATATTTAAAAAAGTTTGTTATATGGCCAAGTCACGTTATTTGGGTTCAAGGATTAAAACCAGCAATAATGTAATTAAAACGACTTGGAATATTATTAATAGTGAAACGGGAAGGTCTAGTAATCGAAATACTGACTACAGCTTGTCGATTAATGACAACATAATAAAATCAGACTCACAAGTCGCAGAGGCGTTTGAAAATTTCTTTTCAGATATTCCCGTTTCTACTACTAAATCCCTAAACTCATCACCTTCTGTTGCTGAGTCTTTGCTTATGGAAAATGTTAATGGTTGCGATTCGGAATTTCATTTTGAACATGTTACCTGTAGAGATATAATTAAAACCTTTCACACATTAAATGTTAAAAAGACTGCAGATCTGTGGGGTAATTCTGTAGAAGTTGCTAAGTCTATTATTGACATTGTAGCACCTACTCTAGCTCTTATCTTTAATAGTTGTATTGACAGTGGGGAGTTTCCTGACCTCATGAAAAATAGTAAAATAATACCTTTGTTTAAATCAGGTAGTACATCAGACCCTACAAATTATAGACCTATTTCTGTACTACCTACCTTTAGTAAAATTTTTGAGAAATTAATTTTAGAACAATTGCAAAGATTTTTTAATAAACACAAATTATTACATAGCAAACAGTTCGGTTTTACAAGGGGTCGTTCAACTACTGATGCCGGTGTTGAACTTATAGGACATATTTATAATGCATGGGAAGACAAATGCGATGCCTTGGGCATCTTTTGTGATTTGTCCAAGGCATTCGATTGCGTTCTTCACGAAACTTTAATCAGGAAACTCCGCCACTACGGGATCCGGAACGCTGCTCTGGATCTTCTTATTTCATACTTGAGTAAGAGGATTCAGAGCGTTGATGTTAATGGAAAAAGATCTCCCGGATCTTTAGTAACAATGGGAGTCCCACAGGGCTCAATTCTTGGTCCTTTCTTATTTCTTATTTATATTAATGACTTGCCGTACCTCATAAAGGATAATCATGATATAGTGTTGTTTGCAGATGACACTTCACTTTTGTTTAAACTTAAACGTCAGCAGCAGGTTACTGACGATGTAAATAGCGCGATCTCTAAAGTAGTCCACTGGTTCAATGTTAATAATTTACTTCTAAACGAGAAAAAAACCAAATGCATTAAATTTACGTTACCTCACGTTAGACAGGTGAAAACTAATGTGTTGATAAAGGGCGAAGAATTGAATCCTGAAGACAGCACAGTATTCTTGGGCATAACTTTGGATGCTAAGCTACAGTGGGGTCCACATATAGACAAATTGTCAAAAAAGCTAAGTTCCGCAGCATACGCTGTTAGAAAAATTCGTAATTTAACTGATATAGAGACAGCCCGTTTAGTGTACTTTAGCTATTTTCATAGTGTAATGTCGTACGGTATCCTATTGTGGGGAAATGCCGCTGATATTCAGACTATCTTTGTTTTGCAGAAGCGAGCTGTTCGATCAATTTATAAATTAAGTCCGAGACACTCGCTCAGAGACAAATTTAAAGAAATTAATGTTATGACTGTGCCTTCTCAGTATATTTATGAAAATCTTTTATATGCCCATAAAAATATAAAATTGTTTAAAAAATACAGTGATATCCATGATATAAATACTAGGAACAAACACAAATTTGTTGTACCTACAACAAGGCTCAAGAAAATAGGTGGCTCGTTCAGATGCCAATGTATACGCTTTTACAATAAAGTTCCAAGCCTCGTTCAAGATCTAAGCCTTAATAAATTCAAATCATTCATTAAACGTAAGTTGTGCCAGAAGGCCTTTTATACCGTTAAGGCTTATATCGAGGACAAAAAGGCTTGGGATTAAGCTGCTTCCAATTTTTACATATTGAATGTTTTTTTTTTGTGGTTGTTGTTTGTTTTTTTTTTTTTTTTATATATACAATTTGACATTAATGAATTTGATCTATGACATTTACTTACTTTGTAAAGTATTCTATTATTTTAATTATTGTGAATGTGAAGACTATGTGGGTCATTTTATTTTTTATTTTTACTTTCTGTTCTGTTAGTTTTTGTCATGGTCTGGCAGTTTGAGTAATTATTGTGGCCTACCCAAATGTCCTTTCTTTGGTATTGTTCGTCGAATCGTTGAGCTCCTTAAGTTTTGAGTTGAGCTGCACGATTTCTGACATATGCGTGCACTGACTGGACAGGTCCTCTCAATCTGTGTGGTTCTTTCCTCAAAAGACCATCTCAGACATCGACCTACATGGTCTTCATATGATCTGACCAAGATTATGTCTGGACTTTAAAAGAGACTGTGACGTCTGAGTTTGTTTCGGCCTTTCTTCTCAGGCTAGTCAGATAGGAAACGCCGGCCTCATCTAGTTTTAAAATATGATTGACGTGTAAAAGTGTTTGTACAAACCTACTTACAAAATAAAATCATTTATCATTTATCATTTATTTATCATTGTTTTAAGCACAATATCTGTAATATTGATGAAATGAAATGGAACGATTGTAAAATGAAACTAATAAAATTAAATCAAAACAGGGAAAACAAACTATGTATTTAGAATAAGTACGTTACCACAATGATGAGTGAAGAATGTGTGTCTAGTATGATAAGAAGTGAGGGTGTGTAATGTATGTGAGGGTGTGCATGTAAAGTAGGTGTAGAGGAGTTGGTGAGTATCTTTCTTTAAACATGTTTAACTTTTAGTAATTTCTTCAGTTTCATTATAGTTTAATCGTAGGAGCCAGTCTTGTATTACATCCTTACATTATTATTCGGAAGTGCATAAATGTTGTTCAAACGGTTTGCTACGTTGTATAAAATATTACTTGCAACATAATATTGTTGTCTAGCAAGCACCGTTCTGTGAGGTGTCCCAGAGCAAACTCTTGTTTTGTCTCGCTTTGAAAACGGGATATATCCAGTGGTTTTATGCTTACGGAGTATTGTTGCTAATATAAAAAGTTGCCTAACAGTTAAAACAGAGCACTCACTATACAGAAGATCAGTGCTGTACCTTCGTGGTCGTCCAAGCATGACCTTCAATATAGCTCTTTGTGCACGCTCTAAAGGAAGTAGGATAGTCTTGCCAACCTCTCCCCATACAACGGCACAATATTGCAGTAAACTTTGAGCAAGGGCATAATACACACATAATAAAGTTTCGTGATCAGCTGAGTACCTGAGTTTTCTAAAGATTGGCATCAATTTTCTTACTCGGCCAACTAACTGAGTTATATGTGCAGTCCATTTTAGGGAGTTGTCTATGATGAGACCAAGATATTTTATGTTGGTAGTACGAGTTAGTTTAGGGCAATCACAATTTTCTTTTAAGTCACAAGAATAGGTAGGTACCTATTTACTTTAGATTAGCATCACAGATTAGATAAACCGTACTACTTAGAAACAAAAACAAATGAGTACCTGATTATTTCTTTAGTTTTTTTTCTCATACTTAATTGTATAACTTTCATTATATTTTCGGAGCCGCTTTAAAAATTAAAAAAAAAAATCTCAGCCGCCATCTTGGATTTCCATTTTGACCCAATTTTTTTATCAGCGACCTCGAAAGTCATAAAGAAGACATTTCTTCGTTTCGTTTGGTTCGTTCGTTCGTGTCTTTAAAAAAACAATAAGAAAAAAAAAGAAATAAACAGGTAGCCGGTACTCAAATGTGTTGTATCTCTATGTATTTTACTGTGTGGTCGTTAATAAAAAAAAGGTGCAATAAAAAAAACCTATGACGATCATTATTCACGCCTAATTGGACTGATTTCTTCCAGTCTGTCTGTAACTTGAACATATCTGGCTAATTGTGGGTATACTATAAAGACACCCTTGCCAACCTCATTGAAAAAATACAGGTGTGATATTATTTTACGGCGAAGGGATTCGCGCATGTGGATTCGTGCAAGTAGATTCACGTAAGTGTCTTTCGCGCAAGTGTCTTTCGCGCAAGTGTCTTTCGCGCAAATGTCTTTCGCGCAAGTGTCTTTCGCGCAAGTGTCTTTCGCGCAAGTGTCTTTCGCGCAAGTGTCTTTCGCACAAGTGTCTTTCGCACAAGTGTCCTACTACAACCCTGAATATTCAGACTAATAGTAATGTGAGGCTTATAAACGCAACTAACGACTGCGTGCGTTTTATTTCAACTGGCAATGCATTCTAAAAATGAGCGGCCTGAACAATAAAGGATTTGTCTGAAAAATTAAGGAATGAATAGGCATTTTAAGCTTCGAGTTATCTGATGCCCTTAAAAATTACGTGTGGGAGACGCACTGGAAACGTTGCAGGAAAGGGGAAACAACACATTATACAAAAGGGAAAAAGAATATGAGCATTCCGGTGAAGGCGATTTGGTAACCACTTAAGCTTCACACGAAATTCGGTAACATAGTCATATTTGAGCAAACAAACAAAGGAGATGGCTAAATAGAAGTATGGACGACTTTTCAGCAATGAATAAACATGGTACCTAGCAATATGTAATTCTGAATAGCTGGATATTAGTATTTCATATAAAAAAAGTTTCAGGAACTTTTAATATCTTTATAATCCTGAAAATGAAATCGTGTAACTCCTACGTCAATAGGTATACAAAAACTGCAAATAAAAGACATTGCTATGAACTTTTACCTAGGCGTTTAGATGTATCTGCGATAATATTGATAATTGTATTTTTGCCTCACGACCCACCCCGATTTCGCACGGTGGTACTTGAGTAAATATCTACAAAAGGGTAATTGCACCAAAAACCGTGATACAACGAGCATTCTACAATCCACGCAAAAATCACTCCCCGCCCGCGTGTGTATAAGTATTAAACTCTTATAAATCCTAAACTACTTATTCAAATGAGTTGAAATATAGACAGTTTTCACAGACAATATAAGTAGTGGTTGAAATTATGAAAGTATTTGAAAATAAGGATTAATATTAACTGAAACTGGACTGAACTGGACTCGAGAGGCGGATTCTGGGCGCTGATTGGGGCAACGCGCGCAAGAATAACACTCAGGCGGCAGGATTTTTCTGATTTGAATTACATTGGTCAATACAACCTACACGAATGTGTAACAACCCCATCAAAATCTGTTTGTCAATACATCTGTACAGACAGACTGACAAACAAATGCACCTGGGGGACTTAGTTTAATTAGTATGTGGTGATTGTTAAATCCTGGGAGGACATAAAATATATTGAAATAAAACAACGAAAATACGATTTATTTATTTATTCTGCGAATCTTATAAGAACATTATCTAAAAAAGTTAGTTTAGGTTATCTGTCCGTTTGATCAAATCATTCTGATTGGATGCTAGCCCATTAACACAACCAGAGAGAGAGAGGTCAGGGACAGTAGTTTTGATGATTTATAGGCCGAGAAACTGAATATCTGAAAAGGAAGATGATCCATGCTACCGGATGGGCATGTAAATATAAAAGAACACACTGTGTTTAAAAAACAATTTATTTACTTGATGGAAAGCTGGATGTGACGTTGGTAAATTCTGTAACATTGAATCGTTTCTTTCCACTGCATTGTATACTTCTCACAGAACGACGACAAGTTATGCGCACCATTGTATGGCCAAATAAACGTACATCACTAGTTGCTTCTGAATTCAGCAGTTCATAACAAGGATAGCAAATGTTGGCATTCCTTGGAACCTAGAACAAACTTAATTACCTTAGTACCCACATGAATTATTTATAATAAATAAAGCAACCAGTCTGCAAGCAACCACTTCTTAGTTTCAGAAAATAAATCGTTATGATACCTACATAAAACTTAAAAAATATTTATTGACATAAAACAATTTGTACACCTGTTATCAAAAATAGTTTTGATTTGACATTCTAGAAAAGCGACATGATCCGTCCCTAGTTTGTAGTAGCGTATTATTATTCTCCTTGAACTTGTCATGTCAATCAAAAAAAGCAACTAAGATACTTTTTTATGTCTAACAGTTCACGAAAGTTCTAGGAAATTATTAAACGCTTCATAATTCATGAACGAATATTTAAATATTACGAGTTAATGTGAGGTGATGCTGCGATGCTTGGGGCAGTCATTTAGCCATGTCCTTGTTGTTTCTAACTTTATTATCTGTCCATCTTGCGTGAAATAAATACTACGCATGTATTTAGGGAAGAGCTGAAATGTCCTTTAAAACATTGTTATAGTCAATTTTCTACACTGGCAAACTATCATAACTATCAGAGCATTACTCAGACAAACTACCATTTATAGAATTAACCAATTTGTGTAATTGGATTTCATAATCAAAAAGACCAACTTCGATTAATTATACACAATGACTAGCGACCCAAACTTTGTGGCAATAGGCTATTTTCCTAAAAAAATTTAATTAGTCCGTCAGTTAGATTATCAAAAAATATTGAACCCGTATTTTTTCTTTTGTCAATTATATAAAAAATGATGAAGATATCGCCCGTTAAAGTTCCGCGTGTCGTCACTTGCTTGCGACACTTTTGCAAGCAAGTGATGTCACGACCCCCACTCTCAAATTTTGACGCGCTTTATCTTTGTCATTTTTTGTTTGATTGACAAAAGAAAAAAATACGTGTCCATTATTTTTCGATAATCTAACTGACGGACTAAATATAATTATAATTTTTTTACCCCGGCAGCTACCCTATTCCATTCTAAAAAATAATTGGTATGGACGTCCCGTCGTTGAAGGAAACTTATCCTCAGAAATATTATTTCAAAGCACTATGTAGAATCATGTTTTATTTTGGGATGGGGGATCTCTGGTATGAAAAAACCGAAATTTCCTATTATAGGAAGAAGCTCTACATGGCCTGGATGATATTGGCGAATGGTTACATCGTCGTCGTCTTGCTTGACGAACTCCTAGCATACACCAGGACTGATTTGACAGACAGGGAGAAGAATGACTTGGTGCAGTTCACTTTTGCGCACCCCTTGATCTACTGCAAGGTGTTGACGCTGTACATCTGGAAGAGTCGCATCAAGTCAATAGAGCTAGAGAGAACGTCTGTGACGCAGTTTGCAAAGCATTGCTTTACGTTGACAGGTGTTTCCTATGTGACTTTGTGCTCGGCGACAATTGAAGGAGTGAGGCTTGATTTTATAGAAGGTATGTTTGTTCATTTGATAGTTTAGGCTGTCATCTGTGAGCTTAAATAAACCTTTTTCTTCCAGATATACCAATCCGCACCGAAGTGGTCTACTTTCCCAATTCATTACAGACTGATTTTCTCTTCAACCAGCTCCGTTTCTTCGTGGAGTTCCACTGGTACTGCATCGACGTTGGACTGTCTCGCTCTATGTTCCCTTATCACTGTAGGCAACAAGTTCAGGGTCCTAAGGTTGTATTTCCGCAAGCTGAGGATCAGGACTGTGGAGAATAAAGGGAAGAAAACAGCGAACGAGCTTGCAGAAGAGTTAGAAAGGTTTTGTAATTGGGATCGGCTTTCGAGATTTTTTTGTTTTGGGCTGGTGTTCTGTCTGCCTTCGGGGTTATCACCTTGTCTCATACTAACTTTATATCGGTGAGCACTTACTAAAATAATTCGTTTATCAGCCGGTGTAATTGGTAAAAATCTTTCCGTGAAAATTTAGGTGAAGCGAGCCGTGCTGGGAATTGAAAGTTCAATCTCAAGCTTACTTCACCTCAATTTTTACGGTGAGATTTACTACTGACCCTGTCATTTTTGTATAAAGAACTGCATTTCTATAACAGTTAGGTTCTTAATTCCATAACTGGCCCGGTGCCCCGGTGGGGTTTAAACGTGATTTAAAGAAAAGCCCTGTTTTGTAATAAGGGGGATTCAGTTTCCTTGCGAACATTAAAGGACCCTTTTAACATTGTTTGTATACAGGTAGCTGATGTTTACTATACCCTGTTCATTAGGTAAACCGTTTTTTGACAGATGGAACTTACATTACAGCAACACACACTACATTGATTGAGACACGTACGGTATTATAATGTCTGTAAGAAGCCATAAATAAGATAATTCAACTCAGCCACAACCCTCTCTACAAGAATAGGTATAAACTTTAGTATCACCTTATTGAAAACATTTTTTTTTTTATACAGTAAACAGTACTTATAAACATAAAGAGATGTGGTTCACAGTTTCACACTTACGACCTAGAAATGTCCCAAACTTATCAATACGAGTAATACGGCCTCTATCTCCTCTAAAATAATACGTAAAGACAAACGTCGACCCTCCTTAAGTAGCTTACAGCTATCGCTGTCATTATTAATTTCACGAAAATCCTTTTGTTTAGTGTTTCGCCCATCTGCGACGATATTTTAATTTTAATAGATTTTGGGGATGAAAGAGTAAAGTAATGCGTACGAAAATTAGAAATAGAAATCTGTTATTGAAAAGATAGGTAGGTATTTAGATCGTTATTGTAAAAATAATTGAAATAAACTGTTCACTGCTTCATAAACCACATGGAAATTAACATTCAAAATTTAACGAACCTAATGATAACTTAAATGCTTTTTAAGGTTTTTTTTTCTAGTTTTATATAAAAATATTTAAATATGTAAATAATATTATTATGTGTGAAAATGTAACAAAGGAAAATGAAATGAAAAAATAAGGAATTGTAAAAACGATAAATTCATGAACATATTTTTATCCTTTCCTGATGAATGACTTCATCCGGGATAGGACGTCACTATACCCTTAATACCATCTCACCTACTTCATGTACCAAGCACTTTGTTCCAGTTCCTAAACAGCATGAAAGTATGCTGGCGTTAGGAAATTGGCTTAATCAGCCTTTATTATCCCAATGCTGGGAGTGCTGGGACACAGGCCTCCTGTCTTCGAGTGGGCGGTAATCAAGCGGACCTAGTGCGGGTTGGTATATGGTCTTTGAATTTTTGGTTCTAGGACATACCGGTTTGTCCACAATGTTTTCCTTCATCGTTTTGAAAGCAGTGGTGATGAAAATATTTTCAACTCTTCGTGTAACAAATATTTGTGTTTTTGTATTTGTTTGTTTATGTCTGTGTATGTTTTATTAGATATTGGCACACTTATTAAGGTAGGATATGGTTTAAAGAACTGTAGTTATTATGTATCACCTCATGTACAGACGCCAGCACATCAAGCTACTACAATCTGTCAAATTTCTTTAATAGATTTTCAACTTTATCGCTAAAGCATTAAGGTTCAAGGTTGATTGGGAAAATTTGGCAGTTTCGGGTAGCTTGACCTGCTGGCGTCTGTACCTACCCATAATCAAGGCAATAAAATGATTTGATTTGTTACACGAAGTAAAGCGCTGCCTCAGTTCGAAGTTCGAACCCACGACCTACAAGTCAACAAGTCGTAAGTGGGGGCCGTTATCACTGTGCCACCACTGGCCTTGTATGATGAGATCTTGATAATGATATATTCTTGAACTAAAGGCACTTATAATGATATGACCCCACTCGCTTACCTAAAAAAAGGTAAAATTACTTTCTGCTTCGAAATCAGAAATTTTAACTAAATTTTTCATTCCTTAAAGTCGAATCAATTTACAACACTTCAGCGTTTCTCCATCAAATTCTCAAGATATTTGGCGACAGGATGTCCCACTTGGATCACATCCAGCCTTCACTGCGTCTTCTGTTAAGATCCGCGTACACGATACCGTATTTGTATTGATACAAAAGTAAAATATGGAGAATTTTGTATAGATACATGTCTTAATATTGTAATTAAAAAAAGAAAGAAAATACATTTATTTAGCACAGATTAAAAGACACAATACACCAGAAACATACATCAGACACAACCAAAAAAATAGGCAAAATAGGCTGGTGCTCTCGCGTATGAACAACCTGCCTCCACCTAGAAATATTTCCGTATTTTTATTAACATGTTAAACGATTACCGTTATTTACATTTGCTTGCCATTTCAGGCATGAAATGATAGATCAGAAAAGATTACTTCATACTTTGAAAACATGAACAACAACTCATATGGGAAACGTACAGACGCCAGCACATCAAGCTGCTACAATCTATCAAATTTCTTTAATAGATTTTCAACTTTATCACTAAAGCATTAAGGTTCAAGGTTAATTGGGAGAATTTGACAGTTTCGGGTAGCTTGACCTGCTGGCGTCTGTACATCTGTCATTCATTATTAATGACACCCATAAGTCGCTCGTAGACAAGACATTGAGGTTACGTCTGGCGCGGATTAAGAAATATTATTTATTTTATTTGATAATATTTTACATAATTATATATATTTAAATAATAAAATAGATTATTTATTTATTACTGTAATTGCCCGTGACATCACAGGGGGCCCTATCAGAATACCGCGCTGCGACATTTATTTTTTAAATGTCGTAGCATCATGCTGAGATAGGAGCCTTATGGCCTCGCACAGTGCTTTCTGTTCCATTTTTCTTCTTTTTACTTAAAAAAAAAATATAATTGGGTTTTGTTACTTTTTTATAATACAATTTGGTTTTTTTATTCTTGATTGTGTTTACTTTAGTTCAGTTTTATGATCTTCCTGTGCGAGTCGCAATAAATACTTTTTCTTTCTTTCTTTCTTTTTCTATGTCAAATACTGGTATTCAGCTGCATCCGATTAGACGGGAAGCCAACCCCAACATAGCTGGGAAAATGCTAGGCAGCTTGATTGATTAATGAATTAATGACATAAAACTCGACCACTTGATGCAGACATTTTGTAAAATATTTAGACTTCAAACTTGATAAAATAAAACCACTATCCATACTTTCGATCCAATGAATTTCAGATCCCAGCACGAATATTTTGTACCGATACAAAAATCCTGTATTTGTATTTTTGAACTCGTGTACCGAGATCGTAACACACACAAAATTACTCGGTTTCCTTGCTCCGTAGACTAAAGATGAATGTTTTTGATCCGATATAGGTATATCGGATCAAAAACATTCATCTTACATTTTACAGCGAGGTTGAGGTACTGTATTACCTAATGCCTATGCCAATTTGTATAGGATTTATGTTTTTAGTTCGTGTCTGTCTGGTTGGGTTTGTGGTATTGACAGGCGATATTTTTAAGGGTTGATTTTACCACAGTCAGATATCTTTTATCCGTCGAATAAAATTGACGTCTGATAGTTTTAGTATGGTGAAACTGTCAAAAATTTCAAATTTATTCTTATGGGCCGTCTCCACTGGCCGCGGGTTGTTCGAAAGAGATACCGTGACCCCTGGCACAGGTAACTGAAGGAACACGGGTGGGTTTTAGTCAATAAAAGTCTGACACGCCCTTTCACTCTGCCCAGAGCGGGAGATGTCATCTGATGATTTCCCATCCAAGAAAAAAAAGGTGCCGTCTCCATGTCCCAGATAAATTAATTATAAGCAAGTCATTTAGTTCTTTGTGTTTTCTGTTTGTTTACAAAATTTACTGTATATTTGAATTAAGAATTTGAGATAATTTTCAAGTTATGGAACAACAAACTGAATGTCATACGTAACAAAGTTCAAATTCCATTGCAACCAAAAACTTACTATGACCTTTTTATTACAAAATAATGATCACTCAAAAATCAACTTAGAATACATTTCGCTAAAGTAGATAACTGATATACCCTGTCCATTAGGTTACAGCTGTCTTAGAACGTACATATTCGAGTTTACGTAAAAGTTAACTTTAAAATGCGTAATAAAATAAATATATAAACTGCCTTATCTTATTAAATTATGTTATTATGGCTACTTACGGACATTATAATATCAATGTATTGTGTGTTGCTGCAATCACTAGTTCCATCTGTCAAAAAACGACAGGGTTTATGTGGCGATGGAATATAAATTATCTGAGATTATGAATACCGCTATAGGTATATTCAAATTACAACTTTCATTCTTTGACAGTTATATGAAATGGTTACAACACGGATAATTGACGTAGGATCAGAAGGATGTCAATTTACTTAATTCTCCTAACTGTTCAAGAAGGTACAAGCACCGCCTACTTTTAATAATGCACACCGTACTTTATTCATGAAGAATGATGTCGTAAAGCTAATTTCAAAGTAATTCATCCTCATTCTCCTCATCCTCCTTCCTTCAAGTAATAAGTCTTTACCATAAACACGAAAAGGATAAGCTTTCGAACAAAAATGCGAAGCAGGAAGAAGAAACTTCGCGCCATAAATTTGCTGTTATCGGCACACCTGTGGCTTGAGCCTCGCATATCAAAACAAGCTGGAAACGTACCGCTGCAAGTGTTGCCAGCATACGGTAGCAAAGTGTTGCTAGGATTTAAAAATGTTTTGTGTAGTTTATTTTATACTTTAGTTGGTTTTATAAACACGAATGTTAGTTTTTGTATATTTTTCGTGGCTTAAAATATTATAAACGGAATTTGAAAGCCAGAGAGGTAGCAAAAAGGGTTAGCACGCTTTAGTTGGACGAAGAAGAGTTGGAGTTTCCCTGCGTGATCGAATCAGAAATGGAGAGATTAGCAGGAGAACCAAGGTAACCGACATAGCCCGAAGAATTGCCAAACTTAAGTGGCAGTGGGCAGGCACATTGCTCACAGAACAGATGGCCGATGGGGCCGAAAGGTTCTAGAGTGGCGTCCGCGTACCGGAAGACATAGCGTTGGAAGGCCTCCCACAAGTTGGTGAGTTGGACCGACGACCTTGTGAAGGCCGCAGGAACCCGTTGGATGCGAGAAGCACAGAACCGGTCGAAGTGGAGGTGCTTGGGGGCCTATGTCCAGCAGTGGACGTATTTCGGCTGAAATGATGATGATGATGAGTTGGACAGAAAAGCCCCGTATTCACGGGCGAATACCTAAAGAGGCGCATCAATCAATCAAATCAAAATCAAAAGTCATTTATTCAAACTAGGCTGATAATCAGTGCTTTTTGAACATCAACATTACATAAGACAGTCCCCCAAAAACGCCCGCCTTTCACTACTTTCCAGTGCTTAAGCTGGGACGGAGTGGCGCAATAAACTCCCCCAGCAGCACAGCTCAATAGTTGGAAGGACTTGATTCTATATAAAATAGTAAGTAATTAACATTACGAAACAAAACAACATTAAATTAAATTATTTGCTATATCAATCAAAATAAAATTTGATAGTCAGCTAGCACACGCCAATAGACAAAAAAAAAAAATCATTGAAAACGTATAGTTTTCAATGTTTTTCTATCAATTAATCTAAAATCTATGTATCTTCTATATGTGTATGAATAAAAATGAATCACCGAAATGTATGTACTTACGCGCATAACTTCCGATCGACTGCACCAAATTGGATAATTCTTTTTTTCTGTGTTTGTTATTAATAATAAATAATAATATCCCTGGACATTTCACACAGCGCCATCTAGTCCCAAGCTAAGCAACCTAATGCTTGTGTTATGGTGACAAGATGGCTGATAAACTACTTATATACATTTTTTTTTGTAAATACATACATATTATAGATAGAAAAACACCCAGACTCGGAACAAATACATGTAGGTCATACAAATATTTGTTCCGTGTGGGAATCGAACCCGCGACACGCAGCGCAGCAGTCAATCGCTTAACCACTGCGTCAACCGTGCCGTCATTGTCAGGACAAGGTTTGTATATACAATTCAACCCGGTAAGTGGCGCTGCTTTTTCGGGCAGGACGTCTGCCGGGTTCGCTAGTAAGTAATAAAAACGTACACTAGAACTTAGCATAGCAGCATAATCAGTCTATAATGTTCTGCTAGGACACAGGCCTCCTTTCTTTGAGAGGGAGTGGGGCTGTAATTTACCAAGCGGTAGATTACAGCCCACTACACAGCACACCACCACAAGCGATGTTTTCCTTCATCGTTTGTTAGAAGAACCAGAACTTAATACCTAAATAAAAGCCTCCAGGCATAAACTGGACTTACGTCTGAAATAAAGAATTTGAATTTGAATAAAGGGCATGCCCGCTTCTATATGTAATGCTGCATCATCTTCATGCATGTTGCTTGCAACAAAGAATGTTTCATTGTTGCTGACAACATGCTAATGCCTTTCGGAACAATTCATTTAGTACTAAAATCACTAGTTTTCGTTACTAAACTATTATAAATGACGTACATTCCGAGTCAACATTCTAAGGCGAGAAACCTCTTGTGGATCCAAACACAAAGCGTCTTGGAACCGTTTGATATCAAATACGTTAGCCTGTGTGAACATAGGGGAACATTTTGTGTTTACCTATGTAGCATACAGTTACAAATAGATTTTCTTGAAAAGGACATAATATGTAAAACTAGTTATTATAATAATACTTACCTACTGATATTTTAGCTGATAATTTTGTAGGATTTTTAATGCGCCTGCTAAATTAAAATAGCAATGTACACTTTGTAGACACGTTTGCTCGACTTTTCCTTTAGGCGGTTTTGGCGAAATAGAGCAATTTTTTGTATGTGCGTCAGAACCGCGGGTGTACTTTTCAGATCTGCCTAAATTTATTGCAATTATTTGGTACCTTCTGTGTACCTTTACGTATCTCTCTTGAAAGTCTGTGTGCCTTCACCAGTAAAAAGATATTTTAAAAATTAGGTACACCCGCCATCCTGATGTCAGAACCGCGGGTGTACTATTCAGATCTGCCCAAATTTATTGCAATTATTTGGCACCTTCTGTGTACTTTTACGTACCTCTCTTGAAAATCTGTGTACCTTCACCAGTAAAAAGATATTTTAAAAATTAGGTACACCCGCCATCCTGATGTCAGAACTGTGGGTGTACTATTCAGATCTGCCCAAATTTATTGCAATTATTTGGTACCTTCTGTGTACCTTTACGTACCTCTCTTGAAAATCTGTGTACCTTCACCAGTAAAAAGATATTTTAAAAATGAGGTACACCCGCCATCCTGATGTCAGAACTGTGGGTGTACAGTCAACAGCAAAAGTAGATGATCAAAATCAGAAATTCAATACTAATGAACGGAGTTCGCGTCAGAACTGTTTGGCGTCGAAGTAATTCAAAAGTATGTGATTGTAAATTAGACCAAACATTTACCACTAGTACAGCTGCTATATAGCTGCGAACTCCGTTCATCAGTATTTAATTTCTGATTTTGATCATCTACTTTTGCTGTTGACTGTACTTTTCAGATCTGCGTAAATTTATTGCAATTATTTGGTACCTTCTGTGTACCTTTACGTACCTCTCTTGAAAATCTGTGTACCTTCACCAGTAAAAGATATTTTAAAAATTAGGTACACCCGCCATCCTGATGTCAGAACTGTGGGTGTACTTTTCAGGTCTGCCTAAATTTATTGCAATTATTTGGTACCTTCTGTGTACCTTTACGTACCTCTCTTGAAAATCTGTGCACCTTCACCCGTAAAAAGATATTTTAAAAAGTAGGTACACCCGCCATCCTGATGTCAGAACCGCGGGTGTACTGCTAACCAATATATGTAGCTAAGTACACTCTATAAGTAGATTTGGTACCTCTTGTGTACCTGCAGAAACAAGTATTAAATAAACAAAATACTGTCAGGAAAAATAAAAAAAATGTTGTCAAATGCAACCAAAAAAAAAAGTAGTTTTGACTGCCTCAGTGGTTCAGTGGTCGTAATATGCGACTGCTGAACACGATGTTGTGGGTTTGATCCCCATATAGAACAACAATTTGCGGATCACACAAAGTATTGTCCTGACTCCTGAGTCTGTGTATAATTTGCCGTTAATTTCATGTTTTGATTCCCGGTATGGGCACACAATCACACTCACACTAATTTTATAAAGGCGAAAGGTTGTGAACCGCGGGGCGCAGCTAGTAGTGACTAAATGTTATGCGGAGGTTCTGGATTCGGGATTCCTGGTATGGCCACAATACATGCTTAACGTGGAGGTTCTGGGTTCGATTACCGAAGATTGTTATTTATTCATTGACGTCGTTACTATTTTGTAAAATAGTAAGAACGTCATAGAAAGAAAATCGTTTTTTTAACTTTTCGCAGCAACCTGACAGTATTTTGTTTATTTAATACTTGTTTCTGCAGGTACACAAGAGGTACCAAATCTACTTATAGAGTGTAGTTAGCTACATATATTGGTTAGCAGTACACCCGCGGTTCTGACATCAGGATGGCGGGTGTACCTAATTTTTAAAATATCTTTATACGGGTGAAGGTGCACAGATTTTCAAGAGAGGTACGTAAAGGTACACAGAAGGTACCAAATAATTGCAATAAATAAAGGCAGATCTGAAAAGTACATCCGCGGTTCTGACGCACATATTTTTTGTTTGTAGCAGCATATTCACCTAAATACAACATTCCCTAATGCTCTACTAAACCGTTATCTATACATATAATAAAATCGTAGGAAAGTCAAAACTGTACATTGAATATTTTTTAAAAAGAATACTTGGGGCGTGATCTACAATCGATATCGAAGCCAAAAATATAGTTTTTAGAATTTTTGTCTGTTTGTCTGTTTGTCTGTATGTATGTCCGGGATAAACTCAAAAAGTACTGCATGGATTTACTTCAAATTTTGCATGAATATTACTAAGAGGTCGGGTCAACATATAGGCTACATATGATCACGCTATCACCTACGGGGGAGGAGCTGTGAATCTTTATTTTTCTTAAGCATTCTGTGACAGCGTGTAATCTAACGACGCATATTTAAATGTTGTTTTTGAGTAAGCCATGCTATTATCAAGCTTTACACTATAAAAACTACGCCATTTAAGTAACTTGGGCAGAGAAACATAGTTTAATGAATGTTAGTAGTATAAATACAACTTTAAAGCAGCGCCATCTATGAGATTTCATAAAAATCAAATCGAGTTACATGTTAACACTTTTTGGAAATTAATAATTTAAATTTGATCATGTTGGCGAGGTTAGTAGTTAGTTATTCTTAAAATTCATAGATGGCAATGTGCATTTTCTTCATAAAAGTTGCATCGTTTAGTTCATTTTGACAAATTCAAGTTCCAACAAAACCCTCAAAATCTTGAGCAGAGTAGAGAAAGACAATTTAAAAAAATGCGGTGTTAAGTAGTTCATTGATGATGATCATTTCTTCATCAATTTCATGTTGTTAGTACAAAATAAACATTGACTATTAATACTTTTGTTCGCGTTGGGCAAAACCAGGGTTTTTCTTGGATGCTCCTGGTGGAACAGGAAAAACATTTGTTACCACTGGCATACTTGCAGAGGTCAGAATGCATGGCAAAATTGCTATTGCTGTAGCGTCGTCGGGAATCGCTGCCACACTGCTTCCGGGTGGCCAGACAGCACATGCCATGTTTAAAATTCCCATTGATTTAGAGGGCGCCGAAACGCCTGTTTGTGGTGGTAACAGCGATAAGGGACACGTGCTCAAGGATTGCTTCTGATCGAATGGGATGAGTGTACGATGGCCAATAGGAAGGCAGTTGAGGCCGTGGACAGAACCCTGCAGGACATTCGCAGCAACGAACATTTGATGGGTGGTGTCACAGTTCTGTTCAGTGGCGATTTCTGGCAAACGCTTACCGTGGTGACGCGGGGATCGAGAGCTGACGAGGTGAATACTTCGTAAAAACGATCTTCGTTGTGGTCAAGAGTTCGTATGCTGCGCTTGACCATTAATATGAGAGCTCGGCTCGGCGGCAATGCACGTGCTCAAGAATTCTCCGATACCCTTCTAAGTCTTGGTGAAGGCACTCTACCAGAAGAGAGAGATGGACAGGTGGTGCTTCCAGAGTCTCTCGGTAGAGTGGTATCCAGCTTAGAAGAACTCATTCGCTGTGTGTACGGGGACATCAGTCGTATACCGCACCAGCAGAATTCTTGGGTGTGTGAGCCATTCTCAGCCATTTTGACGCCCAAATATGATCACGCTGCAGCAATTAACGAATGCATTCTCTCGGAAATTGAGGGGAATGAAGTGGTCTACACCTCGATAAACACTGTTGTCGAGCAAGATGACGCCACACATTATCCCGTGGAATTTCTGAACTCCCTGTCAGCAAGTGGACTTCCAGCGCATACCATCAAGCTGAAGGTCGGTGTCCCGATTATGCTTCTTCGGAACCTATCTCCTCCGAAGTTGTGTAACGGGACCCGCCTTAAAGTCATCTCGCTCCACAGCACACCATTGAGGCGGAAATTCTTACGGGTTGTGGCGTCGGCGAGGCAGTATTTATACCACGCATTCCCCTCATACCTCATAACTTCCTGTTCCAGTTCAAGCGCGTACAGTTCCCCGTGAGTGTTTGCTTCGCGATGACCATCAATAAGTCGCAGGGGCAGACTCTGAGGGTAGCGGGTGTCGACCTCAGGACGAGTTGCTTCTCACACGGGCAACGGGCGGGCGTTTTTGGGGGACTGTCTTTTGTAATTTTGACGTTCGAAAAGTGCTGATTCTCAGCCTAATTTGAATAAATGACTTTTGATTTTGATTTTGATTTTCAACTGTACGTCGCTTGCTCCCGCTTCACCAGTCCTGAATCTCTTTACATTTTGGCTCCTGGCAGCATAACTACCAACGTAGTTTATAGGGAAGTGTTGTAAGGTATGATACCTTTGTACGTATTTGTACTCTTTTGTGCCCTGGAATGTATTCCTGTATTATTTTCTCTATTTTCTTCAGTCACATCTTATGACTGAACGCAGCAGGATTCCCATATAACTCTCTTCACTTGCTTTGCTTGCAAAAAACAAACTTATTTTAATGCTATTTTAAAAGTTGTTTACATAAAATGCTATAGCGACACTGGCATCTTAGGTATTTTTGGTGCTGTAGAGCCTTCACGCAGACGACGTCGCGGGCAGCAGCTAGTAATATAATAAATTTTCAAATCGATACCTACTTTTGCACAAACAGCAGTCATGTAAGCTACAAAAGCCTTCAATATGAAACAATCGCCTCCCGTCTGTAACTCGGAAAGGAAGCTGATGTCGAAGTTAGACGGAGTTTATAACATGGACTCTATACGCTGGTATCTATAATTCTACCTGAGATTTATCTAGAATAGCTTCTGCCTGCGACTTCGCCCGCGTGAAACTTCTTGTCCCCAAACCCATCCCGTCACATCGCATCGAATCGTCTGTCCGTGCTATTACTTCGTTTTCCCTTAGCGTTCTTTCTGACTTTTTATCTTTTTGCTCGGCTCCAAAGTGTACTAGCGTGATGTTAGGCTATCGCCTTCCACAAGAATTGGGCTATCTATCCAACTGGTAGTTCAAGAGATTAGCACTTTCAAACAAACAAAACAAAAACTCTTAACAGCTTAATAATATATTAGTACACTAGCTGCTGCCCGCGACGTCGTCTGCGTAAAGGCTCTACAGCACCAAAAATACCTAAGATGCCAGTGTCGCTATAGCATTTTAAGTAAACAACTTTTAAAATAGCATTAAAATATAAGTTTTTGTTGCAAGCAAAGCAAGTGAAGATGGTTATATGGGAATCCTGCTGCGTTCAGTCATAAGATGTGACTGAAGGAAATAGAGAAAATAATACAGGAATACATTCCAGGGCACAAAAGAGTACAAATACGTACAAAGGTATCATACCTTACAACACTTCCCTATAAACTACGTTGGTAGTTATGCTGCCAGGAGCCAAAATGTAAAGAGAGTCAGGACTGGTGACGCGGGAGCAAGCGACGTACAGTTGCCCGTGTGAGAAGCAACTCGGACTGAGGTCGACACCCGCCGCCCTCAGTATCTGCCCCTGCGACTTATTGATGGTCATCGCGAAGCAAACACTCACGGGGAACTGTACGCGCTTGAACTGGAACGGGAAGTTATGAGGTATGAGGGGAATGCGTGGTATAAATACTGCCTCGCCGACGCCACAACCCGTAAGAATTTCCGCCTCAATGGTGTGTCTGTGGAGCGAGATGACTTTAAGGCGGGTCCCGTTACACAACTTCGCAGGAGATAGGTTCCGAAGAAGCATAATCGGGACACCGACCTGGCTGGCTGGCTTCATGGTATGCGCCTGGAAGTCCACTTGCTGACAGGGAGTTCAGAAATTCCACGGGATAATGTGTGGCGTCATCTTGCTCGTCAACAGTGTTTATCGAGGTGTAGACCACTTCATTCCCCTCAATTTCCGAGAGAATGCATTCGTTAATCGCAGCAGCGTGATCATATTTGGGCGTCAAAATAGCTGAGAATGGCTCACACACCCAAGAATTCTGCTGGTGCGGTATACGACTGATGTCCCCGTACACACAGCGAATGAGTTCTTCTAAGCTGGATACCACTCTACCGAGAGACTCTGGAAGCACCACCTGTCCACCTCTCTTCCTCTGGTAGAGTGCCTTCGCCAAGAATTAGAAGGACATCGGAGAATTCTTGAGCACGTGCATTGCCGCCGAGCCGAGCTCTCATATTAATGGTCAAGCGCAGCGTACGAACTCGTGACCACAACGAAGATCGTTTTAACGAAGTATTCACCTCGTCAGCTCTCAATCCCCGTGTCACTACGGTAAGCGCCGGAAATTGCCACTGAACAGAACTGTGACACCACCCATCAAATGTTCGTTCCTGCGGATGTCCTGCAGGGTTCTGTCCACGGCCTCAACTGCCTTCCTATTGGCCATCGTACACTCATCCCATTCGATCAGAGAGCAATCCTTGAGCACGTGTCCCTTATCGCTGTTACGTGACACACCACAAACAGGCGTTTCGGCGCTCTCTAAATCAATGGGAATTTTAAACATGGCATGTGCTGTCTGGCCACCCGGAAGCAGCGTGGCAGTGATTCCCGACGACGCTACAGCAATAGCAATTTTGCCTTGCATCCTGACCTCTGCAAGTATGCCAGTGGTAACAAATGTTTTTCCTGTTCCACCAGGAGCATCTAAGAAAAACCCTGGTTTTGCCCAACGCGAACAAAAGTATTAATAGTCAATGTTTATTTTGTACTAACAACATGAAATTGATGAAGAAATGATCATCATCACCGAATTTTTTTAAATTCCTCAACTCTGCTCAAGATATTGAGGGTTTTGTTGGAACATGAATTTGTCAAAATGAACTATACGATACAATTTTTATGAAGAAAATGCACATTGCCATCTATGAATTTTAAGAATAACTAACTACTAACCTCGCCAACATGATCAAATTTAAATTATTAATTTCCAAAAAGTGTTAACATGTTGATTTGATTTTTATGAAATCTCATAGATGGCGCTGCTTTAAAGTTGTATTTATGCTACTAACATTCATTAAACTATGTTTCTCTGCCCAAGTTACTTAAATGGCGTAGTTTTTATAGTGTAAAGCTAGATAATAGCATGGCTTACTCAAAAACAACATTTAAATATGCGTCGTTAGATTACACGCTGTCACAGAATGCGTAAGAAAAATAAAGATTCACTGCTCCTCCCCCGTAGGTGATAGCGTGATAATATGTAGCCTATATGTTGACCCGACCTCTTAGTAATATTCATGCAAAATTTGAAGTAAATCCATGCAGTACTTTTTGAGTTTACCCCGGACATACATACAGACAAACAGACAAACAGACAAAAATTCTAAAAACTGTATTTTTGACTTCGATATCGATTGTAGATCACGCCCCAAGTATTCTTTTTAAAAAATATTCAATGTACAGTTTTGACTTTCCTACGATTTTATTATATGTATAGATATAGATAGATGTATGGGAGCAGTGTTGGCCTAGTGGTAACGGCTGCGACTTACGAGTTGTAGGTCGTAGGTTCGAACACAGTCATGAGCTTTACTTTGTGTAAATTATTTCATCACCACTCCTCTCAAAACGGTGAAGGAGAACGTCGTGAGGAAACCGGCATGCCCTACCTACAACCAAAAATTCGAAGACATGTGACATTTGCCAACCCGCACTGGGTCTGTGTGGTAGATTTATAGCCCACTCCCTCTCGAAGAGAGGAGGCCTGTGTCCCAGCAGTGGGAACATTATAGGCTGAATATGCTAATGCTTTGTGTATCTAGTAACAAAAAGAATATGCAAATCTGTCTGAAGTCCGTAGGTCAAAATGTTTGGCACACAAGGCACCGAAAAGGTATTTGATTTTTGGACAGCAGATAGATGTAACTGAGGGATATTGTAGACAGCAGGAGATATTATGTATAAGTAATTTTTTTTAAGTGAAAACTTCTTTACCGGCATTGTGCGCTTTTGTTGCGTCAGGACACGTGATCTGATCGAAAATACGTAAGGCGGAGCTCGCGTCAGGACAGGTGACCTGCTCGAAAATTCGTAAGACTGAGGGAGAGTAGACCGCATTCCAAAATATCAAAAATGCACAACGTTAATATTCAAGTTTTCACTTCTGCCGGCACTCCCAGAGTGCAACCCGTTGATTTTTTTTTGTTTTAGTTCTATTACCGCGGACATGGCTGTCCGCGCTTTTGTTTACCATAATTTTGTTTGTTTATAGGTTTTTTTTATTGCTGTTACAGTTATATAGTGCTCCTACGTTGTACACATTATTTTAATCTTACTTAACTTACTTAAATCTACGTGAATCCACCTTTTTTCTTATTTTTTTTTTTATTTTCTGTTTTTGATTCATGTTACTTGTTTATTTATTTATTCATTATAAGTGATAAATGATAAATGATTTTATTTTGTAAGTAGGTTTGTACAAACACTTTTACACGTCAATCATATTTTAAAACTAGATGAGGTCGGCGTTTCCTATCTGACTAGTCTGAGAAGAAAGGCCGAAACAAACTCAGACGTCACAGTCTCTTTTAAAGTCCAGACATAATCTTGGTCAGATCATATGAAGACCATGTAGGTCGATGTCTGAGATGGTCTCTGGAAGTAGGTTAATACCTACTTATAATGAATAAATAAATAATAATGTGTACAGATTTCTATGTATCTAAAAGTTAAATTTAATGTTCGTAATCGTTAAAGAATCGTAGTAGCGTATTTTGAAGTAAACTAAACAGTGAACTCATACAAACATTAGTAATATTCCTGCACGTTCCTGCCGACTTCCACCTTATTCCGGCAATCAAAGAAAACACGGCACTATGTGTTTTAGCTTTGCTATTGTTTATGTTTTAGCTTACCTTCAGAATATAAGAGTCTACATAGACTTACCTGGGTGGACACAAGACACTGGGTTTGTACAAGTTGGTGTACATAGGCATCGTTTATTTTTATTGTAATGTTTTATTCCTTTTAATTTGACTTTGACTTTAATTAATCTAAAATAAAGTTAAGTAACTTAACTTTTAACAAGAAAAAGACGAATGAAATAAATACGCTATAATCCGTTTTTTTTTGTACCTGCTTGTTCAAATAAAGCATTCAGGTTCAGAATGTCCCATTCCCAAAATGTCCAACCGGGATCAAAAGGTCCAATTCCCGAAAAAATCAATAAAATGTCCAATTATCAAAATGTCCAATTCCTAAAATGTCCAATTCCCGAAATGTCCAATCTTTGATAATGTGGTAGTTCAATAAGTTATAACCAAACAATAGTTTTACGATTTGTATGGCCCTGTAACACAGTATGCGGATAGGCACTTTTTTTTTTTTATTTCTTCACCAGACAAATTCAAAAATGGATAGGAATTTGTATTAAATCATATCCTAGATAAGTTCACATGTTCATTAGTACTGCTTTCAAAACGGTGAAGGAAAACATCGTGAGGAAACCGGCATGTCCTAGAACCAAACATTCGAAGACATGGGACATCTACCAACCCACACTGGGCCCGCGTGGTGGATCACGGCTCACTCCCTCTCACTGATAAAAGGCCTGTATCCCAGTAGTGGAAACATTATAGGCTGTTTATGCTATGTATGGACTATTGTGGAGAACGTGGTTGATTTCAGATTTGTATCATTTCTGTATCCTATCTTTTTGTAATTCTTAATTGTCTGTTTTCCCGAATAAATAAAATAAAATAAACCAAAAGTACTTAAATAGGCTATTTAGGGCTCCGTACCCAAAGGGTAAAAATGGGACCCTATTACTAAGACTTCGCTGTCTGTCACCAGGCTGTATCTCGAGAACCGCGATAGCTAGATAGTTGAAATTTTCACAAATTATGTATTTCTGTTGCCACTATAACAACAAATACTAAAAACAAAATAAAATAAATATTTAAGGGGGGCCCCCATACAACAGACGTAATTTTTATAAATAATGGTACGGAACCCTTCGTGCGTGAGTCCGACTCGCACTTGGCCGGTTTTTTATTATTATTTTTGGTTATAAAACCTAAAAAAAAATCAGGAACGCTTAGCCTAGTAACCGAAATAAAACAATCAAGATAAAAGCCAACAAATAACCCTCCAATAAAATAAGGTATCCATCCATATCCCAATCATTTACGCACGTTAACTTCGATGGGAGCAATCAGCAAGTTAGTTTAGTGTTATGGCTGCCAATGTACCGCTAAACTTGTTTCGACCCTCCGAATGTGTTCCCGAAGTTAATGCCTAGGTGTTTCACGCCATTTTCTTTGATGAAGATTAGTCAGGGATAGTCAATCTTGGTTGGATAAAATATGAGTAAGGAATGAAGGAATGATATTGAGCTCCTTCAGTTTTGAGTTGAGCTGCACGATTACTGAGAAATGCGTGCACTGACTGGAAAGGTCCACTCAATCTGTGTGGTGATTTCCTCAAAAGAACATTTCAGACATCAATCTGGTCTTCGTATTTTAAGACCAAGATTATATCTGGACTTTATTTTCAGAGTAGTCAGGTAGGAACCGCCGCCCTCGCCATCATTCTCCTGATGTTATCCCAATTTATTTGAGGTCGTCGCAACATGTCTTTTTCTTCCATACTTACATACATATAGTTGTTATCGCGGTGGTCACCCCGTTCCTAACCATATATCATTCATACAGACGAAACGCCGATCTCATCTAGTTTTTAATATAATTATGATTGACTTGTAAAAGTGTTACAGATATAAAATAATTTATCATTGAATAGATTGGCAGCACCGTCCTGCTATATCTGTTAGAAATGACATGCTCCATCACCACAGAAAACGGAGATGCACGAAGATGCCTCGGCGGTCGCTCCTAACCACGACATTACTCTCACAAATACGCGGGATCAAAGTCACTCCATGACAGAATTTGTGCGCTCAACGCACTTTTGGCGCCGCGAATTTTATTAGTAGGTGAGACCCGGCCGGTTACGTGCTGTGTTTATCACAAATCATCAAAAAATCTAATTTTGATTGATCAAAGAAGGTAAAAAATTGATGCCACCGACAACACCGTGGAAGTGGCAAAGTTTTGGGAAAAAATAACAATTAAAAAATAAAAACTTTTTTGCAAAAAAATACAACCGACTTCCAAAAACGACACTAGAAAGTGAAAAATAACTTTAATTTCGGAAGTCGGTGTCGTTGGGTTCGCATTTCGTTGTTTGCCACCGACTTCCGAAATTAAAGTTATTTTTCACTTTCTAGTGTCGTTTTTGGAAGTCGGTTGTATTTTTTTGCAAAAAAGTTTTTATTTTTCACTTTTTAGTTGTAATTTTTACCAGTAATTTTGGTTTAAAAACCAAACTACTGAACCGTTTTTGATGAAATTTCTATGGGACCATTTGGGAAGTATGCCCTTTCCAACAAAAAAAGAATTTTTGAAATCGGTTGGCAAGCGACGAAGTTATGCGCGAACAAACATAAAAAAAAAAAAAAAAAAAATACAAACATCCGAATTCCTCCTCCTTTTTTAGAAGTCGGTTAAAAATACAGTCGTGCCAGCGAGACGAAGAAGAAGAAGATGGTAAAAGTACGTAGATGATGTCATCGTTGAAAGATAACGTCTCTTTTAATCATATAAAAGGAAGTCGCGTAATTTACATACAACTAGCTTCTGCCCGCGACTTCGTACGCGGATCCTGTTGCTTATGCCAGCGACAACGGGGCCGTCAAAATCGGAGATCTGAAACGTCTGATGTCGAATTCTAAGAGCCCGGGGACGGGAAAACAGCGTGATGTGCGAGACGATTCGAGACGTTCCAGATCTTTCATTTTTGTAAGTCAACAGGAAATGCCCATCAGACTAAACAACTTTTGCTGAGACGATGACGTCTCAGCAAAAGTTGTTTAGTCTGATGGTCTGAAAGCCCAGCCTGCTGGGCTTTGGAGTTCCACAAAAGGTGATCTTCAAATTTATTCTCACAGCAGAAAATGCTCTTCACGTGGAATATTTTTTGCTATGGCACCATTTTTATATCTCTTATACTTTAGCTGGTCTGTTGCGGTTCTGCATCAGGTGTTCCATTTTCCAAAATAAATTATAGCCTATATGTTGCCCAGACTTAATACCTATACAACAAAAAACTTTTCTTCCCGTAATTCCGCAGTGGATCCCAAGGGTACACTGAATTAACAATAAATTTGCAAATAACTTTTAAAAAATTTCTTTATTAACTATAGCTGCCCCTTTGGCCACGTATCGCATAAGTATTTTTTTTATTCTATTTTTATATACAATATAATGTTGATTGGAAAGTATGAGAAATTCGACAAACAACTTATTTCTTTTCTACGCTATCAATAAGGTTGAACACCACTGCTAGACCCCAGTTACAAAGTCCATTACAATAGGAACTTTCACAAAGATTTATATTGTTCTCTTTTCTGCTTACTGAATACCGGATTATGGTAGCCTGTTAAATTAATTGCTTATGCACTTTGCGGCCTTTTTCTTACTGTATATTGTGGGCAAAACTTTGTACAGGATTTACGCTGTGGCTTTATCACTATGATTGCCACCTGAACCGTCTCCGGACACAAGTGGGAAGATGTAACTCGAACCTGGTAAAGTGGGGCTACCATGAGCGGAAAAGTGGTAGGGTGGATAGTGTGTGGAGCTATGTCGAAAACTATGCTTCACCTCCTATCCTGCCCTCTGTGTCCCAAAACATGCAGTCAAAGTGACCTCTGCGCTACCATTGGCGACGCCCGTGGAGGTGGCGATTTTTGGGCTAACAAGATCTGAAATACAGTCGTGCCAGAGACATGAAGAAGAAGAAAAAGTTAAGATCCATCATTTTATATCTCTGTAGCCGGAGGGGCACGTGGTTAAGCTACGCTTGCCGCGGTTGGTCTGTGGATGGGTGACCATCTTTGCATCGAGACCCCTCCGTGCCTCGGAAAGCACGTTAGCCGTTGGTCCCGGCTGACATTCGTGGATCTTTGACAGTCGTTACGGGTAGTCAGAAGCCCGAAAGTCTGACAACCAGTCTTACCAAGGGGTATCGTATTACCCAGTAACTGGGTTGTGGACGTCAGATAGGCAGTCGCTCCATGTAAAATATTGGTATTTAGCTGCATCCGGTTAGACTGGAAGCCGACCCCAACATAATTGGGAAAAGGCAGGCAGATGATGATGATGATGATGCAGTCTCTGTAGCCTGCTGTCAGGACGTAAGTCTGTCCAGTGTTCACCTAATACCGGCACCCTAATTGCGTAACACACGGTCAATCCGAATCTGCACCCTAATTGCGTAACACACGATCAATCGGAATCAGTTTCATTTTGACAGTTCAACAACATTCATTGCGTTATTTACGTGTTGAGCAGACAAATTTTTCGAACTTATGAAGCAATGGATTAGCAATTTGCTTCAAAATGATTCAGCACCCTAATTGCGTAACACACGATCAATCGGAATCTGAATCATTTTGAAGCAAATTGCTAATCCATTGCTTCATAAGTTCGAAAAATTTGTCTGCTCAACACGTAAATAACGCAATGAATGTTGTTGAACTGTCAAAATGAAACCGGTTCCGATCCCATCTTATTTTTTAGGCACTTTATGTGCAGTCTTTTCACAATTTTTAACCTCTTAATTTTACATCACTGTCATTATCAATAGTGATCTTTATTCTCGTTATAATACGGTTGCTACTGGATTGCTACTTCAGAAGTAAAAGCACTCTAGAAGGAATGACCAGCATAGCGGTAACTTTAATAGTTATTCGGAAAAGAAATCTAATTTCATGAGCTTAGTTGAGATTTTTTCTTCGTCCGCAGCATTTGACACATCTTTCTGATGTAGGTAAATGCATTTTTGCAGAATAATTTACTTCTGATACGTAAAATTTGACTAACAATAGAAGAGCAAGCAAAAGAACCATCAACAATTCATACTAAACAAACAAAGACTTCAGACTAAAAAAAAATCCGCTTTTCTTCGACGTCGAAGTCAAATGAACTATTCACACACAAAATCACGAAGACACGTGAACATATCCGTCAGAAAAGTTGACCGTAACATCCCAGCGCCGATTTACTGGATTCGTTTTCTCCTCTACCGATAATTTTTTCTCCTGATAGTTCATTTTGTTTATATGTATGTATGTATTAGTATTTATTCTTGTATGTTGCACCTGCCATGTTTTCTCTCTAAATCACCCTAAGTTTGACCGTTAGAAAATGCCTCAGGCATTAAGTCCGCCTTTGTACAGATACCAGCACATCAAGCTACACGAAGCTATCAAATTTTCCCGATCAACCTTGAACCTAATGCTTTAGCGATAAAGTTGGAAATCTATAAATATAATCTCTCTATATATCTAATATATATAAATCTATATAAAGTTTGACAGATTGTAATAGCTTGATGTGGTGGCGTCTGTACAGTATTTTTTTTACTTGTGCATAAAGTTTTAATAAATAAAAGCAATTTGCTCATAATCTCGTCAAGCAACGTTTTTTGCTTATAACGCAACTGTTACCAGCACATTTTATCCGCGTCGCGTAAGATTAATAGGTGTTTGTAATTAATTACCGAGGGTCAAGGACGCATTGTGTCTGACAAGAGGCATTGAACTTCTGAGGGTCCTTTTTAAGCCCGTAAAGGTTAGCTTTCGATTAGGGTGTAACGTTATTATGTGTTGGACGCGAATACAGATTAATGTACGGTATTTTCTGGTTACCACGGCCTTTCAAAGAGAGTGTTTGTAATCTGATTTGAAAAAAGTGGTTGAATGAAATACTTTTATTCATAGAGCGCCCTATCTTCTGTTCAGTAAGTTTGTACATATTTTTATGTATGAGCTTTTAAATTGAAAACTTCATGACATAAAAATAGAAAATATTTATTGTCCAGGTAATACAGTCAGCAGATTCACAGTTTAACAGCAAGTTGAGACCACATGAGTAGCTTAAAATACTACCTGCAGCTAGGTTACAATATACTCGTTTTATTTGTCAGTGAACCCCAAACTAGACAGTTAGTCTGTATTTTGGGGCTCGGGGTATGAATTCCATTGTGGAGACTAAAGGGGTGATTTCAGAGGGGTAATTCTCGTAATTGTAAGAACGTTCACAGTCTGATCTCAGTCTCAATCTGTCAAAAAATCCTCTAATTTGCCTACATTTTGACATGTTTTTGACATTTGTTTGTCGCCGAGATGAGACTGCGACTAGATTTTGAACGTTTTAAATTACGAGAATTGGCCTTCGTTTGTGTGGTGTGTGTGACGTGTATTTAATCTATATGTTATACTAATATTAAAACTGAAGAGTTTGCTTTTTGTTTGAACGCGCTGATCTTTGGAACTACCAGTCGGATTTGAAAAAATATTTTTTTATGTGATAGCCCTTGAGGAAGGTTAAAGGTTATTTAACATCACGCTACAACCCATAGAAGCAGAGCGAAAAGAAAAAAAGCCAGACAGTTCTATCTATTCTAGTTTTAAGGTGTCATTTTGTGTACTGCTAATAAATGCATTTTTCTTTCTTTCTTTTCTTTCTTTCTTTCTTTCTATCTGGCTTTTTTTCTTTTAAAAAGCTAAGCGAAAACAAAGTAATAGCGCGGGCATGCGATGCAATGCGATGCGGAATTTCACGCGGCTAAAGTCGCGGAAAAACAACTACAGTGATCCATGGCGGTAAGTGGGAATAGTAATTTCTTTATTGTGTAACTATTAGTAGAATAAGCAAGCTGAAGTGGCAATGGGCCGGCCATGTTAGCATATTAGCCGTAGAACCGATGACCGTTGGAGTAGACGTGTTCTTGAGTGGAGACCACGAATCGGTAAACGTAAGGTGGAACGCCCTCAGGCTAGGCGGAACGACAGTCTTCGCAGGATGGTTGGTAGCAGCTGGATGAGAGTTGCCGAAAATTGAGTTGAATGGCGTGCAATAGGAGAGGCCTATGTCCAGCAGTGGACTGCTGTAGGCTGATGATGATGATGTGTAAGTAAGGTATAATCTAGTTAGCAGATACCTTAATAACGGGTTGGATCGTTTACTAAAATTCAATTGGTATTCTGTAAAATTTTAAGACTGTTATATTTATAAACTCTTTGTAATTCAATTGAATTTAAACTAGAGGCAAAAGAATAATTTACTTTGAAACCGATCTTATTAATATTCAATTTTAAAAGTAAATCGTTCTTTTGTAAAGAGATGAAATAATGTAATAAATTGAAACAAGTCTTGTATGAAATATCTATTGAAATTTAAATTGAATTTTAATACTTTTTGTGCAGTCTTTGAATTGGAACTTATTTATTTATTTCAATCCTTTGGGGCTGTGTTTTTAAAAAAAAAAAAGTATTTAAAAAAATACTTTTTTAACTTAATTCGTTTCAATTTATGCTAAAACATGGCTATCAATTTGGATAAGTAATTACATTATTACATAGTCAAAGTAGCATACGATTAAAGTAGCATAATCAGGCTATAACAGTGCGGGTTGGTAGATGTAGCATGTCTTCAAATAAGTTCTAGGACATGCCGGTGTCCTCACAATGTTTTCCTTTTCCCGTTTTAAGAGCAGTGGTGATGAAATTATTTACACAAAGTTAAGCGCCTGCCTCGGTTCGAACCCACGACCGCCCGACCCGAATCGTAAGTCGCGGCCTTTTCCACTAGGCCACCACTGTATTCACACCATAGCATCAATCAATCAATGAACTTAGCCTATCGCAGTCCACTATTGGACATAGGCCCCTCCCAGGCTGCGCCACAACACCCTGTCCTCCGCCTTCCGTATCCAGTCTACCCCAGCCACCTTTAGGTCGTCTGTCCATCTAGCTGCGAGGCATCCCACACTACGCTAGCCGATACGCGGTCTCCACTCCAGGACTCGTCTGCTCCACCGACCATCGGTGCTTCGACCGACATGGCCAGCCCACTGCCACTTCAGTTTTCTTACTCTGCAAACTATGTTGGTAACTCCGGTTCTTTTCCAGGAAACATGGAGAAACAAACATGAAGCATGGTTGAAAACATTTCGCTGATGCATTTCGCTGAATTTCGCATTTGGCTTCGTTTTTGTTGCATTGCCTTCTTACTCCACAACCAGCAACCATTCCAACTAAATACTCCCAGCATGCAAAACGTAACATTTTCAGACTTAAACGGTGAACACACGACGTAATATTTTTATATGGTAAGCACTGCGAACGTTGCATAGCTCCGCGGGGTGAAACTAATGTCATTTGTTACTCTATAAAAGTTATATAGTGCAGTCAGCGTTTCTTCTAGCACTTGTTTGTATTTTTGCTGTATGCAAACTGGTGGAAGATTTCTTTTGAAGTTCCTTTGTTAGTGTTTTGGTGTGTGAAATGTCTATCAGTAGTGGACAAAGATTTCTTCAGGTAGGGGACTTGATAAGGATTGAGAAAATGCACTAGTTACTAGATCAGGCCCATATCATCCAGGTTTTGTCGCTGTGTCTTTAATTGATGGTCATGAAGTGGCTTCTTTAATTAATTCTTTAATAACCAGCATGCATGCTAGTTTTAGCGAATTGATTTAGAAACTCTTAGAAAATCTGTGATTTGTGATCTCTGTGTGTGTGTGTGTGTGTACTCAATTCTTTCAATAAATTTAATTTAATTTCCAGATTTCTCAAGTTTTTTTTTTTGCGATTTGGCTCTTTACCCGAGTCCAGATTTCATAGCGATGATTTTTGAAAAGTAGTAACCTAAATGAGATTGAAAAAGTTACATTGGTACTTTTTACCTAGGTTTTAAATTCAGAACTAGGTGCTTATAAAGCTCGTCCTTACACCCTCATTTCGATAGTATGATTGTACCTTATCTGACGAGATTCTCTCCATCAAAAGATTTTCATAACATTTTATGCCAGGTTCTTAGCCGCCGCAAGATGCACTGCCTACAAGGTTCCTCTCAGTATTCGCGTCACGCCGTTCAGTGCAGCACGCCATCTATCACCGATGAGATGCATCACACGAGATACAGTTTAATATGGCTGTCGCACTCTCACGTCTAAAATGATGTATATGCGACCAAATGTTATGCACTCATGGGTTACGTCAGACAACGTCGTTTACGTCGTCATCATGCCTGTATTTTTCGAAGAGGTTGGCAGAGATAAGTGGAGTGAGTTCAAGGGTTCGACCGCAAAGCGTTATTATCATTGGGTTCTTGCATTGGAATTCCTCCTTAGTAGCCCGTAGTCTATATTGTGGTCTATCAATGACAATAGACTGGCTCCTTTACATGGGACTTCAACATACATGTGTCTACTCCATCGGAGACTACCGGCATGGTCTTATTTATAACTAAGCTTCACCCCGCGACCTCGTCCGCGTGAAGTTTCCTGTTTCCCATCGCATCGCCTGCTCGCTATCACTTCGTTTACGCTTAGCGTTCTTTCTTACTTTGTTCTTGCTAGACTTCTAAGGGTCATAGCATGATGTTAAATAGTCTTCGTCAAGAATTGGGCTATCTAATGCTAAAAGACTTTTTTTAATCCGACCGGTTGCTCCAAAGATTAGCGCGTTCAAACAAACAATTCAGCTTTATTATTAGTGTCACAAAATACCTCTGTCGACATTTATGCAGGCGTCATGACAAGCGTAGCAAGAATCAGCAAACACAACTACATAACGCAAAACTCATCAAGGTAATACATACTTTCGTCCATTTAACAACTACACGACACCCTAACACCAGGTAATCGTGTAACCATTTCGGCGGTAAATGAAGGAATCGCCCCATATATCTTCATTAGGCGGGGTTCCAACGAATCGCCGGGGCCCAGGCATGTCCGCGACCGGGGACAGCTGCTGAAAGTGTAAGGAACTTATCTGACAGAATTTACTGCTCCCTGTTACTAGGTCGCAGTTTGGCAGTGAGATACGAGGGTACTGACGTGGAATATTGTGAAGTACTGCTGCTATACACCATGTTCTTCACTTTATCCATAAACTTTGGCAAACGCTTCTATAACTTTTACAAATCAAATCTAACAAAGGAAGTAGTACTTAAAAAGGCTTCGTTACAAAGATTTGTAATTTCATTTAATGAAATTTAATATAGCCTACGTTGCCGCTTAGTGCAATTAAAATGATAAATCTATCAAATGCTTCGGATAAAGAGGCATGCATATCGGATGATTTACGTCAAGGTATTTAGTTTGTATGAAAATTAACAAAAAATAAGAAGTGTCCATTTACGAAAATTATTTTTCAAATCAAAAGTCATTTTATTAAACTAGGCCTGATTCTCTGCCTAGTTTAATAAAATGACTTTTGATTTCACATTCTGAAAGTAAAAAAAAAAAAAAAATACATGAGGCAGTCCCCCAAAACGCCTGCCCTTCACCAGTTCCTAGTGGTTTAGTTAGAAGAAGCAGTGGCGCAACAAACTTCCCGGAATATAGTCTTGATAACTTCAATAATGATACCGAAATAATCATCATCGGGACATTTTTTTCACTACGACATACAGTACATAGAAACCTATTAAAACTTTCTTAAAACATTAAGCAACCTTAAATTTCATCATTCAGAACACTCTCAAAACCACACTTCTGTCGAAAATCAACCTAATAGCGTGACACACTATTTATTAATCCATTGCTTCATATATACGAATAATGTATCTGTTCAGTAACTGAAATAACGCAATGAATGTTGTTGAACTGTCAAAATGAAAGCCTTTCATACTGTTAGTGTATTACGCAATCACCCCGTACATCGACATAAATAAGGCAATAAAAATTATACCGGGAACAGATTTTCCGATTCAATATCCCCAGTTCACGCAGATAAATTATTTGTTGAAACGAAATCTGCGTGTAAATAAACGATTGTTCGAATGTGTTAATAAATAAAATACTGGGGACGTTGAATATTTTCCAGTGGAGCACGGACATAAAGTGTCCTTATCTCAATTGTGAGCCCAGGGTCGACGGGCAGCAGTTGTAAATAAAACATTAAATGAAAAACAGTGGGTTTTAAAGTTTTACTTACCAACTGAAAGTTTTGTTATGAAATATCGTGCTTTGTTTTGGTCTGTGGCGCTTATTTTCTTTAGTATTTTTGTAGTCTGTGTTGAGGGCAGTTTTTAAAGTAATTTATTTTGTCTAGTTAAATGGGTCGTGTTTTTTCGACACTGAATATTATGCAATTTATTTTTCTGTCACGTTCTGTATTTCTTTAAAAGCATATGCCCAGTGGACATAGCATTGGATGCGAGAAGCACAGAACCGGTCGAAAGGGAGGTGCTTGGGGGAGGCCTATGTCCAGCAGTGGACGTCTTTCGGCTGAAATGATGGTGATGATGATGGACATAGTATTTGGTTTTTTTTTTCAGTGTTGATAATTATATTTTTGTTTTGTTTTAAGCACTAAGTAGGTCTTTTTATATGATTTTATTTCTGTAAGTAGGCTCGTATGTACAAACACTTTTACACGTCAATCATGTTTTAAAACCTAGATGAGGTCGGCGTGTCCTATCTGACTACTCAGAGAAGAAAGGCCGAAATAAACTCAGAGGTCAGTTTCTTTTAAAGTCCAGATATGATCTTGGTCAGATCATATTGTGAAGACCATGCAGATTGACGTCTAAAATGTGTTTTGAGGAAATAACTATGTATATAGAATTGAGTAGACCTGTCCAGTCAGCGCTTGCCATAAATCGTGTAGCTCAGAACTTAAGGCGCTCAACGATATAATAAACATTCCTTCATTCTTTCTTTATTAAATTCGTTTACGATGACTCCAAAAAATCGAAAAACCAATTTCTAAAAACAACGTTAGGCACAGCTGAACAAAATAGAGTGATTTACGCATTCAGTCACAAACCCGCGCCGCACCGCCAACGTCCGCCCTCGCCGCGTGACCACAACCCGCTATGTCCCCGCTGTTGCACCGCAAATTTTCTAGCTTGTACACTTTACTACTGGCACTACAGATTAGGGACTCATTCTGATTTCGTTGGTCAAATTATTATTTTATTTTTTGACCTATAATACACAATCATATCTTCTTTCGTTTGGAAGACATGACATGAGCAGCTGGGGTAACGTCACTCCAGCTTACACACACGTTTTTGATCGTAGTTTAAACACTTTTTAAGTATTATCGTTCAGTTATTTCCTTCCTTTGTGTCCTTTCAAAGTCATTTTACCTGTGACAACTGCAAACCCAACAGCAACGTTATTAGAACAACAATAAAGTTTACTGTGATTTTGACAGACTTGAAAGTTCCAGCAACCCAACAGCAACCTTATTTTCACGGGAAAGATCACTGTGATATTGACAGTGATGGACTGTAGGTTTATTTTTGGCTGAATCTTCATTTTTACGATCGCCTGCTTCATCTCTGGTGGAGAGCAGTGGTGGCCCAGTAGTAACGGCCCTGACTTACGAGTTGTAGGTCGTGGGTTCGAACCCAGACAGGCGCTTTACTTTGTGTAAATTATTTTGTCACCATTGCTCTCAAAAATGGTGAAGGAAAACATCGTAAGGAATGGCATGTCCTAAGACTAAAAATTCGAAGACATGTAGGTAACATCTACCAACCCGCACTGCCCCGCGTGGTGGATTACGGCCCATTCCCTCTCACAGTGAGGAGACCCGTGTCCCAGCAGTGGGAACGCTATAGGCTGATTATGCTGTGCTTCATCTCTTGGCTCAGTAAATCTATTATTAAACCTTGTTGTCCTTTTGGCTAGCCAATCATAGCAGCTAATATGTGACCACACAGCAGACTTACTGTGCATACACACGAGCGGTGCGCGGCAGAGGCTACTGCAGCCGTCGACACCAGTCGATACCCTCGTCGGCGGCTCTCATCGACAACGCGCCGCCGTCGCCGCCGCTCATGTATTTGAGTACGGTGCTCAAATACCGCCGACGCGTCGACGGGTGTCGACGGCTACAGTTGACGCGTGCCGCTCGTGTTCATCTAGCAGTTCTGGGTTAGCCTGCCCCGCTATCAATAAAGCTGACTGGCCGGATTTATTCACGTCGGCATGAGTAGATCAAGCCAATTTAAAAAATCGTCTCGTAAAAGTTGTAAGAGTTTTCATTACATCCACTTAACCTATTTCAAATTAGGTTTGGATCGGCTCAAGTCTCACTAAATGCGACTGTATTTCAAGCTTTTACAAGAGTCAGTTAATAATCAAGAAACAAGCATCAAATTGCCACCTGATAGAATACGTTAGTCGATCTCAAAGTCCCAAGCAAATCCTAAGTGCTAATACGATACGAGTCGTCCCCAGGACATAGCAGCTTCTAACTTCGAGAATTAATCTTATTGATGCCTGGAGAGAATTCAAACTTCACGTGTATGTCATAGAAGGCTCCTAGGGCAAACTGAAGCAATCTATGCACCCGTAGTGAAGAGTTAAAGCCAGGGCACACCGGCGGACGACAGAGGATGGCATTGAGGAGGATTTACCACCGGCCGGGGAACACTGATGGTTTGCGATGCAGCCAGCGGCCGTCGGCGTAATACTGGATGCTGCCGCATGCCGGCAGCATCCCGCGGTATGCCACGGGGGCAATGCGGGAGTGCACTTCCGCTTCCACTGCCTCTCCCCCGCGATCCTATACGAGCGGACCTCGGCGCATACCGTCGCATCTTCGCATCCCGCTGCGTTATCCTCCAGTGCGCTCTTCAATACCGCAGAGAGAAATCCCCTTTAATGCTCCACGGTCGGTCGCTTTGGAATCTATATCTTGTTACCATTAGATACGTATTAGTTTACGTTGATACAAGCCGTCTCTACGCGACACGCGGCACGCGGCATGCGACAACAACTGCGGTGAAAACAAATGAAAGAAGTAGCTTAGAGCATGTAACATGAGCATGAACAAGTAATCGCGACATGACTTGCGGAGCAATGGAAGGGAGCAAATGAAATGCGTGCGTGTCACTTGACGCAAGTCGCGTCGCAAGTCGCGTTGCAAGTCGCATTGTAAGCCGCATCGTTCTAGGCTGTGAAGAGGGCCTTAAACTTAGCAAGACGGCTAGAACTGCAGTGTATGTATTTTGGAAGACGTGTCATAAAGTTTTGAAGTTGGCTCTGAGAGGCGGCGAGCGCTTTGTGCAACGAGATATGCTACTCATAATCGTAGACTCGTAGGGTATCAAATACGCCAGTACACATTTGCATGCACTGTTGAATTTATTATCAACCCGAACCCGATTTTTAAGATAGTTAGATGTGTAAGGAGAAAGTCATTTATGCACTGGTCTAGCCATCAATGTGTAAAAACTTATAAACTGCCTTATCTTATTGAATTATCTTATTTATGGCTTCTTACAGACATTATAATACCGTATGTGTATCAGTCAATGTATTGTGTGTGCTGCAATCACTAGTTCCATCTGTCAAAAAACGGTTTACCTAATAGACAGGGCATAGTCAAACTGGCTAGATATGTACCTATTTAGCTGATTTATCTAATAAGGGTATACTGGACTTATCTACCTAACAATTAATACAGAGAACAGCTCCATTAATGCATTGTTCACGTAGCACTGTGACCAAACCACGCGACAATATAGGCTGTTGTTATTATTCAGAACAACAACCGCATAAATAAATTACAGGTTGTTGTTTCTGTAACACGATAGCCTAATACTGGCCAACTGTTTGCAGACGTAAATGGGCTCCACAGTGGATCTGTCTGTATCAATATTATGTTTGGTTGTATGAGGAGTTGGAGTGAGGTTCAATTTGTAAGCGTTCGCTGATACAGTTTGTTGATACTGAATAATCATCAGCCTGTACATGCGAATTTGTAGGGTGAGAACTGTAGTTTAACCGAAATTTTGCAGATTTTAGGAATCGGTGTTTGCAGTTCGTTGCTCGGTATCTCTCTCACAAAGCTGTGATGATGATGAGCTTCTATGGAATTCAAAATTGGTTTTTTGAAAACTGATCTTTGACAAAAAAATAATTTTGACTTCCGTCAGCGTTTGGTAACTGCAGACTGCTAACACAGATTGTACTACGTAAATTGGCTGTGATGTAAAGACAAAGTAATTTCATACAACCAAAGAATGACCAATTTAAGTTATTAGTCAAGTTGATACACAATTAATGTAAAATCACCCACAGCACACACACATACACACGTACATAATCACATCTCATACATCATACACACTCACTCTTGTACACAATCGCACAACTTTCCACAACGCTGTACTCGCCGCATAATATATGGTGTGACGCTTTAGTACGCCCAGGGATTGATCCTCGGGGTGGAGACCTGAAACACAAGTTTCGGCGTAGCTTAGGCACCAGTCTCCCACAGTATTGTAACGTGTAATAATAGCTTATTACTAAGCAGTATTTGTTGACTTTTAATATTGTGGTGAGAAAATAAATTTTATTTATTATAATGATCCGTAACTTTTCTTAGAAAAACGCCTGCCTAGGTTCGAACCTACTACCTAAAACTCGTAAGTCGCGGCCGTCACCACTGGACCACCACTGCTCTCTCGCTTTGTGTAAATTATTTCATCACTATTACTCTCAAAACGGTGAAGAAAAACATCGTGAGGAAACCGGCATGTCTTAGAACCGAAAATTCGAGTACATGTGACATCTACCAACCCGCACTGGGCGCAAGTGGTGGATTGCGGACCACTCCCTCTCACCGAGAGGAGGCCTGTGTCCCAACAGTGGGAACGTTTTAGGTTGATTAGCTGCACCCCGCGGTTTCACCCGCATAAGTTTCGATCCCGTGGGAATATCGGGATAAAAAGTATTGTATGTATTAATCCTGGTTATAAACTATCTGTGTGCCAAATTTCATAAAAATTGGTACAGCTGTTTGAGCGTGAAGAAGTAACAAACACACAGACACACCCACTCACAAACTTTCGCCTTTATAATTATTAGTGTGATTATGCTAACTTTTCTTAGGTAGTAAATATTTGGTTGTGTGTATTACTTAACTGTATTATTTAGGTACCTACCTACCATAACTTCAACGCCAATAATAAGCTTTAATCGTAAGCGTACGGCATCTTGAACCAATTTCTGTGAAGCGTGTATTAATCGTGTTAAGGAAATAGACTGCGTGTGAGTGTGTGCGTGTGTGCGTGTATCGACGTCTAAGTTTCCGTTCAGAGGAAATTAAATGAAAATACGAGGGTAAGTGATTATATGCTTATTGGATTAGTGTGGTGTGAAGGGCGGATTAATCATTGTTTGAGCTAATAAGAGCTTGTAATTGTCACACTCCAGACCAAAGGCTTCTATTTACAACCTCCCCGAGCAGAGGTACTTACCTATATAATATTCATTGATTAGCCGATTGTACAAACTAAAAAATTCACTTAAAAAATTGCATGTTTCGTCGTTCGCTTAAAAATAAAAGCTGTTCCACACATTTTGACTTCGTAGATATTGTAGTTGTCTATGAAACTGCATTTTTTTTTATTCCCGACTAAAAATTTCTATGCTAGATATTTAGAATTATTGTGCTGAAGGCCATGAGAGCCGTAGCGGGATCGTCCGAAAGGGTTACCGCTGCCCTGGAACATAAAGGGCTAAGGAAGGAACACGGGTGGGTTTTAGTCAGTAAGAGTCTGACACTCCCTTCTGCTCCACCCAGAGCGGGAGGAGTCATTTGATGATTTCCCATCCTGAAAAAAAGGCCATGAGAGCCACAGTGGCCTAACTGAAAAAAAAATGAACTAATTTTTAGGCCACTGTGGCGCTATGACTTTTACAGTTTAGAGCAGTTTTTTCAAATAAAGTCAGTATTGAAAAAATGACAGTTAGGCCACTGTGGCTCTCATGGCCTCTCATAGTTTCAGTTTGCACGTCGATGTCCCTGCCACCCTGTATAATGAACAGAAAACAACTACAAAAGCGCGGGAAGCTAGCTAGTTACGTAAATAACAAAACTTACTTACTCGACTTACTTATATTCAAAACCACTTCAAACTTCATTTAAATGAAAAATAACTAAATACCTACTCGAAAGATTTAGTTACTACTTTGTATTTATTACTTACTCGAAAACAGTTTACAAATTCATAAACTAGGAACTGAGTTGAAAACTTTCAAACGAATTGTACTTTCAAATATCATGTAAATAGTGCAAGTTGAACGCTCTTTTGTGGAAAAAACTGTGTTCCCTCTATCAAAGAATGTAAGGGCTCAGGCACAGGATTGATCAACCAATAAGTTTGTGTATTATATTTACACCAAAAATTCTAATGCACCAGAAAATCTTTATATTTCACTAGCCTGCAAAATCGTCCGCCTGAAATTTCTTCTTCCATCCATCCTGTCGCATCGCATCGCCTGCACGCGCTATTACTTTATTTTCTCGGCTCTTAGGGGTTCTAGCATGATATAAAATAGCCTATAGCCTTCCTCGAGAATTGGGCTATCGAATGCTAAGAGCCTGCACGCACTAGCGATTTAAGTTTGCCGATAGTTCAGTCACAATCGTAATAGTGGTACAACTGTTAATCTTCAAGTGCGCACACTGCCATATAACTCTATACTGATCCTCTGACCGATCAAACTATCGGCCAACTTTAAATCGCTAGTGCGCGCAGGCAGGCAGGTAGTTCCAGATATTAGAGCGTTCAAAGAAACAACTTCATCAGCTTTATTATTAGTATAGATAGATTTCCTTCTTTTTTTTCCTTTACCATCATCATCATCAGCCTATAGCAGTCCACTGCTGGACATAGGCCTCTGTTACCACACGCCATTCAACTCGGTTTTCTATTGCATATACAATGAGCACCTCTTTGTTATAGGATTCACAGACAGTGCACTTTGCAGGGCCTGCATGGAGGAAGACTGGACAGCAGCTCTTGTGCTTCGGTTGCCACATACAGGGCAAGATATTTCGGAGACTCAGGTACCTTCCGTGAGATTGTCAGTAATACCATGACGTTGCTGGTATCCTTGAGGAGCTGGGGTGTACTGACGTAGAGTTGCGGATACCAGACCATCTTACCAATACTTATACATTTCCTTTACCATACCAGCCGGCGGCGACACGTTTTTCTCTCGTGTTAGAAAGTTATCACATAAAATCAAAAGTCATTTATTCAAATTAGGCTGAGAATCAGCACTTTTCGAACTTCAAAAGATTAGCAAGTCAGTAAGGTTAGGTTAACTGCCTAGTAAGCCCCAACTAACTGCCCCGTTGGTCTCGTGTTTGCAAACGCGGCTGCTGTGCAAGGGGTCCTGTGTTCGATTCCCAGGTCGGGCGAAGTCTTAATGGGTTTTTCCTTTAGGTTTCTCAGTAACAGCCCGGAGTTTGGAAATTTGTGGTGTGATACCCCCGTTTTTGGAAAGCTCATAAAACCGTTGGTCCTGCGCCTGATCTCTCCCCGGTCGCGTCAGTTTGCCGTCCCATCGGACTATGAGAGTAAAGGAACAGAGAGTGCATTGTGTTTGCGCACACACTTGTGCACTATAATATCTCCTGCGAACCTGGCTAATCTCCGTTGAAGTTGGCCACCGTGACCGAAACCGGTCAGGGGGATTATTATTATTAACCCGAACATACACATCGTCACTCATAAAGGTTTTAATCAGTCACTGTGCAGCTTATCTGTCTGCAGCTTTACCGTTTAACATACAGGTAAGCTCACAAAAACATTGCAATGTAAAACCACTTTGAAACGAACAAAGTTCAAATAAACATCGAAACAAAAACAATGGCGGTTTGAGGTAAAAGAGAGGGTACACGATACGTTATAAGCGCGGAATGAATTTGCTATGCGGTGTAGCCTTGTGGTTATTTGCTATATAAGTGACTGCATTTTCTCAAACAAAACAAAACGAAGGGTTTGTGGCTAATCGATTGATAAGGCTAAGCTACGCTCTCCGCGGTTGGTCCGTGGATGGGTGACTGTCACATACCAAGACCCCTCCGTGCCCCGGAAAGTATGTTATGGTGTTGGTCCCGGCTGTCATTCGTAGATCCTTGACAGTCTGACTACCAGTCTTACCGAGGGGTATCGTACTACCCAGTATTTGGGTTGCGGAGGTCAGATAGGCAGTCGCTCCATGTAAAATACTGGTATTCAGCTGTATCTGGTTAGACAGGAAGCCGACCCCAATGTAGTTGGGAAAAACTTGCACCTTGCAAGTATTATATAAAGATCTACGTTTCATCAATCTATTCTTACTTTTTAATTGACTTCAAAAAAGGAGGAGTGTTTATGTTCGTCAGTATGTATATTTTTTTTATGTATATTCATCGATATTTTCATCAATACTGGATCGATTTTTAGGTCAACATTTTATACTCTCAATTCCCTCAATTGGATTGCTGGACAGTAAAAATAGGCCATTTACAAAAATACAATTACGAAGTTAGTAATGAACTCCACCCGTTTTCCTCTACATAATAAAAATGTGCTTCAATCAAATTCATAATCGATACAACTGATATCACATCAAGAGTTACAGGACTTACAGGGTTTTTGGATAAGATAGATAGATAAATCATATATTTGGTTTTTTTGGAACAAAAGAGATATCTCAACACACTATTATTGTCTGCACGCCAGCTTGGCTACACGCAGCTCCTGAGTTGATGGAAAATTACTCTATATAGATTGCCATCGATACGCAAAGAAGAAGAAGATGCACAATTAAATGATAACAAATTAGGTACATAGATATATCAAGAAATATAAAGAAAACACAAGGCGCTAATTAAAAAAAAAAAAACTGCCACGACGCTGGCAATTTTCACAGCCACGACAACAAACTACCGCGCTTCAAATTGTCTCGTCTACCCGTCCCTAACACGCTGTCAGTTTTTAATACCGACGTGTCACGACTCACGAGCGTGTCGACGAGATAATGAGTCGTCGTGTTTGTACAGAGTACCAAAGACTAGGGATGTAGGTACAGTTAACCGCACGTTAGTAGTAACACTTGAACTACGACAACCGCCTTTATGGCTGGTTTACATTTGCTTTAGGCTGATTTTTAGTCGGATTCATTTGACTAAAGTATAAATATTTTCGAATTTCGGGCTTTATTTCGACAACTCTAAAGTTCTAAATACAAAAACTGATTTTAAACCCAAGTCTAAGTTGTCAGTTTATTTTAAGAATTTTGTTTCAGGTAGGCATTTCAAACCATATTCCGCTTCAAGAGAAAGATAGATTTTTTACTTTAGATATCTACTAGCAGCGCCCCGCGGTTTCACCCGCATAAGGGTTGATCCTGCGGGATCGGGATAAAAAGTGTGCTATGTGTTATTCTGATGAATCCTACTAATATTATATACGCGAAAGTTTGTATAGATGGATGGATGGACGTATGGATGTTTATTACTCTTTCACGTCAAAACTTTTGAACGGATTTAGATGAAATTTGGCACACACATAGTTTATAACCAGGATTAACACATAGGATTTTTCACTTTTTATCCCGATATTCCCACGAGAACGAAACTTATGCGGGTGAGACCGCGGGGCGCAGGTAGTAAGCTATATTACTGTAAAGTTTCATCAAAATCCGTTTAGTAGTTTTTGCGTGAAAGAGTAACAAACATCTATGCATCCCTCCATTCTCACAAACTTTCTCGTTTATAATATTAGTAGGATAAATTAGGGTTATACCATCGATGGTTTAAACCAGAGGGGCAATTCTCGTAATTTTAAGAACGTTCACAGTCTGATCTCAGTCTCAATCTGTCAAAAATACGTCTAATTTCCCTACATTTTGACAAGTTTTTGACATTTGTTTGTCGCCCAGATGAGACTGCGACTAGATTTTTAACGTTTTAAATTACGGAAATTGGCCTTCTGATCTAAAGATACCTAAATCTCGTTTTGTAGACGTGTATGTTTTGAGGCAATCAAGATCTGCCAGGCAAAGCCAATCAAAAGGCTGTCGAATATTATCCGATATTCCTTCTCGTTTGCAGGTCGGCCGTTATTTGGACAACCTATATGTACGACCGTAACTAGAAAATTCCACTCCACCGATTGACGTCGAATGAAAACCGTCCACGTTGCGTAATCCGGCAACCGTGAACCACACCGGATCAGCTTGAATGGTCGATGTCACAAATCGTCCGCAATCTGAGGGGCAATTCTTGTTACAACGTTCAGTCTAATCTCAGTCTCAATCTGTCAAAAATACATCTAATTTCCCTACATTCTTGACATTGACTGTTTCTGAGATGAGATTGCGACTAGATTTTGAACGTTTTTAGTTAAGGGAATTGGCCTTCAGGTTGCGCCTTTATCGGATAAAAAGTTTAAGAGTACAAACTGTGTGCCCAACGGAATACCCAGCGGCAGAAATTAAAAACTACCATACAATGTTTCGTTCCTTATTTAACCCCATTCCGTTATGAATTTTCAAAAATTCTTCCTTATTACTTATTTTGGGTTGTTCTGTTTATCCATCCCAAAAATCTTCCCTAAGGTGGATACGCGGAACGGCATGTCTGAGAAACCACCCTAGGCCTAATTGGATAAACGGAATTTATGGGTTTAGGGTGGCTTCTCGGACAAGCGTTTGTCAGATTTTTGGGGTGCATAAACGGAATAACCGCTCACTTTCACTATTTAAGGAACTTGTGTGCAAAATTTCATGTTTCTGGACCCTTCTGTTTATCCTGCGCTTTTTCTGTAACTGAAAAAAAGAATGAATTTAAGATTTTTAATAAGTAGTCAGTTTTTATGACGTAGGATATCAAATTGACGTGATGGACGTCCAGTTGACTGTACATCGTGATGTATCCAGTGCAGCGCTTTGTGCAGCGTGATCCGTCCAGCGCTTTTGGCTGAACGTGCATGTTAGTTGCGGTCACGGGGATTATTGTCGTAGTCACTGAAAATGACGCACTCGTGTATTTGTGGTTTGAAGTAGGTACCACTCGAGTTACGCTCTTGTTATGTTTCATTTAAAAAAATCTGAAGGATCAGGAAAATTACTGGCTGTTTACTTATTTGTAAACTGGAAACTGGACTTAACTTCAATTTCGGTATACACCGTTAAATTTTGATAGTTTTAATTAATCCTTAAAAGGGGTCATTGTAGTCATCATTATGAACAACTTTTACTATGGGACCAACCATGAAATCGTGAAAAAAAACTCAGTTGATCCATAGATTTATGTTCGCATAACTCGACATAATGTCGAGTCAAATGATTTGAATGAATCAACTGATTTTTTTTTCACTATTTCGGGGTTGGTCCCGAAGTAAAATTTGTTCATAATGATGAGTACAATGACCCCTTTTAAGGATTAAAACGATCAAAATTTAACGGTGTATAATACTATCCTAGGTATTATGGTCCGAGTCCATGACAAAGGCATCTTCTAACACAAAGAAGACCCGAGCATTGATATTCAAGCTTGCTCAAGACTGGTTCACGATTTCGGACTTATATTACCTATCGGTTGCTTCACGATGTTTTTTCTTAACCGATGTCTGTAAAGTCCAAGATAAACTGGACACGTACTTAAAAATTGAAAATAGCACATTGGTACTTGCCCGAATTTAAACCCACAACCTCGTGCACGAGAGGATCAACATACCATAACATAGATATCGTGCAAAAATATTAAATGAACTTTGAAGATAAAACTATTGCGGATCAACGACTCGATTGACGCAGTGGCTCTTAAATACACTAGTAGATACTTAATACTTGGGCTCTACTAGTTTTCGTGTGCATCAAGTTTAAATGGACGGCCACATGGGTACGGCTTACAGCTGTATAAAAATTCACATCAAGTGCATAAGGCCGTGGTAAAACTGCAGGCAGTAAGCGATTCGTCTTCTAATGATTATTTTCCGTTGATTAAGAAGTACTAGGTGCTGTTGAGTAGTAATCTTTAGCATTAAAAAAAAGGAGCTGCTAATTCTCTGTTTAAACGAGAAATCGTTACCGTTGGTCATATACAGTTTTCTTAAAGTGAATGCAGTTTAAGTAGGTACCTAAATAAACTATGAATTAATGAAGTTAGCCTATCATACTAGACAGGCCTCTCCCAAGTTGTGCCACAAATACTCGGTCCTCCGCATCTCACTGAAACGCGTCACTTCAAATATAGGGTCTTCCCATACTCCACCCAAGAATTTAAATCGTTAGATTTACCCTCACTGTACTAATTCGCGCAAAAAGTGTATACTGAGAAGACGCTCACACAATAATAATATTTTTTCCAGAATTACAAGCATGAGATCTCAGTACCAAAACTTGTTGTACACAGGTGCATATAAGATTGCATTTTAAAATAAAGTGTTATTTGTGATTAGACCATGTATGTTAGTTTATTTTTAGCTATAATGCTCATAATATTTTTAAATGCCTTATAGGCAGAATGTATGATATCTATTTTATAATACCTGCCCCAGCAGTCTCGACATTCATAGCGATCGCTTTACGACCGAATTCGGTTGCAAAGTCCCGAATTGACCGGTGAAATGTATGGAGTGACAGGACTTTGCGACCGAATTCGGTCGTAAAGCGATCGCTATGAATGTCGAGACTGCTGGGGCTGGACTACATTCTTTGTAGATAAATATACTATATTCTATTCTATTCATGACAATCAAGTCAAATCTTTTCGACATTAGAGGTCCAACAATCCATCTTTTGACGTGGAAGAGCGAATCTAAAGATTTAAACTTTTGGCCTCAACAAACTTCGTTTGGTCACAAGCGATTCCCCCGCTATCACTCAGAGCTGACCCCTCTCCCGTCCGTGCCATTGTCAAAGCAAACACTGAAACATTGATTGTGAATGTGCAGTGCTCTGCCGCATCATGTTATGCTCTGCTTTCATTCTTGCACACGCTCTAATATGACGTCATGCAGTATGTATGTAGGTCTGGTGTTATTTAGGGCGTTTGAGGTGTTTATACCGTGTCCATTAGTTTAATCGTTTTTTGACAGCTGTCTTAGAACGCACATATTTCTGATTACGTAAAAGTTAACTTTAATATGCGTAATAGAATAAATATATAAACTGCCTTATCTTACTGAATTATCTTATATAATCATACAGACATTATAATACCGTACGAGTATCAATCAATTTATTGTGTGTAGCTGCAATCACTAGTTGCATCTGTCAAAAAACCGTTTACCTAATGGATAGGGTATTGTAAAGTTTGTCTGCTAAAGTCGACCTCATGTAATGCAGGCTGGCAATAACATAAGTTTGGTTGCATTTGAACAGTCAAGAGAGTTTAGAATATTTTTTTTTTTATTGAATAAAGAAGAAGGTAAAACAAAATACTTGTATTTGCGGTAAACATGACGCAGAGAAAGAACACACACGCAAAAAAGACCAAGTTGGGGAATATATGCGTCACATCCACGCAAAATAGCCATCGCTCAGCATAATACTACGGCCCTATGCGAGAGAGCCCAAGTGCTTGTTTTCAGAAACTTATATTTGAATAAACCAAGGAAGGTATTCAAACCACTGAAGGTATTCTTGACTGTAGGAGAGCAGTGATGGCCCAGTGATAACGGTGGCCGACTTACGAGTTGTAGGTCGTGGGTTCGTATCCAGGCAAGTGCTTTACTTTGTGTAAATTATTTTATCAAAATTCACTATCAAAGAATGACCTAAAACCAACCGATTATATCCTATGTGAATATCTTACTGTCGGCTGTCGCTGAAAACCAGCGCTTGGGCTCTGTCTCGCATAGGGCCGTAGCATTATGCTGAGCAATGACTATTTTGCGTGGATGTGACGCATATATTCCCCAACTTGGTCTTTTTTGCGTGTGTGTTTTTTCTCTGCGTCGTGTTTACCGCAAATACAAGTATTATGTTTCTCTATTTTTTTTTCTTTCTACTTTAGGCGTCGTTATCAATAAGTTGTTGACAAACTAATGACGGGAACGACTTACCGTAACATATTAGATAAAATTGTTGGTATTGCACACACTAGCCCTGTTAGATAAAAAAACAGAAACAATACAAGCTAGATTCGTTTACAATAAATCCTCAAACACATTTTAAAACTAATATTTTTACCAAAACAATATCTTGTAACTGAAAATAACCATGTTTTGTACGAAGTAGTACTGAATATAAAAGAGACTGGAGCCAACACCTAGGTATTAATATGCGTTTATTGCAAACAAAGATACCTCCAGCTCGGTGTGAGGGCGACTACATTTGCATTTTTACCGTTACAGTAAGATTTCAGGGTTCTGTGAGAGAAAATAATCAAGTTTAGAATTCACAACCAAGTACAGTGCATAAAATATTATGGGTACAATGAAACAAAACAAAGATTTTATTATTTCGTGTAAGTAAAAAATGCTGGGCCATAAATAGAGCTCGTTTAAAAAATTATATTAATAAAATAAACGAATTTGAGCATAAAAAACTAATATTCTAACAAAACATTCCAGACAGGGCGTGGGTGCTGTCATTTCATTCATTCATTCGTATTTTCGTTCATTCATTGACAGTTTCTCTAAATTCACTGTATGGGTGTTGTAAAAGGAAATTCTAGGAACCTTTCACTCTTTATCATGTCCCATTCAATTTTATTTTTAGTTCGAACCTTACAAAGGTTGTTTTAGCATACCTGCGTAGATAGAAATGTTTGGAGCACAGGTTTGTATATAAACGGGTTTGAAAAAAAAGAATACATTGTCCTGTAACTTTTCAAAGTGAAAGCTTATTACAAAACCGACAAACGACCGACAGTTTTCTTGGTGACTAGAGATGGTCCACCAAGAAATCTACGGTCATGAAAAGCCGACTGTTTTTCATGGATAGGTGAAGGCATAGCATACTCAGCTTATAATGTTCCTGCTGCTCGGACACAGGCCTCCCCTCTTCAGGAGGGATTGGGATATATGTCTTCAATTTTTTGGTTCTAGGACTTCACGATATTTTGGGAGCAGTGTTGATGAAATTATTTACACAAAGTAAAGCGCCTGCCTGGGTTCAAACCCACAACCTACAACTCCTAAGTCGGGGCCGTTACCACTGGGCCACCACTGCTCACTGGTTAAGGCATAATTCATAAAAATGTTTTTTTATTATTACGGAACCCTTTAAAAAATTTTGGGAGGTAGTACTACTCTTTATGCACATAAAGTCTGCATGAAATTTCCGCTAGGTGCTACTATTGTTGGACTTCCAGCGGAAGAGACAAAAATGTACTTACGTCGCACGAATACTGAACATTTTTAAACGTTTTCATCTGCCCCGGAGGTGTGAAAATGTAAGACTCTGATTTGGGAACGTGTCGTGTTGTGAATAGTAGGACAACTACCTGTTCAAAGACTTCAAGATTTTTACGGACTGATAACAATATTGTTTATTTTTTGTAGGATTACATTTTGATACAACAAGAGAGTGTATGATGTTGTATAAAATAACAAAAGACCATCTCAGATATCGATCTACATGGTCTTGTAGCGGTATCTACAACGCCATATGCGAACAACGCGTCATACTGACGTCACGCAAATCCTGCATCTCGCAAGCAGAGTTTACCGCGCAATTTCCCAACATCAATCGTTGGGCAATTGCCCGCCAGACACAACACCCGTCTGGTCGGAGGACCCTAAGAGTATGTTTGGACTTTAAAAGGGACTGTGACCTCTGAGTTGGTTTCGGCTTTTCTTCTCAGACTAGTCAGATAGGAAACGCCGACCTCATCTAGTTTTAAAATATGATTGACGTGTAAAAGTGTTTGTACAAAATATACTTACAAAATAAAATCATTTATCATTTATAAAACGGGTGGGGCTAATAATGGCTCGAAAATAATGAAAAAAAAGGAAGAAAAAACGTTTATCTCCGGTAAATATAACACAGAGAAAGAACACAAAACACAAAAAAGAACAAGTTGGGGGACAAGAAGCACATTCACGCAAAACGGCCATCGCTCAGTATAATGAAATAACGTTCACCAATTTTCATATAAAAAAACAGTTAAATAGGAAAAATCCTTTTTTTTTGAAGTCGGTTAAATCATTAACTCCTCTGTATATTTTTCTTTCTTCACAAACAGAAAAATAAAACAAAAGCTAAGTTACAAGGGGTCATTATGAAGTTTTTATGACGTATGCAAGTGGATTTTAATAGGCTATAAAACAATGAAAAACCATTCATCTATTTTGTATACAAAATTAAATTTTACCAAAAATATCCTTCCTTATTAAGTAGGTTAAACCATTCACTCCTCTGAATATTTTTCATTCTTCTTAGGGCGAATTTCACCAAATTTTAATATCTAGAATAAGTCGTATCCTGAGAATAAATTTTGACTTTTTGACAGGTTTGCTCAGAACTGTCAGACGTCAGTTTTAGTCCCCGTATAAAATATATCTGACTTTGGTAAAATCTGCTCTCAAACTGATAAATAAAGCAAAAGAACATTCCAAATATCTCCGTTATTCCATCGTCGCTATTCCTCGAGAAACGTCATTAAATCTCAGACTCGTATAATAGATATTTGAAGAAATATTCAAGATAGACTATTAATATTTGGACAATTAAAATTACATCTCGAATTGGAATAATAATTTTCAAGATCCCGTTGTTCATTTCGTTCCAGACAAAGTATTATATTTAATTTGTTTGTCACAAATAATTTGTTGAGAAAAACTGGAGGGACATTACAGATGAATTCTGCTAGTCTTCAATTTTGATTATATTTATTTGTTCAATGTTTTTTATTATTTGTATAGCACGGTATTAAAATTCTGCTTTGTCTTTTATTAATATTATAAAGAGAGCAAAATGTTTTTCTGTTACGTCCGCACGAGCAGAAGGATATTATGTAAAGAAAGAAATAAAGAAATAGTATTTAATGCGACTCGTACAGGAAGATCATAAATTAAACTGAACACAATCAAAAATAAAAAAAAACGAATTATATAAAAAAAGAAACAAAGAAAAATGAAACAGAAAGTCCTATACGAGGCCAAAAGGCTCCTATCTCAGCATGATACTGCGACATTTTAAAAAGTGAATGTCACAGCGCTGAAAAACATTTATACATAATTTATATATAGCATATAGTAGAATAAATGCTTTTTAAATGTGTTCCTTGCGAAGCATTTGTAGTGTGACTATGAATGTTAGGCTGAGGAATGATGTCATAAGGCAACGATGCGGTTTAAAAGAACATGTAGTGACAAACATTGAAAAGAGTATGCTTAGATGGTCTGGTGATGTTGAGAGGGTGAATGAAAGGCAACTAACAAAAGGTATTTACGAGGCAGCTGTGAGTGAAACGCCCTAGGAGGACAATAGTGATCTTATTGGTGATGTTCTTCAGAAAGGTCAGGTGCCCGCGTGCGTGTATGACCAGATGAATGAACGTAAACGTAAAGGCAAAAAGAGCATGTGAGTATCGTAGCAGGTGGTGTTCTGTAGTTTTATTAATATAATATGAGATTGATAAAAATTTAGCCAGTTAGCAAGATCTGACGGTCAATTCTCGTAATTTTCCTTCCAAATCGCTCAACCACGTCTAATCTGCTTAACATAACTACACTCTTAGCCAAAAATATTAATGACAAAATGCACATCGATGTAGCCTATTTTGATTTCCAGAAGGCTTTAGACCGGGTTGACAAAGACATACTTCTAAGTAAATTAGCATTGCAGGTTTCTCTGTGTCATCGCTAAAATTCTTCGCGAACTATCTGCGCGATCACAAGCAATTTGCAACATACAAAAATGCCAATTCGGAGCGCTACTCGGTCACTTCTGGCATATAGGGCAGGGCACTAACCTTGGGCTCCTTCTTTTTTTAATAGTAGTTAATGATTTTCCTACATAATATGCAAAACACTCCACAGTTTTTATGTATGCTGATGATGTCAAAGTTGCTCTACCAGTGGCTAGCTCCAGTAATACGGCCGCGCTTCAACTCGACATCGGCATCGACAACGTTCACACTTGGAGCACTATCAACAACCTCAACCTAAACATTAGTAATTGCGCGATCATGAACTACTCAAAAGCCAAACAACCTATACACAACATCTACACTATGAATAATGAGCCCCTGAAACTCGTCTTAACCGTTCGCGATCTGTGTGCTCACTTCGATCCACATCTTACATTTAACCAGCACATAATACAGACCTGCAACAAATCCCGCAAAAACTTAGGTTTTGTCTTGCGTCAGGCCAACTACCGTCTGGTACAACTTCTTCATTCGCAGTTTGCTAGAGACTAACATCGCAATCTGGAACCCTCATGAAGGAGTGTATACACTGGTCATCGAAAAGATTCAGAAGTCTTTTGTCCGCTACCTGTACTTAAAACTTTATGGTTATATATTACACGTACAGTCAACAGCAAAAGTAGATGATCAAAATCAGAAATTAAATACTGATGAACGGAGTTCGCAGCTATATAGCAGCTGTACTAGTGGTAAATGTTTGGTCTAATTTACAATCACATACTTTTGAATCACTTCGACGTCACACAGTTCTGACGCGAACTCCGTTCATTAGTATTGAATTTCTGATTTTGATCATCTACTTTTGCTGTTGACTGTACATGTACCTAACACCATTTGTGCTGGGTATGGTGGGGTACCAAAGTTTAGAAGTAAGGAGAAATCTTAGTCTGGTTAAATATTTCATCTGCCTAATTCGTGGTACCCATTTCAATTCCTCCTTACGTCAGTACATCTCCTTTGACATCCCACTGGCCATTAGACACACACTTCGCCCTCGCCGACGTTCTCTATTCGAAATACCTCAAACCGGTACCATAACCCCTATGACCTGTCCATTGTGTCTAGCCCTCATCCATATCAACAGCATTTTGTTATATGATGAGTCCTCAGATGTCGTCGCGAGTACTGAACTGAAATTCCTGTATACTGCTACGCGATACCTTTGCCACTCCCAGTACAATCTCCTAGGAATAGATAAATTAAATAAATCAGTTTCTTGTTATTAATAATTCTATTTCAAATTATCCTAATTCTATCTAATTTTTTCTTATTTTTATCTTATTTCTAGACCAATCAAAGTAAGATAAAATGGATAAACTTTCATGAAATTAAATGAAATGAAACAAAATATTAAATGAAATGAAACAAAATTATTTTGTTTCATTTCATTTAATTTCATGAAATTTTGATCATTTTTGTTATGTCATTTAACTTAATTTTATGATTATATGACATGTGTAATTACTAATATTGACTAATAACTTGTATGTGTGGTGCAAACTGTTAATATAAGTTGGTTATTAAAAAATAAACAAATACAATTTTAAGAACGTTCACAGTCTGATCTCAGACTCTACCTATCAAAAATACTTCTAATTTGCCTACACTTTTGACAAGTTTTTGACATTGATTGTCGCTGACATGAGATTGCGACTAAATTTAAAATGATTTTAATTACGGGAATTGGCCTTCAAATGTAAGTACAGACGCCAGCAGGTCAAGCTACCCGAAACTGTCAAATTTTCCCAATCAACCTTGAACCTTAACGCTTTAGCGATAAAGTTGAAAATCTATTTAAGAAATTTGACAGATTGTAGTAGCTTGATGTGCTGGCGTCTGTACCTACCTACACTGTTGTCGTCGTAAGATGAGACGACGACAAAAATATAGGTACTTACACCTCCTTAGACTATTAATGCACCTCATTCTATGCACTGTATCTATGTATATTCCAAAATAAACTCCCCTATTTTCAAGTGATAATCGACAAACACATTACCTCACAATTTACCGACCAGACAATGAACCTCCTTGAATGGGCAAAATTTCGGCCAAACATTTGAACAGGCTTTCCGTCCAATCCTTGCATTATACGGAATGTAATTATACCGGGAGGATTGCCGGTTTGTCCGGGAATCACAATCAGATTGAATGAATGAGTGAGTGAATGAATGAACGAATGAAGATGCTTGGAGTTTTGATGGATATCTCAATTATATTTTAACGACTCTTAAGATTTTTTTACGGTTTTTTATTTGAGATTTTTTCTGGTTGCTAGCGTGTATAAATGTTTTTATTACTTTTTTAAAGGTTTGCTGTTTAAAATCTAATGATATTTAAGCTTTTACATAGATACATATGTCTTTAAGTCATAATATCACTAAAATCTGGTAAAATAAAACCTTATAGTTTTACAACCAGTGTTTTATGAAGTACTATAATAGGTTTACAAAAAGCCATATAGTTTCTAAGGTATTAATTTAATATACATATCTAGGTACATACTTCTTCGACTGCCCAGAAAAATATGATATTTACTACGAAAAAAATCCTAGGGAAGAATCTTTACTAAGTCATCAAAAATACTGTGTGAAAAAAAAAGCTGTTAAAGGTTCCGACAGTTAGTTTATTTAAAAATCTCGCAAAGCAATATTCACTAAAAAAATCCTGCAAAACAGTTCAGCTAAAACGACAATGAAAAGTAATATTTTTCAAATCGATTAAATTGAACGAAGCGCTACCTGATACACATCTATTGAAACAACCCTAAACCGAATCAGCAATAACAAACAACAGATTGTATTTGCAACAATAACAACAGGTTCATTACGTAAAGCAATTAACTTATTGGCATGACGTCACGTCATTGTTTACTGATGGCCATTAGGCTGCCTTTCTACCATATGTGCTAAGCTGCGTAGCGAAGGGTGTGTATTATATCAACCAATGGGATTGTTTGATTTTTCATAGCTTAGCTTTGAAGGAAAAGGTTTCAAAGAAGCTAAGTGTTTGACATAGTCGATGAAGCGATGGATATGAGTAAGGGTAATTAATTATATGCCGAAAATGCCTCACTGCTGCTCCTCGCGGTCGCGGTTTAGCTCGCTACCTCGATGTCACCTCCATGTAAAACAAATGCATGTTATTAGACACGGGCGCACATGACGAAGGATACCTCAAGGCGAGGTGGCATTCGGGACCGCGGTCCCGGTCCCAAAAGCCCCACGACCCGATACATCGCGGGCTGTTTGCGGGTTACCCTCGATGCCTGGCATGTAATCAAACTGCCTAGCCTTCTCCCAAATATGTTGGGGTCGACTTTCAGTCTATCTGGATACAATTGAATTATTTTACATGGAGCGACTGCCAATCTGACCGCCACAGGGGCTGGTTGTCAGACTTTCGGGCTTCTGTCGACCCGTAACGATTGTCAAAGATTCATTAATGATAGCCGGTATCAATGACTTAACGTGCTTTCCGGGCCACGGTCCGACTGCAGCAAGCGTAGCATGACCTGAACGCCAATAATTCTCGTAATTTAAAACGTTCAAAATCTAGTCGCAGTCTCATCTCAGCGACAAAAAAATGTCAAAAACTTGTCAAAATGTAGGGAAATTACGAAGTATTTTTTGACAAATTGAGACTGAGATCAGACTGTGAACGGTCTTAAAATTAGGAGAATTGCGCCGTCCCGTACGACTGTTATAATTATAACTTAGCTAGGAGTCCTCCAAAAATTACTTAATTTTAAGCAATGTTTATTACTAAACCCCTTAGTTAGTTTCGTAGCTTAGCTTTACCGCTTAGCTCCTCGCACATATCTGGTGGAAAGGCAGCATTACCGATGGAATCTATTATGTAATTGATTCGAAATGGTATGAATGCCCATTATGTACATATAGTGGTCAGAGATCCCTATCATTGTCGGCAATCAAATGGAAATTGTCCGTGTTGATTGCATGAGCAAGAGATAATTGATTTTAGATTGGTTCGAATAACGTTTAAAATAGTACTAGCTTCTGCCCGCGGCTTCGCCCGCGTGGATGTCGGAAATTATCCCACGGGAACGTGCTAACAGGATAAAATGTATGTGCACCAGGATGCCATCTATCTCGCGGGCCCTTTGTGGCTAATTACAATAGAAAACCGATTGTGTCTCATTAATGGTGATTAAGAGGGTACCTACATGATATCTTTACCTAAGTACCTACCTAATTAAAAAAATAAATAAACTCAATAACAGAAAATAAAATACCTACCTACCTAAATAAACCTATTTATGACGATAACTAATCTAAACTCAATCATCATCTGCCTAGCCTTTTCCCAACTATGTTCAGGGCCGGCTTCCAGTCTAACCGGATGCAGCTGAATACCAGTATTTTACATGGAGCGACTGCCTATCTGACCTCCACAACCCAGTTATTGGGTAATACGATACCCTTGGTACGACTGGTTGTCAGACTTTCGGGCTTCTGACTACCCGTAACGACTGTCAAAGATCCACGAATGACAGCCGGGACCAACGGCTTAACGTGCTTTCCGAGGCACGGAGGTGTCTCGGTATGTAAAGATGGTCACCCATCCACAGACCGACCGCGGCAAGCGTAGCTTAACCTGACCGATCGACCTGTGCGGCTGTTATTATTTAGCCACGGGCCCCTCAATCTAAACTCAATAAATAAGCAAAATCTCTAAAAACTAATATCTATACGAATGACTATCCTACCTAACAGTATTATAAAATAACCTACGGTCACTACGTACACTATCAAATATACTACCTATACTTTAAAAATAAAATCTATACCTACGACTTATATAAAAATAAACCTAAATAACTCTAAAAAGTAAAAGGAATAAAAATGAACTCCACTGCGTGTGACCTAACCTACGACAAACTTATTATTTGCGGTTGGTACAGTAATCGGATCTAGGGATCGAACCGCAAAATTAAGTTTGTTTTTTATTGTATATACTTTTCCGGGATAAAAAGTACCCAGTGTGGTGCCCAGGATATTAAAGAATAATTATACCAAGTTTCATCGTAATCGAACCGGTAGTTTTTGCGTGATGCCTGAACAAACAGACAGACAGACAGACAGACAAAAATTTTTTTAATCACATTTTTGGGTTCGGTGTCGGTCTAGTAACACCCCCTGCCATTTATTTTTTTGATATTTTCAATGTACAGAATTTACACTTCTACAGATTTATTATAAGTATAGATAGATATAGATATATACATATAGTATACATAATAGTACATTATATAACTAATTACTTAAATAAAAAGTAAACTTTTACATTTTAATAAAATTAAAAAAATAGGATGAAATACTAATTAAAGTAAAATAAAATAATAATTATTAAAAATAATCTATATACTAATGATAAAGCTGAAGAGTTTGAACGCGCTAATCTCGGGAACTACGAGTCGCATTTGAACAATTCTTTTTGCATTTGATAGCTCAATTTTTGTTATAATGCTCATTCACGTGATTCCTTACCCGACTTTTAGGACAGCTTAAAGCAGCAGTCTTTCTTTGACAGACTATACAGAAAAGCATTCACTTGCCTAAAACATCGCCATAATCTGAAAAAGATAACTGTAAGTAACTACGATAATGGCGCCGATTCCCTTGTTCACAAACTAAACTAAATTTAAGTTCAATGCATCTTTTTCTTTCTATTTAATTTAGAAAAGGACAGAAGATTAATATTAGTTTAGTCCTGTCAAACTAGTCAGCGCCTGACGTAAATTGACGTATTTTTAGCAGCCATGTTTTTAATCACGTCTAATCTGTCTATGGAGTATCTTAATTTGACAGGAGTAAACTAATATTTCATCTTCTGTCCTTTTCTTAATGAAATAGAAAGGAAAAGATGCACAGAACTTAAATTTAGTTTAGTTTGTGAACAAGGGAATCAGGGCCAGTATATCATATTTTTCAATGAATTTCGTCGCTAACGGGTCTTTTATGTTCGTTTATTTTCTTTTTTGGGTTTCTCGTACTCTCTTCTCTTCTTGGTCGCGTACTTCACTAATGAAGGTCGGGTCCCTGAAAGGCCTTCGTGGCTTTATGCACGATGTCCTTCCACTTCGTTCCGTTCTCAGCTTCTCTCAGGGCAATCGTAACAGAGAGCAAGCGTCCAGCAAGGGCGGCTACTTGGTCTGACCAGCGCAGCGGTTAGGTGACCGATGGCGAGGTCGTTTCCCATCTACCTTATCCATCACCACCAACCTTTCTAGATCATCTGGTTCCCAACGGGCAATGTGGCCAAAATAATCAAGAATCCTTTGTAACAGATTATCTTTTATGCGTAGTTGATCAAGGATGGATGTTCGTTCTCTTTGCGGTCCATGGATGGTTTCTCGTACAGTCACCTACTAAAATTCTTGACGTAGGTAATTCCATAGTCGAAATTAAGGACGCATAAATCTTAAAGAACATGTCTGCTCTTACAGACTGTACAGAAAAGCATTCGCTTACCTAAAACTTCGCCATAATCTGAAAAAAAGTAGGAAGCAACGAATGAAAGCAAACGATGCCATAATAGCATCGTCTGCCAGAACTTTGTGGGGCTGAAGTTCTGAAGTGTGCAATCAACGCGCGAACTTCGTCTTTGTGGGACGTACATAATTTGTCTCATCTTTTTGAGCGAAGGATTAAGGATAGTGTTTTCAGTGCCTATAGTTATAAATATAGGTTTAAATTATTTTAGGCACAGAGCTGATTTTTATACTATAGTAAGATATGTTTTCGTCAATACAATTGTCATTCGACAGTTTTTAGATGGAAAACCTGTATTTTTTTTCTTCCTTTCGCTGTATTTTTAGCATTTATATTTATTACTACTTCTACTATAGTGCGGCCGGTGAGAGAATTTGTGTTCTTGACACCTCTCAGTTTAATACAAATTAATTCGTGTTTTGTGAATTTGATCTTTATTAGCCACTAGAATGGTAGCACCAGGAACGTATTTTCTTGACGGCCGGACTGTAGGTATAAAAGTTTGGTCGAATGCGCCCTAAGTAAAATTAAGCTTCAGATATAAAATATGTTCCTGATAAAAATTATATCTAAAACTTCGATTTTTAAGTGACTCATTTTTTTTTATCTCTCGTGCACTTTTGATACTGTCACCAGTACACTAATTACGTACCAGACTTTCAATTGCAGACTGAACTATTTTGAAGGATATTAATAATCATATGTTCTATAAAATTTGTCTGCTCAACAACGTAAATAACGCAATGAATGTTGTTGAACTGTCAAAATTAAAAATGTCAAAGTCATTGCTATCCTGTCCATTAGGTAAACCGTTTTTTGACAGATTGAACTAGTGATTGCAGCAACGCACAATACATTGATTGATACACGTACGGTATTATAATGTCTGTAAGAAGTCATAAATAAGATAATTCAATAAGATTAGGCAGTTTACATATTTATTTTATTACGCATTTTAAAGTTAACTTTTACGTAATCTGGAATATGTACTTCCTAACAGGGACGGAGTATAATAGTGTGTCTTATTGCGCAGGAACTTGACATTTAGACGTTATGTTTTTGTTTTGAAAGTTATAAATAACCAGCAAGGGACCAGATCAGGGGATCCGACCGGAATAAATCAATTTTTATGGCAGAAAGGTAACAAATTGTTTGTAAAACTTTCTTTGAACTGTTTATCAAATAGTAACTGTGATTTCAAAAAAGCTTTATAAAAGCTTACATTGTTCGGTAAACTATGTTTGTAGGAATATATAAGGAATATGACTGTAGAATTGTAGATAGATATGATTTCAGAAAGGTTTATGAAAAGTTAAATTCCTCGGTAAACTGAGTTGGTAGGTATAAAGAATAATAATTTAACTTAAAGTCAAAGTTAATCCAAGTTAGACGCGAACATCTGTGGGGTATCGCAGCATCAGTTGGAACCTATCTCACAAGTTGGTGTTGTGTCGAGATAGTTTGTGCTCTGTGGTGCGCTAGTGTTAGAAGATTGTTGTGAGATTTGAAATGTTTAGGTAGGTACTAAAAACAATAGCAATTTGTAGAAGTTTTACCTAGTACATGGCCAAAGTCTTTACTCGTTAGGAGGAACGAGTATTGAACTTTGGTCAATCTGTGTTGACGATGACAGTTTTGGTTTCTTCACGTTTTTGAATAGGTAATAAAGTATTAGGAAAACATTGTTTTTGGAAAAAAAAAAATCCGCTCAACTGTACTATTTCACAATCAAATGACGACTGACTCTGCACTAACTTTTCCCATTTAAAATGACTCTTGCCTCACCCAGAAATAATAACATAACCATTATTTCTAAGCGTTGCCACAGTAAAATAATACATTCAGTTGCCATTTTTTTTTTATTGCAAAATGATCCTGCTCTTGACCTCGATCTCGCCTGGTAGAAAGCGATGGATGAGGTCTATGATGGAACGAGTAAGCCCAGAAGATGCCTTTGTTATAACGAAAATACATTTGAAAAAAAAAAGTTTGTTCCAATAATTTGTACTTTGACTGTGTTGCCATAGTGGATATTATAATTCGGTATCAAAAAATACTTCAAAAAAACTACCATTACGATATTATTATTATTCTTTTTATTTCAATGTATACACATAGTAAATATTAAAAGTATAAAAGCATTTAAAATATAAAAAAATTGTAGCCCACCGGTATCGGGAACAGGTTCCAAGTTACCGGTGCGGTGGTCAGGGCTCTAGACAGAGGAACCTCCTGACAATGCGAGCCGTGTCCAGAAGTACCGCTTTCTGAATAAAGCCCTTGATCCACCTGCCCAACGAGAGCCTCCTTAGGTGTTGGTCGAGGCTCTTGGCTATTAAGCCATTGCCTGTCATGACTATCGGCACAATGATCGCTGAGTCCACATCCCACATATCGACAACCACGCGAGCCAAGTCAAGATACTTGATTTGTTTATCTTTCTCGGCTTTTACGAGGTTCTCATCATGCGGGACGGTTATGTCAACAATCATTGCGCGCCGCTCTGATCGATCCACCACCACTATATCAGGCCTATTGGCTACAAATAGTCCTGTCAGTGATGATGGATCGATCCCAGTACAATGTGATATTTCCATTTTCGAGAACTGGGTCGGGCACATACCTGTAGTACGGCACCTCAGATTCCACAAGGCTGTATTTCAGAGCAAGTTGCTGATGGATCATCCTGGCTACAAGGTTATGTCTATGCAAGTACTCTCCGTTAGCTAGACGAGAACACCCGGAGATAATATGCCTGATTGATTCCCCCAGCAGCCGGTGGCATGCCCGACAGATATCAATCGTGCCATCTTTCACAATAAATCTCCGGTAATTGTTCGTCATCATAACTTCGTCCATTTTTTTTATTATTATTATTATAAGCCTGTGTTGCTACACTGCTAGACAAAGGCCCCCCTTCCCTCCTTCCACTTTTCATATGTAAGTATTTTTATTTGCATAAAATGTGGTAAATAAGAAGGATGTTACAGATAGTGCAGGACACATTCCGCTATATTACAATAGCATGCAAATTATTTCAAAGGTAGATTTGAATGTATACGTAAAATAAAATCGTAATGCACACCACATGAAATAGGTATTTTCTCCAATTTGTAATCGTTATTTCAAAAGAAAACCGCTTCTGAATGTTGCGTAACTGTAAGGTATTATTTTATGCTCATGAATCTACATAAGGTGCTTGGGCTCCCCCAAGCACCTATGTCCAGCAGTGGACGTCTTTCGGCTGAAATTTTGATGATGACTCTACACAAGAATTTATTTGCTTTAAAATATGGTATATTAAGGTGTTATAAACAAAGTTATGAACTTACATGTTTCGCCATGGACTGGCATACATACGTACGAAACAATTGTACTTGCTTAAGGTTCCAGGTTTGTTTATCTACGTCGTGTGTGTTTCTGTCTGTCACAGGAGTGTATCTATACTGTAGACTATAGAATTCTTATAGCTAGTTTGACTATTTTGATATAACAGCAGAGCTCTTTTCTCCAATTTATTTATTCCATAAATGTTTTAGTAGATATTTAGTAAACTGGTGGCCTTATCAGAGACAAGTTTAAACAATAAACAAGGGAGCGTTCTACAACGAATTGCACTTAAGCATTCATCTGCTCTCGTCAACTGCACGGAGTAAAGGTTCTCCCGCACTAGAGTTGCGGCTGAGAACTGCAGAGATCTGGATGATTCTTTGAAAGGATAAATTATGAAAGAACATTATAATTAGCTGTTGCTCGCGACTTCATCAATGCGTATTTGTATTTTATCATTTGTTTATACAAATATCCAGGGTGAAAAGTAGCTTATGTAGGTCCCAGGCTACCTATATGTCAATTTGCATACAGTTCTACGATTTGCCGGCACGGTTGGCGGCGTGGTTAAGCGATTGACTGCTGCGCTGCGTGTCGCGGGTTCGATTCCCGCACGGAACAAATATTTGTATGACCTACATGTATTTGTTCCGAGTCTGGGTGTTTTTCTATCTATAATATGTATGTATTTACAAAAAAAAAATGTATATAAGTAGTTTATCAGCCATCTTGTTACCATAACACAAGCATTAGGTGGCTTAGCTTGGGACTAGATGGCGCTGTGTGAAATGTCCAGGGATATTATTATTATTATGTCGTTTATTTATTTAATTTTCTTATTTTTTTTTTCTTTCAATTTCTTATTATTATTATCTCCTTTATTTCATTTAGATACAAACTACATTTTTAAATATTTTTATAAACAAAAGGATAAAAAAACATTTAAAAATATAAAAAGTAGTAGCCCACCGGTATCGGGAACAGGGTCCAAGCTAAGCAGGGTCAGGGCTCCAGAGAGAGGAACTTCCTGACAATGCGAGCCGTGTCCAGAAGTACCGCTTTCTGAATCAAGCCCTTGATCCAGCTGCCCAACGAGAGCCTCCTCAGGTGTTGGTCGAGGCTTTTCGCTATTAAGCCATTGGCTGTCACGACTATCGGCACAATGATCGCTGAGTCCACATCCCACATCGACAACCTCGCGAGCCAAGTCAAGATACTATTTATTATTATTATTATTAGTTCAGTGGTTTAGGCGTAAAAGGTCACACCCTGACCGACAGACAGAGTTACTATCAAATTTTAAAATACAAGGAAGGAAGGTAGTAGGTGGAGCCCTGACGCAGCCACAAGACGTCGCGGCAGACCCCGCAGAAGATGGCGGGGCGAGCTGGAGTAAACAAACGACCAGTGGGCCACTTTAGCCCTGGATCGTGAGCTGGAAGTCATGGGGCCTTTGCCCAGCAGTGGGCTGATGCAGGCTAACAGTAACTGTAAGGTAGTAGGTATAGTTATTGTTGGTATGGATTGGCAGTGAAGTGGAAAGATAAAGTATATTTTGGCCAGGGTAGCGGGATCGTCCGAAAGGGTTACCGCTGCCCTGGAACATAAAGGGCTAAGGGAGGAACACGGGTGGGTTTTAGTCAGTAAGAGTCTGACACTCCCTCCTGCTCCACCCAGAGCGGGAGGAGTCATTTGATGATTTCCCATCCTCAAAAAAAAAAAAAGTATATTTTGGCCTGTATGTAGGTATACCAAAGTCTTTGTTCGTCAGTACATATTACTGCATACAAAATCGCAGTGTCCCTAGAACAGAACTAATATGGCTGTACCCTAACTGCTCAGTATGCAACGCACTCCTGATAATAACTTGCTTTGAACAAAGTTTGTGCTGTAATAACATCGGATACGCTTCACGGGTATATTTATACTATTTCTACCTTTGTACTGTTAGAGTAGGTACCAACTTGATATGCAGTTCTGAGCTATTCTAGGATTATACTAGGCGGAGGGTAGTTGTGATTTAATGACGTCATGTTGTGATAAGGCTGGTTTATTGGTCATGTCGTGGCTGTTGGTAGCGGGCGTAGTTTATTTAGGTATGGTAGAAATTCGCAATGGGAACAAAATTGGAGATTGTGCCTGAAAGTCAATGACCAAAATGTATGGAGCAGTGTTAACTTTTTTTTTCCTGGCGGCCATTATTGAAATTAATATTTGTAGTTAATTTTTTAGTTTTTGTGTTGTACCTATTGTAATGTAATCTATAATGTATTCAGTGTTAGTGTGTATAGTGTTCTAGTGTAAGATTTGTGCTATCATTAATGTCTGTGTATTAATGAGTCCTTGTTACTTGATAAATAAATGAATTATTATTATTATTATACCTACAAATTTGTACGGAACCCTCGGTGCGCGAGACCAACACGCACTTGACTGGTTTTTTTTTAATGTATTATTTTAATACCAAATTATAATAACCACTGTGGCAACACTGTTAAAGTACAAATTATAAATATTAAAAGTAATTTAGTATAAGAAGTTTATCAAATGTATATATTTTTACTTCATTAAATGGGGTTTATAATAAAAAAAAAAATACAAAGGTAGAAATGGTGCCTGAAAGCTAATAACCAAAATGTATAGAGTAGTGTTGCTTTTTTTCTTTCTTGCCGGCCATTATTGAATCGAATGGTACTAACGAAATATTGTACTGCGATTTCCATAAAATTTAGTCCGAACTGAGTTATATCGATTTATACAGAATGTTCTATGTTATGAGTTTGGTTTCCGCACTTCGTCCTTCAAGTGGACCATTGTGGGTGGGCCATGGCGGCCATCGGTGGTTATTCCAACCAACCCACCTCCCTGTTGACTACGTCTTCTGGTCTGTTGAGAACATCTGTGTAAGAACTGGGTGTCCCGAGTGTTTCTGACCAAATCTGGGTAACGCCTGTGCACTCAAAGAGCACATACGCACGGTTTCCTCAGTCTCCATGCAGGCCATGCACAGGGGACTGTCCGTTGTGCTTATTGTGTTTATATGTACAGGCTGATTTTTCGGCCTAAATCTTAAGCTTTACCGCACAAAATGTACCCGTATATTTAGTAAAAGAGCCACTTAAAAAATGAGGCACTACTTTTGCTTATTGGTTTTAACAAACAGTTTTCTACTTCTGGACATTTAAAAGTCTATTCCAGACCTTACATTGACCTTACATAAGCCGATTTTATAAATAAAGACTAGCCTTAAAAAAGGTCTCAAAGGTGACCCTGACCTTTCCTTTTGTTTCTTTGATCTGCTCATTAGTGACACCCAAACAGAAATATATAAAACAATATTTAAAGTAAAAGATCTTATTATGTAAATGCCTCAAAAAGTTAACTGTATGCTATACATATACTCTATATCTACAAATAAATAAAATTGAAGTGTCTGTTTGTAATGTCAAAATAACAGCTTTTTCATCATCTGCCTAGCCTTTTCCAACTATGTTGGGGTTGCTTCCAGTCTGACCGGATGCAGCTGAGTACCAGTATTTTTACATCTGACCTCCACAACCGAGGTACTGGGTAATACGAAACCCCTTGGTAAGACTGGTTGTCAGACTTTCGGGCTACTGGCGACCCGTGACGACTGTCAAAGATCCACGAATGACAGCCGGGACCAACGGCTTAACGTGCTTTCCGAGTCACGGACGGGTATTGGTATGTACAGATGGTCACCCATCCATGGACCAACCGCGGCAAGCGTAGCTTAACCTGATCGATCGACCCTTGCAACTGTTATTACACTAAATGAATATGAAAGTATATAGGGTACTTATAACAAAAAATCAAATTTTAACATTTTTGTCTATCTGTTTGTCTAGTCTAGTGCTAGTCTCCGAAACGGCTAAAGTGATTTTAATTGAATGTGTTGTAGGAATAGTTTGAACCCTGGCAGAAGCTAGCTAATTGTATTAATTTGTAGCTACAACACATATTACACTTTGGATAGTCAATTGTAACTACAGAATAATAAAACATTATGGAATAAAAATATTACAGTTGGCTCTGTACATCTTTATTTTTATTTTCTGAACTAGCTTCTGCCTGCTGTTTCGCGCGCGTGGATGTCGGTCACACGGGAACTTGCTACCGGGACATAAAGAAGCCTATATGTTACAATTAGCTATCTGCCAGTGAAAGTCCCGTCAAAATCGGTCCAGCCGTTTCGGAGGTTAACCGGAACAGACAGACAGCGGGCAGACAGAAAGACAGACAAAAAATAAAGATTTTTTGTTATAAGTAGCGTATACACTTTCATTTGAAGTGTCTGTTTGTAATATCAAAATAATAGCTTTAATATAGATAAAAATCATGAATCATTTTCTTACCAGTTTCTTCACATATACTCGCAAAACCTTTCCTCCCATTCAAAATCTTACCTAACACAGTTACGTCACCGTTCCAATCCAATTTATTTCTCAAACTTGAACCGTCTAAGTAAAACATGAGGTGAACTTGGACGCGGTGCCAGCTGGTCAAACTCCGAGCGTCAACTTTACGAAGTGGTTTCCTCTGAATGTGGTGGACACCTGAGAAAATACGGACTGTGGTTATACTTCTCTTGAACTGTGTTTTTACTTTGGTTTAGCGTTTTGTCTTGATTGGGGACAGATAAGTCGTGTAGGTTACTCTCAGACAAGAAGGCCAATTCTCGTAATTTAAATCTAGTCGCAGTCTCATCTCGGCGACAGACAAATGTCAAACACTTGTCAAAATGTAGGGAAATTACAAGTATTTTTTTATAGAATGAGACTGAGATCAGAGGGGCAATCCTCGTAATTTCAATCATAAAAACGTTCACAGTCTGATCTCAATCTCAATCTGTCAAAAATACGTATAATTTCCCTACATTTTGACAAGTGCTTGACATTTGTTTGTCGCCGAGATGAGACTGCGACTAGATTTTGAACGTTTTAAATTACGAGAATTGGCCTTCAGACTGTGAATGTTCTCAAGTCAGTCAACATCAAGATCGTGGAGAAACGAAATCTCAGATAAAATCGCATACTCGACTGCGTCGAGACCCAAAAGGAGGGTTTTCTGGGTTTTGCCGCAGTCGAGTAATAAAACTTGGTGGTAGACTCTTTGGCGTAGCACTTGTGTAGTATTTGGCGTGGCAGTGCTACATTCGTAGCAAGCGTAGCAATGTTCGTAGCAAGCTATCGATGTTCGTAGCAAGCGTAGCGATGTTCGTAGCAAGCGTAGCGATGTTCATAGCAAGCGTAGCAAATTTCTTACCAAAAATAAACTGGGTCGAGCTTCTTAGCGAGAGTTTAGTTTAGTCGTGGCTGATTCTGTTCTATTCCCCATGATTTATCCTTGAACCTACTCTTGTTATACCTTAAAAAGATAATAGAATAATATTTTTATTTAAATAAAAATTAAAATAGTTTGTCAGGTAATTTAGTAAAATACATACATAGTCAGCCTATAATGTTCCCACTGCTGGGTCACAGGCTTCCTCTCGGTGAGAGGGAGTGGGCCGTAATCCGCCACGCGGGCCCAGGAGCGGGATTTAGTAAAATAGGATTATCTCATGTGTATATTTTAATCGTATTAAATGCGAAAAATAATTTGAAAAGAAAAAATGGCTGCAGTAGAAAATAATTATTTTCTTCTTTAAATGTATAGAGGCCTATACAAAAATATTCTAGCACTTAGTACTAACAAAACCTTTTTCTTCTAAAATTATAATCAACTTAATACCTCGACCTGAAAACATAAAGCAAAATAACATTATGAAAATGAACATCTCATACAATTTAAATTGTGCCGAGTATACACTAAATCAACGTGTTTGGTTGCTCGAGTATTTCTTGGTAAACTTTATTTCGTGAGCTAAGACTTTAAGCGACTTTAAATCATGGAGACCGGCTTTATTTAATTTAAACGCGTTGCTTTATGATGAGAGCTGTTGTTTTCGGAGGCGGTGTGAGTTAGAGGAGGGAGCGGTAGTGATTTATGGGCAGTTACTTTTCGTCAAAAAAGTCCTTGCTAAAGCCGCAGGAACCCGTTGGATGCGAGAAGCAGAAGCACGGAACCCGTCGCGTCATGTTCGTGAACGGGCGCCGTCGGTTGAGACTGGTCGTCTCTTAACTGCCAGGGCTTATTTTGAATTTTATATTTTAAATTGTTTAGTTTTTTTGCATTGTTCTCACATATAGAAGCAATAAAAATAATGTACCTAGGATTTTGTAATAATATCTGGATTTAAAAGAGTGTCCGTGGAGTTTCTTGCCCGTTCTTCTCCACAGAGATCTATGTTTTGGAATGGGCAACTAGCTTCAACTTTCTGACTAACTGACCGACAATTTAATTTTGACAATTCAAAAGTGCCTGAAAGGGTTTAATTGAAATAAATGATTTGAGTTTGAGTCGAAGTGGAGGTGCTTGGGGGAGGCCTATGTCCAGCAGTGGACGTCCTTCGGCTGAAATGATGATGATCCTTTCGTCACGATGTGTGAGTGTATCAGCATCATCATTCTCTAGCCCCTATCCCAATTTATTTGAGGTCGACGCAACATGTCTTTTTCTTCCATACTTCTCTATTAGTCGTCATCTCGGTAGTCACCCCTTTCTAACCATATCATCATTCACACAGTCCATCCATCATTATTTTCTTTGGTCTTCCCCTACTCTTATAGTGAGTGTATAAGCATATTTTTGTGAAATAAATAATAATACCCTTCTTCTGGGTCAGTCGAGTAGAAATAGAACTTATATTTTAATGATTAGAAAGATATTTTTACTAGGAAAGTAACCTGGGGCCTAAAAAGTCCACTTTGGCAGAATCATAATAGGATAACAATACGAATCATATTAAAAATCGTAAAATGGTCACAAACTGACAATTCATAATATGATCTGTGTGCAATTCATATCACAATGAAATAACATTTAAACTGTAGAAATAAAAAATAAAAAACCAATTTGATTAATAAAAACTGTAATGAAAAATTTACCGATAAAATTACGGTTTTTAATTTTTTCATGCGGCAATGCTTACACCAAATATGAAATGAAATTTTACGAAAATTAGAGGAATTGCTAATGATCTGCTGGGAATTCAGGAAATGAATAGCTTTTAAAGGTATTGTTTAAAGTGCCCTTATTAGGCCCCCTGTTTTGTTGGAAGGTAACCTGGAAGTGTTTAAATGGACTCCGGGCCCAGGTTGGCCGAAGCAAGGAAAACGTATTCAGGTGGAAATTCATAGACGACTCCGCCTTGGAGTGTAAATGTGGTGCTGTTCCACAAACGTTGGGACACTTAATATCGTGTCCTGCGTGTCCTGTCAGCTGCACGTTACAGGAACTAATGGACGCTAGTGATGGCGCCAAACAAGTAGCCGAATTCTGGGCAGAAACCATTTAGATTGCTATCGACACGCTAAGAAGAACACTAGGAAAGTTTTGTAAAATTGTATTATTTTATTGAGTACACATTAAAATTACAGAGCAATTAAAAAAAAAGTCTCTGTTGGACTAATCAGTTTTCAAGCTTATAAGAAAGTCGATTGCCTTGCATCAGTGACCAGAAGACCAATTCTCGTAATTAAAAACGTTCAAAATCTAGTCGCAATCAGAGGGGCAATTCTCGTAATTTGAAGAACGTTCACAGTATGATCTCAGTCTCAATCTGTCAAAAATACCTCTCATTTCCATATATTTTGACAAATTTTTGACTTTGTTTGTCGCCTTGAATTGACCCTCAGACCATGGAAAATTACTCAAAATACATGTTACACAAATTCCTATAGTTTCCTAATATTTGTCCTTCGCTTACAACTGGCGCCACAAAGTAGTTAATTAAATTATTTAATTTTTTATTCTGTCATCAAGCTGCAATTACGAGACAGTTTTCAGAATTACAAAAGCGGTCGTGACCACTTTTGTGATTGCCATATTGGCGCGCTGTTGCTCTAGTTTTTCTAAAGTAATTAAACACATACTAGTTCCTGTATCCGCTTACATTAGTTAGACCATTCGTTGGATTCTTTTATTTCCTACATACTTTTAGAATTTGCCACATCTGCAGTGCCCTTCAAAACTTAGTTGACATTGTTCCACTTCAGCTGTACCTACCTAATCCCAAATTCATCCTTCTCCATCATTCTTCTCTTATCTCAACTTATCTGAGGTCGGCGTAACATGTCTTTTTCTTCCATACTTCTCTATTAGTCGTCATCTCGGTAGTCACCCCCTTTCTAACCATATCATCATTCACACAGTCCATCCATCATTTCTTTGGTCTTCCCCTACTCTTATAGCCATCGAAATTCATACTCAAAACTCTCCTCACGACATTTTCCTCATTTCTCCGTAACACATGCCCATACCATGACAATCGATTTTAGTTACCAGTGCCGCTTTCAAACCTTCCCTTTTTTATGATTTAAAATTCTAGTTTCTAGTGTTTGGACTGTACACTCAAGCATTTTTATTGACTAATCCACGGATACTTATAATAAGGGATTATCTGTTTTTTTAAACCGCGTTTCAGTTGTAGAATCAGAATGTAGGATTGCAGTTGAAGTGGGAAAATGTCAACTAACTTTTGCAGGGCACTGTCTATAATACTTCTAAGCAGTGGTGATGAAATAATTTACACAAAGTAAAGCGCCTGTCTGGGTTCGAACCTACATTAACTCGCAAGTCGCGGCCGCTACCACTGGGCCGCCAGTGCTTTTTCAGGTGTTGTGCTAAAAATGTTATCAACAAGTTAATTACGTAAGTAATGATGTTAAAAGCGGCGTGTACTCTATGTACAGCTTTTGGGAATTCACAGAAAACCACGTCTTTTTTTTACTTTTACACGAAGAATTGGAGTAATTGGATTTTTTCGACGCAAAAGAAAACTTTTTTTCGTAAATTCTCTTTTCACTGAGTTAATTATAAAGGTTTAGTTAGAAACGAATGTACTTACTTTATTTGTTTATAAATTAGGTCGCATATTTTCTAGGTTTTGGTTGAAATAAAACTCTCATAATCTTGGTTTAATTTTATATTTTTATGAATACAACAATGTGCCGTTATGCTTTTTAAGAAAAGTATCTTTAAAAAATACACAAACGGACAAAGCCTTCCTATACCCATTTTAGCAGATAAATAAAAGTAAAGCGCGTGTCGCTTCGTGACATAAAAATGGTACAATCGATACAGATCTATGAAAGCCTCTGCCAATCTTTGGCAGATTGGCAGAGGCTCTCATAGATCTGTAACTATGTGTACAAGCACACTGTGAATGTGTGCGTGAAGACGAGTAACGTCAGCACATAACGCACACAGTCGGAAGTGCGTGTGGGTGTGTGCGACACACATACAAACATCCGACCTCGTTATTTTCTCAGACGGTACCCAGACCTCCTGCACTTACTTTTGGTAAGCACAAGTAAAGCATGCGTCCATCGTGAGATAAAAATACTATAACATAATAAATGGTCTATACCGCATGCATTTCATAGAAGCATTATACCTAAATTCTATTCAAACGAATGTTTCAAATAGATGTTATTTCAAGTTAAACAAATATCAACTTTATTTTAATGGGAGTTAGGTTGATTTCAGAGTGTCTAGCACTATTGAAAAAGTTACAATAAATGTTGAAGTTGTAGTGTACACTGAATTTTATTGTGTAGGAGTTAAAGTTATTTAACTCATATTTGTTTACAGTTTTGGCAAATAAATCGCGAATGCAGATTAGTTTTTTTTTATACCATTTAATTAGTGTTTACTGTTTATTTGTGCTTAACTTTTAATTATTCGTCGCTATTAATATGACGTATTCATATCCATTTATTCATTGTAAAACACAGGTACATTAATAATAATAATAATATCCCTGGACATTTCACACAGCGCCATCTAGTCCCAAGCTAAGCAACCTAATGCTTGTGTTATGGTAACAAGATGGCTGATAAACTACTTATACAGGAATATTTTTTAAGCAATGCGCAAAAAATTTTTGGTGGTTCAGTATCAGTAATAGAACACATTTCCATTATTTGTTAAAAACTTTTTTATATTTTTTTATCCGACTTTAAATCAGCAAAATATGGACACTATCTATTCGTAATAATATCAATGAACGCGGGCGCCGTGCGGCTTACGAGTGATGTTGCAGAGGGGGGTGAAACCCCCTTCCGGGCGGCAGGGTGGCGCCAGGCGGCGGCGGCCTGCCGGGCGCTCGACAGTTTGCTCAAGGCATGCGCTTGCGTTGTCGTTACGTCGCGTCTAGTCGCTTTCCCGCGCAGTGCGCAACTTACTTACGATGTCGGATTTTAGTAACCGCGAGTTCTAATGTGATGGTGCGGGTCTATTTATTATGTGGTGAAAGCCTACGAGCAGCTCGCAGAATGTATGCTAGGGGGTAAGGGGTAAGGACCCCACGGTCCCTAATGAAAGGACCATTTTAGCAGCCACTCAGAGGCTGCTTGATCACGGTCAGTTCAGGACCCCAAATCACGCACTAGGGTCTGGCAGACCTCGACTGGCGGTAAATGTAAGTATTAAGTTTTTAAAAGTGCCTTAATTTAATTGATTATAATGCGTTATTTTCTGCATTTTGATGGTCCTAAGCCCATGAAAGTATGAAGGAAAAATTGGAATTACTCTTCAAATAACTTCAGATCACGGCCTAATCTTAAAAAAGTCTAATTCGAACCTGATAAAATCAGCGATCAGTACATTGTATGTAACCCACGTAAATATCTATCTACCCACGCCTATGCACGAAAAACGACCGCCGGGCGGCGCGTAGTGGCCAGAAAAACAATTTCAAAATAGACATCTTTCGTTAGCGATAACTTTATTTTTTTGTATTAAGACTTATCAAAATAAAAAATAGGTGTTTAATAAAACTCATTTAAGTTTAATTTGTCAAAGTTTGCGCACTGAATAAAAATAATTCCTGTATACATTTTTTTTTTTTTGTTAATACATACATATAAGTTATAAGCGTTACATTATAAGTTCTTATTTGTTAATACGTTGAGGGTGGTATGCTTTGCCTCTAGGGCGTACAAAAGTAGTAAAGCAGTAACATGCAATATAATTAAAACAATAAATTAATATAGATAGTATATGAATCACAAATAAACAAGTAAATTAATTAGATCATCTCACAGAACAATGTCGATTAGTTAACTTGACAAATCATGTGTAGTGAGAAAAAATAAACATTGGCGCCGATTTCCTTGTTCACAAACTAAACTTAATTTAAGTTCAATGCATCTTTTTCTTTCTATTTAATTTAGAAAAGGACAGAAGATAAATATTAGTTTAGTCCTGTCAAACTAGTCAGCGCCTAACGTAAATTGACGTATTTTTAGCAGCCATGTTTTTAATCACGTCTAATCTGTCTATGGAGTATCTTAATTTGACAGGAGTAAACTAATATTTTATCTTCTGTCCTTTTCTTAATGAAATAGAAAGAAAAAGATGCACAGAACTTTTTAGTTTAGTTTGTGAACAAGGGAATCAGGGCCAATGTCCATATAGTTCAGTAGTCCTTATGCATCACAACAAAATAATTTATCTGTGTATCCGACAGACTACATGTATTCCTGTCCTTTTTTTCATCTCAATATCACAGTTCAAACTCTTCCCACATAATACAAAAGTATAAAGTTAAAAGTTATTCAAGCGTAAGGAAGTTTGTCACGTCGCGTCGTCGTCGCGTAGTCGTCGCACAGTCGTCGCGTAGTCGGCGAGAGCTCGCAGCTTGCGCTGACTTGCACAAGTTTTTGTGAACATACTTAGAGCTGATACTTGCTTGAGAACGTAACGGGATGAGAGGATAGAATAAAGATATGGTCATATATTAGATCATACTTGTAGTTTAGGATAGAATTGTAATTTAGCTTTGATAGGTTGGCATTTAGTATTAACAGAAATTATTTTACTAACGGCTGATTTTTCAATTGACAGATCATTTTTATTCGAGGAATTAAATCGACATCCGACGGTTTTTGTGTGGAAGAACTGTCAAAATTTCAAAATCATTCCTCGCATAAAATTATCTAGCGATAGAAAATCAGCCAATCAGCCATAAAATTGTATTTTTATATGCCTACGTATTGGATATTTGTACGCTGTCAACGGCAAAACCATACCACCTATTTTTATTAGGCTTATGATTAAATTATTTATAAGGCATGCAGCTGAGATGAGAATGCATAGAGGGATGTGTGGAGTTACACGAGTGGATAGAATAAGAAATGAGTACATAAGAGGAAGTCTGAAAGAGGCACCGGTAACTGAAAAGTTGTGTGGAAATCGGTCGTCATGGTATGGGCATGTGTTATGGAGGAATGAGGAAAATGTCGTGAGGAAAGTTTTGAGTATGAATGCCGATGGCTATAAGTGTAGGGGAAGACCAAAGAGACGATGGATGGACTGTGTGAATGATGATATGGTTAGAAAGAGGGTGACTACAGAGATGGCAGCTAATAGAGAAGTATTGAAGAAAAAGACATGTTGCGCCGACACCACATAAATTGGGATAAGAGGAGGAGAGTGATGATGATGATGATTGACAACTAAAAATCTTTGACTTTGACCATCATTAATTCATGAAATCTCAAACCCAAACAATAGGGTAGTTTCCTGGGTAGAAAAATAATTATTATATTTACTCCGTCAGTTAAATTATCGAAAAATAATGGGCACGTATTTTTTCTTTTGTCAATCACACAAAAAATGACAAAGATAAAGCGCGTCAAAATTTGGGAGTGGGGAAGTCGTGACGTCACGCCATGCTAAAAAGTGTACTTCATCATTTTTTATATCTATACATATAATAAAATCGTAGGAAAGTCAAAACTGTACATTGAATATTTTTTAAAAAGAATACTTGGGGCGTGATCTACAATCGATATCGAAGCCAAAAATATAGTTTTTAGAATTTTTGTCTGTTTGTCTGTATGTATGTCCGGGATAAACTCAAAAAGTACTGCATGGATTTACTTCAAATTTTGCATGAATATTACTAAGAGGTCGGGTCAACATATAGGCTACATATTATCACGCTATCACCTACGGGGGAGGAGCTGTGAATCTTTATTTTTCTTACGCATTCTGTGACAGCGTGTAATCTAACGACGCATATTTAAATGTTGTTTTTGAGTAAGCCATGCTATTATCAAGCTTTACACTATAAAGACTACGCCATTTAAGTAACTTGGGCAGAGAAACATAGTTTAATGAATGTTAGTAGTATAAATACAACTTTAAAGCAGCGCCATCTATGAGATTTCATAAAAATCAAATCAAGTTACATGTTGACACTTTTTGGAAATTAATTTAAATTTGATCATGTTGGCGAGGTTAGTAGTTAGTTATTCTTAAAATTCATAGATGGCAATGTGCATTTTCTTCATAAAAGTTGCATCGTTTAGTTCATTTTGACAAATTCAAGTTCCAACAAAACCCTCAAAATCTTGAGCAGAGTAGAGGAAGACAATTTAAAAAAATGCGGTGTTAAGTAGTTCATTGATGATGATCATTTCTTCATCAATTTCATGTTGTTAGTACAAAATAAACATTGACTATTAATACTTTTGTTCGCGTTGGGCAAAACCAGGGTTTTTCTTGGATGCTCCTGGTGGAACAGGAAAAACATTTGTTACCACTGGCATACTTGCAGAGGTCAGGATGCAAGGCAAAATTGCTATTGCTGTAGCGTCGTCAGGAATCGCTGCCACACTGCTTCCGGGTGGCCAGACAGCACATGCCATGTTTAAAATTCCCATTGATTTAGAGAGCGCCGAAACGCCTGTTTGTGGTGTGTCACGTAACAGCGATAAGGAACACGTGCTCAAGGATTGCTCTCTGATCGAATGGGATGAGTGTACGATGGCCAATAGGAAGGCAGTTGAGGCCGTGGACAGAACCCTGCAGGACATTCGCAGGAACAAACATTTGATGGGTGGTGTCACAGTTCTGTTCAGTGGCGATTTCCGGCAAACGCTTACCGTGGTGACGCGGGGATCGAGAGCTGACAAGGTGAATACTTCGTTAAAACGATCTTCGTTGTGGTCACGAGTTCGTACGCTGCGCTTGACCATTAATATGAGAGCTCGGCTCGGTGGCAATGCACGTGCTCAAGAATTCTCCAATGTCCTTCTAAGTCTTGGTGAGGGCACTCTACCAGAAGAGAGAGATGGACAGGTGGTGCTTCCAGAGTCTCTCGGTAGAGTGGTATCCAGCTTAGAAGAACTCATTCGCTGTGTGTACGGGGACATCAGTCGTATACCGCACCAGCAGAATTCTTGGGTGTGTGAGCCATTCTCAGCCATTTTGACGCCCAAATATGATCACGCTGCAGCAATTAACGAATGCATTCTCTCGGAAATTGAGGGGAATGAAGTGGTCTACACCTCGATAAACACTGTTGTCGAGCAAGATGACGCCACACATTATCCCGTGGAATTTCTGAACTCCCTGTCAGCAAGTGGACTTCCAGCGCATACCATCAAGCTGAAGGTCGGTGTCCCGATTATGCTTCTTCGGAACCTATCTCCTCCGAAGTTGTGTAACGGGATCCGCCTTAAAGTCATCTCGCTCCACAGCACACCATTGAGGCGGAAATTTTTACGGGTTGTGGCGTCGGCGAGGCAGTATTTATACCACGCATTCCCCTCATACCTCATAACTTCCCGTTCCAGTTCAAGCGCGTACAGTTCCCCGTGAGTGTTTGCTTTGCGATGACCATCAATAAGTCGCAGGGGCAGACTCTGAGGGCAGCGGGTGTCAACCTCAGGACGAGTTGCTTCTCAAACGGGCAACTGTACGTCGCTTGCTCCCGCGTCACCAGTCCTGACTCTCTTTACATTTTTTGGAGCCATATGGAAGTGTTGTAAGGTATGATACCTTTGAACGTATTTGTACTCTTTTGTGCCCTGGAATGTATTCCTGTATTATTTTCTCTATTTCCTTCAGTCACATCTTATGACTGAACGCAGCAGGATTCCCATATAACTCTCTTCACTTGCTTTGCTTGCAAAAAAAACTTATATTTTAATGCTATTTTAAAAGTTGTTTACATAAAATGCTATAGCGACACTGGCATCTTAGGTATTTTTGGTGCTGTAGAGCCTTCACGCAGACAACGTCGCGGGCAGCAGCTAGTAATTGATAAAAGAAAAAATACGGGTCCAATATTTTTTGATAATCTAACTGACGGACTAATTAGATTTTTTTAGGAAACTAGCCTATTCTCAATGTTTCAATTTTTTTTTAATAATAATAACAGCCTCGACCAACACCTGAGGAGCTTCTCGTTGGGCAGCTGGATCGAGGGCTTGATTCAGCAAGCGGTACTTCTGGACACGGCTCGCATTGTCAGGAGGTTCCTCTCTCTGGAGCCCTGACCACCGGTAGCTTGGACCCTGTTCCCAATACCGGTGGGCTACTATTTTTTTTAATGTTTTATACTATTTATATTCTAATATTTAAAAATATAATTTATATGTATTTACATTGAAATAAAGATAATAATAATAAAATTTATTTATTTTCCCCAAGTTTCAAAATGTACACAGTTTATATTTCATAAAAGTTTGAAGATGGGAGACAGGAAAAGTAAAACCTGTGCTGCGGGGCTCCTGTTCTCTACATCTCGAATGTATTATAGAGAGCTCTTCTAAGGACATAAATACTTGGGGAGCGCTTACAGCTAAAATTGTTAATATTATACGTTTTCCAACAAGTTTTCTTATATGAAAAGCGTAACAGTTACACTCTCGCTTGCCGTCGTCTCGTTACACATTCATGAGTGGCTCGGCGTGTTCCAATCACAGATAACACGCTCCTTCTGCAATCTGTAAATACATTCTCAAATAGTTTTACATGAAAAAGAACTAAACCAACATCTGTATTCTAGATTTTGTGTGAGGAGAATTGGCCTTTCTTGCAATGGAAATTAGACAGGGTCTTCATACAGGCAACATCATTAAAGCTGGCAATTGTTCTTGCAGGAAAGTGGATTTCATATTCATATTCATACATTTATTTGCATTCCATAAAGTTGTAGAGGTGTTACAATGAATTAAAGCTCATGTATAAGGATAGAGGAAGGAGGAGGAGGGGAGGAGGGAGGGTTTTGTAAGGTGTAAGGATTTTTTAGTAGTTATCTCATATAAACTAAAACTCAGTTCCGGAACACGTATTAGTAGGGCATAAAACATTGTTCTGATCGGGATTCGAGTTTACATAGTAAATATTTTTGATTGTGGAGCTATGTCACGAACCATGCTCCACATCCTATCTTGCCCTCTCTGTCCCAAAACATGCAGTCAAAGAGACCTCTGCGCTGCCACCGACAACGCCGTGGAAGTGACAAAGTTTTGGGAAAACAGCATTTAAAATACAGTCGTGCCAGCGACACGAAAAGAAGAAGCTTTTTTTTTTTTTTTTTTTGAGGATGGGAAATCATCAAATGACTCCTCCCGCTCTGGGTGGAGCAGGAGGGAGTGTCAGACTCTTACTGACTAAAACCCACCCGTGTTCCTTCCTTAGCCCTTTATGTTCCAGGGCAGCGGTAACCCTTTCGGACAATCCCGCTACCAAAAAAGAAGAAGCTTGACAAAGTTATTAAAGCTACCTTCCTAACGTGTTTTACCTTACCCGAACCCTTTCTATAAATACTACGCTATACACAACTATAGACCGCTATTGTCATTTGAATGAACTTGAGAGGACCACACAAAGCGCCTTTGTATCGTTCATGGAATGTGAACGAATGAGTGAATGAATTGAACCTTGCCTTGATGTTGTACACTCGTGTTTAGAATTGGTTCTAGGAACATCACCTTGCAATGCTTTGTACTTCAAAGTGGATGAGTGACCTTCGTCAGGAACGATGTTCGGAAATTTTACAACTGGTCGCGCACATTGTTCGTCTGCTCGAATCTTGATACTCGCACGCACACACACTCTCGTATGTGAAAAAAGCAAAAAAGTATGAAAGAGACAGAGAGAGAAAGAAAGTCACATGGAGGAGGCATAACGCTTTTACCTTACGTGATGATTTCTACCAGGCAACTCCTACCGCAAGCAGCATTAAGTAACTTCGTTCTAAAAATAAAAACAGGTGCAAAACTTGCATGAGCTCCGTACATCGCGACTATGAACATTCTAAACTAAGCGAGTCGTCATAGCGTACCTTCTAACTCATGTAATTTGTACTTTTAAACTTTATGAGTACAGTACATCGGTATTTTGAACACCCAAGTTACTAAGCTATGCACATCAAATTCTAATCCAAAATATTTTATAACACATAAACCACTTATTAGTTATTTTGTTTTGCAAAGAAAATAACCAAGACACAACAATCAAATCGTATGAAAGAACGCAATAATTACATCAAAAGTTGCCAGTGCGCACGATAATTACGACAGGAGAAATTAAACCTTTTTTTGCGTTCTTCTAGTATTCACGAGTGTATCTATAAAAATCGATTACCGCATGTACATATGAAAGATCATCACTAAGAACGGCCCGACCGATTTGGCTGTTTTTTTGTTGTGTTGGTAATTTTCAGGATAAACTGTTTATTAATTTGAAAGGGTTTTTCTTGGAAAATCCATCGAAATTCGCCCAGGCGATGCCGGGAAGGACCTAATTTATAAAAAAAGGTTTAAAAAAAAATACTTTAGTTTATTCAATTTGAAAATTTAAAGCACCCTTCCTTATTCGTGAACATCTGTACAACTTTTATTAAACCGCAACAAAATCTGATACGTCACTGCCACCATAATAATCACGGCACCCCATCTCGTGACAACTTTGTGACTGACAAGCAATTATTAAGTTTCAATATTTGGATGTCCCGAACAATTTGAGGAGTTAAGTCGGGGCTGTCTGCCGTCATCATAGCATGGTGACGTAATCAAGATGGATGCTGCAATACTTCCTGTTCGCAGGGATCAATACGAAGCTAAGCCGATGTTTACGAATGAGGCCATGGGATGTGCGGAAAAGATGATATTTTCAATTCAATTCAATTTATTTATTTGTGTACATAGGTTACAAAGTTGATACAGTCAAATATATTACGATCTCTATGTCCTACCAGTTAATGGTGAATACAAATAATAATAAAATAATGGTACAAGTTAAGAATGTCAGTTTAAAAAGGTGTACAAATAATAATAAAATAATGATATACATTAATAATGTCAGATAAAAGCATTAGCTGATTATAGAGTCAAAAAAAAAAGAGAAAAAAATACCTGTCAATATGGCTATATTACAGCACACATAAAACTCATATTTTATAATTAAGAAAGTCCTGTATAGAATACCTAATATGCCTTCTCGATCAGGAATAGAATTAGAAAGTTATAGTTTTATCCGCATTGTTCGCATCTTGTGAGGTTAGTAAACTCTGATCAAACATACTCAGTCTACAAGGTTCCCACTACTGGGATACAGGCATCCGCCACGCATACCCAGTGTGGGTTGGTAGATGTCACATGTTTTCGATTTTTTGGTTGTAGGACATGCCGGTTTCCTCACAATGTTTTGAGCAGCAGTGTCTGAGCAGTGGTGATGATATAATTTACACAAAGTAAAGCGCCTGACTGGGTTCGAACCTACGACCTACAACTCGTAAGTCGCGGTCGTGACCACTGGGCTACCACTGCTCAACTCTGAACAAGCCTCTTGCTATTAAAATCAAAAGTTATTTATTCAAACCAACGGTTGAGAATCAGCACTTTTTAAACGTCTGAGTTACATAAACAGAACCGCACCTAAACATCCACCCTTTACCACTTCCTAGTGTACGTATTAGCTGGGAAGGAGTGACGCATCCAACTCCCCAGCAGCACAGCTGTCTGTCTATCTATTATTATTATATCTACAAATACGATCTCTAAAATGTTTGTGTAGCGGATTCGTTCTTCTATTCCATGAAGAAGTTATGTTAATAGTCTACGTAATAGTTAATTTAACCCTATACCTGGTACTGCTTACATTGTAAAACATTATACACTGATCTGTTTCAAGAATCGGCTGGAGAGATTAAATATCTCCAAGCTATTTGATACTTGAAACGCTAATTAGCTGCTAGTGTGTCTAACCGAATAATAATAATTATTACGTAGATAGCCTGAAAAAGATGTATAGGTAAATCCACAGAACAGATAAACTTTTATCTGTTCTGTGGGTAAATCGAAAAGAATTCTAAAACGTGTTCTTTTCAATGTATTTTATCTTTTTGAGGTGACTTATACAAGAATAATGTACTCAAACTCAACGCATTTATTCCAATTAAACCATTTACAGGCACTTTTGAATTGTCAAGGACTAACCCTCTAACTTAAATCATGTTATGAAAAAATCCTTAAAGTCGTTTGACCGAATTTTCGTCAGGTCTGAAGCCGAAACCTGACCCGCTTCTGTAATTCCCCCACTCCAAGATCCTCTGTGTAAATACAAAATTTCTTCACGAGTCCTGAAAATAAATGCTTCAACATTAATCAGTGCAGCTACCCGCTTCGGAGGAGCGATGATGGACGGACGTCTTTTGTTGAAAGACCCTTTTACATCTTAATATATTTCCTTTAAGTGACAGTAAGGTACAGTCTTCAGCAGTATAGCATATGAGTGATTGACATGGATTGTCTGTTCGAAAACGAATGTCTTCCCTTGAGAGGAACGTAGATTTTAAAAATAGATACCTCGCGTTTTTGTGTTATATTGGTAGGTTCGTGCTTGTGTGTGTGTGTGTGTCAGCGTACATGAGTTTGAAAGGAGTGTTTTCAAGCCTCATGTGATTGAAAATAATCTTTTGGTGAAACTTTACTGGCATGATATCAACACAAATTCCGGGTTGAAACTGAGCAAATACCTCACAACCGAAAGGGATAGTTGAAGGATAAGTTTTCTAAGCTGTGAGTCTAGGGTTCGATCTTTGAACGAAAAATATATGTATTGGTCATTAGTTAATAATTCCTGCACCAAAATTTTGTAACACACTTTTCTTTCTTTGAGTTTGAAGGAAATATCTAATCTATTGATTGATCCATAATTTATTTACTAAATTATATATAAATTGTAAAAAATAAGTTAGTATAGATTTGTAAAATGACCGTACTGTCGTATTGGGTACATACAGTCACGAGCACCAATATGTCAACACTTGGCAACTTTCAATTGCGATTTTTTCGTGAAATAACGAATGCAACGTTGAAATACGACACATTACATAAACCTAAGGCTTCGAAAATGCTATGTTCGTAACCACATAAAATTTTATTCAAAAATAAAGGCGTAAATCGCTTTTGAATAAAGCCGAGTGTATACATACTTTTGCTCGTGACTGTACACATGAAGGTCAATTCCTGTAATTAAAAACGTTTAAATTCAAATCGCAATCTCATCTCAGCGACAATCCATGTCAAATACTTGTCAAAAATGTATGTGCATTCCAGGTTTTTTTTGACAGATTGGACCCTCTGTAATGATAGTATTCATTGAGATAAATAAATAAATGTTTAAAAAACTCAATTAATGTTACTATAATTGTCAAATTTAAAGGCATTGCCACTGTAAGTGTGATGCGCAATTATCCAGCGGGTGTGTTTGAGCATGTAAGATGTACTGGGTACTGGGGTAGTACTGGAATTTGTGATTTGTGATTCCTTGGATTTGTTAGTATAAACGAACTGACAATACAAAAAAAATTCTAGTTTAGGGCACACAAACAGCTTTGTTTCTATCAAAGAACCAAACCTGCAATCGCTTGTATAAATAAGGAATAGCTAATTCATACTTATAAATAAATGAACGGTAGAATTCATATAAAAATTATATAAAGGGGGAACACAAAGCTTACTCCGAGGTGCAAGGGGGAAGTTGTAAAAACATAAATTACCTACGATTCGATGGAAACAAGGTTATAAAAAAGTTAGTTACATAAAAACTTGGTAGCAGGTAGGCTAATTTCATTTCTTATGATTTCACAGCTCATGTAATATTTATGGGGCTTCCTGAAATATACAGGGATCGGGAATTGAGGAAGTAAGGCTGTGAGTTAGAGTAATGTGGGGTATTTTGAAGTAATGAAAATATGCGTGAAAGTTATACCTTTTTAATATTTACATAATTTAAAAAGTTTTAAAATTCTTAAAATGATAAATAATAATTATATAAAAAAGGAGAGGAAATAATCAGAGGACATAAAAGAATTCGTCCGCATCGCTGTCAACAGGAAAAGTGCCCAAAAGGCTGGCAGGATTGCCACGTTGAATGGTAATGCTGATTCTTTGCCCAAAAATGGGCCAACCCCTCTGATTACGCGAAGAGTCAAACTACTTGGCGATGTCTCGAAAAACCAAGTGGGCGCGAGGTGAATTACGGCCCATTCCTCTCATATACAAGAGGGCTGTATCCCACCAGTAGGAGCGTTATAGGCTGATTATGCTACATTTACTGTTTCTTAGCCTTTCTAATTGATTCTATCGCTTCTAGATAACTGGCAGGCTTGAATAATGGGTTTATGAAAATCACAATCAATTTCGATATTTTCTATTCTTTAGCTATTGCGGTAGAATTCTTGTGAACTACGACAGTTCTTTGCTTCTCTCGTTTTATTTATTATCAAAACATATATTTTGATTTCAGTTCATTTTGAATGGTGCACTGAAATCATTCAAAATATACGCACAAATTCCTATTTAAATACAACAACCAAAATACCTATACAACAACAAGAACACCTATATTCTAATCGATGCTTCCAATTAAGTGAAAACGATACTTTTGGCCACAACGGACCTCAATGAAGGGAAGCCTTTGAGTTTCAATTAAAATAATATAATTTCAAGTTTCCAGTTACGCGGCAATTTGGCTTACAAATTGGTGTGTAGCGAAGCTACCTCTTAATATAACAATTTATATAAATTGAAAGGTAAATTTAGTAAATTATAACTATACACATCTATCTATATAAATAAAAATGAATCACTGAAATGTATGTACGCGCATAAGTTCCGATCGACTGCACCAAATTGGATAATTCTTTTTTTCTGTGTTTGTTATTGTCAGGACAAGGTTTGTATACACAATTAGACCCGGTAGGTGGCGCTGCTTTTTCGGGCAGGACGACGTCTGTCGGGTCCGCTAGTAGTCTATACACTTATGACCTAATAATAATATACTGTAAAAATTTTAAGTTAAGACAACAGTATAAATAGATCATTTTGTTATTAGATATTTTTGTGTGGTTTTGTGGAATGCGGACCGGTTCCTCGAGCGAGCTCTCGCGCCTGGTTTATCTGTCCTTTTCTCACATATAGCGCGCGTCCAACCGAACAGTCGAGAATCTTCACTGGTCGCAAGCGCACGCTGCTCGCGCTCTCTCCCACCGGTTAACATTCGACAATACAGTTGTCTATCTAGTGCTTGAAGGACTTGCTGAAACATTTACTGTGCCTATCGCTTCCTATCTGTGCCCCTCATCTCACCTTCTATCATATTATCTGTGTCCCGTGTACCTTACGAACTTTGGACAATATATACTATTAATTTGTAAGCTTTCGTGTTTGCTTATGTATTGCAACCCACAGCCGCTTCAGGTGTCCCAGAAACCTCCCACGAATATCTGAATTTAAATAATTTTATCGGTTTTGAGTTCGATCTTGAATAGGCATTTTTTTTATTTTTATAATAAATAATATTATAAGATTGATTATATATAATATGCTTTAATTGTTCTGTTGCTATCGTTTTCAAAATTCAGCTGCATCCGCTTAGACTGGAAGCCAACATCATCACAGCAGATGATAATACTATTTTTTTGGTTGGTTTCTCATCTTCTTCTTCGTGTTGGCACTACTGTATTTTAAATCTTGTTTTCCCAAAACTTTACCACTTCCACGGCGTTGTCGGTGGCAGCGCAGAGGTCACTTTGACTGCATGTCAAAGGTTTACCGTGATATTTACGAACATATGCACCCAGCCAGAAAGTCATACAACTCATCAAATAACTTTTCCGCTCTGGGCGGAGCGGGAGGGCATGTCAGACTTTTACTGACTAAAATCCACCCGCTTCAGTTGCCTGTGCCAGGCCACGGTAACTCTTTCGAACAATCCGCGACCCTGGCAGAACTTGTCATACCTTAGGCTAAGTTTCACCACTTTGCAGGTTATAAAATAATGGTGTAAATGGCGGCCGACCTTAATAAACATGCATGGTTGGGATATAGCAGAGCAAAAAATTACCCAGACAGAGGATTTTTAGACTTATACAAGAAATACTCCAAACAACCTAACCCGCACAAATCCTAGCTGACTTCAAATAAGGCTAACAAACATTAGTTTCTATCAAGAAACGAACGGACCCCACAAATAAAATGAACTTAACTTTTCATCGTTTAGAATAAAAATATGGGCAATACACGTCTTAGATGGGAAAGTATTTTAGCTCCAACCTCGAATAGGAAAGTATTTTAGCTCCCAGCCTCGGTTTGTCGGCTGTGGAGGGAATTGCATAGAATACAAATCAAATGCATTTGTCATTTCTTCCTATGGCAATAACTCTGTGCTGGGGCGGGCTCTGGGGAATAAATGTTGATATAACCGTGGTTCGTTTAGATTGGAATAACTATTGAGTTTGTTCACTTGCTTGAAGATGGTCTAGTTTGAATTGTTTTAATTTTGTGACTAAGAATTATAAGCGAGAATAAAAGTGCAGATGCTTTAGGAGTAATAAGAATTTTTATAGAAAAGTTCAATACCTACGCAGTCAAAATATATGATTCAGCCATTTTTTTTTAATAACCGCAATAATTTGCCGCCCTGTATTAAAAATCACCATAAGCTGTATAACCTATTACTTACTCTTTTTTGTAATAACCTTGCGGTCTGCATTCGCTTTTCTAACTGCTTCACCAATAAAGCGGTGATGTTGTGAATGCGGACTGTTGGTACCTAAGTAATTCAAACCTCAGGACCAACCCACAAAACCCGTGTGGTGTGTCGCAGTTGCCGCGCCGTCGATGTGCTTTTGTTTTCATATGGATTTACATATTTTATGATTTGTATGAAACGCAGTACCTCCCGCACCGCGCCAATCCGCATCACACCGGTCCGCAACGCAATGCGCCGTGTTCGTTGTGTGCTGCCAGGGCTTGGAACACGTACAAATCTCGTATTTGTTGGCAACCTTGAGGTTATTTTTCTAATGCTTATTAACTATCCTGTTTACTTACTTTATCTGTTTTCTAAAGAAAAGAAAGAAAGAAAATAAGTATATTTGCGGCAAACATAACGCATAAAAGGAATACAAACACAAAAAAAGTTGGGAGGAAACATGCGTCACATCCACGCAAAACGGCCGTTGCTCAGCATAATGCTAATACGGCAGCATAATAGAGCCCCAGCGCTGGTTTTCAGCGACGGCGTTGACGTGATGACACTCAGCAATCACTCTAATTTACGGAAATTGTTTAGTACCAGTACAGCATCGACACTGATTAGAAATTAAAAAATTGTAAATACATCCCCTACAGTAGTCCCCTACTCTGGTGCAGCTCCTTAAAGCACCCCAGCACTATTTCTCTCACGTATTTAATAATTACCGTTGCTGCTTGAGCTGACACTAAACTTATATCCTCCAAGAGTTATATTTTTCTAGAAGTTTCTACGATATATTTTCTCGGAGCAGAATATCGAAAATAAACTCAATATCTATGATTGTATTATAACTTGTTTCACCGGAGATTGGTAGTTTATCTTAGATCATTGAAAGGGATTTATAAGTTTTTCTTAACTAAATAGTTGATATTTTATAAACCAATCTTGTCTGAGCTGACATATTCATAAATTGAAATTAACACAATATGGAGTCTATTCAACCAATTTTTATTAGATTTTTCAATTTCGGGCGGTTATCATTATCTGCCTGCCTTTTCCCAACCATGTTGGGGTCGGCTTCCAGTCTAACCGGATGAAGCTGAATTGGTATTCAGCTTCATCCGGTTAGACTGGAAGGAACTGGAAGGTTAGACTGGGTCTGGACTGGACTGACTGGAATATACTGGTGTATATTACATGGAACGACTGCCTATCTGAAGTCGGAGTCTCCTAACACAGGAGGCGTCATCATGCTTAAAAGGAGACTCCAATCATAAACTAATGTAAACTAGTTGGTACTGAAATAAACATTTTTGTATTTTGTATTTGTATCTGACCTCCACAACCCAGTTACTGGGTAATACGATACCTCTTGGTAAGACTGGATGTCAGACTTTCGGGCTTCTGACGACCCGTAACGACTGTCAAAGATCCACGAATGACTGCTGGGACCAACGGCTTAGCGAGCTTTCCGAGGCACGGAGGGGTCTGGTATGTAAGGTCAATATGTTGTCAATTTCGGGCGGTATTTTAGTTTAATACATAATCATTCTCCTATCCTTATCTCTATTTACTTGAGGTCGGCGCAACATATATTTTTCTTCAATACTTCTCTATTTGTCGTCATCTCGGTAGTCACCACCTTTATAACCCCTTCTAAAGTAATTATAATGCAAAAAGATTTGTAAATAATTTAATGTCTTTGTTATAATGTAATGCATTAATTGAAGATTGATTTGATTGTTTTTGAAGTAATAGTAATGCACTTTTTTTCTTCTTTTTTCTTTCTTTCTTAATTAAAATTTTTAAGCGATACTTAAAAACTTTCAGTTTTTCAAATCGTTTTGATAGAAAACGCTATAATGTACTAACAATAAACGTTATTTAATTTCTTTGTCTGTTCTGCCCCACTCGTGGGCAAAGACCTCTCCCCTTCCATATGTCGCGAGCCCACCCGTTCCCTTTCCAGCTTTAAGGGAACCTATCCAGTTCGTCTCGCCATCTCCTATGTGGCCTGCTGCGACCCCATCTCACTATCGCAGGGTATCAGTTCCTGTGTGTCGCACAAACGCGCATTCGTAATATGGTGAGTCGCAGTACAGTTTTGTCGCACAAGTGTTATTCGCACAACCATTTGTCGAGCTCACGTAGTACACTCAGTTCTGTGCTATTTGAGCCCACAGTTTATCCGGTATGCGGTAGACACGTCCTGCCCACTGCCATTTAAGCCACGAACTATCATCCGTTTTTATTTAAATCAAAAGGCTATATGGATGTAACAGATTTAATTTTATTAACATCACTATGCATATAATATAATACACAGCGACTGTTTTCTTTGACGGAACAGTTTTTAGTGACAGATTCGAAACAGTTTTACTCGAATCCTAAAACACTGTCATGTAGGTATACAACCTCCATAAGTTTTGGAGCGAAATATTGTGTTGGTTCATCATCATCATCACTGCAGAGATAGGCCTTTGTTTTCATGTGCCAATCCTACGCCCCTGTGGTAGCCTCATCCAGGTTTTGCCCGCATGGCAACAGTGTCGTCTGCCCATCTCGCCGCCGGAAGACCGACACGTCGTCTTCCAGTCCTTGGATGTCACTCTGTCACAGCCTTACTCCACCTGTCATCACTGCGCTTTGTCAGGTGTTCTGCCCAAGGTCTCTTAAAATCTTAAGTGAGACAGGTCGGCACATTGATGATAATACTGCAATAGCCTCAATCTAAACTTGTCATGATGTCTTCTAGAGCTGCTGTGAAAAGTTTCGGTGAAATGGTGCCCTCCTGTCTCATTTCCTCGTGTTGGTTGGTACTGGAATACTCCTTAATTTTTCTTACCTTCTCTTTAACCAGCGATTGATTTTAGATACATAAATTTCTATCACACTAAAGCCAGAAACTGCGACTTTCTTTACCTTATTTATCTCGTTTCTATATTATTTCTACATAATCTAAATCCTTTCCATAAAGTATAGGATATTAGTCGTAAACTGTAAGCTTTCGATCCCAAGTTATCGTGTTGACCGGTTATGTTATGCATAACATGAATATTGTGTGGCCATGAAACAAATGAGATGGGTCGCGGTGGATGCAGCAATGCATAAGCTTCGAGTCCTTGAAGGGAATTGCGTTTTCGTTTTACAGTTATTCACTTAACATAATCAGCCTTTCAATGTTCCCACTCCTGGTACATACACAGGCCTCCTCTCTTCGGGAGGGAGTGGGCTGTAATCTACCACGCGGGCCTAGTGCGGGTTGGTAGATATCACATGTCTTCGAATTTATTCACTTACTTAGTTTTTTTTGTGGTTCAAATTCAAATTATTTTATTTCACACTACTTTCTGTCCGCGACTTCGTCTGCGTGACTTTCTCGTTTCCGACCAATCATCGCATCGCATCGCCTGCCCGTGCTATTCCTTCATATACGATTACCGTTCTTTCTTACCTTTTGCTCGGCTTCTAAGAGTCCTAGCGTGATGTTATGATGTTGATCTAATAAATAAATTAAACAATCAGCAAATTAAATTAGAAGACAGCAGAAAAATCTATGAAATTGATACACAGCGCTTACAGTCTGACATACAGGTACTTGAGGGCACACTTAGTTCCCTTTACATAAAATATGTGGGTTCTCAGAACCAAATTAAAGAGCATATTCTTGCTGCTAGTGAGTTAGTTATGTGTCAGTGTACTTGTCAGGTTTCAAACCCTGTTGTTGTCCAGCCTGAGGCAACGGAGGACCCGTCCCAGACTGAGAGTTTGTCTCAAGACTGTAACCTTAACCAAGACATACCTGATACAGTACAAGATCTATCTCAAGTGGTACAGCCTGAGACTGGTATTTGTTCATCTTTCAGTAGTCATGATTCAGTTATATTCTCAGATAGTATAGGAAGAGGTTTAGGTAAATTAATTAGTGACAACCTGAGTTATTCTACTCAAAATTATTGTATGCCAGGGTCAACCTACAAACAAATAATGGCATCAGTAACAGGAAATTTATTTAATCCTAAAACTAACATTACTGTATTTGTAGGTAACAGTTCTAATGTCAAAAAACATGAAATCACTGACTGTGTAACTGAGTTGTTAAAGTTAAATTGTAGAAAAATAATATTGTGTGCTTTCCCATATTTTGAAAAATTGACAGATAGACAAAACAAGTATATTCATATGCTTAATAAACATATGCACTTTTTAGTTAGTCATCACAGTGACAAACTTGTATATTTTGACACCAACAGTTTTGTGGAAACTTTAAAGTCGACTAGGGATACTGTGTATCTGCCTGTTAGTTTTAGACACATAATAGCAAGGCTATTAGCTTCTTATATAAACTCAGACATAAATAGTATGTCGAAGTCGTGTATTATTAACACCACATTGGTTAGTAATAATACTAATAATAAGGTGGTGAGCCTGAATAAATGTAGCTCAAATGCTATAAATACTTATACAAATTGTACGAAGGGGGTTCCATGTCCCTCACTCAATGTGAGCTCACCGTCCGGTGATGACATTGAAGTCTTGGGGTTAACTCCGGATAATCTTTTAAACTAGTTTGTAAGACAACAGAAGGTACCAGTAAGAATATCCTTATAACTAACAACAACAAGGTATCTTCTTGCTCCAAATTAATAAAAGGAGATCAGCAGAATGCCTTGAAATTATTTCATCAAAATATTCAAGGTATTTCTTCCAAATTATTAGAAATTGAAATCTTTTTAGAAAAAACAAAGTTTGACATTGTTTGTTTAACTGAACATTGGTTAAAGGATTACCAAATGCTGATCAATTATGAGAACTATAGTGTTTGCAGTTGTTTTAATCGTAAATCTATGCTACGTGGAGGTTCTCTAATCTTAATAAAAAATTGTTTAAAATCCAAGCAACGAAACGACATAGTGGATTTATCAGTTGAACATTGTATCGAACTGTCCTGTGTTGAGCTAGATAAGATTGTAGTGTGCGTTTACAGACCCCCTAATTATCAGAACTTTTATTTATTTGAGTCAATAATGGAAGATGTCCTAGCAAAACTTGCATCCAGTAACAAAACCACAATTATTTGTGGTGATTTTAATATTAATATTTTGGAAAATAATTCAAATAGCAGTAGATTATTAAGCCTTTTTAAATCGTTCAATTTATTTAATGTTTTTACAGAACCGACTAGAGTAACCCCATCTTCTGCTACTTGTATCGATAATGTCTTCTGCGATTGTGATTATTTGGATAAAGCCATCGTAAATTATCTGCCGTCCGATCATAGTGGACAAACGGTAACTTTTAAGTTTAAAACACCTTTGCAAAAAGTGCAAATACAATTTAGACCAATAACGACTGGCAAATTAAATAGATTTAATAGTACCGTAAATAATAAGTTAAATGTTCTGGATCATAATATGAACGATGCAAATAAATTGTATGAGGATTTCTTTTCAATAGTGCACACTGAATTCAATAAAACTTTTGAAAAGAAAATAAAAAATATCTGCCCTAATTTTATATTTAGTGACTGGGCAACTAGAGGTATTAGGATTAGTAGGGAAAGACTGTTCGAGCTGTACGGCCTTAAGCCTTATATCAACACTGAAACTTTCAACAAGTATGTTGCTATGTATTCCAAAACTTTTAGAAATACCTGCAAGATAGCTAAAGCCCTGTTCATTAGTAACAAGATCAAAACGGCGGAAAACAAAATAAAAACTGTTTGGAAAGTTATACACAACGAAACTAGTGCGAATAAAATACGAAACAATGATTACGCATTGGAGACTTCACGTGGGGCCATAAGCTCTAACTTAGAAGTAGCTCAGGAATTTGTAAATTTCTTTACTAATATACCATGTAAAACGACGGAAGTTTTAAATTCCTCACCCGTTGTCTCAATTGATCTATTAAGAGCTAACGTTCCAGGCTGCTCGGTTGAATTTCAATTTAAACATATAAACCCTATGATTGTTATAAAAGCTTTTCGGCAAATCAAAATCAAATTGACCGAAGACTTATGGGGAATGTCTATCAAAGTTTGTACATCCATAATCGAAACTATAGCGCCATACTTAGCTTTGATATTTAATTTGTGTGTAGATCAAGGAGTCTTCCCGGATTTAATGAAATACAGTAAGGTTATACCGCTTTTTAAATCCGGGGACAGCAAAGACACCAACAATTATAGACCAGTATCCGTGTTGCCCGTATTCAGCAAAGTGTACGAAAAGGTAATGCTCAATCAAATGCTTAATCATTTTAACACCAACAAAATCTTACATGATCAGCAATATGGTTTCACCAAAGGACGTTGTACGACTGACGCCGGTGTAACCTTATTAAAGCACATCTTTACAGCGTGGGAGGAGGCCCAAGATGCCATAGGAATCTTTTGTGACCTCTCCAAGGCATTTGATTGCGTCAATCACGAAACCTTACTTTTTAAACTCGAGCATTACGGACTAGGTCAACTTGCGCTCAGATTAGTAAAATCTTATTTATATGATAGACAACAAAAAGTTCAAATAAATGGTGTCAATTCTCTTGCTTTAAAAGTAAAAATGGGTGTTCCACAAGGCTCGATTTTAGGTCCTTTCCTCTTTTTAGTATATATTAATGATCTACCCCATTTATTAAAGAACCAACCACAAATGGTGTTATTTGCTGACGATACTTCCTTAATTTTTAAGATAAATAGGCGTGCATCAAATCTTGACGACGTAAATAACGCCCTACTGCAGGTACAAAATTGGTTCACTGCTAATAATTTGGTATTAAATGGGAAAAAAACTAAATGCATAAGATTTGCTTTACCAAATGTTAAAAGTAGTGATTGTGACATAGTATTGAACAAAGAGAAACTAGAATTCGTCGATAAAACTGTTTTCTTGGGGATCACGCTCGACTCAAAGCTGCAATGGGGTCCTCATTTAACATCTCTTGCAGGACGGCTAAGTTCAGCAGCTTATGCTGTAAGAAAAATCCGTCAATTTACTAATGTAGATACCGCGAGGCTAGTCTATTTCAGTTACTTTCATAGTATCATGTCTTACGGTATTTTACTATGGGGACGGGCTGCAGATATCGAGTCCATTTTTATTCTGCAGAAAAGAGCCATCAGAGCAATATATGGCCTCCGCAGGCGCGATTCTTTAAGGGAACTGTTTAAAGATATTAACATCATGACGGTACCTTGTCAATACATCTATGAAAACATCATGTACGTAAGAAAAAATTTAAATCTTTTCAATAAAAGAGGTGAAAGACACAACTATAGGACTAGAAATAGGGACCAATTAGTTCAAACAGGTTTCAGACTGGCTAAAGTAGACTCATCCTTCATGGGGTACTGTTTAAAATGTTACAATAAAATTCCTCCCCACATACTCCAACTGAATGAAACGAAATTTAAATCTTGTATTAAACGCACACTATGTAGCCAAGCATACTATAAGTTAGGAGATTACATCGCTGACAAAAATGCTTGGCTCAATGCTGCTCCACAGAGGCGCATAAACTAATTAGCATTCGGAAACAATGTTGGAGCTGCTGAACATTGGAAAAGAAAAACTATCATTGCATTGTATAAACTCAATTGCTTAGAATTGTATAATTGCATAGCACACGTGTGAGCACTATGTACTTTCTATAAAGCTACCATTTACTGGGTACGACTTTCATTGACTTGAATGTGCCCTGGCAGCTGTGAGTATGTCATGCTCACTCAAATGTCTCGCTGGTGGTGGCGTGTGTGTTGGATCATTAAGTTCCCTCCAAAATGGTTGAGCTGAATGGTGCTGATCCATACGTCATGTTCGTGAACGGGTGCCGCCAGTAGGGACTGGTCATCTCTTAGCTGCCTCGGCTTATTTTAATTTTTAATTTCTGAATTGTTTTTGTTTTTTTATAACGGACGCTTTTAACTTGCACGTATTTCTACATCGTTCTCACATGGTTAATTTCAACACGAATGATGTAATAAAATATTTTGTAACAATTTTATGATTTAAAAGAGTGTCCATGGAGTTTCTTGCCCGTTCTTCTCCATAGGTACCTACGCTTTGGAATGGGCAACTAGCTTCATCTTTCTGACTGACCGACCCTTTGACAATTCAAAAGTACCTGTAATTGGTTTAGTTGAATTAAATGATTTGAGTTTGAGTTTGAGTTTGAGTTAAATAGCCTATAGCCTTCCTCAAAGATTGGGCTAACAAATCCAATAATATTTTTTCAAAACCGACTGGTATTTCCAGAGATTAGCGCGTTCAAACAAACAAACTCTTTAACTTTATTGTTAGTATATAGATAAACCAACATGGGCACTTATGAAACGTCAGAAGCTAGGTGCACGGTTCCAATTGGTCGTAGCCTATGGAGTGGAACCGGCCAGAAACTCCTGTTAAAATAAGATACTAAACAAAAGCAGTGCTATTCTGTAAACATCTGACAGTGAAACTTAGGTGAAGTGAGTCTGTCAATAATGTCTATCCTTATTATCACGAGGAATGACTGTTCACTTCAACTAAGTTTCCACGGTGAGATTCTTAAGAATAGACAGGCTGAACATTTTAAAGGTTATCTTGGCGCATTGGCTGAGAAAATTGTACCTAAGTGAAATCAGTTATTTTCTGAGGGTTTTATTAAAGCTAGGAACAAATATTGGTTCTTGACTGTACCGGCGCCGACGTGTCTGAATGGAATGTTATTGTTGGTTGAGGCATACACGAACATATATTTTGTGCCATTGTTTTTGAATTGGAAAAGTTATCTGTTATTATTCATGAAGAAGTTCAAACCTTTAGTAGGTACAGACGTCAGTACATTAAGCTACCCGAAATTGTCAAATTTTCCCAATCAACTTTGAATCTTATGCTTTAGCGGTAAAGTTGAAAATCTACTAAAGAAATTTGACATATTGTAGTACCTTGCTATGCTGGCGTCTGTACTTCAAATCTTTGTTTTATTCGCGTTCCTCGTGGCCCACAATGTCATCTCAGCGCGAATAGTTACAAGATCGTTGACTGTCTGCTTCGGATGCTAGCGTACAAACAAGTGGCGATACACATACTATACATGTATATTCAAGTCTCCTTATATGTACGAGTCATGTATCGTCCATGGCACGCGCGTATTGCATGGATCAGCACTTTACCGTTGCTTTACACAAATTATAGTGTAACGCACAGTACACTATCAGCGTTCATAGTCAGCTGTTCTCATTCACACAACATTCATATATTTAAAAAATAAATGTCGCAGCGCTGGGCTGCGACATTTATTTTTTAAATGTCGTAGCATCATGCTGGGATAGGAGCCTTTTGGCCTCGTACAGGACTTTCTGTTTCATTTTTGTTTTTGTTACTTTAAAAAAAAATATAATTTGGTTTTGTTACTTTTTTTAATATCATTACTTTTTTATTATTTTTTATTGTGTTTAGTTTAGTTTAGTTTTATGATCTTCCTGTGCGAGTCGCAATAAATACTTTTTCTTTCTTTCTTTATTTTTTGCTATTACCCTTACCTACATACTCTCTTTGCTTCGATTACATTGATACCTCTGGCCATACACGCACGCCAGTTGTACGCACTGACCTTTCTGAAGAACATCACGAATAAGATCACTATACAGCGGCAAAAACGTGTGGTCGTAAACGCGAAAAAAAATTCAGGTGTCCCATAAAACACTTCGATGTCTACTCGACCCAAATGTATGGGACAGCTGATATTTTTTTAGCGATTACGATGTTGGTCCCATAGAGAAAGTAGTTCAGTTTGATGGTCTGTACATGACGAAGCATTTCTGATACACGTTGTATAAAACTAGAGGTAAAATGTTTGTTTATAAAAGGTAATCTAAGGAAGCATACCTCTTTTAGATACAAATCAGACAAAAAAAAAAAAAAAACTGATATAAAGTTACAATACTGCCGAGTGCCATAGGATATGTTTTTTCAATGCGGTCTAAGTCCTGGACAGAATCTAAAACTGTATTAACTGTGTGTAACTGTATAAACTAAGTGACTCACTAGTTATTTCCCCATCACGTTGTTTTTTGTGCAGAACTAAAAAATAAATGTTTTTGTGACTGGGGAAATGGAAAATATGTAACCGAAAACCGATACCGATACCGAATACCGAATATATTTGTTGTGACGCTTGACTTTATCTTTAACTAATGGATCCCAAAGTTAATAAGTAAAAGGCATGACCTATTAATCCGACGTCAGTCGTGGACTGTAAACGATCCTTGGAATTTATTTTAATTATTATTATTATTATTCCTTGGTTTGAAAATTATGCAGGCATCTATAGTACTTATTAGGTATCATAGAATAAAATATTCAGTGCCATACTAATTCTAGAACGCCGCTAAACATTTAAAACATCTACATAATAAAACATCTTAAATTAATTAAATAAACTCACTGAGAGGCAACGCACAGTTTAAACATCTGGGATTCATCATCAGCCTATAGCAGTCCACTGCTGGACATAAGCCATTCAACTCAATTTTCGGCAACTCTCATCTAGCTGCTACCACCCATTCTCCGAAGATCGTCGCTCCCCCTAGCCTGAGGGCGTCCAACCTTACGTTTACCAATTCGCGGTCTTCACTCAAGAACACGTCTACCCCAACGGTAATCCGTTCTAAGGCTAATATGGCCGGCCCATTGCCACTTCATCTTGCTGCAACAACTGGGATTAAATCCATGAAATTAGCAGCTCCTTATACTCCAAAAGTTAGTTGACATTTTTCGACTTCAGGGCCCTAGATCACTAAGACCAGTCAATGAATCCTTACTTCGAAACCACTTCAATTCTTTAGCTAATCACGCTAAAATCGCATTCGTTTCGTGCGGTTTCGTTCATTGTGTCATAGAGAATACGGCTCCAGCCGTGATGCCACATTGTGGGCGGTAATATCTGGAACGATCAGTCGGTATTAAAATTATTTTTTTTGTTTTTGGTTACCTAATTCTTGAGGAAGGCTATTTACATCATGCTGGGACCCTTAGGGCCGAGCTAAAATAATGAAAGACAGTGAACGCTAAGCAAAAAGGAAGTAATAGCACGGATGGGCGATGCGATCCGATGGGTGGGTCGGGAGAGCAAGAAATTTCACGCGAGCGAAATCAGGGACAGAAGCTAGTCCAGAATAAATTCTAGAAGTCATCAACCTTTTTCATATCCAATAAACATTTTCTACTCACCCCTCAACGGAACATCAGCTTGAAAATACTTTAACGTTCAAATAAAATTGCAATCTCTTAAAAAAAGATCATTGACTGTCTGCGCCGGATGCGTCTGAACGGTCCTTTATAATAAAATGCTAGAGTATAGCGTGAAAGTGTCGTTAGTCGAAAACTACAGATGCTGATAAGAGGGTAGACGCTAAATTGATTTTACTCTTTTAATACATATACTTTGCCGCGTGGTCAATGACTCTATGGGGTAAGTAATAGATGATATAACAACAAAATCTCTAATATGAACAACATATAACAACGGAACCTATAATTTTATTTAATATAACGATTAGTTAATATAATGAACGATTGATATAATTTTAAAAGACCTAATTTTTATAAGCATAACATACATTAAATATAACACCGTTTGACATAACATACATTAAATATAAAATCATTTGACATACCACTCAAAAGATATAAAACTTATTTGGTCTAATATGATTGTAAGTTCTATCGTAGTTATAGGTAATAGTAACCTAAGTAGATATTAAACATAACTAGTAACTGATTACCACCTGTGCTAAGATAGGTCGACGGAGCCCCGCTTCGCGGGGCTTCTATTTCTGGGTGGTTTAAAAAAAAAATAACCACGAAGGCTAAGGCGGGAGCTCCGTTCCGCTTCGCTCCCGCCTTAGCCTTATTTTAATAAGGCGTGGTCGACGGAGCCCCGCTTCGCGGGGCCCCTATTTCTGTCTGCAGGGTTTAAAGGAACCTAACACGAAGGGGATGACAGGGGCTCGTTCGCTCGCTCCGCTCGCTCACTTGAGCCCCCGTCATCCCCTTCGAACCTAACCTGTCCTAGTCGGGGTGCCCCAATTCCCGAGCTCGCTTCGCTCGCTCTTGCATCCTAAGTTCTCATTGCCTTTTTACTAAATCGAGACATGTTAGACTTTGGGGTTATATTAAACGTTAGACCTTATGATTTTCGATTAAATAAACAATATACATATTAAACGTTAGACCTAATGATTTTCGATTAAATAAACAATATACATAATAAACGTTAGACCAAATGATTTTCGATTACATAAACGTTATATCAAACAACGTTATACTAATTAAGTTTTAGAATAAATAAATGTTATATGTAAAGAAATTATATCAACAGTTGGTATATCTCACGTTGATTATATCTTATGAACGATAATAAAATAAAATTAGACCAAATGAGTTTATACGTTATGAGACGCACCCACTCTATGGTATGGCGAGCGCAACTGCAAAGCGTATGGTCATAGGTTCGATTCCCGGATAAGGTGAAATGAAGTGATATAAGGATTTCCGTTGTGATTCACAATAAAAACCCGGATTCTGCATTTATGAATGGCAATTTGGTTTTTCCCCTTAACATTGGACCGTATTGGCAAAATGTGGGTGTACAAAACAGTTCTGCCTACCTCTTCGGTGCGTATGCGTTATGTTATGGTTTGTTGCATTATACATTTAAAATATGAACGAGGTGTTTTTATCAATTATCAGACCCTAAGAAAGTGCAACGAAGCTAAAAATTATGTAAAAGTGCAAATTGACACTATTCTTAGTTTATAACATATCATCTAAATATTAAGTTAGAGTTAAATGGTTATTAGGCTAGATTCTATACAATTATTAAGAGGTATTTGAAGGGTTTGTGGCTAAGTAATAACAGCCGCACGGGGTTCCTGGATGGGTGACCATCTTTACACACCAAGACCCTCCAGTTAAGCCGTTGGTCCCGATTGTCATTCGTAGATCTTTGACAGTCGTTATGGGTCGTCAGAACCCCGAAAGTCTGACAACTAGTCTTACAAACGGGTATCGTATTACCCAGTAACTGGGTTGTGGAGGTCAGATAGGTAGTCGCTCCATACAAAATACTGGTATTCAGCTGCATCCGGTTAGACTGGAAGCCGACCCCAACATAGTTGGGAAATGGCTAGGCGCAGATTGACTTTAGTAACAATACCAACAGAAAGCAAAAAAAAAAAGAATGATTTAGTGTTAAATGGAGCTATGTATATCCAACGTATTATTCACACAATATCCTCGCAGTTTTAACATCCATCACTTTAAACTTAAACTCCAGATATAACCACAAAAATGTAAACAGAGTGCATATCATGGTTAAACTCGTTTATTCCCTCGCCAAAGTCGGTTAAAGCTGGATACAACGTGATATATGAAAGGGTTGTGACTCGGATTTGCGATATAGCTTGAAAAGTGACTGAGCTAGTTTTAAAAAACTGTTTTTTAAATCTGTTTTAAAATATCCTCGGATGGGTAGGAAACATTGTTGGCTCGAAAGTTTTTCTTGGTGTTCACTCTTTGGTAGTAGCTCATTGGAAAAGGGAGTTGTGGTGGCCCAGTAAAAATGGCCGCGACTTACGAGTTGTAGATGGTAGGTTCAAACCTAGACAGGCGCTTTATTTTGTGTAAATTATTTCATCACCACGGCTCTCAAAACGGTGAAGGAAAACATCGTGAGGAAACTGTCATGTCCTAGAACCAAAAAATCGAAGACATGTGACATCTACCAATCCGCACTGGTCCCGCGTGGTGGTTTACGGCCCACTTCCTCTCACCGAGAGGAGGCCTGTGTCCCAGCAGTGGGAACATTACAGGCTGATTATGCTGTGAAAATAGACTAAAAAAGAGTTAGGAAGGCTTTTGTGTCTATTACAAATCACCGCTTTTAGTGTAAGAGTAACTAGATGTAATGAATGTCCGGGGAAGTAGGTACTGTCGACATCTGGATAACTTATTTCTCTTCTACGTTTTTTTTGTTTGAAGTTGCAGCTATGGTGGATTTTTTTCAACTTTACCTCAATAAAGTTTATCTACAGTTGGGGAACTATTGTTGAGCAGATTGAAACACTAAGTCAATTTGCCGTGTTGCAGTCTTTCATACGACTGTTTTGTCTTGTTGTCGTTGGCACGATTGCAGTTTAAATGTTGTTTTCCCAAAGCTTTGTCACTTCCACGGCGTTGTCGGTGGTAGCGCAGAGGACACTTTGACTGCATGTTTTGGGACAGAGAGGGCAGGATAGGAGGTGGAGCATGGTTTAAGACAGCACCACCCTACTGCCGTTCCGTCAAGGTAGCTTCACTTTAGCAGGTTGGACTTACATCTTCCCACTTTTTTCCGGAGACGGTTTAGAGACTTCCAAGCGACTTCCGTACGACAGTTAAAGAATTACAGTTATGAAGCCCAAAAGTCTGACAACCAGTCCTACCAAGTGGTATCGTGTATGTAACTGCATATATACACAACCCAGTTACTAGGTAGTAACTGGCATGTGAAGATAGACATTCATCATCATCAACATCAGGCTACAGCAGTCCACTGCTGGACATAGGCCTCTCCTATCGCACGCCATTCAACCTGATTTTCGGCAACTCTCATCCAGCTGCTACCAGGTAGACTGTCGCTCTTTGTAAAATACTAGTATACAGGTGCATCCAGTTAGACCGGAAGACAACCCCAACAAAGTTGGGAAAAGGCTGGGCAGATGATGAACATCACATCTTTTGTCTATTCTATTCTATTCTCTATTTGCATGCCGAATGGTAAAAGATGGCTGAACTTTTTTTTTTATTTATGTAAGAACTATTGTGTACCCATGTTTGCAAATAAAGTTATATTCTATTCTGTAATCTAATCCAGTCTATTTTTTATTATAAGCACAATGATTACCTCCTTAACAGTGGTAATTCATTACACGCAACTTGTGAACGCGTGACATTATTATATTTGTCATATTAGCTCAGAAGCCCTTTGTGAAACAAACGTAGCCAGTCATCGTGTCTTCTCTCATAATGTCGCGTTATTAAAAACTGTCAAAGACTTAGGTGTACAAGAAGTTTAATTTAGATATTCTAAAACTCTCTTGAATTTGCAGGCTCTTTTGAATTGCAGTTGGAGAGTTGGATATCACTTCATTGTACTTTACTACAATGAAGCAATACTACGCAACACACACATTCATCACACAAATACATAAAGGTTGATTTGGATCAAACGAACTAATGCTTATTCTGTCCTCACTCTGTTGGTTTCCCTCAGTCTAAAAGGAGTGAGAGTATTCTTTGTTGGTCTATCAATACCTACAGAAATGATAGGGATGGCGGGAGGAGTGCTCTTACTCTTGCTCTGGCTCGGTCTAAACCCACCTTAACTCACTTATTCATCACACATCCACACCACACACGTATACAACACACTACACTACACAAGTTTAAATTGGATACACCAATAAGTTAACTACATATACCTACTTACTTATTTAATTTATTTGTTTGGAGAAACACCTGATTATTGTCGTCTCAGAAATCATACGGACCAATGCTATGTATGAAGCCTACCTACCATGATAATCTTGTAAGACTAAGGAGACTAGTCTCCACGACACAGGGAATCCTAGTGTGGAGGCTAGTGTTATTCAAATAATGTAATGTTTTTTTTCTGAACAATAAAGTTTTTATTATTATTATTTAATTTTATATTCTAACATATCTCGAGAACACGGGGTCCCGGTCCTTTGGAAGGCGTACGAGGGGCCGAAGCCAACTCGCAGAGGCCCCTTAGGAAATTTCATTGAAATGTGGCACCACCCGACGATTGTCCCTGTATGCATTATTATTATTATTACTTAATCATTAAATTCTCAGTAACAGCCCGTAGTCTGGATATGTCGCCGGTTGCCCGGGTGTCCGGTTGACGATAGGGCCGTCCCCTATTACATGGACTTAAACATAACTGGCAAAACGTGGGAATACTATAGATACATCTCTGCCTAACTTTTCGAGTTTCACAGGCGTGATGTTATGTATATTCGTTATACATTAAGTTCTGAAACACATCATCTCATCATCACACATCATCTTGGAGTGGCGCACCAAAAACTAATTTGCTTCCCCTTGAAAGAGCTCAGAGAGCAATTTTAAAGGTAGCAAACTTCCATCCCTTATTTTTTCCCACAGATCTGCTATAGACCTGAAATTGGCTGTCAGATTATCATACTGTTATTTATTACTATTGTATTTAGCTGTAAGTCTTCCAAAGTCCTTAAATAAATAAATAAAGAAATCCTGCAATGTACTAACTGTTCGCCAGCTTTTCATTATGCACTTAGTATTTAAACAGCACACCATGCTTGCCTACAATGCCGACAACACTAACAAGAGACGAAAATAATGATCTAGTATGCATGTCTAATGCAACCTCAAAACATGTCTTTGTTGAAAGATTTTTAACATTCTTAGGTCCATTCCTGTACAATAGATTAAATAGAAAACTAAGTATCTACAAATTAAATTAGGTACTATAACGGTAAAAAAATTATACTTAATTATTTACTAACCATCGATTATGCACAGACAGAAGACCTACTTATTGTCTGCAAATAAAACTGCTAACCTGCTATTTTACTTTTGTTTACCTAAGTTTTAATTTAGTTTTTACATTATAGTACTCATTGTTAATTTATTGAATTAAGTATTTATGCACTTTCTAGCCTGAAGCACAAGTTCAACCTATTTCAGGTAAATTAGCAACTGTGCACTATTTTAATAGTTAAGGTATTTATTGTTAATGTATTCCCTTTTTATAAATAAGTGATTATTATTATTATCTAAGGGCGGAATAAAAGAGCAAATTAAATATGTATGAGTAGATCTGAGAAATCAGGAACCTCTGCCGAATAACTTTAGTAGTCAGATAAATATTTGAAGGTCATGCATAGAAGTTGATAGGAATATATTACTTAGAAATAATTCTCGTTGAATTACAAAAAAGCGCTGAGAACCTGAGCAGTACAGGACTGAATAAAATAACAAACTAAATATTTTTTATTTTTTTATTTTATTTGCTCAATTTATTACCTTAAGTGTACTGTTGACATTACAATATAATAAGGCAATTTTATTATGCAAAATTACAAAATGTATGAGTAAGTCTTAGAAATCGGCAACCTTAGCCAAATTACCTCCTTATTAGTCAGGTAAATATTTAGTAGGTAAAAAAAAAAACTATATTAATACTAATAATAAAGCTTAAGAGTTACGACTTGTAGGTTCGAACCCAGTCAGGCGCTTTACTTTGTGTAAATTATATCATCACCACTGCTCTCAAAACGGTGAAGGAAAACATCGTTAGGAAACCGGCATGTCCTAGAACGAAAAATTCGAAGACATGTGTCATCTACTAACCCACACTGGGCCCGCCTGGTGGACTACGGCCAATTCCTTCTCACAGAGAGGAGGCACAGGCCTCCTCTCTGTGAGAAGGAGTTGGCCGTGACTCAGCATATAATGTTCCCACTTCTGGGACACAGGTCCCAGCAGTGGGAACATTATAGGCTGAGTATGTATGTGAGAGTTTGTTTGTTTGTTTGAACGCGCTAATCTTAGTAACTACCAGTCGGATTTGAAAAAATATTTTTGCATTTGATAGCCCATAGTTTGAGAAAGGCTATAGGCTACTTAACATTACGCTAGGACCCTAACGAACTAAGCAGAATAAAACAAAAGTCACAAAGAACGCTAATCTAAAACGAAGTAACAGGGTGATGCGATGCGGTGGGTCGGGGGACCGAAAAATTTCACGCGGACAAAGTTGCGAGCAGAAACTAGCAACCTATAAAAATATTCTCGTTGAATTAGACAAAGAACCGGAAACCTGAGAGCGGTATTTTGTGTCATAGTGGATGAGCTAAATACCAAACTCTAGCCCGGAAATTATTAAACGAAAAAAAAAATTAACTGTGCTTTCAACTTGAGCATGCAATTCAGGAACTCAGAACAAACACGCTGCCAAAAATGGACGCCGAATGCAGTAGAAAAAAAAGGTATTTAAAAAAGCATCCTATCCAGTAATATTGTATACATCGTCCATGTTTAAGCCATTTTTCAAGCCATTCACTAAAAGCATTCTTTGCTTCGCGAGAACTTTAAAATTCTACTATGGAGGTTAAATTTAATGTTCGTTCATTTACATGCTACCATTGTAGTACTTGATTAAAACATTCCGCAGTTTTCCCTTTTAACATTGTGTTAGTTGACTTTGTAATAGTTTGATAGCTTTGTTAGAAAGTTTTACTTACTAGTGACTAAATTATTTTAGTCGCTCCATTTAAAAGACTGATATTTAGCTGCATCCGGTTAGACTAAAGGCCGACCCCAACATAGTTAGGAAAAAGCTAGGCCGGTTTTAGCTGCAAAAAGAGGTAACTGTACCTTTTTTTTTTTCAGGATGGGAAATCATCAAATGACTCCTCCCGCTCTGGGTGGAGCAGGAGGGAGTGTCAGACTCTTACTGACTAAAACCCACCCGTGTTCCTTCCTTAGCCCTTTATGTTCCAGGGCAGTGGTAACCCTTTCGGACGATCCCGCTACCCTGGCAGGCTTCGGCCCTATTGGGCCCCGTCACAGGTAACTGTACCTAAAGTTTGTTTTATAATCCCACATACTAATCTGACATTTAAGTCTTTTGTGTTTGCGTTTTTTTAATTTAGGACATTCCACCCGTAATATTAGTATCTGGGTTTAAAAAACGAACTTTATTTATTTTTTACCCTAGGTATTCTTACACAGAATTAGTTTATACGTTGATACTAGTTAGGGCGCGTTCACATTTAACGTCCGTTTTACAGGTCCGTTAAAACGTGTATGTTATTAGCGTATGTAGTTGTACGACCGAGTTCACACATAATACAGTATTCCGGATCCAGTAGAAAATACCGATCCGACAAAATAAGCAGCAATCCGTTTTACAGGTCCGTTTAAACGTATGTGTTATTAGCGTATGTAGTTGTATGAGCCAGTTCACACATAATACAGTATTTCGGATCCAGTATACTGATCCGAATCAGTCCTGTGTGAATACTATCTCCAGTAGCGACGGATCCGTTAAAAAGGATCCTGTAAAAACGTACGTATATGTGAACGCGCCCTTAGACTGTAATTTGGCTAAGCGTTATTCCTGTCACTGTCGCACAACTGTCAAACTACAAGTGTAAGATACAGATGGGAAATATGTCTTAACCAAAGCACGTTCTAAGTAACCTTTATAAATCTCTATCTTAGACTTTGACGAACCAGCTAGGCTGTAACTGCCAATAAAAAACTGCACATCTGCTATGGCGTAGCTAATCCCACTGTTCAATAAATTCGTAGCAGCTACGCCAGTGTAGCAGGCGTAGCTGCTACGAATTTATTGAACATGGAACGTTATTTTTAAATTCATTTCGTCACTATTAAGTTTCAGTACGTCATGATAAAGCAGATTTACGTCACAGATATGGCCCAGTGGTAACTACCACAACTTACGAGTTGTAGGTCGTGAGTTCAAACCCAAGCAACCACTTTACTTTGCGTAAATAATTTCATCACCACTGCTCTCAAAACGGCGAAGGAAAACATCGTGAGCCAATCAAAAAGTCGAAGACTTGTGTTATTTACCAACCCGCACTGGGTCCACGCGGTGGATTATGGCCCACTCTCTTTCGCAGACAGGAGGCCTGTGTCCCAACAGTGGGAACATTATAGGCTCATTATGCTACTGATATACCCAAATTCAAAATGTATGTGTATCTTCATTTATGTACACTTCACTTTATATTTATAATGCTGTTCCATTCTAAAAATGGTTAACTGTGAAATTATTAAATTTACTGACAAAAGCTTTGAAAGAAATGCGCACAATGAAACAAACTATTTAAAATTCATGAAACGCGCTACTGCTGTGGTTCTCAGAGAAACTAAAAATGTATCATCATCTGCCTGGCCTTTTCCCAACTATGTTAGGGTCAGCTTCCAGTCTAACCAGATGCAGCTGCATGCAGCAATACCAGTATTTTACATGAAGCGACTGCTTATCTGACCTCCACAACCCACTTATTGGATAATACGATATCCCTTGGTAAGACTGATTGTCAGACTTTCGAACTACTTCCAACCCGTAACAACTGCCACAGATCCATGAATGACAGTCGGAACCAATGGCTTAACGTGGTTTCCGAGGCACTGAGGGGTACTGATATTTAAATATGACCATCCATCCACAGACCAACCGCGGCGAGCGTAGCTTAACCTGATCATTCGATCCGTGCAGTTGTTATAACTTAGCCACAAGCAAGCTAAAAATGTATGTAGTTGTGAAATTTAATTTTAATGTTATTCTTATTTTAAGTGGTTTAAAATGTTGTGTTTGAACAAGTTGGGTTGGCCATTAAATAATGTATGTGTCAATTGTGTCCCACTCAGTTGTGTAATATTTTATTTTTCAGGAACGTGAAAACAGTGGAGTTTATTTATGCTACACGTGGTTTTTGGAAGGAAACCTAGACTCAATATTGTTCGGGGTCAGTTCGAGACCTATTTTTAGTTTGTTTCAGTACCTACACCATATTTTGTTATAGTTTCCAAATGTAAACCTATTAGTTTGGCTTTTATATAGAGTAATCACTTACTCATAGACTGTGTTCGATACGAGACCGATAGAAGTAATCTGTTTGGGGGTCTTGAGGTTGAACAGACTTATACTACACTCGAGAGCAATGAATTAGGGTCACATAAAGATACCTGAAAGTCTCGGAAACTAAGAATGCTGCTTTATTGACATAAATTGTGTTTAATAGACAATTAAATGTTCCTTAAATGAAAGTAATAAAATGTATGTGTCACTTTGTATTATATTCCTAAAAAATATATAAGGAAAAAAGTAACCAATCTCATCTTATAACAAAAATAAAGAAGCAATTTTTTTTCTACACACTAATATTTTCTTGAGTTCACTGCGGTTATGCGATTCTGAATTTCCTAGATTTTCAGGTATCTTTATGTGACCCTAATTCATTGCTCTGTAATGTATATGGGCACATTCCATAAAATTCTGTCTTAACCAAATGATCATGATGCGAAGAGTCTGTTCAGGTTCAGTGTCCAAATGTAATCCGTAGCAGTATGTATTTAGGTTACGATGGTACTGTTGAACGTATTGCGGTCATAAAGTGTCTAATTAAATAAAGAATAAAAAAAACCTATTAGTCAAATTCGCAATAAAAAAAACCTACCTACGTGGTCTGCCGCGAACCCTTCCCTAACCCCCCTTCCCCATTTGACCCTTTTTTTTTTTTTTTTTTTTGAGGATGGGAAATCATCAAATGACCCCTCCCGCTCTGGGTGGAGCAGAAGGGAGTGTCAGACTCTTACTGACTAAAACCCACCCGTGTTCCTTCCTTAGCCCTTTATGTTCCAGGGCAGCGGTAACCCTTTCGGACAATCCCGCTACCCCCCCCTTTGACCCTAACGGCTAGTATACTGCGCTCCATTGCTCGTTGGCAGACCTTGAGTTTAGGCTTCTGGATGTTATAGTCTGTCCATTAGGTAAACCGTTTTTTGACAGATGGAACTAGTGATTGCAGCAACACATAATACTGTGATTGATACACGTACGGTATTATAATGTCTGTAAGAAGTCATTAATAAGATAATTCAATAAGATAAGGCAGTTTATATATTTATTTTATTACGTACTAGCTGACCCGGCTAACGTTGTTTTGCCATATAAATTATTTCTAGCTGCCCGGCGCTACTTTGTTCGCAAGTCCTACCCCCTACCCTACTCCTACCCTACTCCTACACTACTCCTACCTTACTCCTACCTAACTCCTACCCTACTTCTATTCTAGTCCTACCCTACTTCTACTCTACTCCAACCCTACTCCTACCCTACTCCTACCCTACTCCTACCCTACTCCTAACCTGCTCCTACCCTACTCCTACCCTACTCCTACCCTACTCCTAACCTGCTCCTACCCTACTCCTACCCTACTCCTAACCTACTTCTACACTATTCAAAACCCTTAATTTAATACATGCTTCAATTCGAGTGGACCCGAGTCTACCGTACCGAAGGGACTGTTACGAGCTTCGGGTTCGTGACAATAAAAACTGCCGATAAAAATTACCAAAAGTTACACTTTAATTAATCAACACTAACAACAACTCGAAACACACTAATTATAAAACACAATTGCTCTTAAATCGCACTTGAAGATCGCTTTCGATGTATTCGCCTGTATCACTGATCCAAGACTGATTGCTCGCGGCTAATCCCGTCCTTATATAGTGCCGCAGATAGTTCCAGAACCTTCTATTGTAGAAACGTCTAGAATGTTCGAGTACATAGCGGCCCCGACTGACCAGATGTCGATAGTTCTAGTAAGTTCTAGCTTCGTCATATCTACTCGTCAATAGATGGCGCTAGTATTAGTTCTACTATTCCACAATAGATGGCGACTCTATCGGTTCCGCTATTCCACAATAGATGGCGCTAGTGGTAACTAATGTCACCATGTATCAGGCATTAATTGCGGCGCGTAACAGGACGATCGTCAAATGTTTGACAGGAAAGTAGGTAGAACAGTTTATATGGGAAAATGAAATTGTTGTTTTTACTATCTTCCTCGCAATTTTTCCATATTTTCTTACCGTTTAAACCTTCCCTGGACTACGACAAACATTTCAAAACCAAAAACAGCTAAATCGGCCCAGCCGTTCTCGAGTTTTAGCCACTCAAACGAACAGCAATTAATTTTTATATATATAGATAGATATAAGATTTTAAAGTTAACTTTTACGTAATCTGGAATATTTACGTTCTAAGACAGCTGTCAAAAAACTGTTAACCTAATGGACAGGGTACAGTCAAAGATCCTTAAACTAATCCCTAAAAATATATTTTAAAACATCCGCAACGAAAAGAGAACCTACAGCTTTCAGCACAAAGTCCTTAGTCGTCCGTAAGTTTAAATAATTTTAAGCCTTACCGGTGTGAAGAGTCAATATAGAACTACTTAAACCGGGCAAAGACCTAGAAGACAAAAGGTGACCGAAACTGTCGCGCTAAATTATAGCGATTACAAAAAGGATAATGTTTTGCACTTGGATTGTAGAAATTTGGATAGGAATTTAAATACAGGGTTACTGGTATCTCGACGTATTCCTTGAAGGACGTCATAGTAGGGGAAAAAGGCAACAAATTAGGGCCACCAAATGTTCTACCGAAGTTCAGTAGTTTTTGAGTTAATGAGATTAGTTTTTTATGAAAAATTCCAGATTAAATCATTTGAAGTTAATTTGAAAATATCTACAGAGCGACTGTACTCAAATTTCTGTTATTATCATAGTTGATGCCGTAGAAAATTTTTGTTAGTAATTAAAAGTACAAAAATGCCTAAAACTTTGGCAAATATCACTAATCAACATTTAATTTTTTGTAATTTTTGCCATTACTTCATACAAAATGTTGTCTTAGCACAAAAAAAAACATACTACGCCAGATGTACAAATTATCAGTAAAATATCAGAAAGGTATGATTGTTAATACGTTCATGTGTTGCATCGACTATACAGACACGAACACGTCCATTGTCAGCAGAATAACCCAACAGGCTTTAAATAAATGGTGTGCGTACAAAATGTTCCTTATCCTGCTCGGTATAATCCACAAAGCGTACGTAATTTATTTTGATTGTGCATTATAATAAGTCTCATTAAATAAAATGTTGTTTAATTTAAAAAATAATAAGTTAGAATATATAAAATATTAAGTTAGAGTTAAATTGCTTGTTAGTCTGTTAGGCTAGATTGTAATCCATTACTACGAACTGTAGTTCTTATTAATAAAGAAAAAAAAAAAACAAGTATTTGTACGTTTTTGACTGGTATATGTAAGTTAAATTATTTTAAATTATTTTCACTTGGATATGAACTATTTATTACAATGTTTTATTAATGAGTTGTATTGCAATATGGCAAATAAATTTATTTAATGTTTTATGTTTTGCAATGTTAATTACTTTAAATACTATTGTATAGAATCAAGTTTTTGTAATTTAACAGATAGATGGCCGTTTTAGGGGACTGCCTTATGTAATTGTGGTGTTTAAAACGTGCTGATTTTCAGCTTAATATGAAGAAATGAGTTTTGTTTTGATTTGATTTAAACTTTACTAAATGGTCGTGTTTTTGCAATTTGTAAAGCAACGATAGGATTAATGATTTTGCAGGTTAATTTATTTGTGCTGAAGAACTTAGATAGTATGACATTTGATTAAATTTTTACAATAAATATTTATTCATACTTAATTTTTGCAACAAAAAAAAAAAAAATTAAATCACATTTCAATGACTAGTTGACCTAAACGTCATCCTGTTCTTTCAATAGTTTATACAATAATCTGAGCGAAAAAAGGACGTGAACTTATTACGAACATCCTACTAATATTATAAACGCGAAAGTTTGTATGGATGGATGGATGGCTGTTTGTTACTCTTTCACACAAAAACTACTGAACGGATTTGGATGAAATTTGGCACACAAATAGTTTATAACCAGGATTAACACACAGAATACTTTTTATCCGGATATTCCCACGGGGCCGAAACTTATGCGGATGAAACCGCGGGGTGCAGCTAGTTTTAAATAAAAAATAGCGAAATCGGCCTAGCCATTCTCAAGGGATGCATTTTATTTTTATTAATATAGATTAACAAGACATTGTTATTGTTGGTAACAGATCATACGATTCCAGTCTCTCTAGTCTTCGTTCATAAATAAAGCAGAAAAAGTGTGTTTCGTGAGAAACAGCTCCGAAATAATATCGTTTATTTTACTTTTCATAACGAATCTTAATACCATTAACGTGGGTCGTTTCTTTGAAATAATGCGTACATTTGAGTTTATTCAACTAAATATATTGAGCTGGCCGTTGAACTTGTAGGAGGATACATAAAACACTTTTAAATTACCAACGTTTTTTTTATTTATCTGTCATTGTTGAAGGGAAAAGCGATGAGAAAATTATATTTTTGTATTTGTATACTAAACATGAATATATATAAGAATAGTTACGGTAAAATGCAAACTGTTAGTTTTTAACTTTCTATATGAGCTAGGCCCACGGACAGGGTGTCAAAAGATGCGTCTCCTTGCGGGCTAGCGATCTGTGGGATTTCTGGAATTTATCCAGAAGAAAATTCGGGAATTTTACTGAAAAAACGTATTTTACGACCGAAATGTATGTGAAAACCTCGAATAACAATACCAAAACAGGTCTCGAGTTCGCGGAACGCGCACGGGAGTACAAATAAGGCAGGTAAGTATCAATTTAAATTATAAAAACCGCGGGTTTAGCTGAAAATTTTGAAAGAAAATTAAAATACATAACTATTTGTAGAACTGTCGAGCCATTTTTATTTCCTATTCATAACCATTCGATACGTTTCCGTGCCGAATCGAATATCGAGCAATGTAGGTGTTGCAGCCAACCGCTTAGCCTTTTAACTAAACGGCGGCCGTTCAACTAACGGCCTCAATGATATTCAATAAATTATAGTTTAGGTTGGAGCTGTAAACAATCACGTCCGAGCCGAATTGGTCGCAGTAACTAAGCCAGGGCACTCCGACCGAATGGGTTAAGTCAGAACTGTGATCAAGCTCATGCGAGCCGAGAGAGCGAAGCGAGGCCAGCACTACTTCTAAAGGCCAGGCGGTTGACTAAACGGCTAATTTAACCAGTTGGCTGCGACATAGAAATACCTAGATAGATAAACCATTTATTTAGTGCACACAAAAGACAGCACAACACACAAAAGCACATTCAAAGGAGGGTTATCAAAGGAGTCCTCAAAACACTGTTCAAAATTCCGAAATTTGACAATTGTTACAATGTAAACCAATTAACAACCGCTATGTTTCAGGGAGCTATTTGCTGTCGGAGGCTAACCAAATTAGGTAACCAAAAAATTTACATTTTCGACTCGAATTTGACACATTCGACTACCGCCTACGGCTACCGGCTGTCGAATAGTTATGAATAGCTATGCAAATGCACGCTACGTTGACGTTAAAAAAAAACAATCGCTATTAATTTCTTCGACCAAGTTTGAAACAGACGAACATGATAAAAATCAAACTTTAATTAACCCACAACAAAATGACTCATTTAAAAATACATTGGATTACGACTACAACTTCAAATATCAGGCATTTGTTTCTCCAAATTCGTCAAAAGTCCTCACTCTCATAAAGTGTGTACTTACCGTCCAATTCACTTCGTTGAGCGGCAGTCATTTCGCTAAGTGATTGCTCTTACTCATGTCCTACGATATTTCGACAAGATGCAAGACAAAGTTTGGTTTGTGTTTTTTTAAGTATATGTATGTGAAATGTTGGTTTTCTAGTCAAGTTTCAGGTAATCCTACTAATATTATAAACGTGAAAGTTTGTATGGATGGATGGATGGATGGATGGAACTACTGAACGGATTTAGATGAAATTTGGCACACAGATGGTTTATAACCAGGATTAACATATAGGATACTTTTTATTCCCGATATTCCCACGGGATTCAAACTTATGTGGGAGAAACCGCGGGGCGCAGCTAGTCCGTAATAAATAGACCACCTCGTTGGTCAAGTGATCACAAGCGCTACTGCTGAGTACATAATCAGCCTAAAATGTTCCCACTGTTGGGACACGTCTTCTCTCTGTGAGAGGGAGTGGGCCATAATCCAACGCGGGTCCAGTGCGGGTTGGTACATGTCACATATTTTCGAATTTTTGGTTCTAGGACATGCCGGATTCCTCACGATGTTTTCCTTCACCGTTTGGAGAGCAGTGGTGATTGAATAATTAACACGAAGTAAAGCGCCTGTCTGGCTTCGAACCTACGACCCACAACTCGTAAGTCACGGCCGTTACCACTGGTACGCGGCCACCGCTGCTGAGCGTATCCTGGGTCCGATTTCTGGGTTGGCCAAAGTGTGATTGAATTTCTCCATTTGGAATTCCTCAGTAATAGCCCTTTTTTTTCAGGATGGGAAATCATCAAATGACTCCTCCCGCTCTGAGTGGAGCAGAAGGGAGTGTCAGACTCTTACTGACTAAAACCCACCCGTCTTCCTTCCTTAGCCTCTTATGTTCCAGGGCAGCGGTAACCCTTTCGGACGATCCCGCTTCAGTAATAGCCATTTTTTTTTTTTTTTTGTTTTTTTTTGAGAATGGGAAATCATCAAATGACCCCTCCCGCTCTGGGTGGAGCAGAAGGGAGTGTCAGACTCTTACTGACTAAAACCCACCCGTGTTCCTTCCTTAGCCCTTTATGTTCCAGGGCAGCGGTAACCCTTTCGGACAATCCCGCTACCCTGGCAGGCTTCGGCCCTATCGGGCCCCGTCACTCATGCTGACATCTCTTTGAGGCGCACGTGGAACACAAACACGCCGTCCGGCACGGGCCTGGTCCTAATCGGACGGTGAGTTACCCATTACTCACCGCCCGCAGGCCCGCGCCTACGGTGGCCGAGAGTCGTCACGCGGCTCCCGACGCCCGGAGCGTCTCCCGCGGCGGCTGAGGCGTGAGGTGCGTTCCCTCGCCCACCCCGCCACCTCCTTCGCTAGCATGACTGCTTCGCAGAAGGAGGTGACTGCCTCCCACTCCCTCTCGCCCCGGACCATGGCTTGAACCAGGGCCGGACGCGAGAGGTCGCCGCCGCAGCCGATCGCCTCTACGAGGACACGGCGGTGCTCTGCCCAAGCAGGGCAGACCTCCACCGTATGCTCCACCGTGTCCTCTGGGCGATCCTGACAGTTCAGTAATAGCCCTTAGTCTGGATTTCTGCCGAGTTGATAACAATAGGCTCGTCCCCTTTTACGTGGGGCTTGAACATAACTGGTGAAAGGTGGGTGTACTGTGATAACACCTCTGCCCAATCTTTCAGGGAATACAGCCGTGGTGTGATTTAATGAGAGAATAATAGAGAGTCAGCGCTGTTGACGATAAGTTCATCCGAAGCCACAGCATTTTGCTGAGCAACGACCTGAAGGCCAATTCTCGTAATTTAAAACGTTCAAAATCTAGTCGCAGTCTCATCACGGCGACAAACAAATGTCAAAAATTTGTCAAAATTGTAGGGAAAATTAGTGGTATTTTTGACAGATTGAGACTGAGATCAGACTGTGAATGTTCTTAAAATTACGAGAATTACCCTTCTGTTCTTGCACAGAAGCAACGCATGGTTTAATTGTTTTATTATTGTTGTTTATTTGTTACAAAAGTGCCGCGGGCGCATCACGAATTAATTTGCATTGTCAATGTCAATGTGTGTTGTCTTTGGTCCCTGGCTCTGACATCAAGCAATGGACAAAATTGACAACTTTTTATACGCTTGAGTACCAGGCTTTTGACGACGTTGTATGTGTATATTTTATGTTTTTTTTAATTTGTTATGTGTGTTTTGTTTGTGAAGAATAAACAATTTTTCTTTTTTTCTTTATAGTAGTTGCTTATTTCAAACAAGTTGCCTGCTATAAAATTATTATGGATGAATAGGGAGAGGTACACCAAAGAAAAGATGCATAGATTGTGTGGGGGATTGTGGGGGGGGGGGGTATATGAAGGAAAAGAAGTGAATGATAGAGTGATAATTGACACAGGAGAAAAAAACGTATTGCGTGGTTGGTTTACTTAAAATATTATTTTAAAGACTCTGTAATTTTTTGTGTAAACTTCACATACGATAGTATGTGTTTTAGTTTCTTTTTTGTTTTTTTTATAAAACAAAAAAAAAACTGACTACCTCTTTTTTGTATCAAAAAAAAACTGACATACTTCAAGTAACCACATTACATGCACAAATGGGTCCATGAAAATAAAGAAAGAAAATAAGTTTATATGACCCAGGTTAAGTAAGGCATACAATATTCACACAAAAACAAAAAAAAAAAAATTAAAACAAAACTACAATCACATCATCAAAAACAACAGCAACATCATCAACAATAACATGACATCATCTACAATTACATGCGGTAATTAACCCCAAAAAATAAGTCATCAAACCTTTTTATTTTTTTTTAAACACGTCCTGTCTTCGGCGTTTCACTAGCTAAAAATTATTATCGATGATTATTTCCCAAAAATCTAAAACGAACGCCAATTTCCTTTGGCATGCTCCTCAAAAACTTTGCAGAACATAATCAGACTGGTACTAAGTTATAGCGATGTTAAATTTATATCAGCAGAATTGGACAGGTTCCATGTCGATCGAATTACTTTTGGGTCTCAAGCATTCAAGTTCTATAAGAAATTGAAGTACTGCCGCTTCTCTGTGCCAAGATTTTTTCAATATTGTTTTGATTTAATTTTACTAGCGACCCGCTCCAGCTACACACGGATCAATGGGGACATGTTAAACTATCGATATTTTGGAGCTATATCTAAGTTAAATATAATGTATTAAACATATAACTAACACATAACATATTAAACAGTCATGACCTCATCATCATCATCATCTGCCTAGCCTTTTCCCAACTATGTTGGGGTCGGCTTCCAGTCTAACCGGATTTAGCTGAATACCAGTATTTTACACGGAGCAACTGCCTATCTGACCTCCACACCCCAGTTACTGGGTAATACGATACCCTTGGTAAGACTGGTTGTCAGACTTTCGGGCTTCTGACTACCCGTAACGACTGCCAAAGATCCACGAATGACAGCCGGGACCAACGGCTTAACGTGCTTTCCGAAGCACGGAGGGGTCTCGGTATGTAAAGATAGTCACCCATCCACAGACCAACCGCGGCAAGCGTAGCTTAACCTGACCGATCGACCTGTGCGGCTGTTATTGTTAAACAGTGATGACCTATGGCACTGAAACGTGGTCGCTCACAATGGGCCTTATTAGAAGGCTTAAAGTCACCCAAGGGGCAATGGAGAGGGCTATGCTTGAAGTTTCCCTTCGTGATCAAATCAGAAATGAAGAGATCCGCAGGAGAACCAAGGTAACCGACATAGCCCGAAGAATTTCCAAACTTAAGTAGCAGTGGGCAGGGCGCTGAACGCATGGTTCATTTTTGATTTCATTGCTTCCATTCTGGAAATTTTAATCTCAACAATGAGCCCCATGGCCGAGCGGAGAAAAGTCGATAACGATGAATTGAAAGCCACAGTGGAAGCAGATTCATCTCAAACCACGATGGAACTTGCGGCAGCCTTCAACGTAAGTGATAAATCGATAATGATTCATTTAATTCAAATTGGAAAGATAAAAAAGCTCGGAAAGTCGAAGACACAACTTACAACTTATAAGTCGAGGTCGCCACCACTACTCCTGAATAAGACTTAAACATGACTAAAAAACACGCTCGATGTTGTGTTGTTTGTATATTTATCTATTGTCTTTCGTTCAAAGTGCTGTCTTCTAAAAGTATCAAGTTGTCTACGAGAGTGTGTTCCAACTACCCACATAATATTGTGTCACCTGTGTACAATGTTCACCAGACAGCGGATATTACCTCCTCCGTGCGAGTCTCTTGTGCTATGTTACTTAGTTTTAGTTCAATGAACTTCTTTGTTGGTAGTAAAGGAATATAAGCGTCCGTTTTTTTTCAAGGTTGGGATATCTTTTTTTAAAACAGAGGGTAACCATTTAAATGCTTTTTGGGGTTCCGTGCCCAAAGGGTGCGAACAGGATCGTGTTATTAAGGCTTCGCTGTCTATCCGTCTGTCACAGGGCTGTATCTTTTGAACCGTAATAGATAGACACTTCAAATTTTTTTAACATTCTGATGTTGAGTGGTTGTCTTTGTGCTGTCTAATTTAACCGTATAGTTCGGTAGCGCCCCCGAATTGACCCGAACACACGAACCTCCGCTGGCTCAGTAACGGGTCCCATTGGACCTTGAAATGACGACATACGACACCCTTACTGATAATGTAAATATTGATTATGCTACCCATCAAATCTTATGAATGTGCGTTAATTAAGAGAGTTGGATAAAAAACTCATATGTTATCGCCATTCAATCTTCCATATTTAGCACGCAAATTTATTAATTTACCTGTATTAAATTCAAGTCTGTAAATGCGATAATCGCCATTTTGATGACAGTGGTGGTCGAGGCTAAAAAACATAAAAATTGGGGATTTCGAAAATCCAAACTCCACCACAGGGGCAATGAATATTACATGATTTAATTATTTGACGAATTCATCCATTGTTCATGTTAAATAAGTAGTGGTAATGTAGTTTTTTGATATGTAAAGTCGAAGTTTCGCGCCAATCGTGCGTGTTTACATTTTTACTTTTCACAAAAGTCACACACACACATGTAGATAAGATGTAAAATGTGAAAACTATTATTACAAATATTATAAAAAACACGAAAATGCCCAAATCCTAACGTAATATTGAAACACAGGTCCAATAACACGTATTATTCATTACCACTACTTAATTTGTGTTCAAAATCGCCGACCATTGTTGTTTTTTTTTATCGTAATGATGTGCGAAAGCGATTATGCCAAACGATTTTTTTTTTAATTTCGATTGACCCGAGTAATTAATATGACGAATGTCAGAAATCGATTCTCAGAAATTGAAATAAAATTATTTTAAGCATTAAATACAACAAGCATTATTTATAATAATGATTTATGCTTTCCTAATGTAATTTTAATCGTTTTTTGGACATTATATTGAAACTGAGTCAATAACAGAGGACCTATGACCATAGTCATTTATTCAATTTCGCGCCGAATTGTTTCTATATTTGAATTTATATTCGGAATGCGCTTGCTATTGAAAATTATTTTTATTTATTGTGCAACTATTAATGTTTGATACTTTCTAATAGTTTGCTACAGAATGCCCAGTATACATTTTTAGATAGGCTTAGCAAAAGTTTGGGAAATGATGATAGATTAATTAAATATTCCGCAAACACTTTACATTTCATTAAAAAAAACTGGCCAAGTGTATGTCGGACCATGCACAGCAAAAGGTCCTGTATATTATCCCGTAAATATTAATTTGATCGACTGCAGAAATAAGTTTGTATTTCATAAAAGTTCTCGAAAAAACTGTAAAAAACCAAGTTAATTCTGTGGTTTTAAACGAAAATATCCCATATGTCAAAAACGATTGACTTTAAAAGTTAAGGTAATTAGAAACATCTTTATAATTTTAATTATAAGTTCCAGCAATACCCCCCACACGCTTGTGTGCATAGATTTTTTTCAACCCTCGGGTACATGCATGGGGAATGCTACCTCTAATTATGTTTATCGTAATTTTACTACACCATTTTGCGTGCATAGAATATGAATACGATATAGTGTTATTAACACTCGTTAACGTCTACGAGTAAAATGGTTAATGGCATTGAAATCCGAACGCACGCACAGACTGACATGACGAAATTATGGGTTCCGTAAAAGTATTTTCAGATCATTTAAATTAGAAATCAGACAATTACAGTTCTTAAAATTTTATCCCAAGCTACGGAACGGCAGCTTGGGACATAAGGGAGTGCCTACTTCGTCCCACAACGCGCGTCCACGAAAACGCCCGCGTTAACCCTGTAAGAAAGGCTGGCCGGTGCAAATTGGTCAAAATCTAGATTTTGCGGTTAGTTTAGGTTTGTACAGACGGCAGAGAGGCAGACCGACCGGCACATAGACAGCCGGCCACATAACTTTTGTTTTAGTTACTAAGCAAATATATTTAAAACCCCACAACAAGCCCTTTCATTTGATATGTCACACAGAGGTACAGCAAAGATTTTTTTTTTTTTCTAGTTTGCCCCCAAGAGTGACCCCATTTTCAAAATTAATTTATTTACGTTACACGTCCGTCTTTGGGTCACAGAAATTCATATGTGTACCAAATTTCAATTTAATCGGTCCAGTAGATTCGAAGCAAATAAGAAAAGACAAGACCCACAGACACAAGTGATCCTGCAAGGGTTCCGTTTTTTCATTTGGACGTACGGAACCATAAAAAATTACACACCTAACCACACCGTACGTGTAGGTACGGTAATTAAAATGATTAATTTAAAAAATAAATTAATTCATGAAAAATATACCAAAGAGGATATAATAGTTTCTACACCGTTTTTATTTTTTTTTTTGCAAATTCCGATTATCGATTAGGCTTTATGCAATTTTTGAATTGGAATAAGAAAACTGGACGGATGGTCAGCACTAAGAAGTGTCATGTCGAATCACAATTTTTTGTAATTTTTATCAAGACTTGATTGCGTTTTATAAGTAGTTTAAGTAAGAAAAATGGTAAAAGTAAGAACGCGGAGAGAATGATAATATCTTTATTTTTCCCTTTTGCATATTTTCAGCAAGAGAATAGGTTGTTTATGACGGCACGGTTGGCGCAGTGGTTAAGCGATTGACTGCTGCGCTGCGTGTCGCGGGTTCGATTCCCGCACGGAACAAATATTTGTATGACATACATGTATTTGTTCCGAGTCTGGGTGTTTTTCTATCTATAATATGTATGTATTTACAAAAAAAAAAAATGTATATAAGTAGTTTATCAGCCATCTTGTTACCATAACACAAGCATTAGGTTGCTTAGCTTGGGACTAGATGGCGCTGTGTGAAATGTCCAGGGATATTATTATTATTATTATTATATTTCCAGCGAGTTTAAGGTGCCTACCTTTTGGATTGGTGTAGTAATACCTATTTTATACAACTTTCGTAGTAGACTAACGAAGTTTGACCGACCTCAACAAATAATTAAAGATATTTGCCACAAATATATTGTATAAAATAAGCGCGGAAACATATTTTTCTTAATAAATTTGAATGCTGAAAGTTGATGTAATTTACTGAATTTCATGACGTAATTCGCAACATTCCGTCGAGTCAGCTGATATGTCATATGTCAAAATCTAGTCGAGCAGAGTGGTTAAGGTTGAACTATCGCCTACCAGAAGGCCAATTCCTGTAATTAAAAACGTTCAAAATCTAGTCACAATCGTCTCAGCGACAATCAATGTCAAAAACTTGCTAAATATATAGGGAAGTTAGAGGTATTTTCGACAGATAGAGAGTGAGATCAGAATGGAACGTTCTTAAAATTACGAGAACGGGCTCTCAACTCTCAGCATTTCACTTAAACTCAATCAATTTACCACCCTTTTTATTTTTTGCTAAGCAAGGAGACTACCAGCTTAAATTACTGGTACATCAAAATCACAACTGTTATTCTTTAACAGTTGTTTGTATGAATTCTTTGACAGTTGTTTGTATGAAATGGCAATAACACGGGAAATTGGCATAGGTTGTCAATTGGCTTAGCAACTAATTTGCCTGTCTGTACATGTCGCGCGCACCCAGTCTCGCTTAATACACTTTGTTCAGGCCAGTTCAGGTAGTATAAAGAATAAACACCTTTTATGGGTAAAGGATCTTTGACGCGCGCCGTGCATACACTCAACGAAATTGCGGAAAGGGTGGATTTATTTACCTGTTCTCTGAATAAGTTTACAAAAATTACTTTACATGTGGTAAGCTGTAATGGAAAAAATATAGTTTCAGACCACGCTAACGATTTGGGGCAACCTGTAATGCTAGTTGTGTTGGGAATAATAAATAAATAAATAACTATTTACGGGAAAATCTCGTCTATAAGGAATGAAATAAGTAGTAGAATGGTGCATGGAGGCTATTGTCACAATTGACCTACTTCCGAGGTGCAGCGGCCAAAGTTTCAGCGGCACAATTAAGTTTTGGCGCTAATTGGAGTGGTATAGTGTCCTTCAGTGCTCAGAGACGGTTTCAGCTTGATATTAGGATAATATTATGGATAGACATTGCTGGAATATATTTAAAATATTTTGTGGGTACACGTGTTTTTTTTTCTTGATTACGTATAGTTTTTATTGTATTTGTTGGTATATTGGCGAGGCTAGCTGACATATGGCAAATAATTTAATTTAATGTTCTGTGTCTTGTAATATTAATTACTTTGCAGAACTAGTATTGTATACAATCAAGTATTTCCTCACTGAACACACAGCTGTGCTGCTGGGGAGTTTGTTGCACTACTTCTTCTTTCCAGCGAAAGCACTAGGAAGTGGTGAAGGGGAGACGTTTTGGGGACTGTCTTTTGTAATTTTGACGTTCGAAAAGTGCTGATTCTCAGCCTAATTTGAATAATGACTTTTGATTTTGATTTTTAAAGGTTGGAAGGATGTTGTTAATGCTGAAGGTGATTTAGATAGCTTGGAAGCAAAAGACGGAGATCCAGGTACTGTGGTGCGCCACAAAACCCTCTTAGGTGCTTGGGACAAGCTTATGTCCTTAAGAAAATATTAACTTAAAATATTTTTGTAGGTGATATTATTCGTACGAACGCGACAATGTTGGCTTAAGCTTGATTAATTAATCGTTTTTAATTATATAATATATTATACATATATAATATGACTGCGTCGGCGAATGCTACCCGCGTTGCGGAATTGTGGGCCATATAAATTTAAGAAAAAGCTATATTTCTGCCATCCACACGCTAAGAGATATAATGTTTTCTTGCAAAACCTATATAAATTATAAAGAAACACAATTAATTATTTTAAAGCTCTCGCTTTTACAATATTACAATAAGCGGCCAGACAACTTTAAGTCAAGTGACTTCACCAGCTGCACCGGCTCATTTGCTCCCACGCGCAGTAATAACTAGCTAAGTTTAAACATAAACCTCTTTTCTAAGTTTAGTAACGCCGACATTCTTCCTACGCCTACCACCCTCGGCGCAGCCAATTTAACTTCATTTGATATTCTTACAGAAACATGATAAGATGCTCAAAATCTTATCCTAATTGAAATATCAAAGCGAAGTGTAGGTGGAGGTATAAGTAGATATAAGCATATTATCGTTACAGGAACTGATGGACGCTGGTGATGGCGCCAAACAAGTGGCTGAATTCTGGGCTGAATCCATTTAGATTGCTATCGACACGCTAAGAAGAAGTATATTGATCTAATTTGGGGTTAAACGATATTGCTCTGATCAATACGGAACGAAACGCGTAGTTTTGCTGTCAAATTCAGCTAAAGCGACAACAAGGGAATCGTGAAATATAGCAATTACCTGCTTTTTTTCCTGTAAATCTGCTAGACGATTTTCAAGGTAAAATATAACAACGGTATTGGCGACCTTTCAAAAATACAGGTACACTCAATGTCAAAAACATGGACACGAATCGGCTAACGTATGGTAGGATGCCCTCAGGCTCGGTGGAGCGACGATCTTCGCAGGGCAGCTGGTAGCAGCTGGATGAGAGTTGCCAAGAATCGAGCTGAATGTCGTGCAATTGGAGATGCCTATATCCAGCTGATATTGTACTGGTTAACTTTATTATTATTAATTATTATTAAAAAAAAACCCATTCAGTCATTGTTTTCCTTTCAACATGGTTTAAACCATCGCATCATTTTGTGTAAAAATAATCTAACTGTGATCGAAATGCAAGTAAGTATTTATACAAAACTGACAACTTAGGCCGGTACAAAGTTGTCAGTTTGTAATAAGAACTGTCGGTCGATTCTGTAAAAGTCTCACCGTGAAAACTTAAGTGAAGTGAGCTTGATGTGAGTTGTCAGTAGTGTCAATCCCTAGCATTATTTGGAATGACAGCTCACTCCACGCTCACTTCACCTAAGTTTTCACGGTGAGATGGTTACAGAATCGCACTGACAAAATACAAACGGGCTGGAAGGTTTAGGCTTGAGTTAAAGTCAGGTGTCTTTTTGTAATAAAACGAATCATGTTCAAGTAAAAATAGGATTGCCTTTTACTGATAGGAAGGACGGTCTATTAGAGCCAAAAAGTCTCAATACCCACCCAGTACCCAGTCAAATGAAGTAATCAACTATACAGGGTGACAAGGAAACTCGACGTATTCCTTGAAAGGCGTTATACTAAAAGTCAGTAGCAACAAATTTAGTTCAGTTAACTAGGGTTCAAAACTGGATGATTACCGAGCTATGGCGGTTCTTCGATTTTTTGAAATTTTCGGACTTGTTACCAAAAACAAATAATTATGAGAAAAAACTACTCCACTCTCCCAACATTTAATTGATTATTTTCTAAATGTTGAAAAATGAGTGATGATTTAAAAAAAAAAAATGCTTGCGAAACTTACATAATCTCAGAAATAAAAGTCTTTAATAACATTTTTTTAAATTTTTTAACTGTCCAGTTTTAACTCCTAGTTGACTGGACTTAATTTGTTGCTAATGACCTCTAGTATAAATCCTTTCCAGGAATACGCCGAGTTTCCTTGTCAGCCTGTATAAGGCCTACAATTCCGCTCCAAACTCTCGCAACAGTTGTGACCACCGTAAAATTTTAAGATCCAACCCTAACTCGCCGATATTGAGTTCCAAAATCCACAATTTACATCGAGCATTATCTTCCTTTACAAGGCAATTTAAATAATATCTTTCGGGAGGATAATCTCGCAATCTGCTAGGTTAAGTAGTACAACCCTCTCAATTTGTTGATGTAAGATGGATTAGCTGGAGATTTGCACTGTTTTGGGAGTCAGGGCGGCGGGAATTTCGGATGACGGAGTTTTATGTTGTTTGAATTTGTGGCTGAATTGATGTTCAGTGACATTTGTGACCTTTATTAGTACTATCATTAGTCATATATGTGAGTACCTAGTATTTATTTATTTATTGTACTAATTCTACTAATATTATAAACGTGAAAGTTTGTATGGATGGATGTTTGTTACTCTTTCACGCAAAAACTACTGGATGAAATTTGGCACACAGATAGATTATAACCAGGATTAACATATATGATACTTCTTATCCCGATATTCTCACGGGATCGCAACTTATGCGGGTGAAACCGCGGGGCGCAGCTAGTTATATATACTTTTTTTTCTTTCTATTACCCACCCATTCAAATACACCCAAAATAACATGAAAATTGGTATAGTCATTTAGGAGGAGTACAGTGACATACATACGTACAGAAGAATATAAAGATTAGCACAGTTTGTTATATATAACAAACAAGGAGCAAGGATAATTGTTAAGGCGCATGCTCCGCTGAATAGTTTATATTATGCTCCGAAATATTTTGAGTAGAATAGATAAATAAATCAAGCGTATATGTTTAATCATTCCATCTTTAATATCCAGAATCTGATCTCAAAATAAGATCCTGTTAACGAAATCTACAAGAAAATTATTTAAAAGAAGTTTCGCCGAACCTAAAACCGTCAGATTGAATAAGACTTGCGCGAAAATAAAGCAAATATTTCAGACGGAACTCCTCTTATATTTTTTCTCGTCAAATAAATTACTTAGTTATATATTCCGGGAAGATATCTCAAAGGACGGCCCTTTAATCATTGCGAGTGTTACTTCTGATTTTATATAGTCGAGAGAGAATGCAGAAGGTAAACTTTGCAGAAAATAATAGTATGGGTGTTGAATTCACAATGCTCACGACATCGAATAATGGCGTGACTAGCTGACTTATGGCAAATAATTTAATTTAATGTTCTGTGTCTTGTAATGTTAATTACTTTACATACCAAGTATCGTATACAATCAATTACTCTTATTTTCTAACTGAACAGACAGATGTGCTGCCGGGGAGTTTGTTGCGCCACTTCTTCTGCCCAGCGAAAGCACTAGGAAGTGGTGAAGGGTGGGCGTTTTGGGGGAGTCTTTTGTAATTTTGACGTTCGAAAAGTGCTAATTCTCAGCTTAATTTTAATATATGACTTTAAAGTCTGTAGTTAAATGGCCGATTGGTATTTTTTTTTAAACATTTATGCAAACTATTGTTTTGTCGATAGTTTATTTTTTTTAAATATTTTTAATTAAACATTCAGTTTACGATATCAATATTGTTAAAATTGGGCAGACAGAATAGTTGATAATGTTGGAATAATAAATTATTATGTGTACAACATGGTGGCACCATGAATTCAATACATGATTCTGAACCTGCGTTGAAATAAAACAACAATTATTCAACAAAAAAAAAAACATACATTATGACCGCGTAGGTATTTAATTTTTCTATTAAACATACCATGGCTTTTTTGATAACTGACGAAAAATTTATACGCTAGTCTTGAGATCTAGAATTATAAAATGTGCTGAATTCATGGTTTCAGTTTACTTGTCGATGTGCCTGTCACCCTGAATAACAAAAGAGTTAGGGCTGATTTTTCAATCATCTGACAACATTATTCGAGGAAAATTTTTGAAATTCTGACAGTTATTTCATAAAAAAAACTGTCAAACGTCAATTTTATTCCTCGAATAAAAGTTATCTGGCGATGGAAAACTCAGCCCTAAATCTAATTAGACAGTTCAACTGTACCAAGAAACACTGACACAGTTGGAAAAAGTCAGTTATTTTCAGAACTGGTTTACTGTCTCCTCTGACACCAAATAACGATCGAATTCGAATCCCGAAAAGGCGAAAATATTTACCTAATTTACTTCATAAATTATTTATTTGTGTCGTTTGAGGATGCAAGTAAGTATTTTCTTAGTAACAATTCAATTTATGAGTTATTAGGGATTTGTTCGGTTTCTCGTTCTCTTTGACACCATAATCAGGGCAATCAGACAAGAAAATCTGAGGATGTCTGAGGGAGGGAAAGTAGGTCGTCGATTAGGTAGCTTTTGGTTATACTTCAGCGGTGTTTTATGCATGTCTCGTGTCGACGCGAGTTGCACGAGATGTCAATGCTGTGTAATTAATGAGTACAGGGGGGTGCCCCGGATGTACTTAAGTTTCGTTAATTGTGCGGACGACCTAAAGAAGGTATCTGGGGTAGACTGGATTCAGAAGGCGGGGGACTGGGTGTTGTGGCGCAGTCTGGGAGTCTGTGTCCAGCAGTGGATTGCGATAGGCTGAGTTGATTGACTTGTGTTGAGACCACTCCTCTCAACATCGCCGCATGCTGGCCGCAGTGAACGAGGGTTGCGGGGACAGCGGAGAAACCGAGCGGGGGTCCCGCACCACACCAGTCAGCTGTTGCAAGCCTTCATGCGCGGCTTGCGCGTTTTAGAGAGTCTATTCATTATTATTTATGAGTCCAGAAGGCCAATTCTCGTAATTAGAAACGTTCAAAATCGAGTCGCAGTCTCATCTCGGCGACAAAAAAAAATCATAAACTTTTCAAAATGAAGGGAAATTAGACGTATTTTTGACAGATTGAGACTGAGATCGGACTGTGAACGTTCTTAAAATTACGAGAATTGCCCACCAGATTTGATGCAGAAGACAGGGTATTAGCAGGTGCTATGCTTCGACTCGAACGAGGCTTTTACTTGTAGGTATCTGGCAATCTTCTATAATCACAGTAATCAGTCAGTCAGTTAATCTTATAAATGTATAGTTATAATTTGAAAAGACGACATGAGTAGCTTAAAATAATACCTACAGCTAGGTTAGAATATATTTATTGGCCAGTGAGCCCCAAACTAGACAGTTAGTCTGTCTGTATTTTGGAGCTCGGGGTACAGTTATAATTATACGTAATTAGCTATACATATATAATAATTCTTAATAAAACACACTTAAATTAAACCAGCACACATTTACGACACACACAAAATTTAATTACAAATTACCCGCTCCATTACCCGGAACAGGAGCAGCTTTTCGAACAAAACGTCGCTTAACTTCGCACAGAAATATTTTCTTGGGACAACGTAAAATAAAACGGTACCGCAGAAAGTAAAAGAGTAAAAAATATAGGAATGGCCGCTACAAATTCTTTTTAAAATAGCGTATAGTGAGCGAAATATGGAAGAATAAAGTTGTGGACTCAATGGAGGGGTAACGTTGATAGTTTGTGGGTTGTGTGCAGGAATAGAGGCTATATATTGCATGGCTTGTGTATAAAGGATTTTTTAAAAGATATTTTATATGTTTTCTTCAGAGTTACTCTTGGAAAAATGCTACCGAATCGCGTTAGATTGACAATGTTTAGACCGGCCCGTCTTATTGGATGTTTTTTGCTGATTGACACTTCCCGTGACCCGAGGGCTGGCTTTTATCTTGGCCAGAGGCTAAGCATTGCCATACAACGTGGCAATGCCGCCAGTCAATTAGGTACGCTACCAGTCGACAGCGATGCGGATGAAGTTTTCGACGCTATATTTCAGTTTGTGAATAGTTTTAGTTAAGTTAGGATATAATTTTGTTATTTTTATTAATTAATACGGTAGTAGTTGTTATTTACTTATAATTTTAATTCTGAATAAATATCAGACTTTTCTTTTTTGTATGATAATTCTTTTTCTGTTCATCGCATATTTTTTTTCTGTACATCTGTGTCTGTAACCTATTAACACTAGAAGATAAATTTTTACTAACCCTATGAACTCCTGTCTGAAATAAAAGTTTTCTATTCTTCTATTCTATTCTATTGGGATCGTCTGCATCCGGTTGTAAAGGGGCGATTGTGGAGGTCGGAAAGACAGACGCTACCAGGAGGAGCGACTCCACAACCCAGTTACTGGGTAATACTATGCCCCTGATGATGACTGGTTGGCAGACTTTCGGGTTTCTGACAATCCGTAAAGACGGTTTATGCCACAGTTAACATAAGAACTAAAAAATGTGCAGCTAGCATTCTTAAAGTTGAACGTACATATTTCCTTGTTAACATGTTTAAGAGAACTAACGAGTGGTATATTTTTCTACATTTCCCAGTCAGAAAATTCCAATCCATTATGTTTATTTGTTATTTATTTATCCTCACACTAGAACGCCATACTGCAATGAAGAAATGTAAAATATATATACGTTAAAATGTTTGTCGTCTAATTGTATTCGTGGAATTCCATTTAGTTACAGTCCGGCCGTCGAAAGAATGCGTTCCTGACACCTGTCAGTGTGACAATTCTAGCAGTTAATAAAGATCAAATTCGCAAAACACGTAGTCGTTTGTATGAAACTGACAGGAGTCAAGAATGCATTCTCTGGTCGGCCGCACTGTAGGTCGTTTCACAATTATTTTACCTCTGATTCAAATTCATTTATTCACATTTAAATGGAGTAATTACAATCGATGTTTTCTCATGTTACATTATTCGGTCTTATATTCTATTTAGCCTGTGGTATGGCATGTGAAGTTTATTTTAAACTAATATTATAAACGTGAAAGTTTGTATCGATGGATAGATAGATGGATGGATGGATGTTTGTTACTCTTTCACGCCAAAACTACGGAACGGATTTGGATGAAAGGAGATGTTTGATTTTGGGCTACCACCATGTACACTACATAGATAAATAGGAAAAAAATAGGGGATTTTCATAAAAATACAAACAAATTAATTTGAAGAAAAGTACAGACTCAAATGACTATTGGGGAAGTTTTTTAATAGGATAACCCTATTATGGTAGCCATGACAGTTGTGTTTGACATGACGTTTGACAACTTTGACAGTTTGACTTTGCCAATGCCTGCCTTTGATTGAATCTTTGAATCGTTGTATTCGCGCGTAATGGATTGGGATGTGTTTCGGAGTTTTTAGTGTTTTTTTTTGCGACGTCAGTTTACTACTACGGACATTGATTGATTGCTTCACAGCTCACTACTCTCCTATGAATTATTGAATTCCAGGGTATATTGATAGGCGGCTAACAGCGCCTAAATAATGAAACACCAGGACAGTTTGATAAACAAAATAACGTTCAAGCCTTCGTTTCTTGCTCCTCTTGACACAGATATAACCATCATCATTTCATCATCATTCTCCTGCCCTTATCCCAATTTATTTGGGGTCGGCGCAACATGTCTTTTTCTTCCATACTTCTCTATAAGTCGTCATCTCGGTAGTCACCCCCTTTCTAACCATATCATCATTCACACAGTCCATCCATCGTTTCTTTGGTCTTCCCCTACTCTTATAGCCATCGACATTCATACTCAAAACTCTCCTGACGACATTTTCCTCATTTCTCCGTAACACATGCCCATACCATGACAACCGATTTTCACACAACTTTTCAGTTACCAGTACCACTTTCAGACTTCCTCTTATGTACTCATTTCTTATTCTATCCATTCGTGTAACACCACACATCCCTCTTAGCATTCTCATCTCAGCTGCATACAGATATAACCAATCGTTTAAATAGGTAATATAAGATGTACTGCAGCAATCGGGTAGAATATTCTGTAGTCCTATTTTATTATTATCTATACTTATAATAAATCTGTAGAAGTGAAAATTCTGTACATTGAAAATATAAAAAAAATAAATGGCAGGGGGTGTTACTAGACCGACACCGAACCCAAAAATGTGATTAAAAAAATTTTTGTCTGTCTGTCTGTCTGTCTGTCTGTCTGTTTGTTCAGGCATCACGCAAAAACTACCGGTTCGATTACGATGAAACTTGGTATAATTATTCTTTAATATCCTGGGCACCACACTGGGTACTTTTTATCCCGGAAAAGTATATACAATAAAAAACAAACTTAATTTTGCGGTTCGATCCCTAAACCCGATTACTGTACCAACCGCAAATAATAAGTTTGTCGTAGGTTACGTTACCCGCAGTGGAGTTCACTACAGTTATGCTCTAAATGTAGTGCTGAAGGTTGAATTTGGCTTGCACCGTTCGCCGCACACGCGTGGCGCGCGGCCGCCACGGATCGCTACCGTATATAAGGATATTTTTTGAACTTTGATTTGAACGGACGTGTTGAGTGGCGAGCGTTCGTTCTTATTTTAACTGCTACTTGCAATTCTAAACCGTGTTTTTCAGTGCGACCTTTTTTATTTATATTAGTTTTTAGAGTTATTTAGGTTTATTTTTATAAGTCGTAGGTATAGATTTTAATTTTAAAGTATAGGTAGTATATTTGATAGTGTACGTAGTGACCGTAAGTTATTTTATAATACTGTTAGGTAAGATTAGTCATTCGTATAGATATTAGTTTTTAGGGATTTTGCTTATTTATTGAGTTTAGTTATCATCAGAAATAGGTTTATTTAGGTAGGTAGGTATTTTATTTTCTGTTATTGAGTTTTTTTATTTTTTATTATGTAGGTACTTAGGTAAGGATATCATATAGGTACCCTCTTAATCACCACTAATGAGACACAATTGGTTTTCTATTGTAATTAGCCACAAAGGGCCCGCGAGATAGATGGCATCCTGGGGAAGCACATACATTTTATCCTGTTAGCACGTTTCCGTGGGATAATTTCCGACATCCACGCGGGCGAAGCCGCGGGCAGAAGCTAGTAACTAATAAAACCCAAGTATTTCCGGTATTCGTGTTTTGTTTTTTTCACAGCTATTACAGACATCAATTAAATGTCATTGTCATAGTGACATTTCGCATATTGCTGACCCACCTGTCCACCATATTTATTTTGTGTTGCTCTCTTTGACCAAGTTAATTGTAATGTACATTAAAACGAAGTCAAATTATAGAAAATTAACATTAAGAAACGGTTACTATATTGTATAGCAATATTTATATTTAGTGTACATAGTGCTAGCCCAGGCTCCATACATTTTTGGAACATCTCCTTTGGCACACAAATGGTTTATAACCAGGATTAACATATAGGATACTTTTTATTCCGATATTCCCACAGGATGGACACTTATGTAGGTGAAAATGCGGGGCGCAGCTAGTATGTATATAAAGAGATATTTTTTGCATCACTGTCCAAATCACAATGAGCTTTATTCTCATGCCAATTAGGTTGCTGTTGGGCTGCTACAGCTGACAAGTCTGTCACAATCATTCTGATCTTTATTCTCGCCACAATAAGATTGTTGTTAGGTTGCTGCTGTCAGAGGTAAGATAATTGTGAATTGCCGTTTTGCCTCCTCGTCAAATTCAAGGAGGTAGCTACTGATTCTCGACACGAATCAATAATAAAAAAGTAGGTTTTTTTTTTTGTTTCTATTTATCGGAAATCGGCATGTGTGGGACACGCATTTTAAAACGCGACCTGTGTGCGACCGCACTGTAACTGGCCTTTTAAACACACATAAAAACGTGGCCGCTTATAATATACCATAACGCGATTCTGTTCTTTGAAAGTGGTGTATTCTGAAATACTGTCATACTTAAATAACTACTCGTAAAAAACAAGTATGTATTCATTATTTACCAGGGATCGTAATTTTATTTCATTATATATATCTTTCATAACAGCGTCCTGGAATTTGACGAGTATGCAAAATAATAGCTTGTTTACGGCTACAAGACTCTTTCAATGCTCGAATGACGATGGAGGTCGCTTTTGGTAACCATTTGTGCAGTTATTTTATGAAATGTCTTGAAAAAAATGGCGGTGTTAGTTCCAATTTTGGCGTCGAAATAATCTTGTAGCGCTATAGCTTTGAGGCGACATCTACATCGACATATGCGAACTACGCATCAAATGATAAATAATTTTATTTTTGTAAGTAGGTTTGTACAAAGACTTATACACGTCACTCATATTTTAAAACTAGATGAGGTCGGCGTTTCCTATCTGACTAGTCTGAGACGAAAGGCCGAAAGAAACTCAGAGGTCACAGTCTCTTTAAAGTCCAGACATAATCTCTTGGTCAGATCATAATAATATGAAGACTATGTAGGTCAATGTCTGAGATGGTCTTTTGAGGAAAGAACCACACAGATTGAGAGGACCTGTCCAGTCAGTGCACGCATTTGTCAGAAATTGTGCAGCTCAACTTAAAACTTAAGGAGCTCAACAATTCGACGAACAATACCGAAGAAAGGACATTTGGGTAGGCCACATTAATTACTCAAACTGCCAGACCATGATAAAAACTAAGAGAACGGATAGAAAAATAATATAAATAAAATGACCCAACCAACACCCAATGATCACACTGACGTCACGCAAAATTCTGCGTCACACAAACATAGTTGACCGCACATAGCATAAACACAACGTTCAACTGTGGGCAACTACCCGACGTTTGATGACAGGACCATCAATCGTCGGGTAGTTGCCAACCAGACAATTCTTCTTCCTAGCTAAAGCACCAGAAAGTGGTGAAGGGCGGTCTTATATAATTTTGAAGTTCGAAAACTGCTGATTCTCTGCCTAATTTGAATAAATGACTTTTGATTTTGAAACACAACACCCGTCTGGTCGAAGGATCCTCCCGAATTTTTTATGGAGGATGAGTGAACCGTGCACTCTGTTCATCATAGCTCTGTAGCTTCGTTTCGCTTTATAGACTAACGCTAACTAGGTACTAACGTACAGACGCCTGCACATCTAGCTACTACAATTTGCCAAACTTTAATAGATTTTCAACTTTATCGCTAAAGAATTAAGGTTCGAGGTTGATTGGGAAAATTTGACAGCTTTGGGTAGCTCGACCTGCTGGCGTCTGTACATGTATGAATGAATGAAATTTGCTTATGAATGATATAATGACTTCATTTCCTCGCGCACAGATTAAGAAGGAGTGAATGGAAACAATTGCAGTTCTCATTATGATACGAGGGTTGTTGAAACTGAGAATGGTATTCATTTTTTTTTCATGATTGTTGGCTAGTTACTAATTAGAGGCATTTTTTATTTCATAAATCTGAGGTAAAATCATTCAAGACTTGGTTTTTTTTTTTTAAAAATTCCCTTTTGTAGGTTTTTTGTTCAGTGGGTGGGGGGCAGTGCTGGAGCGGTCGCTGTGGCAATGATTGGGGGAGGCCTATGACCAGCAGTGGACGTCTTTCGGCTGAATGATAATTATGTTCGCATTAGGAATATCGCTGAAATTGAAAGGGCTCGTCAAAAACTTTGGTCTTCTTTAGAAAAAAAAAATATGTAGCTTAGAATTTGAATTATTTTTTAGGCATTTACACGAACAGCTTTTAAAATAACAAACTCTACTAGGTGAATCTTCATATTTCCTATAAAGCACGTTTCAGACATTCTAATACTTAAGTACCAGCTTAATCTTAATAAAAATACCTCTTCAATTTTGGAACCAGTATTCTTCTTTTCCCGGCTTTATTAAAAACCAGCTAAGTATTGTTTGCATAATGATTTATTAACTTTCTGTAGCATAGCAGTAGAAAGAAAGAGATGGGTTTGCCCATCTCTTTCTTTCACACATATACGTTACGTTACGTTTCACACATGTACAGACGCCAGCACACCAAGCTACTACAATCTGTCAAATTTCTCTAATAGATTTTCAACTTTATCGCTAAAGCATGAAGGTTCAAGGTTGATTGGAAAAATTTGACAGGTTCGGGTAGCTTGATCTGCTGGCGTCTGTACGTTAGAAAGGGATGTATACTGGTTTAAACTGTCTGTTACCGGAATTTTCCGGTACATCGCCGCCATTAGGTTTTCACAGTGGGTCATTACCGGTGAAATTGTAAGAAAAACGTTTCGTAGTTATTGGGATAACACAGAGAGAGAGAGTCTTGGAACGTAAAATTCGCGCAAGACGTAGTCATGAATCACTGCGTTGTCCGATAAAGTGAACAGCGGTTGCATATTTAGTGATGTGCCTTAACGAAGTTACGATGTATCGATCAAATCCAAGCTTCTTTTCCGGTATTTTTTTCTTGTAAACTGCAATCAAGCTGTTATGTGTATGAAAAATATTTTTCTGTGCGTACAAACATAAAATCTATCTAAAAACAGCTATTTATTTTTACTTGTGCGTACTGATCTTAACTCATGCCACTTCAGGTAAAGCTGCTGTGGTTTAAGTACTTAAACTCGATTTATATATTTACATTATCACGTTATATATATAGAGACTTAAAACTAGCATTGAATTAACGAGAAAAATACAGTAAGCATTGCTTTATGCTGCCATGGCTTATTTTGATTTATTTGAATTGTTTTTTTTTTATCTTTTCATTACGGACGCTTTTAACGTTCTGCATCGTTCTCACATGCATAATTTTTAACATGAATGATGTAACTAATACTTTGTAACCATATTATTGTGATTTAAAGGAGTGTCCACGGAGTTTCTTGCCCGTTCTTCTCTATAGGTATCTACTACACTTTGGAATGGGCAACTAGCTTCATCTTTTTGACTGACCGACCCTTGACAATTCAAAAGTGCCTGTAATTGGTTTAGTTGAAATAAATAGTTTGAGTTTGAGTTTTACACAACAAAGATCTGCGTTGACCACACAATACTATACTCATTACTTTTAGTCGAATAGTTCCTCTCATCCCTATCGATAACAGAGCACAACACTAGTAAACACAAAGGATGAATTTCGAGGATAAAAAAAAGGAATTGCTGTCGCGACGTTTGGCGCCGTTGGCTACATCGCCTGATATCAAAGCGGTGAATGTTGGAGAAGAATGTTGGAGAATATTTTGTATCTACAAGAGCTTCTCGTTTGATAGTCCTATCATATTTTTATTCCCCTTTTATTGACCGTTATACTCTCTGTTTTTAGGCATTATTTATCTTTTGCAAAATTGTTACTAGAAATACAAGTACCCACATAGAATGCGTGGTAGCCGCCACGTAATTTTGAAGATTGGCTGACAGGGTGTCCTCTCCGCTGTGGAGGTCCTTTATTTTTTTTACATTACTTAATTTTGATTTAAATTTAAATTTTGATTCTAATTTTTCATTTTCGTTTTAATGATTTTTATTTTTGTAATATTGTTATGTATGATGTACAGACGCCAGCAGGTCAACCTACCCGAAACTGTCAAGTTTTCCCAATGAACCTTGAACCTTAATGCTTTAGCTATAAAGTTGAAAATCTATTAAAGAAATTTGACAGATTGTAGTAGCTTGATGTGCTGGCGTCTGTACCTACCTATGCATCCTTGGTATTTTTTTTTTCTTTATAAACTGGGAAGACCGGGGGTGCCTCATTTGGTTTTACCGCCCCGGGTCCCCGACAGGCTTAGTTCGCCACTGTGTCAGGGATATGCGCAACCTGTTACTATGGATTCAATAAATGATTCATTAGTTAGATGAACAAAATTTCAACGCAGGGGTAATTGAAATATTTCGTCAATTTAAAAAAGAAGTGCTTTTTTATACATTTTGACCACGTAGGTCGTAGGTATTGCACTTTTCTATGAAACTGCTGATTTTTTTTTGAAAATTGACGTTAAATTTCTACGGTTCTAGAATCATGTGCTGAATTCATGGTTTCAGTTTGCGCGTCGGGTTCCTGTCACCCTTTATAGAGCCTCCATTTCAATCAGAGGGGTAATTCTCGTAATTTTAAGAACGTTCAGTCTAATCTCAGTCTCAATCTGTTAAAAATGCCTCTAATTTCCCTATAGTTTTGACAAGTTTTTGATATTTTTTTGTCGCCGAGATGAGACTGCGACTAGTTTTTGACCTTTTAAATTACGAGAATTGGTCTTCAGGTATGGGACTTCATTTTTGGCATTTGAATTTGTATTGGCAACGGCTGGTAAAGTAGGTATTTGATGATTGGCCTTATAACTATATTGAAATTTATTTCTGTAATTACAATATACAAGCTAACACTAAAATATATATTACTAGTTGCGCCCCGCGGTTTTATCCGCATAAGTTTTAATCTCATGGGAATATGGGGATAAAAAGTATCCTATGTTAACAGATACACAGTACGGTACGCACGGCACACATATAGTTTATAACCTGGAGTAACATCCTGGTTATAAACTATCAGGGCCCGTATTCCCGTAATATAAAACGTTCAAAATCTAGTCGCAGTCTCATCTCGGTGACAAACAAATGTCAAAAACTTGTCAAAATGTAGGGAAATTAGACGTATTTTTGACAGATTGAGACTGAGATCAGACTGTGAACGTTCTTAAAATTACGAGAATTACCCCGCTGTTTGCAAAATTTCATCTAAATCCGTTCAGTAGTTTTTGCGTGAAAGAGTAACAAACATCCATCCATCCATACAAACTTTCACGTTTATGATATTAGAAGGAAGTAGGATAGGATGTACAAGTATATAATCCTACTAATATTATAAATGCTAAAGTTTGTGAGGATGGATGGATGTACGGTTGAATGTTTGCTACTCTTTCACGCGAAAATACTGAACGGATTTGGATGAAATTTGGCACACAAATAGTTTATAACCAGAATTAATACATAGGATACTTTTAGTCTCGATATTCCTACGGGATCGAAGCTAATGCGGGTGAAACCGCGGAGTGCTGCTAGTAAAAAATAAAAGAAAAGGGAGGAGCTAGTTGGGCATCAAAAAATTCTGCTGAAAAAAATTTGATGGTAATGCTGATTTTTTGGGCTAAAAATAGGCGAGGCCTTTGGCCACGTTAATATTCGACCAACCGCTTGGCGATATCTCGAAATACTTGATGAGCACTCGGATAACTTATAACTTGATTAGGGAAGTTTCAGCTAGTAGAAGCAACTTAGAACTACCGATCTATTAAATATAATAGATCAATCAATAAATAGATCAGATAATAATCTGATCTGACTGATTGATGAATTGATTTGTAAAATCATAGAAGTGTGGATACAGCTCGTAATCTATACTAATAATATACTATAATAATATAATATTAATATTATATATAATAATAATGTAATATACTACACTACCTAATATTATTATTGTAATATTATAAAGAGGTATTTGTTTGTTTGTATGTAGGGGGTAATCTCTGGAACGACCAGTCAGATTTTCAAATTTTTTTTTGCATTTGATAGCCCAATCCTTGAGAAAGGCTATAGGATATTGAACATCACGCTAGAACTCTTTGGAGCCGAGCTAAAAGATAAAAAGTCAGAACGAACGCTAAGCGAAAACGAAGTAGGTAATAGTGCGGGCAGGCGATGCGATGCGACGGAGTGGGGGAACGGGGGAAACAAGAAATTTTACGCGGACGAAGTCGCAGACAGAAGCTAGTGTAGCGGTACCTACACCGCCACGTGCGAACTATGCGTCATACTGACGTCACGCAAAATCCTGCATCGCGCAAGCAGAGTTTACCGCGCAACTAGTATATGTACGAGTATACATATATACTACTTGCGCGGTAAACTCTGCTTCATGTCGGTCAGTTATATAACCGTCTGACATGCAGCATCGGGCAATTGCCCGCCAGACACAACACCGGTCTGGTCGGGGGATCCTCCCGTTTCTATGGAGGATGAGTGAACTTTACACCCTGTTCCTCATACCTCTATACTAGTATATTATATTATTATGACGTTTTAAAGTCATCAATCTACTCGACTCTCGATCTGGAATAGTTAAGCCATCCCTTTCCAAATCTAACACGTATTTGTATCTACTCAAACAATTTATTACCAACTTGTTTCATAAATCCAGAAATTTTCGCCCCCACAACACAAATCAAAGTTATTAAAAAAGGTTTAACAGTTATTAAAATGTCCCGAAAACAGTTTCGTTTTAACACGAAAAACCCGCTGACCAAAAATATATGGGATGAATAATGTGACAAGGATACTTCAATCTGTGGGAAATGCCCACTGTCCCCTTTTTAGATGATTTGTCAGTTTTTCCACTGTTCCCTACCGTTTCCCCATTATGATATATTGAAAATTTCTGCTTTTGGGATATTTATATCGGGTCTCCTTACCACTTTTGTCTTTTATGGGATAAAAGGAGTTGTGAGTAGGGGATTTTGATTTTGGTGGCTTTTTATGACATCTATCTTGGTAAAATGGGTTAACGTGTAAACTAGTGCCGTGAAAGGTTGTAAGGACAAACGCATGATAGGTTACAGAGGGTGATAATGTTAAGAGATTTAAAGCATTTTTTGCTTTTATGTTTTTTAAGCCAAACAAAATAAAAAAACTAAATTCGGTTAGGTATTCCTTTCATTATCTACTTTTGTTAGTTTAACAGTTATCGTATGTATCTTAGCGTTGCGGCTAAATAATAAAAATCGCATGGGTCGATCTTTTAAGATAAGCAATGCTTGCGGAGGTCAGTCCGTGGATGGGTTCATTACATATCGAGACCCCTCCATGCCTCCGTGCCTTCGTGCCTCGAAAGCACGTTAATCCGTCGGTCTCGGCTGTCATTTGTAGATCTTTGAAAGTCGAGAGATGACCAGTTATTACTGACGATGCCCGCATTGTTTACCAAAGTAGTTATTTTTGAATAGGTTTTCCGAGATAGGAAAATTGTTTATTGTGCACAAACAAAACGCACCTTACAAAAAAAAAAAAAACATAAAATATACACATACAAATTAGCCAAAATCCTCGTACTCCAGTAATAAAAGGTTGACAATTTTGTCCATTGCTTTATGTCAGGAATTGAGACCAAAGACAATAAACAATTACACATTAATCTGTGTAATATATCATATAGGTACATACTAGGTCACATCGTCCTGCCTCGAACTATGCGTGGTTTCATCTTGAGAGAATATCCCAAAAAACTAAAATAGATCGTCTCCCCACAAATAAATCCGAACATAGTTAGTGAGAACACTGTGGAGTGTTGAGCAAACCCGCGCAATAATTTAGTTGCTTTGTTTAGTTTACAAGGCGTTTTTTGTTCACAGTTTTAATGGAAAACGCGAGCTAATGGGATTTCTGACTCACTCGTAAGTTTCTTTGTTTTATTGTGAATGTTGTCCAGCACTAAGAGTTACTCATGCATTGCGTTGAGAGTCAAATCGAAACAGCACGTATTTTGATGTGAGAACTTCATAAGGCGCATTTTGCGCTCTTTCTAAACAGTGAACGAAACTGAAGTCGATGAAGGTGAATTGGGTATGCTCGACTCCAGTGGGTCAGTGACGCTGAATCGCGTATACTCAGCTCCAGTTGGTCAGTGCCGCTGAATCGCGTATACTCTTTCCTACTCGGCTCCAGCCGTAAGTTTTCACTTCTATGGTGTGTTGCATAAGCACACACCCTCTTTTTTAATATGAAGTAAATTCAAATTCATTTATTCATTTTGCAATTTTAATTGCCGTAATGCCGTTAATTGACTACCACATCCACTGTTATTGTATATTCACTATAATATTGTTCCACTAGACAGCAGCCGTAATGTATAATATATTTATTTATTTTTGCCGGAGGGTCGGCGCGTGCGATTCTTTGCTTGTCACACTAATGCCACAGAGTGCCTCTGATACTTAAGGCATCGACAAGTAATGAGGTTACGTTTGGCTCTGAAGCGCGAATATTTTACATAAATATCTATTTTATTATTTATGTATTTATTTCTGACATCACAACGGGCCCTATCAGAATACCAGCGCTGCGACATTTATTTTTTAAATGTCGAAGCATCATGCTGAGATAGATGCCTTTTGACCTCGTATAAATGATAAATGATTTTATTTTGTAAGTAGGTCCGTACAAACACTTTTACACGTCAGTCATATTTTAAAACTAGATGAGGTCGGCGTTTCCTATCTGACTAGTCTGAGAAGAAAGGCCGAAACAAACTCAGACGTCACAGTCTCTTTTAAAGTCCAGACATAATCTTGGTCAGATCATATGAAGACCATGTAGGTCGATGTTTGAGATGGTCTTTTGAGGAAAGAACCACACAAATTGAGAGGACCTGTCCAGTCAGTGCACGCATATGTCAGAAATCGTGTAGCTCAACTCAAAACTTAAGGAGCTCAACGATTCGACGAACAATACCAAAGAAAGGACCATTTGGGTAGGCCACATTAATTACTCAAACTGCCAGACCATGACAAAAATTAACAGAACAGAGAGAAAAATAAAAAAATAAAATGGCCGACATAGTCTTCACATTCACAATAATTAAAATAATAGAATACTTTACAAAGTAAGCAAATGTCATAGTATATATCAAATTCATTAATGTCAAAGTGTATATAAAAAAAAACAACAACAACAAAACAAAAATCAGAAGCAGCTTAATCCCAAGCCTCTTTTGTCCTCGATATAAGCCTTAACGGTATAAAAGGCTTTCTGGCACAATTTACGTTTAATGAATGATTTGAATTTATTAAGGCTTTTTTTTTTTTGAGGATGGGAAATCATCAAATGACTCCTCCCGCTCTGGGTGGAGCAGGAGGGAGTGTCAGACTCTTACTGACTAAAACCCACCCGTGTTCCTTCCTTAGCCCTTTATGTTCCAGGGCAGCGGTAACCCTTTCGGACAATCCCGCTACCCTGGCATTTATTAAGGCTTAGATCTTGAACGGGGCTTGGAACTTTATTGTAGAAGCGTATATCTGAACGAGCCACCTATTTTCTTAAGCCTTGTTGTACGTACAACAAATTTGTGTTTGTTTCTAGTATATATCATGGATATCACTGTACTTTTTAAACAATTTTATATTTTTATGGGCATATAAAAGATTTTCATAAATATACTGAGGAGACAGTCATAACATTAATTTCTTTAAATTTGTCTCTGAGCGAGTGTCTCGGACTCAATTTATAAATTGATCGAACAGCTCGCTTCTGTAAAACAAAGATAGTCTGAATATCAGCGGTATTTCCCCACAATAGAATGCCGTACGACATTACACTATGAAAATAGCTAAAGTATACGCTTACCCTTCTGTTTTTTTTCTTTTTGTTATTTTCTTTTTATATAATTTTGTTCTTACGTCGCCTTAAAAAAAAGTCTCCACATATTTCATGTTTGAAGATGGACTGATGAAATGTCCCAATTTTACGATAATCTCGGAATACCAACTCCAATTATTTGAAACAACTATAAACATTCCTTTATCAAAATAATTTTGGCAATAAAACCCACCGGCGAATCACGAACAAATTATTAGAAACTCCATTTATATTTCAGTCGAAACGACCCTCATATATTTCATAAAATATCAAAAGCACGCATTTACGTTGATAGACCGCCGTACAAGTCGCACAAAAGTTACTATAATTTATTCAAATTATTGTCATGATCATTTCATGAGTAGACATTAATGGTGACCAAAAGGTTACAAGGCAGCTGTGACTGAAAACAGTTTTCGAATTTTAACAATAGTTTATACCCTGTTCATTTAGGTAAACCGTTTTTTGACAGATGGAACTACTGATTTCAGCAACACACAATACGTTGATTGACGGTACGGTACGGTATTATAATGTCTGTAAGAAGCCATCAATAAGATAATCCAGTTTATATATTTATTTTATTACGCATTTTAAAGTTAACTTTTACGTAATCTGGAATATGTACGTTCTAAGAAAGCTGACAGGACAGGGTGTAAACTATTGTTAAAATTCGAAAAGTGTTTTCAGTCACAGCTGCCTTGTAACCTTTTGGTCGCCATTAATGTCTACTCATGAAATGATCATAACAATAATTTGAATAAATTGTAGTAACTTTTGTGTATGTGAGTTTAAATGTTTGTAAACGCACCCACGATACAGGAGAAATTCCTAGTGTGGGGCAACGTTCTTTTTTTTTCTTTAAAATAAAACCTGGTTTAAAAAAAGGGTTTATTTAAGAACCTATTTTTTTTGGTTATTTATCATAAGCGTAGTCTACTAAAATATTTCTATAATATTTTCTTTTTCATAGCAACTGAAAATATAACATTCTGCGCTATCATTCAGGTTGTCCCATTCAGTTCCAGCCTCATAAGGAAGTAGGGAACATGATCCCACTATTTATATTTTCCAAAGGACCGCGCTGATATATGGCATCAATTTCTCACAGCCGTACCGTACGACCAACAAATAGATGGATGCAAAAGCACTACAAAGAAGTGTAGCATGGTATGCGTTTCATAGCTCTACCGCGGATAAAGCTACGGTTTCCCAGAAGAACGGTTCCGTCATATTATAATAATAATAAATATTTTAAAAAAGTCTTAACATAATGTTAGTAAAAAACACACTCTATATACAAAAATTGAAACGACTGGAACCTACGGGTGCAGCCGTATCCAGTGAGCCAGCATCACACAATACATTCAGGGTGTTGTAGGAGCTAGCACGTATTCTACCGAGAATAGAAGCGCACCGTTTCCGTATAATGGCATGCAAAACTATCAACCCTGGCCTCGGTGAACATCCCGGAAGCCCTACAAAAGCGTGGTAGACCCAACAGCATCCTGAATACATTGTTATACTGGACACGGAGGGCGTTGTAACGTTGTGTTGTTGTGTAGCGGCCGTCATGAAACTCTGTAATTTTCACCAGTATTTGACATTAAAGTGTCAAAAAATGCTCTGTATTTGGACAGCGTACAAAGTAATACTATTATTTCCTTGAACACTTTCTCGAATACTATACTATAAGTATTACGGGAAGGGCGGAGATCTGAGGGGAAATTCTCGTAATTTCAAGAACGTTCACAGTCTGACCTCAGTCTCAATCTGTCAAAAATACCTCTAATTTTCCTAAATTTGGACAAGTTTTTGACATTTGTTTGTCGCCGAGTTGAGACTGCGACTAGATTTTGAACGTTTTAAATTACGAGAATTGGCCTTCTTGTTAAAGTTGACCTTCTGATATGTTTTCTTGTAAAAGCTGGAAGTACCGCATGAGTTGTATTAATGTTACGCTTTGTCGTGTGTACTTTTATATTTGTGGAAATACGACGGTGTTTATTTTGGTGCTAATTGTTGTTTCTATTCTTTTACTTATGTGATCGTTGGCTATCCCGGGAAACTTTCAAAATAACACCTATTCCGTTCCATTTCATATTTATTTATTACTAGCTGCGCCCCTCAGTTTCACCCGCATAAGTTTCGATCCCGTGGGAATATCGGGATAAAAGAATATCGGGATATCCTTTGTGTTAATCCTGGTTATAAACTGTGTGGCAAATTTCATCCAAATCCGTTGAGTAGTTTTAGCGTGAAAGAGTAACAAATATCCATCCATCCATAAAAACTTTCGCATTTGTAATATTTGTATGATTTTTCTGGAGTGGAGACTACGTATCGGCAAGCGTAGTGTGGGACGCCCCCCAGCTAGATGGATGGATGACCTGAAGAAGGTAGCTGGGACAGACTGCATGCGGAAGGCGGAGGACAGGGTGTTTTGACGCAGCCTGGGAGAGGTCTATGTCCAGCAGTGGACTGCAATAGGCTGAGTTGATTGAATACATATTTTGACAGTTTTCTCAGGATAGTACCTTACCTCTAACTTTTAATAGCAACTGCAGATCATTCAAGGGCAGAAGAAGATTTTCTCTGATCAAACTTTTTTTATTAGGCTGAAGTTACATCGTGTTATTTGCATTGGCATAGTCGTTAGCATGCTGAAATTCTGTCACGAAATTTGCGTTCAGGTCGTAAGCACGCTGAAATTCCGTCGCGTAATTTGCAAAGCGCACCGAAATTCCGTTGCATAATTTGCAAAGCGCACCGAAATTCCGTTGCGTAATTTGCAAAGCGCACCGACATTCCGTCGCGTAATTTGCAAAGCGCACTGAAATTCCGTCGCGTAATTTGCAAAGCGCACCGAAATTCCGTAGCGTAATTTGCAAAGCGCACCGAAATTCCGTCGCGTAAGTTCGCTAGGTGCGTCGCTACGTTTAACTGGACAAACGCTACCAATTGGTTCGGTTTGAAACAAAAATATTGCAGCAATATGTCTGCCGAGAATTTCAAAGGAACAAAATGCAATGGCATTTGTATTACAGTTTGCTGATATTTTTCAATGTTGCTCAACTCCATTTGAAAGTTTCGAGAAATTATTACTCCCTGTGTAGTTTCAAATGTTTGTACGTTGCTTGTACATGTACAGGTTAAAACTGCACGTACAGGAGAAGAGTACATAGGTGGGAGTATTTATATTTATCGTAACTAAGAAATAAAACCTAATAAGATTTTTTTATATGGTACGTTCAATTTATTAGTTTTTTTTTTAAATATAAGTAAGTGTTCACAAGTGAACCATAGCACCACGGAACCCTAATCCAAACATTGCAATGCAGCTAATTTCACCTTAATCGCTAAATCAACGGATTACAACATTTATTGTACAAAGTTCGGATCAGCATCAGCACTTTGTCTGGCCGAGTTACGAGAGATAGCTGCATCAACAACATCACACATGGATGACGGAAGGCACACACACTAAACAAGCATCTATGTGTATTTAGTTTATAATTAGTATATAAGATGTAAACTTTGTAAATAAAATTAGTCACCAAGCTGGAGTCGTGTTTGATTCCTCTCCGTCGAGTTACCCCTCACTGTGGCCAAGACACCTTTAGCCATCAGTACGATCGATCCTGTGAGTCTGTGGGATCGGCAGTGAGATATCCACCTCCTGTGTACATTGCACCTGGTACACTTACCTTGCCTTCCTACCCGCTCCGGTCTGTTGCCTTAGGTCGCTGGTAACAGGCTTTCCTGCCCACACAACAGTACTAGTACGTTGTGTTATGGTTTGTATGTTAGGGCTAGGGCGTTAGGGCTGATAGGGTACTAGGGCTAGTCAGACAGGTAGGCATTGAATTGTAAGAGCTAGGTTGTAGGCGTTAGGGACTTAGGGGTAGGAACTTAGGTCGTTATTGTCTCTATCTAGCCACTCTGTGTTCATAGGGAGCGACAGTTGTAGCACACTCAATAAACAACTAGCAGCTGTCTGTGTGCACATTTTGGTCCTTCGAGCCGGATTTTCCCGGATAATCGCAGTCCTTTCATTCCCGTAGGTCGACTGACAGACTTACCAGACCAGGGTTCGGGGGTAGGTGAGACACTTAGTTGCCATTCGTGCGATAGCGGATCGGAAACCGGCCTCCCACAAGCGGGTCTCACCGGTATTTTGAGAAGTCGCACTTATCGCAACGAGGGTACAGATCGCAGCTAAGTGTCCTATACCTGAGAAAAGGCTAGGGCAGTTAGGGAAGAATGGACGCACAAGAAATAAATGGAATCATAAGAAGCCAGGAAGCGGATTACAATGAAATTAGACAAATATTCACCAACATCAAGAAAGACTCGGCGACGAGAAAAACTCACAAATACATCGCAGACAGGAAGGCGCGACTCACAGAAATTTTTGCCAGAACGTCAACTAACCACACACAACTAGAGAGTCAGGATGTGATGTCTGAACACAAGTACATCACTGCCAACTACTTTGACGGCCTCAAAAAACTTTACGAGCAAGCCATCGAGTATCTAGTAAAGTGTGAGAAAAGGTTAGTCGTTGTAGGACAACTCTACGAACCAGGAGACATAGAACCTCAAGAAGATGACGGCATCAACTCACCTAAGTTGTTTGTTCAACTGTTTCGTATCAGTCAAATGCAGAAGAAACTACAATCAGCAACTCGTCAAATGTCGGAAGATAAAGCTACGTGGTGTTTAGAATCTTTGGTGGCGAACTTGCAAAAACAGTGGCAGGAAATTGAAGACACGCATTTGGTTATTTTAATGGAAAACAGCACTCTAGACCACAGCTATTTCCGAGAAAACACGTTTGAAAGAACACAAATGGAGTTCGAATGCGTGGTTGACAAATTAATAGCCAGGGTCAGTCAAAACTCCGCAAAGACGAGCCATAAAACAACAGTGAAACTACCGAAAATAATAATTCCGACATTCAGCGGTAGCTATGAGTCATGGAGTTCTTTCTATGACTTATTTCTGAAGATCGTACATGAAGACAAATCGTTGAGTGACACGGAAAAAATGCAGTATTTAAAAACGCATATACGCGGGGACGCCGCTAAGCTGATTAAGCATTTAACAGTTTGCGACGCAAATTATGCAACCGCGTGGAATCTGTTGACGAAGCGATATAAAAATGAAAGGTTAATCATTACGAGGCACATTGACTGTATACTGAGCTTGCAAAAAGTAACAAGGGGCAATGCAACGACCTTGCGACAGTTGCATGATACGATAAATGAGAACCTAGAGGCGTTGAAATGTCAAAACATCGATATATCGTCATGGGACCCGTTTTTAACAAGGATACTCAGTAGAGTATGGGACTCAGAGACTGATGACAGGTACGAGCATCAAGTGACAGAACCTAACAAGCTGCAAAAGTTGTCGGATATGATGCAATTCCTGGAAAAACGGTTTAAATGTCTGGAAACGTCTAGTTCCGGCAAAGAAAGCACATCTATAAATAGAGTGCGCGATGACTCATTCCCATCTATGAACAAACAGCAAGAGACCTATAACTGTTGGTTTTGCAATACTACTGAACACAACATTTATCAATGTACAAGTTTTAAAGCGCTGTCGGTACAGGATCGTGACAAGGCAGTAAGCGAGAAACGGATGTGCAAGAATTGTTTGGCTCATGAAAACACGAAGAAGTGTCAAAGCACGAAAAAGTGTGGATATTGCAATAAAAAAGGTCATCATTCCTATTTACATCGAGACAGCTACCAGAATGGTACTGCTCGGCATGAAAAAACTACTACGAAAAAGGACAACTTGTTACCTACAAGTATGTCTACTGTAAAGACCAGGTCAAATGTGTCTACAGTTAACCAAACAAACGTATCAAAAACCACACTGCTAGCAACAGTGTTGGTACATGTACAGGCTTCGGACGGGACACGGTACATGCTAAGGGCGTTGTGTGACCAAGGCTCAGAAGCTTCGTTATGCACAGAGGAGGTAGCGCAACTATTGGCATACCCGCGTAGCAAAATAAGAACTGAAATTGTCGGAATCGCTGACGACAAACCAAAGTCCTCCAACTATGCTATACATGTCAAACTACAACCAAGATTTCCGAGTGAGTTTAGACTCCCAGTTACACTGATAGTACTACCAAGGTTGACTGGGTGCTTACCCGACAAGAACTTACCGGAATTACAGTCAGATTGGCTACAAAACAAGCTAATTGGTGATCCTACGTACTACAAAAGAGGACCGATAGATATAATATTGGGAGCTCAAGAGTACAGCAACTTATTACTAAGTGGGTTACACAAAATTCAAGACGGAGTCATTGCTCAGGACACAGAGTTTGGGTGGATGTTATCCGGAATTTGTTGTAATACTACTAGTACAAACTCAGTAAAGGTAGTCAGTATGATGACACGTACTGGGGAAATTCAACAATTAAATAAATTTTGGGAATTGGAGGAAGTTTCTGACACCTACCAAGAATCCCATGAAGACCAAGTTTGTGAAAGCTACTACAAAGAAACAACAATAAGAAGTCCAGAAGGAACTTATACAGTGAGGCTACCTTTCAAAGATTCCAGTATGGAGTACGGGAATTCTCGCAGTAGGGCGGTGGCGAGACTTCTGCAGCTTGAACAAAAATTCGCAAAAAATAAGGATCTTCACACACGTTACCAAGAGTTTTTGAACGAATACGTTGAAATGGGCCATATGAGGAAGGTCCCTAAAAACGATTATTACCAAGGGAGATACTATATTCCCCATCAACCAGTAATCAAAGAAGATTCACTGACCACTAAGTTAAGGGTAGTGTTCGATGCATCGAGTAAGTCGGATACCAAGGTCAGTCTGAACGACAACATGTTTACGGGTCCAAGAATGCAACAAGACTTAGCAGTTATTCTGGTACGATGGCGTAAACATAGAATTGTATTTATGGCGGACATAGAGAAAATGTATAGATTTATAAACGTAAGCGAGCAAGACTTAAAATACCAACGCATATTATGGAGGAAGTCACCGAAACACACCATCGATGAATACGAGTTAACTACTGTGACTTACGGTACAGCGTCAGCACCGTTCTTAGCAGTTAGAACACTACGACAGCTGGCGTTAGATGAGAAATCAAACTATCCCGTTGCCAGTCAGAGGACCCTTCACGATTTCTACGTAGATGACATTTTGTCAGGGGAAGACAATGTTGAATCTGCAAAAGAGTTACAAAAAGGTCTTATACGTATGCTGAAGACAGGCGGTTTCAATCTCAGGAAATGGTCTGCTAATAACGCAGAGTTGTTAGACCATATTTTAGATGAAGACAAAGTTAGTCAAATGATGAAGATCCCGCTAGATGAAACTAGAAAGTCACTAGGAGTGTTATGGTCACCGCACGAAGACAGTTTCAGATTTCAAATTAAGGTTAATCAAAATGAAAAGCCAACGAAACGGTTCATTTTATCGGAGATTGCTAAGATATTTGATCCTTTAGGATGGCTAGCACCTGTAATCATAAACATGAAACTTATAATTCAGGAACTTTGGACAAACGGTGCAGAGTGGGACCAGCCTGTAGATGACGATATTAAAAGAAGGTGGAGTGGTTTACAGAAAGAACTGAAGTCGATTGAAAACATTTCCATCCCGAGATGGTGTCATTGGTCGCCTGACTGTAAAATAGAGTTGCACGGCTTTAGTGACGCATCAGAAAAAGCGTACGGGGCAGTAATATACTGTCGTATATGTGATAATAATGGTGAATATAGTATAACCATGATACAAGCTAAGTCAAAAGTAGCGCCGAAAAAGCACAAGACAACATTACCAAAATTAGAGTTATGTGCGGCGGTACTACTCACACAATTAATGGAAAAAGTTATAAACGCCATGGAAATTAGTGTAACAAATATATATTGTTGGACTGACTCGATGATTACTCTCGGCTGGATTAAAGGAGAAGCGGAACGATGGAAGGTTTTCGTAGCAAACAGGGTGTCTGAGATACAGAGGATACTACCACGAGCAAGGTGGAATTACGTAAATACGTCTCAAAATCCGGCAGACCTGATCACAAGAGGAGTTACGCCCGATAAATTAGAAAAATTAACCAGGTGGTGGAGTGGTCCGGATTGGCTAAACACGGATAACATACCCAGTACCAAAACAATACCTGAGATCTGCGAAGAGATTAAACGTTGTTATCATATTACAACGAAGTCCCAACTACAAAATAATGTGTGGGACAGGTTTTCAAGTTTTCAAAAAATGGTCCGAGTATTGTCATACTGTTATAGGTTCATACACAAGGAAAGGAGGGACGATCCGTTGAGCTGTACGGAAATTAACAGAACAACTAAAACGGTTCTTTTATTGATACAACAATCAATGTTCTCTGAGGAATATGAAACCATAAAAAACGGATTTTCATTAAAAAAAGGGAACAAGTTGACATGTTTAGATCCGTTCATCGACAGCGATGGATTATTGCGAGTTGGAGGAAGATTACATAATTCAGAAATTACGTATGATCAGAAGCACCCAATTCTGTTATCTCAAGATCACCCCGTAACAGGAATGATGATTCAAGACGCTCATTTAAACACATTACACGGGGGTAACAATTTAACCTTAGCGTATACACGACAGAAATATTGGATACTTGGAGCAAAACGAGCAGTGAAAAGTTATATCAGGAAGTGTGTGAAATGTATAAGATACAGATCATGCACAGCCACACAAAAAATGGGTAGTTTGCCAAAAGCTAGAGTAACAGAGTCTTATCCATTTTCTCACACTGGCGTAGATTACGCAGGACCAGTCCAGGTTCGAGCAATGAAAGGCAGAGGGCATAAATCCTACAAAGGCTATATTGCAGTGTTTGTGTGTTTAGCCACAAAGGCTATACATTTGGAACTAGTAGGTGATCTGTCGACAGAGACATTCATAGCACGCAGAGGCCCAGTGTCGCACTTGTATAGTGACAATGGATCGAACTTTGTAGGAGCTGCGAACTTTCTACATAACGAAATGTTAGAAGTAACACAATCAAGCAAGTTTCAAAACACTATGGCCAGCATTGGAACGCAATGGCATTTCATTCCGCCATCATCTCCTCATTTTGGTGGGATTTGGGAAGCAGGAGTAAAGTCTATGAAGCATCATTTGCGAAGAGTCATAGGAGAACAAACGCTTACATATGAGGAATTGAGCACATTTTTGCACCAAATTGAGGCTTGCCTAAATTCAAGACCGTTATGTCCACTAAGTGAAGATGTTGATGACAATGTCATATTGACTCCTAGCCATTTTTTGATAGGACGGGAATCAGTAGGAATACCAGATCCACTGTCAGACAATAATACGGATTTAATAAACAAATGGAAGCGTATTCAAAAAATGAAGAGGGATTTCTGGAACACCTGGTCCAAAGATTATTTACATCAACTACAACAACGATACAAATGGAAAACTAATCAAGAAAACCTAACGGTAGGAACTTTAGTAATCATAAAAGATGAAAAAATCAGTCCAAGTAACTGGCCACTTGCAAAAGTCAAGGAAATACACGCAGGAAATGATAAGTTAACAAGAGTCGTGACTCTTCAAAAATCATCGGGGTCAATTCTTAAGAGGTCAATTCACACGTTAATTCCATTACCAATTCAAACAAATGAAAGCTGTAATGATGGAAATATAACAAATGTGGTACGAACTAATAGCATTACCGTGGTTAGAAACCATAGAAGTAAAAGTGATCAATCTAAGAAATGTAGTGTAATGTCAAAATGGTTCATATATTTACTAATAATGTTACAAATATTGGGAACAGCTGCACTAACATATTCGGTAAAAAAGGTGCCATCAGGATTCTACATTGAAGAAATCGGTACAGCAAGTATAAATAGAGGAATATTCCGAATAGAAACAAGTTTTGAGAGAGAACACTTAGAACAAGATTTCTATAGAGTGAGGACAGTAACGTCAAAATTCCGGCAGTTATGTACAAACGCGGAAGAATTAAGTGACACATCACATTGTAAACAGTTACACCATTATTTAATCGAAGAAGAATCGAAATTTGAGCGAATTAAAGAATATTTAATGGAAGTAAATCAAACTAGAAAGAAAAGAGGAATCTTAGGACAATTACTGACATCAATCTTTGGCGTAAATGATGAGGTTTATCGAGACATAGACTCGTTGAATATGAATCAACAAAAACTCATTGAAGCTGCCAACCACCAAACCAAATTTATGATATCAACTATTTCACAAGTCAATAAAACAGAAGAAAAGATAAAGCTAAAACTTGAAGGTTTTCAAAATAAATTGAACCAAGTTATTGATTATATGGACGCATACAACCATTGGTTCAGTACAGTTGACCATAATAGCATAAGCATACGCATTATGCAAACTTACCAATTAGCAGTTAATTATATATCAGAAGTCATGGATCATTACACTGGGTTTTTACAAATCTACTTGACAAAGGCAACGGTTTATAGCGTAATATCACCAAGGAATGTCAGTGAATTGATATCGTCTTCAAACCAAAAATTGCCGTCAAATTTAAAAATAGTTCAGCAACAATTATTAGATACCAAGATATCAGAAAACGATACCCATATACAAGTATATGCCTATTTTCCTATAAAGGATATATCTAAATACATGTTAATGTACGTTACACCCGTTCCGAACATAAAAACAGATAAGTCAGTGCAATCTATAGCTATACCTAAAGCTTACATAGGATTAGATTACAATAACGAATTATATTTTGAATTAAACTACGACGAATTTAAGAGTTGTGTGCAGAAATATGCTCACTTTATTTGTTTTCCTGGGGCGGTGAAGAACATGCAATTAAGCGAAAATTGCATTGTTGACCAAATCTTCAAAAATCAAACAAATACAAAATGTTTGTCCAAAACGTTTCATATACCGAATAAAGTTATATGGAAACAACTATATATGCAGAATACTTGGTTATTTATAGTGCCCGACTACATTACGACGTCAATTATTTGTGACGGAGAAAGAGAAGAGTTAGAGCTTCGAGGTGTTGGTGTAATTCAAATATCAGATAGTTGTATCATGAAAACGGTTAATAACATACTAAGCGCAAAAAGAACTGTGTCATTACCAATAGTTATGTCGTACTCGAAACAATTAGATTTCACAGTAAATACTCAGAATGTTGCTAACAAATTAGTGAATCTAACTAGGGAGGAAGTAATGGCTGATTCAACAGATAGTTTTCAACATTTAATAAATAAAGAGAATGCATTACAAACCAGTTTAGATAATACTGTATGGACTCAAATCAGCTCTCACACATATTTAACCAGTTTCGTATCATCAATAGTAATATTAGCAATTATATTGTTTATAGCTTGTTATGGTCGACGTATAGTAAGTTGGCTAGCAAACATTGTGCACACACCAAAAGGAGGAGAGTCAGCAAAACCAACCGGTCACCCAGCCAGAGGACAAGGACAGGTTGCAGCAACCCAAAGGCCACCAGACAAACCACCCAGGCAGCTGCAGTCAGCAGTTTCCATGGAACCGACATACAGTCAACCAATACCGAAGGAAGAAAGAAGACCAAAACCAGATTCACGCCGTAACCAAACGGCTAATTTGAGCGAAATCGTTGAATTACAACAGATGTAAGTCATCCTTTGAGAGGGGCCAGAATGTTCACAAGTGAACCATAGCACCACGGAACCCTAATCCAAACATTGCAATGCAGCTAATTTCACCTTAATCGCTAAATCAACGGATTACAACATTTATTGTACAAAGTTCGGATCAGCATCAGCACTTTGTCTGGCCGAGTTACGAGAGATAGCTGCATCAACAACATCACACATGGATGACGGAAGGCACACACACTAAACAAGCATCTATGTGTATTTAGTTTATAATTAGTATATAAGATGTAAACTTTGTAAATAAAATTAGTCACCAAGCTGGAGTCGTGTTTGATTCCTCTCCGTCGAGTTACCCCTCACTGTGGCCAAGACACCTTTAGCCATCAGTACGATCGATCCTGTGAGTCTGTGGGATCGGCAGTGAGATATCCACCTCCTGTGTACATTGCACCTGGTACACTTACCTTGCCTTCCTACCCGCTCCGGTCTGTTGCCTTAGGTCGCTGGTAACAGGCTTTCCTGCCCACACAACAGTACTAGTACGTTGTGTTATGGTTTGTATGTTAGGGCTAGGGCGTTAGGGCTGATAGGGTACTAGGGCTAGTCAGACAGGTAGGCATTGAATTGTAAGAGCTAGGTTGTAGGCGTTAGGGACTTAGGGGTAGGAACTTAGGTCGTTATTGTCTCTATCTAGCCACTCTGTGTTCATAGGGAGCGGCAGTTGTAGCACACTCAATAAACAACTAGCAGCTGTCTGTGTGCACAGTAAGTATAGATAATATTTACATAATATAAGCTAACAGACTTAAAATAATAATTATTTGGTAGGTCTGGAATATTATTATAGTGATGAATATAAAGTTAATGTTATAAACAAGTACCTACAACACACGTAGGGTTAGAGAGAACAAACTGGTTCTACCACAGATAACAAATTATTATGGTAAGAGAACATCTGAGTATTAGGTACCTAAAGTGTTTAAGAAAATAGATTTATTAAGAGAAAATATCAAAATTAGTAAAGGAAAAAACATTTTACAGGATAGCAAACAGAATTAAATATATTGTACACTAGAGAGTTATATATAATTAGACGTACTTTTAATTATATTTCCTTTTTGTATTTTCTTTTATAATATATAAGTAGTAGTTATGTATATAAGGTGGTACAAACGCCAGCACATCAAGCTACTACAATCTGTCACATTTCTTTAATAGATATTCAACTATATCGCTAAAGCTAAGGTTGAAGGTTGATTGGGAAAATTTGACAGTTTCGGGTAGCTTGACCTGCTGGCGTCTGTACATTGTTATGTAGAACAGCGCTTCTCGCCATCAAACGAAAAAGTTTGGCGAGTTTAGAATTAAGTAACACCACTGTATTAAAATATCGTTAAATTAATTTAAAAAAAAAATGTACATGTATATGAAAAAAGAAGCAAAAAAATCATACTACATCAAAAAATTCGCCCGCATCGCTGTCAACAAGAACAGTGCCCCAAAGGCTGGCAGCATTGCCATGTTGTATGGCGATGCTGATTTTTTATTCTTTTCTAAGAAGTAATTTTTTTAAATAGTTCTTAAAATTACACATTGGTAAATTTTGTGACATACGTACATAAACTGACGCTTTTTCCCATGGGGGTGGGCAGAAACTACAGAACGCCACCTGCTACGACCCTTACATACTCCTTTTGCTTCGTTTATGTCCATAAAAATCATAATTGGACGACACGGTTGGCGCAGTGGCTGAGCGATCAACTGCTGCGCTGCGTGTCGCGGGTTCGATTCCCGCACGGAACAAATATTTGTATTGCTTACAGGTAGTTGTTCCGGATCTGGCTGTATGTGTATGTGAGTTTAAATGTTTGTGAACTCACCCACGATACAGGAGTAATTCCTAGTGTGGGGCAACGTTATATTAAAAAAAAAAAAAAAAAAATTACATGCTCGCCGGTAGCGAGTACTACGCACCTGACGTTTCTCAAGAACACCATCAATAAGGTCACTATATTTCTTTCTAAGGTGTCCCTTCCCGGCGTTTCCACTCACATCTGCCTGGTAAATACCAGCAGTGCGATTCTGTAACCATACGAGTATCAACGTGAAAACTTAGGTGAAGTGAGCGTGGAGTGAGCTGTCATTCCAACTAATGCTAGGGATTGACACTATTGACAGCTCACTCTAAGCTCACTTCACCTAACTTTTCACGGTGAGATTTTTACAGAATCGATCGGCTGTTGTAAGTCAGGCACATTTATTGTGTAGCAAATATACAACCTAAACTGTCCATTTATTGAAATCACGACTGTCATTCTTTGACAGCTATGGAATGGTTATAACACTGCAGATTGACGTAGTGTGTCAATTTGATAAACGATTAATTTTCCTGACTTTGATATACCTATACTAGTTAAAACACAACTCTCCTGCCAAACTGCAGCTGCAGTCCGATTCTGTACCGATCTCACCGTGAAAACTTGGGTGAAGTGAGCGTGGAGTGAGCTGTCATTCCAACTAATGCTAGGGAGTGACACTATTGACAGCTCACTCTAAGCTCACTTCACCTAACTTTTCACGGTGATATTTTTACAGAATCGATTGGCAGTTTGTTGAGAGTAGGTAGTACAATGCGAATTTGGCCAGAAAATAAAGCTTTTTAGGGCGAAAATTGACGAGGAAAAACATTGAAGAACGATGAGGGTTGAATGAAATGATTTATTTTTTCTTCCTTCCCAATCCCACCCTCTTGACCTCCTATCAAGTGATTAATCATTGTCTAAGACAATTCGTTGGAAATAAACCGTGTTCTATTCGTATTTCTATGTACCTTTAATATTCGAAGTATAAAATAAAGAAAGAAAGAAAAAGTTTTATTTGGTACCTTAATGATAATACATGCACCATTTGCCATGCAATGCATTGTGAAATGCTTGTTTCTACTAGAACATATTATAATTATCACCTTATAATGTGACGGAAAAGGTACCTGTCTCTTGTTATCATCAGCCATATTTTAACTACTAGCTGCGTCCCGCGGTTTCACCCGCAAAAGTTTCAATTTCATGGGAATATCGGGATAAAAAGTATCCTATAAGTTAATCATGGTTATAAACCATCTGTGTGCCAAATTTCATCAAAATCAGTTGAGTAGTTATGGCGTGAAAGAGTAACAAACATCCATCCATTCATCCGTAAACTTTCACGTTTATAATATTAGTAGGATTTTGGGCGTACTACGGGTAGTGTTGGTTTATGCACAATAGAAAACCGTCTGCGTTCAAATCAGATTATAATTTACGAACAATTTAATCACACTAGCGAATAACACACTCTAGTACACGACACAACTAGTTACGGAATGCGAAACAGTTTCTAAGCACATGTTATCCGTATACGATGTCCAATGGTCAAGAGAGACTGCCCCATCTCGCTGCTCGCTCTCCTCGAGCCACACAAACTCAGGCTAGACTGTCGAGCACCGCTTGGCACTAGCGTCCCGAACAGACAAACAAACGACTGACGTATTTCCGACACTTATATAACACAAGCACGACCAGGGAAGCATAAAAAAGAGAAGGACTATATTCGGCAGTGGGTGGAACAATTCTGCCAATGATGATTATGATGATAACACTAGCGAGCTGTCTCACACGTTTAATTACGACTTTACAAAACATTGGGATTGGTTTATTATACGTAAGTTTAATATTACCGAAATATACACAAATTAACCTTCCGGAATAAATTCTCCAAGTCATGGTGAAAACCGCACTAAATTCACACAGACAGACACGAAAAGCGACTTTAATGTATTATTATGTATAGACTAGCTGCGCCCCGCGGTTTCGCCCGCATAAATTTCGATCCCGTGGGAATATCGGGATAAAAAGAATCTTATGTGTTAATCCTGGTTCTCTGTCTCTGAATCTGGTGGTCTGTGTGCAAATTTTATCAAAATCCGTTCAGTAGTTTTGGCGTGAAAGAGTAACAAACATCCATCCATCCATACAAACTTTCGCGTTGATAATATTAGTAGGAAGTAAGATTAACGACGATTTCGATACGCAATACTGTTTTCAGCACAAAACTTCAGTTAGACCAAAAATAATAACATTCATACCTACTTTTGTTTCCCAACTAATTACATCATAATAAAGAAACTACATCAATTCATCACTCACTTAATTACAGATGAATAGTTTCAGACCCAGGCCATGATTCCTAGTCCAGACAATATCTTCTACAAGATCACATATTTTATGAACGGTCTCATCGGGTGGATGGTCAATAAACACATTATGTTCGGCCATAAATCTAAGGTTATTATGGTGGGTTTATGGGAAACGTACGAATATCTTTAGTTTTCTTGATAATTTTCAGGAAATTTCGTCAAACTTTAGTTGAAGGGGCTTGTGGCTAAATAACAGCCGGGCCGATCTTCAAGGTAAAGCAACTCTTGCCGTGGTCGGTTCGTGGATGCATGACCATTCTTTATAACTCGCTGTCATTTCTAGATCTTTGACAGTCGGGCACCAGGAGATCGTAGGTCTGAAAACCAGTCCTCAACAAGGGGTATCGTGTTACCCAGTAACTGGATTGGGGAGCTAGTGCTAGCAGAAAAACTAGTTTTCAGCTGCATTCGGTTAGACTGGAAGCCGCACATAACAGTTTTTTTTTTTAAAACGTTGCCCCACAGGAATTTCTCCTGTATCGTGGGTGCGTTTACAAACATTTAAATTCACATACACAAACAGCCAGACCCGGAACAATTATTTGAAGGTCATACAAATATTTGTCCCGTGCGGGAATCGAACCCACGACACGCAGCGCAGCAGTCAATCGCTTAACCACTGTGCCAACCGTGTCGTCAAGAGTAGAGATAATTGGGAAGAGACTAGGCAGATTAAGTGTAAAACTTTAATTTTGCTACAATTTGTTGTTTCAAGAACTCTCAAGTTAACCAACATCAATTTTAAATCATCAGCAGTGGTGGCCCAGTGGTAACGGCCGCGACTTACAACTGGTAGGTCGTAGGTTCGGACCCAGTCAGGCACCTTACTTTGTTAAAATTATTCATCAACACTGCTCTCAAAACAGTGAAGGAAAACATCGTGAGGAAACGCTAGAACCAAAAATTCGAAGACATGTGACATCTACCAACCCGCACTGGGCCGGGTGGATTACGGCCCACTCCCTCTCACCGAGAGGAGGCCTGTGTCCCAGCAGTGGGAACATTATAGGCTGATTATGTAATGTTAAATCAAGGTCAAACAAAAACTAACTGTCAATCGCAACCGATTCCCAACTCACACTTCATAAATAATTCTTGAACAGCACAACATTAATATACATTTTCGTCACATTTTCGACCTCCCGTACTAACTTATCGTTATATACTGCGGCTGTCAAACGTAAAACATGGAATCTTTACCTTGGGGACGCCGGCGTCGGTTACAAATTGAATGTAACCAATCCTTAGTTTACGAGTGGAAGTCCCTCTTGTGTTTTAAAAGTAAACTATGTTTGATGGCATACTTGTGGTTTAGTTACGGCATCGGTGCTGCAAAGTTTCAGGGTTTTTGCAGTGGTAAAAGGTGGTTTTAATTCCTTTAACGGTTGTAAGCTCCTTAAGCGAATTGTTTTTGGGATTTGTAAAACATAGATAAGATAGCTGATGTGACTCAAAAGGCTGACCGACTTAAATGGCACTGGGCAGGACATGTCTGCCGCATGCCGACAAACTGGGGGCCCAAATAGCAAAGAATTGGTGCCCTGAGACAGCGAGGTGGGGTCGCGGCAGATCACGTATCACGTAGGAGATGGCGGGATGAGCTGCATAGGTTCCATCAAAACTGGAAGGAGTGGAGGGTGGCCATTGCCCAGGACAGGACAGCGTAGGCTAGTAAAAAAAAAAAACGGGTTGCACTCCGGGAGTGCCGGCAGAAGTGAAAACTTGAATATTAACGTTGTGCATTTTAGATATTTTGGAATGCGGTCTACTCTCCCTCCGTCTTACCAATTTTCGATCAGGTCACGTGTCCTGACGCGAGCTCCGTCTTACGAATTTTCGATCAGGTCACGTGTCCTGACACGAGTTTAACATTTTTTACCCATCACGAAAACACTCCTTCCATCTTACGAATTTTCGATCAGGTCACGTGTCCTGACGCGAGTTTAACATTTTATACCCATCACAAAAAAAGTGCACAACGCCACTAAAGAAGTTTTCACTTCAAAAAAGGTTTGTGTCCGAAAATAGACAAAAAATAAACGGCAAAACGGTATACACATGGGCAATACAGGCGTGACGAATATCCGTGTATATAGGCCGAAATCGGAAATAATCGTTTGCCGCTATCTTGACGTGTATGTCAGGTGTCAAGTGAGAAATGAAATGAAATGGAATTTATTTGCAAGAATTGTAGTACATTACAAATGGTCGGTTTTTTTTTAACAGTTTCTAAAACAATTCGCTAACACTAGCATGCAATATTATTGATTACCTACATGAATTAAATAAATGAAGCTAATAAAACTGGTACATAAATCAAAGTTATTGAATTTAAATGTCAAGTATAATTAGACAAAAATTATAAAAGTAAAAAAAAATAAAGAAGAAGAATTATTACGAAGCAATATCATCATCATTACCATTGACATCCTTCTGAGTACTTCCTCTCTGAGGGAACGGACCTCACGGCTCAGCCGCCGCGTGAGACGCTCCGGGCGTCGGGAGCCGCGTGATGACTCCCGGCCACCGTAGGCGCGGGCCTGCGGGCGGAGAGTAACGGGTAGCTCACCGCCCGATCAGGACCAGGCCCGTGCCGGACGGCGCGTATGTGTTCCACGCGCGCCTCAAAGAGATGTCATATCATGACTAATGACGAGGCCCGTTAGGGCCGAAGCCTGCCAGGGTAGCGGGATCGTCCGAAAGGGTTGCCGCTGCCCTGGAACATAAAGGGCTAAGGAAGGAACACGGGTGGGTTTTAGTCAGTAAGAGTCTGACACTTCCTTCCGCTCCACCCAGAGCGGGGGGGTCATTTGATGATTTCCCATCCTCAAAAAAAAAAAAAATAACTTCTTCTCTTTTGTGCCATTTTATTTTTATTTTATTAATTTTAAGAAAACTTACACCTAAAACATTCGCGTAGTCAGAAGTGATATGTAGGAGAAAGCCAATTACAAGTTTCCACTTACATAAACTTATGTGTAAGATAGACAAAACGGTACAAACAGAGAAAGTTACGCGAGAGTTAAAGTTATATATATATTCGAAGCAATATATATATGACGTCACATTACATGTAAATTAATTCAAATCGAGTACCATCAATTTTGTCATAACTAGCTCGAATTATAACGATACCTCATTACCGATAATACCGCGGATACGTATACCGCACGGTAATTATTCGTATGGAATATGTTCGCACGGTATCGCGATGAATCTTGTTATTAAATTGAAACTCGCTTCGTTCGTATTTCCTAACTAGTGGCACTAGTATGTGCGTGTAAAATTATGCGGTAATTTTCACGGAAATGTACGTAATTATGTTGTATTTTAAATGATGAATTGTTAATTTCTTTTCTGTGGTAGCTAGTGGCTTTTCGGTTTGGAAATGTTGATTGTATGTACAAGAATTTATGAATTATGGAACTTGATTCTGTAAGTAACAGCCACAAGTGATTGCAGGTATACAAATATATATTTTCAGCATCTTCATCATCAAATATAGATTAACAATAATAATATCTTTATTCATCAAGTAACATGACTCAGTTGTGTTAGTAACAATATTCCTTACCCCTTTGTTAGTATTCCTATTCTAATCACTTCGCCTAAAACTATGAATACATGTGAATCACTGCCACACGCCAAACACTGAGGTGGACAGTTTGCATTAGCGACTCACATATAAACGATCGAGTCTGCTCGCCACACAGCGCAGAATAAGGTTAGGGCACGCACGTGGCGCGGCGAAACGCATCGTTTTCTCAACGCTGTATAAAAACAGTTGACTCGAGCTTCAGCAAACATTCCTGACGCACTACAGAAGCGGGGCAGCCCCATCCTGAACGCATTGTTATATTGAACACGAAGGACGCTGTATGATTTCTGCGTATAATCGGCCCACAGACTGAGTAAGGAGTGAGGATTAAGTGAGTTCAGACCACACTGACCATTCTCCTAAAAAAAGTGCAAAATCAACTCCAATATCATAACTCACGTTCTCCACAGCTATCTCTTTCACAACTACAAAAACCGACAAAGACAGAAATGACTCCGTCCAAAATTCCTGTTATTCCAAAAAGCAGTACAGCATACTTCGCTGGCTGTGGAAATTAAAACGTCAAAACCATTAATATACTTCACGAGTGCAAAATTGTTTAACTTTTCCCATTAAAAGCTGGAGTTGTGCGTTATATAGCTTATTACTTAGCTCTGGAGCGCATGGGAGCTGGAGCCAGAGGCTTACGAATGTGATGGTTGGTTTAGCAGCAAGAATTTTTTTGATAATGCTGTCGAAACAATTAAAATTGGGGCAGAATGTTTGTTACAATTTTGTGGTTCATTTGGATGAGGCACCCTATTTGCGTAACACACTTTCAATATGAATGCTTTTGAAGGATATTGCTAATCTAATGCGTCATAATGTTCGAAAAAATTGTCTGCTCAACAACGTAAATAACGCAATCAATATTGCTGTAGTTAGTGTGTCAATTACCCCGCTGGTTGATCAATGAGCTGAAATATGGTAAAACTGACTTGAATCCGAAAGTAGTCTGGCTATGGTTTAGTTAAGCTCATCAGAATCAATATACTTTATTTGAAAACGTAGGTAGAGTTACAGTAGTAAGCTGATTTTATTGATTGATTATCTTTAGATACGGTTGCTTTGTTCTGGTAGATCTGAGAAGGATCAGGAAAAACAACATAAAAACATGCGAATGCCTGTAATATGATGTTGAGATAAATAAAGATTCATAAGCATTATGATTATTCCATTTTCCCAGGCAGTAGTACTTCTTAAAAAATCATTGAAAAATCATCATTGTATGTCTACTGTTTTTTCCGCTTATGATCCACAAATTGATAGCTACATAGATATCCTGTGAGAATTAAATACAGGTTGGCAGGGACATCGACATGCAACCTGTTACCATGGATTCAGTACATGATTCTGAACCAGGCGTTTTGTGTCACTTTTTGCTGACAAAAGTGTAAAGTGCGAACTTGCCCTAACAGACTGTGTTGAACTCTGACGGGAATCGACGCGACGCCTTGAGGCATTGTAGCTGATTTGACCCAAATAGAACTTTATTGTGTGTAATGTCACAATATAGGAGGTCAAGCTACCCGAAACTGCCAAATTTTCCTATTCAACCTTGATCCTTAGGGTGAGTTGCATCAAAAGCTCCGCTATAGTTATGTCAAAGGTAATTTTAATTTTAACAATAAGTATGACCATAGAATCTAACTATCTGTTGTTGCACCATCATGTAAAATATAAAAAGTTAAAGTTAAAAGGGTGACAAGTGATAAGACGTCTTATTTCCTCAAAATGTTCGTGGGTAATTTTTTTGACAGGAACAACACTTCAAGCTTGTTGTCATCACACTTTCAAAAATAACCAAGAACAAACACATTTTCATTAAATGCAACGTGTTTTCAAATATGAAAACATATGTCACAGTCTGAGGTGGTGACCAAAACTGTTTTTATTAAGTAATAAAATAAATAATAGTAATATTATCATCCATATTCATAATATATATTTTTTTTTTTGTTAGCCTATGCTGTCCCACTGCTGGGCAAAGGCCTCCCTCAAATCTTTCCAGGAACTCTTTTCGTTAAAGTTGGGTAATTTTTTTGACAAGGGCAACACTTCAAGCTTGTTGTCATCACGCTTTCTTTTGTTGACTCTAGTGATGTTACTCAGTCATAAATGGACTCGATGTCTCGATTATGTAATTCGTAAACTCAATTCAAGTTGGTTGTTGCTTCGTACGTTTGAAACGCACACAAAAAAAACTTCAAGAAAAGAATTGTAGCAATATCCAAAATACAGTAACCGTTCTGTATTGGTACATCGGTGTGACATTCGGCTAAGATTGTCTTTGTTCGACTTTGTAAAAAGCGTTATGTCCTACTCAGATTCCACTGATTATCAGGTTGGTCTGATAATCAATGACGATTTTAATGACAAAATATTACACTTTATCAACTGACAGTACGGTTAGTACTGTCAGTTGATAAAGTGTAATATTTGACAGAACATGTATTTCACAGAACATGTATTTTCTCTTATTAAAACTCTTTGACTCTGTACATCACATTATTTTGACGGTTTATTACACGAAATATATATATTCCTACATTTATTATCGAAGAATGACAGTTAACTAGTGTGGCAGTGTTGGTGATATTTATCTAATCGAGTGGCACCTCGAGAGAAAATGGACTTTTATGTACTCGAGTAACGAGGTAAAAAAAAATCGAGCCGCATCACTATCTGACACTGTCAGAAAGACAAGACGTGTCAAGTGACTATAAAATTCATTATATTTTTCCGTTTCTTTCGAATTGCATGAAATTGATATTTCTGTTTTCCTCTATGTAATTGAAGGATTGCGTTATTGGAAGATGCATTACAGCATAAGAGCATTTACTCCAGAAGGATGTTGTGTTAATTTTATTGTTCAGCAAGATTTCAACGCAATGTGCGAAGACATTGCCCGAGACTGCTGCAGATGTGCCGATTGTTCTATGCCGATTTTCACAACAAATGCATACTGTACCTGGTGATTGCGGGAAAGAACATTATTTTGCAGTGGATTCCAGCACACCAAAAAGAACAATAATAATATTAGTTAGAATACGTTTATATCGATCGATAACATCAATTTCTAACAGCAAGCTGCTCTTGCTGGATAACTGTTTGGTGGGCAGACGTTGGTACTGTTGGCTGTTGTGCACATGTAATGTGGAGCGTGCGGTATTTAAGTTTTTATCGGTGGAGCGACCTGCATCTTCTTTAGATGAAATATTACCTACTTCTAACTCGTCTGGCGTTGAAATTAATATAAGTACTTACAGTAATAAAAATGCTTTGTTATATATACTATGTGATGTTTGATTTTAGACCATTCAAAACACCCTTTAATCGCTGAGCACTGGCGGCTCCGTTGTAACAGCTGCGACTTACAGCTTGAAGATCGTAGGTTCAAACCCAGAGAGGCACTTTACTTTGTGTAAATTGTTTCATCACCATTACTCTCAAAACGGTTAAGTAAAACATTGTGAGGAAACCGGCGTGTCCTAGAGCTAAAAATCGAAGACGTGATATCTACCAACCCAACCCGCACTGGGCCCGCGTGGTGGATTACGTTGCGGCCAGTGGGCCGCAATGTAATCCACCACGCGGGCCCAGTGCGGCCCACTGCTGTGACACAGGCTTCTTCTCGATGGGCGGGAGTGCCCTCCCACAGCCACTGCCTGTGTCACAGCAATGGAAACAATAAAGGCTGATTGTGCTTATGGAACAAATATGATCATTGCACTGAGGTGTTAATTTTAGCAACGTAGAAGTTACTAGACTACAAATCTTTGCAGAAAAACACATTTTTGTTGTGCAAAGAACAGACGAGACTAGCACAAAACACCAAAAAAAACAAGCATGGGTCAACATTGAAAAGGAATTCAATGCCAAACTCCAAAAAAATGGTGACACAAACCGTAACTATAGCCCTTAACCGCCCGAAGTTGGGCGATTAATGTTATAGTTATTTGTGACGTTTTTTTGACAATTGTGACAATTGTCAAAATAATGCAACCCGAATTTCGCTTAACCGGAGATTTGACGGCTGTCAAAGCAGTGATTATCGTTATAATTGCTTGTTATAGTTATTTATGACGTCATTATAACAATTGTCAAAATGATGCAACCTGAATTTCGCTTAATCGGAGTTTTGAAGGTGGTCAAAACATTGGTTATGGCTATAGTTAGTTGATGCAACTCACTCTTAATGCTTTATCGCTAAAGTTAAAAAACTATTAAAGAAATTTGACAGATTGTAGTAGCTTGATCTGCTGGCGTCAAATTTACTGTTGACCGTACTGTTGACGGTCAACAGTGAATTTTCGCACTAAGGCTCACTTTTTTATACAAAGCATAATGCATTTTATGTCAATAGTGTAACGCACAAATTAGATACACACATACACACAGGTCGCGCATCTTCTGGAGAATTATCGCGCATTCTCGGGAATTCCGGCAGTAACAAGATCGTATCTAGTTTGTCCGTTAGACAATTGACATAAAGTTAATTTTGCTATGTATAATATCGCTACGAAAACTCGCTTCCACTCCATTCCACGGCAATGGAAATTGAGCCTATATCTAAAACTCGTTTCCCAGCAATTATTTTTACACAAAGTTACTTAGTTTAATAATAATAATAATAATAATAATAAAATCTTTATTCTCAGACCATAGATCCATAACTTAACATAGGTATGACCAAGAAACAAAAATAACTAACCTAATTAAACCTACAAAATAAAACACACAAACAAAACATAAAATAAACCTACCTCACATAATATATCTAAATGACGGTCTGTGTGCCGCCATCCAGTGACCTATTATTTGGCCATCCATCCTGCCAGCTACAGTAGCCACGAGACTGTTGGGGCTGCCGCGCACCCGACGCATCAGTGATGCAATTCGCAGACGCAGTAGCGAACCGAAATCCGGAACGCGTGCGTCCGCGAACATCTCCGACGCGCTACAGAAGCGCGGCAACCCCAGCATTACCCGGAACGCATTGTTATATTGGACTCGTAAAGCATTGTACGAGCCCTGTGCATAACTGACCCACAGGGCGCACGTATACAGCGACTGGCAATAGGCCCTGAACAATGTTATTTTAACCTCTCGCGTACACCGTGCGAACCTGCGGGCCAGCATGTTACACCTGACAGCCAACGCTCTACGTTCCCTCTTTAAATCGTCGTCATCCGACAGCCTATCGGTGACCCAGTGCCCCAGGTATTTAAAACGAGACACTTTTCTCAGCGGAACCCCACCCAAGGTAACTGGTGGAACAACGTCGTATATTTTATTTTGCGCCCTAAACACTAAGAGCTCGCTTTTAGTTGAGTTGTACCTGAGACCATGAGTCACCGCATAGTCTTCACAGATTCGGAGGAGCTTTCTTAATGCACTGATCGATGGGCTCAGCAACACCATATCATCCGCGTAACTTATATTATTGATGCATTGTCCGTCAATAGAGCAACCGACTTGGGTGTTACTGAGCTCACTTATCAGCCGATTGACGTACAGGTTGAAGAGTCTGGGCGAGCTAAGCCCCCCCTGCCTCACGCCGCACTCCAACCTGTACGCACCCGACATAGCACCTGCCCATCTAACGTAGTTGGACTGATTGCTATACCAGTATTTCAGTACAGCAATCAGTCCCCCAGGAAGGTCAGTGTCATGGGAGAGTTTCCCCCAGAGGCAGTCATAAGACACTAGGTCGAATGCCTTGGAGAGGTCCAAAAAACACGCATAAACACGCATAATAATGTACAGAATGTGTAAATGACGGCTTCGTGATGGGTCTTTGTAAAATCAAAGTAAGCTCTACTTTCGTGATTTATCACGAGTGGACCTTCTCGTTCTCTAGCAATTGTTAAAATTGAGCAGGTTCAATGAATTGTAGATTTATAGGCTAAGGTAAGGGTTATATGTTTCAAAGAAATTAAGATTTGATTAAACCGTTGGAGTAACTTCTTGATGATGGAGAACGAATAGGTTTTATTACAGGTTAAGTACCTATTATGAACTTAATTATTATATTTACTGTGCAAACGGAAAGGTCCACAAATGCACACATCGTAAACGTAGTCATTTACATAGTTGCAGTTCATACGTATTGCTTTCCAAAAATGCTCATCACCTTCCTATACCTCCTCCCATGTTACTAGGGGTCAGCGCAACACGTTTTCATCTTCCATTCAACCGTCACGCTATCATTCACTTCCTTTTCTTTCATATAATTCCTGACACAATCCATTTTTAACCGACGAAAAAAAACGAAGGAGGTTAATTAATAATATTCAGTCGGCGCCGTTTAAATTTAAGGCAATTTAGTGATCTTTGTTTATTGATTGTTTGGCGCCGACTCAAAATTACTTAGGTATACTTACAGTAGTTTAAGAACCTAGTTATTAAGGTTAAATAAAAAAGGTTTATTATTTTTTGCTTTTCTGTTTTTTCGGCGGCGGTTTAATTTTTTTGTTAAAAAGTTTTTTTTTGGTTTTCCTCTTCCTCTCAACCCGTCATATACATCACTCTTTTAGTTACATGCGTTTCATCCCTCTTCACATGCCTATGCTTTTCAAAAACACTTTATACTAACCTAGATTCCCACTACAAAATTAATAAACATTTCTCTACCAATATATTCGTACCGGTAACTAAATATTCACCAAAATTCAAGTGAAATTCTCTAAATTCCGACGTTGCCACAATCTCAATATTCTCCGATAGTAAAGCATATTTCAGAGGCACGCACGTACAAAGTCACCTTTCCTCGGAAAGGGGTGAATTTCCTTAGGAAGCAGTGCGGGCGGAAATTAAGACGTCTGCGCAAGGTTACATGCAGCCACCTTAGATGTGCCTTTGGAGGAATTTTTCAAAGATTAATGGCTGGATGGTGACAGTGTCAGTTGGGAAGTGTAGGGTTGTAGGTTTTTGGTAAAGTGTGTGTAATGTAGATACGCAAAAAATGCTAAATGGATGTAATGGAAAAAAATGTATATAAGAGTTCATTTGGCATGGAAAATTTATGGAACATGTCGTGAGGAAAGATTTGAATATGAATATGGATGGCTATAAGAGTAAAGAAATACTAAAGAAACAAAGAATGGACTGTATTATATGGCTAGCATTTCTAGGATGACTACCGAGATGACGGCTAGAGAAGCGTGGAAGAAAAAAGAAATAAACCGCCAAAAAAACTGAAAAGCAAAAAATTATGAACCTTTTTTATTTTAAACAATCAATAAACAAAGATCACTAAATTGCCTTAAAGTTAAACGGCACCGACTCAAAATTATTTAGGTATACTCACATTCGTTTAAGAACTTAGTTATTAAGGTTAAATAAAAAAGCTTTATTATTTTTTGCTTTTCAGTTTTTTCGGCACTTTAACTTTTTTGTTAAAAAGTTTTTATTTTATAATTTTTTGTGGCTATAATCTACTAATTGTTTGCCAAAGGGCAGGCATATGTGCACTGAGTAGAGTAATAAACACAACTCAGCATTCTAATCTGTGAGTGAACAATAAATCACCCCTATTTTCCCACCCTTAGGGTTGGATTTTTTTTTCAAATTTATATGAAACCAACTTTGGGGTATACCCTTTCTAATAAAAAACAATTATCCAAATCGGACTACTCTGTAAAAAGTTATGCGTGGTAATAAAAAAAAAAAAAAATATCCGCTTCGACTTGAGAACCTCCTCCGTTTTTTTTTCGTCGGTTAAAAAGGCATGTTGCGCTGACCCCACGTAAGTTGGAATAAGACCAAGAGATTAATTATGGTGATTTGGTATGGCATGGACGTTCAGTCTGTAAAGTAAGGCATTATTTGACGACACGGTTGGCGCAGTGGTTAAGCGATTGACTGCTGCGCTGCGTGTCGCGGGTTCGATTCCCGCTGGGAAAAAATATTTGTATGGCCTACAAGTAGTTGTTCCGGGTCTGGCTGTTTGTGTATGTGAGTTTAAATGTTTGTAAACGCACCCACGATACAGGAGTAATTACTAGCGTGGGGCAACGTTTTATTTTAAATAAAATAAAAAGTAAACAACTAATCGAAAGGTGCATTTTTTGTGACAGTTTGAAAAGTACATTCTAATGAGTTCAATCATAATCATTAATTCTGTTAAAAGAAGATCAGTGGCTGTATGATTGTGAACAATAACCACTATTAAACATTAAGATATCTACATAATTTATAGAGCTGACAGTTTTAAAATAATAATATTATGTACAGACGCCAGCAGGTCAAGCTACCCGAAACTGTCAATTTTTCCCAATCAACCTTGAACCTTAATGCTTTAGCGATTAAGTTGAAAGTCTATTAAAGAAATTTTACAGATTGCAGTAGCTTGATGTACTGGCGTCTGTACAAGTATATAAAAAGAAGAGGAAATGATCTAAGGGCATTAAAAAAATTCGTCCGCATCGCTGTCAATAGGAAAAGTGCCCAAAAGGCTGAGAGCATTGCCACGTTGTATGGCAAAGGTGATTCTTTGGCCAAAAATAGCCTAGCCCTCCGGTCAACCTCTATTTGAATCTTCATTAAAATAAAGAATTCTCCGCCCAAGTATTTTACAAAACTGCACCAACACCACTGCAGCTACCCAAGGTCATATTAATCCTTCTTCACAATGCACTTCCACCAAATAAATCCACTCGAAGCCGAAGCCCATAAAATCAGCCATCCGAACCAGAAAACATCTTAGCATCAGACTCTTCGGCACCGGAGCCACTTAAGCAAATCCCGAGTATTCCCAAGACATTTTGGCAAGCACCTTAGACCCTCGATCACGAACATTCCTGTTTCGCTAACAATATTGCAGAATAAAATCGTACGGACGCTTCCAAATCGTTCGGTTAGACCGCTCAAAACAAACTTGGACACGTTTTATGGATTTTATAATCGGTCAATGCTGGAACTACTCCAAGCGGGGCATGGTCGGGGAAACTGTAGTCTAAATGATAAGTGGTAGCGGTTTAAGAAACATGAGTCGTGTATCCAGATGTATTTTTTTTGGGAAAGAGGCCCGAACTGTCAGATAGTTCTTGAGGGTTTATCATTGTATTCTACTGCATTACTTATCTCATTGGACTGCATTCTACTGCATGACTTAACACGTCTATCTTAAAAAAATAAAAATAATCTGATAAAAAATAAAATCGTATTTTGCAATATTCCTGGTGTCTGAATTTTGGGTACTTGCGAATAAGTGTTTGTGGTTCGAGTCTATTGTCATCAACCAGGTACCAATCCTAATGGGGAAACCTAATTTTAACACTTTGTCCGACTGTTGAACCAAACCCCAGATCCCTTCTACAATCGTGCTTGAGACGTCGTGCACAGTACAACTCAAATCAAATCATTTATTCATTTGCAAACATGGGTAATTAGTATACATATAGGTGTTTTATTTTTATAATAGTGCTCCATGTTCTACCGTCACATGGGCATGCAAATCGTATTAGAATTTTAAGTAACAATTAAGAAATGATTATAATACAAAATACAAATTAATGTCCAATCGTCTGAACTACAGTAAAAATGTCATAATAATTCATAAATGTGAAATCGTTTAAATTACAATAGATGTCAAATCGTTTGAAATACACAAAAATATATTAATACAAAAGATGTCAAATCGCTTAAAATAAAGTAACAATGTGTCATATTAATATAGAAATGTCAAATATTATCAAGGTTGCATGTATAATTATAAATCCCTGTACATTCTACCTTAAATTATGCAAACATTTAGTACAAGTGCATAATAGACTAAAACACTTTCAATATGAAAAATTCGAACAATGGTCAATAAAATAAAATAAAGAACTAAAGATGTCAGGATTAATTATGTAACTATAAAGTTTTATCATTTAGAAATTCACAAATGGAGTAATAACATTTGTCAATTAGTAAGACTGACAATTTCTTTTTAAACAGTGGAATGGACTCGTTTTTTATTCCATCGGGTATTTTGTTAAAGATTATTGGGCACATACATATAACACTTTTCCTTAATAGCGCAGTGTTATGTCCACTAACATGTAGCATGTTTGTATACTGCCTTCTAAGTGGTCGTGTTCTATTGTCAGACGATTTATTAAAAAGATGCATATTTGATTTTACAAAAACAGCTATTTCGAAAATGTATAGTGAAGGCAATGTAAGCTTTAGGGACTTGAATACAGGTACGCAACTATCTGTTACTTTCATGTTACACATTGCCCTTATGCATCGTTTTTGAGCCTTGAATACCTGGTCTCTTAGACTACAATTTCCCCAAAATATTATCCCGAACCTCAGGATCAATCACCTCAATTATATTAAAATTTTATTTATGTTTCAAATTGACGTTATTTCAAGTTAAACCAATATCAACTTTATTTTATTAGTAATTAAGTTGATTTCAGAGTGACTAGCACTATTCAAAAAGTTATAAAAATATTTGAAGTTGTAGCGTAAACTGAACTTTATTTTGTAGGAAATAGAAAATATTAGATTAATTAAGATCCAGCCTGTCTCTTGCGGGCAGTAAGGGACAGGCTGGGTTGGAATTCTCCCAACGACGCCGACGCCCTAAGTCGAGGTCCGTACTCCACAGGGCGTGCCCTTAGCGTGTAGTAGTGTGCGTGCTTTTAGTTTTTTGAAGCCTTGGCTGGTCTTAATTTATGGAGGCATCCACAGGCAAACTCGGTTAAACAGACGACAACCTCATAGGTTGAACTTCGAGATGCCATTTATAAAAAAAGTCAATCATAGATTTGCCGCCATAATCTTATGGCTTCCACCACATTTGTTCTCGGCGCTTTCTGTTGCCAAGTGGCTGCAAACTTTGCCAGAGTTCAGCGGAGAACCTTTTATTTTGTTTCACGTATTTTGATGTGATTTGAATTTAATTTCTACGTTTTTATGATATTTTTTTCCGTATCTTGTCATGTTGAATAATCTGGTGTTTAGGTTATTGCGGAAAAATTGGCTGTGCCAGTTGTGGTACTCTTGGCACTGGTCGTTCGCACAGAGAAGTACGTATATTTTATCCTGTTTCTCGTGTCAACTTCAAATCTTTATTGAATAACACATGTGTTTACAAGGTCTTATTAATAGTTATAAAGTTCACATGGTTGGCCACAACAATTTACTAAAAATATGAGTAGTAACATTATTCATAATGAATAAAGTAAATACGTCAGACATAATATAATTATAGTATTGTAATGATTATAAAATCTAATTCATAGCAGCGTACTGACAAATAATACCTCCAGTATCAATTTCCTTTGTTTAAATCCAGAAGGTTAATAAAAGACCAGTTCGTCCAAAATAAAAACTTTTTTGCAAAAAAATACAACCGAAGTCGGTTGTATTTTTTTGCAAAAAAGTTTTTATTTTTCACTTTCTAGTTGTAATTTTTACCAGTAATTTTGGTTTAAAAACCAAACTACTGAACTGTTTTTGATGAAATTTCTACGGGACCATTTGGGAAGTATACCCTTTCCAACAAAAAAAGAATTTTTCAAATCGGTTGGCAAGCGACGGAGTTATGCTCGAACAAACATAAAAAAAAAAATACAAACATCCGAATTGAGAACCTACTTCTTTTTTAGAATTCGGTTAAAAAGGGTACGTAATATTCAGTCATTTGAATCAAAGCCTCCTAAGTAGCACAATATTGTTTTTGTTTGCCTACTATTTAGGGAATTAGGTCATTGTACCCCTTGGCAGAAGTGGGTCCAGAGTAATAACTACCTATGGAAGGTCGGGGAAATTTATTGTTAAGCAAATTGATGACTTACTTCAATTGTACGTATATTCAAATCAGAGCTTTCATTCATTGACAATTTAGTGTAGCTATAACACGGCTAATTGATTTAAGGTGCCAATTTGATTAACAATTAATTTTCTTGACTGTACAATTACAATAGCCAAACCTCGAGTAGAGACACTTTCACTCATATAATATTTTTATGTGTTTACCCTAGCAAATAATAACAACGAGATTGTATCCGTTTCTAAATCAATTCGCGCCTAATCATAAACATCTCGGTAAAAGTTTTTATTTTTTGCCTGAAATGGTAGGTAATCGACTTAATGAATTATTTTAGTCTTATTAGTTTAATGTTTGTGTACATTTGATTATTTTTGAAGTAGATTAGTATTCTGTATTTTGATTCTACTTGTTGTTATATGTCACATCATCATGCTGAGATAGGAGCCTTTTGGCCTCGTGTAGGACTTTCTGTTTCATTTTTCTTTTTGTTAATTTTTTTTCTTTATTTATTTTAGTTTTTTTTATTTCTGAGTTACAGCTGATTTTCCCAACGCCAGATAATTTTATCCGAGGAATTATTTGGAATTTTTGACAGTTCTTCGATACAAAATCTGTCGGACGTCAACTTTATTCCACGAATAAAAATTATCTGTCGATTGAAAAATCAGCCCTTAATTTATTTTGTGATCTTTCTGTACGAGTGGCAAGAAATACTTTTTCTTTCTTTTTTTCTATACTATTCGGAACTTTTCAGTCCGTTATTTGTTTTGTTAGTAAAACATAGCTATCCTTTTATTTTTTACATTTTTAATGTCCATTTCTCTTTGGACACATTAGCTCTACGTTTTACATGATAAACTAATCAGAGAAAATATTTTTACATTCACGTACAGACGCCAGCACATCAAGCTACCTGAAACTGTCAAATTTTCCCAATCAACCTTGAACTTTAATGCTTTAGCGATAAAGTTGAGAATCTATTAAAGAAATTTGACAGATTGTAGTAGCTTGATGTGCTGGCGTTTGTACAATAGGCCGCATGATTAAAGCGGTTCTTGTGTGTGTTTTGGGCATAGCACAGCACCATGCTTCTTCTTCTTCTTAGCGTGTCGATAGCAATCTAAATGGACTCGGCCCAGAATTCGGCTACTTGTGTGGCGCCACTACTAGCGTCCATTTGTTTCTGTAAGGTGCAGCTGACAGGACACGATATTAGGTGTCCCATCGTTTGTGGAACAGCACAAGATTTATATTCCAAAGCGGAGTCGTCTATGAATCACGAGCAGCATCATGCTGAGTGAAAGCCATCTTTTCGCAGCCGCGACATGCAGCTGCCGACTATTTCTGTGCTCGTGGTTATTGATCTGTTTGGTTTTTTTTATTTACTTATCTTTTTATCTCAAAAACACCCTTATCTCAAAACGGTGAAGGAAAACATCGTGAGGAAGCCGGCATGTCCTAGAACCAAAAATTCTCAGATATGTGACATCTACCAACCCGCACCGGGCCCGCGTGGTGGATTACGGCCCAGTCCCTCTCACTTCTGTGAGGTTATGTCCCAGCGGTGGGAACGTTATAAGCTGATTATGTTATATTTATCTTTTTAGGGTTCCGTAGCCAAATGGCAACGGAACCCTTATGGATTCGTCATGTCTGTCTGTCTGTCTGTCTGTCTGTCTGTCCGTCCGTATGTCACAGCTGCTTTTTTCCGAAACTATAAGAGCTATACTGTTGAAACTTGGTAAGTAGATGTATTCTGTGAACCGCATTAAGATTTTCACACAATAATAGAAAAAAAAACAATAAATTTTGGGGGTCCCCATACTTAGAACTGAAACTCAAAATTTTTTTTTTCATCAAACCCTTACGTGTGGGGTATCTATGGATAGGTCTTCAAAAATGATATTGAGGTTTCTAATATCATTTTTTTCTAAACTGAATAGTTTGCGCGAGAGATACTTCCAAAGTGGTAAAATGTGTGTCCCCCCCCCCTGTAACTTCTAAAATAAGAGAATGATAAAACTAAAAAAAATATATGATGTACATTACCATATAAACTTCCACCAAAAATTGGTTTGAACGAGATCTAGTGAGTAGTTTTTTTTTAATACGTCATAAATCGTAACGTAACGGAACCCTTCATGGGCGAGTCCGACTCGCACTTGGCCGGTTTTTTTTATATACACCGTGTTTCTGTGGGAAAGGAACAACTTTTTCTTTCTTTCTTTTATTTTACAAGAATTCGTTTAAATACTCTACTGTAAGTTGGTAAGCTTGAAACATAAAAGACATTCAGATGGCATACAAAACTACAGTCGGCTTACCACGACTCCTTTCGATGCTTTTACATGGACTCAGCGAATGCTCAAAGCAAGTGCAGGGCCCTGGCAGGCTTAGCTCGTTCATCCATGAGTGTATTGTGGCTATTTCCAGGCTTTTAAAATATTTTGGAGTTTTCTCTAGAAATCGATTTTGGTCCTTAAATAGAATACTATATCGTGTCTATTTAGTCTAGTGATTCTATAAGTTTTTAAGACTTACAAGGTGGAGTGGTTTTTGAACTTTTTAAGCCGCCTGATGGAAAGCAGTGATGCAATCGTTGATGGTAAAGCGCACTAATTTAATATGAGCCTATCCACTCTAGCCTTGAAAACACTCAATTTATTTTTATGTTATTTTTGCACTATGTTTAAACACCCGTAAAAGAGTCCACTATAATTTATTAAGATTATTGATTTTTTAAAATTTTTTTCATCTCCATTTCCTTTTTTTATATTCCTATTTGTTTCTATCACATTTAAATTAAATTGTATTATTTTGCTTTAAGTACGCTGTACCAGTACAGCGTTCTAATAACGATTTGTTTTAAAAATAAAAATAATTGTTGATGAATAATTGTTTGCTGCACCGGACGACGTCATTACGTCGGCGTCGGCTGTCGCTGAAAACCAGCGCTGGGGCTCTGTCTTACATAATGCTGAGCGATAACCGTTTTGCGTGGTTGTGACGCATGTCAACCATTTCTTATTGTTTTTTTTTGCGTCATGTTTACCGCAAATAAACGTATTTTCTTTCTTCTTTCATAATATCTCCCGCGCAGAAGGCTGGGGGCCTACTCCGAAGTGCAAAGTGCGAATGTTCGGATCGGACCGACACATGGCCGAACCGAATATTATTGAAAAATGCAGAAAAAAAGAAGTTCGGAACGGCTCAGTTGGGTCGTGACCATAGTCAATATTCGAAAGAGTGTAGGAGTGTAGGATCGGAACCGACCGAACCAAATAGTAACTTCGTAGCAGGAAACGGCCGAACATTCGTCCGATACTACTTCGGAGTAGACCCCCTGGTCTCCGCCGAGATTGGTCGCCAGGGGCGAAATCCGGTCTGGAGGAAGCATTTTGTTTAAACATTAATAGTAATGTTTAAACAAAATCTTTTGTTTTTTTAGTTAGTATTGTTCGTTATCCATCTACCCTCCAGCTTTACCGGTGAAAACCTCCTTCCAGCGTTTCCATTCTATCCAATCTCTAGCAACTCTACTCCATAACCTCCTTGCCATTCTAGTGATGTCATCACTTCACATCTCTCCTATCTGTTGTACGTTTCTTGTTATTGGGTGACCATTTCATTTTCTAGGTTATCTGTGACGAAGTCCACTAAAGGACGCGTATAGCATCATCTACCTAGCCTTTTCCCAACTCTGTTGAGGTCGGCTTCCAGTCTAACCTGATGCAGCTGAGTACCGATATTTGACATGGAGCGACTGCCTATCTGACCTCCACAACCCAGTTACTGGGTAATATGAAAATCCTTGGTAAGACTTTTTGCCAGACTTTCAGGCTTCTGACGACCCGTAACGATTGTGAAAGATCCACGAATGACAGCCGGGACCAACGGCTTAACGTGCTATTCGAGGCATGGAGGGGTTCTTGCTATGTAAAGATGGTCACTCATCCCTGGACCAACCGCGGCTTAAACTAACCAATTGACCCATGCGGCTGTTATTACTTAGCCACAAGCCCCCGACATCCCTACCATAACTTAATCAACATCCTCAAGGTAATTAATTCTCAACTCAACTAATATTCTTTTTAAACTACAACACTGGAACTCTCCATAAAACTTTACTGCATGAAATTGATTAATTACTCCGGTGGCAGCGCGGGCGTTACGGAGACATCCAATTTATAGTGGTTTCAATAAATTTATCTTTGCAAGTTGGTTTCATTGGTGCCTTAATTAGTTTAGTTGCTTAATATGGGTCTATTTTGATACTGACTATCTAAGTGATGTTTTTATTGATTAAGAAATCTTAAATAAAATATACAATCTAACATTAAAGTTATAGGGGCTTGTGGCTAAGTAATAACAGCCGCACGGGTCGATCGATCACGTTAAGCTACGCTTCCTGCGGTGGCCCGTGGCTGGGTGACCATTTTTATATACCAAGACCCCTCTGTGCCTCAGAAAGCACGTTAAGCCGTTGGTCCCGGCTGTCATTCGTGGTTGTTTCACAGTCGTTACGGGTCGTCAGAAGCCCGAAAGTGTGTACAACCAGTCTTACCAAGGGGTTTCGTATTACCCAGTAAGTAAGTAGTGGGTTGTGAAGGTCAGATAGGCAGTCGCTCTATGTAAAATACTGGTACTCAGCTGCATCCGGTTAGACTGGAAGCCGACCCCAATATAGTTGGGAAAGGGCTAGGCACGCGATGACTAAAATACTCGTATATGTATTACTAGCTGCGCCCCGCGGTTTCACCTGCATAAGTTTCGATCCCCTTTGAGATTATCGGGATAAAAAGTATTCTATATGTTAATCCTGGTTATAAACCATCTGTGTGCCAAATTTCATCCAAATCCGTTAAGTAGTTTCTGCGTAAAAGAGTAACAAACATCAATCCATCCGTCCATCCATCCAAACAAACTGTCACGTGTATAATATTAGTAGGATATACAAGTATATAAAGAAAAAAAGGGATAAGGATAAAAATTCGTCCACATCGCTGTCAGTGGGAAAAGTGCTCTAAGGGCTTGCGGCATTGCCACGCTGGATGGAAATGGCGATTCTTTTATTTTAATTAAGAACGGAAAAGTAATGAGGCCGTATTTATGGCTTACATAGAGCTATGCACGAAATTTTTCTGCGTGATCATATCAGAATTGAAGAAATCAAAAGTCATTTATTCAAATTAGGCTGTGAATCAGCACTTTTTGAACGTCAAAGTTATATTAAGACAGTCTCCCAAAACGCCCGCTCTTAACCACTTCCTAGTGCTTTCTCTCCCCAGCAGCACAGCTGTCTATTCAGTTAGAAAAGCTTAGCATAATCAGCCTATAATGTTCCCACTGCTGGGACACAGGTCTCCTCTCAGTGAGAAGAAGTGGGCCGACCACCACGCGGGCCCAGTGCGGGGTGGTAGATGTCACATGTCTTTGAATTTTTGGTTCACATGCCGATTTCCTCACGATGTTTTGTGATGAAATAATTTACACAAAGTAAAGCGCCTATCTGGGTTCAAACCTACGACCTACGACTCGTAAGTCGCGGCCGTTACCATTGGATCATACCTGCTCTTTTTATTTTAGAAAAACTTGATTCTATACAATAGTAGTGTGTGTCCTTGGAGTTTCTTGCCCGTTTTTCTCCATAGAGATCTACGTTTTGGAATGGGCAACTAGCTTCAACTTTCTGACTAACTGACCGACTATTTAATTCTGACAATTCAAAAGTGCCTGTAAATGGTTTTATTGAAATAAATGATTTGAGTTTGAGTAGAAAACAAAACAAGATCCAATGTATCCTGGTTCCAATAAGTTTATCTTTGCAAGTTAGCTTTATTGATAGACTAATTACGCAAATAGGTTATCAAGGCTTCACTTTGATACTCTAAAATTAGATTGTCTGATGTTTTGAATTTAATTAAGTTACGGAAATTGAAGTAATGAGGTCGTACTTTGGCTTTGAACTTATTTAGAGTTATGCTCTAGTTTTCCTGTGTGATCATAAATTAACCATTGCCAACCCCCGACATTGCTCGAAAAATTGATAAACTGACCTAAATGGAAATCGGCATCACATTCTTCGCGTGGTAGTCACCTGAATGCATTAGGGACAGGACCAGGGACTTAGGGGAGGCCTATGCCCAACAGTGGACGTCTTTCGGCTCAGATAATGATGAAAGCCATGCTACGAGTAATTGAGCCAGTGGCCATTAGCAAGATATTATAACCGAAGTCAAAAATACCTTAATGTCGATACATTATCTATACATTGCATTAAGTGAAGGCTTTATCGTGTCTGTCTACACACATAGACACGAAAAACGCCTTCACTTAAAAAAGAAGGACAACGCGAACCCACGACCGCGTTGTTCTTCTTAACTGATGATTTGGTGCAGTTTTTATCGTCCAACGTTTATGGAATTTACCAGAAGGTTTATAATAAATTATTATTCAGCTTAGATAATTATAATGAAGAAATAGGGATGTTTTGTCAAGTCGTAAAAATTGTGCAAAGCGGGAACGGGTTGCTAGTAGTTGATAAAAGGCAAGGCAGATGATGATGGTGACTGTGTTTGTCTGGTTTTTGCTTGGAAAGTCATTTTTCACTTATGGTACTCCATAAAAACAATAATATTGTGCTATGTATACATCGGAGAAGGTATGTCTGTCTCTCGTTAACATCAGGCATATTTTAATTACTGTGGGCGTACTATGAGTAGTGTTGGTTATAGCGCAATAGAAAAACGGTTTGTAGTTCAAATCAGATTATAATTTACGAACAAGTTAGTCACACTAGCGAATCACACACTGTACACAACTCAACGTTACGGAACGCGAGACAGTTTCTAAGCACATTTTGTTCGTACGATGTCCAATGTTTCAATGATCCCTAGAGCTCTGCTCACACCGCTCTTGTAGCTGTAGCTCTCGTACCACTCCACGAACTCCGGCTAGACTCTGTCTAGCGCCACGAGATGGCGCTGACGTTCCGAATAGTCAACGAATTACTTCGACATATATAAATAAATATATTACTTATTTGCTCTGGATCTTCTTACTTCATACTTGAGTAAGAGGATTCAGAGCGTTGATGTTAATGGAAAAAGATCTCCCGGATCTATAGTATCAATGGGAGTCCCACAGGGCTCAATTCTTGGTCCTTTCTTATTTCTTATTTATATTAATGACTTGCCGTACCTCATAAAGGATAATCATGATATAGTGTTGTTTGCAGATGACACTTCACTTTTGTTTAAACTTAAACGTCAGCAGCAGGCTAGTGACAATGTAAATAACGCGATCTCTAAAGTAGTACACTGGTTCAATGTTAATAATTTACTTTTAAACGAGAAAAAAACCAAATGCATTAAGTTTACGCTACCTCACGTTAGGCAGGTGAAAACCAATGTGTTGATAAAGGGCGAAGAATTGAATCCTGAAGACAGCACAGTATTCTTGGGCATAACTTTGGATGCTAAGCTTCAGTGGGGTCCACATATAGATAAATTGTCAAAAAAGCTAAGTTCCGCAGCGTACGCTGTTAGAAAAATTCGTAATTTAACTAATATAGAGACAGCCCGCTTAGTGTACTTTAGCTATTTTCATAGTGTAATGTCGTACGGTATTCTATTGTGGGGAAATGCCGCTGATATTCAGACTATCTTTGTTTTGCAGAAGCGAGCTGTTCGATCAATTTATAAATTAAGTCCGAGACACTCGCTCAGAGATAAATTTAAAGAGATTAATGTTATGACTGTGGCTTCTCAATATATTTATGAAAATCTTTTATATGCCCATAAAAATATAAAATTGTTTAAAAAATACAGTGATATCCATGATATAAATACTAGGAACAAACACAAATTTGTTGTACCTACAACAAGGCTCAAGAAAATAGGTGGGTCGTTCAGATGCCAATGTATACGCTTTTATAATAAAGTTCCAAGCCCCGTTCAAGATCTAAGCCTTAATAAATTCAAATCATTCATTAAACGTAAGTTGTGCCAGAAAGCCTTTTATACTGTTAAGGATTATATCGAGGACAAAAAGGCTTGGGATTGAGCTGCTTCCAATTTTTTTTTTACATATTGAATGTTTTTTTTTTTGCTCTATTTTGTTGTTGTTTTTTTTTTATATACACTGACATTAATGAATTTTACATATACTATGACATTTGCTTACTTTGTTAAGTATTCTATTATTTTAATTATTGTGAATGTGAAGACTACGTGGGTCATTTTATTTATATTATTTTTCTCTTTGTTCTCTTAGTTTTTGTCATGGTCTGGCAGTTTGAGTAATTAATGTGGCCTACCCAAATGTCCTTTCTTTGGTATTGTTCGTCGAATCGTTGAGCTCCTTAAGTTTTGAGTTGAGCTGCACAATTTCTGACAAATGCGTGCACTGACTGGACAGGTCCTCTCAATCTGTGTGGTTCTTTCCTCAAAAGACCATCTCAGACATCGACCTACATGGTCTTCATATGATCTGACCAAGATTATGTCTGGACTTTAAAAGAGACTGTGACGTCTGAGTTTGTTTCGGCCTTTCTTCTCAGACTAGTCAGATAGGAAACGCCGACCTCATCTAGTTTTAAAAATATGATTGACGTGTAAAAGTGTTTGTACAAACCTACTTACAAAAATAAATCATTTATCATTTATTTGTTTTATATTCTATTTATTTATTTATTTTATTTTATTATTTATGTACACACATTAAAATATATAGGGATATTACATATACCTATTCAAATTTTATTTATATTTCAAATTGACGTTATTTCAAGTTAAACAAATATCAACTGTGACACTTTCCTTAAGGGGGTTGCCAGCAGGAGCTCGAAGATTAAGAACACTTATCATTTATTGCCAAAAACTTCCGTGGCCATCTCAAGTCCCGATTGCAGAGGGTAATAATGGAGTAGGAACACTGGCCTGAACCGTCTCCAGGTGATGATGGTCCAGTCTCAACTTTGCCCGCAACTGACGGCTCCAGTTCCAGGTTCTGTATATGGTGTAAGTTCAGTGTAGGGTAGACGTGAATCACTCTGCGACAGAAGATCTTCACGAGCGTCCTCCTTGACGCCGGAACCACGACGTGGCGGAAGGTTTGAAGGGTAGACTAGAATCCTGGAAATCCAGACAGAACGGAAGCGTAAGCAAGCTGTCGGAATCACGTTTCGTAGGTCCAACGGTCAGTGTCCCAGATAGGAAGGTAGGAAGAAATACTGCAGAAAACTACTTTTAAGAAGTTCCAGAGACACCTTACAGTTAGCACCTTTACTAAAATACATGGAAACTTACCCTAGAGGGATTTCGCGACGTATTTAGCAAAAATATTTAAGTAGATTCAGACCGAACGACACAGCCTTCGTCTCAAGCGCTCTCAATTTGACTAGTCATCATCCTTACCGAGCCCAACCGAATCGCCACCGTTCGGCGCCGCTCGGCAATGATCGGTTTAGAGATGCGCGGGCGCATAGAACGAAGACCCTTTAAGTTTAATAACCGCTCGAAGGTTCCGTATAATATTATTTGATTTTAATGTTGTATTTAAGTGTTAGGTTTACTTTTAAATATTATACTAGGTTATTTTTATAAAGTTAATGTGTAAATATTATAGTTTTAAATGTACATAGGTTAGTTATTACTTTGGATACCTAGACTAAACTCTTTTAAATTGTAACTTGCTAGGTGCAACGTTACACAACTTAATTTTAATGGTAATTAAGTTGATTTGAAAGTGACTAGCACTATTGAAATAATTATACGAATGTTTGAAGTTGTAGCGTAAACTGAACTTTTTTTGTAGGAAAGTAAAGTTATTTTTCCATAAACACATATTTGCTTACATTTTTGGCGAATATGTCGCGATATAAGACTAATTACAATTTGAGAACAAAGGTACAGACGCCAGCAGGTCAAGCTACCCGAAAGTGTCAAATTTTCCCAATCAACTTTGAACCTTATTTCTTTAGCGATAAAGTTGAAAATCTATTAAATAAATTTGACAGATTGTAGTAGCTTGATGTGCTGGCGTCTGTACCTACAACTTATTTCTTAAGAAATTTCTTCTAGCAGACCTGCGAAAGGAGAAGTATGAAAGAAATGTAGACAATAGTGTGTGAGAACAAGAAGAGAAAAATATGAATGTGTGAAGTCTAAAACTAAACTATTAAATATACATACACATAATAATGCATAAAAAAAAAATACATAAGTATACTTAAATAAGTAATACAATATCTTGTTCAACTACAAATATTTAGGAAAATATAAGGGTCCTACAGATCAAAGTTGCTGTTTGTGCAGTCGGGTCTACACTGGTACTGCATTTTTTTTTTATGTTTCAAACTTTAAGAAGTTCAAGAGTCAGATGCGGCCGGTCTGTGTGTTTGTGTTTCAATAACGTTTTCTGTTCACTTCTTATTGGAATGTTTATTTTTACTGTTAAAGTATTTTAAGGTGTATTTTTTTATTTTGTGTAATGCCAATAAACGCATTTTTCAATCTTACTTTTTCTTTCTCATTTTTTTTGCAGACTTTTTTTACATTAGTATTTGATGATTTATGGGCTCGCCGATTGCTATCAACGTAGAGAGTTCCTTACCACCAACAAAATATTTAACACTACATTTTTTTTAAAACACGTTTCTTGTTTAAGACCGCCCTTATTATTTGTTGTTATAGCGGTCAAAGCAGTACGCACTCTGTGAAAATTTCAAGTGTCTACCTATTACGGTTCAAAAGATGCGGTCCTGTGACAGACAGACAGGCGGATGGACATCGGAACCTTAGTTATAGGGTCCCGATAGCTCCCGTTAGATACGGAACCCTAAACACAATAACAACTTGCCAAATTTTTGTTCAAATTAAAAATACATCTCAAATTGAATTACTTTGTTCTCTTTCCAATAGCCTATTACTGCCAACATTGACGTAAGTTAATTAAATAGTTAAGATATCGTGTGGCACGTGACGCCCGCGATCGAGATTTTAATTACAAGTCAGAAGATACGCTGATGTATTTATTGAACGTATATTTTACTCTTATTACGCAATTTATTCCCGTTATAATTTGATTTTTAATTAGCTTTTTGTAGTTATTAATTGGTAGATCGGTAGCCAATTAATGGCAGCTTGTAATTGACCCACAGCAACTACTGTAAGGCTGGCTTTTGCTGGAAAATTGAGCATTGATAACACTTTCCCAATGCGTGTTATGCCGGATTCATATTACTATGTTGTGCTTTGAAATAAGCCTGCACGGCACCCCAATTGCTCAAAACACTAAAAATTTCAATCTTAATTGTCTGTCTTACGCTCGCACGTACAATCGATACCGACTGCCCCATCACTACTTTCTCAGTGACGTATCATGACGATAGCTCGCTTGCTAGCCAACGCCGCTTGACCGACCGTGTATACAAAGATCTTTGCGCGGACTACCCGCTACTTAACTCATTTTACTATAATAAACCGTACATTTTGTAACTTAAACATTCAATATTATGTGAGTTTATACTAAGACTCACACACATACCTAGTATTTAAAATTTTAAACGATGTAGATACATTATAAGTAAATCCATGTCAACTCGAAAAGACCTTGAAAAATCAAATCAAATCAATCAATCTGAATTATTTTAAAGGATATCAGAAGAAGGGTACCAGTATTTTACATGGAGCGACTGCCTATCTGACCTTCACAACTCAGTTACTGGGTAATACGATACCCCTTGCTAAGACTAGTTGTCAGACTTTCGGGCTTCTAACGACCCATAACGACTGTCAATGAATCACGATAGACAGCCGGCACCATACGGCTTAACGTGCTTTCGGAGGCACGGAGGTGTCTTGGTATGAAAATATGGTCTCTCATCCATAGACCAACCACGGCAATCGTAGCTTAACCTGATCGATCGACCCGTGCGGCTGTTATTACTTAGCCACACTACACCAACTACAAATAAATAATACTTTAGTCCTGTCAAATTAAGATACTCCATAGACAAAGTTAGACGTAATTAAAAAATTGGCAACTAAGAATACGTCAATTTACGTCAGGCGCTAACTTGTTTGACAGGACTGAACTAATATTAATCTTCTGTCCTTTTCTTAATGAAATAGAAAGAAAAAGATGCACTGAAATTAAATTTAGTTTAGTTTGTGAACAAGGAAATCGGCGCCATTGTGCTTTTAAACTAGGCAATCCACCTACATTAAAATAAAATATCCCACAGAATAGTTCTTTCAAACTATGATTAGGCCCATAAAGCGATGCAATCCAATCTGAAAGAGCATTGTGGAAAATACTAAAACATTTTTCAGTATTAAATGGAACATCTTCATTATTTAACTCTTCAGTTAGTCTCCGTGAACAAATTGGAAAATACGCCTGAGGCCCTTTTAATTCTGTGGAAACTAATCTTGGAGATATCGGTTAAATTCTTTTGTATAAAACCTTCTTTTTTTTACGTATTTTTGGGATAAGTTCGGACTGGAAAAAATGGTCCTAATAATCTCGATGAATGACAATATTTAAAGCTACCTTCATTAATACGTTCTTAAAAATACAATGATCAAAAAAGTCATACCTCCCTATTCGGAATTTTAGACTCACATTCGTTTTCCTTGACCTTGAATTCAAGTCGCTCAGCGAGCTATGGAACGGGCTATGCTTGGAGTTTCTTTGAGGGATTGAATTTGCAACGAGGTGATGCTGATGGGGAATCCCATCACGCTTTGAAATGTTATGAATACGAAAGACTAGACTACACTTATAGACTATTATACGAAAGATTAGACTATCGTCTGTTACCATTTTAATAATATGCCGTCGGAAGATGTGTTCGATAGCCTGCCGAAATTTGTATCAGGGGCACAAAGGGGCATTGAACGAGAGGCATACAAATTTGAAAAAAGTATTGCAATATTTATTATTTTAGTTTTATTTTTATTGTTGAATTTTATGTTTAAGTATATTTTATAGGTAGTTCAACAGGTATGTATAACATTGTCTTGGAATACTGTAAGATGTTGTACTTATTGGTGTGAATAAATAAATAAATTTTACGCCTAATCCCGTGTCCCGTGTCCTAACCAAAATTACTGGTCGCGCGAATACGCGAAAACCAGCACGCACCTTCTTTTTTTTTGGTTAGGAAATCATGAAATGACTTCTCCCGCTCTGGGTGTCAGACTTTTACTGACTAAAACTCACCTGTGTTCCTTCAGTTGCCTGTGCCAGGGGCCACGGTATAGAACACACCCTCTGACCGCGTTCGCGCGACTATAGATTTGATTAGGACGCGGCCTAAGCCATTGAACCGCGCGGGAGACGCTCCGGGCGTCGGGAGCCGCGTGACGACTCCCGGCCACCGTAGGCGCGGGCCTGCGGGCGGTGAGTAATGGGTAACTCACCGTCCGATCAGGACCAGGCCCGTGCCGGACGGCGTGTATGTGTTCCACGCGCGCCTCAAAGAGATGTCAGCATGAGTGACGGGGCCCCATAGGGCCGAAGCCTGCCAGGGTAGCGGGATTGTCCGAAAGGGTTACCGCTGCCCTGGAACATAAAGGGCTAAGGAAGGAACACGGGTGGGTTTTAGTCAGTAAGAGTCTGACACTCCCTTCTGCTCCACCCAGAGCGGGAGGGGTCATTTGATGATTTCCCATCCTCAAAAAAAAAAAAAAAAAAAAAGCCATTGAACCGTTATGAATTTTGACAGATAGGTAGTCTGAGATATGGAGAAGGACATAACGTACCTACGTGTCATCTTGGACATTTGTATAAAAAAAAAGATAAAATACAAAATACACGCAGACGAAGTTGCAGGCAACAGCTAGTACACTATGAAACAGTAATTACACACGGCTTCTCGTGCCAAGCTAAATGCCAAAACGCTACACCACTAAATCAATCCCTAAAACGTGTTCTATGAGCTACAGATTAGCCGACTACAGCAATTTGTGTCTAGACTTAGCTGGAGGCAATACATTTTAATTAATGCTAGCGTTTCTGCATCAATAGCTTCTACTTCGAAGATTTACATTAATTTGTTGGTACCGTGAGCTCGTAGAGAGCTCACAGTATCAGCAAATTAATGTATAATCTAGAATGACTAAAAACGGTACTAGGATGAATAAATTCTGTTGAATAACTTTTATTTTTATTTCTATAAACGGTTCTACGTTTGTTGTATTTTATATTTATTTTAGGGTTCTGTACCTTAAAAGGAAAAACGGAACCCTTATAAGATAACTCCGTTGTCCGTCTGTCTACCACCCTTTTACCTCAGGACCGCGTGTAGTTATCAAGTTGAAATTAATATCAAATACTCAAGGTTGCAATTCCTTAAAGCAGTGAAAAAATTAAATTTAGATGTTTAATTTTTTCAACGCAATCAAAAGATGCGGGCTTGTACGAGGAGGGATCAAAAAGTAGTGAGAATGTGGTAGAATATAATGACTATTGATAACTTAATAATTTATTTTTCTACATAGTCTCCGAGTCTCTCTACATACCGAGTCCAGCGCTTTTCCAAGGCTTCAATCCCTTTAAAAAAAAAAGTTTTGTCTTGGTCCTGCAAAAAGCTCTCCATGGCATCCATCACCTCGTTATCGTCTTCGTACCTGTTTCCCCTTAAGTATTCTTTCAATTTGGGGAACAGATAAAAATCGCTAGGCGCCAGATCTGGTGAATAGGGGGGTGGTCAACCAATTCGAAGCCAGCTTGCTGATAGGCAGCCATCACAATTGCCGACCTGTGCGCGGGTGCGTTGTCGTGATGAAACAGCACGCCCCTTCGAAGTTTCACTGCATAATATTGGCCTGTAATAGTGGTTCTACGCTCCAGGTAATCAATCAACAATATCCCTTCCGAGTCCCAAAATATCGAAGCCATAACCTTGCCAGCCGATGCCACGGCACTAAACTTCTTCGGGGTCGGTGATGATGGCCGTTTCCATTGCGAAGATTGCTGTTTTGTCTCGGGATCAAAATGATGGACCTATGTTTCGTCCATTGTTACGAAACGAGACAAAAAGTTTTCAGAATCTACTTGAAACTTGTCCAACAATATCTTCGAAATGTCAAGTCGATTTTGTTTCTGACTGTCGGTTAACATTCTCGGCACCCATCTTGCGGAGACTTTTCTCATATTCAAAGATTGTTTTAATATGGATTGAATACTTCCATATGAAATGCCCGTTTCTTGAATTAAGTATCGGATGGTAACTCTTCGATCGCTCAATACAATTTTCTCGACTTTCGCAACATTTTCTTGGGTGACTGACGTCGATGGACGGTTGCAACGATGTTCGTCTTCCGTGCTCGTTCTCCCTACTCGAAATTGAGAAGCCCACCTTGCGACAGTGGAATACGGCGGAGCAGACTCTCCTAATGTTGCCTCCAAATCGCAATGAATCTCTTGCGTATTTAACTTTTTTAAACAGAGGTATTTAATAACGGCTCGCACTTCGTTTTTCTCCATTTTCGAGAACACCTTCCGAAAAAAGACAAAAGAGAATCGAAGATTTTTTTCTTTATTAATATTACAAATATGTATCTGAGCTTTGCCTGCCAGTATTTTTTTTTTTTTCTTACCAAGGAGGATGTCGTTCTCACTACTTTTTGATCCCTCTTCGTAATATGTTCCAAACTTAAAACCTATAAGGTACTTCCCGTTGGCCTAGAATCATGAAATTTGGCAAGAAGCAATGCCATGTAGCACAAGTAAAGAAAAAATTGTAGTTACATTACAAAAAAAAAAAAAAAAATTAAAACTATTAACATACCTACCTACAAATTTGTACGGATCCCTCGGTGCGCGAGTTCGACTCGCACTAACCAGTTTTTCATAATATCACATCACCGCTGCACCGGTCTGTCAGCTAAACTGACCCGTAGGTACTATTTTTTAATATAAATCAATGTTTGTCTCATATTTATGCCATTAACTTATCAAAATATCCATAAAGGTTGCATTTAAGAATTTCTTAATATACGAGTATTAAAAATATTATTCTTATTTTTAAGGAAAAATTATTAATATATTAAATTTCCATTCCTTTTCTATCTCTTTATAAACTTATAAGACAAAATAAACTTCACACGCCATACCACAGGCTAATTAGAATATACTTAATACCGAATAATGTAACATGAGAAAACATCGATTGTAATTACTCTATTTAAATGTGAATAAATGAATTTGAATTTAAACACCAAAAAGGTTTTAATCACTACAATACCTACATGTTAAACTAAAGTCACTATGGAAAGACGCATCTTTTACCTTTCGCTGGGTATAAAATCAAAATCTGAAATCATTTATTAAAATTACTGTACCCCAAAACACCCATCTTGCACCACCGCCTGGTGCTTTAGCTGGGAAGAAGAAGTGGCGCAAGAAACTCCCAGCAACACAATACAGTTAAAAGAACTTGATTCTATTCAATGTACAGACGCCAGCAGGTCAAGCTACCCGAAACTGTCAAATTTTCCCAATCAACCTTGAACCTTAATGCTTTAATGGTAAAGTTGAAAATCTATTAAAGAAACTTGACAGATTGTAGTAGCTTGATGTGTATAAAGTTTTCCAGACCGTATTTCTACGGCGGCCGATCTCAACGGAGAACTAGCCTTCGGCGCGGGAGATATTATAGTGCACAAGTGTGCGCGCAGAAGACACAGGTGCTCTCCCTCTTCCCTCACTCTCATAGTCTGATGGGACGGCAATCCGACACGACCGGAGAGAGATCAGGCGCAGGACCAACGGCTTAACGTGCTTTCCGAGGCACGGGGGTATCACACCGCCAGCTACCAAACTCCGGACTGTTACTAAGAAATTCGTAATGGAAAAATTCAATAGCACTTTTCCCGGCCTGGGAATCGAAACCAAGACCCCACGCTCAGCAGCAGCGTTTGCGACCATGAGACCAACGGGGCAGTACCTGTGCGATGTAATTAACATGTGGGCGCTATGCTACGGGCTAGTCTTCAATATGAACACGCTCAGTAGCTTTACACGTTTATTAATTAGATGTAACAATGTAAGCGCGAATGTAAGCTCAAAACGACAGACGATACACTATTAATTCCTGCCACACATGCGATAATTTAGATTAGAAAGCCGAGAGGTATGAGTTGTAATGGTCGACCGTAAGGAAGCGGGAGCCTGCGCGGAGTGTAGAGCGACGCGGATGTGCCTTGGGAAGGTCGGCTGTGCACTGCTCATTTATATATAGTAGTCTATGGTGCACTGGCGCGGGCGCTCGGCGATTGGGCCACGGTAATATTATCTTACCGTGACTGGGCGCAGGTCCAAGGAACGTAATTTACTCAGTTCCCTAGCCTCTGTCCCCGCGCGCCGCGGATCCCCCCGCCGACGCCTGGGCCGGTTCAGCGTAGGGATGTCTGTAGCTTGCGACAGTGTTGTGCTGGCGACGGGAATCCGTCCGCCACAAACATACGGAGATTGATTGATTTTGGTTCGTTTATTTTTGTGTGCATTTTTTCTTTTCTTCTTTATACACCGTGTTCCGGACGATATACATAAACGCCGACCAGATGTTCAGACCACGAAAATAAGCATTTTTCATTATGGACACATTATTGAATTCTTATTTTTATCTTTTGTTTATTTTAATACAAACTAAATACCTTGACGTAAATCACCCGATATGCACGCCTCTTTATCTTTTGATGCACTAAGCGGTAACATAGGTCAAATAAAGATCCTTTCTTACTGCATAGCTCAATTAAACATTAAAAGAAATTATAAATATCTTTGTAACGAAGCCTTTTTAAGTACTACTTCCTGTGTTTGATTTGATTTGTAAAAGCTATAGAAACGTCTGGCAAAGTTTATGGATACCCTGAAGAACACTGTGTATATCAATATACTTTTAGAAGTACTTCGTAAGAAGATAAATAATAAACACACACCCATCACACAAGATACAATAAATTCTACATTTGAACAAAACGGACTTTTGTATTCAGTAAAGATAATAATACTCTTCTGTATTTATAAGAAACCAATGTATTAATCCAGACATGAATATCGTGGTATTTATTATCCTAACAAATGCTTTCGGCAATCATCTCCGTTTTTATGAGACAGCCTCATCCTGTTTTCCGAAAATAATATAATGTAATGTTGCCAGGAACGACACAATTATTTAGTTTGGCAACTATTTTTGTGATATTATGTCTTAATATTTTTAATGTTTTATAAGTACCTATTATGGTTGTTATATTTTATCTTTATTTATAGACAAAAAAAAAAACGTATTTTGTTGCGTTCTATTCAGATATATTAGAGAACTTTGAAATGAGGCAGTTTTTAAACATAAACCTATCTCATTTTAGCCTTATTACAAAATAAGATTAATCTTTGTAGCGGTATCTACAAATGCCACATGCGAACTACGCGCCATACTGACGTCACACGAATTCTTGCATATCGCAAGCAAAGTTTATCGCGCAACTAAAGTTGTTAAAAAAAAGGCCCGTTTTGACATTTGAGAATGCGTTCTTGAGACTTGTTAGTTTCATACAAACGAATATGTGTTTTGCGAATTTGATTTTTATTAACTACTAGAACTGTCAATGTCAAAACGGGCTTTTTATTTTTTGACAACTTTAGCATATATACAACGGCCTGACATGAATAATCGGGCAGTTGCCCAACAGACACAGCACCCGTCTGGTCGGAGGATCCTCCCTTTTCTATGGAGGATGAGTGAACTTGACACCCTAGTCCTCATACCTCTTTAATCTTCAGACCCAGGTTTAAACCATGGAGTCATTTTTGAACTTTATTCCGACTACGGTAAGGTCTTCTACCTAACCACGAAGCCCGTGGTTTCGGCCGATGTTATGACGGGCGTTTCCTACTCCTTGTCACTTACGAACATAAGATTGGTTCGGTTTCCGAACTATACCCTGTCCAATAGGTAAACCGTTTAGTGATAAATGGAACTAGTGATTGCAACACACAATACATTGATTGATACACGTACGGTATTATAATGTCTGTAAAAAGCCATAAATAAGATAAGTCAATAAGATATGGCAGTTTATATATTTATTTTATTACTCATTTTAGCGAGCTGTCAAAAAACGGTTAACTTAATAGACAGTGTATAAGAATGAATGACAACACGATTTGACAGTTGTCCCTACGCCCGATGTGATATTGCCCGTCCGAAAAATTGAATTTGACACTGGTTTTGATTAAACAACTACTTTCGAACCGCCGGTCGATTCTGTAAAAATCTCACCGTGAAAACTCAAGTGAAGTGAGCTTGATGTGAGTTGTCAGTAGTGTCAATCCCTAGCATTATTTGGAATGACAGCTCACTCCACGCTCACTTCACCTAAGTTTTCACGGTGAGATGGTTACAGAATCGCACTGCAGGTCCGTATCTTCGTTGACGGACTCAAAGAGATTAAAAACTCACAAATTAGTAGGTCTAACTTGTCAGTTTAGTGTAAAGAACTATATTTCTATTACAGCTAGGTCCGTATACGACAGCTGGCTCGATAGTTTAAACCATGTCATAAGAAACCTGAACAATTTTGGGATTGAAACCCTCGGGTCGTGGGGTCCGAGTGCTCATGGTTTGTTCAACGAAATTTCCAAACGGCTGGTTAACACTTCCCGTGACCCAAGGGCTGTTTTTTACCATGGCCAGAGGCTAAGTATTGCCGTACAACGTGGCAATACTCAATTACCAGTCGACAGCGATGCGGAGAAATTGTTCGACGCCATATTTTAGTTTGTTAATAGTTTTGGTTAGGTTAGGATATTATATTTTTATTTTAATAGGTTGTTAGTTCATTTAGGGCTGATTTTTCAATCATTAATTGATAACTTTATTCGAGGAATAATTTTCAAATTTTAACTGTCAAACGTCAATTTTATTCTGTCATCTGGCGATGGAAAAATTAGTCCTTAGTATAAAAAGTTTATCCAGTATCTATATTTTTATCCTCTTTGATAAATAAAATACATGTAATAAGAAGAACCTCATTTTTTTATATAACCTGTGACCAAAAATGGCTGAAATTAGGACGCGTTCACATTAGCAAACGCGCGCTGAACGCGTTTACTCACGCGAGAATTGACGCCCTAAATACACGTGACAGACAATTCAATGGACAACTTGTATGCCTTTGGTGGGCACGTTTGTCGCGCGTTAACAAACACAGGTACACGCGAAAAGTCTATCAGTGTTTGGAGTGTTTGTACCACGAGTACGTTACGCGGCTTTTCGGGTATACCAATTTTCTATCGAGTTAGAAACAAAACAGAGAACTAAAAATCGTCTTCCTGCCCCTATACAGACGCCAGCACACCAAGCTAATACAATCTGTCAAATTTCTTTAATAGATTTTCAAATTTGTTGCTAAAGCATTAAGGTTCAACGTTGATTGGGAAAACTTGACAGTTTCGGGTACCTTGACCTGCTGACGTCTGTACCATGTTACTTAGGGTTAGCGAACCGTTTTCTTCTTCCATAAACAGGAAACTAATCTTATCATCAGTCTACAGTCATCAGCTATCATCAGCCGTCAGCAGTTCACTGCTGGACACAGGCCTCTCCAATTGCACGCCATTCAACTCGATTTTCAGCAAATCTCATCGAGCTGCTAAAGCGGACGAAGTCGCGGATACAAGCTAGTTCAAAATAAAATTGTAGTTTCTGAAGCCATAAAATTGTTCGCAAAATTAAAATATTCCAGTCCATGCAATCAAGTATGGTACACGCAAGAATATTTGTGTTGAATATTAGATTATGTCTGATTGGTAAAAAACAAAGAATCGTCAAAGAGTCCTCATGAATGTATAACGATTCGAACAATTTGCGCTGAAGGCGGAGACTAATGCTATGTGTCGAGACTTGAAAATTATGGGATACACAGAGATTTTGTTTCTACAGGATCCTTGCAGCACATGCAAATAAAGATTAGAATTGTAATGCCTCGATGAGGCAGTGGATAAACAACAGCTGTCTTGCTACGGTTTAGAGTGGGTTAAAAAAAGTATAAGTATTGATATTATACCTGCAATTAATTTGACATTATATTTATTGGTTGGCATATTTTATACGAATTGACTCTTGAACTAAACATTTCACATCAATTCTAATTAGGGTTTTAATATATATGGATTGCTTCTGCATGTGATAATTTTATTTAACATTTAATTTGCAACGAGCGTGCCCAGAAGATGCCTGCTCACTCTTGCTTTGAAGACAGATAGGAGGGTTAAATGTGGACATTATCCGTGTTTACCTACAAGACTTTTCAGTACAACGCAGTTTTTTTTTCTTTTTGAATATTTGTCTTTTAGCTCGCGCGTTAGCCTGACCCGTTTCGTACTCAAACGGTGCTACATGAGCTAGATTGCCGAATACCTAATAGAGAAAAACCTTTTAGTAAACGACGACGTACATCGTAAACGTTTGCCAAGAGTCTACCATTACACAGGGTTTATTTTCAAAGACCAACCAAATTTAAGGGTGTGGTACAGACCATCAAACTGAACAACTTTCTCCATGGGACCAATATCGTAATCGCGAAAAATTTATCATTGTCCCTAGAAAACTTTCGAAACGAACTCGACCTACATAAACGCATGGGACTGAATTTTTATTCGCGATTACGATGTTGGTCCTATGGAGAAAGTTGTTCAGTCTGACGGTGTATATACACCCTTAAGGGCTGGTCTTTGAAAATAAACCCTGTTCTTATAGTTTATTGACCGTTTCCTATCAATAGCGTCTGCAGAATCAATACAAAGTATTTATAGAATGGCTTGCCGATAATAACTATGAAACTGAAGTGGAAAGGGTCCATTGTTGACTGGCAAGCAGTTCCGGGTAGTTGTGTACAATACAATTTGGTATTAGTTGCATTGATAAACAGAAAGCGGTCCTGAATAGTAATAAGAAAACAATATTATACTTATTGTTTATTTGTTTTAAATTAGTACTAACGGCTGATTTTTTAATGTGGAATAAAATTGACGTTTGACAGATTGTGAATGGAAGAACTGTCAAAAATTCAAAATTATTCCACGGATAAAATAATCGGGCGTTGGAAAAATCAGCTCTAAGTGGTTTTGGATTTATAGAGGTTTATTTTTAGACTAGCTTTTGCCGGCAGTTTCGCCCCTGTGGTTGTCGGAAAATATCCCAAGGGAAAGTACTGCCGGGATTAAAAGTACCCTATGTGTTAATCCATATTGGGAAGGGGTTAAGACAATTAACCTACCACGCTTGTCTAATGCGGGTTGGTGGGTGCGCAGTAGACCACCTCCCCTCCCTCCCTCCATCCCTCCCGTCTTTGGGCGCCGCCGGTGACGAACGTAATGTTCGTCTATCACCGCACTGATGTCGGATTATAAACTATCTGTGTGCCAATTTCATTAAAATCCGTTCAGCCGTTTTTGTATCAATCCGGAACATATATCCAGACAAACAGGCAAACGGACAAAAATTGTTCGATGCAGGGTCAAATTAAATTAGCTGACTAAACTTCACAGACGCGATGTGTATCGATATCCAAAGGATGCATTTCATTGCATAACAGAGCATCTAGAAGGGTACCTAGTCTAAATCTAGACGTCAAGTTGGGTTATCTTTATCTTGGTTTGGACTACAACATAACTAACATTATGAAATATATATAATATAATATGGAATATAGAAAATCTCATATAGATATGATAATAATGAATACATAAATATTGACATAATTTAATAATAATGAAAACACTTTTAACTTTTAAGAATTACATTATAATTACGTGCATATTCTTACGCAATACATAAAATAACTAATATACACAAAACTGAATATTATATATATACATAATTATACACCCAATTAACCACATCTAATAATATTTAATTGTTTGAATTGCCACTTAGCTCTCTTCCTCTCTCCTAAATTTTGCTGTACCCGACAGGGTCAATTTAGATCAATCTTTTACCTTGTATATACCATCTATGTAACACATATAGAATGCAATAAACATTTAAGTATTTTTTGAAATTTATGCACTGCTAACTGAGCCTTTTGACTTTTGAAAGCAATCATCTCATAATTTTCACACAACTGTCTACAAATCTAACACCACTCGCTACGCTCGTGATCATTAATAAATATATTTACGATGTTTCTCGTATAACATGGCATATAATTTACAGACACAGGACTGTTCTCCGGATGATAATAAAACCGCCCATTTGGCACCCCTCTTATGGCAATCACGGGGTAAAACGTATAAATCTACGTCATTTCGTAGCGGTGACTATCGGCGGGGACCAAGGAGAGGGATGTTGTAGAAGGTCCGTAAAGATCAAGGTTCCTTATTGCATATGCATAATCAGCCTGTATTTTCCTACTGCTGGAACAGAGGCCTCCTCTTTTCGAGAGGGAGCGGGCTGTAATCTACCACGGTGCGGGTTGATAATATCACATGTCTTCGATTTTTTGGTTCTGGGATGTGCTGGATTCCTAACGATGTTTTCCTTAACCATTTTGAGAGCAGTGGTGATGAAATTGTTTACACAAACCAAAGCGCCTGGCAGGGTTCGAACCCACGACTTACAACTCGCACTAGACCACTAATGCTCTGTCTTTAGTGCATATAATCAACAATAAAAAGAAAGATTGAAAAGAGCTCATCATCATCATCATCATCAGGCTACAGCAGTCCACTGCTGGACATAGGCCGCTCCTATTGCACGCCATTCAACTCGATTTTCGGCAACTCTCATCCAGCTGCTACCAGCCATCCTGCGAAGAACGTCGCTCCACCTAGCCTGAGGGCGTCCCACCTTACGTTTACCGATACCGATACCGTGAAAAGAGCTATTGCCACATACACCATTGGCATGCATTAGCATGAAATTCTTTCTGTGAAAAATTGTTGAACAGTGAAGTTTTTAAAGTGATTGCAAGATTTGAAACGCGATTTCCTAGGATTGAATGAGCATGGCAAATAGTCATAAGTTTAGGGGGGGCCGTGGCTAAATAATAACAGCCGCACAGGTTGATCGGTCAGGTTAAGCTACGCTTGCCGCGGTTGGTCTGTGGATGGGTGACCATCTTTACATACCGAGACCCCTCCGTGCCTCGGAAAGCACGTTAAGCCGTTGGTCCCGGCTGTCATTCGTGGATCTTTGACTGTCGTTACGGGTAGTCAGAAGCCCGAAAGTCTGACAACCAGTCCATTGGTGTAATTGCCGTATGGCGTTCCAGTGTGAGAATAAATAAATAAATAAATAATAAATAAATAAGTTTCGTCGTGTTGCGTTATATTCAGCTGAATGATTGACAATTTTATTACTAGCTCTGCTCCTCTCCCTTTGGGTGTAGAGTTTTTGACTTTCGATTAGAAAGTACACCATGATCTTCTTCATTTACTTATCTACAAAAAAAAAAAAAAATGTATTTAAGTAGTTTATCAGCCATCTTGTTACCATAACACAAGCATTAGCAGATCTACATTACAGTTAGAATTTAACTTTCCTCGATTGTAATTAATGTAAATCTTATTTTTACTTTACTTTACTTTTACTTGAATAAAAATTTTATTTATTTATTTTATTTTTATTTTATTAGGTTGCTTAGCTTGGGACTAGATGGCGCTGTGTGAAATGTCCAGGGATATTATTATTATATCTTACTGCAAGTATTATGAAAATAACGGAGTAATCCTTCTCCCAATCATTTGTCTACTGTAACACCCAAGAATAGTGGTTTATTTAAATTCCCTGACATCTTGGGGGTCGTTTTGGTGTACAATCACTAAGATAAATGCTGCGACATTCCTCGCGGTCATCAGATATTGTAGCAGTAAAAGGAATGTATGTATGTGTGCTCGTTTATATATGCGGGTGGGAAATAGGTCACATTTTGGCTGTCGTGGAAGCGACGCTGTTATATTCTAAGATGCTAAAGTATTATAATGATCGAAAGAAGTACAATGAATTGTGAGATGATTGATGTACGGTCACCAAAGGAGATAAGTAACCAGGGTCGTCGGATATAGTGAAGTTTAGTAAGAAACCGATGGATGTTTTCGAATGAAATTTAGTTTGATAAATTAACTGTTTGTTTTCTATTAATTAAATAAAATTTTATCCGAAAACATCAATCCATTTCTTACTAAACTTCAACGATATCCGACGACCCTGGTTACTTATCACCTTTGGTGAACGTATTCTAGCGTGACATAAATAGTACAATTACGTTACGTGTGACTGAAGTAGTCCATTATTCTACGGCGTGAAATTTGAAACGTTAATGCTACTTAGGTCACACGTATCGTATACTATTTTATAGCTCGTGTGACTAAACCCGCACTTGAGTCACGTTTTTCTGTGTAAAAATAGACTACTTAAGCCACAGAAATGCGTGACATAAGCGCGGGTTTCGTTCACACAGTGAAGAAACCAAAAACCTATTCGAAATCATTTGAAAGCTTAATTTTAAATTCGTTTGAATGTTCGAATGCAACTAGATTTATCTAACTGCCAGGACGCACACCATAAGGTCGAATTTTGCAGACAACCTTTACAGTATCTAAATCCGGTCCACCTGATGGTTAGTGGTCAAACGAAAACGAAATAATATCGCGGGCAGGAGATGCGATGCAACGAGGTGGACCCGCCACAAGAAATTTCACTCGGACGTTTTATGTCTGGGGTATGTCTGTAAAAGTATGTAGATCTCTCATCGAAACCCTTGCGCTATTTAGCTTTCATATTTAACACCAGTGTTGACCAAGTAGTCTTTCCGGATCTAAGAATGCTTGGAAACATGCTGGTCCTGCTTCATAGGACAATCTCTGGAGTCTAGACAAAATCAAACTGGTTGCTAATGTAATTGTATAATTTTTTCTTTTTTTAACATTGATTAACATTCTGTAATTACTTAAAGTCACACCCGGACTCTTTATTTATTTATAAAAATCGTCTACTTTTAGAATGTTTGTTAATATGTGAGCACCATGTATCTATCACATAGTTAATTTATATGTCATGGTTTTATTAATCCATTTTAATTCTTTTACCTATTGTGGTGTAGTAATTTTATTTTTAGATGCATCGTCTTCACATATAATTATATAACTGATGTATGCAAAATATTGCAAAACATTTTAAGAGAGTAACGGTGCAGTTTCTTGCCCATTCTTCTCCATTCGAAAACTACCTTTTGGACGGGGCGACTAGAATAAATTTTATTTAATTTAATTTTTGACGTTCAAAAGTGCCTTTTATGTGCCTATTTGAGATAAATGATTTGACTTTGACTTTTCTGTATTAATTAGCTAGGTATTCTCCTACACGAACTTCACCTAAACAATGTAAAGGCAAAACTAAGTTTACCTTAACATCTTGAGGTAAACCAGGATAATTTAGATCAATAACATGGTTGTATGTACTCTAACTTTCAGCGGGAAGCCTCAGGCGTTCACTAATTATATGGAAGAACGCCTTGTTAATGTTATATACCAAATATATTGTTCTTTTGGGTAATAAGGGTTTTGTGTTCAAGTTACATTTATTAGCGGCAAATTTGACGCATAAAAAAAAGTTTGGGGTAAACTTGCGTCACATCCACGCATAATGCTACTCAATACTCAATATATTTATTGCTTGCTAAGACCCTATACGAGACAGAGCCCCAGTGCTGGTTTTCAGCGACAGCCGGCGTTGACGTGATGCCGTCAACCAGTGCAGTATGCGGTTAGACATAAAATAAACAGCAATCAAAATTTGAAATAAATTAATAATAATAATAATATATATATTTATATTTTTAAATGTTTTTATACTTTTTATATTCTAATATTTAAAAATATAATTTATATGATTACAATGAAATAAAGGAGATAATAATAATAATAATAAAAGTACGATAAGTCGTTGCTGAGCTATGCCTTAAGAGCAGTGTTTTGAATTAATTTAGAAATAGTAGTAAAATTTGGGCCGCCAATGAAGTCCAAATCCCAATCGTTAAAGTCTATTCAAAATGTTATTTCAAGTTAAACAAATATCAACTTTATTTTTTAATAGTAATTAAGTTGATTTCAGAGTGGCTGTTGTAAAAATGTTTGAAGTTGTAGCGAAAACTGAACTTTATTGTGTAGGATTCAAGTTATTTATCCATAAACTCATATTTGTTTACATATTTGGCAAATACGTCGCGAATGCAGCATTACATACATTTTGGTTATTTTAATTATTTACCCCAATCACTACATACCACACACACAACACTATAGATTCCAAACAAAACGAGCTAATATTTGTATTTTGAATGAAGCCGTGATACCAATAGCTAATTGTGAACCAATGCATTCAGTGAATGTTTGTTCAATAGTTTCCACAAAAGGGCGTTAATGTACATAGACTTGTTTGTTATTTTGTGGAAATTAATTAGTAGCATTAGGTATTGCAGCAGTTTTGTATTTATATATAATATGTCACCGTATGATTGTGAACACCATAAGTGAGATTGTAAACTGTCGATAAATTGTCAATTGTACTATACTGTTTATAATATAACTTATTAATTTTGTATAGTTTATAATCTATTCATGTCAAACCGTCATGTTGTGAACCAGGCTTCACTTACCTATAGGGATCATAATCAGTCCAATGTTTATCACCCGTAAAATTGTGAACCTTCCTTGATTTGGCCGTCTTGGCTCTTTGACTGCAGTAACTAAGTCAGGGCATCTGCAGGGCATCACAATACCCCAAGCATTCTTCTCCAGCACCACATTTCCAGAACGTCTATCTTTTTCTTCTCGATTTCAGCAGCGTCCACGTATCAGCAGCGTATAGGAACATAGGGAAAACCAGTGATTGAACAAGCCGGATTTTGGTGGCTTTTGTAAGATCTCTGTTCCTCCAGACTTTTTTCAGCTTGTCCATCGATGCTTTAGTTATCGCCATATGTCTCTTAATTTCATCTATCTATCTACCCCCGCTCCACTTGGCTATTTAGTATTAGCGAAAGGTGCGATCCGATGCATGCATTTTTGTTACCAGTTCACAATTTGACGGTTTGCCAGGGACAGATTATAAACTATCGAAAAAAAATGCGTTAAATTATAAATGGTTTCTTGTTCACAATTTTTTGACAGTTTATAATCTCACGAGATAGATTATAAACTAACGATCTTCATAATTATACGGTGACATAAATTTCTTTATTGCGGTCCAGATATACAAGTACAAACAATCCGTGAAGTATTCCTAACAACGACCTAAAACTATGTTAGTAAACCTTAAGCTTAAACCTAACCTAACAACAACTAATTATTACGTGGTCCAACACATGTTGGCACGTGCCTCCGCACCCAGTACCTTGCAAAGAGGTTGTCCACCTTGTCAAACAATGTTTTTAGGATGCTGTGGAGCTTCCGCGAAACCAATCCATAAAGGACGCTGTTCTTTTCCTCATTATGGCGTGAAAATCTCTAGCATGAACAGCACCCTAATTGCATAATATACAATCAATAGTAATCTGAATCATTTTGAAGCAAATTGCTAACCCATTGCTTCATAAGTTCGAAAAATTTGTCTGCTCAACACGTACAAAATAACGCAATGAATGTTGTTGAACTGTCAAAATGAAACCGATTCTGATTAATTGTGTGTTACGCAATTAGGGTGCGGGTATAGCTTGTTTAAAAACAGTTTGCATGTACTCGTAGGTAAACTTCAATCCCTCGACTTGGAGATTCGAAAAGATATTTTTAATGTACGGTCAAAGAGGTCATGTTAAAAAAAAAAACTATTAATTCATAATTGTGTTTTATATTCTGCATGAATTTGTTGGGAAAAAATATTGTTTGTATGTAAATTGTAATTCCTTTAATACTATTGCTTATCCGACATGGGATGTTAGATATTGCTGTAGCGGATGGCCGTCATCAGCTACGCGTGCGCAACAAGTCTAATGGCCCGTTTACCATAGATCGGTGACCGAATGCGTCGCCCACATTAGGTTTAACATTTCTATGGTTTAACCGGATTCAATAACCGTATTAGTCCGTTTGGTACGTCGTCGTGTCCGTTGACTGCCCGAAAACGGTTGCAGTCGAGTACGACCAACGACATAACGTATGAACATTAGAACTGTTTGTCGCTAGGCTACCGGTGGCTGTGGCCGGTGCCTCGTTTGCGCCTAGCCACCCCACGTCATGCCTTCAAGTGCTTAAGATTTTCATTTCTTGACGAAGGTTTCTTTACGTAAAACCTTATCGTAGTGTTTTGTTTTTTTTTTATAAAAAAAAAATAACGATGATGGATGGGTATTTATTAGTCTGTGCGTCGTTCATTTTTATTATCTTTGAAACAAATCTAATAAAAAATATTTCTTACACACTATTCCCCAGACGGTAACAACCTATAATTCGTTTAAAGTTTATTTTCATGTCATTCACCTCTGAACAAATACAGAACTGCGAGAACCCATTCGAGTGAACTTTTTAAAACCCATAAAAATAAACTTTTTATGGGTTCTAAAAGTTTCAGTCCATTAAGGACTTTCAACCGCAAATTTCGTTTAAAAATAAAAGGGATGTTACCCATTTACAATTATAGGAGCTGTGTGTTACTTTAGATAAGATAAGATAAGATAAGATAAGTCTTTATTTGCTTTAAACATGGTATAAAGGTGTTAAAGATGTATAATGTCCACATGTTTAGCTATACACAAATTGTATCAATTGCATGCAAAATAATTTATAGGCACAATTTTATAATAAAAATAAACATTCGATTTCGATCAATTCGTCATATACACACATTTGCATTAATTCAATTCAATTAATAATAAAATATGTTATATTTACATGTTAAGGAAATCTTTAATGTCATAAAAGTTATGTCCATTCAGCCATTTATATAATTTGCTTTTAAATGAGTTCGTATTATTTAGTAATTTTAGTTCGTTTGGAATTTTATTGTATATACGCACACACATGACAAGGCAGCTTTTAGCGTACTTGGCTGACTTAGGATTATCCTTTAATACAAGTCTGTGTGGATCCCTTGTTGGCCGAGTTATTACTTCATACGCTTTATTGAACAATCCCTTATTACAGTACACATATTTACAGGTTTCGTAAATGTAAAGTGAGGGAAGTGGTAATAAACCTAGCTTTTTAAAAAACGGTTCGCAGGACTCATCGGGTTTAAGTCCACAAATGGCCCTGACGCATTTTTTTTGTGCAATAAATGCTCTATCTTTATCTGTACTGTTTCCCCATATAATGAGCCCGTAGCGTAAAATGGATTCTATATATGCGTGGTAGGTAGTTATTGCCGTTTTTCTATTTATCACGTTCTTCACTTGTCTGAGAGCGTAAGCAAATTTATAGATCCTATTGCACAAATTGTCTACATGTACTTTCCAATTTAAGTCTTGATCTATGAGGATACCCAAGAATTTGGTTTGTGTAACTTCTTTCAGTCTATCAACGTTAAGTTTAAAATTGTATTTAGCATGTTTAGATTTATTAAATTGTATAAAATTAGATTTGTCTAAGTTGATTTTTAATTTATTTGTCCGTAGCCATTCTAAAATATTGTCAATAGTATTATTAATGTCAATTTCATGATCAGATATTGATTTATACTTCTTATCAGACGTCACAATTATTGAAATGTCATCTGCAAATAATATACATTTATGATTAGTCACTCGTGTTATGTCATTTATATATAAAATAAATAAAATTGGTCCTAAGACACTCCCTTGAGGGACACCGCATTTATTTTCGCATTATTTAGAAGGTAACTTTTATCAAAAACAATTAATGTTATTGAAAACCAGTTGTCATGTTTTTAGTCTAAATATTTTTAGGTATTTTCTTTATAGACAAATAAGTTTCTAAAATTTGATAGCAATGGCCGAATAGTTTCGAACTTAATCGAGCCCTAAATTAAAATATGGAAATAATAATCTATGTTGCGGCGAACATAGATCATTATTTCCATATTTTATGCTGTTACAATGTGTTTGTGCTGTTGTTTCTAGTTTTTCGCGAATCATACCTAGTTCTTACAATGCCGACGTTCTTCAATTTCAAATAAATTAATAGGTGTGCTAACATCTTTCTTCATTGGCACGACATAACCCATTCTCATTTATTTATTTATATATACTTTATTGTACAGACGCCAGCAGGTCAAGCTACCCGAAACTGTCAAATTTTCCCAATCAACTGTGAACCTTAACGCTATAGCGATAATGTTGAAAATCTATTAAAGAAATTTGATAGATGGTAGTAGCTTGATGTGCTGGCGTCTGTACACCAAAAAATACACATAACGGCACATACATTATACACACACGAGTACATTAGGTACCTTTCGCATCTCATGACTTTTGCCTTTCAGTCCCTTTGTTAAATGCCATAAAAAGTAAGTATACTTCATAGGTTTTGTAGCCGTTATTACAAACCCACACGCAACAAATCCTAGTCTTGCCTAAACCGTTTAGCCAGCATCCGTCAGTCTTGAGACAAACAGGGGCAACGTCCTGTGAATACAAAGAGAAACGCAATCAAAGCTGCTCCTTCACATTTTGTTACGTACTCCTCAAGTTTGTTGGTGCCTTCCCGAGTATAAGCTAAGAAGAGGAGGTTGTGGATGTGGCAATATATCTTTAAGCGTGTCTTTTGGCGTGGCTAGCTGACATATTGCAAGTAATTTAATTTTATGTTATGTGCCTTGAAATGTTAATTACTTAGTCTCGCTTAGTATGTCGCCTAGTATTGTATACAATCAAGTATCAAGTATTTTCTAACTGAACAGACAGCTGTGCTGCTGGGGAGTTTGCTGCGCCACTTCTTCTTCTCAGCGATAGCACTAGGAAGTGGTGAAGGGCGGGCGTTTTTGGGGGACTGTCTTTTGTAATTTTGACGTTCGAAAAGTGCTGATTCTCAGCCTAATTTGAATAAATGACTTTTGATTTTGATTTTGATGTATAGTCTGTGTCAAAAGTATCTGATGAAAGTGTAAACAAACCCTGCCCCAGCAGTCGCGACATTCATAGCGATCGCTTTAGAACTGAATTCGGTCGCAAAGTCCTGTCTCTCCATACATTTCACCTGTCAATTCGAGACTTTGCGACCGAATTCGGTAAAGCGATAGCTATGAATGTCGAGACTGCTGGGGCTGTTCAGGGTAAATTATTACGCAATCACCCACTAAAGCGAATTAGTAACACATTCATCAATATTAAGATGGTTTTAACTTTATATCTCAGCACTTTTACCAACATTTGCCGATTGAATAACATTGTTAAATTGTAATTACGAATTAATTGTGAGGCACACTTACCTGCTAATTTCTTACATCGGTCTTTATACTTTCTATTTGTTTTTTTATTAGTTGCTATCTGATGTATGTATCTGGTGTATTGTGTGTCTTTTAGTTTGTGCTAAATAAATGTTTTTTCTTTCTTTCTTTTAATTAAAAAATCATCAATGAAAAGTTTGGTTAGAACATTAACCTCAATTGACAAAAGAAAAACATCTTTAAGGTAATGTAAAACTAGAATCACGGCTTGGAGCATTCAAATGATCTCAATCAAATCCCTCAAGTGTTTTTCTTTGTTTTTTGAGTTTTATTAATGTTAATATTAGGTATCAATCAACTCAGCCTATCGCAGTCCACTGCTGGACAAAAGCCTCTCGCAGGTTGCGCCACAATACCTTGTCCTCCGTCTTCCGCATCCAGTCCGTCCCAGCAACCTTCTTTAGGTCATCCGTCCATCTAGCTGGGGGGCGTCCCACACTACGCTTGCCGATACGTGGTCTCCACTCCAGGACTCGTCTGCTCCACCGGCCATCTGTCCTTCCACAAATATGGCCAGCCCACTGCCACTTCAGTTTGCTTACTCTGCGCGGATAATTTTATTCCTGATTTAAAAAAAAAATTCTGAGTATTAGTTATAGTAAAGATTAAAGGTAAAATATTAAACAGGGGCTTGTGACTAAGAAATAACAGCCGCACGGGTCGGTCTAAGGTTAAGCTACACTTGCCATGACCGATCCGTGGATGGGTGACCATCTTCACATACCAAGACCCCTCTGGGCCTCGGAAATCACGTTAAGCTGTTGGTCCCGGCTGTCATTCGTGGATCTTTGACAGTCATTATGGGTCGTCAAAAGCCCGAAAGCTTGACATCCTGTCTTACCAAGGGGTATCGTATTATCCAGTAACTGGGTTGTGGAGGTCAGAAAGGCAGTCGCTTCATAAAAAATACTGGTATTCAGCTGCATCCGGTTAGACTGGAAGCCGACCCCAACATAGTTGGAAAAAGGCTGGGCAGATGATGTTGGGTAAAGATAAAAGGTATTCAACAACTTATCTGCCATGTTTTTAATCTATCTCTGATGACAGGAGTTTTTCCCACGGTTTTTAAAAGAGCTGTTGTGCACCCTGTTCACAAGAGTGGGGACAGAAACAGTGTCAATAATTATAGACCAATCTCTGTGTTAACAACGTTATCTAAAATTTTGGAAAAAATAATTAATCTTAGACTTCTCAACTATCTTAACTCTAAAAATATTCTGGTGGACAATCAATTCGGGTTTCGATCTGGTAAAAACACAGAGGATGCTGTTCTCAAATTGACAAGTACTGTGGCTAAAAACTTAAACAGTAAATTAAAAACAATTGCTATTTTCCTAGACCTTTCAAAAGCATTTGACACTGTTTCTGTTCCTCTCTTGCTGAATAAACTCCAAAAAATCGGCATTAGAGGTTTATCACATGATATCTTTAGAAGTTACCTTAGTGATCGTTCTCAGGTTGTAAAAATAGGTAAATATGTGAGCAACGAAGAAAACATGAGCTATGGCGTCCCACAAGGTAGTGTTCTTGGTCCCACCTTATTTTTAATTTATATTAACGAGCTCTGCAGACTCAGCATACCTAATTCGAATCTTATAGTGTATGCAGACGATACGGCAATAATTGTTCAGGGAAGAGATTGGGTTGAAACCCGCTATCACGCAGAATCCGCATTGCGAATGGTTTCTGACTGGTTGTCAAATAATCTACTTACCCTTAACATGGAAAAAACTAAATTTATCACGTTTGCTCCACGTATAGCTTCTCAACCAGCTTCACCATTTGCTTTGACTATCCACAACTGCCCATCTGCTACCAATAACAATTGTGGCTGCAAATCTATCTCACGAACGAATAGCATAAAATATTTAGGGGTAACAATTGATAGCACTTTGTCCTGGAACGATCACATTGGGTCATTGGTTGGACGAGTTAGAAAACTTATATTCGTTTTTAAAAAATTAAGATCGTCAGCGGATCTTCCTATGCTTAAAATGGTCTACTATGCTCTGGCAAACTCCATCATTAACTATTGCATAACCGTATGGGGTAGTTCTGGAAAGTGTTTAATGCTTCGTCTAGAAAGAGCACAGCGAGCGGTACTGAAAGTCATGTCATACAAACCAATCCGTTTTCCGACTGATGAACTGTATGCTCTGTTGCAAATCCCTAGGGTAAGACACAGCTTTTTTCTTAACACAATCCTACGTAAACATTCAGAACTTAGTTTCGACCAGAGTTTTAACAGCCAGAGTAGGCGGAAACGTAGACCTACTGATGTTTGCCCTGTAGTACCAGCTAGCATTGTAATAGTTAGACGACAATACTATTTTCTAAGCCCAAATTTGTATAACAAAATAAATAGAATTTTAAACATTTACCCCCTGACTTCACGTGAGTGTAAATCAGTAACTCATGAGTGGCTTAGCTCTCTGAATTATGAAGAGCTTGAACATCTTGCAAAAATTTAATAACAAAAATGAAAAAAAAAAAAATCCCTTCCATTCCATTGCCTTCCAAATCACCTAACAGACACACATACATATACCTACACGTACTTACACACTTACTCACTCGCATACACATACTCACACATTTACTCACTCGCAAACACATACTTACACTACACTCACATTCTCTCACTCGCATACACTTACACTACACTCACATTCACTCTAATATGAACACATTCACGTGTATTAATATTGTAATTAGTGCTTAAGGTTTTATTCAACTTTTTTCTTTTTTTTTTTTTGTACAACTTTTTTCTTTTTATTTTTTATTTCGAAATCGTAAACAAAGAAAAAAAAAAAAATTAACTGTGTCTATATAAAAGCCTGGAACGCTGTCGTCTCCCTCCTGGAGGTGGGCGCTAATGGCCGCGACACAGTATTCCTTACTAATGCGGTCGTTAACGTACACAAATATTGTAACTATTATTTTTGTTCCAATAAATATTCTTATTCTTATCCGTGATAATTCTGTACCTTTAGTGAAAAGTGGTATAAGTTACAAATCCTTGTTTTGAGAAATATATATAAAAAGTTTTGCATTTTTAAAACGGCAACAACTTTTTTATTACAGTTTTTTTTTTGACTTTTTGCCCTTAATTAATTTGAAATTGTTATTATTATATCGGGTATGCTTTGATTTGGTTCAAAAATATTTATAATCTGAGATATATAAAAAAAACTAGACTTATATCATTAGCCACATTTAAGTTCCTATGTGTATAATGTTACAATTTCATTTATATCATTTAACATATTCTAAAATGCACTGGTTTTGAATGTTACAAGTATTTTTGAAACATCTTTTTGATAGCAATAGAGTTGTAAATGATAAAAACACTAGAACTAATTTTGTTTCGTAAACATTGAGATTTCATGGGCACCGTGCCTTTTTAGTGTGCTATGATAAAATCAAACTTATATCAATTTACACACATTAAACACAGTAGAAGATGTGGTGTATTTCGATTTACCTTTAATTATATCAAATAAACTTTCGGTGTAAAATAATATAAGTTTAATTTTACTTCTATTGTAGGGGCCTAGTCCTGGCCTAGTACCTACTTATACGGTCGGGGCCTACTTTCATTTACAAAACGGGTGAGTAAAAGTGTAAATATATATATATATTTTTTTTTTTGAGGATGGGAAATCATCAAATGGTCATGATCATCTGGGTGGAGCAGGAGGGAGTGTCAGACTCTTACTGACTAAAACCCACCCGTGTTCCTTCCTTAGCCCTTTATGTTCCAGGGCAGCGGTAAACCTTTCGGATGATCCCACTATGCCCTATGGGGCCCCGTTGCTTATGCTGACATCTCTTTGAGGCGCGCGTGGAACACGTACACGCCGTCCGGCACGGGCGTAGTCCTGATCGGACGGAGAGCTACCCATTACTCTCCGCCCACAGGCCCGCGCCTACGGTGGCCGGGAGTCGTCACGCGGCTCCCGACGCCCGGAGCGTGTCCCGCGGCGGCTGAGGCGTGAGGTGCGCAAGGTGCGTTCCCTCGCCCAAAATCAAAATCAAAATCAAAATCAAAAGTCATTTATTCAAATTAGGCTGAGAATCAGCACTTTTCGAACGTCAAAATTACAAAAGACAGTCCCCCAAAAACGCCCGCCCTTCGCCACTTCCTAGTGCTATCGCTGGGAAGAAGAAGTGGCGGAACAAACTCCCCAGCAGCACAGCTGTCTGTTCAGTTAGAATATAGTTAGTTGCATGTATACAATACTAGGAACCTATGTTCAGTAATGAACATTACAAGAAGCTTAAATTATTTGCCATATTATGTCAGCTAGCCACGCCAATATACCAACAAATATAATAAAAACTATACGTACTCAAGCTATAAAATAATTAATTAAAATAAAAATAAAAACTCACTACCTAAATAAAAGCCTCCAGGCATAAAGGGCGTGACAGCTTACACATTTATGCATTGCTGGGTTCGTCACCTAGCTGTCACTTGCAGTCACAGATGATGAACTAGGACCATCGATGTGAAATAAATAAGTGAGTTAATACTAATAACAGTAACCTGTCAGTACCTAAGCTAATTCTGGAGAAAGAACATGAACATTGTCTTGAGTTAATTAGGGCGACCAACTATTCTTATCGTGTAAGTAGTCGTCGTAACCCACCCCGCCACCTCCTTCCCTAGCATGACTGCTTCGCAGAAGGAGGTGACTGCCTCCCACTCCCTCTCGCCCCGGACCATGGCTTGAACCAGGGCCGGACGCGAGAGGTCGCCGCCGCTGCCGATCGCCTCTACGAGGACACGGCGGTGCTCTGCCCAAGTAGGACAGACCTCCACCGTATGCTCCATCGTGTCCTCTGGGCGACCCTGGCAGTGGTGACACCCGGGCGTCTCCTCCCGCCTGATGATGTGCAGGAACCTCCCGAAACATCCGTGTCCGGAGAGGACCTGCGTCAGGCGGTAGGTGAGAACGCCGTGACGTCTCTCTAGCCACTCCTCAAAGAGGGGTCTTACCGCCGCTATCGTGGCGTGCCCTGCGCTGGGTTGCGATAGTCGCTCCTTCCATGCCGCCATGAGATCGCGCCGGAGGTTCGTCCGCTCCGCCGCGGTTTGCCGCGGAGATACGGAGTTTCCCCCCGGCGTAGTGCCTCCGCGCGCCAATCATACAGGCGCGCGAGGAGTATCGCCTCCAGATCCCATGGCGGCAGTCCGGCAAGGAGGCTTGCTGCCTCGCCCGAGATCGTGCGGTAGCCCCGGATCAGCCTTACGGCTACTACCTTTTGGGGCACGTTCAGATAGTGTGCGGCTCGCAGCCGCTGTGAACGCGCCCATACCGGGGCCCCATATAGGGCCATGGACCGCACGACCCCGCGTAAAGCCTCCGGTAGGAGGCGTTTGGCCCCCTCAGGTTGGTCAAGAGCCGCTTTAGGGCGGCCCCGGCCCGTTCCAGTTTGGGGGCCAAACGTCGGAATTGCTCGACGAAGTTCCATCGGCTGTCGAGGACGAGACCCAGGTACCTCATCGTGGTCTCGACGCCGATGTGAACCCCTTCTACCACTAGTTGGGATCCCGGAGGTGGCCCGTACCGGGGCGCAGCCGCAGTGAACGCGCCCATACCGGGGCCCCATATAGGGCCATGGACCGCACGACCCCCGCGTAAAGCCTCCGGTAGGAGGCGTTTGACCCCCTCAGGTTGGTCAAGAGCCGCTTTAGGGCGGCCCCGGCCCGTTCCAGTTTGGGGGCCAAACGTCGGAATTGCTCGACGAAGTTCCATCGGCTGTCGAGGACGAGACCCAGGTACCTCATCGTGGTCTCGACGCCGATGTGAACCCCTCCTACCACTAGTTGGGATCCCGGAGGTGGCCCATACCGGGGCCCATGAAAGGACTTGTGCAATGCCACCTCAAGACCCAACCGCCGGATCCTTTCCACGACTATCGCAACCCCGCGTGTCATCGCGTCGGCCGCCGCCTGATGCGACCTCCCCTGCGCCAGGACCAGCGTATCGTCAGCGTAGCAAACTACGCTGGAACACGAAACTGCATAGATCACTTTACACAGTAATCACTATCGATCGGTTTTTAAAAATCCTATACTACAGCGATATAAATACATTAATATTATTAAGAACTAAATGCGTTACTAAAAATATTTCACGTGTTGTTTGATAGAGGTTTAGTTGTAACACTTAACACGTTGGTGATATTTCATGCTGCACAAACTTATGAGATATAATTTGAGTTATATTATCATTCACAATTGATAATTATAGGGTATTTTTTGTGTCACTTAATATAAATTGTGTTGTATTAACAAGCACAAAGCTCATGTAGTTAATATTAAATGTGTCAAGTGTTATAAATCGAGATAGCCTTACTTACACGTACTTGTCTATTTTTAAGCTTTAGTTCAATTTAATATTAATGAAGACATATCAGTATACACAAAAAGTATCATCAAAATTAACCAAGAATGCAACTTGTATTATTCAACACGAAACTTATTTCCCGTTCTATAATAGATAGAGTTAAACTGATTAGATAGAAAAATCAAATAAAATTCAAGCTTCAAGATTGTATAAAGAACTCAAAACTGCTACAAGTGGAGATATATCACTTTTCACTAAAGGTACAGAATTTGACAGCGACAGTACACAGTGACAGTACATTCGATAGCCAGTTTTCTATAATTCCATCAAAATCAAAACTCATTTATTCAAATTAGGCTGAGAATCAGCACTTTTCGAACATCAAAATTACAAAAGACAGTCCCGTCCGCCCTTCACCACTTCCTAGTGCTATCGCTGGGAAGAAGAAATAGCTGTCTGTTCATCATATCAGATTATCTTCTTAGATCCCAAACACGTGGGTAAGAAGTTCAAGCCTTTCACGTTGTGCACAGAAAGTTTCGTCGCGACTTCAGAGTATGCAACTTATGTTATATAGGTAAACGTATTTAAAGTTTCCAGGGAAGGCTTCTAGCTATTAGCCAATCTCGTGTTTGTGAAAGAGCGCTTTAATACGCGCTTTTTTAGGGTTCCGTAGCCAAATGGCAACGGAACCCTTATGGATTCGTCATGTCTGTCTGTCTGTCTGTCTGTCTGTCTGTCTGTCCGTCTGTCTGTCTGTCTGTCTGTCCGTCCGTATGTCACAGCCGCTTTTTTCCGAAACTATAAGAGCTATACTGTTGAAACTTGGTAAGTAGATGTATTCTGTGAACCGCATTAAGATTTTCACACAAAAATAGAAAAAAAACAATAAATTTTGGGGGTCCCCATACTTAGAACTGAAACTCAAAATTTTTTTTTTCTTCAAACCCTTACGTGTGGGGTATCTATGGATAGGTCTTCAAAAATGATATTGAGGTTTCTAATATCATTTTTTTCTAAACTGAATAGTTTACGCGAGAGACACTTCCAAAGTGGTAAAATGTGTGTCCCCCCCCCCTGTAACTTCTAAAATAAGAGAATGATAAAACTAAAAAAAATATATGATGTACATTACCATATAAACTTCCACCGAAAATTGGTTTGAACGAGATCTAGTGAGTAGTTTTTTTTTTAATACGTCATAAATCGTAACGTAACGGAACCCTTCATGGGCGAGTCCGACTCGCACTTGGCCGGTTTTTTTTTTCTTTGGAATGCACTTTCTCTTGATATCAGGACGGTCACCAGTCGGTATGCATTTAAGCGGAAATTGCAGAATTATTTTCGAAACAAATAGCGTAGAGTCATCTTAACACCTCTCTCCTTTGGTTTTGTATATATATTATAGTAATAGTATGTACGTGTATATAACCTATTTACGTATTTATTTAACTAGATTTAAGAGTATTTTTTTATCAGTGTTTCTCTCAACCAAAGCACCTGCCATCATTAGATGGCAGGTGCTTTGGTTGGTACTTAATGTTTGGTACTTAATGCTCTCTACCAGTCAACCAAGGGATTACCCTTGGTTGACTGGTAGAGAATGCCTAAGGCATTAAGTCCGCCTTTGCACTTTTTTGTGCGAAAAGTTTAAATAAATAAATAAATATGCTACCTACTGAGCTGAGAAAGGTTTTTTAGGTAGGTAAATATCTTGAGTTTCTTTTTAGAGTGCCTTTTACATTTTGTTTGAATATTTCAGATTTCGGAACGTAACTCTAAATCCGCTCTCCGAGAGTAAGTGGGCTGTCTTCGAATTTTTGGTTCTAGGACATGTCGGTTTCCTCACGATGTTTTTCTTCACCGTTTTGAGAGTAGGGATGATGAAATTATTTACACAAAAAATTGAGTTATTCAGACAAACGGTGTCTATTGTGAGTAAAATAAGTTTGTTTTCTAATTACTACTAAAGCGTATAGAATAATCGGCCTATAAGAGGGAGTGGGCTGTGAGGGGCCCGTGGCTAAATAATAACAGCCGCACAAGTCGATCGGTCAGGTTAAGCTACGCTTGCCGCGGTTGGTCTGTGGATGGGTGACCATCTTTACATACCGAGACCCCTTCGTGCCTGGGAAAGCACGTTAAGCTGTTGGTCCCAGCTGTCATTCCTGGATCTTTGACAGTCGTTACGGGTAGTCTGAAGCCCGATAGTCTGAGAACCAGTTTCACCAAGGGGTATCGTATTACCCAGTAACTGGGTTGTGGAGGTCAGATAGGCAGTCGTTCCATGTAAAATACTGGTATTCAGCTGCATCCGGTTAGACTGGAAGCCGACCCCAACATAGTTGGGAAAAGGCTATAGGCAGATGATGAGAAGTGAGTGGGCTGTAAACCACCACGCGGGCCCAGTGCGGGTTAGGATGTCACATGTCTTCGAATTTTTGGTTCTAGGACGTGCCGGTTTCCTCACGATATTTTCCTTCACCGTTTTGAGAGTTGTGGTAATTAAATAAAACCTTTTTAACAAAAAATTTAAACTGCCGAAAAAACTGAAAAGCAAACAATAATAAACCTTTTTTATTTAACCTTAATAACTAAGTTCTTAAACTAATGTAAGTAAGTATACCTAATTAATTTTGAGTCGGCGCCAAACAATCAATAAACAAAGATCACTAAATTGCCTTAAAGTTAAACGGCGCCGACTAAAAATTATTTTTTAATTTTTTGTGGCTATAATCTATTAATTGCTTGCCAATATGTGGCACTGAGTAGAGTAATATTACATAACTCAGCATTCAAATCTATGAGTGAACAATAAATCACCCCATTTTCCCACCCTTAGGGTTGGAATTTTTTTTCCAAATTTATACGGGACCAACTTTGGGGTATACCCTTTCCAATAAAAAGAATTATCAAAATCGGACTACTCTGTAAAATGTTATGTGTGGTCATACATTAAAAAAAAAAAATGCACGTCGCCTTGAGAACCTCTTCAGTTTTTTTTCGTTGGTTAATTATTTACACAAAAAAGCGCCTGCCTGGGTTCGAATTCACTACCTACAACTCGGTAAGTCGAGGCTGATACCACTAGGCCACCACTGGAACCCAAAACGCGCTTTCAGGCAATCTTTCAGCAATTATTGCCAGTGAAAGTGCAGCGATAGTGCGCAACGTTGTTCCATATCTTTTAATGCCAGAATTGTAACAATTTTTGCAGCCACACCAATTATACATAGTTTATTAGTTTGCTTCACTAGATGCTCCACTACATTTGGCAATTAAAGCCGGTAATAATTACTGAAAATATTGCTAATGTAAGCGCAGTGCTGTGCTGCCATAAAAGTTGGGAATATCCGAAGTATTACTCATGAGTAATATTTCCGGAGTTCCCGCACACTTCCGTCATACTTTGTCAATCGTGGAGATAAGATAATGTCACCATTTCCTGTTTATATACATATAATACCTATATAAATATATTAATCGTTGTTTACCAAAAAGTGGTTTTTTAAGAAACCCCAATGCCATTGTTAATTTTATACACGTAGGAAAGATATGTAAAATGGCACTTTTTTATTATTGTTTAAGGAACTAAAGTAAAAACCTAAGTTAAAAAACATGATTCAAGACACCAAAATCACTGTTAATATTTAGTGCAGAGTTCAAACCTAATTTCCCCGGCCATTGAGATCTTCTATAAATCGAAAAACAATAGCGTATTGACAAAGTAGCTGTAGTTTAATCTAAGAATAGAATCTATTGTGTTAGTCTTTCTCAGACCAAAGAGAGAAATAGATAAGCAGCTACTCAGCAAACAAAAGGAAATCCATTAAAGCTGCAGTGTGTAATAAAGTTTATGAGATTAATGACACTCCATCGCTTTTATTCTGCTTTTGTTTCTGTAGCTGGGTTGTGTTTGTTGGCCCGAGGAAAACATGGAGTTGTGGTATGAAATTTTTGATTAAGATTTTTTATGCATTTTGCAGTCTAATTTTGTCATCAGCAAACACGAGATTGAGGGCAGTGACGGCCCCAACTTACGAATAGACTTAAGTACGAGTACCTACTTAGTAGACGTCACATGTCTTCGAATATTTAGTTCTAAGACATGCCGGTTTAATTCCTTACAATGTTTTCCTTCACCGGTTTGAGAGCAGTGGTCAGTAAAGCACACAGTAAAACCTGGGTTCAAACCCACAACCTCAAACTCGAGTCGGGGTCGTTACCACTGAGCCACCACTGCTCTCAAGTAAGCGTAGCTTAACCTTTGATCGATCAGTGCGGCTGTTATTATTTAGCCACGAGCCCCTTAACTGTTAGTGAGTAATGTCGAAGTGTAACTTGTAGTATCTTAAGAGGTCATCATCATCATTTCAGCCAAAAGATGTTCACTGCTGCTGTCCAGGGATATTATTATTATTATTACTGCTGGACATAGGCGTCCCCCAAGCACCGACACTTTGACCGGTTCTGTGTGTGTTTAGCCGCAGGAATCCGCTGGATGCGAATCAGTCCATCTTAGGAGGCCTTCCTTTAGAGGTCATACAATTTTCTAATGACCCAAAATGATCTCCTAGTTAACAAAGATTGGAATTTAATCTGAGCGTCTCGCGCTGATCAATTTATCACCATTATTGTAGGGTTATTAAGCTGAGATCTAATTAATAACGTGCGTCAACTGAGACGGGGCACTGTCAGTTGGCCAGTAAAATGGCGCTCTGAAGAGGTTTTCTTGATTCCGTTCTAGATTAATTCAATTAATTGTCTCATTTGCCTTGAATAGAAATCTATGAAAAACACATACTAGGGCCACAAACGCGAAGCCATGAATCATTATGTCACTGACAATAAAGTCCTCCAGACCGAATTTTGTCCATGGCGACCAATTTCAGCGGAGACCAGCCTTCGGCGCGGGAAATATTGTAGTGCACAAGTGTGTGTGCAGACACAGGTGCACTCTCTCTTCCCTCACTTTCATTGTCCGATGGGACGGCTATCTGACATGACCGAAGAGAAATAAGGCGCAGGACCAACGGCTTATTGTGCTTTCCGAGCAGTGGTGATGAAATTATTTACACAGAGTGAAGTGAACCACCACTTTGTGAACCAGCCGCGACTTATGAGTCATGGGTCATGACCCATGACTCATTATATAAGTCGCGGGTGTTACCACTGGGCCACCACTGCTTTACTACTATTTTTGCCCCATCCACAGGTATGTGTTTGCGACACCGTTCCTCATCATGCAGCATTTTAGCTCCCCCGCAGATTGTCGAAACTATAACGTTTAACGGATTAGTTAAGACGTCAAACTAAGTTCGACGGTTCAACTTGCCGGATCGCGGTGTTACTACTTAGAATAACTTATGACTATCTCACATTGTTCTACTTAAGTACTTATGTACACTTCGGCGAACAACAGGGTGAATTTCGATTCGGAACTGACAGATTTCATATTTGATCACAATTAGAATCGAGCTTATAGTAAAATTCATGACCATTATTTTGTATTATTTATTTAATTGCTGTTGCCCATCCAGGATAAAAAGCCTATACCCTGGTCTACCCATGTGCCAAATTTGTTCAGCCGTTTTAGTGTAAAGCATAACTAACAAATAAACTCACTTTCGGATTTATAATATTAGTTAGGAAGTTAGGGTTTCTTATTTGGATCTCCAACAGAGGCTACATAATGACATGCAAGTATCCTCTTAAATTATATATTTTTATAACAATTTCAGGATGTTATATTCAATTAAAAGTTGGTATTTTTTAAATGTTATACGTAAAAACTTGTTATAAAAATATGTTTTTTGGCATTTTCAATCTCAAATAGCAGCCGAGGGTTAATTGTAAGGTTCCGCTGTAATAGTTTAAAATACTCAAGCAGTTATTTTCCATAAGAAAATATTACTCTTTTTTCTCGTAATAGTACTTGAATTTTTGGGTATTTAATAAATGATATCCTTTGACAAGGTAGGTCTAAAATCATATACTGAATTCATGGTTACTGCTTGCGCTGGTTAAAATTATATCCTGTTTTCCTTCTCTAAAAGCAGATCATTCTCTTTCCGACGCATTCATTAGGTCGTGTCACTGTCCCAAACGAGAGATACATTAACACTCACCATTAGCTAGTGGTGCAACCAAATGATTTATCAACTAATTACGTATGCAGCGACGTGAAAATTAGTCGTTGGTGCAATGTGTAATGAGAGGCAGGGGTTCCAAACCTTTGATAATACAAAGGATAATGGTATCATGTTTTGAAGTAGAAAGTTCATGTTGCGGATACCAATCAAAAAAGATACCACGCGGGCCCAGAGCGGGTTGATAGATGTCACATGTTTTCGAATTCCTTCATCGTTTTGAGAACAGAGGTGATCAGTGGCGTAACTATGCCCTTTGGGGCCCGTGGCAAATTCATGGGATTGGTAGGGCCCTCCCTCAATGTAAAGAAGCTCAACCAACGTTATCATTTTTATTTACTGGCACTTCGCCCGCGAGTTCGTCCGCGTAGATTTCGTAATTTCTCCTACAAAATTGAATACCGGACCGCTTCCTTGGTCAAGTGGTCGAAAAAGTTTGCATTTCTATACTTAGGTATGATAGGATCCTGCTGTGCACATGGCCCTCTCGGGCCGGGGGCCCCCTCCGGCTCCGCCCGTGGCATTTTGCCACTCCTGCCACCCTATTCTTACGCCACTGGTGGTGATGAAATAAAATACACAAAGTAAAGCATCTGACTGGGTTTGAACCTACGACCTGCATGCAACTTGGAACTCGGGGCCGTTACCATTAGGCCACCACTGCTCTCACAAGAAGGAAGAGGCTTATCATTGACCTATATTATACAAGTACGACTTTTTTCGTGTACTACGAGATATTTAGAACATTTTTATCATTAGAGTAGGTATGCGCATCTTGTAAAACTCGCTATCAAAAATATTGGTTCCACGGACGCTCACGTTGCTGTCAGCGCCAAAATGGCGAATGGTGGTCTTCATTTTGTCATCGATAGTATGAAGTCCAGCGTACTTGTTTACTTATAGGTCAGTGAGACCTATATTCAGAGATGGGTGGAAAAGGGCGACAATGTTGATGACGAACCACACCGATAAAATTTTGTATTTTAAACAAAATTTTCAACTTCAATTAATACCTAATCAACTTCAAACTCACTTTTCATTCTAGTAACTCAGTCACTGCGGTGATTCGCGTTGTCACTCGGTTAATACACAATAGGTGATACCCATTGCTCGCTCGACTGAAAGCCGCATGATTTATTAACCAATTAACTACGCAGTGTAGTCGTAGCTAATTGTGTTTGTAGAGGACGCCTGTTGACAGGTGTTGCTTTTACGTAGGGTCAAAAAGTTAATGGAAAACGTAACTTGTTCTTTAAGTGAAAGCTCTTAATTTTGATAGAAGACAACACTCTATTGATATAATTATAGTGTAATCTGGTTAAGTGGAACGGTGAAGGAAAACATTGCGAGGAAACCGGCATGTCCTGGAACCAAAAATTTGAAGACATGTGACATCTACCAACCCGCACTGGGCCCGCGTGGTAGATCGAAAATAGAAATAGAAAAAAATAGAAAAAAAACTTGAGAGGTGTCAAGGGACACCCGGATGGAACGAAGTTCCTTTCGATTAATTAATTAAGGAATTATGACAATTTTTTTTTTTTTAAGTTAAGTATAATAATATTTTTTTTTATTATTAACAAATAAAAAAACACAGACAAAAAAAACTGTACCTAAAAACTACTTCGGTTGTAACAAAACACCGGTGATATATACAGACGCCAGCAGGTCAAGCTACCCGAAACTGTCAAATTTTTCCAATCAACCTTGAACCTTAACACTTCAGAGATAAAGTTGAAAATCTACTAAAGAAATTTGACAGATTGTAGTAGCTTGATGTGCTGGCGTCTGTACCAGAGGCAATGCAGTAATAACATGCCTAAAGCTATAATCGCTGCGCTTTTAGGTACTTTCTAAACAGCACAAAACATCTTTTTCATTAAGTCCAAAGTTGCTAAAATAAAACGAAGGTACTATGCGGTATTTAGATCATTGTTTATTGTTTATAAATGAGAGTTTATCCACGGTAGGAATGCTGTCACTCGAGTGAAGACAGACGGAGCGCTTGCTAGACAACCTTCACTGGATCCGAAGGAAACCACACCAACCTGAAAACATGCACGAATTGGTCAGAATAAGCAACGTAGTGAGATGTATAAAACTATGACTGCCCTGATAACAAAGAATGCAGTAATTGACATTTTTGAGATTTTAAATTTTTTCCAGAAATAGCATCCCAAGATATATTTTCATAAAAAAATTCACTGGAAGTATGTTTTTTATGTAATGATTTTCGCCGTACTTGCATAATGCATCTTGCTCAGATGATATGAAATATGTTTTTTTTGCGTTTACTCTTAACCGCCAATTTGCGATTACTGCATTCTTAGTTATGACGGCAGATGAAGAGAACGTTGGACAGCAGTGGAAAAGATACGGTTAAAAAAAAACATTACTATGAAAATATTAAAGATACATTTAAGAAGCCTTACTCTGTTATGGCTCTATTTCTTGAAATCTGTGTAAAAGAAAATCAGTTTCAGGGACATTTCGACGTGTTCGTCAGAAGGTTACTTGAATATCATTGCCACACAACACTACAGTATAGTCTGGCATTAGCCTCTAGTCCTCACTTGTATCCATAATCAGCCTAGACTGTTCCTACAGCTGGGACACACCTCTTCTCTGTAAAAGAGAGTGGGTCGTAATCCACCACGCGGGCCCGCGGGTTTGTAGATGTCACATTTCTTCGAATGTTTTTAATTTTGGATCTAGGACACGATTCCTCACGATGTTTTCCTTCGCCGTTTTGAGAGCAGTTGATGAAATAATTTACACAAAGTAAAGCGCCTGTTGGGGTTCGAACCTACGACCTATATCTTGTAAGTAGCGGTCGTTACCACTGGGTCACCACTGCTCTCTTCACTTGTGTCCAATATGGTGTAATAGCATTAGGCCCGCTCATATTACATAGGACTTTTACCATAACTGACAAAACATGGGTGTATACTATATTATGGTGTATATTACACCATGCATGTATTGTCATGGGTGGTCATGTATACATGCGTGGTGTTACATTTGAACGTTAACAAAATTAGTAAGTAGGTACTTAACGTAAAGTCAAGGAAAATTAATTGTGAAGCAAATTAACTACCAACTTTTTTTTTTCTTCTTTGGCAACTGACCCAATGTCGACCGTAAACTACCAACTTAAGCTGTTGTCCATATATATTATTCAAATCAACAACTGTCAATATTTGACAGCCATTTCGTACAACTGTCAATCTTTGACAACCATCTATCTATTTATTTATTTAAACTTTTCGCACAAAAAGGTACAAAGGCGGACTTAATGCCTTAGGCATTCTCTACCAGTCGACCAAGGGTGGTGAAGAGATTAGATGGCAGGTGCTCTATCTATATAATTAAAAACGAATCACCGAAATGAATGTACTCGCGATAGTACTTTTTTTGTGTTTGTTATTATCAGGAAAAGGTTTGTATAGAAGAAAATTAAAAGAAAAAAAAATATGGCGGTACCACGTTCGCCGGGTCAGCTAGTTTCATATAACTGTCAATCTTTGACAACCATTTCATACAACTGCCAATCTTTGACAGCCATTTCATACAACGTCAATATTTGACAGCCATTTCATACAACTGCCAATCTTTGACAGCCATTTCATACAACGTCAATATTTGACAGCCATTTCATACAACTGCCAATCTTTGACAGCCATTTCATACAACGTCAATATTTGACAACCATTTCATACAACTGCCAATCTTTGACAGCCATTTCATACAACGTCAATATTTGACGGCCGTTTCATACAACTGTCAAAGATTGACAGTTACATAGTCATCTAGTTTTAAAATATGATTGACGTGTAAAAGTGTTTGTACAAACCTACTTACAAAATAAAAAAAACATTTATCATTTATCATTTACATGTATACAAATTAACGTAACGTGTGAATTTGTTAAAAAATTAAATTTCCCTCACTGCACCTACTATTGACAACGGTAAATGTCAATGAAACTTACCAAAATCCTTTTATTCTTATGCAGAACCGTCAATGGTCCACCAGAGTCGCCATCACAAGTCCCCTTCTTACCCGCCCCACCAGTGCAAAGATGACTGCCTGCTATGGTAATCTTGAAGCTTTTCTGACAGACAGTGTTCGTGATGACAGGCACTGTTGTCTGATGGAGGGCCGATGTCGCGGGTAAGCTGTTTTGAGCTGTATACAGAAAAGAATAAGGTTGATATTTGTTTGTTAGAGTTGCTTGCTAATCATTCTTTATGGCAGCGAAATGTTTACTGTAATGTTGTACAGTCCATTTACAGTTATGTTGTACAGTCCATTCACAGTTATTTGACGTCTGATTTTGTATCACTATCAATATCACAGTGATCTTTAATCTCGTGACAATCGTCGTCGTCATCGTCGTCTCGTTTTATCTCGTGTCTCGTATTATTATTAATTTTATTATGTATTATCTCCTTTTTTAGGGTTCCGTAGCCAAATGGCAACGGAACCCTTATGGATTCGTCATGTCTGTCTGTCTGTCTGTCCGTCCGTATGTCACAGCCGCTTTTTTCCGAAACTATAAAAGCTATACTGTTGAAACTTGGTAAGTAGATGTATTCTGTGAACCGCATTAAGATTTTCACACAAAAATAGAAAAAAAAACAATAAATTTTGGAGGTCCCCATACTTAGAACTGAAACTCAAATTTTTTTTTTTCATCAAACCCATACGTGTGGGTTATCTATGGATAGGTCTTCAAAAATGATATTGAGGTTTCTAATATAATTTTTTTCTAAACTGAATAGTTTGCGCGAGAGACACTTCCAAAGTGGTAAAATGTGTGTCCCCCCCCTGTAACTTCTAAAATAAGAGAATGATAAAACTAAAAAAAATATATGATGTACATTACCATATAAACTTCCACCGAAAATTGGTTTGAACGAGATCTAGTGAGTAGATTTTTTTTTAATACGTCATAAATCGTAACGTAACGGAACCCTTCATGGGCGAGTCCGACTCGCACTTGGCCGGTTTTTTTAAAAATTATTTTGTTTTTTTTATATTGTAATATTTAAAAATATAATTTATTATTGTTGGCAACAACATAAAAGTAATTTTTGTAGTAAAATTTAAATGTCATTAATTGGCAATAATATGTTTCCGTGGCTGTGGCAACGCTGTCACACTTCCTTTTCCTTTGCCAAAGAACAACTAACTTGCACGGTCACGTATTTTTTCACTCTCGTTAATTATTATAATAAACTAATAAGATACTAAGTATTGTGTCAACGGTTGTGTACCCAAAGCTGTACAATAAATAGTGTGCATCCAAAAGTGTCTTTACATTTCGAAGAAACCTCCTGGTACGCAGCCCCAAAATTATTCCTGGCGTGACATAGCAAGACGCATGTCCGCCAATTATTATTTAAACCCAACAGCAACCTTATTATTAATAAGGTTGCTGTTCCTTATCTATATCTATACTAATATTATAAAGAGGAAAGATTTGTATTTTTGTGTGTATGTTTGTAATGAATAAACTCAACACCGTTCCTCTTTTTGGAACCCTGACCGCCGCGCCGTGCGCCGGTAGCTTGGAACCTGGTCCAGCACCCTAATTGCGTAACACACAATCAATCGTAATCTGAATCATTTTGAAGCATATCGCTAATCCATTGCTTCAAAGTTCGAAAAATTTGTCTGCTCAACACGTAAATAACGCAATGAATGTTGTTGAACTGTCAAAATGAAACCGATTCCGATTGATTGTGTGTTACGCAATTAGGGTGCCGGTACCGGTTTCCTACAATTTTTTATATTCCAATATTTAAAAATATAATATATATTATGTATTTAATTAAATAAATAGCTGATAGCAATTCAGGAAAACTGGGCAGTGTAAAAATAATGAAGTATAATAAATTTTAAGGAAGTTCCGGTTATATAATAATTTCCTTAATTAATCGTACTCCGTACCTTCATCTTCCAGGAAAACCTACATTCATTTTAAAAGAAAATAACCATATTATCTAAAAAAACAAAGACAAGGCTTTAAGGGTAATTATTCATTATAATTATTAATTTAATACGAAAACGCCTGGAAGCTGTAGAAACCCACAGGTATATTCAGGGAAAACTCCGGCCAGATTTTTTAAAGGCTATACAAATTATGATATTAATTGGAAATCGTGAATTTCGCTTGGGGGCGTTAATTTTCCTTTGTTTTGGCTCGTTTGGATGTTGGGCTTACAAAGGGGTCTTGTTCGGATCCATCCCCGCCATTTACAAGAACGCCATTTGTTCGAACCAGAGTAAACCCATGGGAAGGAACAGTGTTTTCGCATTTAACGCAGAAATGTTAAAGGTTATTTTCAATAGGTCGAAATGCTGGGATTTTCTAGGAACATTGGCCTTAGCCCTAGTTTTGATGTATTGTTTTGTGTAATATTATTTAGTAATAAAAATAAAATGCTGATGATTATAGATAGGATGTAGGTTTTAGTTGGCCTCGTAATTGTTTGACCACTTTTGACAACAATTCCCACTAAAATAAAACTACAAAGTTATTTTATCTCTGATAGCAACCTTAAATAATGATCATTGTGATTTTAGCAGACTTGGCAATGGCAGCAACCCAATAGTAACAGGATTGTACAATAAAATTGAAAATATCTAACTGTCGCAAAGACAAATAAACCTTGTTGTTTTATGACGTGCATATGGCATTACACCATAGGGTGATAAATTAATTACGAGGTCGAATATATTTGAACATTTGACAGAATAACATGCACTTTCAAGTATTAGGAAATCATTACGAATGAAGCATATAGGTACGCATAATCAGCCTAAAATGTTCCCACTACTGGGAAACAGGCCTCCTCTCTGTGAGAGGAAGTGCGTTATAATGTGGGACCAGTGCGAGTTGGTGAATGTCACATGTCTTCGAATTTTTGGTTCTAGGACATGATGTTTTCTTTCATGAATGAAGACGATGAATTAATATTTTGCAATAATTTTATCTGACATGGAAAAACCCAATTCATTAAATAAACACGGGTGATAATTAAATGATTAGATTGAAGATCTTGGTAAGTATAATATGTAATTAGAATATATTAAAAGATTATAGAGAAAAGTAAAATGAATCGTTCATTTTTGTTATCTATGTAATTGTAAACATCCTTATAAACGAACTCTTGCTTTAGAAATAATTTTCGCCAAATCATTGCGGTAGGTTAGTATCTTTAGATATTTATAATAGTGCCCAAACTTCAGAGTTTAGATAAAGTAGAGACTAATGCCCGACAACTAAATATTATTGAGCAGTTTGAGTAACTTATGTGGCCTACCCAAATGTCCTTTCTTTGGGATTCTTCGTCGAATCGTTGAGCTCCTTAAGTTTTAAGTTGAGCTGCACGATTTCTGACAAATGCGTGCACTGACTGGACAGGTCCTTTCAATCTGTGTGGTTCTTTCCTCAAAAGACCATCTCAGACATCGATCTACATGGTCTTCATGTGATCTGACCAAGATTATGTCTGGAATTTAAAAGAGACCTGCGACCTTTGAGTTTGTTTCTGCCTTTCTTCTCAGAATAGTCAGATAGGAAACGCCGACCTCATCTAGTTTTTAAAATATGATTGACGTGTAAAAGTGTTTGTACAAACCTACTTACAAAATAAAATCATTTATCATTGTACGTTAGATTTTCAATTCTCGACGCTAAGCCTTGCGTTGAAAATCCAGCAGTGCGCTTTTCTGAAGGCATTTCACTTGGATGTCGCATGTCGCCTAGTGGCAGCGAATTTAATTAAAACCATCAAAGTAGGACGTCTCCGATGGGAAGGACATGTTGCAAGAATGGACGAGACCAGAGCACCCAAACGTTTACCACGTTTGGGTGCTCTGGTCTCGTCCATTCTTCGTTCATACTGGATAGTAAACCGGATGGTCGAACAAGTCGAGGGCAGCCCAAGCTCAGATGGTTGGATGACGTAGACCAAGATTAAGACCTGTTGGAGTGAGAAATAGGAGAGAAAAAACCGGAAATATGTCACGTTGGAGAAATACACTAGACCGGGCTAAGGCCCACCCGCGGCAGGACACGCCACAATTGCGGCGATAAGTTTATTCTTTGAGGAGTGGCTAGAGATGCGCCACGGCGCCCTCACCTTCCGCCTGAGGCAGGTCCTCACCGGACACGGTTGTTTCGGGAGGTTTCTGTTCAGGATAAGGCGGGAGGAAACGCCAGGGTGTCACCACTGTATGGATCACCCGGAGGATACGGTGGAGGTCTGCCCGGCTTGGACGGAGCACCGCCGCGTCCTCGTGGCGGCGATCGGCGGCGGCGATCTCTCGCGTCCGGCACTGGTCCAGGCCATGGTACGGAGCAAGAGTGCATGGGAAGCCGTCACCTCCTTCTGCGAAGCAGTAATGCTTGCAAAGGAGGAGGCGGAGCGCGTGAGGGAGAGGCAATCGCTGCGCCCTCACGCCGCAGGAAACGCCCTGGACGTCGAGAGTCACTAGCCGACTCCCGGCCACCGTAGGCGCGGGCTTGCGGGCGGCGAGCAATGGGCAGCTCGCCGCCCGGCAAGGACCAGGCCCGGGTCGACGGCGCATTGTGTTCCACGCGCGCCTCAAAGAGATGTCAGCACGAATTGACGGGGGCCGCTAGAGCCGATGCCTGTCAGGGCCGCGGTTTGTTCAAAATAGATACCGTGGCCCCTGGCATTGGCAACTGAAGGAATACGGGTGGGTTTTAGTCAGTAAAAGTCTGACATGCCCTCCCGCACCGCCCAGAGCGGGAGAAGTCATAATTATGATGATTTCCCACCCAAAAGAAAGGCCCACCCGCGGCTGTAAAGCCTTAGATGGTGTGTTAGAGAAAATGGGCATAGAATAGAATATTCATTTATTTGCTCAGAATGTAGGTACTTACAATGATATGGTTATAATAATATTAAAGAATCCTTGTACATTCTACCATTTTGGCATGCGCACATTGATGCAGTTCATCATCAAACATACAGACATTGATAAACAACTAAAATTTATCAGCTAGAAAATCGGATACGGAGTAGTAACATAACTTAATATATAAAAGGGTACGCACCATTGTTATTTATGCCATATCCGGATATTTGGCCGGTGAAGCCAACAAAGTTATGGCTCACATCAGCTGGCGTTGGAAGAGGGATCACAGCAATCGTATCTGAAAACAAAACAAATTAATAGATAAAAAACGCAACGTAATTGCGTAATACACTATCAGTAGCAATGGCTTTCATTTTGACAGTTCAACAATTTTCATTGCGTTATTTACGTTGTTGAGCAGACAATTTTTTTGAACATATTCAATGAAGCAATGGATTAGCAATGTCCTGTTTTACACAATTAGGGTGCGCATGGCAAAACACGACCGTATTTTGACGAATATTATTTCTGTATTCATTGTGGACATTCAAAAAAAGTTGTATGATTTACAAAAACAAACAAAAAATCTTAAAAATATTAGTTTTTGTCTAGTAAACTCCTTCATACTGAATTAAGTATAGTTTTGTTTTGGAATTCCGCGTTCCAGTTGGGAATCAGCATTGTCATAGAACATCTGATGTGATAACAAACGTACAGATTCCAAATAACAATAAGGCATTTCCTGTTTTTTTTTTTCCAAACTTTACAAACAGATCACGAAGCATCGTAACTCATTCCAGTTACAAAAACCATAATTCTTTAATATTTAAGCAATAAAATGGCCATAAAAAATCCTTTCCCGTAGTTTCTGAGTTGTACGTGCAAGACTTTATAATTTGCACCTACAACTTATTATTTTTATCGCTACTTCCTATTACACTTTTGCAGAAATCGAAAGAAAGAAAGAAAATATTTTTATTTGAGGTGCGGCCGCCAAAGGAGAATTTCCACTTAGCTCTCTTCCTCTCTCTTAAATTTTGCTGTGGCCGACAGGGTCCAAATTGATCTTTTACCTTGTTATACCATCTATGTAACACATATGGAATGCAATAAAGATTTGAGTATTGAGTATTGAGATAAGTAACCAGGGTATAGATATAGTTGAAATTTAATTTGATAAATGAACTGTTTGTTTTCTATTAATTACATTAAATTTCGATCGAAACATCCATCGGTTTCTTACAAAACTTCAACTATATCCAACTGCCCTGGTTACTTATCTACTTTGGTGACCGTAGGTACCGTACTACAATCTGTCAAATTTCTTTAATAGACTTTCAATTTTATCGCTAAAGTATTAAGGTTCAAGGTTGATTGGGAAAATTTGACAGTTTCGGGTAGCTTGACGCAGAGAAAGAACAAAAACACAAAAAATAACAAGCTGGGGGAAATATGCGTCACATCCACGCAAAACGGCCACGAAAATCGCTTACTATTCAATAGGATGATTAATATTGTTCATAGAAAGTTTATCAATAATAATTGTTCTAACCTTCTAGGTAAGTTGTTAGTAAGTTAAAGTGCCTATTGAACAACCACTCTTATTTCTGTTACCTAGCCGCTTTGCTGCATGTACCTACAACGTGCCGCTACGATAGCGTTAATAAGTTAAAACACGGGTAAGTCTAGTGGCCAGTAATCATAAAAATTATAACAACATAAAATAATTCGTAATTTGAAAACTACCACCTGCGACGCTCGCCGACATAGCTCTCTTTCTTTCTATGAATTCACTGTACTGTTTGCACGTTATTAATTTTAATTTCATTGATGCGATGTTATGATCCGTGACTCCGGCCATACAGGTTGCTCTAAGATGCTATTTTAGAAAATCGTAAATAATTAAATACGTAACAATGTTTAATGAAATTAAAATATGTTCATAAAATGAAAACGCGAAACCGTATACGTGTTAAATTAATGTCGCCATTAAAGCGGCACGCTGTATACAGGGTTAAATTAAATTAGTTAGCAAAACTCGACAGCCATGATAGCGAGGAGCGCTGGCAGTGTAGTTATTTGATGTATGAGTTGAGAAACTCTGTCTTTTTTTGTTTTAACGTGTTGAGACATCAATACCCATTACGTCTGCGGAGTTTCGCTAATTTAATTTGGCCATGTATACCGGTTTCTAAAGTTATATTATAATAAGATTCATATAAGTTGGAGTTGCAAGTGGCTTTAGGAGACGGGAAGCTCTTTCCATTTGGGATGTAAAGAAGTACGTTTGCCAATATTAAAAACCAAAAACTTTGAAGTTACTACTACTAATATCAACTCAGCCTATCACAGTCCATTGCTGGACATAGGCCTCACCCAGGCTGCACCACCACACCTTGCCCTCCTCCTTCCGCATCCAGTTTGTCCCAGCCACCTTCTTTAGATCGTCTGTCCATCTAGCTGGGAGCGTCCCACACTACGCTAGCCGATACGCGGTCTCCACTCCAAGACTCGTCTGCTCCACCGGCCATCGATCCTTCGACAAACATGGCCAGCTCAGTGCCACTTCAGTGTGCTTACTCTGCAAGCTATGTCGGTAACTCCGGTTCTTTTCCGGATAATTTCGTTCCGGATTGTATCCTTCAAAGAGACTCCGAGTATAGCTCGCTTCATAGCGCGCTGAGCGACCTTGAATTTGTGGACCAGTCCGACCGTCAGTGTCCACTACTACTGATGCTTAGGGTGTAGTCTCCTATAACTGCCACGGATTGCTAACAGTGTGTTAGCATACGACGCGTCAAGATCTTTGCTGATGGCACACATGAAATATTCAAAAGCGATTTCCTCCTAAAGTATTGATAGAAATGTAATAGTTACACGAACATAGTATTATCGAAACCATACTGTTCCGTCCCGTCTCGTCTTACGATCGCATACTAGAAGCTGTTTGCATATAAGTGTGCATACACAGGAGCGACACACGTCAATGGCAGATGCATCTGCAGCCGTATTTGAGTACGGTGCTCAAATACACGAGCGGCATGTTGCTTGTCGATGGCTGCAGTGGCCTTTGCCGTTATCGTATGCCACTTTTGTGTATGCACACTAAGCACTCAACAGTTTTCACGGTTATATTTTCGTTTTAAGTGTATTTATCAACCCACGCCGGCGAGCCTGTAGTTTTAAAATCGTCCATAAATAATTCTGATCCAGCCTGTTCCTTGCTGTTTTCTCTCAGCGACGCCCTAAGCCGAGGTCCGTACCCCACAGGGGGTGCTCTTAGCGTGTAGTCGTTTAGTTTTATGTTTTTAAGCCCTGGCTGGAGGCCTTAATTAATTGAGGCATCCACCTCACTAAGCGCTCAACAGCTTTCACGATTATATTTATTTTATTTTCGTTTTGAGTATATTTATTTTATGAACAATGGCTGATTCATATGATATTTGTCGGTAATATGGTCGGTGGTGGTGGTGGTGGTGGTCGGTTTCTTAAGGTTGGTAATTGCATAATTATTGTTCGACGGGAAAAACGCTTTTGAATTTTGCGTACCTATTTATGCTCGTGACTGTGTATGACGTGGTTTCTTATCATCTACTTTTACAATATTTGTAAATATATGAGCATCATGTATCTATCACATTATTAATTTACCTGTCATTGCTTTAATTACCCGTTGTAGTATAGTAATTTTATTCTAGGTGCATCGTCTTCACATTTAATTAATGTGTACAAAATATTGTAAAACATTTTTAAAAGAGCAACGGTGGAGTTTATTGTCAATTTTTCTCCATACGAAACCTTTTAGAAGGGGCAAATAGAATTAATTCAATTTTTTTGTAAATTTTGACGATCAAAAGTGCCATTTATCTTCCTATTTGAAATAAATGATTTGACTTTGACTTACTTTAAAACACTCTACAATGTTTACTCGCTGACGTCAGATGTTACTGATAGCGATTAGGGGACTCCAGCCTTATCATTCACTGATAACACGTGCATTTACAGGTGACGCACCCAACAATATATTGTCATGCAATGACAAAGTACCTGCTGCAGTCCTTTCACAGTTCACACCTCTGATTCACAATAAGGTCGTTGTTAGGTTGCTGCTGTGAGTCATGACGTCACTATTGTAGCTGTGTCACCGTTTGACGATTTATTTAATATTTTTCTTTTCAGAATAAAATTATATTGTTATCACTGGACCAGTTTTTCCAATAAGTAACTATACAATGGTGGTCGGAGATTACGAAGAGAACTATCATGGTTATCATTTGGTTTAACGTTGAGTACTTAGGGATATCCAGAATTTATCCATGTCAATTATAGAGTACTTTGTAGAACGTTCGTATTTTTTTATTCTCAGCCAAAAATTCCGGTAATTTTCCTAAATTGATTGTCACTGACATGAAATTATTTTAAACGTTTTTAATTACGGGAATTTCCTTAGGTAGGTTTTCACTGATATGAGATTATTCTGAACGTTTTTAATTACGGAAATTTACTTTCTGGTGTCATAATCAATCACACACAATACAATCCTTCCTACTTCCTAATATCATAAACGCGAAAGTTTGTGAGGCTGGATAGATGAATGTTTGTTACTCTTTCACGCAAAAACTACTGAACGGATTTTGATGAAACTTTACATTTATACAGGGTTATTTTTCAAAGACCAGCCAAATTTAAGGACGTGGTACAGACCATCAAACTGAACAACTTTCTCCATGGGACCAACATCGTAATCGCGAATAAAAATTCAGCCGTCCCATACATTTAGGTCAAGTAGGTATTGAAGCTTTCTATGGGACAGTTGATAAAATTTTCGCGATTACGCTATTTGTTCCATGGAGAAAGTTGTTCAGTTTGATGGTCTCTACCACATTCTTAAATTTGGCTGGTCTTTGAAAAAAAACCCTGTATAGCTTATATATACATCAGAATAACATATAGGATACTTTTTATCTCGGTATTCCCACGGGATCGACTCTTATGCGGGTGAAACCACGGGGCGCTGCTAGTAGTCAATAACCAGAACATTCTTCCAAATAAGCTCTTCACAGTCTCAACATAAAGATGACACGATACATCATCATTCTCCTGCCCTTAGCCCAATTTATTTAAGGTCGGCGCAACATGTCTTTTTCTTCCATACTTCTCTATTAGTCGTCATCTCGGTACTCACCCCCTTTCTAACCATATCATAATTCACACATTCCATCCATCGTTTCTTTGGTCTTCCCCTACTTTTATAGCCATCGACATTCATTTTCTTCATTCCCCCGTATCACATGTCCATACCATGACAACCGATTTCCACACAACTTTTCAGTTACCAGTGCCACTTCCAGACTTCCTCTTATGTAATTATTTCTTATTTTATCCATTTGTCTAACACCACACATCCCTCTTAGCATTCTCATCTCAGCTGCATTCAATTGCCTTTCACTCTTCTCTTTTGTGGCCCAACACACGATAACACGATACATAGTTGAAATAATTGGACAATACTTACTACTTAACTTGACAGCAGTTATCTTCACAATAGCAATATCATTCAGCAAATAATTCCAAGATGGATGCATGGTGACGGCAGATGTGTCTATCCTTGTCCCTCCTGAGAAGATTGTGAGGGAGCCCAGAACGATGGTGAACAGTCTCGCCTGGTTCTCACCATCGAACCAGCAGTGGGCTGCGGTGAGGACCCTGGTGGCCGAGATTAAACTGCCTCCACATAATGAGGATTGGCCTCCGATTAGCCTGGCTATGATACCTGCCTGGGAGATTAAAATGGGTTGTAAGTTTTATGTTTATTTTAATGAAGGAGAGGGTTTGGGGTTTGAGAACGTAAACCTAAGTTGTGTAAATATAATGGTTCTGAGTGCAGATGCACCGACTCAATACACTACAAGAGACGAAGGTTTATAAACGTCATATAAAAAATCTTAAACCTACTAACTAACTTACTGTGTCAAAATGTCGTCATTCTCTCATTTGTTTATTTTACTTTATGTTGTACACCACAGACTTATATTGGCTAGACGACGCAAGTGTATGTACTTCGCGTGTAAAAAGGGAGTAAAATTTACTTCCTTTATGGCCATATCCATTCAGTCCGCGCTCGAACGTTCTTGATGCCAGACGTCAAACAAAAACTAAAAAATGCCAAATTGTGCGGTATTGAGCTGTAAAAACTACACAAAAAAAGTGGGACGAGACAGTGGAAACGTTTCCTTTCAGCGGTAAGTCATTTTGTTATTAAATTATGTGTTTTTTATTGCAAATTCAATTATTTTGTGTTCATCGTGGTCGTACAATGAACATTATGCAACTGAGTGTGTATCGAATAATTCATGATACATTGCCGTTTTTAGTTACAAGGTAGTATATAGGACTTGTCTGTTAAAACACGCAATGAAAATCAAAATGATCGATATTTTCACTTATCGCTCAGCTTCGTGGTACAGTAGCTATTCTCATTTTTCTGTCAAATAAAGCAAATAGTGTTGTACACACAGTTTGTTCTCGATTCTAATCGATTTTGGAAACAAAGGAATGATAATGTTTGCGTTGGGTATTTTGTGACATGTAATTTTTTTTTACTGCAATGTTTCAATTTAGTGATTTTGTTTAGACTATTATTAATTATATTTACAGATTTCCAAGTGATCCCAAAGTTAAATTATCACTGTTATCTTGCAAAAATCGATTAGTAGGTACGGTCAGCATCAAAAGTCGGTTAACACTTTAGTTGTTTAAATCTTAATTATTGAGAAAAATATTCTTAAAAAGCTTATATTAATAAGATATTTAAGAATAATTAACTCTTTGCTATTACATGAAATAGAGAAAACCAATGTATCACATCATTTTGTATCAATTTAGATGATTTGTAAAAGTAACAGTGTTAATTGACTTTTGATGCTGACTGTACTCGTTTCATTCTAAATGTACCGGGTCGGAAAATGTGGACGACTTGACGCTGATATTAGGATTATTTAATAGTTAATTTCGTGTTATAGGACATTCACCAGTCGTCTACGTCAAATGAGGATACATCGTGTAACTTGAAGAGCGGCGAACTTAAACAAAAACATGCAAGCGGAGGGGTGCGCGCACGCGACCTCTCGATCCAAAGAGTGCTGGCGGACGAGCGAGGCGAAACGCAGATCGTTTTGAATCGTTTACTCGCGGACAGGGAGTTCCCATCACTAAATCGCTCATGTGACGTCACAAACTCAAACTCAAACTCAAACTCAAATCATTTATTTCAATTAAACCCTTTCAGGCACTTTTGAATTGTCAAAATTAAATTGTCGGTCAGTTAGTCAGAAAATTGAAGCTAGTTGCCCATTCCAAAACGTAGATCTCTGTGGAGAAGAACGGGCAAGAAACTCCACGGACACTCTTTTAAATCAAGATATTATTACAAAATCCTGGGTACATTATTTTTATTGCTTCTATATGTGAGAACAATGTAAAAAAAACTAAACAATTTAAAATATAAAATTCAAAAATAAGCCCTGGCAGTTAAGAGATGACCAGTCTCAACCGACGGCGCCCGTTCACGAACATGACGCGTGGATCAGCACCATCCAGCTCAACCATTTCGTAGGGAACCGAATGATCCAACACACGCGCCACCACCAGTGAGACATTTATGTGAGCATGACATATTCTTAACTGCCGAGCTCTGTCAAGTCAACATCAAAATATCGTAAAAAAAAGAAACGAATCCATGGTTCTTACATTTACAAAATTTAAAAAAATGCTTCTAAATTATACAAAACTATAGTTTGCAATTTATTTAAATATGAGAAAAAAGAAAAAAATACTACCAATCGGGAAGAGGTATATAATATTGAAGTATATTAAGAATTAAAACTTGAATGAATAAAGTATACATTAAGTTCGTAATGTCAAAAATATTTAAAAAAAATAAAACAAAAAGGGGAAGCATCTCTTCCAAATATTGAAATTGCAATCAACTAGCGTACCCAAGTGCCTGTGGAGCAGGACCAGCATTAAGCCAAGCATTTTTATCAACGATATACTCATCCAATTTATAATATGCTTGTCTACATAGTGTGCGTTTAATGCATGTTTTAAATTTCTTCTCATTTAGTTGAAGAATATCGAGTGGTATTTTATTATAACATTTTACACAGTACCCCATAAAAGAAGTTTTTACTTTAGACAATCTGAAACGCGGTTGATCTAGCTTGTTCCTATTCCTAGTGTTAAAATTATGCCTGTCACTTATCTTACTAAAAAGATGTAGATTTTTCCGAACGTACATAATGTTTTCGTATATATATTGACAAGGAACCGTCATGATGTTAATTTTTTTAAACAGTTCCCTTAGAGATTCGCGTCTGCTGAGATTGTAGATGGCTCTGATAGCCCTCTTTTGCAGGATGAAAATAGACTCAATATCTGCAGCCCGTCCCCACAGCAAAATACCGTAAGACATGATGCTATGGAAGTAACTAAAATAGACCAGTCTCGCGGTATCCACGTCTGTTAATTGACGGATTTTCCAAACAGCGTAAGCGGCTGAACTTAGCCGCCCTGCAAGTGATGTTAGGTGAGGACCCCACTGCAGCTTTGAGTCAAGCGTGATCCCCAAGAAAACCGTAGTAGGTAGAAAAATAATGGCACGCTTGGTTTCTATACAGACGATGAGACTTGCGTTATCTAGCCAATATAAGTCTGTGTTGTACACCAAAAACTAACAATAAGATAGGCCATTCTTATTTCAGGCATAGATATAATGGGCCGTTTTATCGCTATCTGTTGCTTCTTTCAAGCTCCCGTATTTTGACAGAACAGTCGTAATTAAGGTATATCAAAATAACAATCAAGACTCTTTTGAATTTGCAACATTTCCCGAAACAGACCATGCATGATATGCTTTCGATTTGTTTTATGTCTTTCTGAATATACATACTACAACTTCAAGTTTCCACTAATTTGTTAAGACAAAAAAATAAAAAGTAATGTGAGCGAAGCTGATCAAAATCAAGAATGGTATAGATCATAGGTGCTCAACGTGGGTGTGGGCAGTAGAAGACCCAGAGGAAATAAATTACCTTATTAATTCCTATCTTACGGCTATATAAATAAGCGTTACACTTTTATACAAGCTGTTGTTTTGCATCCTCGTCAAATTTCAGGGGTCTGTTATGAAATACATAAATAATCAAATAAAATTACGATCCTGGTAAATAATGAATCCATACTTGTTGTTTTAGTTATTTAAGTATGACATTATATCAGAATACACCACTTTCAAAGAACAGAATCGCGTTATGGTATCGTGTAAGGGGCCGCGTTTTTATGTGTGTGTAAAAGGGCAGTTACAGTGCGGTCTCACACAGGCCGCGTTTTAAAATGCGTGTTCCGTCGCACACATGCCGATTTGCGAAAAATAGTAAAAAAAAAGTACCTACTTATTTTATTATTGATTCGTGTCGAGAATCAATAGCATAGTTACTTCCTTAAATTTGACGAGGATGCAAAACGATACCTTGTATATAAATAAGGGTTGCAACAGATGTTTCAGATTCGCGACAGGTATTAAGTAAAAAAAAATGGGGGCTGTAGAAAAAAAAACTCAAAGTGGGCATCAAGGTGGAGGATTCAATGTGGGAAAAAATAAGGAACCAATGGTATAGATGATATCAATCATCAAGAGTGTAAGAAACAGAACAGCTTACCTGATGCGGTATAGCAGTAGCAGAAGTGACCTGGTATCCCCCAACGATCCGATATGCGAATCTCTGAGACTCTATGCTCAATATCCTCAGGGCTTCTGGTACCCCAGTCTTCAAATGATAGCCATAAACTGGCGAAGTTTCAATACTCTTACAGTAAGAAGAACGAAAAAATATGAATAAACATATTATTAATTTATTAAAACGCATCGTTCCTTCTTATTGTTATGCTATAATTGAGTCGTTATCATTAAGATAGGTTATTTTGTACTTGTAGTGATTGGTCTCTTATCAGTGTGTGAATCTATAGATTAGTACGAGTAAAGAAAGAAAGAAAAAACATTACAAAGACGAAGAACGAAGCTACGAAGATTGTTATTCCATTCCATTCAATTTTATTGATATACCCGTAGTTTTTTACCTGCGTGCCTCGGAAAGCATGTTAAGCCGTTGGTCCCGGCTGTGATTCGTGGCTCATTGACAGTCATTACTGGTCGTCAGTAGCCCGAAAGTCTAACAACCAGTCTTACCAAGGGGTATCGTATTACCCAGTAACTATGTTGTGGAGGTCAGATAGGCAGTCACTCCATGTAAAATACAGGTATTCAGCTGCATCCGGTTAGACTGGAAGCCGACTTCAACATAGTTGGGAAAAGGCTAGGCAGATGATGATGCCCTGACTTAGTTACTGCAATCATTTGACTACCGCCAAGATAGACAAATCAGGGACGGTTCACAATTTTACGGGTGATAAACATCGGACAGATTATGAACCCTACAGGTAAGTGCAGGCTGGTTCACCACTTGACGGTTTGACATGGATAGATTATAAACTATACAAAATTAATAAGTTATATTATATACAGTATGGTACAATTGACAATTTCTCGACAGTTTACAATCTCACTTATGGTGTTCACAATCATACGGTGACATATTATATATGTATGTATAAATACAAAGGTACCGCAATACCTAATGCTACTAATTAATTTCTACAAAATAACAAACAAGTCTATGTACATTAACACCCATTCGTGGAAACTATTGAACAAACATTCACTGAATGCATTAGTTCATAATTAAAGTCTGACCAAGGGGTATCGTATTACCCAGTCACTGGGTTGTGGAGGTCAGATAGGCAGTCGCTCCATGTAAAATACTGGTATTCAGCTGCATCTGGTTAGACTGGAAGCCGACCCTAACATAGTTGGGAAAAGGCTAGGCAGATGATGATGACCTGATGACCTGACATGATTTTCATGTTATCTTTGTGTTCTATTGTACGCCCTAGGAGGGGACGGCCTGGGAGGACATAAAGTGACCTTATTGGTGATGTTCTTCAGAAAGGTCAGGTGCGTTGTCGGTACTCGCAACCAGAGGGGTAATTCTCGTAATTTTAAGAACGTTCACAGAGTGATCTCAGTCTCAATCTGTTAAAAATACGTCTAATATTCCTGCATTTTTGATAAATTTTTGACATTGATCGTCGCTGAGAAGATTGGGACTGCATTTTGAACATTAAGTTTACGGGAATTGGCCTTCAGATGTATGAACGTAAACGAGGCAAAATGATACAGGTAACAAATATTAGGTAAACAAATACACAACGCAATTATATTTAAATGGAAACCTCGCGCCCGCAATGGTGTCGTCAAAATTCGTTGAAATGTTAAAATGTCCTATCCACAATCTCGTTAAAGCCATTGTTTTAATCGTTTAGGTAAAGCAGCGCCTCGCTTCTCCCAGATTGCTTCCTTATTGCTCAAGTTGAATTTAGAGATTTGTTTAATATCTTCATAAATAACTATAACGGTATAGGCTAGCCGTTAGCAAGGTCATCGTATTAGTGGTTCAGCAGTTTCAACATCATCATGTCTATTTTTTAAAATTATCTTTACCCCACACTTGGAATTTCTCCTGTATCGTGGGTGCGTTCACAAACATTTAAACTCACATACACAAACAGCCAGACCCGGAACAACTACTTGTAGGTCATACAAATATTTGTTCCGTGCGGGAATCGAACCCGCGACACGCAGTGCAGCAGTCAATCGCTTAACCACTGCGCAAACCGTGCCGTATGATCAGCCTATAATATTCCCACTGCTGGGACACAGGCCTCCTCTCGATGAGAGGGCGTAGGCCATAATCCACCACGCGGGCCCAGTGCGGATAGGTAGATGTCACATGTCTTCGAATTTTTGGTTCTAGAACATGCCGGTTTCCTGACGATGTTTTCCTCCACCGTTTTGAGAGCAGTGGTGATGAAATAATTTACACAAAGTAAAGCGCCTGTCTAAGTTCGAACCCACGATCTACAAACTCGTGAGTCGGGGCCGTTGCTACTAGGCCACCACTGTTCGTATTAAATAATGCCTGCTGATATTCAATATAATTGATTTTGGTAATTTTAAGAACGTTCGAAATCAAAATCGGAGGCCCATTATTCAAATTAGGCCGAGAATCAGCACTTTTCGAACGTCAAAATTACAAAAGACAGTCCCCCAAAACGCCCGCCCCTCACAATCTGAGGGACAATTCTCGTAACTTTAAGAACGTTCACAGTCTGATCACAGTTTCAATCTGTCAAAAATACTACTACTGTCTAATTTCCCTACTTTTTTGATAAGTTTTTGACGTTAATTGTCGCTGAGATGAGATTGCGACTAGATTTTGAACGTTTTTAATTACGGAAATTGGCCTTCTGTATTGTGCCGGAATATAGCAGTTCGTCGAGGACGTGGTTCAACAGCGGCGCTTCTGTCATCATCTCCGTCAACAGAAGACAGCCTCGCATATAAAATATACGGCTAATATGTAAATGAAGGGGCCCGATAGGGCCGAAGCCTGCCAGGGCAGCGGGATCGTCCGAAAGGGTTACCGCTGCCCTGGAACATAAAGGACTGAGGAAGGAACACGGGTGGGTTTTAGTCAGTAAGAGTCTGACACTCCCTTCCGCTCCACCCAGAGCGGGAGGGGTCATTTGATGATTTCCCATCCTCAAAAAAAAAAAGCCATGCAGCCGCCACGAAACCATCGATGCGACGCTCCGCTACTTTTTCTGTGACTCTAGTAACTTCGTAACAAAACTAAACGGTTTTTTATGGTGTACATAATAAAGAATATATCTATATATATCTAAACGCCACTTGCATCATCGTCAATTATAATATTCGTAAGTAGTTCAATAATAAAATAAAAAAGTATGATATTTTTACTTATATAAAGTATTTTTTTTTAGTAGTAGTAAGTAAGTAGTTCAATAGGCAGCACAAAATGTTTGAAACAAAACTTCTTTTTTAACCCCCGGCGCAAAAACGACAGGGTGTTATAAGTTTGACGGAGTGTGTGGGGGTGTGTGTGTGTGTATGTCTGTTTGTGGCATCGTAGCTCCCGAACGGATGAACCGATTTTGATTTGTATCAAAGACAGAAAACTTCGGTTTTTAATAGAGTTTGAATAAAAGGGAAAGGATGGGATCATTAAGCGTGTTGGTTATTTACACTTAGCGATTAGTCATTTCGCGTATTTATGACGGTGACCATCATTGGTCATAATGCGAATTAGTCAATATGCGTCGTAACGATAAATATTACGTCTTATATAGGAAACAAAATAATAAAATGCCGCAGTTTTTTTACATCATCATTATTTCATTTTTTTTTAATTTTCTGTCTGTCTGTTTGTTTCTGCTAATCTCCGAAACGGCTGAACCGGGACTTTCATTGGCAGGTAGCTGATGTTATATCTTGGTAGCACGTTTCCGTAGGATAATTTCCGACATCCCCGCGGCCGAAGCCGCGGGCAGAGGCAAGTTATGAAATAGCCGATATTGCTCAATTTGGCATCACAATCGTCATGAAAGAAAATTATGGAAGAAAAAGGCATGTTGCGCCGACCCCAAGTCAATTGGTATATGAGCAGGAGAATGATGAATCGTCATAAAATTATTTATTGTTATAAATTAACGGACTTTCGTCCGCGGTTTCACTCGGTTCATAGGGCAGATCCCATCTGCACCTAACACCAACAACTATTAGATAATACGGAACTGTTTCATAATTTGGTTGCAATCTGCAATGGAGTCGTTTTATGACTATACGTTATCATAAATATGGATAAAGACTATTTCATAATTCCAAATTGAAATCCATTTATTTATTTATCTCATGGAAAACATTATTATTCATTTCAGAATGAAACTGTTGAAAAAGTCTATTTTTTTTTTGATTTTGTAGCTTAAATTGAACTTAATGTATTAGAGTTATTTTTCTAAAAATATATTTATTTTTTTACATAGAAGTTAAATTGCGAACGTATGATATATTAACACATCCAGGGGCTTGGTCCAAACACCAAACTTTATCAAAATCTGGTCAGGCCATTATTCGTTATTAAGTAACAAAAATTGAAACATATTCACAAACTTTCATATTTTAATTGTATGTGTATTGTGAGAACATTATGGCTTACCCATAAGGAAACGGAATATTAATAAAACATAGATTGGGAGAAACCATATTGCTCATATTGTATATTATCAGTAAGTATCTAAGATAACATTATCTATTTATTTTCCTGTTTTGACTGTCTATATAACATTAATTATTTCCAATATCAGTTGGTGTCATTGAAATTCCGTTGATACTTAATTTGTTCTGTTTCATAACATTATGTTTATTTTTTAAATGCTTGATCATCATCTGACAAGCTTTTTCCCATCTATGTTGGGGTCGGCTTCCAGTCTAACAGCTGAATACCAGTATTTTGCATGGAACGACTGCCTGTCTGACCTCCACAACCGAGTTACTAGGTAATACTATATCCCTTGGAAAGACTGGTAGTCAGGCATTCGGGCTTCTGACTACCCGTAACAACTGTCAAAGATCCAGGAATGACAGCCGAGACCAGCCGCTTAACGTACTCTCCGAGGCACGGAGGGGTCTCAGTATGTAAAGATGGTCACCCATCCACAGACCCGGAAGTGTCTGTGAGTCTGGAGAGAGCGGAGAGGAGAGTGAGGAAACCGGCATGTGCTCGACCAAAAATTGGAAGATGTGTGACATACACCAACCCGCACTGGGCCCGCGTGGTTGGTTATGGCCCGCTCCCTCTCACCGAGAGGAGGCCTGTGTCCCAGCAGTGGGAACATTATAGACTGATTATGGTATTAGATGGTTTTACTTTTGGTCTCGAATGGTGTAATAAGATTTCAGAAGAAGGCAGTATGTAGTATCAGCCATTTGTGTCTCACCGCAGGGCGAAAGCCTCCCTTCACACCCTAATCTTATTCCTAGGTAGGAATAAGAGTAGGGTGTCACTCGGCTTTTTTCTAAAATATTGGTCACTCATACCTATGTGTGACCAATATTTTAGAAAAAAGCCGAGTTTGTCCTGGGCTGCGTTGGCGTTTTCTGCAGTTTGGGAGCCACTGTGGGGTTATTTTAGCGCATAGCTCCTCCGGCACGCGACGAATTTGACCAGCCCAGTTCCATTTAAGCTTGTTAGCTGTATGAACTTCATCAGTGATTTGAGTTTTGGAACGTAATATCGAGTTCCTTATGCCATCAGCGAGTTTAAGTCTTAGGATACTGCGTTCCATTGCTCATTGACACACGCCAGGTGTGGACTTTTGACGTTTGGTGAGTGACCATTTTGCGCTCCATTTTCAAGGATAGGAAGAATGGGGGAATGGGGAGTGCTGTGCTTTAGGTCCCCTATAGCATAGCATCATGGTGAGTGGAAGCCTTCTTGTCATAGTCACAACGTGCAGCTGTCGACTATTTATATTTTGTGCTCGTGATTGTAGATCTGTTTTTGTTTTTCTTTATTATTATATGCACGTGTTTCTGTGACAAATAAAACTATATTTCTTTCTTTCACTGTGTCAATAAATTTCCTCTGAAGGAGAAAACATTCCGAAAATAAAAGTGGTATCCAGTAAGTGCCAATTAACCTTGACCACATATAAATAGAGTCTAAAAAAGACAAGCCTTTAGAACTGCAAATCTTATAACCTATTTCAACCCTACGAAATCCACCAAATTCTCCCAAAAATGTTAATCTAATATTAAAGCCTGTCACCCGGCTCATCTCGGTTCCGTACTAGTAATTAATCAGTTCGTCTTACCTCCGCAAAGACGGAGGCTTACTATTCACAAAGCGTTTAATTAGCGTCGTCATACCTTTGACACGAGCGACTTTTTGTACCCCCAGGCTTGAAGGGTGATTAATTATGTTGAGGCCGTAGTGAGCTGAATCTGCGTGGCTAAAAATAGGCTGTCTTTTGTTTCTCTGTAATGTAACAGGGTGTCTGGTAGTGGTTCTGCTTGTGGGAGAGGCTTTGAGATATTGGTAGATTTTCGTTCCTTTTTTAACCGACTTCAGAAAAAGGAGGTTCTGTATTCGATCCGTAGGTGTGTCCGTGATTTTCTCAAAAACTGCTGATCCGATTTAAATGGGGTTTTCGTTGTTGGGTAAGTCTTGTGGTTATGATTGTCACATGATAGAAAATAACGGTTTTTAAATCATATGAATCGTTTATTAATAACAAATTATGGACATCATCGTGTAATTTATAATTCTGTTTAAAAACTAGCTTCTGTCCGCGTGAAATTCTTGCCACCGACCCACCCCGTCGCATCGCATCGTCTTCCAGTCGCTTTTTTTAACGTTTTAAAAGAATCTATAAGTTTACGGATTTCAATGAAGATGTACTTAATTATTTTCCACTTAAAATGTAATTAAAGTATTTTCCTTAATAACTTTATAATTACACGAGTAGGTAAATGTTATTCAATGAATAGATACTGAATTATTAAAAAAAAAATATTATAACGTAATAGTTAATAAAAAATGCAAATTATTTAGAATTATATATTTATCAATATAAATTAAAAAATAAATAATTAATTAATTTATAAACTTTATACGGCGTGTTTTTAATCGGGACTACAGAATGAGCTCGAATGATACTCTAAATAGATACGGCGCGCGCTCTGCCCTCTATCTCGAAAATGGTTCAAGATATAAAAAAAATGTTTAGATTGAATCTTCTACAATATTTATGATGGATACAAATAGCATTAAACCCATAGGAAACGAGATATTTCCAATAAATGTGTAAAACGTCGATTTTTTGACCTTTGACTCTGGAATGTCTGTAGTCGCGGACACCCGCGACGATAAGTAGGTTTTGAGACAAGTTTTAGGGTGTCAAAATAAAGGTTTATACAAGTTAATAGTTGACTATCTTTCATTCCGAGGTGAAACCCCTAATATTCCTGTACTATTGAGGTTGGTAACAAGAATGATTATTTTTCGTAGAGTTTAAGAGGAGGAAGAACGTATCAAAACCTGAGCAAAAGCCTTCCAAAATGGCCGCCTATAAATCAAAATCCTAAAAAACAAAACACAGGGAAAGCTCTCTCACAAATAAAAGAAAAGGAATTTTAGACACATTCCGGGAATTTCGTCGCCATGATTTACAAATCTTGAACATATTACTTACTATAAAGCGTCCCTATTTCAGTCCCCTTTTGTCTAACAGTCCTCCAGGGTAGATTTACAGTGGTTTGAATACTTTTTGTAGAAAATATGAGAAAGTGCTGAAGGGACGGCGGTGGCGTAGACGCTAAACAATGACTGTCGGAGATAAGAGGGGTTAGTTTTTACCTAGATAGAAAAACATGGCGGCGTATTTCAAACATTAAATTATAATATTATTTTTCTTTAAGTACGCTGTACGGTGTACCGCTACGGCGTCCTAATAATTGTTTGCTGCACCGGACGACGTTATTACGTCGGCACCGGTTGTCGCTAAAACCCAGCGCTGGGGCAGATCTTGCATAATGCTGAGCGATAGCAATTTTGCGTGGATGTGACGCATGTTTCCCCCAACCCTGTCTTTTTTGTGTTTTACGTTCTTTTTGCGTCATGTTTACCGCAAATAAACGTATTTTATTTCTTTCTTATTAAATTGGTATCATTTTGTGAGAAGTAAATAAATAACGTAAGCAGTTGCCACCCAGTGATAACAGCCCCGACTTAAGAATTGTAAGTCGTGTGTTTGAACCCAGCCAGGCAGGAGTTTTACTTTGTGCAATTAAATCGCCACTGCTCTCAAATATGGTGAAGGAAAATATCGTGAGGAAACCGGTATGTCCTCGAACTAAAACTTCGAAGACATGTGACATCTACCAACCCGCACTGGGCCCGCGTGGTGGATTACAGCCCACTCCTTGTTGAAGGAACATTAAAGGCTGAATATGTATGATGTAAATAAACAAGGTTTTTCATTCAGTTGTTTAAACGAGACCCACAGTAAAGTATGACAACTAAGGGCTGATTTTTCCAACGCCAGATAATTTTATCCGAGGAATAATTTTTCACAGTTCTTCCATACAAAATCTGTCAGACGTCAATTTTATTCTATGAATAAAAGTTATCTGTCGATTGAAAAAACAGCCGTAAAACTTAGTTGTTTGTATAATTTATTCTACTAGCTTCTGCCCGCGATTTCGTCCGCGTAAAGCAACTTTCTTATTTTTTTTCCGCAAGAACCTTCTACAAAGTTTTAAAAACCTTACAAAAAAAAAATGGATGACATAAAGTCGTTCTCAAGCTATGGCGTGACCAAGGGAAATAGGGATCCATTTATATACATATACTAGCTTCTGCCCGCGACTTCGTACGCGGATCCTGTTGCTTATGCCAGCGACAACGAGGTCGTCAAAATCGAAGATCTGAAACGTCTGATGTCGAATTCTAAGAGCCCGGGGACGGGAAAACAGCGTGATGCGCGAGACGATTCGAGACGTTCCAGATTTTTCATTTTTGTAAAAAGTCGGCATGAATCCAGATTTAGTGACTTGATGAGCTCCAAATGAAGTCAACTGAAAAGCACTGTTGTAGGCTCGTATACATATATATAGATATATATAATAATGTTTTTCCAAAAAAAAAAACGACAAAAATATCGTTTTCACTGCAATTTCGTATCTATGTGTTGTGTTGCCACCAACAAAAATAGTCCACAGATACTAAGACAACTAGTATGCTAATTACGAGTACTTTAACTAGGATAAACTATTCGATCGTCATTCTCTCTTGAGTTTAAGGTAATGTCTTTAGTTATCTGATTAAAACTCAATCCGCTCCAAGGGAACTAATATGGTAATACTTACTTAACTGTGATAAACTGATATTTTACATCTACTTTTGAAATAGTCCTCAGGAGAGGAATTTACACACTTTCAGCCTATGTTTTAGCGTTGAAATGTTACCTGAAAATGAAAATAAACGATTCCTTTTATAATAAATTTCATGTTTTCGTTGATTGAAATTTACCATTCCCATCCACGCGATGGGGTGGGTCGGTGGAACAAAAAACTTCATGTGGTTGAAGTCGCGGACATAAACTAGTACAACTATTATAGAGGTATTAGAAACAGGGTGTAAAGTTTACTCATCCTCGATAGAAAAGAGAGGATCGTCCGACCAGACAGGTGTTGTGTCCGGCGGGCAACTGCCCGATGGTTCATGTCGGGCCGTTTTATATATGCTAGTTGCGCGGCAAACTCTACTTGCGAGATGCAGGATTTTGTGTGAAGTCGGTATGAGGCGTAGTTCGCATGTGGCGTTTGTAGATACCGCTACACTATAATGTTTATTTTTAAACAAATCGAATCTTCTTCATCAAAAAATATTGTCATTATAATGAGAAAACGGGTTGTTGAACTCTTCCTGTTCTCCCACATTCATTATTTCCAAAGTGCGAACGCTTTTATCAGATTCAAAGAATAAAAAGAATGTATTTACGGCTTATAAAAGCTTTTAGCCTTAACAAAGACATTTAGAAAGAAAACTATACTTTTTCGTTATTTTTAGAAAATCCTCCGGATGGATTTCCTTTGACTCTTTCATTTCACTAAATAAAAAAGATCTAGGGCTCTGTATACAGGGTATAGGGGACATCGACGCAAACTACAATGAATTCAGCATAAAAAATGAAAATGTCTTCGCTAACGGTTAGCATAGAAGTATTTCATCGGCTTGAAAACACTCCTGTTTTATACAAAAGTCCTACACGGTCAAAATGTCACAGTAGATAGAGATTTTCGTAATAACACAGAGCAGTGGTGATCCAGTGGTAACAGCCCCGACTTACAAGTTGCAGGTCGTGGGTTTGAACCCAGGCAGGCACTTTGTGTATATAATTTCATCACCACTGCTCCATTCCCCTCTCGAAGAGGAGGCCTATGTACCAGCAGTGGGTACATTAAGGGCTGATTATACGACGAAAAATTTCTTCTAAATTATTGTTTACCAAATTGGCTACCAACTGAAAATGCGCGTATAGTCAAATCTCAGACGACAATTCTTTGATAGTTGTATGAAATGGCTTTATCACGGCATATTGATGAAGTCTGTCAATTTGATAAACAAGTAATTATCCTGAAACATTATTTTTTATTTTATTAATTTTGTATTTTGTGTTTCACAAACTGTGTCCAAATAAACTGTTGTCATTCTTTCTTTCTTTGATAGGACTTTGAAAGAAAAAAAAAAAAGATTTTTGTGAGACATAGAATTTTCATCAAATAAAAACTAACATTTGGATCCAATCTCTGTATTACTATTTGCACTATTTACACTAAATATAAAACACCCAAGATTGCGCATTTGTAGCCCAAACTCCAGGAACTGCGCAACGAAACATGTTCAAAGTAAAAATCAAGCAACATTCTGGATTCTAGAACTTTCCGCGAACTTCCTCGCAATTAGTGGCTACAGTCTACACTGAGGCAATGAAAACTTGGACTATGCACATCTTAAATCATAGCTGTGACGTCAGTTATGAATGACGTCATTAGAGTCCATTTATGTCGCTGCGGGTGCTTGATTATTTTTGTTTTTAATTATTGCTGTTCTTTTCTTGGACCAGGATTTTAAATGAAATAGGGACAAACTAGGTTATTCTTTGAGCTGGTTGAGTTTGATTGTATATTACAACATCACGCCACCCTGCCGGTAATCTCCGAAGGGATGGGCAGAGAAAGATGTATTGTCCAACGTCAACCGAAATTTCGCCTGTTATTAACCGGGCAATATATGTGTATAGCCTCTAGCATTGTTCATTATCTAAATCAGTTATCTACTTTAGTGAAATGTACTTTAAGTTGATTTTTGAGTGACCATTTGTAACAAAAATCACAGTTTTTAGTTGCAATGGAATTTGAACTTTGCTAAGTGTGACATTCAATTTGTTGTGCCATAACTTGAAAATTATCTCAAATTGTAGTCAAATCAAAAGTGACGAAAAATACATAATTTATGCATTTCCTCCATTCGATAAATATTAGTTATATTTAAAATATTAACTTCCTACCAACTTTACAACTAAAACGCTATGAAAATTTTTCAATCCATTTTTCCGTCATTAAATGGATAAGGGCTAAAAATTGGCCCTTTTCACTTCTCACAATGACGCCATTTTTCAAAAGCAACCCGCCCCACCTGCAAACGGTCTCTTTGACCCGAAACCTTCAATAGGAACCCGCCGGATGGCCCGTCATCGAGATACCCTTGTTATTTAAATATATACCTATGTTGTTAGTTTAGACCCCAGAGGCATTGTGTATTATGGCTTTGTAAAAAGTTTTAAATATCCATTTAGATAGTTATAACGGTCTATTGGAATATTATGGGTGTTCTATCCTGTTCTTTATTACGGGAATAGGATAAAAATAGAATATGGCATTTTCTTATACAGTTATATGTTTTTCTTATACGCTTTTTATTCTTCTTGTTTTCGTGTTGATGGTTCTTTGATGTTTTGAGCATGAATGTCGATGGCTATAAGAGTAGGGGAAGACCAAAGAAACGATGGATGGAATGTGTGAATGATGATATGGTTAGAAAGGGGGTGAGTATATGGAAGAAAAAGACATGTTAAATGATTTTATTTTGTAAGTAGGTTTGTACAAACACTTTTACACGCCAATCATATTTTAAAACTAGATGAGGTCCGCGTTTCCTATCTGACTAGTCTGAGAAGAAAGGCCGAAACAAACTCAGACGTCACAGTCTCTTTTAAAGTCCAGACATAATCTTCGTCAGGTCATATGAAGACCATGTAGATCGATGTCTGAGATGGTCTTTTGGGGAAAGAACCACACAGAGTGAGATGACCTGTCCAGTGCACGCATTTGTCAGAAAAAGTGCAGCTCAACTCAAAACTTAAGGAGCTCGACCATTCGACGAACAATACCAAAGAAACAACAAAGGACAATTGGGTAGGCCACATTAGTTACTCAAACTGCCAGACCATGACAAAAACTAACAGAATAGAGAGAAAAATAAAAAATAATATAAATAAAATGACTCTCATAGTCTTCAGATTCACAATAATTAAAATAATAGAATACTTTACAAAGTAAGCAAATGTAATAGTATATATAGAATTCATTAATATCAAAGCGTATATAAAAAAAAAAACATTCAATATGTAAAAATTGGAAGCAGCTTAATCCCAAGCCTTTTTGTGCTCGATATAAGCCTTAACGGTATAAAATGTTGCGCCGACCCTAAATATATTGGGATAAGGGGAGGAGAGTGATGATGACTGTGTTTAGTTTAGTTTATGATCCTGTACGAGTCACAATAAATACTTTTTCTTTCTTTCTTTCTTTCTTTATCTCTTCGATGTTTCATATTGTTAGAGCCCAGTAGGTGGCCACGTTGATTGCGGCATCAGTGGCATTCATTAGGTCATCCAAGGTGCAGGTGAACGGGCACTTAGGGCACTCTAGCAAGAGCGTGGTCTGATTAGAGCTTTTTATTAACTTCCCAAGTTTTTGTATTTCATGTTGCAAATTAGTAATACATTTTTAAGCACTTACAGTCGATTAAACTAAATATTGATAAACCTTTGTAATTTTGATGACAAGGCAATAATATGGTAGGTACTTTGGAGCTGGTCTCATAATGGAGTCGAATGGAGGCCATAGAAATTAATGTCAATTGATGGGTAATGTATTCAATTCACACCTAAATAAATTTAAAATCCAGTCTAGTTTTTTTATTGCCAGATCCTAGTGCTAGTACGACCACAAAACTATACAAGTAATTCTACAAAATTGTTAAATAGTAGAAATTATTGCGTAACACAAAAATGACAAAAATGTCAACTGCTATACTGCAATTTACATATTTGTATGGTTTTCCGTTACAATTATGAAGTCACATAATATTTGTTTTTTTTTTATGAATTGTAAGAGTCATGTGGTACAGACGCTCGTAAGATTTACAAATTGTAAATTGTAATTGTTAAGTTCTAAGGCATAGCCCTGATGTCTGAACGTAAACAAAGCAAAAAGAGTTTGCAAGGATCGTCGCAGTTTCCTGTCTACCCTCATGGGAAGAAATCGTGAGTCTTATCTGCATTCGCGATTTATTTGTCAAAAATGTATACAAATATGAGCTTATAGAAAAATAACTTTAATTCCTACAAAATAAATTTCAGTTTACGCTAAACAATTTTATAACTTTTTCAATAGTGCTAGTCACTTTGAAATCAACTTAATTGCCATTAAAAAAAAGTTGATATTTGTTAAACTTGAAATTACACCAATTTGAAACAATAGTTTGAATAGACTTTATCTACCTATGTATGTTCATTGTAATCCTCTGTCCCCAAAATCGGTCATATTATTTTGTTAGCCATTTTTTGTATCTCCTAAACGCGCATATCCTTTAGGTTTTCCAATAGATCCTGCAACCTCGATTTGGATATGAATGTTAGTTTACTTTTTCGTATTATAAAAGAGATACTTCTACCCTGCTGCACCGCATCGCTCAACTGTGTCAAATTCATGTCTCCGTTGTTGATATTCTTCAAATTGATTAATATACTTCTAAAAAAATTGACATCTACAAGTTTGCCTGCATTTAAATCTTCGAAAATGTCCCACAACTGTTTCTTTGGCTTAGATTTTACCGATTCAGCGTCTCTTTCTTTCTTGGCTTCATCGTAACTTTTTATCATTTCTTTAAGTCGTGTTTTACTGATTTGCTTTTTTCGAAAAGGTATGCGTAGGCGAGGCATTTTTGATGCGGCTATGTTTCCTCCCTTGAAATCTTGAACCAATTCTACTAAAACCTTAAGTTGGGAAGCTGTTACTGAGTAATTTTTCTTTAATTCCGTGACTTTAATTGCCTCGATCTTCTCTATGTCTTTATTATTTATCTTAGATAGCTTTATCTTGTTTTTTGCAACAGGTTTATTGGAGATATTCTTGTTCAAAGATTTTCCGGTTTCTCCTGTTAGTTTATCTCGTAACCTTCCTAGGTTAAATCCAAAAATCGTTAATTCTGATAGGTGTGGATTACTATTTCCAAAAACTTGTTTCTTGACGCATATTTTTATTTTTCTAAAACACCAACGTATGCACCTGCGTTTGCAACTAAGCTTTTTCCTTTTAATCGGGATCTGGGTTTCCTCATTTCCTGTAGGTCCTGTAGGCAATGAATATTATAGCAGTTAACAATTAAACCTTATTAGTATAACTATTTTAAAATCAAGCAACATTTCTCTGCCCACCGTGATATATTATATATATATATATATATTATTATGTTATTATTATATATATATATATATATATATATGTATGTCTATATATATATATGTCTATTTGACGACACGGTTGGCGCAGTGGCTGAGCGATCGACATCTGCGCTGCGTGTCGCGGGTTCGATTCCCGCACGGAACCAATATATGTATTGCCTACAGGAAGTTGTCCCGGGTCTGGCTGTTTGTGTATGCGAGTTTAAATGTTTGTAAACACACCCATGATACAGGAGTAATTCCTAGTGTGAGGCACGTTCTTAAAAGAAAAAAAAATAGACTTTTACATTAACATAGCCTAAAATCACGCCTGAAATCCCCGAAGAGTTGGGCAGAGGCGTACGTACAAGTTCCATGTAATAGCCAGTGAGCCAAGTAAGGCTATTGCCACCAATCGGGTACAAATCCAGACTCTACTGCTTCTGAGAAATTACAAATGGATAATCCCAATATCACTTACTTGGGAATCCAACCTAGGACCTCATGTTCATCAGTAAAGCTGGCGACCACTAGACCAACGACGTAGTCGACAGTCGATAGACTCTTACGTCTGTCTGGAAAAAAGTAAATAAATAATAGTCAACATAACTCACTGTTTTTACGGAGGTTGCACATTTGTTAATATTTGATATTGCTGGACTTGCAGTCGTGTACACACTGGCATTTTTGATAATTTTAACTGAAGAAAATTAACCATTTCAGCTGAAATGATTGTGTGTTCAGTGTGTTAAGACTGGCTGGCTACTAGGCTATGAGTTCATCTTGATTGTGTTGCCAACTTATCCATGTTGGTTTATTTCAATATTTCTTTAATTTAATTTCTAGTTTGTTTGGCTAATTGACGCACTGACATACTTGTCAGACTAGCCAAACAAACTCCGCTTCATGTTTTGTCAATACAATTTCCATGGAATTAGTATGTACCATAAAGTTTTCTGTAAATATTACACAAATATTTCAAACTCAAAGCATTTATTTCAAATAAACCAATTTCAGGCACTTTTGAATAGGCAAGGGGCCGGTCACTCAGAAAGATGAAGCTAGTTGCGCATTCTAAAGCCTTTTAGGTACCTATGGAGAAGAAGGACAAGAAACTCTACGGACACTCTTTTAGAAACAGTGTTCCAGTGCTGTCAATGTCATTCAGGACCTCTGCCTTTTTCTGTATGAAAAGAGGTTTTTGCCCCGAAGTGGGACAACAATAGACCGGTATTATAACATTACACTTGTATTCCTTGAAAGGTTAGACCAAGGTGTACACCAACCTCACTTCACCAGTTATGTTTAAGTCCCATGCAACGGGGACATGTTCTTTATTTATCTGACCAAAGTCGATTTTATAACAATACATAAAGGTAAAAGGATTTTGTATTCATCGCTCCAAGCGACCTTATTATTTATTATTGGCACAGGTCCAAGGACACAATGTGCAAGATATAACATTGAGTGCATACCACGGGTATGTACTATTCACGTTCAGAAACTAAAGTGACGTGTAAGCAGCATAACTAAATTATGTCCTCTCTGCACGTACTATCGTGGACACTTCCGCCTGATCACCACTAAGTTCATTTTTGCTTGCACTCAAAAAATAGAAGCGCTCTCTAGCCCCGCCCCGTTGACCTTGAATAGACGAATGAAAGATAAGACGGGCCGACTGCACTGTCGCTCGACGCGGTGACGCACGCGCCGTTCGAGATTTATTTTTATTTTCAAACTACTGCTATTACCTATTTATTATATTATGGACTAACTTCTGCCCGCGACTTCGTCCGCGTAGATTTCGGATTTGTGACAGGATTACGTATCTCAAAAGGAAATCAAAATAACCCATAAAGATACAATTTTTTTTTTTTTTTAATATATTGAAGTAACAAGATGAATTTATTAAACTTTGCGAAAAAGGAAATCAAAATAACCCTTATAGATACATAATATTTTTTTTTAAATAAATAGAAGTAAGAAGATGATTTTTTTAAACTTTGCGAAAATTATGAAAACTTTATAACACTACAGATCATGGATGTGATGTAAATAGTTATATTATGACTTGATTTTTGATTTTGTAAACTTATTCCTGCACGTGCACGGCCTTGGTGACGCCCACTTCGCAACGGGCCGTGCAGCAGAAATCGTAATATTTTAATTTCGCCATAACTTCAAAACCAAACGTCCAATTTTAATCATTCAAAGACCAAATATTATCTACATAAACGGTACTTACTGATGAAATAATTTATTTTGATAAGGATTAATAGCATGAGTAAAATAAATGCGTTTAAATGTAGTCCAAAAAAAATTCAAGATTTTTAAATTAAAAAATGGTTGTTGTGCCTCACTCGACATAGATAGGTATAGTGTGTCGCGGACTTTTTTGTAGATATTTATAAGATCTACAATTAATTTGAACATTTTATGGTTCTATCTTTTATAGTTTAGGCAGAGTACGCAAAATAAGTAACTTTTCTGGTTGATTTTTTACACCTTGTGTCCGAAAAACCAAAATATCTTACGGAACCCTATTTTTTTCCAAAATAAAATTTAGCCTATGTTACTCGTGGATAATGTAGCTTTCGAATGGTGAAAGAATTTTTTAAATCGGTTTAGTAGCTTTTGAGCCTATTCATTACAAACAAACAAACAAAGTTTTCCTCTTTATAATATTAGTATAGATAGATCTGGGAAAATTCGTTGAGATAAATAATACATTTTGTTTTTATTTTTCTAATTAGAAATTTGATTTGATAAATCCTATTGTCGGTTAGGCATTAATTAAAAAGTAAAATAAAATTTTGAAGTTTTATCTATTTATTAACTGAACTGAACAAAGATATTCATAAAATATTGGACATAGTAAGTAGGTAAAACACACAATTTACAATATTCAAATTTTCTTAGGCTTTTTGCAATTTTCAGTTCAGTATAAGGTTGTATGGTAATAAAAAAATTCAAGACATGCCCTTCAGAACATATCATTGAACGCGTTAGAACGCGGGTTTTTTAAATTTAGAACTAGGAAGTTGGTGTGGCCTAGCCTTCATTTCATAAGCCGTTGGCGATTAAGTCGCCAAAAACTTAACGAGAAAAACAATGTCCTATGTAAAAATAAATTCCGGGAGCTCTGCTCTCGGATAAACTGTGAGCACAGTAGGCACCATTACGTTTTGTAATAGTACGCGGTAACTTTCACCATTTACTCGCCCTGGGAAATGGACAAGCTCTCCGGGACCATCAGCACTCATCCAGCCCCACATATTAGCGCATATCCTTCTAGAATCATGATTAGGAATCACGTTTCTAGGTAGACATGTGTAAGTAATGCGAGTGATGCATCACGCGTAATATCACCCGAGCGCGTACTGTAACATCACATCACACATCACTCGACAAAAATAAGCATCACACCATCACACTAAAGATTACGCGCGCGGTAGCAGCGCAGTGGCTCGCGACATGACTCGCAGACTCGCTCGAACCGAGCCCTCCCGAACGCATCGCATCGGCAATGTTCGGTTTATATCGGAAGTCCGGAACTAGGCGCGTGCGATTTCGTATTTCGCCCGGTCAGGTGACTTATTATGTTATTTTAAACTCTATTTTTATTATAAAAGGGTTTATATTTCCTTGACACTATGTCCTATTACACTAGAACATTGCATTACATTAACGCGCGATGGTGTGCTATCGCATGGCGCAACATCCTATCATCACGCGTGATGTTTGAAGTGATGGTGTAATGTAATATTACGAAATGTAATAATGACATATCACATCACTTCGTGGTGCACTGTTTTGCACATGTCTATTTCTAGGTTCGTAGCGTGTATTCAACACGCGCCACAAGTGTCGACGACCATGTTGACTCGACGTAAAACATTTCTCATCTGACAATATAGCGCTTGTGAAATAGTGTCTACCATACGTTGGAGGTTATCAGATATGGACGTGGTGCCCGCGGCCTATCCTCTAAGACACCCTCTTCTTCATGGCGTCTGATCCACAGCTGGACAGTGTTTCTCTACAAGGAATAGTCTAATAACAAGTGGCTCCATTAAAAAAAAACTGACTTGTTTCAAAAAACCCGACCGCAACAAACGACGAAATAGTTCTAAACAAATCAGTTTTCAGGTTTCATCCATACTGAACCCTAGTCCCAACTTTCTCGGTCCGTATATATCTACCTCCATGTATAGCTAGAAGGCGTAAAAATACTGATGGTAAGAAAAGTGCTTGTATGGTTTGCATTTATTTTTATTCAGTCATCAATTCATCATTCAGTTGTAAATCTGCACCATTTTTATAAATAAACGTTATTATTATTATTATATCACAAATCACAGTCTGTATATAAATTAATTTAAACTCTCGTCTGACATGTTGCTGACACACATGTTACTGATACATAAAATGACTTGTTATCAGTTGCACTGGGGCATCATTGTAATGTCAAACAAAGAGATGCTTCTTATCTTATCTCTCTTCTTATCTTATAAATGATGAGAGAAAGACCTCTATGTAATTACCGAAACCCGCTAGGTATATCAAAAGTATCAAAGGATGCCACCGACTTTTGCCCACTGCGGTTATTGAATTTTATGACTCTTTTGTTCGGCTTAGGCTTATTGTAAAATTTCTAGAAATGAATTATTTAATAATTAGTCACTACCTACTTATTTTCACGGAATTTAAAGTAGGTTATTATTAACCAACAACAACAATGGCAAGCATTTTTTTACTTAAAACCAACTATTTTTATTTATTTATTCATATAAAAATTCGCATTGTGTTTGAATTATGCACATTCATTAATTTATAACGGCTAAAAATATAAATTATGAATTTCAAATAGTAAATTTCACTGCAAATAAATATAATCAATATCGAATTCGCCCGTCACAGCAAAGCAGTAATACATACCACTCTCATAAAGGTATAAGTAATTGCTTTACCAAGTATATAGTGATAAGTATAACCAAGATGTAAAATCTAAATATTTGCACGGCAGAAATGCCGAATATAGTGAAACCTATAGATCTTAAGAACTTATGTTAGCTACCTATATTCTTGCAAATAAATCTGTCATTCATTCAAGTTTAAAAACTCTGAATATTTTTTCTGCATGTTTCTCGTTTAATTATTATACTAAACACAAAAAAATGCAAAGAAAAAATTAAAAGAAAAATAAACTAAAAAAAAACAAAACAAAAAATATATTATTATTTTTTTATGTTTTTTTTTTTTTTTTTTTTTGTTATATTTAAGCAAAACTGTACTAATTTTTATGCCTTATAATTTTTGGAATAAATATATTATATTATTATTTATTTATCAAATACTTTTATTGATGTAAAACAAACTAGAAAGTGTTCAATTACACACAAGATAACATTTGCATGATAAACTTTGCACTGTGCATCGTTAATAAAGTTTTATTTATAAATTAAGGTATTTTAAAACCACACAATTTACCATGACAATAATTAAAATAATTTACTCAAGTAAACAGCTCAATGGTCAATATTCAAAAGGTCCGGTAAGCGCGCCCATGTCAAATAGTTCGTCCGTAAAATTAAAAAAAGGAGTACACGTGATACGTCACTAAGCTGCGCAGTGCAGGTTGCAACTAATTGCGTTATCGCTTTCCTAATAGGCCAAAACTTTTAGGGGGCGTGGTTTGGCGCCGCCGCAGGATTTAGGCGAAAAAATTTTTAAGTGAGCAGGCGGAAAAGACCGCGATAGTACATACCTCTGAATTGCCACTAGTTCTCTCAAATGATTTATATTTCCATGTTCACAAGCAAGTTCCTTATGTTGAAAGAACATAAAGAAAAACACATTTATTTTCAGAAGCTACTTTGTAATGTTTCAAACAAAACTTTAAACTATTTTGTTTATTTAGCTAAACAGTGACTAAATATTTGATGGAAAATTTATACAATAAAAAAACCTGCATTGACGAGACCACCACAACAAGGAAGAAAAGGGAATCAAGTGTATTCCATGTCTAAAAACATTAGGACTATCTATTGTCTTGCTACAATGGTTGGCACGGAGGTCATCTTAGTCCGGGGGTTGAGGCGGAGGTGCGCACAGAAGAAGAGAAGCGGAAGTTAAGCTCCGCATCTGTGGCGGTCAAGCTAGTATGCGCGTAGTAGTTAGTTAACTTACAACAAATAAGTTTAACGACATTGACAACTTTTGACTACGTTAAATGTGTATATTCTATGTTTTTAGTGCGTTTTGTTTGTGCAGAGTGAACAATTTTTCTTTTTTTTAACTTACGGAGGCAGAAGCCGAGGTGGAGGTGGAAAAAAAAAAACAGATTGATTAAACATTTATTAAAGAAAGAAAAACAGTCTACCTATCAGAATGTAGAAGAGGCAAATTATATTTTACAAACAACAGTTTTGCGGCTTTGTCACCTTCTAGATTTCTAAGTGATTCGTAATTTAAACCAGCTCCATGAAGCAGTTGCTCACTTTGTACTGAACCTGGCGGTGTTGACAAATATGTGCGCACGATTGAAGCAAAAACTTGAAATTTCGTGTTATATCTCCACCACATCAAAGGGTCTTCGTTTAATTGGAGCCGATTTTCTTTATTATAGTCGTTTATTAATGATTTCCATTTCATAAGGTTGATATTAGTGACAGTTTTGTCATATCCCATTTCCTCTTCATCATCACTGCTATTTGTCAGCAGGTCCTCCAGATTTGAATTTACACTTCGCGTCGGCGGTAATACTTGGGAGCTTGTGCATGGTTCATCGTCCATTGGATTCGATTTTTTTGGAGCAGAGTCTCCGCCATCTTTAACTCCGCTTGCAGCTACAGCAGGACTCAAGTCATGCACCGTTAACAAGCGTAACAGTTCGAAGATGACTTGTTCCTTAATGATTTCATTGAAAAACTTTAACTTATACCTAGGGTCGAGATATGTCGCAAGTGAATATAGTGTATTGCTTTGTAGGTCGCAGAATCTCGAATTTATGTTTTCAATTATCTTTTTTATCATGTTTTTAAAATCTAAATTTGTCTCGGATTTATCTCTTTCTATCTGCAAGGTATGCTTCAGTCCGTGTATCAATGGGATCACTGATGATATGCAAGTTTTTTTATCACTTAAATTACTCATTATTTCTTCGAAAGGATTCAGTATTGCCACTAATTTACTAAGACTAACCCATTCTTCTGGGGATATTTGTGGAATACTGTGATTGCTGGTATACTGGCAAATAGAGTCTTTGATCCGCAACAGCCGCTCGACCATAAGTAAAGTGCTGCTCCGTCTAAAATTAAAGACAAAATGAAATTATAGAATGAACACTTTTTTACAAAAAATAAAACAGCCTTCTAAAAAAACACAAAATCACTTTAATTTCTAAAGTCAGTGGCAAAAAACAAAAATGCAAAGCCAAAAACACCAACATCCAAATTTTTTCTTTTAAGTTTCTTTTTAATTGTGGTACCTACAGGATGTTATTATAACATCATCAACATAAACTACAGTGCGGTTGACGAGAGAACACGTTCTTGACACCTGTCAGTTTCATACAAAGGAATACGCGTTTGCGAATTTGATCTTTATTAGCTACTAGAATTGACGCACTGATAAGTATCAGGAATGCATTCTTTCAACGCCCAGACTGTACCTACGTGGAAACAATACTTATTGGGCTAACTCAATAACTACCTAAGCGAAGTTAATACAGTTTTTTACGACAATTTTTTGACCGCACGGTTGGCGCAGTGGCTGAACGATCGACTGCTGCGCTGCGTGTCAAGGGTTCGATTCCCGCATGGAACAAATATTTGTATTGCCTACAGGTAGGTGTTCCGGGTCTGGCTGGTATGTATGTGAGTTTAAATGTTTGTAAACACACCCACGATACAGGAGTAATTCCTAGTGTGGGGCAACGTTTAAAAAAAATGTATATATTTATACGGGACCACTGCATAACCTTCCTCTACCAAATGAAAAAAACATCGATAGGCATTAGGTATATATTAAAAAATACAGACGAATTGAGAACCTTCTCTTTTTAATGAAGTCGGTTAAAATCAACTTTAATCGGATAAATCGTTATAGCGTTATAAAATATCATTACAATAAAGACATATGTAGACATAAGATACAAAAAAAAAAAAATGGTGGATACTGGTTATCTATACTTATAATAAATCTGTAGAAGTGAAAATTCTGTACATTGAAAATATCAAAAAAATAAATGGCAGGGGGTGTTACTAGACCGACACCGAACCCAAAAATGTGATTAAAAATTTTTTTGTCTGTCTGTCTGTCTGTTTGTTCAGGCATCACGCAAAAACTACCGGTTCGATTACGATGAAACTTGGTATAATTATTCTTTAATATCCTGGGCACCACACTGGGTACGTTTTATCCCGGAAAAGTATATACAATAAAAAACAAACTTAATTTTGCGGTTCGATCCCTAAACCCGATTACTGTACCAACCGCAAATAATAAGTTTGTCGTAGGTTACGTCACCCGCAGTGGAGTACATTTTTATTCCTTTTAGTTTTTAGAATTATTTAGGTTTATTTTTATTTATGTCGTAGGCATAGATTTTAATTTTAAAGTATAGGTACTTAGTATATTTGATAGTGTACGTAGTGACCGTAGGTTATTTTATAATACTGTTAGGTAGGATTAGTCGTTCGTATAGATATTAGTTTTTAGGGATTTTGCTTATTTATTGAGTTTAGATTAGTTATCATCAGGAATAGGTTCATTTAGGTAGGTAGGTATTTTATTTTCTGTTATTAAGTTTTTTTTTTTTAATTAGGTAGGTACTTAGGTAAAGATATCATATAGGTACCCTCTTAATAACCACTAATGAGACACAATTGGTTTTCTATTGTAATTAGCCACAAAGGGCCCGCGACATAGATGGCATTCTGGGGAAGCACATACATTTTATCCTGTTAGCACGTTCCCGTGGGATAATTTCCGGAATCCACGCAGGCGAAGCCGCGGGCAGAAGCTAGTAAATAAATAAAAACATACCTTGTACCGCAGTCCTGAATCACGCGAAGTGCAGGTTGGTTTAGTTGCTCCGTTTGAATTTTAATCAGTTCATCATGGGCTATTTGAGAGTGTATAAAATGCCCCGATATCCTCTTGCATTTTGCAATTAAATCCTTTACTTCACTGTCTTCAAGAGCAGAACGAACACATTGTTGTAATTGGCGAACTGTGCAATTTATATCAGGTATATTGGCCATATGCATTGCTCTAGTCATATTCGAGCCGCCATCATGTATAAAGCAATGCAATTGCTCGTCATCAATCTCCCACCCCAGCAGCATCATATTGAAATGTTCCCAAATTTTATCACCGATATGACGGTTATAGGCTGAGCATTCTAACACAATCTGAATTCGAGTGAAGTCTTCAGTGATCCCGTGTGCCGTTAAACTCAAAAGCGACGTATTAGCACATGGTTCGGACCAGATATCGGTGGTGAATGATATTTTAGGAAATTGTTTGAGCATTTGTCTGATTTTTGCTACCAATTTCGGATATATTTTGCCACAAATATGGTCAGTAAAGAATTGAGTCCCTCCTAACTGGTAATTTGGTAATGCCGTTTGCATTACGCGACGAAAACCAATGCCTTCAACAAAATTCCATGGCAGATTTTGTATGGCAATCATTTCTCCAATCAAATCGTCCATTTTTTTTGCTTTACTATGGGATGTGTTCCACAGTTGATTTTTTTTTGTATCTTCTTCTTTGGTCTGCTTCCCTGCTTGCTGTACTGGTGTCACTGTTGATGGTGTTTGATTCACTTTTGCTGCTTCTCGTTGTTCTTCCAGTTTACAAAATTCTTTATATTTCTCTTTATGCATAGATTTCAAATGCCCTTTCAATGATGTCGTAGTCCTGCCTTTTCTTGAATAGTTTTTGCAACAGGTTTTGCATTTTGCATGGTCATTACCTATTTGTACAAAATACTGCCAAATATCACTAGTTTTTGGTTTCATCACGCGATTTAAGTAAGTATAACAGTTATTTAAAACGCAACAAATTCACGCGACTTATTAACACGACGCGACGTTGAGCGAGCTGAGTGCACATTGAGGTCATGTGACTTCCCGTCCCGCGCGCACCCCGCACTCCCCACCACGCTTCGAAGCGTCTCGCGCATGCGCAGTCACGTAGCGTTGCATGCAAACGTACAAACCTCCGTTATAATTCCCGTTGACCTTGCGGAGGCGGAGGTGAGGTGGACGCACGATCAATTGCGGATGTTACGCATTTATAAAGGCGGGGTTATTCGTGCTTGCTATTATTATCAGTATAGATTCAATCTTTTAGTCTTCTATACACACAAATAAATGGATAAAGACAAGTGTATGTTTGTAATGTAAAAAAAAAGCGTTTTACTAAATGCATGTGATACGTAATTACGTATACGGTAATAATAACAAAAATTCATTTTAAAAAAAATTGTCTGTATTTCAGTCGAACTGACTGTCTGTCTGTTCGTTCTGGCTAATCTTTGAAAGGCTGATTTTGACAGGACTTTCACTGGCAGATAGCTAATATTATAAGGAGTAGGTAACTTACGTTACTTTTATTTTAGAAAAATAAAATTGAAACCTGTGCTGACATCCACCCAGGCAGAAGCTATGCTATGCTATGTACTATAAAAATAACTCTGTTTGATTTCCATTATTATAATAAGCCTTTTGTACGGGAATTAGGGATATGCCGGAGGAATAAACTAAATACTCAATACAAGCAAAATATAATTTTAAATTGGTGTTAACAACATGAGGTTTCAAAGGCAAGTGAAGTGTCAAAGAGACCGCCGTTTAAATTTAAGGCAATTTAGTGATCTTTGTTTATTGATTGTTTGGCGCCGACTCAAAATTACTTAGGTATACTTACATTAGTTTAAGAACTTACCTTATTAAGGTTAAATAAAAAAGGTTTATAATTTTTTGCTTTTCAGATTTTTTATTTTATTTATTTTATCTAGCGGGGATTGCCTATGGAGTTTACCTATGAAGCTATTAATGGAATAGCTATTGCGAGTTATCAATTAGCAAGCTGAAAACCAGCGCGGGGGCCATTATGTTGACCGATGGCTGTTTTACGTGGATGCGATGGATGTTTTCCCCCCAACTTGTTATTTTTTTGTTTTTGTGTTCCTTTAATGCGTCATGTTAAACCGCAAATAAACGTATATTTTTCCTTTCTTTTCTATTCAACATTCAAGTTCCCTGACCCCGTACTCTACAAGGAGTGACCTACACTGCTGTCAAGGTCTCCAACACCCCAAAGTTGCTAAACCTTGAACAAAAATGATCAGAACATTCATTCACATGGAAAAGGGCAGTCTTCGTCAATTAAACTTAAGTATCCTTCGGTAAAAGAACAGTGGTGGCCCAGTGGTAACGGCCGCGACTTACGAGTAGGTCGTAGGTTCGAACCTAGATAGGCGCTTTACTTTGAGAAAATTATTTCAACACCACTGCTCTCAAAACGGTGAAGGAAAACGGTTGTGTAACGTTTGATATAGTAACAAAAGTTCTAATGATCATAAGACCTAATTTCATTTAATTTTTTTTTTAATGTAACGATCAAATGGGGTAATGAATTATTGATATAATTTCATTTTACCTAATTTCATATGGTATAGTGAACAGTTTATATAATGCACATTTGAAATTATATTGTAATTATTATAATATTCAGTTGCTATAATATTCAAAATCTATAAGTAACGTTTAATATAATTTGGAAATGTCTTCTTTTATTTTTGCAAAAACTGATTAGATTTTAAACGCCTGCCACTTTCGTGCTAGCAAAAACAACTGGTGCTTGATTTTGCTAGTTGTGATAGTGATTGATAGAACCCGGCCCGCGTGGTGGATTACGGCCCACTTTCTCTCACCGAGAGGAGGCCTGTGTCCCAGCAGTGGGAACAATAAAGGTTGATTATGTATCCTTCGGTAATTAACTAGTAGGTACGATTATCGTATTATGAATCTGGTATCATTAATAGTGGCGTTGGCAGAGAGCCAAACACTTAATGTAATTGTTTGTATATGGAAGGGGACCTTGCCATGTACTCTGTGCCTTTTTTGGCAGTAAAATAGATGTAGTGGCTTAGATTATAAAGAGCTGGATATGTTTGAGTGACCTTGGGTTTAACAAAGACAAAATAAATGTTCGGGAAAAAAGTAATAGATTGCTACGACAAAAATTAAACATAAACAGGAATTGATTATTATTACCTTCACGACGATTTCGTTTCTCGAAAACTATAAGTCTTGTATACCTATAATTAATTTTCCGTGAAGGATTTTTGGCAACTACTTATTATATACTAGCTGCGCACCGCGGTTTCACCCGCATAAGTTTCGATCCCGAGGGATGTAGATAAAAAGTATCCTATGTGTTAATCCTGGCTATGTAAGCTATCTGTGTGCCAAATTTTATTCAAATCCGTTCAGTAGTTTTGTCATGAAAGAGTAACAAACATCCATCCATACATCCATACAAACTTTCGTGTTTACGAGTATAATATTAGTAGGATTTTTTTTTGTTTTCTCATTTTGATGATGTCGATTACAAGGTAAGCATTTACAACTGTATTGTATCAAAACAGTAGTTACTATAACAATAACTAAAAACACATTGAAGTTGCTCTATCTAGCAGAACAATTTTTATGAAAACTTCATTGGAATTTTTCTACCAGAATTGCCTCGCACCGTCGCGTCGCGCCAGTTTGCTGGAGCCTTTATACCAAAGAGTGGAAGAAACCAAGAACTTCTCAAAAATTTTACATGAAAGCTGAAGTAGTAAGTCCGCACTAATTGCAAGGTTAAGCAAGCACGAAGCAAAGCCTAAGCTGAAGAACATGCTGTACACCCTAGACTACGCTCAAACCAATAATATCAGCTTATCAGCTTTTAATTTCCATAGGGTTTTTAGTGTCCAAGTGGCAGTAAAACACTGACTCCTAAGTCACAGGTATTCCTAGTTTAGGAGTCAGGGTTTCAACTTTTGTGCGCCTTTAATTATTGTGAACTTTAGCTAGATATTAAGCATAATTGTAAGGACTTTGCATCAATAAAGTATTATTATTATTAAAATTGCACTTCTTCTTCTTTTCGTGTCGATGGTACTCTTCTTCGATATTTTATATTGTTTGAGTCCAGTAGGTGGCCACGTTAATTGCGGCATCAGTGGCGTTTATTAAGCCATCCAAGATGCAGGTGAACGGGCATTTAGGGCACTCCAGCAAGTGGGGCATGGTCTGATTAGAGGCACCGCACTGGGTATTGGATGGGTCAGTAATGCCCCATTCCGACAAGTTGTCTTTGCAGCGTCCTACTTGGGTACGCAATCGATTGAGAGCTTTCTAATGAGACACAATTACTATTCTAATGTTACCAAACTTGCTTGCCGATTAAGCTTGCCTAACAAACGAGGGGATATCCAGTCCTCAACATTCTAAGTAATGGCGATTTTCCTTATCCAATACATACTCGGTATCATAAGTTAAATATATTCAAGGTCAACATGCTACTTCTGACAGGAATTAAATCTCTGAAATATAAGTTTTCTATGAATCTGTTTATTTTCATAATCTCCTAAATAACTATTTACACTAGGTACTAAATTAAAAGAGTAACTAACTAACTATATAAATAAATACAAAAACAAAAGGTTATTTCGGCGTCAAAGTACTCGTCCGCATCGCTGTCATCCGGAAACATGTCCAGAAGACTGGCAGCATATTGCCACGTTGAATGGCAATGTTAATTCTTTAGCCAAAGTACAACCCAGCCCTCTGGTTACGTGAAGTGTCGATCAGCCGGCGAGAAATTTCCTTAAAAAGGAGATGCGCACTTGGGCCCCATGACTCCAGCGTTTCGATAGATTTAGCTAACAATGGCATTTTTGGGACGCATTGGGTAAAAAAATCCTAATAAAATAGCAAATATTGGTCAAGTACCCTTCGTTATGGGGTTATAAAACGTTGGGATGGTTGGGACAAGAAATAGTAAAGTTTAATAGTGTGTTTTGATGTGACATCATTTTATAGTGTCGCCGAGTAGCCTATAGGCACGAGCGACAATACATTATTGGGCGGAAATAGCCAATCCTCGATCATCAGCCTATAATGTTTCCACTGCTGGGACACAGGAATCCTCTAGGTGGGAGGGAGTAGGCCGTAATCCACCACGCTGGCCTTGTGCGGGTTGATAGATATCACATGTTTTCGAACTGGTTCTAGAACATGCCGGTGTAGCGTTGTGAGGGTCTCAACGGCAAATAGTCGACTGATATTAGTAAGTTGCAAGTCACATCACTAGAATTATGGCATAACACTAATTTACTAAGAACACTCTGGCATTTTAACACCCGCTTGCTTAGCTAGGAGTGATTCCCTGACCCGCAATATACTGTATACTTAGGCATGTGTATCTAGGCTGAGTTCCTCATTGATTTTGTAATTATACCAGACCCTCTGCACTGGATAACTGTTGTTATTACCTATCCACCTATGTATCTAATATCTGATTGCGCGTTGGTCAATATCAGACCACGCGCATACGCATACACATATATAACCTCATATTGCATCTGTCATTGTGACACGCATGTCTTTGCAAAGTATCTGCCTGTAAACCGCTGTGATGTGTTAAGCTTTCCCATGTCCTGCTCCCTACACCGTTCCTTGGTCGCGGAAGGGAGAATGAGGATGGACACATCGCACGTGGCTTACTGTTTACGCACCATCGTAACATGCGCATCCTATCGCGCCTTCCAGGGTTCTACGTACCAGTTCTACGTACCGGATTCTACTGCGCGCTGCACGTGGAGCTTAACAGTGTGCACTGCACATGAAGCTTATCTGCGCGCTATCGACGTCCTGCTGACGCGCCGCGGTCTGTGGCCTACCGAGTGCCTGACCGGCTTTCTGGAACCGTGCTGGCAAGCCCTGCTTCGCGGTGTCTGAGCCTCTGTGTCCCGGGAGCCAAGGACGGTACCGTTCCTACTTTACCAAGTGCTAGTGCTGAGAAAGACAGTATGTCCTTACCCGTGACCTAGCCTACAACTATCTATCTATGACCCTACACAGATTATAAATATGAACCTTGCATAAGTGTTTCTATTATCCTACTTATTTGTCAACGGCCTGCGCAGCCTAACTGCAAAGCCCTAGCCGTTACACCGGTTTCCTCAAGATGGTTTCCGTCACCGTTTTGAGAGCAATGGTGAAAGTATTACCACGGACTTGCGATATATTGTAGCACTTGGTGAAAACACTAACATCAAATCAATAGGTACTACAATTTACATGATATTTCGTAAAAATACGTGGATACCAACTTAGCCATCAGGCTAAAATAAACAACTCGCTTCATATTGCGTTTGTCCTATACAAAGAACATAAGTATTTCCTCAATCCTCTCTAGATTATGTGCCCAAGTTACTGTCATCCCACATAAAAAGCGAATTTTATTGTTTCCGAGACCCTTTACTTTTTAAAGTGAACAATTTTCCTTTAGCGGCCTTTCTTTAAGGGAGACCCACATCAGCACTAAGGCGGCCTCTACACCTACAATAAGTTTTTGCAATATTATAGTTACACAATAAATGGTTAAATTACTCTTTGCAATCGAAAAATCTATTAATATCACGCAATACCATTGACTGCCCATTAAACTTCGATGTTTTCATGTAACCATAATATTTTACTTCACATAAACCTACATGGTCACTTATGAAACGTTAGAAGCCATGTGCACGATTCCAATTGGTCGTCTCTTATAGAGAAGAACCAAAAAGAAACTCCACGAATAATGTGACTGCAGTGCTGGGGAGATTCATTCAGCTTCATTTGACGAGATAAAACTGTTACTGACTTCCAGTTTTTTTTTGACATGATATTTTGGACATTGGTGGTTTTATGACTTCATTATTTTAATTTTGAGAGTCAAAATGATGTTCTGCTTTTGATTTTTAGTATTAATTAACACAGTTTTAAGACCTTTTTACTAACAATTATGGACATGTAATTAGTAATTAATCTTAATCTTAATCCACATGATTCACAGTTTGGTTTCAGAGCTGGATTGTCCACGGAAACTGCTATTCTAGCGCTCAAGCACACGGTTAGGTACTATACCGACAGAAATACTCCGGTGTACGCTGCTTTTCTGGACCTCTCCACGGCGTTTGACCTGGTTAATTATAAGATCCTATGGTCAAAATTGCGGGAGAAAGCCATACCTAATGAGCTAGTTAACCTTCTCGAGTACTGGTACGACCATCAGATTAACCAGGTCAGATGGGCGGGGGCACTGTCTGGGGAGTATGGACTGGAGTGTGGGGTGAGGCAGGGGGGCTTGACTTCCCCGGGGCTCTTCAGTTTATACATCGATCAGCTGTTGGAGGAGCTTGGTAGCACTGGTGTCGGATGCTCTATTGACGGTAAGATCGTCAATAGTATAAGCTATGCTGATGACATGGTGCTGCTGAGCCCCTCGATTGATGCTCTCAGACAGTTGCTTGGAGTGTGTGAGCGATACGCTGTGGCCCATGGTCTCCTGTATAATGTCAGGAAAAGTGAGGTTATGGTGTTTCGGGTAGGTTCCAGAAAACCAGCGACAGTTCCTCCTGTCTATTTGTATGGGGTGGCACTTAAAAGAGTGTCTCTTTTCAGATACCTTGGGCACATTTTGACCGAGAGCCTGTCTGATGACGAGGATATAGAAAGAGAGCGAAGGGCGTTGTCGGTTCGATGTAATATGCTGGCCCGCAGGTTTACAAGGTGTACTAAAGACGTGAAAATTACGCTGTTTAAGGCATACTGCCAGACGTTTTACACCTGCAGCCTGTGGGTCAGATATACGCAGAGGGCCTACAACGTCCTCCGCGTTCAGTACAACAATGCTTTTCGGGTGCTGGTGGGGCTTCCGCGGTGCTGTAGTGCGTCGGGCATGTTTGCCGAGGCGCGCATAGATAGTTTTGAGGCTGTCATGCGCAAAAGAACGGCATCCCTAATGCGTAGGATACGTGGAGGCTCCAACAGCATCCTGAAGGTTATTGTGGAGAGGCCAGATTGCCCTTTTCTGATGCACTGGTCCCGTAGGCATAGCTGCGGGCCCGGTGCTGAGAAAAGATATTTAAATTAAATTATAAAAAGTGTGAAAGTATTTAGACTAATTATAATGAAATAATTTAAAATATTGTATTGTTGTTTTAATTTGGTTTTATGAATTGATTGTTAGTGTTTAATTTATTTAATTTTAATTTATTTATTCATTGAAATGTTCTGTATTTTTAGTAATCATGTGTGTGTGTGTAATTTTGTCTTTTAATTTAATGTAATGTTATGGACTTTGTCTGAAAATAAATAAATGATGATTAGTCTGCAATAAATGGGTTTATTATTGTAAAATATTGCGCAACTTATCCTATAAGGTGCAGTAAAAAAAGCACATTATTATTGAAACTCGCTCAAACTTTTGTTCAATGATACCTAATCATCTACGTAGCCGTTTCCTATGTAAGGGTCGGCTTCCAGGCTAACCGGATACCGCAGCTGGTTATCAGCTCTGATTTTATTTTAGTGTGTATTAGTGCTGTGTAATACTGTGTATTTAGTTAGTTGGTAGACCTCTAAAAACATATAAAACATTGCGCAATTCGTGATTTTGTACAATATTATTGTAAGTGTAGAGTCGGCCTAAGATTGAACAAAAACCCTCAGTGACCTCCTCTTAAAATCATTCCGCTTGGCTGGGTCCAGTCCAGATATCACAATAGTTTTCATATTGGGTTCCATTAGCACTAAAAGTATAATATATCATCTGTATATACAGCCGCCATATTGCCCATATTTATGGTTTGGTTGGCCAAAATTATGGCTGATAAAATTAGGAGTATTTTTTTTCTATATTTTACGCAGTATGGTGCTAAATGCTGGTCATTAACGCTAAGTGTGGCATTACTAGAAATCGCACTCTCGTTGAAACAATAAAAATAAATCTCTTTGCACTTAGCTGAAAGTGTTATTTAGTAGCACATTTTTTGCGACCAAACAATTACTATTTTTTAATTCGAGTTGCGACATCGCGGCAGGCTGAGACGAGGATGGCGGCAGGAGGTAGACTCCTTCAACAACAATAGCACCTTAATTGCGTAACACACAGTTTCAATCTGAATCATTTTGAAGGATATTGCTAATCCATTGCTTCATATGTTCCAAAAATTTGTCTGCTTTACAACGTAAATAACGCAATGAATGTTGCTGAACTGTCAAAGTGCAACTTATTGCTAGTGATAGTGTGATACGCAATTACCTCGTTGGTCTTTAACTATAAGCCTTTGCCCAGCAGTGGGACATCACAGGCTTTTAATCTATACATATAATAAAACAGTAACGAAAGAAAAACTGTACATTGAGAATTTTCGAGAAAAAATAAGTGGCTTTTGTTAGAAAAACGTAACTGATGACAAAAAGTGACTTTTTAGAATTTTTGTCTGTTTGTCTGTTTATCTGTTTGTCTGTGTGTATGGTACGGCTTCACGCCAAAACTACTGGATAGATTGAATTGAAATTCTGCAAGAATGTTCTTTGTAAACCAAGGAAGGCTTTAGGCTACATATTATCACGCCGTATGTTACGGGACGTAAGCAATATTGATTTTAAAAAGTTTTTGTTCGTAATCGAATGCACAAAATAATTTAATGCACAAAATGACATGTTATTTATTTAGTTAAGAATAATTTAACTCTGGGAACATAATAATCACGCTATTTTTATAAAGGAGCGGGGCAGTAATATTATAAATTGCAAGGGAACAGCTATTTCAACAATATGTCAACGGGGAATTTAGCGGTAAGGTCAGGCGACCGTTTACCGCACTAAATGGTGCGAGTTCAAATCCCATGCTAATTTTTTTTTATTTTTGCCGTCATGTTTTAAAAAATCGTAAAATTCTTTTTTTTAGTTCTTGAATTTTTTATGTGCATTGGGAACGATACTGTTATGAAATCTGAGAACTTTACATGTCCTATCTAATTGTATGGAGAGTTTCACACCAATAATACTAAACAGATTGATTGGTGGTACAACAAGCTACACTATCATGAATTCAAGTCAAACTTTTGGTTCTAAGTTATATCTTACCAAGCACATTATTTTGTTGTACGTAATTGATTTAAGTATGTAATTCTTAGTTTTGTTCCTTGCTGCTGATACCATATTTTTTTTAATGCAAAAATAATGTAGTTGTCTGTTAAATTAACCAAAATTTAGTTTTATTCATAATTTAATTAATTTGGGTAAATGATATTACGGTAGTTTCCGTTTTCTAACTGTATGGCGTTGGCGTCGAGTTAGATCGCGCTATGGTTTCGTTCCCAAAAAGTGATGTTATAGGTGCCAATGTGCCGCTCTCATCCTATAGAAACGGGGGTTACCTTTGCTGCCTGTGTTGGTTGATGTGTTCAATTTTCCTGCGAATAATTATTATTTTTCTACTAACTAGCAATTCTTACGTACTTATTCGATTATTTTTCATTGATTTGAATATCGTTAGTAACGGATTAAGAAGGAATTTTAGCTATGCCTTTTAGAAAAATATCAAATCTGTCTCTAAACTCAAGGGTTTCTAAGATGCGCAGGTTAGTTTGATCTCTCGAAACCGACCCAGAGCGTGACAACGGCTAGATGCTAACCGTGAGCGTAATGCACTAAGTTTGTCCGCAGAAACTAGCACGCAGCGCCAATTACGACTAGAATTTGAACGAGTCCGCACTACTGCTTCTCGATCTCAGGAAAGTGTGGAACAACGAGAAATGCGTTTAGCTATCGACCGGGATCGTCATTCTTTGTCTCACGCATCCGAAACGGTTACACAGAGTGATCAGAGGTTGAGTCTTCAGAATATCCGCTTTGAGACTGCTCGATCACTTGAGAGCAGTCAGGAGCGTGAGATACGACTTGCGCGTGACCGAGAGCGTCATTCTTTATCTTGCGCTTCCGAAACGGATACAGAGAGAGAGCAGAGATTAAGTCTTCAGCTTTTCCGCACTGAGACTGCTCGGTCACTCGAGAATAGTCAGGAGCGCGATACACGCCAAGCAAGCGATCGCGAGCGCCACGCAGTATCTCGCGCTTCGGAGACTTACACGCAGAGTGACTCGCGTTTAAGCTCCCAGCGTATTCGCACTGCCACATCTCGATCACTTGAGAATCCTGAAGAGCATGAGACGCGCCTTAGTGCAGACCGCTCGGCAAAGAAATCACGACATGCGTGTTGAGGTGTCTGTTCATTCCACGCAAGAACGTGAGCGGATTCAGGAAATTCGGGCAAGTCAGTCGAACAGCGTGTGGCCCAAATTGATCTAGACCGTATACGTCGCAATCTTCGCAATAAAATTAATCCTCATCTGATACTGAGTCTATGGTTTATGATCCTGAAGAGCAACCGTGGAACAATAAAGAAAGGAGCGCGTTTTCCTATAACCCATTTATTAATTACATCGAACACGGAGACATTGGCACCATGTCTGAGGTGTGTGCACACTGTCACGCGCGTAAGTGGAAGGGAGAGACCAAGGGAACTTGTTGTGCGTCTGGAAAGTTACGACTAAACTCTATGCAAGAGCTACCGGAGGTCTTACGAGTTCTTTTGAATGGCGAGCATCCCAAGTCCAACCATTTCTTAAGCAATATTCGAGCCTACAACAGTGCTTTTCAGATGACTTCATTTGGAGCTCATCAAGTCACTAAATCTGGATTCATGCCAACTTTTTACAAAAATGAAAGATCTAGAACGTCTCGAATCGTCTCGCGCATCACGCTGTTTTCCCGTCCCCAAGGTCTTAGAATTCGACATTAGACGTTTCAGATCTTTGATTTTGACGACCTCGTTGTCGCTGTTATAAGCAACAGGATCCGCGTACGAAGTCGCGGGCAGGAGCTAGTAATAAATAAATGATAATTCGAGTTGATATAAAATCATAGTATTTAGAATAAACATTCTATTCTAAATACTATGATTTTATATCAACAACAAACAGATAATTAAACAGAGGATGTTTAATTATCTGTTTGTTGTTGATATACTTAGACTTATTCTTTTTCTAGTTCAGTTTTTTAAAAAAAAAAACGTTGCCCTTCACTAGGAATTTCTCCTGTATTGTGGGTGCATTTACAAACATTTAAACTCACATACACAAACAGCCAGACCCGGAACAACTACTTGTAGGCCATACAAATATTTGTTCCGTGCGGGAATCGAACACGCGACACGCAGCGCAGCAGTCAATCGCTTAAGGGCCTGTAATACCTCAGATTGCGAAAATTGTCTTAGCATTAATGACTCTAGTTTCAACAATACTGCAGTATTCTCTTTGAAATTAATATACAATAAAGACGAGGACTGCTGCGAGGTGTCGTCTGTTTCGAAAACACGATTGCATACAATTTTCTCGATACAAATAAATCTCAAAGTTACCTCTAAACCGTACAATAAAAGAAGAATTATCAATGAAAATGTTCAAATTAGGTCATGAAACTTTGCAGGCTAATCGATCCATGCATAAAGCAGGTGTCATCTGTTCGTTTTTATTTTTTAATCGTTACATTTAACGTAAAAAGATGAGATTGGAAATATCAAGCTTTTTGACCACTCACACCTTGAACCGCTCTGCCGCCCGGCCCCCGACAGGACCCCGATTCAGTACTTGTCAGTACCGCTTCGGCTATCGGACGGGGAACCCGTGTCACTTCGTTTGCGCTCAAAAGACCCGATTGACAACGTTTTATGTTCTTAAGAAATTATATGATAATGTAAAATTAAATTTAGATGTAAAAATAAGGCACCCGTATTTTTATTTTATCCAAATTTTGTAGTTTTAATTTATAAAATCATCTTTGAAATGGTTCATAATCGTAATCTCACGTCAATGTCAAAATATTGTCAAAAATTTAGGCAGGTAAGCGTACCTATTTTAGATAGTTCCCAAATTTTTATGGTGTTTTCAATATATTCCGCAAAACTTTTTTTATAAATAATTTTATTTGAGATAGAAAGAAAGAAAAAAGTTTATTTGGACATAGTTCGTGAAACACAAAATACAAAATTAATAAAATAAAAAATAATGTTTCAGACAACAATAGTGTGTGCCTCACGGCTGCGCCAAAAAGGTTCATTTCAGCATTAGTAATGCCAGACAGATGCTGTCTGACGCTGCTTTTCTAATGAACCTTTAGGGAAAAGTGACGGGGAGTACGCACAGTTTATACATACCTAATACATACTTATAAATAAATAAATAAACTAGTAATCACGTACATATCATTACAAATACAAAAAAAAACCAAAACCAAAACAACCAAGTCTCAGCAAAACCTGTTTTTCTCGATCAATCTACATAGGTTTGTGGTAATGGAAATATATTTCAATTACCACAAATGTCTCTCTGTCAAATACAGGTGGATTTTTGAAAGGATTTTTGAGAAATCACGATACAGCGGACAGAGCTCCGGCGGGATCTAATGGCGACATAGAGAGTGCGATTGTCGCAACCCAGTGCTGGGCACGCCACAATTGCTGCGATAAGTCCCCTCTTTGAGGAGTGGCTGGAGAGGCGCCACAATACCCTCACCTTCAGCCTGACGCAGGTCCTCACCGGACACGTTTGTTTCGGGTGGTTCCTGTTCAGAATAAGGCGGGAGGAAACGCCAGGGTGTCACCACTGTGTGGATCGCCTGGAGGACACGGTGGGAGCATACAGTGGAGGTCTGCCCAGCTTAGGCGGAGTCACCGCTGCGTCCTCGTGGCGGCGATCTCTCGCGTCCGGCCCGGGTCCAGGCCATGATACGGAGCGTGAGTGCATAGGAAGCCGTCACCTCCTTCTGCGAAGCAATAATGTTCGCAAAGGAGGAGGCGGAGCGCATGAGGGAGAGGCAATCTCTGCGCTCACACGCCCCTAGTCGCCGCAGAAGATGCCCTGGACGTCGGGAGTCAACAACCGAATCCCGGACACCGCAGGCGCGGGCTTGCGAGCGGCGAGCAATGGGCAGCTTGCCGCCCGGTAAGCCAGGATAACCAGGCCCGGATCGACGGCGCGATGTGTTCCACGCGTGTGACCCCGTCAGTTAGTGCTGACATCTCTTTGAGGCAGGCGTGGAACACAACGCGCCTCAAAGAGATGTCAGCACTAACTGACGGGGTCCGCTAGGGCCGATGCCTGCCAGGGCCGCGGGTTGTTCGAAAGAGATACTGTGGCCCCTGGCATAGGCAACTAAAGAAACAGGGGAGGTTTTTAGTCAGTAAAAGTCTGACAAGAAGAGCAGGAGACGTCATTTGATGATTTCCCACATAAAAAAAAGGTGTAAAAAGGCCCATAGCCGTTACTTAGTTTGATGTATGACACATCAAACTAAGTAACATTGCACAAAACTAATTGCTGGGAATCGACTTTTATTTTTGGTGTGAAAAGGACATTGTCCAGAGTCGCCCTGTGCACAAGAAATATCGGACATGCACGATAATTAATTGTCTATTTTAGTATGTTAGTTGCAAATACTTTTGTAACACGGACTAAACTAGCTGCATGCCAAAATGAACATTTTAAAGTATTTTACGCGACTAATAACATTAATCGCCGCCGTCTTCGCCAAACGTCATGTCGTATCGACAAAGATTAGGGATGCCCAATCGATTACAATCGATCGATCGAATTTTTAATGAATTGTTGCATGTTTTTGAATCTGAATCACATTTTGATTTTATTTCGAATACAACGTGGCGCTACAATGGCGACATTAATTTAACACACGGGTAGGGCTAGTGGCCAGTAATCATAAAAATTATACAACATTAAAAAAATCGTAACTTGAAATCTTCCACCTGCACCGCTCGCCGACATAAGGCTCTCGCTCTTTCCTTCAATTCGCCTTCTCTTTGTACGTTATTTGTTTTAATTACCTGTCTGAAATAAAAGGTTTTCTATTCTATTCTATTACATTGACGCGGTGTTATGATCCGTGACCCCGGCAAATGACCCCTGCGCTACAGTTCTTTATGTCAGGTTGCTCTAAGATGCTATTTTATAAAATCTATATCTATATACTTATAATAAATCTGTAGAAGTGAAAATTCTGTACATTGAAAATATCAAAAAAATGGCAGGGGGTGTTACTAGACCGACACCTAACCCAAAAATGTGATTAAAAAAAATTTTGTCTGTCTGTCTGTCTGTCTGTTTGTTCAGGCATCACGCAAAAACTACTGGTTCGATTACGATGAAACTTGGTATAATTAATCTTTAATATCCTGGGCACCACATGGTACTTTTTATGCCGGAAAAGTATCTTCTAAATATATAAAACTCAAAGGTGACTGACTGACTGACTGACATAGTGATCTATCAACGCACAGCCAACAACAACAGCAACATCTATCAACACACACAGTGAGCTATGAAAAACTATATCTAATATTCGTTGTTATGATGGTTCGATTATAACCTCAAAATCTGATGCTTTTTTTTATAAATATATCTATTCTGCAGCTAGTCCGCTATAGAAATAAGATCTTATAGGAGTTTACTAATGATCGACAATTCAACACATAATTTTCCGATGCTCTTGGTTCCAGGGCGAACAATGTATGGCCGCAGAGCAACGTCTTTTGCTGTTTGCGCAAACAGGCTCCGTTGGTCATAAAAGGCAAAACACACTGATTGAAGATCTATAGTCTTGTGAAAGTGAAATTCTCAAAGAAAAGACTCGGTGAAGCTTCTTAAACGCTGCCCAGCCCAGCTAAATGCTTTTGTTAACCTCTCAAAGTTGTTCTTACCAAACTGCAGAATTTTCCGTAGGTAAAAGTATTCTCGGACAACCTTGAAAGCATTAACATTGACAGTTGACAGGGACCTGGGTTTTGTCCAAGTTCATCCGGAGACCAATGCGTATGAATCCACTATGCTGTACAGCATTTGCTGCAAGTCATGCAGCGATTCCGCCGCTATGATAATGTCATTTGCAAATATTAAGTGTGAGATGTACTCGCAGTTGATGTTAATGCCGCGTCCTTTCCAGTTCAGCGTCTTAAATACATCCTCCAATAATATTAGAGAACAATGTCAGGGAAATTACGTCCCCTTCTCTCACCCCTTTACATGGATATGTTTAGTTCAATGCAGCGTCTCCAAAACAGACCAGGTCTCGATAGAGTCAACAGTTCTACTTGTAGAAGTACATGTCTATTTGACAACCAATTTGAGAGTTGTTACAACTCTATATTAGATCTCATCATCGCGCGTTCGTATTTAACAAGATAGACGATGATTTCCGAAGCGCCTATTTTTAGTTGGACATCAGAAGGCCAATTCTCGTACATAATTAAAAATGTTCAAAATCTAGTTCGTAATCTCACCTCAGCGACAATCAATGTAAAATACTTGTCAAAAATGTATGGAAATTTGAGGTATTTTTGGCAGACTGAGACTGAGATCTGAGCGTTCTTAAAATTACGAGAATTGCCCCTCTGTACTTACGTAGGTTACCACGGTAAATTAGCTAAATTGTTTATTGGTACATTATAAATTGACAATTTGCTAGCTAATTTATAATGTACTAATAATTTAACTTTCAATATATTTCCTTTTTTAACCGACTTCTAAAAAAGGAGGAGGTTCTCAATTCGGATGTTTGTATTTTTTTTTTTTTATGTTTGTTCGCGCATAACTCCGTCGCTTGCCAACCGATTTGAAAAAAATTCTTTTTTTGTTGGAAAGGGTATACTTCCCAAATGGTCCCATAGAAATTTCATCGAAAACGGTTCAGTAGTTTGGTTTTTAAACAAACATTACTGGTAAAAATTACAACTAAAAAGTGAAAAATAAAAACTTTTTTGCAAAAAAAAATAACCGACTTCCAAAAACGACACTACAAAGTGAAAAATAACTTTAATTTCGGAAGTCGGTGTCGTTGGGTTCTGTTGTCGTTGCTTGCCACCGACTTCCGAAATTAAAGTTATTTTTCACTTTGTAGTGTCGTTTTTGGAAGTCGGTTGTTTTTTTTGCAAAAAAGTTTTATTCTATACAGAAGACATCGATTTCGCATAATAATATAATCATAATTTAACCAATTATTACCAAGCCTACGTCCATCAACAGTTTAGTTCACCCTAACTAAATCAGTTTGACAGTGCGAGCGGGTTAGAGTGATACATGGCGCGGGGAAGTGGGGGCAAAATATGAATTTCAACTGAGGTATTACAAGCCCTTAACCACTGCGCCAACCGTGCCGTCAAATTGCATTAAACCCAAATATAAGGTAGTAAATCTGGTTTTAAATCCCCTGTTAGCGATTCTGTTTTTTTGATCACTAAGCATTTTTTTATTTTCCATGTAAAATACTGGTATTCAGCTGCAGACTGCTAAGACTGGAAGCTGACTGCAACATAGTTGGCAAAAGACTCGGCAGATGATGAAGTAGATTTAATTTATGTCAACAAAAAAATCAACATCTTCAAAACCTTCCCGCCATTTACGAGAAAACCACCCTAGATACGAAATCGAAATTCACATCCCTTCCTCTAAGGTACTTGTACCATAAAATCGAACGCAGTCATGGGAAAATTCACCCTAACACCCAATCCTATGGCATGTATCGTAAGAAATGGGTGAATAATGGCCGCGTCGGACTAGGGCTCGGATGGTGAGGCTGTTGAGGCTTTGTAAGCATACACGAAAAGGGATTCTCCAGCCGATGTCTTGACGTTGAATGGTTAGGTAGCAATGTAGTGCATGAGCGGTAGCGTTTTAGAAATATATAAAGTTTAATAAAGGTACAGACGCCAGCACATCAAGCTACTACAATCTGCCAAATTTCTTTAATAGATTTTCAACTTTATCGCTAAAGCATTAAGGTTCAAGGTTGATTGGGAAAATTTGACAGTTTCGGGTAACCTGATGGCGTCTGTACCAAAAATTTCAGTGAAATGTGACATGAACACGAATGAGAAGGCCCAGTGGTAGCCGCCCCAACTTACAGGTTGAAGGACATAGGTTAGAACCCAGGCAAGCGCTTTACTTTGTGTAAATAATTTCACCACCACTGCTCTCAAAATGGTGAAGGAAAACATCGTGAGAAAACCGTCATATTCTAGAACCAAAAATTCGAAGACATGTGACATCTACCAACCCGCACTGGGCCCGCGTGGTAGATTTTTATTTTTTTTATTTCTTAAAAAATAAATGAGGGTTTTTATCCACATGGATACGCCAACCCCATTGTACCTTATCACTACTCTTACAAAACTAAAATTAACACATATAATAACAATATTCTTATAATCCTTATTATTTAACAAATTTAGCTATTCTATTAAGTTGGAAAAATTTGTCTGCTCAACACGTAAATAACGCAATGAATGTTGTTGAACTGTCAAAATGAAACCGATTCCGACTGATCGTGTGTTACGCAATTAGGGTGCTGGATATCATTACCCGCTATCGCTTCCGCCGGTCGTCCTGTGGCCTAATGTTCTGTAATGCTCGTAGATCTATTGAATTATTCAAGGCCATAGTTGGCGGATATTCGGCGTTCTCAGTTGAAGCCTTGTAAATCTGGTTTCACAGTTTTGGATCTTCTGTGATGTTTGCATAATGGCAAGTAAACTGTGCAGATACTGTGAATTTGTTAAGATTATTCCGTGTGAAACTTTCTGATGTTAAGGGGGGTGCGCTTTAATCCTGTGCGAGTCGCAATAAATACTTGTTCTTTCTTTACTTTCTTTCTTTCTATGAAAAACAATCTCATCAGTTTTTTCCCGACTATGTTGTGGTCGGCTTCCAGTCTAACTGGATGCAGCTGAATACTAGTATTTTACATAGAGCAACTGCCTATCTGACCTCCACAACCCAGTTACTGTGTAATACCTTTTTAAAGACTGGTTGTCAGTCTTTAGGGCTTTTGACGACCAGTAACGTCTGTCAAAGATCTATAAATAACAGCCGGGACCAACGGCTTAACGTGCTTTCCGAAGCACGGAGGGTCTTGGTAAGAGTATGTGAACAGAAGGGGTGTGCGCTATAATCCAATTGATTCATATTTCGAAATAGTCATTCAATAGGAGTATATGAACTTAGAGGGTTGTATTGGTGATTTTAATTATTATTATAACCTGTTCCTGTTTTTACCCGACTACGGCAAAGCCAAAAGGAAGGGTTATGATTTTAGTCTATGACATTTAAGAACAGCGTTAAAATTGGATAGCACACTTTTATAACCACAATCCGAAAGATTTTGAAGAAAATTAAAAAAAAAATGGATTCGCTTTTGAAAAATTCGTTTGCTCAACAAGGTAAATAATGCTATGAATGTTGTTAAGCTGTCATGAAAGGCAAGAACGAATGAAAGACTAAGATCAGACAATTTAAAATTACGAGAATTGTCCCTCAAATGTCTCAAAAATGCAAGAAAATAAAATTTTCACAACGACGACAATGTTTCCTTTTAATTTCACGCTGCGGAACCACAAACATACTACCGTACCCGGCTCACTTCTATTTCCAGTATTTTCTTTCAGTTTGCGGCCATTTTCTCGAATTGAAGGATTTTCTTTAATTCCCTCTGAACGGAGTAGGAAGAGGAATTGTGAGAAAGATATATTCTACCGTACTACTGCGTAAAATACAGTGCAGAAACAAACAGCTTTGTATTTTATTTTATCTTCAAGGAATGTGAAAAACAGTACATAAACTGTAAATTAATATGGTAGCACATTGTTTGGCAATTCTCGTATTAAAGAATAAAGGTAAAAAAAAACACGTTCACAAAGGTGAACGTTCGCATTGTAATCTGTCCCAATCGGTCACAAATACCTTTATTTTACCTACATTTTTGACAAGTTTTGGACATTGACTGTCACTGATATCTCAATCAAATCGCAATCTTATCAGATTGCGGTTTGATTTGAACTTTTTAATTATACGAGAATTCGCTTATATTGGGTTTCCCCTGCAGCCTAATTATGTAACACACTACGTCACACTACCTACTCTACGATTTTGCCGTAAATTTCAAACTCATTGCTACGTATGTTTGAATATTTCAACAACGTAGATAGCGCAATGAATGTCGTTAAATTGTCAAAAAGTATGCTATTGCCGTTGTAAGTGTTACGTAACAATTACCCATCTAATTACTTTGACACCTGTCACCTGCATACAGTGACAGTTGCTAACAGCATCTAATTATTATCTTGTCAGCTGTGAGTTGTTATGCAAACTCAACATAATGAGTTAGCTTCAGGAACACTTAGTTCATGATGTAACTATTATAGAGCGCCTGCAGGTTGAATTAGTTAGGTAAACGTGTAATTTGAGGCTGATATTGTTTGATGATTCAGCTATCAAGATAATAGATAGAAATTGGTATTTATCAAACCAATGATGCAAATCACTATCACTACAACTTCTTTTTGTTCTACTTTTCACCACTGAACCACCCACTTGCTGAGTGTCGGCAACTTTCAATGCACACCTCTCTTCACTGTCTCTAGCCTTCCTATACCAGAGTCGTCCACTAGAGGTGTGACTAATATATTCGTAATAGGTACAGGTATCATAATACAAGCCATGTACCTATATTCATATTAGGATATGCGAATATAGAATAATAGGTTACCAGCTGTATTAGTCAAATAATAGGGACGCGTAATAGCGAGGTGGCTGATCGCGGCGAATGATAGCGCCCTATGGTGACCAGTGACCAAAGCTCACAGCGACGCCATATTATTGCTGCACGCAGTGATTGATAATTAATAAATAGTAATAACTATTTATTATTTTGTTAGTGTTTAGTGATTGGGTTGATATTTTTATTATTTTTGTTGGAGGTTTTCGTCCAAGGAAAATTTAATCACCGTTTCACTTCTATTATAGATTAGGCATACGTGAATAATAAACGTGCAGAATTTCGTATTTCATATTAATTATTATGGAGACTATTACCGATATTACGCAGATATGCATATTAGATTGAGTAGTTATAATTAATCGTTTCACTAATATTTGACTAATATCCAGTAATAGGTATAATATCTTAATATGCGTTAACTAATATATTCAATAATAGGATTACCTAAAAATGACCCTAATATAACATCTCTATCGTCCACCGATCTTGACCCTGGTCGTCGATCACAACATACTCTAAAACAAAGTCTCCCCGCAGCGTCTGTCTGTGTGTCTAAACGCGTTAAACAGTTCCTGGAAGGATTTGAGGGAGGCCTTCGCCCAGCAATGGGTAAAGCGAAACAAAAAAAAAATTATGACTAAAAAAACAGGTTAGGTATAATCGACACTGTGATTAGTATAATAAGTGAGTGAGTTCAAAAAGAACTAGGCCCGAAGAACTAGGAACTGACTGTTTACTTTATCTCAAGGGATTAAAGCTTATAATCCAGTAAAGTTAAGGCTGAACGCCAAGAAAGGAATAACTACCAGTTCTTTGGTAACAAAGCACAAACTTATAACAAAGCAGATAGTGATGTTGCCACTTTATTAAGTTGAGAACACCCTACAAAATTTTCATTTTACAACATAACGTTTTATCTACACTCAATTTTGAACCATAACTTAATGATTTAAGATTCAAAGTAGCGCGGTAAGTCTAAATATATGTTTTCTTAAATGTTGAGTTGTCTGTGCGGTAGTTTACCTTAATTCCTTTATAACTCGAAGTCGTAGTTCAAAGTTACGTCAATGCGGTGACGTCAGGACGTCTGACGACTTTTTTTTTCTGGGAATGGCATCTCGCAGTTCAACCTTGGAGATGGATATTTGCTTAACCGGACTTGCCTGTGGATGCCCCAATAAATAAAGGTTTAAAAACTTAAAAACTAAGCAACTACAGGCTAAGGGAACCCCCTGTGGGGTACGGACCTCGGCTTAGGGCGTCACTGGGAGAGGGCAGCAAGGGACAGGCTGGATAGGATTTTTTTAGGGACGAATTTAAAGTACAGGTTCAGCGGCGCGGGTTGGCTCGAGCAAGGTCAGGGCGGTTCCGAAAATTGGTGTCGGAACATTGTATATATTATGCTAGTCGCGCGGTAAATTTTGCTTGCGCGATGCAAGATTTGTCGTGACGTCATTCAGTATGATGCGTAGTTCACATGTAGCGGTGAAGATGGCGCCTCAAATTTTAATTTTTTTTGTATATTTGTTTTACTACTGCCATTGTTAAAAAAAACCGGCCAAGTGCGAGTCGGACTCGCCCATGAAGGGTTCCGTTACGTTACGATTTATGACGTATTAAAAAAAAACTACTCACTAGATCTCGTTCAAACCAATTTTCGGTGGAAGTTTATATGGTAATGTACATCATATTTTTTTTTTAGTTTTATCATTCTCTTATTTTAGAAGTTACAGGGGGGGGGACACACATTTTACCACTTTGGAAGTGTCTCTCGCGCAAACTATTCAGTTTAGAAAAAAAATGATATTAGAAACCTCAATATCATTTTTGAAGACCTATCCATAGATACCCCACACGTATGGGTTTGATGAAAAAAAAAATTTTGAGTTTCAGTTCTAAGTATGGGGACCCCCAAAATTTATTGTTTTTTTTCTATTTTTGTGTGAAAATCTTAATGCGGTTCACAGAATACATCTACTTACCAAGTTTCAACAGTATAGCTCTTATAGTTTCGGAAAAAAGCGGCTGTGACATACGGACGGACAGACAGACAGACAGACAGACAGACAGACAGACAGACAGACAGACAGACAGACAGACATGGCGAATCCATAAGGGTTCCGTTGCCATTTGGCTACGGAACCCTAAAAACAGTTAAAAATCGTTTTCTATTAAGGAAGATGCGTTAGGTCAAATTTTACTATAAACCTCAAAAAAGGAAACTTCCCAACATCTGCCCTCATCTGCCTATCCCTTTCCCAACTATGTTGAAGTCGGTTTCCAGTCTAACTGGATGCAGGTGAATACCCCTATTTAACATGGAGCAAATGCCTATTTGACCTCCACAACCCAGTTACTAGGTAATACGAAACCCTTCGGTAAGACTGGTTATCAGGCATTCGGGCTTCTGATGACCTGTAATTAATAATAAAGATCCACGAATGACAGTCGGGACCAACACCTTAACGTTTTTATGCTTTCCAAGGCACGAAGGGGTCTTGATATGTAAAGATGGTCACCCATCCAACCATTCAATCAACCCCGGCAAACGTAGCTTAACCTGATCGATCGATTCGTGCGCCTGTTATTGCTTGGCCACAAACCGCATGCCACGACCACGGTAATATTATCTATACAGTATTCCAACTTCATACAAACGGCCGAAGCGCGAGCTATGCCTACGCGCCTCGATCTCGGCATGCGCTCGGCATGCAGACAGTCGCGACAATAAAGCATTTCGTACGTCTCAGTCGAGACGCAAATATTTTTCGGTCGCAAATTTATAAGACCAGTTTGTTATTCAAACATAAACATGGTTTTTTAATTAAATCTATCAATCAAAAAACAGCACGCATTTTTATTGAACACTTCCTATTCAATTCACAAAGTATTTTATTTGTTTATATAAAAAAAGTATATTTACAATCACAAAACTAAATGGAAACGCAAAGTAGGCAAATGTAATTAAAATAATAATCAACTCTTTGTCACGTTAAATTAGTCTTAAAATCAAAATTCTTAAAAAAAGCCTTAAACAAAAAAAAAAAACAAAATTAATTAGTTAAATAATAAGATGAAATCTTCTTGCATTAGAAATAATGAGATTCTTATACTTATTTTTTATTACTTTTCAACTAAGCACTCATAAATATCCGGGACAAGATGTTGAGAAAAAATATTATTATAAGTAGGTCTCAAATGGCACTAATTAAATCTACTGATTAAACACACAGAGTACGGATTGCAGTAAGACTATGATGAAAACTTAATTATTACAATCGAGGCAACTAAATATGATGTACTTCGTATCCCATACGTGGACATACTCGTTCATATGAATAATAATAATAATAATAGGCTAGTTTCCTAAAAAAACGAATTAGTCCATCAGTTAGATTATCAAAAAATATTGGACCTGTATTTTTTCTTTTGTCAATTATATAAAAAATGACGAAGATATCGCCGGTTAAAGTTCCGCGTGACGTCACACCTTGCTACACTTTTTAGCAAGGCGTGACGTCACGACCCTCCTCTCCCAAATTTTGACGCGCTTTATCTTTGTCATTTTTTGTTTGATTGACAAAAGAAAAAATACGGTTCCAATATTTTTCGATAATCTAACTGACGGACTAAATATAATAATTATTTTTTTACCCAGGAAACTACCCTATTATCGTCCCGACCGAATTTCGGTCATGGTGGCCATCTCAGCGGAGATTAGTCAGGTACGCAGGAGAAAGTATTATAGTACGAAGTAGTTTTATGTTCATATTCCAATATGATAAATTCCTAATGAAAAAAAACAAAATACTTTTCCAGATCTGGGAATCGAACCTAGGACCTCACGCTCAGTAGTGGCGCTTGTGGTGACGAGACCAACCGGGCAGTTATATTAGATACGCTGCAAACTAATTAGGTAGGTACTCATCGCTACATTCAATTTTTTTTTTCTATTATCCTGACCGTATTCCAATTTATTCGGGGTATTCTGTTATCCACTCGAGTCCTCTCGAAAAAACCGGTCAAGTGCGAGTCGGAGTCGCGCACCGAGGGTTCCGTACTTTGTAGGTATGTAACTAAAAATTTACGGTTTTCGCAATTTTTCCTTTATCTGTGCTATAAGACGTTGCTTCGTATGTGCCAAATTTCTGAGTTCACGGGAAGTACCCTGTAGGTTTTGATTCCCTTGCGAGTGTCAAAAATTTGTGGAAATTTGCGGCATAAACGGCTGTATCTTTTGATTGCGTTGGCTTAGAAGTTTGATTTTTTCACAGCTTCAAGGGACAGTAGACCTGAGTATTTGATATAAATTCCAGTTTGATACCTCCACGCGTCCCTGAGGAAAAGGGTCTTGACAGACAGATAGACGGACGTACGGACAACAAAGTGATCCTATAAGGGTTCCGTGTTTCCCTTTCGAGCTACGGAACCCTAAAAACTGTTCAGAAGAAATAACCCCTTTCTAGCCAAACCTTCTTTCGTATAATCCGTGCATCGTTTACTTGGTCTAACTCTACTCATACCCAACACCCTAATTGTGTAACCCACTTTCAATTATAACCTCAATAATTTTGAAGGATCCATTGCTTCATATTGTGTTCGAAAAATTTGTCTGCTCAACAACGTAAATAACACAATGAATGTCGTTGAACTGTCAAAATGAAAGGCATTCCTACTGTTAGTTTATTACGCAATCACCGCACAGGTATCCACATCCATAAAGATTACATCTTCAAGCAATTTTGCTTAGCTCTAATTTCATCAAATATTAATCAACTGAACTTCGCTACTCTGTGTCGTTCCCGGCTGCATTAATAATAACTTGTCACCCACTTCTTTCCTTATTGGCCGAGTCGTTTCCCTAATGAAAACTTTTGAAGGATCCTTCCACCCCTCTTCATTACAAAGTTTGAATGAATAATGTTTATAATTCTAGGTTTTGGTGAACAGTGAATAATCCCATTCTTTGTTGTCCTCGAAATCTCGGAGTTAGGAATAAGTGATTTAATTTAAATAAATATGCTTTTGTGGATAGCTAGGCTTGTTCTGTTTAGTTCAACGGATTTCTCAGTAAAAGTTGATGATATTTTATTGAAAAAAATGTAATTTTGGATGTCAAGAAAATAATGAAGTCGTTCGAAAATTATAATCGTTAATTATTTTAAGTTACAATAAAGAATACCCGATTGCGGGATTCGAACTCGGACTCCCTGATCTACGTATGAAGACGAGAGCGCTCAACGAATGAGCCACTAAGACATTGAAAATTGTGGCGAAGTAGTAGATCCTATGTGGTTGTAGTGAGCCTCTGTAGTTTCTGTAGCCCTGGTACTTTTTCCTGCGTACGAGTCGAAAAGGACTTAAAAATCTATCTTGCTCACTCACGTTAGTTGTCTTGAGTGCGAAGTAGTCCGTATCCGTAGCGTTTATAGTACCCTGGTAGTTGGTGGTTGTTCACTTTTGTTCCTGAGGCGTCCAGAGAAGTCCAGAGTAGTAACTGAAGTCATCTGCTCTCTTCAAGATAGGGCCCAAGCTCGGCAATCAATTATTTAAATAAATCGAAATTACAATTTAGGACTTCGCAATTTGGTGGTTGCAACTAAAAACACGTCTGCTCTCGAGCAATGTTCGGGCGGAAGGGAATAATAACTACTGATGCTACTTATACTTACCTGCCCTCTTCTGTTTAATATTAGACCAAGTTCCTATTCCTTCCTTTTAAAAATATCTACAGGCTGGCAGGGACATCGACGCGCAAACTGTAACCATGGATTCAGCACATGAGTTTAGACCCCATAGCGTCGAAAATTTTCGTCGGTTATTAAAAAAATATATATTGCTGTTCCATACATTTTGAAAAAAAAAAAAAAAATCTTCTGTTTCATAGAAAAGTGCAATAACCGACGATGATAAATATTACAGAAAAAAAGATAAATATTGACAGAAGATAAATCTTAGTTTAATCCTATCAAATTAGTCAGCGCCTGACGTATAAATTGACGCATTTCTAGAGACAATTTTTTAATCACGTCTAAATTTGTCTATGGAGTATCTTAATTTAACAGGACTAAACTAATATTTATCTTCTGTCCTTTTCTTAATGAAATAGAAAGAAAAAGATTCACTGAACTTAAATTTAGTTAAGTTTGTGAACAAGCGAATCGGCGCCATTGGCGGGTTTCTCGTATTTTATAAATCTCACGAGCAAAATCTACCTAAAACGTACGGAAAAACTGTATTAATTATCTTAAAAAAAATTAAATTTAAAATTTAAAAAACCCCCGACTACTGAAACCCTATAAAAAGAAAAAAATAACCTTGAAATTATGGCCCTACGTAAGTACGTATGAATTTTTTTGATTAAATGTTGTCCCGTCGGGGGACCGCTCTAATTATTAGCCTAACGTTCTGTTAAAGTTTAAAATAGTAGCGGTCCCCCGACAGGACAATATTTAATCAAAAAAATTCATACGTACTTACGTAGGGCCATAATTTCAAGGTTATTTTTTTCTTTTTATAGGGTTTCAGTAGTCGGGGGTTTTTTAAATTTTAAATTTAATTTTTTATTTCATGCTTTTTGTAGGGACTCCTTATATTTCATGCTTTTTGTAGGGACTCCTTATTATTTCTTTTCTTTTATTTTCTTGCGTTTTAAGATTCAGGTAATTTGGTATTTAATCAGGTTTTTTGTAATTCGCCATTTTGTGGTGGTGGCAATCTTGGATTTGAAATTTGTCATAGTGTATAGTATTCTACTAGTCAAGCCCTTTCATTTGATACCCATATTGAGGGAGTTGTGAAAAAAAAATGTAATTTACCATTTTGTGGTGGCGGCCATCTTGGATTTGAAATTTATTATAGTGTATAGTATTCTACTAGTCAAGCCCTTTCATTTGATACCCATATTGAGGGAGTTGTGAAAAAAAAAATGTAATTTGTCATTTTGTGGTGGCGGCCATCTTGGATTTGAAATTTATTATAGTGTATAGTATTCTACTAGTCAAGCCCTTTCATTTGATACCCATATTGAGGGAGTTGTGAAAAAATACGTAATCCACCATTTTGTAGCGGCGGCCATCTTGGACCGATTTTCATCAAACATAGCTAAGAACACTCCCGACAAATTCACCTTTCAAACAAAAAAAACAAAATTAAAATCGGTTCATCCGTTCGGGAGCTACGATGCCACAGACAGACATACACACACACACACACCCCCACACACACATACACACACACACAGACACGTCAAACTTATAACACCCCGTCGTTTTTGCGTCGGGGGTTAAAAAGTCATGTCATATCGCTAATGAAAGTCCGTTCTACATTGGTATATCTTTTTAATTAAGGCCCTACTACAATTTAATCAGTCCAGTTGTAGACTAAGGCCGACATTAGGTTAATTAATATGAGCCTTAGACTCTGAGGCCTCGGGGCTACAGAAATATTTGTCGGCAAAACACGGTCACCTTTCAACAACGTTTTCAGTTGTTTGATAATTAAAGTTTTGCATAGTTTTTAGACTCAAGTGGCCGCGTAAAGGTCAGATTTATATGCGAGTTTTTTGGCAAAGTTACCGTTAGTTGTAAGTTAGAGTAGGTGAGAATCCTAATCACGGAAGACACATTACAATCTAAATCATTTAGAAGGTTATTCATCCATTACTTCATACCTATGTTCGAAAAATTTGTCGACTCAACAATGTAAATACCGCAATGACTGTTGTTGAGCTGTCAAATTGAAAGCCATTGCAACTGTTGGTGTATTACGCGATTACCCTACAGATGGAATAATGGTGAAAAATGAAAATAGAACCGTAGTATTAAACAACTGATAAGTGATCGAAAAAATGAGTAACCGAAAGTACTCGTTACATTCAGTAAAAAAATTTTGTTTACTAAGTTTTTGTCTTGGACGATAGGTTTATTTTTCTCTGCATGAAAGGTTTTTGATATAAGTTACCTTAAAAAATAAAATATAAATAAGGAAATTATGTGTCGAATTAGTTTATCGAGGCCTCGTTTCCTTAAATATCTGCACACCTAAAAGTCTGAACAATGGCATACCTAGCTTACAAAAAACTAGCGAAAAAAATCTAATTACTTTGTTTTGTATTCATTTCTAGTCCTTTCATTTCATTTTGCTAAAATATTTTCACTTTTTGGCTTCAACTCTGAACAATGGCCAATTTTAATGGCCTACTCCGGTAATTATTAGCCTTAGTTAACATGGCCGTCCAATTCGAGGCCTCAGCGTGTTTACTGTGTAACATGGTGAAGGCGTGGGATCCTATGAGAGCCTATTAATTGTAGCCAATGGCCTTACAAAGGCTTTGAACATGCATTATTCCCTTTGCTACTCTGATGACCCATGATCATCTTCCAGTCCTTATTCAAATTTTTTAAGGGGTCGACGCAGTTTGTCTTCTCTTTGGATAATTAATTTGAACACCGAATATTTGAATGACATGCTGTTATAACATTTCTGACATTTTCTAAGTAACAATTATGATCTTTCATATATTATTATTCTTATATTAACATTTAATTTTAATTTATGACATCATTCAATTTCTTTTAAAGTGCTGACAATTTTCATTTTATTACAATAACTGCGGACAATATTTATTTTTTCTCACTACACATAAATTATCAAGTTAACTAATCAACATTGTTCAGTGAGATGATTTAATTTATTTACTTGTTTATTTGTGATTCATTTAATATCTATATTAATTTATTGTTTTAATTATATTGCATGTTACTGCTTTACTACTTTTGTATGCCCTACTACCAACGTATTAACTAACAAGAAGTTATAATGTACCTATGTTTTACAATGATTAAATGAATATGAATAAATAATTTCATCACCACTTCTCTCAAAACCGTGAAGGAAAACATCGTGAGGAAATTGACAACTCTCCTAGAAACTAAAATTAAATCAAAATCAAGAGTCATTTATTCAAATTAGGCTGAGAATCAGCACTTTTCGAACGTCAAAATTACAAAAGACAGTCCCCCAAAACCGCCCGCCCTTCACTTCATTAAAATACATGACATCTACCAACCCGCACTGGGCCCGTGTCGTAAATTATAGCCCACTGCCTCTTGAAGAGATCAGGCCTGTGTCTTAGCAGTGGGAAAATTAGGTACAGGCTGATTATGCTAGTCAAAATTTTAGTAGGATTGATGCATGCATACGTTGTATTGCAGTTCGTTTTTGTGCACCTATATCTGGCGCCAAACATCCTTGGTGTGTCTGCTTTGAAGGGTATTGTATCGATGTAATTACAGGCACATATACCACTTTCTGCATGGATGACCACGCACCTTTGAAGCCAGAATTGCAGATATTTATATAGGCGTCCGTTATTTTTCACAGTTCAAGTAAGAAAAAATATTAATAAAAAAATCTTACACTTGAAAACACCCACTAGAATTTTACAGCTTCATCTGCAGATGTTTTTATTACAGGTTTCCCTCAGGCATTTCTATACCCCAGTACCTGTAATACAGAGTGTTTCCACAAAATCTGAATGTTGGAGACACCTTTAATTTCCAAGATTTACATACCGCGGCTAGGTGTACTCGTAAAATGGATTGTAATACGACCTCAGAGCAATCGCGTTGCGGTCCCATTTACAGTTATACCTCGAATTTGCGTTGTAAAACTTAAGTGCTGTGGTTAACGTGAGGCCTTGTTCTGTTCGTCTTAAGACCACAAATCGGTAATTGGACTTGTGATGTCATGTTTGTACTAACGGTTTTGGGTAATGGGTTCATGATGTGAGTTGACTAATTTGATTTTGGAGGTGATTTTCGGGCGATAAATGGTGATCAAACCAGGATTCGTGCATTCCAGGATGCCTACACCCAGCATTGAGTGGCTGAAGGCTGAAGAAGAACAAGAAACCATGTTTCAAAGTAACTGGAAATGGTGGTTTTTGTGCTTTCCATCAAATCGCAGACTGTAGCAAATATCATCATTTTTTTTAAGGGCTAGAACATACTTTATTCATTTGAAACTCTGATGAACCATGATAATCCTCCTGCCTTTATCCCAATTTATTTGGGGTTAGCGCAACATGTCTTTTTCCATCCTTCTTTATTAGTCGTCATCTAAATAGTCACTAGACCTCTCCCCCGCCTGGTCCCCTTTTTATCATCTTTCCATATCATCTTATCAAATACACCACCTCACACCACACACATCCACCACCACCACGCCACCACATCACCACCGCTCACCCACCACCATCTTAGCATTATTTTATGAAAAAGAGTAATCATAAGCATACTATTTACCTACAATAATAAGACATCCGCTGTTTCTGATTGACAACACGTATACATTTTAGGCCAGCTTCGTAACAGTCATGCCCAGATAATATGAATGTCGATTACCTAACACATCGGGCGTTAGGTGTCCTAAAAAGCCGATCAAATTTCTGAATAGTTAATTGAATAACTAATCAGACGATCTTAACTAGCTAACTTGATTTATTTTACTGGCAAAACTTTACAAACAGATTAAAAGGTCAATTCTGGTAATTTAAAACGTTCAAAATCTAGTCGCAGTCTCATCTCGGCGACAAACAAGTGTCAAAAATGAAGGGAAATTAGAGTTATTTTTGACAGATTGAGGCTGAGATCAGAGGGGCAATTGTTAGTAACTTTAAGAACGTTCACAGTTTGATCTCAGTATCAATCTGTCAAAAATACCTCTAATATCCCTACATTTTGACATGTTTTTGACCTTTGTTTGTCGTCGAGATGATACTGCGACCAGATTTTGAACATTTTAAATTACGAGAATTGGCCTTCTGACTGTAAACATTCTTAAAATTACGAGAATTGCCGCTCAGATAATTATAATAATATTTTGATTACTTTGCATACCTAGTACTGTATACAACCAAGTATTTTCTAACTGAAAAGACAGCTGCAGTGCGATTCTGTAACCATCTCACCATGAAAACTTAGGTGAAGTGAGCGTGGAGCTATCATTCCAACTAATGCTAGGGATTGTGACACTATTGACAGCTCACTTCACCTAACTTTTGACGGTGAGATTTTTACAGAATCGATCGGCTGTGCTGCTGGGGAGTTTGTTGCGCTACTTCTTTTCCCCAGCCAAAGCACTAGGAAGTTTTGAAGGGTGGCCGTTTTGCAGGGTCTGTCTTTTGTAATTTTGACGTTCGAAAAGTGCTGATTCTCAGCCTAGTTTGAATAAATGACTTTTGTTTTTTTTTAACAGCTTTTTATTCTTCGCATGAATATGTTGCTGAAACTGAATAGAGCATTTTTACTAACGTAACATCACGCCAGCAATGCCCGAAGGCGTCACGTGGTGTACAGACGCCAGCACATCAAGCTACTACAATCTGTCAAATTTCTTTAATAGATTTTCAACTTTATCGCTCAGGCATTAAGGTTTAAGGTTGATTGGGAAAATTTGACAGTTTCGGGTAGGTTGCCCTGCTGACGTCTGTACCTATAGGACACCCGTATTTCCCACCCATAAGTCCCACGGTACAGAGGGCGAGGCTATTGCCATCAAAGGGGCACCAATCCAAATTCCGAGAATCAAAATAAATATATCCTAACTAAATTATAATGTGTTATTTGTATTATGAATGTTAATTTTTTTTTCCAATTTATGTCATATGGAACGATTTCAAACACAATGTAAATTGTTTGTGAATAAATAAATGAAATGGAAATGAAATAATATTATAAATGTAAAAGTAAGTTTGTTACTTACGCTTTCACGCTATAACGGCTGAACGGATTGTGGTAAAGTTTGACATATGGGTAGACCATGATCTGGGCTTCTTTTCATCATGGATCGCAGACGAAGTCGCGGGCGACAGCTAGTATAAAATTCTACTAATATTATAAACGTGAAAGTTTGTAAGGATGGATGGATGGATCGATGTTTGTTACTCTTTCACGCAAAAGCTACTAAACGAATTTGGATGAAATTTGGCACACATATGTTTTATAACCAGGATTAACATATAGGATACTTTTTATCCCGATATTCCCACGGGATTGAAACTTATGCGGGTGAAACTGCGGGGCGCAGCTAGTACCTATGTATAAATTATTTATTCGGGTAACAGTACAAAAACAGCTAACCATTTCAGAACGCAAAAAGACCTATTACGACATACGAGTACAGTTGGCAACAACGGACTGGCATTATAAAAAAAAACACTACATCTAAAAAAAGAATACTTTTTAAAATTTTCCGAATTTAAGGCCAGTACGTTAAAACGGTGAAGCCCGTAACACCGAACATATTCGTGCGAGTCCGTCCGTTGTTTTACGATCGGTGTAAACGACAGCTGTACTGTAAAAAGTTTATTCAAATTCACCTTTTTTATTGTTCTGTTATCTTTGTATAGGTATGGATATGTCGGCTACGTTATATGAAAAAGCGTGAAAAAATTGGTTCTTTTTCGGCCTGGTTTTTTTTTTTTGTGTTGGGCTTTTGCCAATTTTTTTTTGGGTACGTAGGTCATGCGTTTGATTAGGTCATTTTGTTGGACATACAGGTAAAAGTATTATTTTTAAGCTGAAGAAAAAAACTATTAGAGTGTTATAATAATGTGTTTGTAGAAATAAAGTTACGCTTTTGTATTATGATATTTCAAATATCTAATTTGGTTATTCATTCCCAAAACATAATAATAATTATATCAGCTTTATTAATGTTTTTTTTTATCTTTTTGTTTATAAATTATTTAAAAATGTAATTTATAAGTATTTAAATTAAGCAAAGGTATTATATCAGCTTTTCATACCAACCTGTCCACCATTTTGTTTTTTTTTTTTTTCAAAATGGCGGATAGTTATGCCAGGCTCCATATAAAAATCTTCAATCCCCTTTATTAAATGCGTTAAGTACCTATTTTACTAACTTTCACTTTTTTGCCCGTTTTTTATAAGAATTAAAGGTCATGTAATCAAGTCAAAGATAAAGGCGTTTATTCGTCGGATATGGTAGGTACAAAGATGGTTGGTATATACATATGCATAAGTTTAGGACACATCCGCCGCTAATGGCGGCATACGAATATTTACAATGTGAACCAAATGTACACGTGGGTATAAAACCTAACTTATATACCTACTACTTATAAAACAATACAAAACACTTACTCTATGGACATTTGTACTCTAATCCTACTTAATATTATAAACGCGAAAGTTTGTATGGATGAATGGATGGATGTTTGTTAGTCTTTCACGCAAAAACTACTCCACGGATTTGAATGAAATTTGGAACACAGATAGTTCATAACCAGGGTTAACACATTGGATACTTTTAATCCCAATATTCCCACGGGATCGAGACTTATGCGGGTGAAAACATGGGCCACTGCTACTATCTATACATATAATAAAATCGTAGGAAAGTCAAAACTGTACTTAAATTGAATATTTTTTAAAAAGAATACTTGGGGCGTGATCTACAATCGATATCGAAGCCAAAAATATAGTTTTTAGAATTTTTGTCTGTTTATCTGTTTGTCTGTATGTATGTCCGGGATAAACTCAAAAAGTACTGCATAGATTTACTTCAAATTTTGCATGAATATTACTTAGAGGTCGGGTCAACATATAGGCTACATATTATCACGCTATCACCTACGGGGGAGGAGCTGTGAATCTTTATTTTTTTTTACGCATTCTGTGACAGCGTGTAATCTAACGACGCATATTTAAATGTTGTTTTTGAGTAAGCCATGCTATTATCTAGCTTTACACTATAAAAACTACGCTATTTAAGTAACTTGGGCAGAGAAACATATTTAAATGAATGTTAGTAGTATAAAGACAATTTGAAACAGCGCCATCTATGAGATTTCATAAAAATCAAATCAAGTTACATGTTGATACTTTATGGCAATTAATAATTTAAAGGAGATGGCTAAATAGAAGTATGGACAACTTTTCAGCAATGAATAAGCATGGTACTTAGCAATATGTAATTCTAAATAGCTGGATATTAGTATTTCATATGAAAAAAGTTTCAGGAACTTTTAATATCTTTATAATCCTGAAAATGAAATCGTGTAACTCCTACGTCAATAGGCATACAAAAACTGCAAATAAAGGACATTGCTATGAACTTTTACCTAGGCGTTTAGATGTATCTGCGTTAATATTGATAACTGTATTTTTGCCTACCAACCCACCCCGATTTCGCACGGTGGTACTTGAGTAAATATCTACAAAAGAGTAATTGCACCAAAAACCGTGATACAACGAGCATTCTACAATCCGCGCAAAAATCACCCCCCGCCCGCGTGTATTTAAGTATTAAACTCTTATAAATCCTAAACTACTTATTCAAATGAGTTGAATTAAAGACAGCTTTCACAGACAATATAAGTAGTGGTTGAAATGATGAAAGTATTTGAAAATAAGGATTAATATTAACTGAAAAGAAATGGACTCGAGAGGCGGATTCTGGGCGCTGATTGGGGCAACGCGCGCAAGAATAACACTCAGGCGGCAGGATTTTTCTGACTTGAATTACATTGGTCAATACAACCTGCACGAATGTATACCTAAACCTTCCGGAAGAACCAATCTACCTACTGGTGACAACCCCATCAAGATCTGTTTGTTAATACATCCGTACAGACAGACTGACAAACAAATGCGCCTGGGGGACTTAGTTTAATTAGTATGTGGTGATTGTTAAATCCTGGGAGGACATAAAATATATTGAAATAAAACAACAAAAATGCGATTTATTTATTTATTCTGTGAATCTTATAAGAACATTATCTAAAAAAGTTAGTTTAGGTTATCTGTCCGTTTGATCAAATCATTCTGATTGGATGCTAGCCCATTAACACAACCAGAGAGAGAGAGCTAACCTCTCTCTCTCTTACAGGACAGTAGTTCTGACGATTTATAGGCCGAGAAACTGAATATCTGAAAAGGAAGATTATCCATGCTACCGGATGGGCATGTAAATATAAAAGAACACATTGTGTTTAAAAAACAATTTATTTACTTGATGGAAAGCTGGATGTGACGTTGGTAAATTCTGTAACATTGAATCGTTTCTTTCCACTGCATTGTATACTTCTCACAGAACGGTCACAAGTTATGCGCACCATTGTATTAACGTACATCACTACTTGCTTCTGAATTCAGCAGTTCATAACAAGGATGACAAATGTTGGCATTCCTTGGAACCTAGAACAAACTTAATTACCTTAGTACCCACATGAATTATTTATAATAAATAAAGCAACCAGTCTGCAAGCAACCACTTCTTAGTTTCAGAAAATAAATCGTTTTGATACCTGTTATCAAAAATCGATATAAGTATAGTTTTGATTTGACATTCTAGAAAAGCGACATGACCCATCCCTAGTTTGTAGTACTGTATTATTACTCTCTTTGAACTTGTCATGTCAATAAAAAAAAACAACTAAGATACTTTTTTATGTCGAACAGTTCACGAAAGTTCTAGGAAATTATTAAACGCTTCATAATTCATGAACGAATATTTAAATATTACGAGTTAATGTGAGGTTACTATTCATGCTTGGGGCAGTCATTTAGCCATGTCCTTTGATCATGTTGGCGAGGTTAGTAGTTAGTTATTCTTAAAATTCATAGATGGTAATGAGCATTTTCTTCATAAAAGTTGTATCGTATAGTTCGTTTTGACAAATTCAAGTTCCAACAAAACCCTCAAAATCTTGAGCAGAGTTGAGGAAGACAATTTAAAAAAAATGCGGTGTTAAGTATTACAAAAAAGTTATGTTCATTGATGATGATCATCTCTTCATCAATTTCATGTTGTTAGTCCAAAATAAACATTGACTGTTAATACTTTTGTTCGCGTTGGGCAAAACCAGGGTAAAACGTTTTTCTTGGATGCTCCTGGTGGAACAGGAAACACATTTGTTACCACTGGCATACTTGCAGAGGTCAGGAGGCAAGGCAAAATTGCTATTACTGTAGCGTCGTCGGGAATCGCTGCCACACTGCTTCCGGGTGGCAAAACAGCACATGCCATGTTTAAAATTCCCATCGATTTAGAGAGCGCCGAAACGCCTGTTTGTGGTGTGCCACGTAACAGCGATAAGGGACACGTGCTAAGGATTGCTCTCTTATCGTATAGGATGAGTGTAAGATGGCCAATAGGAAGGCAGTTGAGGCCGTGGACAGAACCCTGCAGGACATCCGCAGGACCAAACATTTGATGGGTGGTGTCACAGTTCTGTTCAGTGGCGATTTCCGGCAAACGCTTCCCGTGGTGACGCGGGGATCGAGGGCTGACGAGGTGAATGCTTCGTTGAAATGATCTTCGTTGTGGTCACGAGTTCGTACGCTGCGCTTGACCATTAATATGAGAGCTCGGCTCGGCGGCAATGCACGTGCTCAAGAATTCTCCGATGTGCTTCTAAGTCTTGGCGAAAGCACTCTACCAGAAGAGAGAGGTGGACAGGTGGTGCTTCCAGAGTCTCTCGGTAGAGTGGTATCCAGCTTAGAAGAACTCATTCGCTGTGTGTACGGGGACATCAGTCGTATACCGCACCAGCAGAATTCTTGGGTGTGTGAGCGGGGCATTTTGACGCCCTAAAATGATCAGGCTGCAGCAATTAAGGAATGCAATCTCTCGGAAATTGAGGGGAATGAAGTGGTCTACACCGCGATAAACACTGTTGTCGAGCAAGATGACGCCACACATTATCCCGTGGAATTTCTGAACTCCCTGTCAGCAAGTGGACTTCCAGCGCATACTATCAAGCTGAAGGTCGGTGACCCGATTATACTTCTTCGGAACCTATCTCCTCCGAGGTTGCGTAACGGGACCCGCCTTAAAGTCATCTCGCTCCACAGACACATCATTGAGGCGGAAATTCTTACGGGTTGTGGCGTCGGCGAGGCAGTATTTATACCACGCATTCCCCATATACCTCATAACTTCCCGTTCCAGTTCAAGCGCGTACAGTTCCCCGTGAGTGTTTGCTTCGCGATGACCATCAATAAGTCGCAGGGGCAGACACTGAGGGCAGCGGGTGTCGACCTCAGGACGAGTTGCTTCTCACACGGGCAACTGTACGTCGCTTGCTCCCGCGTCACCAGTCCTGACTCTCTTTACATTTTGGCTCCTGGCAGCATAACTACCAACGTAGTTTATAGGGAAGTGTTGTAAGGTATAATAACTTTGTAGGTACGTATTTTTACTCTTTTGTGTCCTGGAATGTATTCCTGGATTATTTTCTCTATTTCCTTCAGTCACATCTTATGACTGAACTCAGCAGGATTCCCATATAACTGTCTTCACTTGCTTCGCTTGCAAAAAAAACTTATATTTTAATGCTATTTTAAAAGTTGTTTACTTATAATGCTATAGCGACACTGGCATCTTACGTATTTTTGGTGCTGTAGAGCCTTCACGCAGACGACGTCGCGGGCAGCAGCTAGTACAATATAAAATAAAAACACAACAATAACAACATTTCTATTATACAACTAAATAAATACTAAACTAAATAAAAGTCAATATAATATATATTATTGCAACCTTTCTAAGCCCCTGTCTTCCCTATAATGCCAATAGCACACACTCCCAATAAATACGGTACAGGGACCCAAAAGTTTGGCGTCATAAAAAATCCATTTAAAGTTATTTTGTTTCGAGCCCCTCGTTATCATAATGTGGGTAGAAAAACTATTAAATGCTGTTGTTTGTTAACACTACTAAGATGTATTTATGAAATCGTTAATACATGTTATAATGCAAAACGGTTTTGGGAATGACGATTTAATCTCACGGATTAGTTTGTATTGTCAATCTCAAATGTCAATTGATGTGTGTTGTCTTTGGTCCCTGGACCTGACATCAAGCTATGGACAAAATTGACAATATTTTATATGCTTGAGTACGAGGCTTGTGACTACGTTGTATGTGTGTGTGTGTGTGCGTTTTGTTTGTGAAGAATAAAAAAAAATATTTCTTTCTTTTTTCTAATCTGAAGGCCAATTCTCGTAATTTAAAGCGTTCAAAATCAAATCGCAGTCTAATGTCAGTGACAAACAAATGTCCAAAACTTGTCAAAAATGTAGGGAAATTAGAGGTATTTTTGACAGATTGCTAGAGATCAGACTGTTAACGTTCTTAAAATTACGAGAATTGCCCCTCTGACCTCGGGATTGGGTAAGGCCTAATCATTTTAGGGTTAACTTTCAGTCTGACTAGAATTCTACATCATCACCATTTTCAGGCCGCAACAGATGTGCCTGAATATCAATTAGCGTTTCATTACGGACTGTGGGCCATCTGACTTTAGCTAAATTCAAACTGGCTAAATTACTGAACAATATTGCCTTTAGCGATACACACATCGTACCTACGAAACGTTCTGATAAAAAAAAAATTGAATTGATATGTATCCTCTGAGTATTATATAGTACATATATTACTGCCGCGGCCTGCAAAAGGGGCATTTATGGACGAATTTGAGGCCGAAGCCGAAGCAAAGCCGAGGTAGATTGACGTTCATAAATGCCTGCCCTAAATAGGTAATAACAAGCGGCCAACGCTTGTATAAGTAGCACTTTTCTCAAACAATGCACGAAAATTTAAACTAAGTAAATTATTTGTAAGTTCCAGACAGTATATTGACGGCACGGTTGGCGCAGTGGTTAAGCGATTGACTGCTGCTGCGCTGCGTGTCGCGGGTTCGATTCCCGCACGGAACAAATATTTGTATGACCTACATGTATTTGTTCCGAGTCTGGGTGTTTTTCTATCTATAATATTTATGTATTTACAAAAAAAAAATGTATATAAGTAGTTTATCAGCCATCTTGTTACCATAACACAAGCATTAGGTTGCTTAGCTTGGGACTAGATGGCGCTATGTAAAATGTCCAGGGATATTATTATTATTATTATATTATTATTATTAGCCATTACTGTCCCACTGCTGGGCAAAGGCCCTACTCTCCCTCCATCTCCCTCTATCCAGAGCTGACAAGGACCAGTCTTTATTAAAGGAGTCCAGCTCATCCCGCCATCTCCGTCTGGCCCTGCCGCGATGTCGTCTGCCACTAAACGGTATCCACTGGGTCATAAGTTTGGCTCATTAATCATCTGACATGCGGCAGACGTGGCAGCTTTCCGAGTGACATCAGTTATTTTAGTGATGGAACGGATTGTTGTATTCTTAACCCGGTCCACAAGTTTAATACCCAGCATACTCTGTTCCATAGCTCTCTGGCAAACCTCGAACTTGGACCTCTGCTGAATTGTATATTCATCCTAGCCTCACGCATGGTTCTCAAACATGGTCTTTGACAATTCAGCGGAGACGGAGTAGGCTAACAAAAAAAAAAAAAAAATGTCCGAAAGCGTTCCCATGGTTTTTTACCAATTAGTGCCCATACATACGAGCGACACGCATCAACAGAGGCCTCGTCGACTGGCCGTTTTCTCTGCCGTTGCCTCGATCGTTTGGTAGCTACATTTCTTGTAGTTTCGGTTTTCATGCTCATTTCAAATCTCAAGAACTCATTGTTTACCTAGCTATTCCAAAGGTTCAAACACGAACACAAAGCTGTCACTAAGAAAGTTAAATAATATTATACCCAGGACATGGCACATAATTTAATTCTAGAAACAGATAACTTGCCAACGAGGGATTTGTCCCTTATTAACGAGTTACCTGTATACTTTGGTATGAAAGGACTGCGGTATACGAAGTTACAAACATTATTGTGGGTTTAAATTATCTGTACCAGGAAGGAAGCAAGCTGTTGCGGAATTTTCCGCTAACTTAATATAGTTGGAACATAGTTTATTTCAAAATCAAAATCAAAAGTCATTTATTCAAATTAGGCTGAGAATCAGCACTTTTCGAACGTCAAAATTACAAAAGACAGTTCCCCAAAAACGCCCGCCCTTCGCCACTTCCTAGTGCTATCGCTGGGAAGAAGAAGTGGCGGAACAAACTCCCCAGCGGCACAGCTGTCTGTTTAGTTAGAATATAGTTGCATGTATACAATACTAGGAACCTATGTTCAGTAATGAACATTACAAGAAGCTTAAATTATTTGCCATATTATGTCAGCTAGCCATGCCAATATACCAACAAATATAATAAAACTATACGTACTCAAGCTAAAAAATAATTAATTAAAATAAAAATAAAAACTCACTACCTAAATAAAAGCCTCCAGGCATAAAGGTCGTGGCAGCTTACATATTTATGCATTGCTGGGTTCGTCACATAGCTGTCACTTGCAGTCACAGATGATGAATTAGGACTATCGATGTGAAATAAATGAGTGAGTTAATACTAATAACAGTAACCTGTCAGTACCTAAGCTAATTTAATGACGGCGAGACCAATACCTGCGTTTAAGAGACTCGTGAAGGAACATTACTTGTTGTTGTGATCTTGTTCTCATAGCTGCAACCTATCCATCTGCTACCGGCCCATCTCACTCGCTACTACAGTACCCAAGGTACTTGATAGTCTGCTGAATAGTGGCCTCATTGCACAGGTTAAGTTGCACGATGCCCAGTTCGGTTTCAAAGCAGGAGTTTCAACAGAGAACGCTATTCTAAGTCTGAAGCGAACTGTCATGTACTACACAGCAAAGAGGATGCCGGTATACACGTGTTTTCTCGTCTTGTCAAGAGCATTTGATCTGATATGCTGGCGGGAAACTTGGGGGACGTGGGTGTGTCAGCGGAGTGCACTTCCCTTCTCAAATATTGGTAGGTACTCTCACCAAAAGAACCGGGTGAGGTGGGTGGGTACTCTGTCTGACGAGTACAGGCTGGAATGCGGAGTCAGACCCCGGCTTGAACTCGCCTCTGCTGTTTAATCTGTATATCGAGCGACTGAGCGGTACATATGTCGGCTGCCACATTGACAGAACGTGTGTCAACAATATAAGCTATACAGACGATATGGTACTTCTTAGTCCATCGATAAGTGTGTTGAAGCGGTTGCTATCGACCTGCGAGACCAATGCGGAGAAGCATGGCTTAATGTACTCGTACAACTCGAAGAAGAGTGAGCTTCTTGTATTTAAGTAGTGTAGCACTAAAGATTGACAATAGTTTTAGGTAACTTGGTCACATTGTCACGAGCGACCTAAGAGATGACGTACACATAGAAAGGGAGCACAGGGCATTGTCTGTGAGGAGCGATGCTTGCCCGCAGATTCGCTCGTTGTACTACAGACGTCGAAGTTACCCTTTTTAAGCCGTTCTGTCAATCGTTTTACACGAGTGGCCTGTGGGTGTCATACACGCGCCGAGCATACAACGTTCTGCGTGTTCAATTTAATAATGCTTTTAGGATGCTGTTGGGGCTGTCATGGCGTTGTAGTGCTTCGGGAATGTTCGCAGAGGCTCGCACCGATGGTTTCCATGCCATTATGCGAAAGAAAGCGGCCTCATTACTACAGCGCTTGCTTGGTAGTAACAACAGCATTCTAAAAATGATCGCTGCCAGAGCAGACTGTTCCTTTCAGGGACACTGGAAGGCGACAGTCCTAGCTCTGAAATAATAATAATTACTGTTTGAAAACTAACAATACTAACCTAGTTAGATAAGCATTATTGTTACTAACACTAAAATATTTACAAAGTTTTATGGAACTACTCTGAATTAAAGTTTAATTTAAATTAATAATCTGTAGTCATTATTTATTTTGTGGTGGTTTTTAATAACTACTGCACCCCGCGGTTTCACCCGCATAAGTTTCGATCCCGTGGGAAGATCGGGATAAAAAGTAACCTATATGTTCCTGATCCTCCGGATCCGGATCCGGATCCTGGTTGTAAACCATCTGTGTGCTAAATTTCATGAAAATTTAGCACACAGATTTAGCGACTGCTGAGCTTGGGGCCTTTTTTTATGGGGAAATCCTCATCGATACCCTCCGTCTGGGAAGAACGGAGGGTTATGTCGAACTCCTACTGACTAAAACCCCACTGTTCCTTCTAGTACCATCAGTCGGGGGCCCGGGAGATACTTGTACTTTCATCGCACCCCCGACTGTGAGGACCGTGGTGTTCTGGGCTCGATTCCCAGGTCGGGCAAAATGTTACTGGTTTTTCTATAAGGAATTTCTCAGTAACACCCAGGAGTTTGAAAGTTGGCGGTATGATACCCCTGTGCTTCGAAAAGCACACTAAGCCGGTGCCGGTGGTCCTGCGCCTGATCTCTGTCCAGTCGTGTTGAATTGCCCTCCAATCGGACTATGAGAGTAATGGAAGAGAGACTGCACCTGTGTTTACGCACACACTTGTGCACTACAATATTGCACGATTGGCGCGTGGTTAAGCGATTGACTGCTGCGCTGCGTGTCGTGGGTTCGATTCCCGTACGGAACAAATATTTGTATGACCTACAAGTAGTTGTTCCGGGTCTGGCTGTTTGTGTATGTGAGTTTAAATGTTTTGTAAACGCACCCACGATACAGGAGAAATTTCTAGTGTGGGGCAACATTTCTTAAAAAAAATAATATATCTCCCGCATAGATGACTAGTCTTTGTTGAGATCGGCCGCTATGAATGAAATTCGGCCTGGAGGGACAAAATTTTTGTATCTATTAATAACAGCAGCACAGGTCGATCGGTCAGGTTAAGCTGCGCTTGCCGCGGTTGGTCTGTGGATGGGTGACCATCTTCAAATACCGAGACCCCTCCGTGCCTCGGAAAGCACGTTAAGCCGTTGGTCCCGGCTGTCATTCGTGGATCTTTGACAGTCGTTACGGGTAGTCAGAAGCCCGAAAGTCTGACAACCAGTCTTACCAAGGGGTATCGTATTACCCAGTGACTCGCTTGTGGAGGTCAGATAGGCAGTCGCTCCATGTAAAATACTGGTATTCAGCTGCATCCGGTTAGACTGGAAGCCGACCCCAACATAGTTGGGAAAAGGCTAGGCAGATGATGATGATACGGCAAATATCTATGAATTTATTATAGTATATTGTATCTATATACCTACTTATTTTTTTGCGCCATGTCAACCCCATTGATATGTCTACGCAATTACTGTCCATTCCAGGGTTGCCTGGAAGAGATCGCTGCCCCACTCCTGGTATAGACCCCCTGGAACTCCTACCTTTCACGACCTCATCCTTCCAGTTTTGATGGAACATATCCAGTTCATCTCGTTATCTCCTTTGTTGCCTTCTGCAACCATCTCAGAATAAACTGCAACAATGAAATACTGCTATTCTCATCAATTTAAATAAAAAAAAAACAAGGTTCTGAATACCCTCCGCAAATTCCCGGCTTCCTACAAAAGTAATTTGCCAAAAATTCTTCCTCACAAACCCTAATGTGTTCCGAGCAAATTACAGAATGCCTGAGTGGCACACATCAAGACATTACTCATGAAATTCAGCGATCATCACATGTACTCGAGGCTTTTAAGAAAATTAAGTGAGCGCTGACAGCTAACGTTTTGGTTCAGTGGCCCAGAAAATATCTTTTGTCAACTTTGTTCGTTCATATCGCTGTCAATATGGTGGTCTATACTTTTTGTACCGGTTTTTGTGATGAAAATACGTTTGAAGATTAAACTATACCCTGTCCAATAGTTTAATCGTTTTTTGACAGCTGAACATACATATTCCAGATTACTTAAAAGGTAACTTTAAAATAAACGTAATAAAATAAATTTACAAACTGCCTTATTTTACTGAATTATCTTATTTATGGCTTCTTACAGGCATTGTAATACCGTACGTGTATCAATCAATATAATATGTGTTGCTTTTTTTAAAAATCTAATTTTGTTTAGGGGCTTTTATCAAATGTGTGTTGCTGTAATCACTAGTTCCATCTGTCAAAAAACGGTTTACTTAAGGACAGGGTATAGTAGACGTTTGTTTGATAGGATAGAATTGGCCCTTTTGAATACCAGTAGTGAATCATCATAATCTTCTGAGCGGAAAGACGACCACAGTTGGACATTGGCCTATCCATCCAAGCATCGTCAAAATGGCCGGTCTTGCACTGTCTGCATCCAGCGGATTTCCACGACCTTCAATAAGTCATGGGTCAACCTTATTCACCAGGTCGTGAGGGCTTATCCACTCGAAGACTACGGCTCCCATCAGACATCCGTGTAAGTGATTTCAATCATTCCTAGTCAGGGGTCTCATCGGTTTCTATTTGAGAGGATCATGACTCCCCATGTGATAACACATTACTTACTCATTAGTTATCTGTAACTGCTACACTGACACTTAAGAAAGAAAAAGAAAGAAAGAAAAAGTTTTGTTTCGATATCAGAGGGGCAATTCTCGTAATTTTAAGAACGTTCACAGTCTGAAGGCCAATTCTCGTAATTAAAAACGTCCAAAATGTAGTCGCAATCTAATCTCAGTGACAAACAAAAAGTCAAAAACTTGTCAAAATATAGGGAAATTAGAAGTATTTTTTGCCAGATTGCTCTTAAAATTACGAGAATTGCCCTACATTTCGACAAGTTTTTAACATTTGTTTGTCGCCGAGATGAGACTGCGACTAAGTAGATTTTGAAGTTTGAAATTAAGATAATTGGCCTTCTGGTTTGACCATCCACCTCGGATATATGACGTATACAGGGTGTCAAAAGACACATCACATAGCCTTCAACCACGCATTCTGTATATTGTAAGTAACATTGCACAAAAATAATTGTTAGCAAACGACTTTGATTGTTGGTATCACATCAACAATGTTCGCTGTAGAGCACAATGTAACCCACGCCAAACAATAGGCTTATGGGTGCATGCAACGGTACAGGGGTCATGGGGGTATTCAAAGTTGTGTTATAACATGCAAAACTTGTTTTCGTAAAAAAAATGTTGGAATTTTGACCTTCAATATCTCCGTAACCAGAAGGTTCCCAGGTATGGTCTAATAAAAAAATTATCACAATGACAAGATGAGTACAAGTGACTCGGCTTCGTTAAGTATTTTTTTACACCCGTTATATCCCCTGGACATTTTTCAAAAATAAATTAGTGAAAATAAAAACTCCATTACTGGGGGTTTGGGTAATCAATACCCAATCGCTCGGGAATTATTCGCATTACATTAACTGCGGATCGCGATGTGTGTACACCCGACTTCCGACCAATTGTTTGTTGATCAACCGATTTGTTGATGAGACAGTTTGATTGATTTACAGTTAATCGGATTATGGTTTTGGTCCATTATAATGATGACAGATTTCAGGATAATCTTTATTAAAAACGTATGTGTATACTTAAGTTAGGGTAATTAATTGTTAGGCATATTGAGATCCAATAAATTGTCTGTATATTTCATAGGTTTAGTATATACTTCAACGGGTATCTTGACCAGCATGCAGCGAAGGCACGTACCTGGTCAAAATCCTCAGCCTCATCAGCAGCACACTGAAATTTTGTCAGATCAACAAGAAGAGCTCTTAGTTTCTCTCCTGGTTGACGCCAGCAGTCAGCCTCAATAATATAAGAACATAACACAGCACCAGTGGAACTTAAATCGTCCCTGGCAAGCATCACAAAATGCTACCGACTCAGGCCACTATCTATCTCTGGAAGACAGTGATATGGGGGCATATATAATGTGCTCAAAAACTGTGTCGCGTCCCGTATCGTGTCGTGTACATAGTGTATAGTGTGATTAATTTGTTCGTAAAATTATAATCTGATTTGATCTGCAAACGGTTTTTTTCTATTGCGCAATAACCGACACTACCCATAGTACGCCCAAGCAGTTCAAATATGGCTGATGATAACCAGAGAGACGTACCTTCTCCGTCATTATTTTAATTTAATTTTCTCCGTAAAGCAACGTGGTTTTCTTCTGTCTTACTAACTGAATAAATATTAATTTATAAGGATGGCAAGACATTTGTAGAACACACATAACAATAAAACTACGCGGAACAAAACCGTTTTCTATTCTTTATGTCGTTTCTACTGAACTAGCTATGTTCAAACTGGCAATAGATGGCCACGGAATAAGGACATTTTTATATGAGAGTTCTTCAGTGTTGTTTTTCAAGCTGGTTTTATTTAAGTAAGTATATATTATATTTTTTTATACATAATTTTATTTATTTATTATATTATACAACATCTCCCGGAATTAACGCACAACCAGACACCCCAATTAGAATATTATGTTATAATCATAATACATGCACTGAATTTTTATTTTTATGTAAAAAACATTGTTTTTTTTTAATAAATTAGTTATACTGATTGTGGGAGAAAATTATGGTCACATTACAAATCTATGCATGCACACAGTTGCACTCGTTTAAAGGTCCAGCTTAGTGGGTATTTCATCCATTTTGGTTTGTTTTGACGGTACAGCGGAAGTGTGACAGTAATTTACGTAGTTTAAATTATTTTTGGGATAAAATATTACCTATATTAAAAATTAAAGAAATCGATTCAGTAAACGTTTCTGAACAAACTACTTTCCTAATGTGCATTAATTCAGTTACACATTGTATATATTATATTTTCGAGCCGTTTGGGGTTGAAACCCTCGGTCCATGGGGTCCGAGTGCTCATGGTCTTTTTAAGGAAATTATGAAATGACTGGTTGACACTTCCTATGACAAGGGCTGGCTTTTACCTTGGCCAGAGGCTAAGCATTGCTATACAACGTGGCAATGCCGCCAGTGTCTTGAGTACATTACTAATCGACAGCGATGCGGATGAATTTTTCGACGTCATATTTTAGTTTGTAAATAGTATTCCTAGTAAGTAATAGGATGAAATTTGATGTTCAACGATGAAGCAACCAAATTAAATTATTATTGTATGAAAGGACATCATTCAAGTGTCAAACATTTTGTACCCAAAAATTAAAGTGCGGAAAAAACAAGTTTTTTACTAGTAGGTATACTAGTAAAAAAGTACCACTAAAAAGTACTAGGCGTGCTCATAATCTTTGTTCACTTTTAAAATTATGATAAAAATGCACTTCAGAAAATATGTTTATGTTTGAGAGTCCTTTAAAATCATCATTATATTTTCTTTGCTCCTGTTACATGTTTATTATTATATGTCGTACTATTAAAAAAATATATATATATATATTTCTTTAGATTAGTTTAATATACGTTATATATGTTTTATTGCATTATGTAAATGGTACATCACAGACTACCTACAGTATTTGTCTCTCCTTCCCCTTTTTAATCCATCCAAAGATTGTCTTTAAAAGATCGCTCTTAGCGATAAGACCGCCCATTGTGTCACCCTTTGTAAAATTTCTATATATATGCCTATAATTTATATGGTGTACATAAAAAAGTATTTTATTCTAAAGTACTAGTACAACTAAAGTACTTTAATATCTGCTATAGGCTGCTACTTGTCATACTATCGAATAAATGCTAGCTCTAGCAACTAAAAAAAAAACAAGTTTGAGCAATGAACAGCGAGTGTGCGACGATGACAAGCGATTACTCGCTAGTATACGAATACACCAACCAAGCGAGTGTCGCTGAGCGAGTATTCCAGTGATGTGAACAGTTAGGCGATCAACTATTAATATACTAGCAACGCCCCGCGGTTTCACCCGCATAAGTTTCGATGCCGTTGGGATTATCGGGTATTCTATGTGTTAATCCTGTTTATAAACTATCTGTGTGCCAAATTTCATCCAAATCCGTTCATTAGTTTTGGCGTAAAAGAGTAACAAACATCCATCCATCCATTCATACAAAAATTAATGTTTATAATATTAGTAGGATGTATCTTTTACTTACACGGGAGCTACAATTTTTTGTACGTTTCTTGAGCGTAACAATCATTGATAACTAGTTGATTCCTCGTCAGCGGTGGGACAGATGTCATAGGAGTCCTTCAGTCAAAGTGAATCAATTTGCTTGAATCGTGCAACATTGCCATATTAGTACGGACGCGCACATCAAGCTACTACAATCTGTCAAACTTCTTTAAAAGATTTTAACTTTATCGCTAAAACATTAGGTTCAAGGTTGACTGGGAAAATTTGACAGTTTCGGGTAGCTTGATGTAGCGTCTGTACAATCAGCACTTATTTCATTACTTTCACCCATTAAACTGCTTAAAAACAATCGACCAATAAACAAATCCAGTAAATCGCAACAAACATTCTCTTCACAAACTTTCTAATAATCTTTTTGATCTTAAAATTCTTCAATAAGAATTTCTCGGTAGGAATCCCATTGACCTGGCAATTTGAAGTTAATCTGAGGGTATGTCGGGGCCATTCATAGCACTGTTGATAAAAATACTGTGGAAAGTATCCGGGACTGCGCATTGTGGAGATTAAGTAGAAATAGAATATCTATTGAAATATTCAGGTCTCTTTGTGGAAGAATATTTTGCAATTTTACGTTTTTTTTTTGTTCAGGTTTTCATGTAATTTAAACTTTATTATTTTTAGCATATGAATAGAATTTTGCATATGAATAGCATAATCAGCCTTTGATATTCTCATTGCTGGAACGTGTATGCGAGAGGGAGTGGGCTATAATCCACCATGCGGGCCCTGTGCGGATTGGTGGATGTCACATGTCTTCGAATTTTTTGGCTCTAGGATATGTTGGTTTCCTCACGATGTTTTTCTTCACCGTTATGAGAGCAGTGGTGATGAAAATAAAAACACAAACCAAAGTGCCTGCCTGAGGTCAAACTCCCGACCTACTACTCGTAAGTCGGAGCTATACTACTGGGCCACCACGTAAACTGCTTCTCAAATGTATTTTTCGTGTATTTTTTTGTTCAGGTTTGTAGTAATTTGAACTTTATATTCCTCAACAATTAAATTAAAAGACATTCTCTGCCGGGCATAGGCTTTTGCCTGTTTTACGACGAAGTGCCTGTCTCGGTGACGACAGCCTTCTTCAGGTACCCACAGCGTGACGACCCATCTGGCCCGCCTGTCCTGATGCAACCAGAATGTCAATTCTCGTAATTTAACACGCTGAGCGCCAAGCCCCATATGCCAATACCACTAGACCAGGAAAATTCCCTAGGCCAGGGCAACATTTTTTGTATACAAAATGTATGAAAAGTGTGCGTATTAGCGATACACGGCGCTTAGACTGGAATGGTGCTTGTGTATCAAAAAGGATACACAAGTGTTTAGACAGTGTGTATCGCAAAAGATACACATGGCACTGAGCGTGTAAAAACGTTCAAAATCTAGTCGCAGTCTCATCTTGGCGACAAACAAATGTCAAAAACTTGTCAAAATGTAGGGAAATTAGAAGTATTTTTGACAGATTGAGACTGAGATCAGACTGTGAACGTTTTTAAAATTACGAAAATTGCTCCTCAGTAGGTGTGGCTCGTCCAATTCTATTTTGCCTCGCGATCTTATCGCCAAAATATTATTGAGAATTAAAAAAAAAAGAAAACGTTCTTACTTACACATAATCTTCACTAAGAACAGAAGATAGTGTTTTAATCCACAACGGAATGAGATCGCAGTAATAGTGCGCAGAACGCTGATCGTAAAACGCAATGAGCTTTGGCACCTTCATTATAACATTGTATTTCGTTTCTGTATGTGTAATATCGCACTAACATTAACAGTTATTATTGTATATATATACATAAGTAGTTGTTATAAGTAGTAATTAGGTAAACGGAACACATCGCAACACACACACACACACAAATCGAATTTTGGAAAAAGTTCTGCATGGTAGAGTCGTCTCGTCACCTCTGTAAACAAACAATAAAAGAAAAATATTCCTGCATTTTTTTTTCTGTCGCTTTTACCTGTAATACTGCTTCCTGACTTTTCAAATATCGATGTGCCATATTTACGGCCGAGTAGGTAGGTACATACTGTCATCATCATCAATGATTTCAGCCGAAATACGTCCACTGCTGAACATAGACCCTGCCCACTGCCATTTAATTCTTCGGGCTATGTCGGTTACCTTGGATCACGTAGGGAAACTCCAAGTATAGCCTTCTCCATTGCCCTTTGGGTGACTTTAAGCCTTATAACGAGGGCTATTGTGAGCGACAACGTTTCGGTACCATAGGTCATCACTGCAACATGCACAGGTCAAAGACTTTCGGCTTGAGACACTGGTATACAGGGTAGCATACGGCACATGATTCAAGAACTAACGTAGAAATTTTTCGTCGGTTATCAAAAACAAAACTACTGTTTTATAGAAAAGTTCTATACCTACGCGGTCAAAATGTACTGAGCAGCTATTTATATTTTTAAAGAACCGACAATTCTTCGCTATGGTGTTCAGAATCATGTACTAAATCTGTGGTAACAGGTTGTCCACCCTGTTTGTGACGAGAAGATAATTATTGCGTAGCTTCACGCATGCTGCCCAGCCGAGTCGGATTCGACGATTGACCTCTTTCTCGAAGTTGGACCTACCTAACGCGTAACTACCTACCTACATACTGTAAACTATGGATACCAACCAAATTGTGTTTTGAAACAAGTCAGGTACTCCAGTTACAAAGAAAAGTCTGGTATTGTCAGTACTTCTAACTCCTGTTAATTCTGTTCAATGGGAAAATAAAAACTTGAAGTCACAAAATCTTCTTTAATGTACTGAAACAATGTAGTCCACAAATAAAACTAGTAAGTAATACAATGTTGAGCTAAAAGGACAGAAAATGTAATAACTGAATAACAGCGTACCTATTTTCTTTTGAGAATTTAATAAGAATTCTAAAGTAATGTTTTAATCTTTTCTAGAATAGAATACTCTTTATTGTACACCATACAAATTACAGAACATAAATATATAAAATTTTACAAAGGGTGACACAATGGGCAGTCTTATCGCTAAGAGTGATCTTTTAAAGACAACCTTCAGATGGATTAAAATTAAGGAGAGACAAATATAGTAGGTAGTCTGTGGTGTGTGCTAAATGTAAGAACCATGGATCCGTTTTTTATGATATTTTGATGTTGACTTGAAAGAGCATGGCAGTTGAGAATATGTCATGCTCACTTAAATGTCTCACTGGTGGTGGCGCGTGTGTTGGATCATTCGGTTCCCTACGAAATGGTTGAGCTGGGTGGTGCTGATCCACGCGTCATGTTCGTGAACAGGCGCCATCAGTTGAGACTGGTCATCTCTTAACTGCCAAGGCTTATTTTTAATTTTATATTTTAATTTGTTTTTTTTACATTGTTCTCACATATAGAAGCAATAAGAATAATGTAACCAGGATTTTGTAAAAATGTCTTGATTTAAAAGAGTGTCCATGGAGTTTCTTGCCCGTTCTTCTCCATAGAGATCTACGCTTTGGAATGGGCAACTAGCTTCAACTTTCTGACTAACTGACCGACTATTTAATTTTGACAATTCAAAAGTGCCTGTAAATGGTTTAATTGAAATAAATGATTTGAGTTTGAGTTTAAGTTTTGTGTACCATTTACACCACACTATTAATATACATATATGTCGGACAATGGTATGTCGGTCTCTCGTTAGCATCAGGCATATTTTAATTACTGTGGGCGTACTATGGGTAGTGTTGGTTATAACACAATAGAAAAACGGTTTGCACTTCAAATCAGATTATAATTTACGAACAAGTTAGTCACACTAGCGAATCACGCACAGTTTCTAAACACATGTTGTTCGTACGATGTCCAATGTTTCGATGATCCTGAGAGCTCTGCTCACACCGCTATTGTAGCTGTTGCTCTTGTCTCCCCGCGAACTCAGGCTAGACTCCGTCTAGCGCTACGAGATGGCGCTAGCGTTCCGAATAGTCAAACGAATAACTCCGACAAATATATAAAATTTTACAAAGGGTAACACAATGGGCGGTCTTATCGCTAAGAGCGATCTTTTAAAGTTTAGTATGTAGTCTGTGGTGTACCATTTACATCATACTATTAATATATAAAACTTTTATACAACTTTGTATATTTCCGTTTACAGTTCTGGGCCCTAATTCATTATGACCACTTAATAATTCCTTACTTCGAAACCACGTCAATTCCTTAGCTAATTTCGACATCGACATCATTACGTATTCTCTATGACACAGTGAACGAAACCGCGCGAAAAAACGTGAAGTTGGCGTGGTTCGAACTGTCAAAATACCACGCTTGACAACCGTACGTGGCTTGCACGTGGTGAGTAACGCGGGGGATAATAATTACCATACGTGCGGGATGCGGAGCGCGACTGCGCACTGCGATTGTTTAATATAATCAGAAATCGAAAAATTCGAACTCGCCTGATTCGGCAGAGGTAAAAAAATATGATATTCGATTTTGCCACTCGGCTCTGCCGCATCAAACCAACCCGAAAAAGTGTGTATCGCCCCCGCATGTATTCACGCCAGTTTGAAGTTATGAACACGCTCTGCGGGGTACTTGCGTAACACAGTACTACTGGCTTTCATTGTAACAGTTCTACAGCACCCATTGCGTTATTTACGCTATTGAAAGAAAGAAAGAAAGAAAGAAAATACATTTATTTGGCACAAACTAAAAGACACACAATACACCAGATACATAGGTAAATCAGACAAAACAGACAATAAAAAAAAAAAAATAAGAGATTAAATAAAAAGTGTGAAGTCCGATGTAAGAAAATCGCAGGAAAGTGTGCCTCACGGCTGCGCCAAAAAGGCCCAATTCAGCAAAAATGCCAGACAGCTATTGAGCAGACAATTATTTTTAAAACATATGAAGCAATGGATTGATGATCGATAGGAGTTACGCAATTAGGGTGCTGGGGGCTTACCACCAGCTTTTATAGCAGGGCTGAAGTTGAACTGCACTGCTATTTTGTTCTGAACAAAAAAGCAGTGCAGTTCAACTTCTGCCCTGCTATAAAAGCTGGTGGTAAGCCCCTGAACGAATTTTGACCCGTGTCCCGCTGGTTGCTTCAGTTTAAGCTGAGCTTAAATCTAGATAGAACTAATACTCGAGCATTTAATACCTACATCGTATTTGCACTAATGATAAGCAACGCGGAAGTTTTCCGTTCAAACTGCAGGCCATTTCCTCTAATTGTATGGAGATTCTACGTACTATTGCACTGTATAATGGGTTTTAGGAAACAATGGGTAGCTCTGTGGTATGCATTGAACTGATAATAGTGAGTCTGGCTTGATAGAGAGATATTTATTTAGTTATATTTATTTAAAATTAACCTATTGCCTTATGATAATAATTGTAAACTTGGAAATAAAGTTGTTTATTATTATTATTTTTTTTTATGATACCTATATTTTTAAGATATTTTTATGGTAGGTATCATATTGTATTAAACACTGACTTTTATTGACTAGTATTCGTCTGCATCGCTGTCATCCCACGTGCCCAGATGACGTATTAATAACATAACATGACTTATTATATCCGAAGATATAAGTAAGTTCCCAAATTTCCCGTGCCGGACGGCGCGTATGTGTTCCACGCGCGCCTCAAAGAGATGTCAGCACGAGTGACGAGGCCCGATAGGGCCGAAGCCTGCCAGGGTAGCGGGATCGTCCGAAAGGGTTACCGCTGCCCTGGAACATAAAGGGCTAAGGAAGGAACACGGGTGGGTTTTAGTCAGTAAGATTCTGACACTCCCTTCCGCTCCACCCAGAGCAGGAGCGGTTATTTGATGATTTCCCATCCACAAAAAAAAAAGTTCCCAAATTTCGCCAGTTTTGTTAAAGTCCCATGTGACAGGGAGTAAGTCCATTGCCAGATCCAGACTCCAATCTGAGATTTGAAACATTACGACACACGTTCATACAAAATCATTACGTAGGTACAGTATGTCGCACAGCAGTGGTAACAAAACCAGTTAAAGGTGGCCTCTTATCCCATTGAAACTCCATACTAATTTAAGCTATTCGTAGCTCAAGGTGAAAGTATTCGCACCGACGACGTTCAATCTACTAAGCCTTTTTCCAGCTATGTTAAGGTCGGCAACCAGTTTAACCCATGGAGCTATAACAAAATACCCCCTCACCCCGTAAAATGCCTTCGACTGCATGAGATTGTACGACTTAGGGTGTACGTACTGTAGCGGGATCGTCCGAAAGGGTTACCGCTTCCCTGGAACATAAAGGGCTAAGGAAGGAACACGGATGGGTTTTAGTCAGTAAGAGTCTGACACTCCCTCCTGCTCCACCCAGAGCGGGAGGAGTCATTTGATGATTTCCCATCCTGAAAAAAAAAAAACCCCGTAAGGTGTCACGCGTTGTTTCCTAAGGAAATCGAATTAGAACATCTCCTCTTTTGTTTTAGCTCCATGGTTTAACCAGATGCAGCTGAATGCCAGTATTATACATGGGGAGACTGTCTATCTGACCTACACAACCCAGTACCCACGAGTGGTAAGACTGATTGTGAGACTTTTGGGCTTCTGATTACCCATAACTACTGTCAAAAATCTACGAATGACTGCCAGTGCCAACGGCTTAACGTGCTTTCCGAGACACGGATGGGTTTCGATAATTCTTCTTGCCTTCACCCATCTACGAACCGATCGCGGCTACCTTCAATTGACCCGTGCAGCTGTTAACATTTAGCCACGAACCCCAGACGTACGGTCTACTGTCCTACGAAAACTAAAATCACTATAATTTCCACCCCACCCAGGTTACAAACTAAATAAGTCAACATTATCTTATCGATCGGCCGGCCTTAACGCAAAGCGTTTACATAAAACTTATTATTTCTCACAACACAAACAATTTGACGTTGAAATGTTATGACAACGCAGTTCATTCAATTATCCCTAATGGCTCCCCGTAGCTTAGTTTATGGGGTTCTTGGGTAAATAAACCTGAAGTAGATATAAAGCCATAGGCTTTACAGAATAAACACGCTGAAGGGGCAATGTCCTGGCCAGGGACCATTATTATTATATATTAAATGTCAGATTACAATGATCCATAATGGTTAGTAACAATTGGAACTTATAAACTATGTTAGTAGGGTTACAAAAATACAATAAATAATTAAATACAATCATTAAACACATTTACAACACATTTACATAATTACATATTAATAACAGCCTAAACATTTATTTTACTGATACCACAATGCTCACCCAGAGCGAGTATATTGGACACTGATATTTATCAGAAATTATCCTCAGAATGCCGTTGCTGCTGCCGCGTACTCTGCTTACCAGTGACGACACACGCTTGCGTCTTATTCCATAGAAGTCATCAGTACGCGCTTCAGCAAACATCGCGGAAGCCCTGCAGAACCGCGATATATATACATATATTATGAGCGTAGAAACTTATTTTGTTTCTATGAAAACTTTCTAAGTTCTTCAATCAGTGCGTCCTCCTCGTCATGACTTAAGGCGCCGAAACGTGGACACTGACGGTCGGACTGGTCGAGAAATTCAAGGTCACACTGCACGCTATGGAGCGAGCTATGCTCGGAGTCTCTTTGAAGGATAAACTCAGGAATGAAATTATCCGAAAAAGAACAGGAGTAACCGACATGGCTTGCAGAGTAAGCAAACTGAAGTGGCAGTGGGCTGGCCATGTTTGTCGAAGGACCGATGGCCGTTGGAGCAGACGAGTCCTGAAGTGGAGACCGCGTATTGGCAAGCGTAGTGTGGGACGCCCCCCAGCTAGATGGTAAGTATTTTATTATAGCTGGCTTTTATTATGGTGGGCGAGTATGTAACAAATGGTTTCACACCAACTAGGCACTTTGCACTATTAATTGACGCCTCATTGCATTGCAAACTGTTCGCCGTGCCCTCCAAGCTGAAGGCTTGCATCACAGAAGACCAGCTCTTCTTGACAGAGACTAGTTGCGCCTCGCGGTTTCACCCGCATAAGTTTCGATCCCGTGGGAATATCGGGATTAAAAGTATCCTACGTGTTAATCCTGGTTATAAACTATCTGTGTGCCAAATTTCATCTAAATCCGTTCCGGAGTTTTGACGTGAAAGAGTAACAAACATACATCCATCCATCCATCCGTCCATTTATCCATACAAACTTTCCGGTTTATAATATTAGTAGGAAGTAACTGCTGGCATTGTTTGCGTTTTATATTGGCATAAATGAATTAATTGATTTTATACTCAACAGTTGCGATTTCAAACCAACTTTATGAAAAATGTTGTGGTCTCGAAAACTTATTTCATTTGCGTTTGCATTTGATCAAAAAGCGCTATTGTTTGAAATTATTTAATTTCAGTTGGCGCCGAGGACGGTAAACAAAAAAGTTAGGACCAAAAAACATTTTGAGCTTAAATAAGCATAACACCACGCCTATTTCTTTCAAGGGTTTAAGCAGAGGTGTACTATAATATACCCATATTTCGCCAGTCATGTTTAAGACTATATGCGACGACTACCAAGCAAAATTCAAACTTCAGTTGCTATTCCTACTTCCAAGTTGTTGCTTTGAGGGTCGAGAAGTTGGAGTCGCGTCACACGAACTTCAAGTCTTTCGTGGTGCATGTTCTGACGTCATCATCTCGAGAAATTTCTCAAGGAAGAGTTCTGGCCGAGGGGTGTTGTGTACCGCCGGTTTCGTGGCCGGCTACATGACACCAGTCAGCGTAACACGACGCAGACACTTCGTGTGCGTTAGTTAGTTTTTAGTGTAATTATAATGTTTCGTGTATGTATTTGTAGTGTTTTTAAGTTATATTAATATTGTATTGTTTGATGCCTGAAATAAATGGATAAATAAATAAATAAATAATATTCCTTATTATGGAAAAATACTTAGCCTCACAGACCTCATGCTCAGTAGTAGCATAGGTATAATGAATAGCCTTTAATGTTCCCACTGCTGGGACACAGGCCTCCTCTCTGTGGGAGGGAGTGGGCCGTAATCCACCACGCGGCCCTAGAGCGGGTTGGTAGATGTCATATATCTTCAAAGATTTGGTTTTGGGACATGTCGGTTTCCTCACGAGTTTTCCTTCACCGATTTGAGAGCAGTGGTGATGAAATGTCAATCTGGAACCCATAATATGGTAAATACATTGATATGATAGAAAACGTCCAACGTAGATTTCTCCACAGGTGTCGCAAAACTTATCGGCAGTATAACAACGTTGCTCAGTAAGTACAAGCTTTTGACGCTCAGCTCTAGATGTAAACAATTAGAAGCAATATTATATAACAATGTTATTGTATAACATTGTTAATGGCAATTTTGACTGTATAGATTTAAACAATGTATTGTGCTATGCAGTCCCCAGGACTGTTCATAGACGTTGCTCTAATTATGCGACCGCTCGCTCTAATCATTAGCCTAACGTTCTGTTAAAGTTTAAAATAGTAGCGGTCCCCCGACAGGACAATATTTAATCAAAAAATTTTATACGTACTTACGTAGGGTCATAATTTCAAGGTTATTTTTTTCTTTTTATAGGGTTTCACGTAGTCGGGGGTTTTTAAATTTAAATTAAATTTTTTATTTCATGCTTTTTGTAGGGACTCCTTATTATTTCTTTTCTTTTATTTTCTTGCGTTTTAAGATTCAGGTAATTTGGTATTTAATCAGGTTTTTGTAATTCGCCATTTTGTGGTGGTAGCCATCTTGGATTTGAAATTTTTCATAGTGTATAGTATTCTACTAGTCAAACCCTTTCATTTGATACCCATATTGAGACAGTTGTGAAAAAAAAATGTTATTTGCCATTTTGTGGTGGCGGCCATCTTGGATTTGAAATGTATCATAGTGTATAGTATTTTACTAGTCAAGCCCTTTCATTTGATACCCATATTGAGGGAGTTGTGAAAAAATATATAATCCGCCATTTTGTAGCGACGGCCATCTTGGACCGATTTTCATCAAACATAGCTAAGAACACTCCCGACAAATTCACCTTTCAAACAAAAAAAACAAAATTAAAATCGGTTCATTCGTTCGGGAGCTACGATGCCACAGACAGACACACACACACAGTCACACGTCAAACTTATAAATAACACCCCGTCGTTTTTGCGTCGGGAGTTAAAAACACAATTTCCTTATTGTTTAAATTTTTGGAAAATAAATTGTGAATGCAGAATAGACAAACTGAATGTGATGTGTGATTAATATAACTGGCGTGGCTAAATAATAACAGCCGCGCAGGTCAATTAATCAGGTTAAGCTTCGCTTGCCGCGGTTGGTCTGTGGATGGGTGACCATATTTACATGCCGAGACCCTCCGTGCCTCGAGAAGCATGTTAAGCCGTTTAATTGCACAGTAAATCCTAGTAATATTATAAATGCGAAAGTTTGTAAGGATGGTTGACTAGATTATATAACAGTTTAGCATTTATTTAATCCTTTGCAGTATTTTTTAAAGTTATTTTCTTTATTAGATAAGATAAGATAAGTCTTTATTTGCCTTAAACATGGTATAAAGGTGTTACAGTAATATAATATAGTCCACATTTTTAGCTATACAACATCGTGTATCAATTGCACGCAAAATACTTAGAATCAATTAGTAAGTAGAAGACAAAGCTATAAAACATTTTAAAAACTAAATACTAATTTTAATAACTAAAACTTTAATAACTAACTAAAAACTAAACTTTATTAAAAACTAGTTTCTGTATGCGACTTCTTCCGCGTGAATTTCCTGGTCACATTGCATCGCTTTCCCGCGCTATTACATCAAGTAGCCTATAGCCGTTCTCAACAATTAGGCTAACAAATGCAAAAATATTTTTTCAAATCTGACTGGGAGGTGCAGAGATTACCGCGTTCAAACGAACAAACAAAAAAAACAAACAAACTCTTTAGCTTTTTTTTTTGTTTAATAATTTAAAAAGGGTTTGATCAGTAGGTATGGCCTTGTCACGCTCATTGTAGAAAATATTATAATAATTTACGCTATTCGTGTTTTGTGTAAATGACACCTCTAAACAAAAGACTTATTACAAAGGTGGGCAGTTTTCTTTTTACTTTGTTTAGAGGTTCACTTTTTTACCTTGCAAAGGTATGACAAACGTAATTCATCGTAGTTTTTATTTTATAACTTTTTGTTTCATGTCGCTCCACATTGCTCTATCGTGGGTGCGTTTACAGTTACAAAATCTATATATCTATTTAAAAACGAATGTATGTTTGTTTCTCCCGTATGCGCTCCTAAACCATTTATCCGTTTGCGATGACATTTTTATGTTGTCGTGCGCAAACCCACTGTGGTACCTACCGGGCAATAAAGCCATAGTATAAAGAGGGAAGTAAGTTATCTTCATACAAACGCACCGCGCGCGGTTATTATGTGTGCGCCAAAGTATCTATGCGTCGCCGCACGCACACTTAAACAAAATCTCGACCCGTTTCTCAGTGCGCCAATCGGGGCTAACACCGCACGAGGTTCGCACGTCACGGCTTTTCGGCACCGCTAAATGAATGAAAAATGTGCCGGTTTGTTTTATCCCTTTTTTTATAAATAATACTGCTCTGAATCTTGAATACATTTCTGTATTTGTTAGGAAAACCATTATTGAACTTTATTGACTAATGGTCACTGAATTAGTTATACAGAGAAGTGTTATCTTTGTTAAGGGCCGGGCTTTAAACTAATGAATTGGTGACAGTGTTCTCAGTAACCTACCGTTTACTCGTGCTCATCACCGCCCCACGCTACCCGTCTGCTGGCCCGTCGCTCTTTCTTTCATCGTGAATGGTTTCATCATCGTTTAGGTAAAACCGACCTCACAATCCCTGTACCCAGACAATACAAGTAAAAAATACAACTTCCAGACCCTTGCCAATTTATAGGCACTGAATTAAAATTTAGCTAAAAGTGACAACCCTGAGACAGTAGGCAATTATATCGCGGATTGGGCCGGAGATAGCCTACTTCCCTTCTTTTTACTATGATGAAGTTGTTCTACAGGAAAAGGCCGAGATCGTCAAACGTAATCTACTTAGCTCGTGCACCGTTTCACTTAGACATGTTTCCGTCTCTTTCTAGCACTTGTAGTTGACAGACTGTGACGGGAACAACAGATACCATGAGCAGCCTATTATGTTCCCACTGCTGGAACACAGGCCTCCTCTCAATGAGAAGGAGTGGGTCGTAATCAGTACGGGTTGGTAGATGTCTCCGAATTTTTGGTTCTAGTAGATGCAGGTTTCCTCACAATTTCTTTCACTGTTCCGAGAGTAGTGGTGATGAAATAATTTACACAAAGTAGAGCGCCTCTCTGGGTTCGAACCCAGAACCTACAACTCGTACATCGTGACCATTACCACTGGGCCAGCAATATTCTCTTTTGGGTACAGAATCCTAAAAAATCATTTAACTTGTTATTTTTTTGTTTGTGTTCTTTTTTATACGTCATGTCAAATAAATGTAAGTATTTTCTTTTTCCTTTCTTAAGTCAAGCACGGTTTTCTGAATAAAAAAACTTTGTTACAAAAGCAGATTGTAATTAAGTAGTAGATACTCCGTTTTCCTCGAATTCCCAGTCTAGAATATTCAACAAACTTAAAATGTAAGAAAAACATTTTCTAATAAGATTCTGCAGAAGGAAAAGCCGAAGATACCCGGGATTTATCGGACAGCGGTCTTACGAGCTTTGCGATATCTGAATATTTTCATCTGCTTTCTACGAAGCTCCGCAACTCTATTTTAATAATGATCCAGGTGGAGGTTTATGATGGCATGTGAAATCGGATAACTAGGAGATATATTAACTTACTAGCTGCGCCCCGCGGTTTCACCCGCATACGTTTCGATCCCGTGAGAATATCGGGATAAAAGTATTCTATGTGTTAATCCTGGTTATAAACTATCTCTGTGCCAAATTTCATCTAAATTGGTCCAGCCGTTTGAGCGTGAAGAAGTAACAAACAAACACACACACACATACTCACAAACAACACACATACTCACAAACTTTTGCCTTTATAATATTAGTGTGATGGTCCTGCTACAAGCTGCATAAAGTATGCCCCCAGATCTTTGGTCATCTTTTTTTTTGAAAGCAGTATAACGCGCCCTCAAGGAAATCAAATTAAAAGTACGTATGGGGTTTTCTGACCACGTTGTTTGCCGTAAAATATATCAAAACCTATAAATCCTTTATGCTTTCTTTAACCACTAGTTGTGCCCGTTTCTTTTTTTTCTATCTGCCAGTGAAAGTCCCGTCAAAATTGGTCCAGCCGTTTCGGAGATTAGGTGAAACAAACAGTCAAAAAAATAAAAATTATAAGTACCGTATACATACGTATACGTCTAACCGGATGCAGCTGAATACCAGTATTTTACATAGAGCGACTGCCTATCTGACCTCCACAACCCAGTTACTGGGTAATACGATACCCCTTGGTAAGACTGGTTGTCAGACTTTCGGGCTTCTGACTACCCGTAACGACTGTCAAAGATCCACGAATGACAGCCGGGACCAACAGCTTAACGTTCTTTCCGAGGCACGGAAGAAAAAAAGAAAAGAAAAAGCATTTATTTGCGGCAAACATGACGCATAAAAATAAAGGACATAAACACAGAAAAAAATAACAAGTTGGGGGTAAACATGCGTCACATTCACGCAAAACGGCCATCGCTCAGCATAATGCTAAGACCCTATACGAGACAGAGCCTCAGCGCTGGTTACTGGAAGGGTCTCGGTATGCAAAGATGGTCACCCATCCACAGACCAACCGCGGCAAGCGTAGCTTAACCTGACCGATCGACCTGTGCGGCTGTTATTACCTAGCCACGGGCCCCCCAAGCCGACCCCAACATAGTTGGGAAAAGGCTAGGCAGGTGATGATGATACATACGTATACGTACTTACATAATATTATGCATTTTGTATAAATCTGTTATATTGAAATTACAAACATTTTTTTAATGGCATTTCTCTGTTCTACCTAGGAGGTTGTCGTCTACTTAACCGGGCTTGCCTGTGGTTGCCACAAGAAATTAAGTCCTCCAGCCAGGGTTTAAAAAACTTCAAAACTAAGCGACTGTATGCTAAGGTCTCCTGCGGGGTACGGAACTCGGCTTAGGGCATCCCAGGCTGGATCGGAATTAATAAACTCAAACTATTTATTTCAAATAAACCAATTACAGGCACTTTTGAATTGTCAAGGGTCGGTAAGTCAAAAAGATGAAGCTAGTTGCCCATTCCAAAGCGTAGTAGGTACCTATGGAGAAGAACGGGCAAGAAACTCCATGGAGACTCTTTTAAATCAGAATAATATAGTTAAAAAGTATTGGTTACATCATTCATGTTAAAAATTATGCATGTGGGAACGATGCAGAACGCTAAAAGCATCCGTAATGAAAAGATAAAAAAAAACAATTCAAATATTAAATTAAATCAAAATAAGCCATGGCAGCAAAGAGCTAGTTGACCAGTCCCTACTGACGGCGCCCGTTCATGAACATGACACATAGATTAGCACCATTCAGCTCAACTATTTTGAAGGGAGCTAAATGATCCAACACATGCGCCACCATAAGCGAGACATTAGAGTGAGCATGACATACTCTCAGCCGCCAAGGCACATTCAAGTCTATGAAAGACGTACCCAATAATGGTAGCTTTATAGAATGTAAAATTTACTCACATATATGCTATGCAATTATACAATACCAGGAAATGTATAATGCAAAAACAGTATTTTAAAATCTTCAGCAGCTCCAATAATATGTAGGTAGGATAGGCGTGTGTGAAGTATTTTCAAATGCTAATCAATTTATATAGTAAATGCGTCTTGTGGAGCAGGACCAGCGTTTAGCCAAGCATTTTTGTCAGCGATGTAATCCCCCAACTTATAATATGCTTGGCTGCATAGTGTGCGTTTTATGTAAGATTTGAATTTCGTTTCATTGAGTTGGAGTAAATAATTACAGACACTTCAATTTTATTTATTTACATAGTTAGATGTTTTTTTTCAATAAATCCACAAAAAGCTGCAACATTCCATATTCTTAATTTGTTCTTCTAAAGGTCCATGTTATGGTAAAACATACTTTATAGAGTAATACATTACGGTCCGTTATTGAGTCATTCGTATTCCGGGTGCTTACTGTATCGATCGCGGCGGGACGATTACTCGCTCCATGTTACTGTGCCAAGCAATGTCTTTATATTAGGGTAACGTTGCCTGTTACTGTCATAGTGTTAAGTGGGTTAAAAATGAGACGATTGATAATAATATACTATACTACGCTGCCGTCATAACTAAGAATGCAGTAATCGCAAAATGGCGGTTACGAGTAAACGCAAAAAACATATTTCATATCATCTGAGCAAGATGCATTATGCAAGTACGGCGAAAATCATTACATAAAAAATATACTTCGAGTGAATTTTTTTATGAAATATATTTTTTTCATGTACTCATGAACCTCTTGGGATGCCATTTCTGGAAAAAAGTGAAAATCTCAAAAATTTCGATTACTGCATTCTTTGTTATCAGGGCAGTACGGATGTTGAGAGAATGCGTTCCTAACATTTATTTATTTAATACTTCCAGCACATATGTGTACAGTGATATAATGTACAGAAGCGGACTTAATGCATTTTCTACCAGTCAACCTTTGGGTGATGCAGAGACAAACAGTGGTGACAATCATGAAAATTGAGGAATAAATATACATCATCATCGTTTCAGCTGAAAGACGTCCATTGCTGGACATAGGCCTCCCCCAAGCACCTCCACTTCGACCGGTTCCGTGCTTCATAAATATATGTACATAAATAAATACTAAAAAGTCAGAAGCCCGAAAGTCTGACAACCAGTCTTACCAAGGGGTATCGTATTATCCAGTAACTGGGTTGTGGAGGTCAGATAGGCAGTCGCTCTATGTAAAATACTGGTATTCAGCTGCATCCGTTTAGACTGGAAGCCGACCCCAACATAGTTGGGAAAAGGCTAGGCAAATGATGGAAATAAATACTAAAAATAAATATGTTGTTTTTGTTATGTTATTTTTTTTTGTGTTTGTGTTCTTTTTTATGCGTCATGTTTTCCGCTAATAAAACTGTATTTTTTTTCTTTCTTCTTTCAAATAAGACTAACAAAGAGAAAATATTACCCTTGAGATGATACTACCAGCTTCTTGCGAATGTGCACTGCCATCTGTCATTGAGACAATTCTAGCGTCTACAGTCTATTCACAGTTATTTTACCTCTGATTTTGCATCACTGTCGAAATTACAGTGATTTTTAATAAAAATCAAAAGTCATTTATTCAAATTAGGCTGAGAATCAGCACTTTTCGAACGTCAAAATTACATAAGACGTTCCTCCAAAACGCCCGCCCTTCACCACTTCCTAGTGCTTTCACTGGGAAGAAGAAGTGGCGCAACAAACTCCCCAGCAGCACAGCCGTCTGTCCAGTTAAAAAAAAAAAAAATGCTTCTTTACAATTAACATTCTGATACGGTTACTGTAGGTTGATGTTACTGACAAGTCTGTCAAAATCATTGTGATCTTTATCCTCGTAACAATAAGGTTGCTGTAAGGTTGCTGCTGTTAGAGGTTAAATAACTGTGAACGGATTGTAGAAAACATCAAATTCGCAAAACATGTATTCGTTTGTATGAAACTGACAGGTGACAGGTATCAAAAACACATTCTCGTTGGTCGCTCTGTAGTTTCGTAAATTTTTACATGCCTTTTTGTTTTTTTTTTATTTAAGGGATAATAAACAACTACAACATATAATACATAGGGTTAACAAAACTTTAAGTAGTAATGTTGCAGTCCACTGCATTATCCGCAGATAATGTTGCTTATCATATGTAAGAATAACCTACAAAAATAACTTTCCATCGCTAAGTTCTTTAACTGGCATTGGCAACTTGTTATAAAAGCGGACGCTGTTTATAAGAAATAACTTGCTAGTTTTAGTTAATCTATATTGAGGTATAACAATTTAATTTTAGATAACTTAATTATGTAGTAATTAGTAGATAGTAGTAGTTAATTAACTAAGTAGATAACTTATCTGCTCTAAAAAAAAAATATTGAACGCCTACGAGCTTCCCGGAACCAAAAAATGCATGTTATCTGCCAAATAGAGCGATAGGAATGGTTTCGATAATATTAAGTTTTACTCTAACATTTAAAATAAAAAACGTTTGACCGGCTGGGGTTTTATTTTTCTAAGGAATCCTTATCGTCTCCCAAAATTGTCCGTCTATTTGAATCATAACTGTCATTCTTTAACATTTGTATGAAATGGCTATAATGCGGCAAATTGACGTAGTGGCTCAATTTGATAAACAATTTATTTCTCTAACTACTAGAGCCCCGTTGCGCCGTCGCGTCGTGTCAGCACCCTAATTGCGTAACACACGATCAATCGGAATCGGTTTCATTTTGACAGTTCAACAACATTCATTGCGTTATTTACGTGTTGAGCAGACAAATTTTTCGAACTTATGAAGCAATGGATTAGGAATAATAATTGATTGTTACGCAATTAGGGTGCTGTTTGCAGGAGCCTTAATATTTTTCGGATGTCTCTAAAATGTGTGCCTAAACCGTTTCAATATTCGATAGAGCGAGGTTTTTGATTACACTGCTTCTTACGTTAAATTATTTCATTCCATTTTTCATTTATTTATTCACATAACATTTACATTATGTTTAAAATCGTTCCCTATGATAAAAAAAAATAAAAAAATAAGATTATAGTACAAGTAACACATTTAAAAATTAACAACATTTCCAATGTCATCTCATTAAGAACTTAAGATTAGAAATAGAAATCGTTTATAAATTACAGCCAAATTAAATAGTTCAATGTCAACTTAAATAAATAATAGGAATAATAATACATTTGTGATATAAAAATAATGTCCATATCCTACTAATATTGTAAACTTGAAAGTTTGTATGGATGGATGGATGGATGGATGGATGTTTGTTACTTTTTCACGCAGAAACTACTGAGCGGATGCGGATGAAATTTGGCACACAGATGGTTTATAACCAGGATTAACATATAGGATACTTTTTATCCCGATATTACCACGGGATCGAAACGTATCCGGGTGAAACCGCGGGGCGCAGCTAGTCATTCATAAAATAATCATTTTACTCGGCTCTAGAGTGGAGAAAACGCATGGTTATAATATTACATGTCGTCAACGAGATACAGAATATTATAGCATAGTGTGTGGCTACAGATATACATATACAGGTGGCCCGTGAAACAACTTCCGACGATGGTTAAACGGACAGTGTTTATATCGATCGTAGACCATAGTTAAGAATGTATTATCTAAACTAATATTATATATGAGTTTGTATGTTTGTTACTCAATCACACAAAAACGGCTTAATGTTTTTGAATGAAATTTGTCACATAGGTAGACTATGACCTGAATTAGGACATAGGATACTTTTTATCCCGCTAATCCTACGGGATCGAGACTTATACTTGTGAAACCGTGAGACACAGTTATTAATATTTTAATAAAATGCGACACAGATAATTATAAAAAATCTGAAGTCTATCGAGAATTTAATAAAATAAAAAAAAAACGTTTACCTCTTAAACTATAAATAATTGCTGAACATAAATGGGCTTGTTTCGGAAAGCCTCTTTCCAAAAAATTCTTTTTGACGTTGGTGTCGTTTCATTGGCCAACATGTACCGGTGTACAGACCCTGTATACAGTGACCAATGTATACAGGGTCGCAGGAACATTGACGCGCAAACTCTAACCATAAATTCCGCACATGATTCTTACGTGAAAAAAATCACCGACTATCAAAAAAAAAAAATCTGCTGTTTCATAGAAAAGTACAATATCAGTGCGGTCAAAACGTAGGGAACAGATTTTTTTTTTTTTTTGTAACCGACGAAAAGTTTGAACTCAAGGGATTTCAGAACTACATATGTGCAACCCACTAGTAACAGCAGTGCGATTCTGTAACCATCTCACCGTGAAAACTAAGGTGAGCGTGGAGTGAGCTGTCATTCCAACTAATGATAGGGATTAACACTATTGACAACTCACTCTAAGCTAACTTCACCTAATTTTTACGGAATCGATCGGCAGGTTGCGCTTCGATGTCCCTTCCACCCTGTATATACCAAAATGAATAGGTGAAACTTTGCTGTTATGGAAGTCGGTAACTTATACCAAAAATACAAATACAAAAATCGTTTATTGTCACAATTAGCATATTATACATTGAGACGTGTTTGGAGCCTCCCTTTAAGTAAATAATACCTGTATTAAGAGACTCCGCTCTTCCATAAAATTGCGGTATTATACTTATACTAACTGTGAGTTACTATAAAATTTGATGAATTAAATATTAAAAAAAAAAAACATAATTATTTAAAAAATTAAATTCAATTGATAAATGAAGTTACTAACAATAGATAACCCAATTTCTTGTTGTTTTACGTCGAGTAATGATTGTGTGTTGTAGTGTAGTGAAGTGTAGTGTGGTGTGGTGTGGCAAAAAAAAAAAACATGATTTGAACTAGGAACGGTGAAAAACTCTCCACCATTTTCGTATATTTTCATACATACTTATTTGTTTTACAAGATTAGCGTCATTGATTGCTCTACACAGTGTGCACATATAATCAACTTCGGGTATTTCTTCTATACCGTGATATGAATAGTGATTGGTCCACTTAAAGAAATCGTAATACATTTCCTTGTTTTTGATGGAATCAACTATTTTGTTTACTATCTCCCGTATGTCTAGCTTACTTATATCCAAATAGGATCCGTCTGGCAGAAACCTGAAAAATGAAACGAATTTATTTTCTGTTTCTTTAAATAAATTTTATGCAAGTGTACAGACGCCAGCAGGTCAAGCTACCCGAAACTGTAAAATTTTCCCAATCCACCTTGAACCTTAATGCTTTAGCGATAAAGTTGAAAATCTATTAAAGAAATTTGACAGATTGTAGTAGCTTGATGTGCTGGCGTCTGTACAAAGACGGGGATATTAAAGTAGACTATATCCTGTCCATTAGGTAAACCGTTTTTTGACAGATGGAACTAGTGTTTGCAGCAACACACAATACATTGATTGATACACGTACAGTACCATAATGTATGTAAGAAGCCATAAATAAGATAATTCAAGAAGATAAGGCAGTTTATATATTTATTTTATTACGCATTTTAAAGTTAACTTTTACGTAATCTGGAATAGTACGTTCTAAGACAGCTGTCAAAAAACGGTTAACCTTATGGACAGGGTATAGTCGAAGCAAAAAAATTTTTTTGTAAAACGTTCAAAAGGTAAATAAAATTGAGAAAATCTTGCTAGAATATAAGTACAGGGTGGCAGGGACCTCGTTGCGCAAGCTGTTCCTATGGACTCAGTGTATGATTCTGATTTCCCCTGCGTTGAAATTGTTCATCGGTTATTGGATGCAATTTGTTATCTATAATTTAATTGTGCTTTGTGTGTTGTGCTATTTCTTTTGTGTGCACGAAATAAATGATTTATCACACACATTTTTATTATTATTACTAGCTTCTGCACGCGGCTTCGCCCGCGTGGATGTCGGAAATTATCCCACGGGAACGTGCTAACAGGATAAAATGTATGTGCACCAGGATGCCATCTATCTCGCGGGCCCTTTGTGGCTAATTACAATAGAAAACCAATTGTGTCTCATTAATGGTGATTAAGAGGGTACCTATATGATATCTTTACCTAAGTACCTACCTAATTAAAAAAATAAATAAACTCAATAACAGAAAATAAAATACCTACCTACCTAAATAAACCTATTTATGACGATAACTAATCTAAACTCAATCATCATCTGCCTAGCCTTTTCCCAATTATGTTCAGGGCCGGCTTCCAGTCTAACCGGATTCAGCTGAATACCAGTATTTTACATGGAGCGACTGCCTATCTGACCTCCACAACCCAGTTATTGGGTAATACGATACCCTTGGTACGACTGGTTGTCAGACTTTCGGGCTTCTGACTACCCGTAACCGAATGACAGCCGGGACCAACGGCTTAACGTGCTTTCCGAGGCACGGAGGTGTCTCGGTATGTAAAGATGGTCACCCATCCACAGACCGACCGCGGCAAGCGTAGCTTAACCTGACCGATCGACCTGTGCGGCTGTTATTATTTAGCCACGGGCCCCTCAATATAAACTCAATAAATAAGCAAAATCTCTAAAAACTAATATCTATACGAATGACTATCCTACCTAACAGTATTATAAAATAACCTACGGTCACTACGTACACTATCAAATATACTGCCTATACTTTAAAATTAAAATCTATACCTACGACTTATATAAAAATAAACCTAAATGACTCTAAAAAGTAAAAGGAATAAAAATGAACTCCACTGCGTGTGACCTAACCTACGACAAACTTATTATTTGCGGTTGGTACAGTAATCGGATCTAGGGATCGAACCGCAAAATTAAGTTTGTTTTTTATTGTATACTTATACTTTTCCGGGATAAAAAGTACCCAGTGTGGTGCCCAGGATATTAAAGAATAATTATACCAAGTTTCATCGTAATCGAATCGGTAGTTTTTGCGTGATGCCAGAACAAACAGACAGACAGACAAAAATTTTTTTAATCACATTTTTGGGCTCGGTGTCGGTCTAGTAACACCCCCTGCCATTTATTTTTTTGATATTTTCAAGGTACAGAATTTTCACTTCTACAGATTTATTATAAGTATAGAATAGATGATTATTTACACATAAACTTATGCATACTTTACTTATAAACACAAATTCGTAATCATTGTAATATGGTAATGGTAATGGAGGGGCCCGTGGCTAAATAATAACAGCCGCACAGGTCGATGGGTCAGGTTAAGCTACGCTTGCCGCAGTTGGTCTGTGGATGGGTGACCATCTTTACATACCGAGACCATTCCGTGGGTCCCGGCTGTCATTCGTGGATCTTTGACAGTCGTTACGGGTAGTCAGAAGCCCGAAAGTCTGACAACCAGTCTTACTAAGGGGTATCGTATTACCCAGTAACTGGGTTGTGGAGGTCAGATAGGCAGTCGCTCCATGTAAAATACTGGTATTCAGCTGCATCCGGTTAGACTGGAAGCCGACCCCAACATAGTTGGGAAAAGGCTGGGCAGATGATGATATAATATGGTAATGCGCAGACTTGTTTAAAACTAATGATAGCGTGCATACGTTTGGGGGATATATAAGGAAAATTAAAATTAGGTATTAAAGCTAAATACAACATCCGTTAACCACGAATACAGTGACGAGGTCAACAAGACGAAAATATAAGTGATCTAACCTGGTATAGTTCGCTCCGCCATAGACTATTGGAACAGCATAGTGCTGCACCGCATTCAGTAGCTTCTCCGTAACGTAGTCTTCACTAACAGAATTCTCAAAAGATAAATAGAAGTAGTAATCTGTCTCTATTTTACGCAAGCACTTCGTTCCTGTTACATACGATTGTGGTTTCTTGGGACAAGACTTTGTTCCAATCCATTCACATTTTTCGCTGTATATGTCTAGTACCAGCTCGTGCTTAGCTAGTTCTTTCTGCAATTCTAACGCGACCGTCTCTCTTTTGCTAATTGAATCACAATTTGATACAAACCACGCAGCCGCCAGTTTTTTACTTTTCAATTTGTTTCTGAAATCACTGTCTATTGCTTTCATGTCCTTCACTTCCATCCAATGCATATTTTGTCTAGGCCCGATGACCTCACCTTTTTTATTTTTTATTACGATGTAACCAAAATATATATCGGAATTCAATTTATATGTATAAGTCCAGTTAAATACTCCATCGTATCTCTGTGAATCTAACGGATAGTAAGCTGGGGATTCCCTGCTAGCAAACACATATTTCTGGTGAAGTGATCTTTTTAGTGGAAAAGATACATATTTTTGACAAAACTCAGGGCCATAAAATAAGACGACATCAAAATCGGTTATACTATTCAATAAAGACGGGTTAGGGGTTATAAAGCAATTGTTGACAGGGCACCTTCTCTTCACAAACTGTTCTTGTCCCTCACCCATAACATTGAAGGGATCCGTGTTCGGACTTGTCCACTGTAGAATATATTTCATTCTGATATTTTCATTGATATTTTTGTCTTTTTCGATAACAGTGGATGGACGTCTGGCTAAGAATATGATTAAGGTACCAATAAGGATAACCCCAGCAAACCAGTAAAATTTTAGCATCACGTTACTTGTAAGGAATTGAACTTTCTTCCGGAATCTGTTTTCCGCTAGATGTAACCTCATAGACCTCGGCCATGTTGGACTTTGTGAACAACACCTCATGATATGTCTATGGTGAAAGTGTCAAGATGACTTTTGTATTTATCAACTGTTATGTCCTAACCTAATGCAGGAATGGTTCCGTACAGTGAATTATATTCTTTCTAGAGTGAATGCGCGTTAACTAGGGTGGTAGAGGGCGCGGAGGCGGGCGCGATCGCGAGTTACAGTGGGAAGTGGAGGCTAGCCGTGTTTCTAAGGGAAATAGGTTAGGTTGACAATATAATAGGTTGCTTGCTAGGTATGCCGCTCAGTCCATCTCACTGTGGACGCAATCGGCCGTTGCATCTGGTGTAAATTTGATGTTTTGCGTTTCCCTTAGCAACCGCGCAAGCTCCTTCCTGGAACAAAGGGGCAGTTGTCGTATTTTTAAACTCAAATTTAAATTTAAATTTCAATTAAATCATTTACAGGCACTTTTGAATTGTCAAAATTAAATAGTCGGTCAGTTAGTCAGAAAGTTGAAGCTAGTTGCCCATTCCAAAACGTAGATCCCTATGGAGAAGAACGGGCAAGAAACTCCAAGGACACTCTTTTAAATCAAAATATTACAAAAACGTGGTTATAATATTATTGTTGTTGCTTCTATATGTGAGAACAATGTAAAAATATAATAGGAATCGCCAACCTAACCCATCTATTTTTAAAATGTTTATTTATTGACGTGTAAAAGTGTTTGTAGAAACCAACGGACCAGTCTATCTCCACAGCAACCTACACCCACACAAACACTCCCCGCAAATAGCTTTTAAGCTTTTTAATAAATATGTATGTTAGCATCAGAGTTATTACGCTATTATGAATATTTTGTAAAAAAGTGTCTATCCCTTAAAAGTACACTGTCCTTCAAGATACAGGATTTCTAGTTTGAAGGGCAGGGGTCTTCTCACACGTAATTGCCATACCCATCCCTTATTGAAATAACACTGATGTTACCTAGGCTGTTTTTTTTTTGAGGGTGGGAAATCATCAAATGACCCCTCCCGCTCTGGGCGGAGCGGAGGGAGTGTCAGACTCTTACTGACTAAAGCCCACCCGTGTTCCTTCCTTAGCCCTTTATGTTCCAGGGCAGCGGTAACCCTTTCGGACGATCCCGCTACTTTCGGTCATCCCGCTACACCTAGGCTAAGTCTTAGGGCAGATTTTTCAATCGACAGATATTTTTTATTCCAGGAATAAAATTGACGTCTGACAGTTTTTTTTTTTATGGAAGAACTGTTAAAAATTCAAAATTATTCCTCAGATAAAATTATCTGGTGGTAGTTATCGCCAGATAACTTTTATTCGAGAAATAATATTGACGTTTGACAGTTTAGTATGAAATAATTGCCAAAATTTCAAAAATATTCCTCGAATAATGTTATCGGATGATTGATAAATAAGCCCTTAGTAAAATAAATAATTACTTAAATACAGAAATAGAATAATTTATCATTAGTGTTCACCATCGTAGACTACACCATCGCGTTGCACCGGGAGAGATAGTCTTCAAACGCAAATTAATCAAAATCTAGCAATAAAAGATTTTGCGTTCGACTGATATTTAGGTTTTGGTACAGAGTTCACGAAATCAATAAGAAAATACATAAATATTACACACAGAACCACTAGGAACAAAATAAAGAAATCAAAATATTTGACTTGATTGTTAACCATTATGGAGTTAATTGGAAACTGCAATTTAAGTAGTGTTGGCAAAGTAATGGCAACAAAAGCGGCCAAGTGTGACTCGGATTAACGCTCAGAGGATTTCTTTCTTTGACGGAAAAATTTTTTTTCGTTTACAAGAAATTAAAAGTTACTCCATAACTAAGTTTGTTCGTAAAGGGAAAACGCACGATCAACGCAGGATAGTTTTTATTGTCCCGATATTCTTACGGGATTGAAACTTATGCGGGTGAAAACGTAGGACGCTGCTATTAGACAATATTTTTACAAATGATGAAAAATCACAAATAAAGAAAATTAAAAATATACCTTTGAAAATGAAAAATATGTTTCCTTCCAAGGTCCGGAACCTTCTGTCTGTTTTTTTTGTTCCTACACAAAACACTTAAAAACTAACTTTTAATAACAATCAGAACTATTGAAATGCACACTATTTTTACAGAACATGTCTATGCTCAACATATCATTTTATTACTGTGGATGTTTGAAGCTTAATTTTTAAATTAGTGAATTTTTAAATAGATGCCAGCTGGTGAATGTATGACTTATGATAAAGCAATGATGTCTGTAATTTATTCTTATCACTATCGAGCACTGCATAGAGGGGCGCAGCTAGTTAATCATATTTAAATAAAAGCGGCCAAGTGCGAGTCAGACTCGCCCATGAAGGGTTCCGTTGAGTTGATTGCATGAAAGGTAAATTGCGGTTTACGATTTATGACGTATTAAAACTACTTATTTACTACTTACTAGATCTCGTTCAAACCAATTTTCGGTGGAAGTTTACATGGTAATGTACATCATATGTAAAAATGTATATAAGTAGTTTATCAGCCATCTTGTTACCATAACACAAGCATTAGGTTGCTTAGCTTGGGACTAGATGGCGCTGTGTGAAATGTCCAGGGATATTATTATTATTATATATTTTTTTTAGTTTTATCATTCTCTTATTTTTAGAAGTTACAGGGGGGGGGGCATACACATTTTACTACTTTGGAAGTGTCTCTCGCGCAAATTATTCAGTTTAGAAAAAATAGAAACCTCAATATCATTTTTGAAGACCTATCCATAGATACCCCACAAGTATGGGTTTGATGAAAAAAAGTTTTTTGAGATTCAGTTCTAAGTATGGGGAACCCCCAAAATTTATTGTTTTTTTTTTTCTATTTTTGTGTGGAAATCTTAATGCGGTTCACAGAATACATCTACTTACCAAGTTTCAACAGTATAGTTCTTATATTTTCGGAAAAAAATGGCTGTGACATACGGACGGACAGACAGACAGACATGACGAATCCATAAGGGTTCCGTTTCTTGCTATTTGGCTACCGAACTCTAAAAATTAGATTATAAAAATATAAAAACCCTAGCTGCGCCCCGCGGTTTCTCCCGTATACGTTTCGATCCCGTTAGAATTTCGGGATAAAAAGTATCCTATATGTTAATCCTGGTCATAAACCATCTGTGTACCAAATTTCATTCGAACCCGTTCAGAAATTTTTGCGTGAAAGAGTAACAAACATCCATACATCCATCTATACAAACTTTCACGTTTACAACATTAGTAGGATAGGATAGGATTAGTACGATTTAAAAATATAAAAATATTAGTCTCCCGGTATCAGGAACAGGGTCCAAACTACCGGTGGTCAGAGCTCCAGAGAGTGGAACCTCCTAACAATGCGGGACGTGTCCAGAAGTACCGTTTTCTGAATCAAGCTCTTGATCCAGCTGCCCAACGAGAGCCTCCTCAGGTGAGATTTCTTTATTATTATGCAGTTTAATAATATTTTTTTATACATGTCGTGGATAGATTGCACCACAGTACAGCGAACAGCGCCATCCAACAATTTGATGGGTAAACGAATAATCATGTGATCGGAAACGCAAGCGAGCCCTACCGCTTGGACACGATCGTCGGTGGACGGGATGCAGTGAGGACTGGCGGAGAGGCCGAGTGTTGCGTCAGTCTAGAGTGAACAGTCGAGCTCGGACAGTCTTGGCAAACGCTTAGTACCGTATGCACGTGCTTGTTTCCGACGCAAGTTTGCGTTTCGGTTGATAATTGCTAGTTTATTAAAGTTTAGTAACTTTAAATTCAAATCATCTTTTCGTTCGAGTACCCACTACAGTGCCCACACATACGTAAACTATGTCGGATCATGAAGAAGACCCGATGTTTCGCATCTCGGCCACCCAGTGATGCGACATACATATAATCCTTCCGGAAAAAAATCTCTAAATTATGGTGGAAACCGCTTGACCGCCTTTTTGAAATAATTGAGCAGCTTTTAACATGCTGGCTTCTTTCAACGTTGGTCGCAGTAACTAACCTAGGGCACTCCGACCAAATGGGTTCCGTCAAGTTAACCTCAAAGTCAAAGCATTTATTTAAATTAAACCATTTACAGGCACATTTGAATTTTCTAGGAGTCGGCCAGTTAGAAAATATGAAACATTCCAAAGCGTAGTAGCTATGAAGAAGAACGGGCTAGAAACACGCACAATGGTCTACTTGAAGAAGTGTGGAAACCAACCCCACGACATAGAACGGGCAAGAAACTCCATGGACACTCTTTCGAATTATATTCTTACAAAATATTACTTGTTAATATGTGTGTGTGTTGTTGTTTGTTGTTGTTGTTGTTGAGTTGTTGTTAGTTACATCATTAATTTTAAATTTATTTATTTATAAATAGGAGAACCAACAGCTAAACCAAATTAATAACAATTGTATAAGCAACACAGAGCCAATTACAGGTTCTCACGAGTAGACACAGAGAAGGTAGTAGAAATCTTAGGATCCCTAACAACTAAGTAGCAAGCACGATAAAAATACACATAAAATGAATTAAATTTAGTAAATAAATTAAAAAGTAATAAGTAACAAATACATTCAGACGCCATGTTAGGCATTAGTGACATACGGAAAAATTAAACTAAAAAATAAAACACTACGCGTTGTTGAAAAAGTTGGCATTCAGCTGAGTGCGTGCAGAATGGGCTTTGGTGGTAAATGGGTCAAAAGAGAACTCTTTCTTTCTCAAAAGAGAACTTAAATATGTGAGAACGATGTAATAAAGACGTATACGTCAAAAGCTTTCAAAATACAGCAACCACTCGCGAGCTGAGCAAGCGAAGCGAGCGGTGCCGTGACAGCGACCAGCACGCGCTACATACAAGTTAGTCGCAGCTTACTAAGCTAAGTGCCTACTAGCTATCACAAAATACGACGTAGAAGATTCTTAGCAAAGCGGTTTAAGTTTAACTTGAAATAACATCAATTTGAAACAAATTTGAATAGACTTTATATGTGAGAACGATGTAAAAAAAGACAAGACAGACAGAACAATAAAGAGAGTACAATAGAAACAAAAGAAAAACAATGAAAAAATATCATAAATTAAAAGAAGCCGTGGCAGCTAAGAGATGACCAGTCCCAACTGACGGCGCCCGTTCACGAACAGAACGCATGGAGCAGCACCATTCAGCTCAGGCAAGTGGAGGGAGCGCTTGTTAAAAACCAATCATACTGATTCAGCGCCTGCACTCACAAAAAGAATCATGGCAGTTAGCCCAGAAATCAGGAAAAAAATCGGTGTAAAAACTTTAAAAAACTTATCACATCATACTTAACCTCCCGTTATTTGAAGTCCGTTGAAAATAATGACTTATAAAAGTTAATTGACTCTTGTTTTTTTTAATTGCTTCCTTTGTGTTAGATACGAATTAATGGTTTTTTATTATGACATAAAAGATTTTGATTGTAATAGGATACTATGCGTAGCGTTGTTAATTTGTAGCCTCCAATTACATAATAATCTCCAACCATAATCTTTCTAATGCATTTGCCTAGCCTTTTGCCAACTATGTTGGGGTCGGCTTCCAGTCTAACCAGACGCAGCTGAACACCACTATTTTACATGAAGCGACTGCCTATCTGACCTCCACAACCCAGTTACTGGGTAATACGATACCCCTTGGTAAGACTGGTTGTCAGACTTTCGGGCTTCGGACTACCCGTAATGACTGTCAAAGATCCACGAATGACAGCCGGGACCAACGGCTTAACGTGCTTTCCGAGGCACGCAGGGGTCTGGGCAAAGATCACCCATACACGGACCAACCGAGGCAAGCGTAGCTTAACCTGATCGATCGACCCGTGCTTAGCCACAAGCTCCTCAAGTGAACTAGTGATATTATCAACTTAAATTATGGAACCAACAGGAATCTACAATGACCTTCACTTTTCTAATTTTCATCATGACTTGTCTAGCCTTTTCCCAAACATGTTGGGTTGGCTTCCAGTCTAACCAGATGCAGCTGAACACCACTATTTTATATGAAGCGACTGCCTATCTGACCTCCACAACCCAGTTACTGGGAAATACGATATTCCTTAGTAAGACCGGATGGCAGACTTTCGGGCTTCTGACTACTCGTAACGTACCTCCGATTTTCCTTCGGCTTTAATCTTTAGAGTAGAAAGAAATTGTAGTTTCGAGTAAATAGTACCTAATCTTCTTCATGTTATTTTTGTGTCCAGAATAAAATTTAACACACATGTAGATCAAGGAAAGGATAATTATTATAATTAAAAAAAAATACAAGGATTCATATTTTTGTAACAGAGGAAAATTATAACAAAAAACATACAAATCAATCAAATCAAAAGTCATTTATTCAAATTAGGCTGAGAATCAGCACTTTGCGAACGTCAAAATTACAACAGACAGTCCCCCAAAAACGCCCGCCCTTCACCACTTCCTAGTGCTCTCGCTGGAAAAAAGAAGTGGCGCAAACTCCCCAGCAGCACAGCTGTCTGTTCAGTTAGAAAATACTTGATTATATACAATACTAGGTGTTAAGTAATTAACATTACAAGACACAGAAAAAAAATTAAATTATAAAATACCGCTGACTTTTGAAGGTTATCATGCTTTTTGAAAAACGACTCGAAGTTTTCTAATTTCTTTCATTAACTAGGGAAGGGTGAGAACAGTCATCAGCATAAATTTAATAATGTGTTTGTTTATTACTATTGAAAGAGAGGGCTTGTGGCTCAGAAATAACAGCCGCACGGGTCGACCGATCTTGCCGCGCTTGATCCGTGGATGGGTGACCATCTTAGTTTACATACCAAGACCTCTCCGTGGCTCGGGAAGCATGTTAAGCCGTTAGTCTCGGCTGCCATTCGTGGATCTTTGACAGTCGTTACGGGTCGTCAGAAGCTCGAAAATCGGACAACCAGTCTTACCAAGGGGTATCGTATTACCCAGTAACTGGGTTGTGGAGGTCCGATAGGCAGTCGCTCCATGTAAAATACTGGCATTCAGCTCATTGGGAAAGGCTAGGTAGATGATGACTATTTATAGAAATACGCTCAATTTTTTTTTATAATAACTTGAGAAAAATTTCAGCACAAGAGCTTTCAGAATCATACACGAGTACTATAAAGCCATGGTAACAATTTGCGCATCGATAAATCCTCTATAAACTTTGAGTTTTATTTTTTACTGAGTACTAATCTAATATCGCGATATATTTGCCAAAAACGTAAACAAATATGAGTTTATGGAAAAATAACTTTAATAGGGAAGTTGCCTGGGTAAAAAAATTATTATTATATTTAGTCCATCAGTTAGATTATAGAAAATAATTAACACGTATTTTTTCTTTTGTCAATCAAACAAAAAATTGCAAAGATAAACGTCAAAATTTGGGAGCAAGCAAGTGAAGTCACGCGAAACTTTAACGAGCGATATCTTCATCATTTTTTATATAATTGACAAAAAAAAAACGGGTTCAATATTTTTTGATAATCTAATTGACGGACTAATTCCATTTTTTTAGGAAAATAGCCTATTCCTACATAATAAAGTTCAGTTACAATTTCTATACAATAGCAATCAACCGCAATATTTATTCGTCAGATAAACGGCATTATTCGTTTCGTACTCAAAATTAAAGTTTTGCCAAAAAAGAGTACCTACTGCTGTCTTATGGGAAATGACCTCTTGAGCATTTTTTACGGTTCACTAAAGTTTCACCAAAACTCCATTGACAAATTTTTATTTTAAAACCAACGTTTCGTATACTATTTATTTCGAAAACAACTTGTTCAGCAAATGTTTTCTTTTATAAACATTCGTTTTACAAACATTTATTTCGCAAACAAATCTTTTAACAAATGCATCAGATGATATTTAATCATTCATTCATTCATTTCTCATTTAGATTAATTAGGCTAAATCATTCATCAATCACTATTTCTGTCTGCAGGGTTTAAAGGAACCTAACCAACCGAACCTCGGGTTGCCCCTGACGTCGACCGTCTAGGGTTAGGGTTTCCGTCAGCAGGTCGACAGAGCCCCGGCTGCGCGGGGCTCCTATTTCTGTCTGCAGGGTTTAAAGGAACCTAACCAACCGAACCTTGGGGTGCCCCTGACTTCGACCGTCCAGGTTTAGGGTTTCTGTCAGCATCTGTGTTTTTGTGTAATGTTTTTATTCCAAACGCTGTTTATGAAATAAAATGAAAAAAATAATGAATTGTTTGTCAAATAATACGTTATTAAATAAAAGTTTATCGGATAATTATTTTGCTAAGTGAAATATTTGGTAAACTTGTTGTTTTAAAATGATAAATAATGTTTTTGCCAATCGTTGCTCATCAAGTAAACATTTTTGAATTAATGTTTGGTGAACTGACTGGTCACCATTTTTAACCGACTTCAAAAAAAGGAGGAGGTTCTCAATTTGGTTGTATTTTTTTTTTTTATGTTTGTTACCTCAGAACTCCGTTGTTTATGGATCGATTTGCAAATTTTTTTTTTAACTTTAAAGGATATACTTCCAGATTAGTCCCATTTTTTTCAAAATCCAGTTCTGATGATGGGATCCATGAGGAATCGAGGGAACTCCTCAAATATTATAGGCAACTATATAGTAATTTTAATATTTTCATCGAGAAATCAAGCGTTTACAGTCAAAAAGTAACATTTGATGAAGTGGAATTGGTGAAGAAGATCAGATATGGCTAACGGAACTTGTCACTCGCATAGATATCACAATCAAGATAGTTAAGCAACTATGACAATACAAATAAACATACAATCCTGAATAGTTATATTGAAAATGTTATCATTGAACTGATCTGATGATCATGATGGAGCCGGAAGACAGGTACCGGAACTCCGTAATTAATCAACGTATTCTAGCCGTGTTTGGGCTTATTAGAATTGTCATGAAATGCACTTTGGCTATAAGTTACTATCGAACTGATCTGATGATGGAGCTGGAAGGTGGAAGGTTGGCATGAGAACTTCAAAATAAAACAATGTATCCTAGCAGTATTTGGGCTTAGAACTGTCATGAGATGCACTCTGAATACAAGGTGCCATTGAAAATCTAGTTTTGATGTTATCATCAATGTGTCCACAAAACAACTTCTGAAATATTAAAGGCATTTTGCTTACAATGCTTAAAAAAAAATCGCTTCTATTATTTACTAAAATACCTAGTAATGATAAAATAGGTTCCTACATTGAATGACTCATTAAAATAACAATAGCGTTGGTCGCTTTGTATTTCCAACTTGCCTGTGTTGAATGTTCCTAATAATGATAAAATAGGTTTTTATATTGAATTGGTTTTAAAGTAACAATTGCGTCAGACTCTTTGTATTTTACCGGCTTATCTAAGCACGTGTGTATTGAATAATGCTAAAATAGATTACATTCCGTTGGGAGTCTTTGAATTTTACCTGTCTGTTAAATTTATACCAAAGATTAATTTAACTTTTTTATTGTAACTATAAGAATCGACAGTATTTCATGCGTCATATTATCATCTCTCTACGGGATCAAATTAAAGATCAGAAAGTAGACAGTAATATGTACCTACTTGTATGATATTGGTACTTCTTCAAAATAATATTCTATGTAGAAAAGATATTAACTACGTTGCCATTATATTATAATAAAAAATACACTAAACGGCTAGAAATAAAAAAACTTTTTACAAAAAAAAAACCGCCTTCAAAAAAAGACAAACAAAAACGTTCCTGCACTAAAAAGTAAAAAATTGAATTCCTGTAAAGAAACTTAATTTAAAGGTAAACTTATTTGACATTAATATTTTGCAAATATTCAAAATTGTTTACTTCTTTTTGGAGTCGGTGCCAGCCAAGGCAAGGAAATACGTATGGGCAACAATACCTCGAAAAACGACCTCTAACATTGACTATAAAACTACCAAGATACCTATTGCATACCTAGAATAATTAAAACACAAATACAGACTAGATTGTACTCTAAAACAAATTGACACAATTTTCACAATAATTTCTTTTAAATAAATACGTATAAAAATCCCCTGCCACTTTGTAAGTACTTTGAAATTTTTGAAGCATTAAGTTTGTAAGCATCTGTTTTAAAATTTTATAATCGTGAATTGAAAAAATAAATGGCACAGGATACAACTGCTGGCACCGACTCCAAAAAGAAGTAAACAATTTTGAATATTTGCAAAATATTAATGTCAAATAAGTTTACCTTTAAATTAAGTTTCTTTACAGGAATTCAATTTTTTATTTTTTACTTTTTAGTGCAGGAACGTTTTTGTTTGTCTTTTTTTGAAGGCGGTTTTTTTTGTAAAAAGTTTTTTACTATTACAACGAACGGCTGCTATTTTAGAGATTGAAAATGCCAAAATTATTTAAATAACAAGTCTATGTTTAAAACATCTTCCGGATGTTACATTCAATTAAAGCTTTTTATTTTTTTTATGTTATGCTTAAAACAACATCTTGGGCATTTTTGAGTATTAAAAAATGATCAAGATGTTATTTCCTATTGTATAAATTGATTGATTGTATAAATTATTGGGTATTAAATGTTCGACACTTGAATGATGTCTTTTGACAATAATTATTGAAAAAAAAGAGTGAGTGGGTGGGTGAAAAAAAAAGATGGGGTAATTAACCACGCGGGTCCTGTGCGGGTTGGCAGATGTCACATGTCTTCGAATTTTTGGTCCTAGGACATCCGGCTTCCTCACGATGTTTTCCGTCACCGTTTTGAGAGCAGTGGTGATAAAATAATTTATGCAAAGTAAAGTACTTGCTTTTATTTCGAACCCACGACCGTAACTCGTAAGTTGCGGCTACTACCACTGGTCCACCACTTCACTAGTGACATAAGTCATTAATTACCAAAGAGGAATCAAACTCAAAGCATTTATTTCAATTAAACCATTTACAGGCACTTTTGAATGGTCAAGAAGTCGGTCAGTCAGAAATATGAAGCTAGTTGCCCATTCCAGAGCGTAGTAATTACATATGAAGCAGAACGGGCAAGAAACTCCATGGACACTCTCAGACGAACCATGACAAACAATTATTCTCCCCCACATCTCGAATGATAAACACGTGCTGAATAACGTGCACACCATGTTCGCATCTAATCTCGAGTGATTAATTCGCTGCGGTTTTCAGACCGTGTTGTGAGTCCCTAAAGACACCCTAGCTTAAGTGTTGGGAGGCTTTCGGGCTGTGGCAATAAACTGTCTGTGTATATGAGGTACAGTCTGATTTGTGAAAAAGCAGTGTGACTGAAAAAAAACTTTTTAACAAAAAAATTAAACCGCCGAAAAAACTGAGAAGTAAAAAATAATAAACCGTTTTTTATTTAACTTTAATAACTAATGTAAGTATATCTACCTAAGTAATTTTGAGTCGGCGCCAAACAATCAATAAACAAAGATCACAAAATTGCCTTAAATTTAAACGGCGCCGACTCAAAATTATACGAGTATAGATATACTTACATTCACACAACCAGTCTGACAACCAGTCTTACGAAGGGGTATCGTATTACCCAGTAACTGGGTTGTGGAGGTCAGATAGGCAGTCGCACCATGTAAAATACTGGTATTCAGCTGCATCCGGTTAGACTGGAAGCCGACCCCAACATAGTTGGGAAAAGGCTAGGCAGATGATGACGAGATATACTTACATTAGTTTAAACACTTAGTTATTAAGGTTAAATAAAAAAATGTTTATTATTTTTTGCTTTTCAGTTTTTTCGGCGGTTTAATTTTTTTGTTAAAAAGTGTTTATTTTATATTATTTTTGTGTCTATAATCTACTAATTGTTAGCCAAAGGACAGATATATGTGGCACTGAGTAGAGTAATAATACACAACTCAGCATTCAAATCTGTGCGTGAACAATAAATCACCCCTATTTTCCCAACCTTAGTTACTTTTAATACTCTTTGTTGTATAGTATAGATAAACGCGAAAGTAACTCTGTGTGTCTCTGAGAGACATTGGCCATTTTCATCGTGGTTGATTGTATTAAAAATTATGAAATGCAAATCACCCGCGGACGAGGTCGCAGGTAACAACTAGTCTTTTATAATAATACTAGCTGTACCCCGCGGTTTCACCCGCATAAGTTTCGATCCCGTGAGAATATCGGGATAAAAATTATTTAAATTAAATTAAAATATCCTGGTTATAAACCATCTGTGTGCCTCATCCAAATCCGTTCAGTAGTTTTTGCGTGAAAAAGTAACAAACATCCATCCATCCGTATAAACTTTCACGTTTATAATATTAGTATGCGTAGGAAGGATAGGAAGTAGGGTGACGTGGCGTCACTGCTCAGGCGTAGCTATATGTTAATCCTGGTTCTAAACCATCTGTGTACCAAATTTCATCCAAATCTGTTCCGTAGTTTTTGCGTGAAAGAGTAACAAACATCCACTCATCCATACAAACTTTCACGTTTAAAATATTAGTAGAATAAATCAGCCTTTTACAAAAATGAAGACTGATTTCTCAAAAATATTGTCATTTACAAATAAACGCACTTAATTCCTTTTATATAGTTACTAAGATAAGGGAAACAGTGCAAGACTAAGTACTAGCTCGTGTAACGAAACCATAGCGAGATTCAGGATTCGCGGCCGGACGCACAACGCCATCTATCGAATTCTCTGACACTATCTCGCTGTGGGTTTGGTTTGTTAAGTTACATTAAACAAGGAAATTCAGGAATTGCAATGATTATTATATAACGATCCCGGTTGCTCGTCGAGTATTATTGGTACGTCTTACCAAGCCTTACTTTAAAAGCAACAGTTTGCTCTTTAGAAACCACTCATTTTAACAGTGACATCTAAAATATGTTCATCACCTTAAGGGCTATTTTTGTTTGCTCATTGCACGAAAGTATCACAGACAGATATACAGACAGAGTTATTAACGCATTTATAATATTAGTATAGATTGCTGGACGAAATCGGGTCAAAACTTTGTCTCACCAAGACTTCTGGATCACATCCAAATTCCGTATTAGACTTTCGAGAAAGCGTCCCGAACGCTACGAATTCGAAATTGGAATGTTTGACAAGTTTACGAGAGAAATAAAAAAAATGTAGGAACGAGTGTGTTCCTTGACATGAAATACGCTGAGTTTATGTTAGAACGTTTTCATGGCATTTGAAATAAAATACTGCATTAGATCTATAGATAAATAAAATACTCTTTATTATGTACAGGCGCCAGCAGATCAAGCTACCCGACACTGTCAAATTTTCCCAATCAATCTTGAACCTTAATGCTTTAGTGATAGTTGAAAATCTATTAAAAAAAATTGACAGATTGATGACAGGCTTGATGTGCTGGCGTCTGTACATAATAAAGTGTACGCATATTCAGAGTCACAGACAGTTGTCTGTGACAGTGAATGTACAGACAATTCAAGTTGGTAGTCAATTTGCTTAGAAGTTATTTTCCCCCGAATTGAAATATATATTAATATAATATAATTATAGCTCTTAACATTATCATCGTTTCAGCCGAAATACGTCCACTGCTGGACATAGGCCTCCCCCAAGCACGCATCCAACGGGTTCCTGTGGCCTTCACAAGATCGTCGGTCCACCTTGTGGGAAGCCTTCCAACACTTAACATATTCCTATATCATAGATATGTTAGGATTAACGTCTGCTTAACCATACATTCATTATTTGTCGTTTAGACATTTGTTAACTTTTAGCAAAGTATATAAATAAGGTGAATTATAATAATAATAATTTATTTATCTCAGACAACCTGTAGTCCATATTTTAATTACTTATAAACTATTTAAAATTATAAACAGATAAATACCCAAAATAAAATTGTGACTAATTAAATTAAAATATTCATAAATAATAATAATTAAAAATGTTATGTTATGTTGTTAATTATGTTTCACGATCCAGCATAATCAGCCTATAGCGATCCCAAAAGGACTGCTGGGACACAGGCCGAGGAGGCCTGTGTCAGTGAGAGGGACACACATCCGTTTAGTATTTTTTGCGTGAAAAAGTAACAAACATCCATCCATCCATACATCTATATAAACTTTCAAGTTTATAATATTAGTATGCGTAGGAAGGATAGGAAGTAGGGTGACGCGGCGTCACTGCTCAGGCGTAGCAGTGCAGTGACAATGCATCGTGTGGCTTCGTCCTAAGTCGAAACACGATCTGTCTCACGAAGTGACGTTTAATGTCAAACAACTGCGAGTCTAAACTTTCACACGAGTCTGCTCGCATTATGACAAAATTTTAATTGCAGTGATTAAGAACTTACTCTATGTCTTTAAAGTCACATTAAACTTGCGATTGCATGCATTATGCTAATGCTGTTCCGCGCTAGTAGCTACATAATTTTGTCTATATTTTTGCACACTAAAGGGGATTGAGGATTTTTATATGGAGCTTGGCGTACCTACTGTCGCGTCATTTTTTAACCGACTTCTAAAAAAGGAGGAGGTTTTCAATTCGGATGTTTGTTTTTTTTTTTTAAGTTCGTTCGCGCATAGCTTCGTCGCTTGCCAACCGATTTGAAATTCTTTTATTGTTGGAAAGGGTATACTTCCCAAATGGTCCTATAGAAATTTCATCAAAAACGGTAAAGTAGTTTGGTTTTTAAACCAAAATTACTGGTAAAAATTACAACTTAAAAGTGAAAAATAAAAACTATTTTGCAAAAAAAAAAAAAAAACAACCGACTTCCAAAAACGACACTACAAAGTGAAAAATAACTTTAATTTCGGAAGTCGGTGGCAAACAACGAAAATGCGAACCCAACGACACCGACTTCCGAAATTAAAGTTATTTTTCACTTTGTAGTGTCGTTTTTGGAAGTCGGTTGTTTTTTTTTTAATCGCGAAACAAAAATCTGGTGTTCCCTACATTTTGACGAGTTAAACGAACATAAATGTAGGGAACAGCTGATTTTTTTCCGCGCTTTCAGGTTTGGTCCCATAGTAAAAGTTGTTCATAATGATGAGTACAATGACCTCCTAGAGTTATGGGTTATAAAAAAAGACGTTGTATAGGTCTCATACGTGGCTGCCGTTTTCAAAATGATGTGACAGTAGGTATGCTACGGATCTTCAAACACCTTTGGTTGCCGACAGAAGAGATCTTTTCTCATATTCACTGAGCGAGTTCGCAAGGGTAACGTTACACGTGTTATGTTTTTAATTTGTAAATGATATGTCTTGTATGGCATGGATATTGATATGTTGTAAATTATTTCATGAATTGTTAATTAACTACACTACCGAATTAGGACACTGTAATAGTAGCGTACAGTGGCGGCGTAGCAGTGGGCAGGGCACATTGCTCGCAGATCAAGGGGCTGAAAGGTTCTGGAGTGGCGACCGCGTACTGGAAGACGTAGCGTTGGAAGGCCTCCCACAAGGTGGTTCGACGACCTTGTGAAGACCGCAGGAACCCGTTGAATGCGAGAAATAAAGAACCGGTCGAAGTGGAGGTGCTTGGGGGAGGCCTGTGTCCAGAAGTGGACATCTTTCGACTGGAATAATAATAATAATAATATCCCTGGACATTTCACACAACGCCATCTAGGCCCAAGCTAAGCAACCTAATGCTTGTGTTATGGTAACAAGATGGCTGATAAACTACTTATATACATTTTTTTTTTTTTTGTAAGTACATTCATATTATAGATAGAAAAACACCCAGACTCGGAACAAATACATGTAGGTCATACAAATATTTGTTCCGTGCGGGAATGATGAATGCATGTATGTAAATAAATAAATAATATAAATATTTATGTAGGTACAGTCAGGGAAATTTATTGCTTAGCAAATTGACACACTGCGTCAATTTTCCGTGTCATAGCCATTACATACAACTGTCAAAGATAGACAGTTGTTATTCGAATAAACGGATAATTTATGTTGCTAATAAATTTGTTAAACAGTTAATTTCTCTGAACTTACTAGCACAATTCAGCTGGACTATTGCACCGCTTTGTATGCAAATCGGTTGTACTATACTCATTGTCAGTGTACTTATATAGTAGAGCCTTTTTTTTTTTATTTTTGAGGATGGGAAATCGTCAAATGACTCCTCCCGCTCTGGGTGGAGCAGAAGGGAGTGTCAGACTCTTACTGACTAAAACCCACCCGTGTTCCTTCCTTAGCCCTTTATGTTCCAGGGCAGCGGTAACCCTTTCGGACAATCCCGCTACATATAGTAGAGCCTTACATTGTTATTAGGATCATACATAATGTAAATCTGTAACACACTGCTACAGCTTTTGGCTGACTCGCACACGAAGGGTTCCGTACCACCGTACCTTTTTTTTCAAACACTTTTCTTGTATGGTACCTCTTTAACTTTAGCGCCCCTTTTATTATAGCGGCCATAGTAGGACACACTCTGTGAACATTTCAAGAGTCTGCCTTTTACGGTTCAAAAGATACAGTAATACACCTGTAATAGACAGAAGGACAGCGGAGCCTTAATAATAGGGTCCCGTTAGCATTCTTTGGGTACGGAACCCTATAAACGACTTTCCTGACATTATTTCAGTACATTTTAATGCCTACAATATGCCAAATATGGTTTCAAGACATTCTTGGCACTTGTAAGTTAGCGTGTTTACCCGTTACGGCTCGTAAATTGTACATGCGTAACAATTTTTTTTAATAGATCTTGGATCTATGCCTGATTTTACTACCTAAGTCACTATCCGCACTGCATCCGTACCAAATCCGATAAAGGACGGTCTGAAGTAGCCGCAGTACAGTCAGTCCCAAAAGTAGTAACTGGGTTGCGGAGGTGAGATAAGCAGTCGCTTCATGTGAAATACTGATATTCAGCTGCAACCGGGTAGACTGGAAGCCGACCCCAACATAGTTGGGAAAAGTGCTAGGTATAGATTCTGATAAAAAAAAAACATGTAAAAGTGTTTCTGCAAACTTACTGACAGAAATAAAATAATTTATCATTGAATCGAACTTATTCCCAAAGCTGAGATTAAAAAAATAAAATACACATCAACCAAAATAAATTATCAAGGCGCACATTTATTTTAAAATATTCAAGCCCTGAAAACTACAAACTATTCAAATATAGGGAAAACTTGTTAAAGTTTGTAGTTGGGGCCGCTGGACACCAGCCAGAATTCTGGCCAAATTGAAACTGGGGACATTCGATACGTACCCGACCGACTGCACTGTGTAACTTTGTTTATGTTGAATGAATGAATTGCACCGATCCCAGCGCGGTTTGACCAGACTCGATTAATCGAATAAACCCCAAGATTCGCACTAGCTCCTGTAGCTGGTCGCTGTAGCACCTTGAACATGAATTCATGGTGCTACAGCGACCATTGCATATCAAGAAGTAGACCGGGGGGCGCGGTTTTTGTAGGGAAGACGTGCCCGTAGGAAAGGGTAGGATTTAAGAGCCTACCGGATATGCATCCTAGAGTAAGCATTGTTTATGTTGCCTATTTATTCCAAAATTCAATAAACGGTATATTTAATGTGAACTTACGTGAACGAGGCAAAAACGGTGCTTGCTCCAAGTACACCAATATCCAAGTAGCAAATGGGTGGTCTGCTGTGGTGGCCAAGTGGTATCGGCCCCAACTTCTAGTTCGAAGCCAAGCAGGCGCTGGATCACCTCATCCCGGATTCTACCCCTACCAAAGCGTTCCATAGCTCGCTGAGCGACCTTGAATTTATGGAACTGGAAGTAAGACTACTAGAATTATTAGTCTTTGACATATTTTGGGACCCTGGGGTCCTGGACTTTTGGCAGGCATACCAGGGGCCGAAGCCAACTTGCAGAGGCCCTTTAGACAATTTTAAATGATGAGGAGGCACCAACTAAAGATCATCCCTGTATGCATTATGGCAATTCTTCGGGCTATGTCAGTTACCTTGGTTCTTCTGCGGATCTCTTCATTTCTGATTTGATCACGGAGGGAAACTCCAAGCATCGTCCTGTAATTAGGCTATGTGGAAGAAATCTGATTAATAAAAGAAAGTAAACTAGGTACAAACATACGCAATGTAATCGATATCATTGTGCACTTTATAGCTGCCGGGGACACTAAACAATGTTTTATTACGACTACCCTCGTTTTATGTTCCGATTGTAAGTGGCTTAGCGAGGTATTGTTTGTCTAGTTGAGGACGTGATCGTGGCTTTATAGGTACGTGTAAGAGCTGTGCTACAGTGGACACAGGTTCAATAATTAATTAAAAAAAAGAAACTTGTAGAGGTCTGAGGAACAGGGTGTAAAGTTCACTCATCCTCCATAGAAAAGGGAGGATCCTCCGACCAGACGGGTGTTGTGTCTGGCGCGCAATTGCCCAACGATTGATGTTTGAAAGTTTGTATATATGCTAATTGCGCGGTAAACTCTGCTTGCGAGATGCAGGATTTGCGCGACGTCAGTATGACACGTTGTTCACATGTGGCGTTGTAGATATAGCGGTATGTTAAGCACTGTTAAATTTTATTTTATGTAGTTAAAATTTATGCAAATAAATTTTACTTTAGGTACTATAAAGAAAATTTTGTTCGTCACAGACACATGCATGTAAAGATAAATAAGTAAGTTAATTCGAATAAAAAAAAACAAAACAGATCTATTATCACGGGTATTCACACAAAAGAAATAGTCTCAGCATGATGCTGGGACAGCACACCGCCATCGGCCCTCAAGCCATTGCGTCGCATCGCATCGCCCGCCCGTGCTTTTTCGCTTAGCGTTCATTCTGACTTTTTTCTTTTTGCTCAGCTCCTCAGATTTGTAGCGTGATGTTAAATAGCCTATTCAATTCAAAACGTTTATTTTGGACAATGAGAATCCATATTTTGTTAGCAGGTACAGTATTTTAAACTATGTTAGTATACGTCATATATAAAATCAGATCAAAATTAAACTAAATTAAATATTAAATCAAAATTAAATTAAGCATAATAAAATCAATTAAAATTAATAAAAACCCCCACCAATTGCCCGGCCCCGAGTACTTAGTGCACAATGATTGGACTGTCACAGGATGACGTTGGTACTCCCCCTCACCCTTACTTATTACTGATGCAGTTCTCTTGCGCATAATGGCAAAGAAATCGTAAGTTTGCGTATACGCAAACATTTCAGACGCACTACAGTATCTAGGGAGACCCAACAGCACACTAAACGCAATCTTCCTCAAGAATTGGGCTATCAAATGCAAGAAGAATTTTTCAATTCCGAATGGTAGTTCCATAGATCAACGCAAAGAACAAACTCTTTGGATTCGTTATTTTAATGACCGAACTGGAATTTTAGGGAACCTCCACATCGACAACGAAAGATTAGAATTTAAAAAATTGGAAACAGGATGAGTAACAATTGATTACAATAATAGCTTATTTCCTCTCCAGGTAGGAGTTATTAAACGCCCCGCCACTGCCTGCCTTAGTTCGTGTCAAGTCAACCCACTCTGAGGTTTTTATGTTTTACGATTTTTACCATAGATAGAACTTTTGTGCTGTACATACCTCGGATCCATATAAAAGCACAACAATGCAACGCAACTTTAGCGTCCCCTCAAAACTATTTTTACCGCCTTTTACACCGAAAAAATCTCACCAGACCGCTTTGACCTCTCCCATTTACTATTTTCGACACAATCGGCTCATACAGGTATATTTTCCATCAAAAATTGGCCTTTAACCCTGCGACTTCTACCACAAATTTGTATTCATCGCGTGTGGGCCGACCACCGGGCTCGGGCAGCAGATTGGGTCTATTATGCCTTACACAATATCCTACGTTCTTCGGTAAAATTCAATGTTAGGAGGGTTAAAAAAGGGTTTTGTGAAAGGTACACACTTGAGGGCGTATTGCGGTTGAAATGCGGGTTTTACGCTCATACATATGTTTGATATCAGACAGTCGTCTGACCTCGATACCTAAAAGTTTTAAGATAGTCATTGACCGGATTCGAATTTGGGGTTTACTACACAATGTTGGTAAGTACGGAAAATTAAATTAAAACTTGCTATTGTGCAAGCCACTGGCACTGTATGTTAAATCTATATCTATTTGTATAAAAAAAACAAAGTCGGGTTAGTTACACCATTTATGACTCAAGAACGGCTGGACCGATTTTTATGATCTTTGATTTAATTTTGTTGGATTTATCTCCGCCCCGAATAGCAGAATAACTATTCAAATATGGTAAATTCCACAATATCTTTACAACAATATATAACACAACTGACTATTTACACTAGGTACTAAATTAAATGACTAACTGTTCTGTAAATTGGTTTCAACAAACACTTTTACACGTCAATAATAAATTATGTTTCAAAACTAGATCAGTTCGGTGTTTCCTATCCGACTGCTCTGAGAAGAAATACCGTAACAAACTCAGAGGTTATAGTCTCTTTTAAAGTCCAGATATGATCTTGGTCAGGCCATATGAGGACCATGCAGATTAATGTCTGAGATGGTCTTTTGAGGTAAGAACCACACAGATTTGACTGGATCTGTCCACTTAGTGCAGGCATTTGTCAGTAATCGTGTAGTTCAACTCAGAACTAATTCATGCAAAGCAGGTATCTTGCACAAAGTAAGTTGCCAGCCTTAATAATCAACCTATAACGTTCCCACTGCTGGGACACATGCCTCCTTAGTGAAAGGGTGTTGTGAAGGGTCGGGGGGCTTTCGGGACCGGGACCGCGGTCCCGGTTTCCCCCTAAAAATATAATAATTATTTTGAGTGGTATTTTGGGACCACAAATAAAATAAACAAAGTAATGTCTTGGGAAAGTACGGTCAACCAAATTTAGAAGTTACACAACTAAAACTATTTATACAAAACGATACAATTGAAAGGGTTAGTGAAAGGGGTGTGTAATCTACCACGCGGGTCCAGTACGGGGGTGCGGTTCAGTAGCTAGCATGCCTGTGTGATATTCACCATCAGTTACCTATACGAGTATGGCACAATGGTACGCATTTTTTAGTGTAACGTCTATAAAATTGCCACTTTGGTCTCGTGGTTGCAAGCAAGACTGCTGAGCGTAGTCCTAGGTTCGATACCCAGGGAGGGCAAAGTGTTGTTGGGTTTTTCTATTAGGGTTTTTTTAGTAACAGCCCGGAGTTTGGAAATTGGCAGTGTGATACTTGGAAAGCACGTTAAGAGCGTTTACAACGTACGGCATTTCATACAAACTTTCAAGTCCTTGTTTTTCAAAATGCATGAACCGATTTTAATGAAACTTCATACGCATAAGCAGGATACATAGGTCTAAAAAGGTAGTAAAGAACATTTTCAAAATGTCTTATTTAAAAAAAGATAATTGAAAATCTCTGTTTCTACGCAAAATTTAAAATCGATCGAATTTCGCTGTAACACTATTTTTTGAAAATGTTCTCAATTAACTTTTAAGACCTATATATCTTGCTTATGCATAGGAAGTTTCATTAAAATCGGTTCATGCATTTCGAAAAACAAGGACTTGAAAGTTTGTATGAAATGCCGTGCGTTGTAAACGCTCTCAAGTTTGTAGGTCCTGCGCCTGATCTCTCCCCGATCGTGTCGGATTGCGTGCCGTCCCATCGAACTATAAAAAGAGAAGTGTGTGCACCTGTGTTTGCGCACACACTTGTGCACTATAATATCTCCTGCGACGAATTCAAGTCTACGTCAAGATTTACCGCCCTGGCCGAAATACGGTCTGGTGGATCTTACTAATATTATAAACGTGAAAGTTTGTATGGATGGATGGATGGATGTTTGTTTCTCTTTCACGCAAAAACTACTGAACGGATTTGGATGTTTGGCACACAGATAGTTTATAACCAGGATATTTTAGTCGATTCTTCACGTGACCAGAGGGCTGGCCTGTTTCTTGGCCAAAGAATTAGCATCGCCATACAACGTGGCAACGCTGCCAGCCTTTTGGACACTGTTCCTGTTGACAACGATGCGGACGAATTTTTTGATGCCCTATGATTCTTTTGCTTATTTTTTCACATGTACATAATTATGTATTATTATTTTAAATGTTAGCTTATATAATGTAAAGATTGTATTGTAAATAAATGATCACATCAGGATTGATAATTATATAGGTTACTTTTTATCCCGATATTCCCACGGGATTGAAACTTATCCGGGTGAAACCGCGGGGCGCAGCTAGTTTAACTATAAAATTAATACACTTTAGACTGATCTAAAACAATTTCTCATCTACAAACAGCTTTTAGCTAAGTGGACCGTTACAGTACTGTGAGTGTTGATATAATTAATCATGTATTCTGAGAAGGGTCCAAACTTAATTGTCTTTGACGCTAATATTATTAAGATATCAATTGTTGACCATTTAGTAACGATACTCATAAATCATGAAGATGTTGGAGGTGTCTCAAACAACAAAATAAGAAGATTAACTGAACTGAGACTATTTTGGATGAGTAATTTAATATATAACGTATTGAATAAGCAGCGGTAGTCCAGTGGTAACCGTTGCGACTTACGAATTGTAAATTGTAAGTATGTTCGAATCCAGTCAGGCGCTTTACTGTGTAAATCATTTCAACACCACTGCTCCCAAAACGGTGAAGGAAAACATCGTGTGAAGAAAGAAAGAGAGAAAAAAAGTTTATTTGGACACAGTTCGTGAAACACAAAATACAAAATTAATAAAAATAAATAATAATATTTCAGACAACAATAGTGTGTGCTTCACGGCTGCGCCAAAAAGCTTCATTTCAGCATTAATGCCAGACAGATGTTGTCTGACGCTGGTTTTCTAATGAACCTTTAGGGAAAAGTGACGGGGAGTACTGTGTGTACTCCCCGTCACTTTTCCCTAAAGGTTTCAACATACCTAATACATACATATAAATAAATAAATAAACTAGTAATCACGTACATATCATTATAAATACAGATAAGAAAACTTTTTTGCAAAAAAAAACAACCGACTTCCAAAAACGACACTACAAAGTGAAAAATAACTTTAATTTCGGAAGTCGGTGTCGTTGGGTTCACATTTTTGTTGTTTGCCACCGACTTCCGAAATTAAAGTTATTTTTCACTTTGTAGTGTCGTTTTTGGAAGTCGGTTGTTTTTTTTTGCAAAAAAGTTTTTATTTTTCACTTTTAAGTTGTAATTTTTAACAGTAATTTTGGTTTAAAAACCAAACTGCTGAACCATTTTTGATGAAATTTCCATGGGACCATTTGGGAAGTATACCCTTTCAAAAAAAAAAAGAATTTTTCAAATCGGTTGGCAAGCGACGGAGTTATGCGCGAACAAAAATAATAAAAAAAAAAAATCAAACATCCGAATTGAGAACCTCCTCCTTTTTTAGAAGTCGGTTAAAAAAAGAAACAAATCAACAAAGTCACAGCAAAATCTGTTTTTCTCGATCAATCTATGTAGATGAGATTGATCCGTGCACGGTGCACTCAAAGCGCAACAGGCCGCCGAGCACGACGGACCGCACTATGTGTCATTTAGTTTTGCGAACAGTAAAACTGTGTGTGTGAAAACCGGCATGTCCTAGAACCAAATCCAACAATCCGCACTGGGCCCGCGTAGTGGATTACAGCCGACTTTCTCTCACAGAGGAAGAGGAGGCTTGTTTCCGAGCAGTGGGAACATTATCAGCTGATTATGCTAATGGAATATAATACCGCGTCTATATTCTTCTAAATGCAAGATGGCATTGCGGTAGATTAAGACGAAGATGGAGGGACGAACTTGACTCCAACCGAAAGGCAATCCTTTCGGTTGGAGTCAAGTTCGTCCCTCTCCCGTCTGGTTCGGCCAGTGCCCGCACTAGCAGTAGATAGACGTGTGTAGAAATGGTAGAGGGAGGCTTTTGCCCAGCTGTGGGACGTTACGGACTAAATAGGTAGACAGGTATTCTCCTAAGGGTTAAGCTGTTTCTCACCTACCGCCTGACGCAGGTCCTCTCCGGACACGGATGTTTCGGGAGGTTCCTGCACATCATCAGGCGGGAGGAGACGCCCGGGTGTCACCACTGTCAGGATCGCCCAGAGGACACGGTGGAGCATACGGTGGAGGTCTGCCCTGCCTTGGGCAGAGCACCGCCGTGTCCTCGTAGAGGCGATCGGCAGCGGTGGCGACCTCTCGCGTCCGGCCCTGGTTCAAGCCATGGTCCGGGGCGAGAGGGAGTGGAAGGCAGTCATCTCCTTCTGCGAAGCAGTCATGCTAGCGAAGGAGGTGGCGGGGTGGGCGAGAGAACGCACCTTGCGCACCTCACGCCTCAGCCGCCGCGGGAGACGCTCCGGGCGTCGGGAGCCGCGTGACGACTCCCGGCCACCGTAGGCGCGGGGCTGCGGGCGGTGAGTAATGGGTAACTCACCGTCCGATTAGGACCAGGCCCGTGCCGGACGGCGCGTATGTGTTCCACGTGCGCCTCAAAGAGATGTCAGCAGAAGTGACGGGGCCCGATAGGGCCGAAGCCTGCCAGGGTAGCGGGATTGTCCGAAAGGGTTACCGCTGCCCTGGAACATAAAGGGCTAAGGAAGGAACACGGGTGGGTTTTAGTCAGTAAGAGTCTGACACTCCCTCCTGCTCCACCCAGAGCGGGAGGAGTCATTTGATGATTTCCCATCCTCAAAAAAAAAAAAAAAAAGATTAAGCTGTACCCAAACATTTCATCAGTTATGTGGTCAAGCCTGCTTAAAACAGAAAACAAATAAAGGTTACTACTGAGAATTTCCTTATAGAAAATCCTATAAAAATTTTGCCCGATCTGGAAACCGAACCCAGGACACACACACACTCATTCCTGCTTTTTCTTAAAACAAAATACACTTTAATTTATTTTGCAGAATAATTTATTTATTTAATAATGTTGAGTGCCTTTGGCTTTCCAGTCACTCTATGTAGAATACTGGTATTCAGCTGCATTTAGTTAGACTGGAAGCCAACCATAATATCGTTGGGAAAAAGTCTAGGCAGATGATAATGAATGTTGTCTGCCTTTTAGTTACTTTGTTTTATATCATTCGTCTAGCCCAGGTTAGACGAAAAAAAAAAACATTTTAAAATTAAAACGTAAGTCCTTTCGAAGTAAGATAGGAGCCGCCAAATTAGGGGTACATTCTCTACATTTTTGACACACGCAGGCGTAACTTCGGCCTTTTAAGACCCCTTCTACGCACACACTGGGTCAAAATTCAAAACAATGATCTCTAACGATGGGACGGTACAGTGGAAAGAATTTCAACGTTTTTGCACTAGGGTGTGGTTAGATATAACCTGAAAACACTATGTGACGTCAAAACGTTTTTTCTTAAAGAAAAATAATATTTTCGTCTTTGGAGAAAATAAATACTTATACCAGCATATTTTAAGGGTATAAAAAGAACGAAAGCAAATAAACGAATTTTCTTTGGTAAACATGACGGAAAAAAGAACATAAAACACAAAAAAAAAAAAAATAAGAAATGGTTCGGGGAAACATGCGTCACATCCACGCAAAACGGCTATCGCTTGTCTCCTTCTTCCGTACACCTTTGTCAGCCGTCACTTTAGCATTTACCTATATTCATCTTTCACGCATTCCATTTAAGGTGGATGCTCCAAGGTAGCCCGCGAAATTCAAATTTTCTTACGTTTTTTGCAATTTGCTGGTCAGTACTAAGTTGTACGTTGATTAAAATATGATTCGCGGCCGTAACAAATATGTATTTACAGGATTATAATCATTAAAGTCATCAACACAACTCTCTAAGATCAAGTAATCCTACTGAATGACTATTTCATGAAATCTTGACATTTTAGTATTATGCTAACCTAGCAAGTTGTATTACTGATTCTTATGATTATATTTCTGTAAATACATTAAATTATATAACAAGTTATTTAATGGAGTTAAGGTTTCTTATTAACAGCCAGTTAACATTAAATACTGTCACTAAAGTGTACTGGACCCTCCCCCTCTTCTCCTGGCTTGCTGAACTAAGCTAAGCTCGACGGAAAACTCAGATCTTGCCCGTATGTGACCACCGCTTTACCTAACAAGAATTCAGAATGATGATGACCGAAGATACGATGAAAAACAAAAAATAACGGAAGGAATTTGAGTGAAAGGCTCAAATTATCCGCACATACGCACCTTCACGCACCCTGCGTGTAGGTGCGTATGTGCGGATAATTTGAAAAACATTGTGCTCTTACAAATGAGGTTTACGTATCTCCCATTTCTTTTTTATTTATTTATTATAGCACTCCAACGATTAATTCACATAAACATTAACAGAGAGCTTAGTCTTATTATATAAAGTACTACAGTGAACTTATCAATAATAGGTATGCACAGCACTTACATAGTTTGCTTAATTGATTTACTAGGGTAATTAAAGTGATAAAAATAACAATAACAATTTTTTGTTCCAGAAATACATCAAAATATTTTTCTAGGCAATGGCCTCTTAAAATAATACTAATTGTATCTTTTTCAAATATTGAGAAGCCTGCATAGATGTGGAGCAGTGGTGGCCAAGTGGTGACGGCCGCGACTTACATATGCGTTGTAGGTCGAAGGTTCGAACCCAGCTAGACACTTCACTTCATGTAAATTATTTCATTACCACTGCTTTCAAACCGCTGAAGGAAAACATCGTGAGGAAACCGGCATGTCCCAAAACCAAAAATTCTAAGACATGTGACATCCACCAACCTGCACTGGACCCTCGTGGTGGATTACGGGCTCACTCTCTTTCATTTAGAGGAGTTCCGTGTGAGTTTTTTTTTTTTTTAATAGGGTTTATCACTGAGGATGGCTCTTGAGATATCAAGCGCATTAAAACTGCTACCTACTAAGAAATTTTTGATCAAAGGTGCTGTCAACCGTTGCACATCCATTATTTTGTTCTTTGACTACGACTGCACCCGTATCTCGTAGTAATAAGGGGGATGTTCGTAGTTCAGGTTTCCCAACAGTCGAGATATAAAAAACTTAAAAAAATATTTTTATTTCTAAAAATAGAAACTAACGTTTTGATTTATAGGCCCCGCTAGTCATTAATTTATCAAAAATACAGTCAATATTTTACCGTATTCCCACAGTAATCCGCCCCAAAAAGAAATTGCTCAGAAATTTAATCTTCCCGGATGAATATCAAATGATTTATTGCTATACTCGTAGCAACGTTGCCATTTTTATCCCGCATTCAGACGTCCTAGTTTCTAGTATTATTGTTTTTGCCAAGTACCTACTGTCGCAGAATTGATGAATGATGTTCAATGATTACGCAGGCCTACCACAAAAATACTTACTGCCAATGACCTTTTGGCAAAAGCATTTGATTCCTGTTTTCTCAAGTTCCTTTTAACTTTTGAGCGAGTTGTTGCCCGGGATGTTACCATTTTAAAAATAATATTATTTTTATATAATAAATAATATTATGTTTATTTATTTAAAACTAGGTATTCTTTTTTTTACTAATAATGTTATCTATATCTCATTATATAGTGCACCAGCTGTCGCTAAAAACCAGCTCTGGGGCTCTGTCCTGTCTCACGGTCATGCATTATGGTGAGCGATGGCCGTTTGGCGTGGGAGTGATGCATGTTTTCCCCAACTTGTTATTTTGCGTTTATAGAACACAAACACAAAAAGAACAAGTTGTTGTTTCTCGGCGTCATATTTACCACAAATAAACGTATTTTTTATTTTCTGCCTTTTAAATAATTTTCTTCATAAAAATCTTAAATGAGTTTATTCACTGGCAGACAACGCACATGCCGTGGTTCTAGAAGCATGAAATTTTGCTCAAGATTTTTTATACAGTATCAGATAGGTGTAGTCAAATTTAAGGATGTGGACCATAAAACTGAACAACTTCCTCAATGGGACCAACATCTTGGATCGAGTTATTGAAGGTTTGTAAAATTTGACCGCACTTTTCTGATACACGCTGTATAATGAAGGTGAGCAATAAACAAGGAATAAAAAAAAAATATCCCCTATATTTGTATGGAAATTCGTTTTGACTTCTGTTCATAAGTAAAATATGTATTTATTATGAAAAAGACCCATTTATCCGAAGCTGCTTCAAATACAAATAAAATAACTTACTAACTACTATTTGAACTCCGTATTCGAATTAATTTAATCCAAAACTTTCCCTACCATTTGATTAACATAGAAACACATATTAGCAATATCACGGACGTTAATATTGGCTGCTTCAACGCACCTGTGCCAACTAATAAATATGTATACATATGTATGTTAGTTTGTACTAAATGTTTAACTGTCAATCGAGCTCATATTGATTAACTTGATACAAGTGGTTAGTATTGAGTGTTTATGTTATAACAACAATACGCCGTACCGTAAAGGGCCTTACCCTTTACGGTACGGCGTATTGTTGCGCGCCACAATTAATGCCTGGTACATGGTGACATTAGTTACCACTCGCGCCATCTAATATCGAGTAGCAGAAATAATTTACCCCTAGCGCCATCTAGTATCGAGAAGCAGAACTAATAGATCTTTCTAGAAATTTCGATGCTAGAACCTTCTAGAACTATCGACATCTGGTCAGTCGGGGCCGGTATGTACTCGAACATTCTAGATGTTTCTACAACAGAAGGTTCTAGAACTATCTGCGGCACTATTTTATGGGTGGGATTAGCCACGACCGACACAGATGTCGATACAAGCGAATACATCGAAAGCGATCTTCAAGTGCGACTTAAGTGCAATTATGTTTCACAATTAATGAGTTTGAGTTGTTATTATTTTTGTTCAATTAAAGTGTAATTTTTGGTAATTTATATCGGCCGTTTTTATTGTCACGAACCCGAAGCTCGTAACATTATTAATGCTCGGTTCCTATAAACAAAAACGAATCGTTTTGCTTACCAACGGTAGCATTTTTTATTGTAAAACTGGTTATATAAACAGATTAGTAGGCTAGTTTGACCTGTGATATCCACTGCCATAGATTTGCATAGTAGACTAGGGTTTATCCAAAGCTATGAGGTCTTTGCTTCATTATTGGTAAAGATACAGGAGTCTTAATTTTAACCAATAACGGTCCGTAAATTATAGGAATCGGCCATAAGCAATCTATCAACTTAGCCTATCGCAGTCCAATGCTGGACATACGCCTCTCCCAGGCTGCGCCACAACACACCCTATCATCCACCTTCTTTAGGTCGTCTGTCCATCTAGCTGGGGGGCGTCCTACACTAGGCTTACCGATACGCGGTCTCCACTCCAGGGCTCGTCTACTCCACCAGCCATCGGTCGTCATATTAACCGCGCCGTAGAAAAAACGTGTCCGTCAACAAGCTTCCGTAGTGATCTATACAATACTGACGACCGTGCCTCCACACAGCGAATAAACCGTAGTTTTTTACGGCAAGAAAAACGTATATGTACAAAGGGAGCCCCCCTTTGTACATATACGTTTACGTTACTTAGGAAAATATTCAACACACTAAGGGACGGTTGTTCCTAACGGTTGGTTAACGTTACATACGTACGTCAGATATTAACGAGTACGTATTCGTAATTATTTGACGTAGGTAAAGTCCATAATTCTGTAATTGTAATTTGAAACAATGCTTTTCTTGGTTTGACGATACTTAGGGCCATTTTTGACGTATACGGGTGCGTCAGCAAACGTGAAATAACGTGAAACAACCCCCCCCACCCCAAAGAAAAAGAGGGGAATATTTACCTAATCCAAAAAAAAACTTATATAAACCTATTTACCTTTCTTTCTAAAAACTTACTGACCTTCTTAGGATATACGATTTTTCAAATAAATTAACCTTTACAAACTTTTTGTCTTCTAATGATGCACACTTTTTTTAATAAACGAGCCAAGAGGCTTAAAAGAAAAAAGATAAAAACAAGTTAAAAGATAATTTTCGGGCTTTTTTTTGCTCACAGTTTGTCGCTAACTAAGCTACCCACCCGACCAAATGGACATTAAGTTAGTACTGCGCGAGAGCCGAACAAGCGCTACTTTCAATTTGGTTGAGGTTACAACTTCCTTGCCACCCTGTATAGGAATTTCTACTAGATGACCAGGGGATACATTAAAATAACTCATCATCTGCCTAGCCTTTTCCCAACTAGGTTGGGTCGGCTTCCAGTCTAACCGGATGCAGCTGAGTACCAGTATTTTACACGGAGTGTCTGGAAAGCCAAAGGCACTCAACATTATTAAATAAATAAAATAAATAAATGATTCTGCAAAATAAATTAAAGTGAATTTTGTTATAGAAAAAGCAGGAACGAGTGTGTGTGTGTCCTGGGTTCGGTTTCCAGATCGGCCAAAGTTTTATAGGATTTTTCTATAAGGAAATTCTCAGTAGTAACCTTTAATTGTTTCCTGTTTTAGGCAGGCTTGACCACATAACTGGTGAAATGTTTGGGTACAGCTTAGCCCTTAGGAGAATACCTGTCTACCTATTTAGCCCGTAATGTCCCACAGCTGGACAAAAGCCTCCCTCTACCATTTCTACACACGTCTATCTACTGCTAGTGCGGGCACTGGCCGAACGAGATGGGGGAGGGACGAACTTGACTCCAACCGAAAGGATTGCCTTTCGGTTGGAGTCAAGTTCGTCCCTCCATCTTCGTCTTAGTCTACCGCAATGCCATCTTTTGACGGCACGGTTGGCGCAGTGGTTAAGCGATTGACTGCTGCGTGTCGCGGGTTCGATTCCCGCACGGAACAAATATTTGTATGACCTACATGTATTTGTTCCGAGTCTGGGTGTTTTTCTATCTATAATATGTATGTATTTACAAAAAAAAAATGTATTTAAGTAGTTTATCAGCCATCTTGTTACCATAACACAAGCATTAGGTTGCTTAGCTTGGGACTAGATGGCGCTGTGTGAAATGTCGCGGGATATTATTATTATTATCTAGCATTTGAAGAATATAGGTGCGAGCGACTGCCTATCTGCACTCCACAACACAGTTACCGGGTAATACGAACCCCCTTGGTAAGACTGGCTGACAGACTTTCGGGCTTCTGACGACCCGTAACGAGTGCCAAAGATCCACGAAGGACAGCCGGGACCAACGGCTTAACGTACTTTCCGAGGCACGGAGGGTCTTGGTATGTAAAGATGATCACCCATCCACGGACCAACCGCAGCAAGAGTAGCTTAAGCTGATCGATCGACGCGTGCGGCTGTTATTACTTAGCCACAAGCCCCTAACAGTAAAATACCTAGGTATCTTTATTAACTCATTAGCATAATCCAGACTAATATTATAAATTCGAAAGGAACTTTATCTCTCTGTCGCTGTATCTGTATGTGACCTTTCACGCCTAAACCACTGAACGGATTTCGAAAAAATTGGGCAAGGAGATAGATGGCATCCTGTGGAACGACTCATGTCATTATTTGTCACATCATATCTTTAAATTTTTCGGTTCTAAGACATGCCGGTTTCCCCACGACTTTAATCCTTTACTTGCAATCGTTATGAATAAATAGCAAGGTACCAAGGTCTTGTTTTGTAATTTAGTTAGAAATGAAGCATTCATTTGTTTTGACCTTTCTACTAAACAAAGCTAAAAATCAACGAAATAATTTGTAATTCAATTTTCGACAGCAAAGACCTTACCCAACCTTTTGTTTCTGAAAACAACGATCATAAATAAAGTCAGGGAAATTAATTGTTATCCAAATTGACAACCAATTTAATTTGTCAAACAATACTGGAAAGAGGTCACCCATTTCCACCGAGATGACTGCCGATAAAGAAGTAAAAAATGGTAGTCTATGGTAGTGGTATGGTGGTGGTGGTGGTTGGTGGTAGTTGGAAATGCTCCTTTTTTAATTTTTGTATTTCCTGTCTCTCATAAAAAAAAAACCGGCCAAGTGCGAGTCGGACTCGCCCATGAAGGGTTCCGTTACGTTACGATTTATGACGTATTAAAAAAAAACTACTCACTAGATCTCGTTCAAACCAATTTTCGGTGGAAGTTTATATGGTAATGTACATCATATATTTTTTTAGTTTTATCATTCTCTTATTTTAGAAGTTACAGGGGGGGGACACACATTTTACCACTTTGGAAGTGTCTCTCGCGCAAACTATTCAGTTTAGAAAAAAATGATATTAGAAACCTCAATATCATTTTTGAAGACCTATCCATAGATACTCCACACGTAAGGGTTTGAAGAAAAAAAAATTTTGAGTTTCAGTTCTAAGTATTTATTGTTTTTTTTCTATTTTTGTGTGAAAATCTTAATGCGGTTCACAGAATACATCTACTTACCAAGTTTCAACAGTATAGCTTTTATAGTTTCGGAAAAAAGCGGCTGTGACATACGGACGGACAGACAGACAGACAGACATGACGAATCCATAAGGGTTCCGTTGCCATTTGGCTACGGAACCCTAAAAAATCTTTCTTTTCTTATTTTTCAAAAACACATTTGCACCGATCCCAAATACATTCTAATAAGGGCAGGAGAATCATGATGATTCTAAACGCAACTGTCATATTCAGACAGTGGTATAAAATGGCTTTTACACGGCAAATTGACGCAGGGTATCAGCTATAGCACCAGGAATGGTAAAGGGTGGGCGTTTTGGGGACTGTCTTATGTAATTTTGATGTTCAAAAAGTGCTGATTCTCAACCTAAACTCTGTCCCCCAGGTTAACCGTTTTTTGACCGATCGAACTACGGAACACGTACGGTATTATAATGTCTGTAAGAAGTCATAAATAAGACAATTCAATAAGATTAGGCGATTAGTTTATATATTTATTTTATTACGCATTTTAAAGTTATTTTTTACGTAATCTGTAATAGTAACGTTCTAAGGCAGCTGTCAAAAAACGATTCACCCAGTGGACAAAGTACAGTTTGAAATGAAATGACATTCTTGATTCTGTAAATAGGGTATCGGAATCACTATTACATGTTATATTATAAAAGGGTATTGTATTATTCAGTAATTGGGTTGTGGAGGTCAGATGGGCCGTAATTTCATGTAAAATACTGGTATTTGCATTCGGTGAGACTGGAAGCCAACCCCAACAAAGTTGGAAAAAAGGCTAGGCAAATGATGATGTAAATAAAAATCTAGGTTAGGTCGGCGTTTCCTAACTGACTACTCTAAGGCTGAAACAAACTTAGAGGTCATGTTGAATAAATTACTTTTGATATGCTTAACAAGGGGTGATAGGAATCCCTGAAAGAGAATCACAGAATCGGTGAAGTGAAGGTGCTTGGGGGAGGTCTATGTCCAGCAGTGGACGTCTTTCGGCTGAAGTAATGATGATGATGATGCTTAACAATGAATTTTCCTTACTGTACTCACTATGAAACGCTTTTTCTAAACTCCATTCCCGTTTGGTAGCTAAATTTAAAAAAATCTTCTAGAACAACAAACCGCCATTGGCCGAGTTATTAAAAATTCCGAAAGAGAAAGGATTGCGTCGAAATTCAACTCTCGACTCTCGTTATGAAAACTCTTTGTTTTAGTAATTTTATATCCGAAATAAGTTTTCTCTGAAGCCCGACAGTGAAATAATATTATACTTTCTACTCTTAGTTACAAGTGGTGTCCACGAGCGACTTGTCGCTGCGACTTTAACGTTGTAAATGACGATTGTCATTGATGAGTATCGTTAAACGCGTTGCAGTGTAAACGCTGCCTTATTCAATAATGGTAAGCCGTGTTTGATATGTTTTTCTTTATACTTGCTATTATCAGGCCTCTGCTGGGCACAGTCCTCCTCTCTTCGAGAGGGAGTGGCCACGCGGGGCCAGTGCGGGTTGGTAGAACTCACGTGCCTTCAAATTTTTGGTTCTAGGACATGCCGGTTTCCTCACGATGTTTTCCTTCACCGTTTTGAGAGCAGTGGTAATGAAATAATTTACACAAAGTAAAGCGCCTGACTGGAGTCTAACCCACTACCTACAACTCATAAGTCGGGGCCATTATTACTAGGCCGAACAGTTAGCGCGCTAGCCTGTAATATCATATCTATTCATCACTGGATTTGACTTCTAGTTTAATAACAATCGGGAATACTAAGCAACTCAAACTAACCGTCTATCACGTAAAGCGCCTATTACAAATCAAATAATTTAAAATTAAAATTTGGAAAGTGCTTCAGCGTAGTAGTAATAATCCTTCTTCTTCCGTGGAGTTTCTTGCCTGTTCTTCTCCACAGAGATCTACGTTTTGGAATGGGCAACTAGCTTCAACTTTCTGACTAACTGACCAACAATTTAATTTTGACAATTCAAAAGTGCCTGAAATGGTTTAATTGAAATAAATGATTTGAGTTTGAATTTGAGTCTAACTCCAGCGCTTTCCAAATTTTCCAGTAATTAGATAATTCAGTTTCGATATTCATGCAGTAAGCACTTCTTGAAGTTATAATTGATTCATTTGAAGCGCTTACGGATGCTTCCAGCGATCGCTTATGCAGAGTAATGAAGCGTTGAAAAGCTCTTTGAGCAATTATTTGGTGTATGTAGACTTTGTCGAATGCTGAAGTGTTATAATTGGCTCAGCAAAATGTTGGAAAATTATACCTTCCTATTTAGTTCTTTAACGTGTGTTGGTAAATGGCCTGCTTTACAACTCCTGCGACACCAAGTTATTTATTTGCACGCAATCCCGATTCGTTCACATACGTAAAACTTCTTAACATCGTAGGATGTCCTTGGCTGAATCCTTAATTGTGTGTTGTCTTTGGTCCCTGGCCTTAAAATCCAGCAATGGACAATATTGAGAATTTTTTATATACTTGAATACGAGGCTTTTGACTACTTTGTATGTGTATATTTTATGTCTTTTTTTTGTAATGTGCGTTTTTTTTGTGCAGATCAGAATAAACAAATTTTCTTTCTTTCCTTTCTCAATCAATTGTATTTTTTTAATCCTAATAAATGTGAAGTAAGATAAATAAAACATACAACAAAATCGTTCGTCTGCAACATTCTTAGATACCAAAATATTAATAAAACGAGACATTGACTCTAGAATTTCATTTAACTCTTATGACTGATTTTACCAAAGTCAGATAAGTTTTATCCGTGGAATAAAATTGATATCTGACAGTTCTAGTATGAAAAAACTGTCAAAAATTCAAAATTTATTCTCAGTATAAGATTTAGTTTATGTATAAAAGTTTGGTGGAACGCGACCTTAGGGAGATAAAGACACTTTGTACAGACGCCAGCGCATCAAGCTACTACAATCTGTCAAATTTCTTTAATAGATTTTCAACTTTATCGCTAAAGCATTAAGGTTCAAGGTTGATTGGGAAAATTTTACAGTTTCGGGTAGCTTGATGTGCTGGCGTCTGTACCTAAGCCATGGCCCATACCAGCCATCATACTGTCACAATCATAACCAGCCTATTGCAGTCCACTGCTGAACAAAGGCTTTTACCTTTTTACTTTAACCTTTTAGCCTTTTAACTCAATCCTTGCCCACTTTCATCCTGCTACTACCGTAGTAGCAGAATGAAAGTGGGCGAGGATTCCTTCCACAGTTATTTTATCTGTGACAGCAGCAACCTTATTTTAACAAGAATAAAAATCAGTGATTTTGACAATCTTGTCAATGGCAGCAACCCAACAACAACTTTATTATAACGACAATAAAGATCACTGTGCTAAGGGCGAATTTCACCAATAAAACTGAACTCGATCAGCACGTCTAAACCGCGTCCAAAAGCTGTTCGTGTCATCATTGTCATTGACACGTTCAGCTTCATTTCTGCACGATTTCTGACAAATGCGTGCACTAACTTGACAGGTTCTCCCAATCTGTCTTGTCTTGTCTTTCTCAAAAGACCATCTCAGACATCGACATGACCAAGTTTATGTCTAGACTTTAAATGAGACTGTGACCTCTGTGTTTGTTTCGGCCTTTCTTCTCAGACTAGTCAGATAGCAAACGCCAACCTCATCTAGTTTTTAAAATATCATTGACGTGTAAAAGTGTTTGTTAATTAAAAAAATTGGCAGTACACTGGCCTTTTTTTTTTTTTTTTTTTTTTGTTTTCGGGGGGAAACCTTCAAAAGGCGCCTGGTCTTTGGGTAAAACCAGGGAGTGTGGGATTTTTACCTCACTAAAACCACCCCGGTGGTCACCATCTGCACATGGAAGGGGCACCGTTACCTCTCAAAAGACCAATCCGGAGCCCCCTCTGTGCAAAGCCTTTTAGGGCACATCTCTGGGGAGACTGTATAGGGGTCTCCCTGAAATCCGACTGTGCAAGTGTGCAAGGCAGCACATGACCACTGTGCGCCGCCTTCCCCGAGGTCACTCAGTGGGCCGACAGAGTCCCCACTCTAATCGCCCGCGACCCCAAATTCCCGCCTTTGTTAGATGATGCAGGCGGGGTTTCGGCGTGTTAGGCGTCGAGGCGGTTGCCTGCTCGACGCCTTCTTCTCCGAGCGGGATCGGCTCTCTCACGATCCCGCTCGGCAGCCTCCTTCTGGACCATCACGGTCTCACAGAAGGAGGCAACTTCCCTCCAGTTTTCTGTCTCCGACAGCATAGCCCTCACTACTGCTGGCAGAGACAGGTCTCGCCCGATCCTGGCGACCAAAACCTGCCGCTCAGAGGCCCACGCTGGGCACTCCTCGAGCGTGTGCTGTGCAGAGTCTAGGTCGCTTCCACAATGGTGGCAATTTGCCGTGGCCTCACGCCCAATCTTATTCAGGTACTCACCGAAGCAACCATGTCCGGTCAGCACCTGAGTTAGCCTATAAGAGATGCGCTCTTCTCTTCTCAGCCAGGCTTCGAAGTGCGGCAGAACGGCTTCGACAACTCGCTTATGCGAATATTGCGGCTGTTGCAGCCGCTCACGCCACCGCTCGAACGCGTGTCGCCGTTCCTGCCGCCTCAGCCGAGCAACAGCGATGCCTGGCACACTATTGCCACTTTGGCGGATGACACGGATTCGGTTATAAACCCTCGCGTCCATATCCGCCAAGATGTCCAGTGGCGGAAAGCGTGCAAGGAGAGTTGCCGCCTCAAAGGATACAGTTCGGTATCCTCGTGCGATACGAATGGCCATTTTCCGCTGCAGACTATTGATTTTAGTCCTGCAGCGCCGGACACCTGACAGCCTAATTGACCAAACAGGTGCCCCATAAAGGACCATCGATCGCACGATACCCGCGTAGAGGCGGCGAACTTCTTCTCGAGGTCCACCGAGGTTGGGTAACAGTCTGTGCAAGGCACCCACTGCCTTTCCTACTCGAGGAACCAGGCGCTCAAAATGCTCTTCGAAACCCCACCGACCGTCCAGGGTTAGGCCGAGATACTTAATATATCGACCCACCTGGACTTGCGCATTTTCCACTCTGACCAATGAGCTGGGTGGCTCTCTGCCCCTCGGCAGTTTGTGAAACCAAAGCGCTTCAGTCTTATGAGGCGCTATCTCTAAACCCAGCCCGCGTATCGTCGCCACGACTTTTGCCACTCCGAGCTCGGCAAGCTGAATGGTTTCGTCGAAGGTGTCCCCGCCGGCCAACACCAGCGTGTCATCCGCGTAACAAACGACATCAATGCCAACGGGGAAGTACACTGGCCCTGCGACGTTGAATGCTCCACCTAGGGCTAACATTTTTACAACTGGCCAGTAATCACCGTGAAATATCACTGACATCCGTTCCATTTTTAAATACAATTAAAAAAAGAACTGGCAACGCATAAAGGCGCGAATCGTTAACAATCCATTTTCCATTTCAGTTCATTTTAAACTCACTATCTACTCGTAGAATGCACTAGAGTTACGGCGAGGTCTGAACTAAAGCTAAACGAGAAATGAACGCTAGCTAGTTTTGATAAACATGTATATTATAACAGCCGCACGGGTCGATCCATCAGGTTAAGCTACGTTTCCCGCGGTTGGTCTGTGGATGGGTGACCACCTGTACATACCATACCACATACCTACTATGTCGATGTTTTGCCAAGTTATAAAAACAGTGCGAAGCTGGGGCGGGTCGCTAGTGGATGAGCTAAGCGATGAATGACGCATTTTACAGTATTACTTCGCAAATCCGCTTGTTTTTTAACAGGAACGAATATAAATGGGTCGTTCAGGCCGCATCAAATTATCTGGGTATTGAACGACACGTTCTGTTGATCGGTTTAGAATGGGATTTGATGGCGATGTACTCACATGTTTTAAAAAACAATATCGGCGTGTTCCTTTTCCACGAGCATGCATTTTATCTTAACGAGCTTTGATCATCACGCTTGATCTGTGTATGTTTTGATTTCAGAACATTCTTAACCGACGAAAAAAAGGAGGAGATTCGCAAGTCGATGCGTTTTTTTTTTTAAAGTAGCTACCGATTTCCTTGCCTTATTCTGTTTCATAATTAGTTTGTAGAAATAGGATTAACGGTGATTGGACTTGGATTGGAATTATTTAGAGAGAAAATCAAGCTGCAATTATAATACAATGACGATAAAACTGCACTAGAAAAGGCTGGTGGACAAATAGTAAAAAACTTTTACATCCAAATTTTACCTGTACTTCGGACCTTTCCTATATAATAGACTAAACTCGAAAGCAAACATTTATTGCTAAAAGTTCTAAAGTTTCAATTTTATATTCATTGCACATACAATCTTAAACGCACTCTTTGTGCATTTAGATCAACCAATTTACTGTTTATCTCATAATGCTTCTGCATATTAAAATGGCAACGCAATTATGCACCTTATGCCTTTGTTAGTCAATGAAAAATAACTTCATATTCATTCGCAAGATTACTAAATTACAAACATTTGTACGCCTTCTGGCATAATATAGCGAACTCTTTATTATATTGTTACATTACATTGTTAGGTTTCCACCATAATCTAAACATGATCAAAAATGCTTCTGGCCTACTAACTTATCACGTCTCTACTATAACTCAATACGTTCTCGATAGCTACTCGCTACAACTTCGACTAAGGTCACTGAATGATTTACTACTCTAAGCCACTAAGTAATATATTATTGGCTTTTAACTAATAGTCCTAGAAGTTTTGGGTAACTTATGTTGTGTGTAAATAATTTTCTACATAATAATTGTAACGTCTGTATTCCCCGGAGGGTAAATCGGGCAAGTCACCTATAGTACACTTTATTTATTTAAACTTTTCGCAAAAACAGTTACAAAGGCGGACTTAATGCCTTAGGCATTTTCTACCAGTCAACCAAGGCTGGTGAAGAGATTAGATGGCAGGTGCTTTGGTTGAGAGGAAAAATGATAAAAAATAAAAAAAATATTAAAACTAGGTACACAAATACATAAATAGATTATAAACCTACGAGTATAATACACATGCATACTATTTACTGTTATAATTATAATATATATATATACATACAATTCAAATTCAAGGGAGATAGGTGATTGAAGATGACTCAACGCTATTTGTTTTGGAAATAACTCTGCAATTTCCGCTTAAATGCATAACGACTGGTGGCCATCCTGATACCAAGAGGAAACGCATTCCAAAGTATAATGGACTAAATATGAAAAGAAAAATGAACAAAGTCAGAAGTATGAGAAGGGCAGACTAGGAGAAGATTGTTAGAAGAACGCAGATTCGAGACTTTCGTGCTGCTGAGAAATTCCTGACGGAAATAAATATTTTTCTATTTATAATTTACGCATATTTTAATGTTTTTGTAGTGCATTTGTTGGCGACGCCGTCTGCGAAGCCTCAACAAGTGAATAAGTGTGTGTTAAAACAATCAGTGCCAAACAGTGAAAGGTGTAAACAGTGCAATATGAACAGTTAGTGCTATTAGAAAAGACTTACTAGAGACGTTATATAGTGTTACCAAAGGATAAGCCCTTATGTGATCTCGATTTGTGATAAATAACGTAGGTAAGTAGAGTGAATATAAGCATGTCTTTTCATCTGTCAATAGTTATGTTTGTACCAGACCTATATGTGTCCAATTAGTCTTGTTGTAACGAGAATATGATTCTCTTATTGTTGAAAGGTCTCATTATGTAAATAAAGCGTGTTATGTAAATTACCATAACGAGTGCCATAAGTAAATAAAGAATAGTAAAAAGGTCTCGTTACGGTAAAGTTTCGACTTACGATAGTTTAAGATAATTTTGTGATCGATCCTGATTGGTCGAATTTGATGTGTGGGCGTGACCACGAGAGGGCGTTAGTTGTATGTTGTTACTTAGCCAAAATTGTATAAATAAAGCGCCATTGTGCAGCTACGGCCAGTTGGCGGCCATCTTGGCGGCCATCTTTGAACGAAGAACAATAAAGAAGCAAGTTATTATCAAGTGTTTTAAATGAAGATCCCCTACAGCATTGATAATCCTACAGCATTGACCAAACCTGCAATTAGTATTATTTACTCAAGAGAAGAACTTGTTACAATCCCAATATATTTAATTATTGATTCAAATTAAGTCTAAAATAATAATACATATGTACAAGTGAAAAAACGAATCATAGGGCATCAAAAAATTCGTCCGCATCGCTGTCAACAGGAAAAGTGCCCAAAAGGCTGGCAGCATTGCCACGTTGTATGGCGATGCTAATTCTTTGGCCAAGAAACAGGCCAGCCCTCTGGTCACGTGAAGAGTCGACTAACCGCTTGGCGATATCTCGAAACACCAAGGGGGCACTCGGACCCCATGGCCCTAGTGTTTCAACCCCAAACGGCTCGAAGATATAACTCCCAGTCAGGCTGGAATATTTTCGCCGTTTCAGGTTATTTACTCAATAATTTATTCGTAACTGTTATTATATTTTAACTTAAAATTATATGTGATCATTGTGGACCCTATGAATACGTCAATTGGTAGTATATTATTATGACCTACGTAAACTCACAAACAAAAATATAATTGAATCAATGTCGTCAATATCCTTTATTTCAGCTTCCTTTCAATAAAAATAAAATTGACAAATTCAAGTCACTTTGGTTCAACCCTAAGCCAATCATCATCTGCCCAGCCTTTTCCCAACTATGTTGGGGTCAGCTCCCAGCCTCACCTCACAATATTTTACACAAAGCGACTGCCTATCTGACCTCCACCCACGATACCTCTTGGTAAGACTGGTTGTCAGACTTTCGGGCTTCTGACGACCCGTAACGAGCATAGCTTAACCTAATCGATCGATCCGTAAGTAATAATTACTTAGCCAAAAGCCTATCAATAAACGATACTAGCTTATTTTCTCCACCTACAAATCTATCTGTGTTTCATCACTTTATCGTGAAACGGAGAAAATAACTTGTTACATTATTTTCAACACTTCCGCTGATTTCGAGTTCACTCGATGTTTCAACCCAATGTTACGGAACACCAACTTATTTTACACTCCAACCACTCAAAATTGATCTCAATCTTTTCGTTATAAGAGTGGTGTTTATGGAACCAGTGTGTTTGTAGCTAAGCAGACTAGTAAACGCGTGACCTTGATGCGTAAGTGCGTAGAAAATCGCTATCTTAGTTTCTTTATACATTTGGCATAGTTTTCGTGAGAATTTGCAAAAAAAAACTATCTTCGGAAGATTTAATATCTGGTGTATAGACATTTTAGGGATCGCTGAGTTGAGAAACATCGCTTGTACCAAAATATGGTACCGTATGCTAAACTTTACATGTCTTAAATTACTTTTCTTTTGTTTTATCGTGTTAAACGTTTTTGTTTTAACTATAAAACCGGCCAAGTGCGAATCGGAATCGCACACGAAGGGTACAAGGCAAAAAACGCTGAAAAAAACATGTTTCTTGTATAGAGACCCCCTTTAATTTTTAACTTTATTTGATTTTATTATTTTTTGTTACAGCGGCATTAATAGAAATACATACCCTGTGAAAATTCAACTGTCTTACGGCTCATGAGATGCAGCTCGCTGACAGTCAGGCGGACGGACCAACGACCGCGGAGGCTTAGTAATAGGGTTTCTTTGGCACCATCTGGGTACAGATAAAAAAAAAAAAATTGTTGACACTAAAACGATTTCGATAGTGTACTGTTTTTACGAAACATCTCCCTTTCATATTTTTAGCTTCAATGGGTTCTCAGCCAGTTAGACTGTGTCATTCTACCTAGCCTTTTGCCAACTATGTTGGAGTCGACTTCCAGTCTAATCGGATGCAGCTGAATACCAGTATTTTACATGGAGCGACTGCCTATCTGACTTCCACAACCCAGTTACTGGGTAACACGATACCCCTTGATAAGACTGGTGTGTCATTCTAGCCGATAAATAGGAATATCTGAAGACCGAGATGTTCGTAGCTATATTAAGTAAGAAGTTCTCGTTCCATATATTGGAAGGTATTTCGACTAATATACCATCACATATCTAATGACACAACAACAATAAGTATAATTAAGTAGTAGTTGAGTAAGTAGTAGTGTATGTCAATTCCTTTGACGACATGTTCGAGTACGCATGTACGTCCTCGAACGTGTCGTCAAAGGAATTGACCACAATAGTTATATGTTCATACAACTATCACAGTGATGCCTTTGCCTCTCTTGTCTGTAGATATATGAATACAGGGTGGGCAACTTGGAGGTATACAACTGCAGCATGGCATTGTAACAGATAAAGAAATTTTCTTACATTAAGTGAATTAGTTGGGCTTAGGAAACATGTGGTTCCACAAGACGAGGCCAAATGTCATACGGCACGAGCCACAGTCGAGACATTGAAAAGAACGTTTCCGAGTCGATTAACTTCGAGAAACGGTGACATTGATTGGCCCCCAAGATCCCTGGATTTAACAGCTCCTGACTCCTTTTTGTGGGGCTATCTAAAGGGTCTATGCTAACAGGCCATCTGAGACACAGATACTGAAATAACGCAGGAAATGTGTGAAAATGGCGCCGATTCCCTTGTTCACAAAATAAACTAAATTTAAGTTCAGTGTATCTTTTTCTTTCGATATCATTAAGAAAAGGACAAAAGATAAATATTACTTTAGTCCTGTCAAATTAAGATACTCCATAGACAAAACAGACGTGATTAAAAACATGACGACTAATAACACGTCAATTTACGCCAATCGCTGACTAATTTGACAGGACTAAACTGATATTTATCTTCTATCCTTTTCTGGACTGGAGGTTGGAAGTTATCTTGCGGGAACTAACTACTAGGAAAAAAGTAAAGCTAATCCAGATCACCAAGGACCAAGGAATCAAGGTAACCGACATAGCCCGAAGAATTGCAAAACTTAAGTGGCAGTGGGCAGTGAAAAGTTCTGGAGTGGCGACCGCGTAACGGAAGACGTAGTGTTGAAGGTCTCCCACAAGGTGAACCAATGACCTTGTGAAGACCGCAGGAACCCGTTGGGTGCGAGATGCTTCTCGCACCCAGAACCGGTTGAAGCGGAGGTGCTTGGAGCAGGGATATGGCCAGCAGTAGACGTCTTTCGGCTGAAATGATGATCCCAGATCATAGTCCACCTATGTGCCATTATTGATCGAAACCCGTAATCGCCCCCATCCGGTAAGGCGTGTTAATTTCATAGACTAGGAGACAGAGTTACTTTCACATATTATATTATTTAAGTATGAAAATATGGATTCCCAAGGCCCATATATTCAGCATCGGATACTGCGCAGACGTCGCACGACACTCGCATCCGTTCGGAGCCAAACACATGACCTATGGCCGATTGCCAGATGTCACAGCGCTCTGTGTATTCAACTACGTCTATCGTGTGTTAATATATATCTAAACCTGACAAAAATATTGAGATAAATATTGAACCCGTTACCCGCCTTTTTTGGGGAACGTACCTATTCTAGAACGATGCTGAATATTGAATGTCGATTCAGAATTGATAGATTTTATACAAGTCTTATTTACTGAAATAACTGACTATTTAATGGTTTGACGAAATAAAAGTTAAACTACCAATAAAGTGTCCAATATCGTATGTATGACCAGAAATATGCAAGCTGGCGTTTTAGTCACCTGCATCCGTCCCGAGGCTGATTCTACGCGTCATTCTAAACAACTTTCACTATGAAACTCATACACGAATTATAAAAAAAAAATTATTATATGCATCGAAATAGTCTCTATATATGAATTTGTTTTTTTTTTTTTTTTTCATGAATTGGATAAAAGTTACAGACTACCAACCTCGACGATTTTTAACGTTAGCTCAAAGATACACAGATTTGTTATTTTGTCTAAATGTGGATAAATTAGTTGTTACTCTGTGTAGTCCTACTCCAGGACAAAAGCGTGCCTTTCTTCTTTCCAATCCTCTGGATCTTGTGCTAGTGTAAACCAATCTTCCAGCCGGGGATCGTGGAAGGTCCACAAGTTCCCATTATCCCCAGTCCAAGCATGCGAAGAGCACACCGGAGTAGTATTTACTCAGTAAGAGTTTGACGGACCCTTTCTCCCGCCCCACGTCAAAGAACAACCATGAGGACTTTCCACCCAGAAACAAAAAAAAGTGTGACCCCATCTTGCCTGTGGGCAATCGTCAATTTGGTCCCGTACTCTTCACCAGGGTCTGCCACGATATCGCTGGACGTTTTCCGAGATTGTAATAGTCATTCAAATATACCATGACGATGGCCAGCTGTAAGAAAATTCGTCGATTCAATAGAAAATCAGGTCAAATATTTTAACTCTATGCTCCTTCTATCGATCAAAAAACTAACATTCTACAGCAAAGTTCTACACAATATCGGGCATTGGCGTACTTCCAGAGATAACTGACTCCTGGACAATGCTCATACATAAATTACAGCTTCTGCGAATGCATGCCGGGAACGTTGCCATATCACATACCTAGTATAAAAATAATGGTGAGTTTCATGTATTTTTCTCTTTTTATTCTATTCAATTTTTGGATAGATTTATTGTCGTTTTTCGTGGTAGTTTTTTGAGAGAGATAAATTTATAAAAGTTCGTTTAAAATTTATTATTTACATGGAAGTACTTGCAATGTAGGTTCTACATAATTAGTATTATTCCGAGTTGGCGTATCACTGGTCAGTTTCCCTCAGTCGTCCGTTTATTTACAACACACAACAACACAACACACACAGACACAACTAAATGTGCTTGACAATTTTGTGTTGCGGAGCCGGAAGCCACGGTTACTAGCGGTGCCTCATGCACGAACCAACTTGCTCAGCAAAGCGCCACTGCCTCTCTTACCTGCTCTCTGAATGAATTCACAAAAAAAACTTTGTATGTGTTATGCTATATAAAATAGTTATGAATAATAAATATAGTTTAATTAAGGACCACGCTAATGCATTAGGAATTCCCTGTAATGTTAGTTGTTTGTGATAAATAAATAAATAAATTTAATTCGTCAGTTTCACTGATTGATCAGTTTTACCTATTAGATAGTTGCGTTAACTCGACAGTTTCCAGAGTTTGCCAGTTTCCGTCGATTCGTCAGTTTTATTCAATTCGTCAGCCAAAGTACAGTTGGTAGAAATATACACACACGTCTGCTAATATAAATAGATATTCAGATCTATTTCATAACTTTTAGCACAGATGACCATATTTCCACTTCTATTGTTGTTAACCCTCCCGCTCTGGGTGGAGCAGAAGGGAGTGTCAGACTCTTACTGACTAAAACCCACCCGTGTTCCTTCCTTAGCCCTTTATGTTCCAGGGCAGCGGTAACCCTTTCGGACGATCCCGCTACCCATTGTTGTTAACCCTTCCAACTCCTTTTAATAAAGTAACACGTCACAGTCTAGCGAGTAGGGTTCGAATGTAACTGGCTACTAACTAACAAGATCTCGATTTATCGTAGCATATTAGCTGCAAGTAGCTAATTTATACCTCATTACAATGACCTAAAAGTTACATTGATGATTGGTTTTCTGTCAAAACTGATAGTTGTAATATGACCGTGAATGTGGTACTTACAGTCCAGACCTCTCTGTCTATCTCAGAGCACGACCTCTCGCTCACCAACCTGCGTTAGAAAAAATATTCATTGATTAAAAACATTGTAGAAAACCAACGACAGGTGGTCCACTTTAACCCTGGATCGAAAGAGCTGAAAGTCATGGGGAGATGGCTTTGCCAACAGTGGGATAATGCAGGCTAACAGTAACAGTACAGAATGACTAGTGTCCCAATTCTAAGGTATATTTTTTTTTGGAATATTAATATTCCGAACACGAATATTTTGTTAGTTCGCGAAAACATACTTTTGTTTAGTACGATTCAGAATCAGTATAATATTATCAAACTATGAAACTCAATTAGCGATTATGAGAACCTATAATTATGTACCTAGTCAGACTATTATTTTCTGGTCCAGTTAGGAATAGTTAATAATTAGTACCTACGCTTACTGTGCCTGCGGCTTCGTTCATATAACTGTGAAATAATAATTATTATAGAGCTGTATGTGTCTTGACAAAACAAATATGTCAAAACCGTCTTTAGTAGATAAATAACTGTCAAATTTAACTATTAAAAAAAAAAATAATCGTCCTTTTAACTGAACGGCTTTAATTACAGATTACTTTGAATGAAATGCATTAGTGTCCTTCTAGAAAAATCTCAATGGTTTTTTAATCGACTTCAAAAAAGAAGAAAAGTTCTCAATTTTTGTTGTTATTTTTTCCAGTTGATTAGGGGATCGCATGGCTGGAAGCTAAATTGATTAGGTGTTCCAATCAATTTAGCTTGCAGCCATGCGATCCTCCTCATTTATTTGTCTCTATAAAGGTGTAACGCCATTACGGTGGAGCGAAATAGGCAATGTGTTATTTTACAAGGTAAAATAATGGTGTATACATTTTTATGATATTATGGAGCTTTTATATTATATTACAGACACTGAAAACATAATGACGAAAAAAAATTGTTGTTATTTTTCAAATATTTTTATATTATTTTAAAGATTAAAATAATTGAAATATTTGGTATCTGGGGCTTGTGGCTAAGTAATAACAGCCGCAAGGTCCGATCGGTCAGGTTAAGCTACGCTTGCTGCGATTGGTCCGTGGATGGGTGACCATCTTTACATAATAAGACCTCTCTGTCTCCGTGCCTCGGAAAGCCGTGGTCCTGGCTATCATTCGTAGATATTTGTCAGTCGTTACCGTCGTCAGAAGTCCGTAAGTCTGACAACTAGTCTTTTCAAGGAGTATTGTATTACCCAGTCACTGGGTTGTGGAGGTCAGATAGGCAGTCGCTCCATGTAATTAGCTATCTGACATAGCTGTCTCGACATACAGATTTACATAATTTGGATTCCTTACATCTTCGCCAACGTTAAAATACAAGTAGTATGTTCCGGTCCTCCTTGAGGAGCTGGGGTGGACTGAATAATCGGTTTTTTCACCCGTACGCAAAATATGAGCATTGACGTGGAGTTGCGGACACTAGTCCTAATACCTAAGTCAAAGAGTCAAAGTAATTTATTTTCTTGAAACACAGTGCATACGATGTTCATACATTTAAGCATAACTTACTTCTTGTAGCTAATAATTAACTAAATCTTATAAACGTTATAGAAAAAAATATGTATCTTCCATACCTAATAACAAAATCTTCACACCTAATCCTATAAAAATTAACCTCAAAAATGGTGCCAGAATTTTTATCAAGCACGTTTTCTAAAAACAAGGTTCATTCCTTTTGTGACTTGCTACCATTACGGTGACAATTCCCAACGTTAAAATATGAATACTCATTGGTATTCCGGTATCCGCCATCCCCTACTTTAATAACGTTTATCTCGTTACTATAATATTTCCGGGCGTTAACCTCGCTCGGCGTCGACTAAGGCTTCCCTTACACGAACGACTTTCCAACAACATTTAAACTTGGAACCACAGAAAATCCTATTCTACATATAAAATAATATATAATATAATTATAATATAACATAATTATATATAATATAATTATATTATAAACGTAAAAGTTTGTATGGATGGATGTATGATTGGATGGATGGAAGTTTGTTACTCTTTCACGCAAAAACTACTAAACGGATTTGGATGAAATTTGGCACACAGATGATTTATAACCAGGATTAACATATAGGATACTTTTTATCCCGATATTCCTACAGGATGGAAACTTATGCGGGTGAAACCACGGGGCGCAGCTAGTAAACAATAACAATATTAGTTTAAGACTTAAATCTATTTACGTTCAACTTTTGTACTACTCTACTAACTTTGATACTAGACATGTGCAACTGGGGTTAAACGAGGAGGACTCCTGTGCTAGAAGCACCAGTTACTTCCATCATCACGTTAGTGCGGAGCAAATGTAAATACTACAATATTAATATTTTTTAAATTAATTAATTTATAAATAACTATCGTGCGTGAGTGTGCGTGACTGTATGAACATATGTGTGTTGGGGTGTGACTTGTGAGTGGTTTTATTTTATTTTATACTTTTTAGTATATTTTCAGTATCTACATAATTTTGAGAGTGAAGGAAGTTATCTATGGTAAGTTTTAGTTTTTTTTATCTGTAATTTATGTAACTGTGTATTTTTACTTACTTTTATTTAATAAAGATATGGTATATAGCCATGTAGCACGGTTGTTTCCTGAAAAAGGCTGTTTTACACGATTTCAGGTCAAAAACCAGGTCCTTCCTTTGTTTGTTTTGTAGCCTTTACGGGTCGTACGCCTTTATGGCTTATAAGCAGAACCCTCCTGATATAAAAATGTCGAACCGTTAAAACCTTACATTCCTAAATATAGCTGCTCCGTTGGATACTGGAAGTTTTTGTGTATTACTTTGAGAACTGCTCGCTGAGCTCTTTCTAGGTTTAAGTTATGAGTTTTGTGTGTACTCCCCTAGATGGAGACACGGTATTCCAGTACTACACAGGGATAGGTAGATTGTTTTCAACAGGTTTGAGTCGCACACCCTTCGTAACTTCTTAAAAACTGTTATTAACTTTCTAACCCTAGTGTTTAGTGTTTTTACAAAGAGTTATATGAAAAGATAAATAATAATTCTTCAGATTCTGGAGTGGTGACCGCGTACCGGAAGGCATAGTGGACCGACGACCTTGTGAAGGCCGCAGGAACCCGTTGGATGCGAGTAGCACAGAACCGGCAGTGGACGTCTTTCGGCTGAAATGATGACGATGATGAATAATTTCTTTATTGGCAAACAAAAATGTGTAACAATAAAGTGAAGCCTCCTCCAGCACTGTGCTACAGGAGCTAAAAAAAAGTTTAAAGAAGTCGTTGTGTTATAGTTAGGCTGTCACAGCTATCGACGATTCTACAACCTACAGGTTTGTCACATTGTAACTCATGAACTCTGTGTTGATCCACCACAAACCAACCACCGAGTGCGGGGACGCGAAGCGCGGTCGTTACTTATCGTAGTTCCAATCGAACCGGCCGATACTGTTGGATTGGTATACGAATTGCGGTTGGATATACATCTATCCATAACGCAAGGGTCCGCGGATTCGTACCATTAGTCGATCTCTAGTCGTCAGCTTGTCTTTGGAATGTTTGTAACATCTATGAGTTGGGTGTTCAATTCGCGACTGCAACAATTATTTATGAGTGATGTCGACTACTTATTGCGACTATAATCGAAAACGACGTTAATGTGTCGTATGTGTAAGTGGTCATCATCATTTACCTAGTCTTTTCCCAAATATGTTGAGGTCAGCTTCCAGTCTAACCGGATGCAGCTGGATACCTGTATTTTATAAGGAACGACGCCTATCTGACCTCCACAACCCAGTTACTGAGTAATACAACACCCCTTGGAAGATTGGTTGTTAGACAAAAATCGACGAATGACAGCCGGGACCAACGGCTTTAACGTGCTTTCCGAGGCACGGAGGGGTCTTGGTATGTAAAGATGGTCACCCATCCACGGACCAACCGCGGCAAGCGTAGCTTACCCGTGTGGCTGTTAAGTGGTGTGACGCTATTTAATACTAAATTCCTACTTTCCACAGACAACGACTTTCAGTTCCAATTTCGTTGGAAAGTAGTACGTGTGAACTAAGCCTAAAAAGCTTTAAAGGGAAAAAATATCTGCATTTTATAAGTCGCTCTTTCAAACCTTACGTAGCTTTGATAAGGTTTTTAAACGCTTTTGAATGGGATTTGCCTTGGGATGATACTTATTCGTTTTTCTTCGTGTTGAAAATAATTGGAAGATATTCTTAAATATTTTGCATTTTGAATGTTGTATTGTCAGCATTCAAATGTTTTGCTGTATTCTTTTAATTATGTATTGTCAGCATTCAAATGTTTTGCTGTATTCTTATGTATTGTCAGCATTCAAATGTTTTGCTGTATTAGTTGAATTATACTCCGTCCACTAGGCTAACTGTTTTTTGACAGCTGCCTTAGAACCGGGTGTGTAATATATGGTATAATAACAGATAGTATAATAGCACTTAAAATAACGTTCACATGATATCATTTTCATATGCTATAAAAACAAATAACCTAATTTCGTGTGATCAAAAGTTAATTCATATAACCTTCTTTTGCTCTAATAACATTTAGTATAACGTTCATTTCATATAATTTTAAATTTGTATAATGCTCTTTTTATATAATGTTCAGTTGACCTAATTTGCATATACATACGCTAATTTTAAGCCAAAATTCTGTGATTAAGTAAATATCAGGAAACATCATAATGTTTCCTGATATTTTCTTATTCATTAGGTTATAACAGTGTGCTGCTCATCTAACCCAAACCACAACACCAACAATAGAGGGGATCTGGCGCTCGGCGGTCATTAATGGTCACTGTTCTAACCTAACCTAACTCATATAATTTAATAACAGTGAATAGTATCTGACGCAGGTATAAATAAGGTAAATTATATTAAACGTTACTTACAAAGTTTGAATAATTTATAGTACTAACTGAATATTATACAAATTTAATATTAATTCAAATGTGCATTATATAAAATGTTCATTAAACCATATTACATTAGGTAAAATGAAATTATATCAATAATTCATTATATTCTTTCGTCGTTATATTGATAAAAAGTATTTTTAATTAAATTAGGTTACATATGATCATTAGAACTTTTATTTATTATTTCAAACGTTACACACCCCTTTTTTGTTTTTTTTTTTATTTTTGGGTTGGATGTCATCAAATGACCTCTCCCGCTCTGGGCTGAGCGGAAGGGCGTGTCAGACTTTTACTGACTAAAACCTAACCGTGTTCCTTCAGTAGCCTGTGCCAGGAGCCACGGTATTTCTTTCGAACAACGTTACACACCCCTTAGAACGTTACTATTGCAGATTACGTAAAAGTTAACTTTAAAATGTGTAATAAAATAAATATATAAACTGCCTTATCTTATTGAATTATCTTATTTATGACTTCTTACAGGCATTATAATACCATACTAGGAAGTGGTGAAGGGCGGGCGTTTTTGGGAGACTGTCTTTTGTAATCTTGACGTTCGAAAAGTGCTGATTCTCAGCCTAATTTGAATAAATGTCTTTTGATTTTTGTACGTCTATCAGTTTGATAAAAATATATAATTGCTCACTAGTTCGATCTATCAAAAAACGGTTAATCTAGTGGACAGATTATAATATAAAAGTATTCTTACAAGCACGACTTTTATCATGCTCACATATTAAAAATGTATAAAATAAGATCAAAACCTAAACACACATAATTATACAACCAAATACATAATTGTTTCACAAAACATTTGTACTTAAAAATACGCACCATTTTCCTGTCACATCATAAACCACTAAAAGCTCCACTGATCTCGTAAGCGGTAAAACAAACACACACACTCACTAACATAATACCAACTTTAGTAGATAAGCACTTATGATGAAAAATTTCAAACATGTTTACAAGTTCCGCGATTGCTTTCAGCGTAGAGCGGGATAGAGGTGGGGGGAGTGGTGGGGTAAACTTAGTCTGTTTATATTAACTGCATATTGTACGACAAATCAAGTGGATACAAGATTTTATATGGCGTAGTTACGGATACCAGCTTTCATAGAAATCTCGTAGCGATTCGTAGCAATTTCGTAGCTTCGTAGAGATTTCGTAGCAGTAGTTTCGTTGTTGAAAAGTGGTAGTTTTTTTACGTAATAGATGTTTGCTGTTTTATTCCATGAGCGTGATGATGTATTGTGTCCGCTGGTTGTTTTATTTTCGTTGATGTAATTTTGAAGGAATCTTTTTTAAGTAAGGATTGTTAACTATAAATTCAAAATGATTTATTTTTGACAACTAGATCCAAAGGTAAGTATAAAAAACTTAGAAAAGCTATTGTTAGTACATATACAATATAACTAAGTTCTTAAACGAATGTAAGTATACCTAAGTAATTTTGAGTCGGCGCCAAACAATCAATAAACAAAGATCACTAAATTGCCTTAAATTTAAACGACGCCGACTCAAAATTATTTAGGTATACTTACATTAGTTTAAGAACTTAGTTATTAAGGTTAAATAAAAAAGGTTTATTATTTTTTGCTTTTCAGATTTTTCGGTGGTTTAATTTTTTCGTTAAAAAGTGTTTATTTTATAATTTTTTGTGTTTATAATCTACTAATTGTTTGCCAAAAGGGCAGGCATATGTGGCACTGATTAGAGTAATAATACACAAGTCAGCATTCAAATCTGTAAGTGAACAATAAATCACCCCTATTTTCCCACCCTTTTTTTTTTTTTTTTTGAGGATGGGAAATCATCAAATGACTCCTCCCGCTCTGGGTGGAGCAGGAGGGAGTGTCAGACTCTTACTGACTAAAACCCACCCGTGTTCCTTCCTTAGCCCTTTATGTTCCAGGGCAGCGGTAACCCTTTCGGACAATCCCGCTACCCTGGCAGGCTTCGGCCCTATGGGGCCCCGTCACTCATGCTGACATCTCTTTGAGGCGCGCGTGGAACACAACACGCCGTCCGGCACGGGCCTGGTCCTGATCGGACGGTGAGTTACCCATTACTCACCGCCCGCAGGCCCGCGCCTACGGTGGCCGGGAGTCGTCACGCGGCTCCCGACGCCCGGAGCGTCTCCCGCGGCGGCTGAGGCGTGAGGTGCGCAAGGCGCGTTCTCTCGCCCACCTCGCCACCTCCTTCGCTAGCATGACTGCTTCGCAGAAGGAGGTGACTGCCTCCCACTCCCTCTCGCCCCGGACCATGGCTTGAACCAGGGCCGGACGCGAGAGGTCGCCGCCGCTGCCGATCGCCTCTACGAGGACACGGCGGTGCTCTGCCCAAGCAGGGCAGACCTCCACCGTGTGCTCCACCGTGTCCTCTGGGCGATCCTGACAGTGGTGACACCCGGGCGTCTCCTCCCGCCTGATTATGTGCAGGAACCTCCCGAAACATCCGTGTCCGGAGAGGACCTGCGTCAGGCGGTAGGTGAGAACGCCGTGACGTCTCTCTAGCCACTCCTCAAAGAGGGGTCTTACCGCCGCTATCGTGGCGTGCCCTGCGCTGGGTTGCGATAGTCGCTCCTTCCATGCCGCCATGAGATCGCGCCGGAGGTTCGTCCGCTCCGCCGCGGTTTGCCGCGGATGCGGAGTTTCCCCCCGGCGTAGTGCCTCCGCGCGCCAATCATACAGGCGCGCGAGCACTATCGCCTCCAGATCCCATGGCGGCAGTCCGGCAAGGAGGCTTGCTGCCTCGCCCGAGATCGTGCGGTAGCCCCGGATTAGCCTTATGGCTACCACCTTTTGGGGCGCGTTCAGGTAGTGTGCGGCTCGCAGCCGCAGTGAACGCGCCCAATTTTTTCCCACCCTTAGGGTTGGATTTTTTTTTTCCAAATTTATATGGGACTACTTTGTAAAAAGGACTTGAGAACCTCCTCCATTTTTTTTCGTCGGTTAAAAAGTGCCTATAAAGTGTTTAATTGAAATAAATGCTTTGATTTTGCTATTTTCTGTTAGCTTATAATTTTGGTGTCTAGGGAGCAGGACAGCGCCAACAGCATCCTATCTATGATGGCTAGCAGGCTTGATTGTGAACCACTGCTGCAGGGTTTCGGCTGGACCTGTCACCTTGCAGCAATGATGTCACAATCTGTTTCCGTTTTCGGTTTTGTTTTAGTCTTTGTAAGTGTACTAGCTCTGTTCGCGACTTCGTTCGCGTGAAATTACTTGTTTCCGATCCTCCCGCATCACATCGTATCGCCTGCCCGCACTAAATATCAGTTCGTTTGCGCTTAGTGTTCTTTCTTACTTTTCTTCGATTCGCTCGGCTCCTAAGGGTCATAGCGTGATGTTAAGTAGCCTATAGCCTTCCTCAAGAATTGGGCTATCAAATGCAAAAAAATTCAAATCCGATTGGTAGTTCCAGGGATTATCCCCTACATACATACAAACAAATTTACCTTTTTATAATACACTCGCGAGCAATGAAAAAGTTCCAGTGACATAGCACCAAATTACTCCTAAACGGGAAAGGCTAGCTTAATGACGCCGTCTGCAATATTGAAGTACATTTAACAGCGCATCAGAATATTACAAACTAAAAACGTAAATATTGTGTTCAAATTTTAAATTATATGTCTTAAGAGATATTAAGGTGTTTGTCGGCATTTTGTGGGTGGAACTTTTTCATTGCTTGGCAGTGTATTAGTATAGATTACTAAAATAGTTTGTAAGTACATTGTTACTAACACTATCCGTCTTATTACAAAACGAAACCTAACTTTAGTTCTAGCCTAAACTATTGAGCCAGTACTTGTATTTCGAACGTTATTTCGATTTAGGCAACGTTCTTAATACTAAAATGACAACTTAGCACCGAACTAAGCTGTCATTTCTGTATAAAGAACTCCATTTCTATAACAGTTGGATTCTTAATTCAATAACTAGGTCAGTGGTTTAAACCTGATCGAAAGAAAAACCTTGTTTTGTAATAAGGGGGTGTGAGTCTTATTGCTCGAATTAATTAAATAAATAAGTAATAATTACGTGATTTGCCCACAATTCCAACTAGCTCAATGAAACCCATATAACTGACCGGAGCAGAGCGTTAGCTACTAAAACAGTTAGCAGATAATCCGACTCGGGACAACCCCGTGACGTCACTACTACTAAATCTGACGTTAGAGGCTCTATCTTGAGCTGAAAGCCTCTTAACGTCGCATCATAACGTCTTTAATGTTTGTGTTGGATTTTGATTATAGTTAAGCGTCTCTGGTTGAACGTTATTTTTAACTGTTTCGTTTATAGAAGTTGTTGTGGTTTATAAGGGGTTATGATGATGAAGAGAGAGCATTAATAATATTAATAATAATATACTTTTTATATTCTTATATTTAAAAATATAATTTATATGATTACAATGAAATAAAGGAGATAATAATAATATCCCTGGACATTAAACACAGCGCCATCTAGTCCCAAGCTAAGCAACCTTATGCTTGTGTTATGGTAACAAGATGGCTGATAAACTAGGTACTTATATACATTTTTTTTTTTGTAAATACATACATATTATAGATAGAAAAACACCCAGACTCGGAACAAATACATGTAGGTCATACAAATATTTGTTCCGTGCGGGAATCGAACCCGCGACACGCAGCGCAGCAGTCAATCGCTTAACCACTGCGCTAATCGTGTCGTCATTGGTGGCACAGTGGTATCCGCCCCGACTAACGAACGACTTACGGTCTTGTGTTCGGACCAAGGCAAGCGAAGGTTTTCAAAATTCCATAGAATAATCCAATCGGCCTAAAAGGTTCCCACAGCTGGGACACAGGCTTCCTCGCTGTGGGGGAGAATTCAATAAAACGTTTTCATTCCGGTACTACAAACACACAAATTCGCTCTCGAAAAATAAGAAAAATCACAAATACTTACACGGCTTTCAGCGTGGAGGCTCATTCGCGTTCCTAATCTGCCGCTTGTCAAACACTCCTTTAGATTTAGGGATAAAGAAACTGATTTGAGCACGATGTAAAAAATGTATGAATGAAGATGTTAGGGGATCAATACGAAAATATTTATTCTTACTGGTCTTTATACCAATTGATAAAGTAATACTTATCTCGTGGCTGTAATTTTAGACTTGTACTAGCAGTGCCCCACGGTTTCACCCGCATAAGTGTCGATCCTGTCGGAATATCGGGATAAAAAGTATCCTGTGTATTATTTGATGTATACTGTTGTTGTTGTGTTGTTTGTTTGTATTACTGTAAAGTTTCATCAAAAGCCGTTTAGTAGTTTTTGCGTGAAAGAGTAACAGACATCCGTCCATTCTCACACAACTTTTGTGTTTATAATATTAGTAGGAAGCACTATATTATTGTGTAAGCTTTGGGAAAATATATGTCACATCTCTAGGTAAAAAGGCCAGAGGTGGTTAAGTTGCAAGGAATAAAATGATGTACGTGTAGTTATGTCTTAGCTTTAAATCACATGAGATTTGTCATTAAGAACTTGTCCAATCCTTCCTAAAAGCCAGTACAATCATCATCATCATAATCAGACTATAATGTTCCCACTTCTGGGACACAGGCCTCCTCGGTGAGAGGGAATGAGCTATGGCTCATTGATCATGATCCATCATGGATTATGATCCACCACGCGGGCCCAGTGCGGTTTGGTAGACATCACATGTCTTTGAATTTTTGGCTCTAGAACATGTCGGTTTCCTCACGATGTTTTCCTTCACCATTTTGAGAGCAGTGGTGATGAAATTAAATACGCAAAGTGCCTGCCTGGGTTCGAACTCACGAGCTACAACTCGCAACTCGGGGCCGATACCAAACAACACTTAATAAAACCTACTTTCGACAAATAACAGAATATAACAAACACAAACTAAAATATCACACAATATCATAAGACCACAAAAGCTTAACACTCAACAAAACTTACAAGTATTGTACCAAAACTTACTTGTGCAAGTGCATAGTATAAGTTGGCGACGAACTTGCAGGCGTAATACGCAAGTTAAGTTGTTCCAGCAAGTTACATTCGACTCGCTATCGGAGAGTTTACAAGTTAGTTAATTAGACATTAATTGGTGAGCTTTAGAGTTGAGTGCTGGTAGCCATAGTTTTGATAAGTTCATTTAAACTGCAACCGACTACCTTCAAAAGGTGACTGGGAGAAACTAAATGTGTAAGGCTGCAGATCTGAACTCTAAATACTGTGAGATAATAACATAACGCCTGTATTTCGCGAAGGGGTATGCAGATTGTATTGAATGAGAAAAAGATTGCAATTTTTACAAATAAATTAAAAAAAGTATTAATGGGTAAACGTTATTGTAGCATAAATGAATGTTTAATTGACACATCTATAGAATAGACATAATAATATAAATTAATAATAACGTTTTACATTAAATTAATAAAATATTACCTTAAATACTTAGAATAAGTTAGACTGTATAAAAAAGTCCTCTTCCTTAAAATTTTTCTTTTACTGTGCCTGACAGGGTTCACGATTATTATAACCAATGTTTACTTACCACCTTAGGATAAATACATTGTGGAATGCAATAAATGATTGAGTATTGAGTATTGATTAATTTATTATCTCCCTTATAACCATCGTTACAGCTAGTAACTAGTAGTAGCTCACTTCACCTATGAAGTAAGCTATCATTCTACTATTGACAGTTCAGTTCAAGCGCACTTCGCCTACGTATTCAATCGGCAGGTTTCATTACGAAATGCGATAGTGCGGTCTCTTATAATTATAAAGAACGTATATAAATAAGTATTTATAATTTAGAGATATTGGGAACTTTAACATCATTTTGAAAAAAATGTAGGAATGTAATGTAGATGTATGTAAACGTATATCGTTCACCCACATTCCGACAGTTATGTGTAACTCCTTTGTAATAGGGGCAAACCTATTTGCTGGGTTGACACAGATACCGGAAAAGAGTTAAAGGAAATACCCAGTAATAACGTGCATGGGGCTTGCGTGGTGCATTACGGCCCACCCCCTCTCACTGTAAGGAGACCTGTGTGTGTGTGGGGGTGTGTGTGTGTAAGCTGATTATGCGTAGCCGTTTAACTTCTATCTCATTCTATTTTAGGATTGCTTCTTATGGATTTACATTCTTGTATGTTTTAAATACTTGAAATGAAATTTCATATCTTACCAAGATTATGTCTGGACTTTCAAAGTGACTGTGACCTCTGAGTTTGTTTCGGGTTTTCTTCTCAGAATAGTCAGTTATGAAACGCCGAACTCATTTAGTTTAAAAAAAAACATTATTGACGTGTAAAAGTGTTTGTACAAATCAACTTACAGAAAACAAATAATTTATCAAACATCACTTCACACTCAATTGGGAGATTCGGAGAAAACAAAAGCATTTGTATGGTAGTATTGACTGACAGAATCGCAGTAAGCCCGGCGTCGAGGGAAATCTACATGCGAATGGATTGATGTATTGTGACTCAATTGAAGCGTTGTTACGTTTGTATACTATGGGACAGTTGCAATGTCTTTAAAAGTATTATTCTCACTGTAGCGGTATCTACTACGCTACATGCGAACAACGCGTTACGCAAATCCTGCATCTCGCAAGCAGAGTTTACCGCGCAATTACCTTACATACAAACTTCCTGACATCATTCGTTAGGCAATTGCCCGCCAGACACAACACCCGTCTGGTCGGAGGATTCTCCCTTTTCTATGGAGGATGAGTGAACTTTACACCCTGCCGATCGATTCTGTAAAAATCTCACCGTGAAAAATTAGGTAAAGTGAGCTTGGAGTGAGCTGTCAATAGTGTCAATCCCTAGCATTAGTTGGAATGAAAGCTCACTCCACGCTCACTTCACCTAAGTTTTCACGGTGAGATGGTTACAGAATCGCACTGCTGTTCCTCATACCTCTATATCACGTACCTGTATAATACCTTCTTTACATATAGGTCTACTTCTTCTTCGTGTCGCTGGCACGACTGTTGTTTTAAATGCTGTTTTCCCAAAGCTTTGCCACTTCCACGGCATTGTCGGTGGCAGCGCAGAGGACACTTTGACTGCATGTTTTGGGACACAGAGGGCAGGATAGGAGGTGGAGCATGGTTTGTGACATAGCTCCACTATCACACACCGTACAGTCGTTCCATCAAGGTAGGACGGTTACCAAGGTACGGTAGCAAGGTGTACCAGGTTGGACTTACATCTTTCCACTTGTGTCCGGAGACGGTTCAGAGACTTCCAAGTGGACCATTGAAGGCTACACCCTGCAGGGATATGCTCCTGTGATACATAGGTACAAATGAATAAAATTGAGATGTCTGTTTGTAATGTCAAAATAACAGCTTTTTACTAAATACATACATATACGGTACTTATAACAAAATTTTACTGGCAGATAGTTAAGCATATAAGGACTAATTATTTGGGCTACATTTATTTTAAAAAAAGGATTAAGGTTCGAAAAAATATAAATCCATGAAATCCAATTGGTTTTCCATTATGCACACGAAGGAAGTCGCGGGCACAGCTATATTACAATTTTATTTATGTTTCAAATTGACGTTATTTCAAGTTAAACAAATATCAACTTTATTTTAATGGAGTTTAAGTTGATTTCAGGGTAAGTAGCGCTATTGAAAAAGGTATAAAATTGTTTGAAGTTTTAGCGTAAACTGAACTTTATTGTGCAGGAATTAAAGTTATTTTTTCATAAACTCATATTTGTTAAAATTTTTGGCCAATATGTCGCGAGTGCAGATTATAAGAAAAGCTTATTCCGCGATACCAATTTATACTGGTCATATCTGCCTAGCCTATTCTCAATTATTTTGAGGTAGACTTTTAGTCTAACTGGATGTAGATGAGTACCAGGGGCCATTTTAATAAAACCGAGAGATGACAAGCCGATAATTCGACACATTTTTCAATTTTCTTTCGTACATTTTCTGCTTAATACCTCATGAAAATGTGTCAATTTAATGACAAATAATAACTAAATTATCTTATCTCATATTATATTATCTCTCATATTTAGCATACAGCGACTACTATAAAATAACGACTTGCCCAGCTTAGTTTCTGGGTAATACGATACTGCGTCAACACAGGCGGATTTTTTTTTTCTTTTTTTTAAAAACATTACCCCACACTAGGAAGTACTCCTGTATCGTGGGTGCGTTTACAAACATTTAAACTCACATACACAATGAGCCAGACCCGGAGCAATTGCCAGTAGGCAATACAAATATTTGTTCCGTGCGGGAATCGAACCCGCGACACGCAGCGCAGCGGTCGATCGCTCAGCCACTTCACCAACCGTGTCGTCAGTCGTGTCGTCAATTATTGAAACAGAAATGAGAAAAACCTGCTAAATCTTTTAAAATATTAACCTACTTTTAACACTTCCAAACAGATGGTGAAGGAAAACTGCAGCCACGTCACGAGTACCTACCTTTTAGAAAACATTAAAAAAAGAACTCCACTAAAAATCCCCCCTAACAAGTGATCGTTAAACTTAACCTCATAAACCCATTCACACCTTAATAATATGGACAAGAGCGCTAAAATACTTAAGTAGTTCCAAAGAGTTTTATTGCAAATATTACAGGCACATAAAAAACCTTCTTTTGTTTATTTAATCAGCTAATGGGCTGGGTTTTGGGGCACAGAATTAGAAAACTTTGCCTTTATTTTTACGCGAGCAACCATTTTTAGTGAGAAGTGCTTAAATATTAAGTTTGTTTAATAAACCCATGACCTCGGTCCGCCTCCAAAGTGGCGAAAGATGGCGGATTTAAAATGTCATTATTGAACGTTATTTGAAGATTAATTTGGAATGAATTTTAATACTTAACGCTTTTTTATTGGGTTATCTATATTCTTTGCTTCAAATTCAAAAATCAAAATCGTTTATTTGCATAAATTTGTGTTAGGTACAAAAGATTATTTATAAAATTGTAGTGCAAAGACACATTCCGCCATGTAATGTTGGCATGCAAATATGTAATACATGAAGTATGTAGTAACAACATACAGTAGCATAGGTACAAATGACGTCATTAACCAAAGCAACAAAGGAACATAAATAATAAAAAAAATATTATTGCTTTGGGGTTATTATCGTTGTTATAGATGTGTATTGGCATAATAACGACCCCTGGATTCTTAACAATCAATACCTACGTAGTACTTATAAAACTGACTGGAGAATTGTGTGCGTTGGCAAATGCTTGCTTGATTCACTGAATTACCTTTCTTTTTTTCCTCTGGTGGAGGTCACAGCAATCCATCTATCATCCAATCATCCATCCTCGTTATCATGACCATCTTTACATACCAAGACCCCTCCGTGCCTAAGTCCCAGTTGTCATTCGCTGATCTTTATCAGTCGTTACGGGTCGTCAGAAGCCCGAAAGTTTGACAGCCAGTCTTACCAAGGGGTATCTTATTACCCAGTCACTGGGTTTTGGAGGTCAGATCGGCAGTCCCTCCATCTAAAATACAGGTATTCAGCTGCATCCAGTTAGACTGGAAGCCGACCCCAACAAAGTTGGGAAAAGGCTAGGCAGATGATAATAGAGATCAGAGGAATCCGCTGGATACAGACTACCCAGGGGGCCTACACCGAAGTGCAAAGTGCGAATGTTCGGATCGGATCGACACATGGCCGAACCGAATATTATTGAAAAATGCGAAAAAGGTTCGGATCGGCTCAGTTGGGTCGGGACCATAGTCAATATTCGAAAGAGTAGGAGTGTAGGATCGGAACCGATCGAACCAAACAGTAACTTTGTAGCAGGAAACGGCCGAACATTCTGCCGATACTACTTCGAAGTAGACCCCCAGGAGTGGTCGTTGTCACGATGCTTGTCGGAGGCCTATATCAGTGTGGCGGCAGTGAACATCTTAGAGCTTAGATAAACCAATACCAACTGTAACTGTAACAATGTTATTTACAAGGTGGCTCATTTAATAAAGGTCCAGTTTTTTTTTGGTTCTAGGATCTCTCAATAATTCTTCTAAACGAAAATTCCGCAAGAATCAATAGTTTAGAAGCTGTGATTTTTTTAATTTGTTTCCATAAAGTCCCTACTTTAGTACTACCATTTAATTTTGGGAATAATCCCAAAAAAAGATTTAGTGTAATAATTTTCAATCTAGAGAGGTTTACACGACTAAAGTAGAGATTTTATAAGAAAATTCGCGGAATATACATAATTATGTTGCGTCCGTGAGATGTCTAAGACACAAAAAAAAATTTAGGACCACCATAAATCATAATGCGTTGGAGGCAGCACCAACAGTCTTCTGAATACTGGGAAGGGTTGATTACACCCGGTTGTGAGGCACTGCAATACCATCCACGGTTTTGGAGGTGCCTCTTTAACATTAAATAACGCAACTTTGCAAATAATAATAATGAATAAATCCTATCCTACTTAATATTATAAACGCGAAAGTTTGTATGGATGGATGGATGTATGTTTGTTACTTTTTCACGCAAAAACTTGAACGGATTTGGATGAAATTTGGTACACAGATAGTTTATAACCAGGATTAACACATAGGATACTTTCTATCCCGATATTCCCACAGGATCGAAACACATAGTTACAGGTATTATTTACTAACATTGTATGGAATGTAAAATTCCGAAATAAAATGAATAATAATAAATGGGCCAGCCTGTATATCCGCATGACCCACATCAGCAGCTGTCGTTTCGAGACCCATATCTATCAATCAATACATAAATGTTAGTTTAAAGCTATTTGTGTGTGTTCAAAGCTAGGTTATAGGCATTGCTCTTAAAAAAATGCTACTACAGTATCCAGGAATTTATGGCAGATAAAACGTTAAAATAGTGTTCAAATATTATATATCTGTGTGTTAATTGTAATTTATAATCTTTTCATCTATAAAGCAAAATATAAGTTCAATTAATATAACACTTAATTGTGAAAGTTCCTCATATTAGATAATGGATACTCATTACAATATTTATATTTATTAGTTTCAAGTTATCTTGCTGCGCCCTAACAGGGTCATGCACTCACTAGTTTAAGCCTAGCGTGTAACTATGGTTGTGTACATTGTGCATTAAACAAATAAATAAATTTTCTTACAAAACACTTCTAAATTACCTTTACCTGCTCTAAATGATAATAACCCATCCCATATATCCCGCTCAATCAAGATAAACAAACAATTTATTTCAATCATAACATACAGCCCACACATCTGTTTTGAGCTATACAGAACTGTTCACAAACTTGTAAAAGAGACACAGCAAGCTGATTTCCATACTATTATAACTGTCTTGTTCAATATACCTAGTATTATAAATCGCACCTGCCTGTTGTGATAACTGAGTTAGTTTGTGTTTTGTTCATTTAATTGTGTATGTTGTATGTGGGTGTACAGTTTTGCAAGTTCGCGGTTCGAACATAACTTACATCATTCGTATAGTACACTCGCATTTCACCCGACTGACCCTATTGCTTCTAACCGGACACACATTTATTTATTTGTACATACTTTATTGTACACCAATAAAATACATACCAAAAAAAAAAGATCGAGCACTAAAAATATACGAGATAAGCGGCCTTATCGCTTTCTGCGATCTCTTCCAGGCAACTTTGGAATGGACAGTGATTTGCCTGGACATAAAATAGGGTTGTCGTTGGTGCAATATAACAGATACACAGATATATACATATCCTAAATAATAGATACATACATATAAAATATATAAGCAACGGAAATAAATGAGGACTATAGATAATAACAGTTTAGAGAACTTTTAACTACGACTGCTGCTAATTCTACTACGGCTGATTCTACAACGTGCTAAGAAATTCTTGATGGACAAAACCCTATATCATTTGGCCCGACCTAGGACCGAACCAACTCTAGGTTTTTGTGAAAAATTATTAAATTGTTTCCTAACGATACACTAACTCCACCGACTTCTCATAGTTGTAAAGTACCCAAAATGCCAATTTCTATTTCAAAATGATATTGCCATGTTTTGTCTATGTATGACAAGCGTCCGCCTATTTCGAAACGCATTCAAGCGACTCCGTGGCGCAACGGTAGCGCGTCTGACTCCAGATCAGAAGGTTGCGTGTTCAAATCACGTCGGGGTCAAAATTCTCTTTTTGTTGATCCAACTTTTTTTCAATACTTTTTATTACAATATAAATTCAGAAAAGACTGATCTAGTTTGAAATATATACAAATACATAATTGACATAATACATATTATATAGTACAGAAACAACAGACATTCTGACATCCTCGAAAACAGACATTACGATTACGACTATTATTCCAATTCTCAGTGTAATAATATTTGAGTATCATTCATAAGTGTCCTGAAACTCATACGAAGTCCTATACAAAAACGTTAATATTACTGAATACCCTTAAACAGGAGGGTTGTGAAGTGCTAAGGAAATATCTTCAGGAGTATCTTATTTAGTTCCAATATACTACCGTAAAGGGGAAAACATACAACTTCTGGACATAATAACAAGGATGAGGGCTAGTCATTGACATCTTGATGGTTTTATTTACGAAAATAATATATTTGTTTGGGTATTGTCAAGTGTGTACATTTATATTAAACTTGGATCGTATCGACGTAATTAATGGAAAACATTGGGGGACCGCATATGTACTTTATCAGAACGTTAGGCTAATAATTAGAGCGGTCTCCGACGCGACAAAATTTAATAAAAAAATTATTACGTACTTACGTAGGGTCATAATGACAAGGTTATTTTTTTATTTTTACAGGGTTTCACGTTTATATCTGTTTTGTTCTATTTGTGGCAATTTTTTCATAGCTTTTTAACTTGTTTTAGGCTTTTTACGTTCATACTATTTTCATTATTTTGTGTTGCGGGTTTTTTACATTTTTAATTTAATTTTGTAATGTATATTGTTGACTGTGCTTAAAATATAAAAAACGAGAACTAACTTTGAATCTTCAAAGACTAACTTCACACAAGGATTCACCCTGAAAGTTACAATGAGGATTTTCAAGCAAAAGTGTCCAATGCTGTCCATTTTGTACACAAAAACTGTAAAGAAAAATTGGTCTTGCATAACTATCCGCATTATTCTAAGTAAACGCCTTTCAAACCAAGGTCGCACGATCAAACCTCACATTTTCTTAAGTCATATTCTGTGGACATCATTGTTTTCCCAAAATAGTAAGTAATACTCAGCAGATAAGCATAATATTCCGTGCTCTGTTTGGAAATAATCCTATATCCATTAAAATTCAATTTGCCAGAAACAAGGTAGGTACGAGCAGTGGTGGCCAAGTGGTGACGGCCGCGATTTATGAGTTGTAAGTCGTACAGGCGCTTTACTTTGTGTAAATTATTTCATCACCGCTGCTCTCAAAACGGTGAAGAAAAACATCGTGAGGAAACCGGCATGTTCTAGTAACAAAAATTCGAAGACATGTGATATCTGCCAACCCGCACTGGGCCCGCGTGGTGGATCCCACTCCCTCTCACCGAGAGGAGGTCTGTGTCCCAGCAGTGGGAACATTATGGGCTCACAATGCCCAATGCTTTTCCCACAATGTACCTATTCTTAAACACACATCATCATCATCATCATCATCATCATCATCATCTACATGTTTCACGATAAACTGGTATACAAATGTTAGTTATACGATTTCAAATAACCTGCGCGAACCCCACATTTTTATTTAGATTTTCTGTATCCCAAATCCCTTCTTAATAGCCTACACTACTGTCAGCCGCACAATACGTAGTATAAATAAAGTATGTACCACATCTCAGACTCCGACTGACACAAACGCCGACATAATATCCTAAGTACGCATAACCAATCTTGGCCCGCAGTGAGGAACATGCGAGCCGCAATCCGAATACAAATAGGATGGACATGGGACAGGGAAGTAGTTGGGAGGTGGATGAGGCAAGGAAAGTGGACACGACAAGAAAGACAGGAGGAGATAAATATCCTTCCTTGATCATCATCATCATCTGCCTAGCCTTTTCCCAACTTTGTTGGGGTCGGCTTCCAGTCTAACCGGATGCAGCTGAATACCAGTATTTTACATGGAGCGACTGCCTATCTGACCTCCACAACCCAGTTACTGGGTACAAAAGTAGTTATTTTTCTACTCTGCAATCGGTATTTTGTTTTGTTTTGATTGTTGTTTGTTGTCATTTGCCAGTGTCGCAACACAGATTAATGTGTACTTGTGTTTTGTCTTTGGTCCCTCACCCTGACATCACGCAATGGACAAAATTGTAAACCTTATATTGCATGAGTACGAGGGTTTTGGCTACGTTGTATGTGTACATTTTATGTATTTTTGAAGTGAAAACTTCTTTAACGGCGTTGTGCACTTTTTTTGTGATGGGTAAAAAATGTTAAACTCGCGTCAGGACACGTGACCTGATCGAAAATTCGTAAGAGAGAGCTCGCGTCAGGACACGTGACCTGATCGAAAATTCGTAAGACGGAGGGAGTTTTTTTGTGATGGGTAAAAAATGTTAAACTCGCGGCAGGACACGTGACCTGATCGGAAATTCGTAAGACGGAGGGAGAGTAGACCGCATTCCAAAATATCAAAAATGCACAACGTTAATATTTAAATTTTCACTTCTGCCGGCACTCCCGAAGTGCAACTCTTTTTTTTTTTGTAATGTGCGTTTTTTTATGCAGAATAAAAGTATTTTTTTCTTTCTTTCTATGGTGGAAGAGTAAATATACTCGTAAAGAGATCGATCGACCACGATTTAAATACGTTAAAATATCATGCGCATTGTGTAGAAGAAGACGTCTATTATGAGAATATGATAGGTCTGGAAAAAAAAACTAAAATTTATAGCAGCTTAGAATGAAATAAAGATTATTTATAAATTACTGGAGTCCAAAATACTGTCGGCACGTTGACATCATTTTGACATTTTATGCCCACGCATCCTTAATTCAATGCTTAACATTATTATTAGCTCCTTAAATGATAATCTTACCCACCCACTCAAAACATGACACGCACAAACCAGCAGACCTTCAGAGATACACATACAGCACAGTGTATAAATAAATTATAAACCCAATTTCCAATAGATAGAAAAACCTTGCCTTGACGTCACATCCAGAAATAGTACATCTGTATCATCGATTCATGACTTATGGCCGCCTCTACGGTCCACTCAATTATTCATGATTTCCATTCTAACGGCGATGGAGCATCTTTTTTATATCACTATATATATTTTTTTACATATTCCCTTGAGGAAAGTGTAACTCGATAATAGGATAATCTTACTGTTTTGTGGAGTCTTCAGATTTTCTTTGGGTCTGTCTGAGAGTGCTACGACCTTTGTTTTTTAGATGATTTTGATATGGATTGTTTTGTTTGTGTGTTTTATCTTTTTTGATATAAAGCTTATTCGGAAGTAATCCTTATCTTTTTTTGGGACTTCCAGATGCTAAGCCGTTAATGCGTACCGTATTTATCTTTTTACAATAGGTACCTAAACTATGATGATGATCAGCTGTCATTCGTGGATGTTTGACAGTCGTTGCGGGTCGTCAGAAGCCCGAAAGTCTGACAGTCTTACAAAGGGGTATTGTTTACCTAGTAACTGGGTTGTGGAGGTCAGATAGGCAGTCGCTCCATGTAAAATACTGGTATTCAGATGCATCCAGTTAGACTGCAAGCCGACCCCAATGTAGTAGGGTAAAGGATAGGCAGATGATGATCATGAACGTGACGCCAACGTGATCTCGTACATCATGCTTATAAATAATGTATATCGTATCAGATATTATTTTACAATGTGTCTAAGGCTAAGTTGTCAAAAAATAAAAGGCCCGTTTTGACATTTGAGATAGACCCTAGAGTGTAACTTGGAACGAAACTAAAAGAAACAATAAAATAATAATTAAATACAAAAATGTTTTAAAAAATACTTAAATTTTTTTGGCGCGTTAAATAATATGATGGAATATATTGCGAGTATTCTTTTTGCGCTTACTTTAAAGTAGCATGCAAACGTCGAAAAGTCTCAAAATACTAGTGTTGTAACCAATTTAATTACTGAATTTCACCAGCTTCATTCGATTTTAATAGTAATTAAATATTGTGATCTTTACTGAAAAGAATGAGCTTGGCGCTCAAAACCGTAAATAAAATTTTGAATCGGCAACACTGGTTTCTTATAGAATGGCTTGTCTCTGACCAAGCGGCACGTGACTTAGCGTCCACGCGCGCACTGCGCAGTCTTTCGTTCGCCATCTTGTGAAGTTGACTGTGCGTATTTCTTTCTCGACTCGGCTTTACTTTTGGACTATTTCTGTTTACTATCACGTTGACCTTGGCTCGTCTATGTTGGACATTGATTTAAAGATAGTGATTTGGACTCGATTTTGGTATTCATTGTTATATCGTACGAACTGTTTCAACATGTCGAAAAGAGGACGTACAATCAACTGCCAGTCACGCGAATTGGTTGTAAAGTTAACCGAATACTTCGAACGCGAATCAGTTAATGGTGGACCTTTATTGCCCGTAACACAAGTGCAAGATCGCGTCGCAGAAACACTTAGAATCGGCAAACAAACTATTCGAACCATCTTGAAGGAAAAGTATGGGCGTTCTGGTACTGAAGAAAAAGTATTACGTACGCCTAAAAAGAGGAAGAAAAGCAAGCCTGTAACAGGTATTTGACACATTTGATGCAGACGCTATTCGAAACCACGACGTGTATGCTTATTACACAAGAAATGAATACTCAACTGTGAGTAAATTGCTGATATCACTACGAGAGTGTGGCCTGTTTAGTGGTAATTCCGCGTCTTTAATAACAATTATGAAGCAAATTGGATTCAAATACAAGAAAACCGACAAGAGCAAAATTATGATGGAACGATGTGATTGAATTTTGCACACAGTATCATTTTTTGAGGGCGATGAACAAAATCACAAATTGGGACAATATCATATTTATCGATGAGACTTGGCTGAACTCGAATCATACCGTGCCGCAGTCGTGGATGGACGATACCAAGGCATCTTGCTCAAAAGTGCAAATGGAAAAAGGTGGACGCCTAATAATATGCCACGCCGGATCAGCCGGAGGTTTTGTGAATGATGCCTTACTCGCATTCGAGTCTAAAAGTACAAAAGAATATCACGAAGAAATGGACGCAAATAAATTCACAGAACGGTTTACTAACTTGTTAACAAACCTCCCCGAACAGTGCATAATCATTATGGACAATGCATCTTATCATTCAGTTCAAATAGATAAAGCACCTACTCAAGCAAACAAAAAGGCTGATTTAGTGGCATGGCTACAAAGACAAGGCGTTGAAGCTGACATGAAATTGTTGGAAGCTGAATTGCTGGAACTGGTGAAAGAAAATAAACCTGCGAAACTAAAATATAAAATTGATGAATTGGCTCTTCAGCATGGACACAAAGTGATGAGAACGCCGCCGTACCATTGTCAGCACAATGCTATTGAGTTGATCTGGGTTCAAGTCAAAGGATATGCAGCTCGTCACAATACAAAGCCGCAATTCTCCACTGCACTCCACTGCTGATAGAAGCTTGTGTCAAAATTACTAAAGAAGACTGGGCAAAAGTGGTAGAAAAAACTCGAAAAATAATAAAGGAAGATTTTGACAGAGACGTCAATATTGATAATGGAATTGAAAATGAAATAATCATATTTACAGGTGACGATAAATGCTCAACTGACGATTTTGGCTCATCATCCGAAGAAAATGATTGAATGAAGATTCAATCACTTTCGCTTTTTCTTGATTTGTTTGTGATTGAGTGAATATTATTGTAACTAAAAATATTAAATTAAAGACAAAATGGACCTTTCGTACCATTGCATCATTTCAAAATACCTATAATATTAAAGTTTAAGTTAAATACATAATCAAATCGATCAAATAATCATACAAACTAGAATCGATTTATAGTGAGTATCGAGTACCGAGTCGTATGGGTACTTCACTAGTTACGTCGCGATGACAAATAAATGTCAAAACGGGCCTTTTATTTTTTGACAACTTTAAGTGACCTTATTGGTTATGTTCTTCAGAAAGGTCAGTTGCGTGATGCTCTCAACCGGCGTACGTGTATGACCAGAGGGGCAATTCTCGTAATTTTAAGAACGTTCACAGTCTGATTTCAGTCTGAATCTGTCAAAAATACTTCTAATTTCCCTACATATTGGCAAGTTTTTGACATTTGTTTGTCGCTGAGATGAGACTGCGACTAGATTTTGAACTTTTTAAATTACGAGAATTGGCCTTCAGATAGAATTTAGGTAGATAGTTAAAACAACGGTTATCCAGTGCAGAGGGTCTGGTATAATTACCAAATCAATGAGGAACTCACCATAGATTTGGGGTATACATACAGTATATTGTGGGTCAGGGAATCAATCCTGCTAGCTAAGCAAGCGGGTGGTAAAAAATATGTCTAATTTCCCAACATTTTTGACAAGTTTTTGACATTGATTGTCGCTAAGATGAGATTGGGCTTCGATTTTGAACGTTTAGAATTACGTGAATTGGCCTTATGGTGTATGAACGTAAATGAAGCAAAAGGAGTATGTAAGGATCGCAGCTGGAGGCGTTCTGTAGTCTCTGCTAACCCCAATGGGAAGAAGGCTTGAGTTTATGTATGTGTATCATATTGTGTCTATGGTGTTTTGTTAGTTAGAGGGGCCCGTGGCTAAATAATAACAGCCGCACAGGTCGATCGGTCAGGTTAAGCTAAGCTTGCCGCGGTTGGTCTGTGGATGGGTGACCATCTTTACATACCGAGACCCCTCCGTGCCTTGGAAAGCACGTTAACCGTTGGTCCCGGCTGTCATTCGCGGATCTTTGACAGTCGTTACGGGTAGTCAGAAGCCCGAAAGTCTGACAACCAGTCTTACCAAGGGGTATCGTATTACCCAGTAACTGGGTTGTGGAGGTCAGATAGGCAGTCGCTCCATGTAAAATACTGGTATTCAGCTGCATCCGGTTAGACTGGAAGCCGACCCCAGCCTAGTTAGGAAAAGGCTAGGCAGATGATGGTGTTTGTTAATGAAAAGTGTGTTACAAGATGTATTACATAAAGGATGCAATGCAATATTCTGTATTTACCGCGCTCGGCTAAAATAAAATAACAACAGTACGAATATAAGGGCTGATTTTTATCCATCCCCAGATATCTTTTATTCCAGGAATAAAAGTGGCGCTTCACAATTTTTGTATGAAATAAATGTCAAAGTTATAAAATTATTCCTCGAATAAAGTTATCAGATGATTGAAAAGTCAGCTCTTAGTCTACTATGTTGATCGACGGATGACTTCTGCCTTTGAGCCAGTTGCAGCATAATCACACAAAAAATCGTTCAAGTGCGAGTCAGACTCGCGTAACGAGGGTTCCGTACAAACTTTTAGGTATGGAAATAGTTAATCGCGCTTTTTTTTCTTTTGTTATTTACCTACAAATTTACGGTTTTCGGAATTTTTCCCTTTACTTGTGCTACATGAGATTGCTTCTTACCAAATTTCATGATTCTAGGTCAACGGGAAGTACCTTATTGGTTTTGATTCCCTTGCGATTGTCCAAATATGCGGCTAAACGGAACATAAACGCCTATATCTTTTGATTGCGTTGACTTAGAAGTTTGATATTTTCACTGCTTCAAGGGATTGCGCGATTGAGACGCAGACGGACAACGAAGTGATGTTATAAGAGTTCGGTTTTTCCTTTTGAGGTACGGAACCCTAAAAACACATGAAACAGGTATTTTTTACCTTTTTTTAAGGTTTTTTAATGTGTATTTAGGCTCCCAATGCCTAATTTATTCCTTGTAATATAGATAAGAGGGTATTTTATTGAAGTAAGTATCCCTGATTTTTTCCCAAGGGATACAACGAATTTACCAAAGTGCTTTATGATTGCGCAAAAAATATATGGAAATAGTCTCCATGAGTAATGTCTTAAGTGGTAGCTGTAGACCATGATTACCTTTTATCGTTAACGTTTAGTAATTAGTTGAGGCATGGTAGGGGGTGGAGCTCATCCATTAGATTGAAGGAAACAGATTATGTGCACTGGATTAAGTTGTTCATGGCAATGTTTTCGTTAAGGGGAATGCGCTTGGCAGCCCGCGAAACCCGCATTTTCTTACGTTTTTTGCAATGTGCAGAGAATAATTCTAGTAATTTTAAGAACGTTCACAGTCTGATCGCAGTCTTAATGTGTCAAAACTACCTTTCATTTCCCAACATATTTGACAAGTTTTGACACTTGTTTACCGCCGAGATGACATTGCGACTACATTTTGAACGTTTTAAATTACGAGAATTGTCCTTCTGGTCAGTGTCAGGTTGTATGTTGAATAAAATATGAATCGCGTAATAAATATGTATTTACAGAATTCTAATCAGCTGGAGTGCCTTAAGTGCACGTTCACCTGCATTTTGTATGACTTAATAAATGCCACTGATGCCGCAATCAACGTGGCCACCTACTGGACTCAAACAATGTAAAATATCTAAGAAGAGTTAGTACCATCGACACACAAAGAAGAAGATTAAAATCATCAATAAGAAATAAAGAAAAAAAAAAAAGAAAATACATTTATTTAGCACAGAATAAAAGAGACACAATATACCAGATACATACAACAGCGTGAAAGTTCATATTATAATCCTATTAAATGGCTATTCCATGAACACCACGACCGCGCGACAACACGAACTTCAAGTCGTTCGTGGTACAGTCAACAGCAAAAGTAGATGATCAAAATCAGAAATTCAATACTAATGAACGGAGTTCGCAGCTATATGGCAGCTGTATTAGTAGTAAATATTTGGTATACTTTACAATCACATACTTTTGAATCACTTCGACGCCACACAGTTCTGGCGCGAACTCCGTTCATTAGTATTGAATTTCTGATTTTGATCATCTACTTTTGCTGTTGACTGTACGTGTTCCGACACATCATCTCGAGAATTTCCTCAAGAAAGAGTTCTCGCCGAAGGGTGTTGTGTACCCAGGGTAGCGGGATTGTCCGAAAGGGTTACCGCTGCCCTGGAACATAAAGGGCTAAGGAAGGAACACGGGTGGGTTTTAGTCAGTAAGAGTCTGACACTCCCTCCTGCTCCACCCAGAGCGGGAGGAGTCATTTGATGATTTCCCAACCACAAAAAAAAAAAAAAAAAGGGTTTTGTGTACCGCCGGTTTCGTGGCCGGCTACATGACACCAGTCAGCGAAACACGACGCAGACACTTCGTGTGCATAAGATAGTTTTTAGTGTAATGATGTATGTATTTATAGTATTTTTAAGTTATACAAATATTATATTGTATGTGTTTATATGGGCCTTGATGCCTGAAATAAATAAATAGGTATCAATCAATAGGATTACGATGAGCTTTGAGGGTTGTATTGATGATTTAAATGGCCTTTAATAACCTGGCCATTAAGTTAAACCATAAACACGCTAACAGAAAATACCATAACAAAACACTTCATTCTATAACAAAACACCCACATTATATCCTGTTCATTATGTAAACCGTTTTTTGACAGGTGGATTTAGTGATTGCAGCAACTCACAATACATTAATTGATACACGTACGTTATTGTAATGTCTGTAAGAAGTCATAAATAAGATAATTCAATAAGATAAGGCAGCTTATATATTTATTTTACTACGCATTTTAAAGTTAAGCGGAGAGTAATGGGTAACTCACCGTCCGATCAGGACCAGGCCCGTGCCGTACGGCGTGTATGTGTTCCACGCGCGCCTCAAAGAGACGTCAGCATGAGTGACGGGGCCCGATAGGGCCGAAGCCTGCCAGGGTAGCGGGATTGTCCGAAAGGGTTACCGCTGCCCTGGAACATAAAGGGCTAAGGAAGGAACACGGGTGGGTTTTAGTCAGTAAGAGTCTGACACTCCCTTCTGCTCCACCCAGAGCGGGAGGAGTCATTTGATGATTTCCCATCCTGAAAAAAAAAAGGAAGCTTATATATTTATTTTATTACGCATTTTAAAGTTGACTTTAACTTAATCTGGAATAGTTACGTTCTTAGACAGCTGTCAAAAGACGGTTTACCTAATGGACAGGGTTTATAACAGAAAATACCAAAACAACAACTAAACACTAACGTCTATTCCATAAAAAAACACCCACATTAGTCAAAGGAATTCTTTCTGAGCTGATTAACACATTGCATTTTCCATTTCACATTCCACATTTTAGCATGCAAAAAATAATTTCATATGCTTCGTATTTTCATGAGGACTGGAGTCTCGGGGGATGTGTTTTAATAACACTTTAAAGTCGAGAGCTTTCGGTCTAATTGCTGAAAAGTTTTCAGTCTCTTATAGAGCTGTAGGGTATTTTTAATTTTGGTTTTTTGGTTAGGTATATATGAATTTGCCGAGATAATGGGTGCGTCCTTGGTTTTGTGTGTGCGAATTTTGGGGAGTGTGGTTTTAATTACTTATTTACTTTTTATAATTTTGGGTGTTTTCGTAGACTAGTTGCGCACACTTTTCCTTAGTAGTGGATGTTAAATTGGTCACCTAAGTGTGATGAAAGTGATCGAAAATGAATAATCCAGCTTTTTGATATAACTACGACCACAGTTATAAGAAAGAATCCGTACTATAATGGCGTGGAGTTTCTTGCCGGCTCTTCCCAATAGGAAACGACCATTGTAACCGTGCACGTAGCGTCTGACGACGAACATATTTTGATTTTTAATGGACATTGGCAATGGTACATGTTAAAGTAAAATATTTTGGAGGCCATAAAAAAACTAAGATAGAAAAGACACTACCAGCAAACTGACCTTCACTATATTACGACAACATTATACCTTTGAAAGAAAGGGGGAAAATAAGAACACATCGTGATATGTTAAGGTGATTAGAGGGCTCGCTGACCTTGTGTATGTGGGCGGAGCTAAGCGCTCTACCCCCGAATACGTAAAACGCGCGCGGTGGCGCGCTGTACTAAAACGACGATCAAAGAATATGCAGAGGCGCAGAATGTCGCACGCAGGTCGTCATTTTTGCCTACGATTCCAGAGGGGAATGGCGGATGCAAAGCTGATATATTTTGTATAGATTGATACTTATGTTACGTATATTTTAAGTTTCTGGACATTATTTTTTAGCAATTTTTCATTTAGAGATTTTGTTTAAAATCATACGCGAGAAGGGACTTAGTTCCTAACGGGTGTAAAACTTTAAAAATGATATCGAGTATTTTCTTAGGAATAGAATAACATTTTATTTGCATAGACTGTAGGTCTTCTTAGGAGGACTTACATAAAAATGAGATTTTATAAAAATGTGATCCTGTTTCATGAATTTGAATTACATATTATAAATCAGTAATAAATATGCGCGTCTGTCTGTGTTAGTGCAAATATTTACGAACGAATTGTATCAGTGTGCGTTTTTTGACTAGCTCGCTGCAGATGGCCCGTTTCTATAGTGCGCGTGGACGCTTACGATAGTAATACAAGTAGTAGGCATATCTAAACTATTATTAAAATGAGAAAAATTGGATTTGATCAAAATAAAAGTCCAAGATGGCGGCTGCGAAAATTTTCAAGTTTTTTATCATGGGTGTCGTTTTCATACTTTTCGAGGGTGATAAAGCCGATAGTGAGGTCAAAATAAAAATCCAAAATGGCGGCTGCAAAAATTTTATAATATTTCATCATGGGTGTCGTTTTCATACTTTTCGAGGGCGATAAGGCCGATAGTGAGGTCAAAATAAAAATCCAAAATGGCGGCTGCAAAATTTTTATAATATTTCATCATGGGTGTCGTTTTCATACTTTTCGAGGGCGATAAGGCCGTTAATGAGGTCAAAATAAAAATCCAAAATGGCGGCTGCATAAACTTTCAAATATTTAATCATGGGTGTCGTTTTCATACTTTTCGAGGGCGATAAGGCCGATAGTGAGGTCAAAATAAAAATCCAAAATGGCGGCTGCAAAAATTTTCAAATATTTCATCATGGGTATCGTTTCCATACTTTTCGAGGGTGATATAGCCGATAGTGAGGTCAAAATAAAAATCCAAAATGGCGGCTGCAAAAATTTTCAAATATTTCATCATGGGTGTCGTTTTCATACTTTTCGAGGGCGATAAGGCCGTTAATGAGGTCAAAATAAAAATACAAAATGGCGGCTGCATAAACTTTCAAATATTTAATCATGGGTGTCGTTTTCATACTTTTCGAGGGCGATAAGGCCGATAGTGAGGTCAAAATAAAAATCCAAAATGGCGGCTGCAAAAATTTTCAAATATTTCATCATGGGTATCGTTGCCATACTTTTCGAGGGTGATAAAGCCGATAGTGAGCTCAAAATAAAAATCCAAAATGGCGGCTGCAAAAATTTTCAAATATTTCATCATGGGTGTCGTTTTCATACTTTTCGAGGGCGATAAGGCCGATAGTGAGGTCAAAATAAAAATCCAAAATGGCGTCTGCAAAAATGTTCAAATATTTAATCATGGGTGTCGTTTTCATACTTTTCTAGGGCGATAAAGCCGATAGTGAGGTCAAAATAAAAATCCAAAATGGCGGTTGCATAAATTTTCAAATTTTTCGTCATGGGTGTCATTTTCATAGTTTTCAAGGGTGCTACAGACAGCCGATAGTGAGCTCACAATGTAAATCCAAGATGGCGGCTGCAAAAATTTGTTTTTGTTTTAAATCATACGTGATAAGGAACTTCGAATAACCTAAGTTATTCTGAACAAACTAAAATTATTATGTAACTAATGATTACTTGATTTTAGGTACAGACGCCAGCACATCAAGCTACCCGAAACAGTCAAATTTTCCCAATCAACCTTGAACCTAATGCTTTAGCGATAAAGTTGAAAATCTATTAAAGAAATTTGACAGATTGCAGTTAAGTAGCTTGATGTGCTGGCGTCTGTACACGATACTTATTTGACAATAATATAGTGTGATGAGTTGCCAAATAAACAATGTTTTCTTATCACCAGACTGCATGAGTGAGTGTCTCTGTCTCGTTATAGTCTTAGCATAATGCTGAGAGATGGCCATTTTGCGTGGATGTGCGTGTTTACCCCCGAACTTGTTTTAGACAGAGACACTCACTCATGCGGGCTGGTGATAAGAAAACATTGTTTATTTGGAAACTCATCACACTATATTATTGTCAAATAAGTATCGTGTGTGCCAGCACATCAAGCTACTTAACTGCAATCTGTCAAATTTCTTTAATAGATTTTCAACTTTATCGCTAAAGCATTAGGTTCAAGGTTGACTGGGAAAATTTGACTGTTTCGGGTAGCTTGATGTGCTGGCGTCTGTACCTAAAATCAAGTAATCATTAGTTACATAATAATTTTAGTTTGATCAGAATAACTTAGGTTATTCGAAATTCCTTATCACGTATGATTTAAACAAAAACAAATTTTTTCAGCCGCCATCTTGGATTTACATTGTGAGCTCACTATCGGCTGTCTGTAGCACCCTCGAAAACTATGAAAATGACACCCATGACGAAAAATTTGAAAATTTATGCAGCCGCCATTTTGGATTTTTATTTTGAGCTCACTATCGGCTTTATCGCCCTCAAAAAGTATGAAAACGATACCCATGATGAAATATTTGAACATTTTTGCAGCCGCCATTTTGGATTTTTATTTTGACCTCACTATCGGCCTTATCGCCCTCGAAAAGTATGAAAACAACACCCATGATGAAATATTTGAAAATTTTTGCAGCCGCAGTTTGGATTTTTATTTTGACCTCACTATCGGCTTTATCACCCTCGAAAAGTATGAAAACGATACCCATGATGAAATATTTGAAAATTTTTGCAGCTGCCATTTTGGATTTTTATTTTGACCTCACTATCGGCTTTATCACCCTCGAAAGGTATGAAAACGATACCCATGATGAAATATTTGAAAATTTTTGCAGCCGCCATTTTGGATTTTTATTTTGACCTCACTATCGGCTTTATCACCCTCGAAAAGTATGAAAACGACACCCATGATGAAATATTTGAAAATGTTTGCAGCCGCCATTTTGGATTTTTATTTTGACCTCACTATCGGCTTTAACACCCTCGAAAAGTATGAAAACGACACCCATGATGAAATATTTGAAAATTTTTGCAGCCGCCATTTTGGATTTTTATTTTGACCTCATTATCGGCTTTATCACCCTCGAAAAGTGTGAAAACGACACCCATGATGAAATATTTGAAAATTTTTGCAGCCGCCATCTTGGACTTTTATTTTGATCAAATCCAATCTTTTCTCATTTTAGTAATAGTTTAGATATGCCTACTACTTGTATTACTATCGTAAGCGTCCACGCGCACAATAGTAATGGGCCATCTGCAGCGAGCTAGTCAATAAACGCACACTGATACAATTCGTTCGTAAATATTTGCACTAACACAGACAGACGCGCGTAGTCGATCGATAGCCGGAGCGTAGCAGCGAGCGACACAGCCATCCCGTCTCAATGCTAACGCACGACTGCCGCCCGCGCCCGCGCAGAGCACCTCTGAAGCTTGATCTCAAAGGGGGGACATTTACTATGCAAATGTTGATTGATTTAAATAAGCTATGTCACATCTGTAGTACCTCTAAGCATCGATTTTTCAGTGTAAAAATTTTTCCAAACATCAAAGCCGTTTAGAAGTAATATCGAAAATAAGAAAAAGATAGCGTGTTGGTAAATATTTTTTTAAGGCAAAAGTATTAGCCATACGAAAAAATCCTATGTCAGAAATGTTGTTCATGAATCTATAGCAAACATATATTTTTTTCAGATCTTTTAATCAAGCCGTTAATGAGAAATATTCTTCATAAAGTGACCGTATTACGGTACTAAACGCGAGTAAGGCCCTTAACTCATTTCCCGAAACACAAGGCCATCAATACGCTGACGGCATTCAAAATTACGTCCATAAGAAAATATTTCACGTCCGATCCACTTGACATAACGAACCATTAACTTCTAACAACCCGTCAAGAGATCCAAGGACGGTAGTTAGGCCAGAAACGTTGACAGACTATAAATATTAAAGGCTTTTTGCCTGACCCGTTAACTGGCAACACCTAAACAAAATAATAAAATAGTTAGAACATAATATAATAAAGTTAGAACTTGTAGGTATTAGTTTAATGACGGGAATTATCATAGTTTAACAGGCAAAATTGTTCTTGAAATGATGCTAAAAATATACGAGTAATGTCTCGTGAAAAGAACATAACTTAAAATTCAATGGATGCTTCGGGAACAGCTGTTTAGTATTATGCGGTCGATATCCAAGATGCAACTAGCATATTACTCGCAGAATCGAACCGTTCATTGGTTTCGTGGTCGCAAAAGCGACTGCCTGGAGGCCTGCAGGTCTTTATGCCTAGAGGCTTTTATTTAGGTAGTAAGTTTTTATTTTAAATTTTAATTAATTATTTTTTAGCTTGAGTACGTATAGTTTCTATCATATTTGTTGGTATATTGGTGTGGCTATCTGATATATGGAAAATAATTTAATTTAATGTTCTGTGTCTTGTAATGTTAATTACTTAACATACCTATTATTGTATACAATCAAGTATTTTGTAACTGAACAGACAGCTGTGCTGCTGGGGAGTTTGTTGCGCCACTTCTTCTTCCCAGCGATAGCACTAAGAAGTGGTGAAGGGCGGGCGTTTTTGGGGGACTGTCTTTTGTAATATTGACGTTCGAAAAGTGCTGATTCTCAGCCTAATTTGAATAAATGACTTTTGATTTACTTTGACTCTTTCTGCGGTCGTGTCGGATTGTCGGCCCATCGGATCTATGAGAGTGAAGGAAGAGAGAGTGCACTTGTGTCTGTGCACTATAATAATCTCCCGCGCAAAAGGCGGAAATTGGTCGCCATAGCCGAAATTCGGTCTGGAGACCTATTATTACTCACAGAGCGGATGGTCGATGGAGCCAAAATGTACCGGAAAACACATCGTGGGTAGGCTCCAAGGTGAAGCGACACGGATATAGGTCGCGGCTATCCACCAAATGCGAGAGGCATATGCTCGGTTGTTATAGCGATGATTGGGGAAAACCTATATCCAGCAGTGGATACTTTTCGGTTGAATGATGAGGAAGAAACTGGTACAGAGCCGGTGGATGGCATGTCAAACGGAAAATTTTTATTAGGAGAAAGAGCTCAGAACTGCATTTTATATCAAAATAAAAAGCGAATTTCAACAAGATGGTTAAAATTTTAATTAAGTTCAACTGATGCATAAACATTGCAAACTGTCGTAATTTAAAAAGCCGTTGTGCCAGATGTTATGAGAATTTACATTTTTCTTTTAGCAATTTTGCAGTTTCAAGCAGTTGAATTGCAGTATACTTGTCTTCATTTTAAATCTTGAGATTAACATTAAAGACACTCCTGAATGGCCGTTCAAGTGTGTGCCGGGTTATTATGTAAATATCTTACGGTGTACGGCGATATAAACTCGGATGAAGTGAGCTTGAAGTGAAGTGTCAACAGTGCGCTTCTGTAACCATCTCACCGTGAAAACTTAGGTGAAGTGAGCGTGGAGTGAGCTGTCATTCCAAATAATGCTAAGGATTGACACTACTGACAACTCATATCAAGCTCACTTCACTTGAGTTTTCACGGTGAGACTTTTACAGAATCGACCGGCTGATGCTAGCGATTTACACTATTTACAGCTTCCAGCTCACTTCAAGCTCACTCATCATCTGCCTAGCCTTTTCCCAGCTATGTTGGAGTCGGCTTCGAATTTAATCGGCTGCAGCTGAGTACCAGTATTTTACATGGAGCAACTACCTATCTGACCTCTACAATCCAGTTATTGGGTATACCCATTGGTAAGATTGGTAGACTACAAGCTCACTTTACCTAAGATTTCACGGTGATATTTTTAAAGAATAGTTTATGTCCAGTTGTCAAATCTACGATCTATGGGGGAAGAATGAAGATGAAAAAAAAAAGAAATTAAGTTGTTTATCAGCTTAACTTATTCTATCACATGCCAATAATGGCCCTGATTCCTTTGTTCACAAATTAAACTAAATTTAAGTTCTTTGCATCTTTTTATTTCTATTTCATTAAGAAAAGGACAGAAGATAAAATATTAGTTTACTCCTGTCAAATTAAGATACTCCATAGACAGATTAGACGTGATTAAAAACATGGCTGCTAAAAATACGTCAATTTACGTCAGGCGCAGACTAGTTTGACAGGACTAAACCAATATTTATCTTCTGTCCTTTTCTAAATTAAATAGAAAGAAAAAGATGCATTGAACTTAAATTTACTTTAGTTTGTGAACAAGGGAATCGGCGCCATCTTGTAATGGTCTTAAGAACAGAAATGTTATCCAACAATTTATACGAAATCATTTTAAATTCTATTAAAATAAAATCACCCCTTAAATTATAAAACCTGTCTTTACGGTGTATAAAATTTCAGATTACACGTAATGAAACATAGCCAGTACCGCCATGAATAATATTTGCTGCAGACGGACTGCTTGAAAGCAACACTTCTGATTCAAAGAAGAAGAATTATGAATAGAGCCTGAAATATCCACATATTTCAGGCTCTAAGGCAAAAGATAGGTTCCTTTTGCAAAATGTCCATATGTACTCATGTGGACTTGTGACCAGTGACAATACGGTATATACGTAGTACTGTATTTTTATATTTAACTGCTTCGTTTCACATTCTACATTCATTTTCACAGTATTTTTTTTATTCTATGCGTGATTCGATCGGTCGTTGCATTAACCCCGCTGCCTTTGTGCCCTGCAGAGTGAGGGAAAGCTCCAAATCCATCCTGAAGACCATAGCGGGGAGGTGCGAATCTTCTTTATTAGGTGATGTTGTTCGAAGACGTATTTCAAACAGCCTTGTCTCCAAATAGAACTAGAATAGGTATAAGTTATCTTTTTGTTTACTAACCCATGTGGGTGTTGCTTATCAGAAATAAAGATTATTTTATTTTATTTATAAAAATTTTAGACCTCAATACAAAGGCGTGTGGTTAGTTTCAACAATAAAAGACAAATTATTATAACAAAAAAAAACCGTCGAATGTAGCTCGTCTGCTTTATACCAAAAGAAGGCACACTTAATTTATGCTATCATAAACAATTTATTCATGAGTATATCTTTTGTCTTGTTTCTTGTCTCCTGCCTTCTTTGGAAATTGTCGTAATAAAAGTATTATTACATTAATACACGAATAGGGTTGCCAAAAATATTGTGCAAAAGTTGCCAGTGTTTTTTGCGTGGATAATATTGTTTTCTTGTTAATCCCCGTCAAGACGTCTGTGCTTTTGACAAAAATAATTTCTGACGTAATTAGTTGTACTGGGCTTTAGTATTTAAAATAAATAGATCTGCTGGGCAGACGGATAAGCAACCGTAATTTGAGGGTTTAGAACAGTCAATCAATCAATAGAATAGAATACTCTATCAATCAATTCAGCCTACTCGTCTTGGAGCTCTCAGCACTCAGCCTTACGTCCAATAAGCAGGTAGGCCACTCCAAGGCTGCGCCACAAAACCCTGTCCGACGCCTTCCACATCTACTCTGTGCCGAGGTAGTCAAACAAAACAGTAATATAAATAAAATACGTAAATATTAACACTCTAAGAATATCTACAATGACAATTTGGCACGCGTAACCCTGGCCGACTTGAAAATCTCTAAATAGACTTCGAACCGAAGTCGGCTGGAGCAAAGAAAATCTCTACAGACAGGGGCAAATCTCAAGTGAATATGCGGCATCTCCCCACAGACAATGGCCCACCTTCCATCCAGCGCCGTGCTCTGTCACCTGTGCACTTGATGACCTTATAACTGCGTGAGTGAGCGGAGTTCGTGCAGCTGAATTTCGGGCCAATTTTTTTTTTTACTTTTTGCAATCGGTAAGCTAAGAAGAAAAAGAACACTGTTCGCAGTAACAAAAGCCGCGTGTAATGATTGGTTACCATCTCGTGAGTCGGGCTGTCCAAACGAGCTAGCATAAAGGGCTAGTACTCGTAAAAAGGTTCAGGCAGGTATCGAGTTAATAACAGCGACACTGGTCGATCGATCACGTTTAGCTATATTTGCCGTAGTTGGTGTGTGGATGGGTGATCATATTTACATACCGAGAGCCCTCCGTGCCTGGGAAAGCACGGTAAGCCCGGCTGTCATTCGTGGATCTTTTGCAGTATTTACGGGTAGTCACCAGCCTGAAAGTCTGACAACCAGTCTTACCAAGGGGTATCGTATTACCCAGTAACTGGAAGGTCAGATAGGCAGTCGCTCCGTGTAAAATACTGGTATTCAGCTGCATCCGGTTAGACTGGAAGCCGACCCCAACATAAATGGGAAAAGGCTAGGCAGATGATGAACAAGGTTCAGTTTGGTGCCATCTGCAATTGCGTTGCAGTTATATTGAGAAAATTTCGACCATCTACTGTCACGGCGACGGCAAAAGGCCGCATATTTCAATAAATAAATAAGTATGGTATGCAACCAAACCAGGCAGCCCTGACTATTTCTATTGTGATAGCAAAAACAATGTGGTCATGTATCGTTGAAGGATTTCCAAAGTTATGTATGGCTATTATCATTAATGTAATGACCATCTCGAATGTACATCATACACGTCGGTTAACGGTAATTGCTCTGCCCGTCGCCTATTGCCAAGAGAACGTATGCAGGATTTTCAACCTTAAAATAAGTGTACTAAGAGCGAGATTGTTCATAGATAACTTTTAAGATTCATTACTATGGAGATGGGCTAAAATTAGTAGTGCAATCAAAAACTTTTGCGCTAGCCGTTATTCGTCGTTATTTTTAATGAAAATTTTTAATTTTATGCTATCTTTACGATATAATAATGCCCTCAACGAGCGTTTTATTTTCTTGTGCTCGCTAACGAGACGAAAATAAAAACAAAAACAATACGTTAGAAATTTGAAAATTTTGTAAGACACCTGACTACCACAAAACAGTGTTTATCAGTTGTTTAGGCTAAACACCTTTTAAGCACGCATGGACTTTGACATAACACTGACATTAAACACTCGTTCAACAAGTGTTTAAGTTTTTGTAGTAAGACCCAAAATAATTAAATGAAATTGTTTCAAAAAGATATCAGAATCACTTTTACTTGTAGTCGACACTACTTGGAGTCGACATTTTCTATCTGATTACCCCTGAGTAGAATAGGCGAAACTAACTCAAGGGTCAGTCTCTCTTATAATCCAGACAAAAACCTGCCGATCTATTCTGTAAAACCACGCCGCCGTGAAAACTTAGGTGAAGTGAGCATGAAGAGAACTGTTAATAGTGTCAATTCCTATTACAGCATCGTGGAATGACAGCTCACTAGGTTGGGCAGATCATGTGAAAAGAATGTAGATTAGTTCCTGAAATGGTCTTTTGAGGAAAGAACCACAGATTTGAGCGGACCAGTCCAGTCAGTGCAAGCATTTCTCAGTAATCGTGTAGCTCAACTCAAAACTCGAGGAGCTCAACTACTCGACGAACAATACCAAAGGACATTTGGGTAGGCCTTTTTTTTTTGAGGATGGGAAATCATCAAATGACCCCTTCCGCTCTGGGTGGAGCGGAGGGAGTGTCAGACTCTTACTGACTAAAACCCACCCGTGTTCCTTCCTTAGCCCTTTATGTTCCAGGGCAGTGGTAACCCTTTCGGACGATCTCGCTATCCTGGCAGGCTTCGGCCCTATCGGGCCCCGTCACTCATGCTGACATCTCCTTGAGGCGCGCGTGGAACACATACGCGCCGTCCGGCACGGGCCTGGTCCTGATCGGACGGTGAGTTACCCATTACTCTCCGCCTGCAGGCCCGCGCCTACGGTGGCCGGGAGTCGTCACGCGGCTCCCGACGCTCGGAGCGTCTCCCGCGGCGGCTGAGGCGTGAGGTGCGTTCCCTTGCCCACCTCGCCACCTCCTTCGCTAGCATGACTGCTTCGCAGAAGGAGGTGACTGCCTTCCACTCCCTCTCGCCCCGGACCATGGCTTGAACCAGGGCCGGACGCGAGAGGTCGCCGCCGCTGCCAATCGCCTCTACGAGGACACGGCGGTGCTCTGCCCAAGCAAGGCAGACCTCCACCGTATGCTCCATCGTGTCCTCTGGGCGATCCTGGCAGTGATGACACCCGGGCGTCTCCTCCCGCCTGATGATGTGCAGGAACCTCATAAAGTACTCAAACTGAAAATACAAAATTAAAACTAACAGATAAAGAAATAAAAAAATATACCAAAAATATTTACGTTATAACCCATCTTCCTCCCCCTTCTCCTCCTCATCCTTTCCAATTTAGATAATAACTTTAGATATTTGATTCGGTTATAAAATTTTTAGATTGTTGGTAGTTTAATGTGGCTTGTTTAAAGACAACTCATCTTTGAAATTGGTTCATAAATCCGAGATATAACGTCAAACAGGCAATGATCTATGATATTATTACATTAAATTGGCGTACTAGGTGTAATGAGCCTCAAACGTGGGTAACATGGTTGAACCAACACGAGCGGATGCAACAAACGTGGATGACATAGGAAAAGGAGAAGGCATGTTTTGCTCTTGCATAATCAGCCGGACCCAGGTTGGCCGAAGCAAGGAAAACCTGTTCAACCGATCGATTCTGTAAAAATCTCTCCGTGAAAAGTTAGGTGAAGTGAGCTTAGAGCGAGCTGCCAATAATGTCAATCCCTAGCATTTAGTTTGGAATGACAGCTCACTCCATGCTCATTTCACCTTAGTTTTCACGCTGAGATGGTTACAGAATCGCACTGCTGGTGGAGATTCATAGACGACTTCGCCTTGGAGTGTAAATGTGGTACTGTTCCAAAAATAGTAGGACACATAATATCGTGCCCTGCGTATCCTGTCAGCTGCTCGTTACAGGAACTGATGGACGCTGGTGATGACGCCAAACAAGTAGCCGAATTCTGGGCCGAGTTCATTTAGATTGCTATTGACACGCTAAGAAGAAGATGATCAGCGGATGATGATCACCGGGGTGGTTTTTGTGAGGTAAAAATCCCACCCTCCCCGACCTCACTCGGTCGGGTGCCTTTTGAAGGTTTCCCACCGAAAACAAAAAAAAAGGACACAAGCCTCCTCTCTTCGAGAGGGAGTGGGCTGTAATCAACCACGGGGGCCTAGTACGGGTAGGTTTATATCACATGTCGTCAAATTTTTGGTTCTAGGACATGCCGGTTTCCTCACGAAGTTTTCCTTCACTGTTTTGAGAGCAGTGGTGATGAAATTATTCCACAAAGTAAACCACCTGCTTGGGTCCGAACCCAAGACTCGTAAGTCGCGGCCAAATAAAATTGATTTTAAGTTTGCCAAAGCATGTGTTTAATAGCTGTGTAAATAGTTGTCAGAACAAGGAAAACAATTCGTAAACCCGAACTTAAATAAAATACATCTACCACATCAACCAGTAAAAATACATCTACATCAAGCAAAGCTCCAAGCAGAAGTGTATGACGTCACATCCTGCTATTATAGCACGGTACCCACAATTTGCCTTTAATAAATAACGAGCTACCGGCAACGACCTATACTCTACTGTTTATGGATCTTACATAATTAAGGCTATTAGAATGAACTGGCTACCTGTGTTCTAGATTTGGTTGGGTCTGGACTAAGTTTAGCAACAATTTTGTAACTTATTACTGAAATAGACACTTTAAATAGACGGAGCGTTCTTTCGTCTGGGTTATCAACCTGCTAGTCGCATTGGAAAAAATAGCTATTTGGCCGCAATGAGTTTGTTTAGTGGTAAATTTTACCGAAAAAACTTTTCCGAAACGTTTTGTGGGCCGTAAACCAAGACAAGTGGTCAGTATCGATTTTTGTGAGAATACAAAAGACCAAACGTTTAATCAAACCTGAGAGCCACAGTCAGTCGGAACGAGACCAGCGGATAACATTGTTGCGATCGTGGGCAAAACTTGAATGAGGCTGGCACAGAAGCGTGGGGATTGATACAGCAAAAGATAGGCAGTGGGTGATGATGATGAAGGAACACCATTTATGGGTTACGGAAAATAACCAATAAAGCAATGTGGTCATCATTCAATCAAGTCTACTTAGACTGGACATCGAATCTCCATCGTTCTCACATGTATAATTTCAACATTCAATGTAACACGGTTAGCGTAGTGGTTAAGCGATTGAATGCTGAGCTGCGTGTCGCGGGTTCGATTCCCGCACGGAACAAATATCTGTATGACCTACAAGTAGTTGTTCTGGGTCTGGCTGTTTGTGTATGTGAGTTTAAATGTTTGTAAACGCACCCACGATACAGGAGAAATTCCTAGTGTGCAACGTTTAAAAAAAAAAATATTTTGTATCAATTTTATGATTTAAACGAGTGTCCGTTGAGTTTCTTGCCCGTTCTTCTCCATAGGTACCTGTTACGCTTTGGAATGGGCAACTAGCTTCATCTTTCTGACTTACCGACCCCTTGACAATTCAAAAGTGCCTGTAATTGGTTTATTTGAAATAAATGATTTGAGTTTGAATTAAACAAAAAACGGTATTATTTTCATAATAAAATAAAAATATTATATTTTAACCTTACTAAAATATTCATACGTATCGGTGTCGGCTAGTAATGTACCCAAGTGACTGGCAGCATTGCTTCGTTGTATGGCAATACTTAGCATCTGGCCAGGGTAAAAGTCAGCCCTTGAGTCACGGGAAGTGTCAACCAGCCATTTTTAGATTTCATTCCGTAATATAAGAATTAGTCATGAAAAACAGACCCCGATAATTGCTCAGCCAATGCACCGATCGAATCATCCCAAAAACTTAATTTTCATTCCTCTATTTTAAGTACTACACATTAATTACAAACAATACTTAATAACACTATTGGAAACAGACTAATTTAGCCCAAGAGGTGTCTGTAATTGGACCTGGATATTGAATGGAACTAGTCTAGTTTAGAACCGAAGTCGTAAAAATAAAATAGCCCCTCGGGAATGAGTTCGATTTTAGTGGTTTTCGAGCTTAACATAACGGCAGTATTGAAATCAAATGCTTCAATTTACTTTCGGGTTAAATAAAACTTTTATTTCAACAGCAATCTGTTAAAAAAAAATGGAAATGAAAAGCTCTTTTATAACAGTTTAATGGCAAGTAAAATAAATAAAATTGTTTATTCTGTAAATGGGATATTGGTATCACTTTTCCAAGTCATATAAAAAAAATAAGCAAAATGGAGTCGACATTTCCTATTCGAATACCGCTGAAAGTAAAGTCAAACAAACTCAGGGGTCTTAGTTTTTTTTAAATTCCAACATTCCTCAATCTTGGTCAGATAATTGACCATGTAGCTTAGTGTCTGAAATTGTATCTTAAATAGGATCATCATTCTCCTGCCTTTACACCAATTTTTTTGTGGTCAGCGCCACATGTCTTTTTCATCCACACTTCTCTATTAGTCTCCCCTTTCGAACCACATCATCATTCACACAGTTCATCCATCGTTTTTAGGGTTCCGTAGTCAACAAAGAACCCTTATAGTTTCGCCATGTCGTCTGTCTGTCTGTCTGTCTATCCGCGGTTTAGCACAAAAACTATTGGTACTACAAAGTTGTAATTTGGTATGAGTATACACGTTAATGACGCCAAAAAAGTGGTAAAATTAAATTTTGAAAAAAATAATTATTTAGGGCACCTCCCCTACATCTAAAGTGGGGATGATAATTTTTTTTTTCGTCCTTCCCATATTGTGGGATATCGTTGGATAGGTCTTCCAAAAAACTGTTTTTTGATTAAGTATACCGTTCGTGACTTATCAAGCTTTAAAGTACCAATTTTCGTTAGAGTCAAGTGTGTCCCCCTCTACCAACTAAGTAGTACTTATATAACGAAGTTTAAAGGAATACTATCACACTTAAGTGGGCTTTACAAGTTTACGAGCAATAGTCGACCAATTGTATTAGACTCGAAAATTTCGTACAACTCCATAGAAATGTCGATAGATAGTGCAAAGCGTCAGTTCTATCGCGCTATTGTTTCATTCCAGTTTATTAGGTTTTCCCATACTTCTATACCCATCAACATGACTCTGGAGTCTGGCGTCGAAGTACTCGTTCGCATTGCTGTTAACCGGAAACGTGCCCAGAACACGTTTGGATTTTGCGTCTTATAGTTAAAAAAAGAAGTAGCTTTATTTAAGTACTACTTATAACATCTGCCATCTGCCTTTGAAAAGTCCCATCAAAATCGATCTAGACGTTTCGGAGATAATACTTAACAAACAGACACAGAGATAATAAGTTTATTAAGACTTTCATATGCATTTAGTAAAAAGCTGTTATTTTGACATTACAAATAGACCTTTCCATTTTTAATATTATGTAGAAAGTTTATATTAAATCACACATTAAAGAAAAACATCTTTCATATCAATAAGTACCACATTTGATTTTAGCAATCAACTTTGATGTTTATAACATCAGTCTACCTTCCCTCTTCAGATATTTCCTAATTCAATATTTACAACACCATCAATGTAAGTGAATACAGGCTATACAAGTTAAGTACCTTAAAGTATTGATGCACTTTAATACATTCCAGAGCTGTTAGCACGTTCCGGAAGAATGTTGGTACTTAAATACATGTTCAGGTTACTGTTTTATGTACGTAAATTGCTTCAAAGGATGCAGGTAAAAGACAAGTTTAACCGCTCCTTTTAACTGGGAGTCATCCGGAAAATATGACTAAACTGACAATTTTTTCTCTTTATTTTTATATGTTGAACGTTCAGAATCACTATAATGAAAACGGTTAGGTTTGAAGACCAATTCGGTAAGCATGAAAGCTTATAAAGTGCTGAAGTGCACTTTATAAGCTTGTGCAGAAATATATTTTCAAGGTGTTTACTGAAAAAGCGGTAGTTTCGTCTTGGATAATAATAAAATCTTGAGCTAATAGAATATAAAACTTTTATTTCAGACAGGAGTCCATAGGGTTGGTAACATCTTTACTTAACTTCTTGTGTTAGTAGGTTACACACAGATATACAATACAATAAAATTAAAACTCAGCGTGGATCTGCATCCGCAACATGCGTAATAATATCCTTTGATCATCTAATTTTGAGGCACATTATTAGAATGAAAGTCTCTTTAGTATATTCACAAATAAAAACATATTTATTCCTCAATTAATAAGAACTAAAGTTCTCCATATTTGTTTACAATCTAGCCTAATAACTAATGAACTTTTTATTTTACGTGATAAATTAAGTTATAATTAAGAATAGTGTCAATCTGTACTTTCATACAACTTCATACCACTTTTTTAGGATCTGATAATTGATAAAAACACCTTATACTAAGTATTTACAACAGCGCAAGAATTTTGTAAAAATAATTTCAGAAAGTTAATTCAGTGTACCACTATATATTACACTTTAAAATATCGCTGACGCGATGCATGAGACCTTATATAATCCGTCGTCGTGGAACAGGTGTTTTAATATTGTCAATGTAGGACACCGTGACTAGCTGACGTGGCGTCTGACTGATATTACAGAAGATGGATATAGAAGGGTTTATTTATAGCCAGTACCTGAGAAGAAAGTTTGAACAGTGAGAATGTATATTTTATACTTGTCGGCCTAGTACGAGTGCGTGAGTAAATGTAACGCAAATTCGCCTTATATAGTTGATTTGCACTAATTTACTCGCCCGAAACTTGCGAATCGTCACTTTTGCATAGGCGACTCGCATGAAGTAAAATTTGTGGGCGAGTCCAGAAATTTGTATAAGGCAATTGCCACATTTTGAATATTACCCATTGACCTTTAATAAACAAGTACGCTGGACTTCATCGATGACAAAATGAAGACATTTGATTTTCGCCATTTTGGTGCTGACAGCAACGTGAGCGGCGGTGGGCGTCCGTGGAACTAATATTTTTGATAGCGAGTTTTACAAGATGCGCATACTCTCATGATAAAAATGTTCTTAATATCTCGTAGTAAACACAAAAAAGACAAACAAGTTTTTTTGCACAATTTATCTAAATCGTTAGAGAAGTACCAAAACAAAACGCCGGCCATTTGCGCAATGTGTCAATTTTAGTGCCTGAGACGCCCGCTTTGAATCGGCACAAAAAACAACTTAAAAAAACTGGGGCTCAGTAATTAATTAGTTACTTGTCTGGACTTCTAAATACTGTTTTAAAAATAAGGGATTCTTATAAAATGTTTAACGGAGAATTTTCTGATGAAAAATGTAAACACTGTTCTCAAACCGATGAAACTCAGTACCATCAATATTTGGTACAAATTACCTTTTACGTAAAAATATGAAACCCATACCAAATGCTTCTTTATTTACCTACATAAATTCACGCTATTATCCCACGGGGGGTGGCAGAAGCTACAGAACGACACGTAGGTACTTAAGCACTATTTTTGCATACTCTTTTAGCTTCTTCTAGTATTACGTTTAAATCCAGTTCCAACACTAAAATGCTATCAAACCAAACTACTACACGTTGTACCAGCATGTTACATGTTATATTCCACCCCGCATTGAGTCGTTTCCCCTGTATACTCGTTAAGCGAGCAAGAAAATGAGCACTGTAAACGTTGCAAACATAAAATTTAAACAATAAACTTGCAGCAACACGTAGAGTTACTTTTAAAATACTTTTTAAGTTACAACAAAAATAAAATGGAGTTATCGCTTCGTAAATGCTATAACATCTTACAGCAGAAAAATATTACTACGTATTTTACTAGGTATTTTTGCGTAGAATTTATTGAGGTGACAAGGAGAGTGGTTTTAACTGTCATGGTGGTTATAAAATTAATATGAAAATTAAATGGGAAGTCAGACGAATGGGAAGTGATACTAAAGTAACCAATTAACTAGCCTGTATTGTCACTGCAGGGTAAAAACCTCTTTCTCCCTTTTCCACACAATTCTGTCTTGTGCGAGTGCTGGCCAGTTCTTTCTGCAGAAGTCAAGCTCGTCCCGCCATCTTCGTCTCGGTCTACCGCGATGGCGTCGTGCGCTTAGTGGGACCCAATCGTTGGTTCTCTTAGCCCAATTGTCATCTGACATGCGGCAGACATGTCTGGCCCAGTCCCTCTTAAGTATTTCCGCTATTTTTTATTGGTCCAATAAACTTAAGAGGGACGCTACAATGGCGACATTAATTTAATACACGGGTAGGTCTAGTGGCCAGTTATCATAAAAATTATAACAACATAAAATAATTCTCGACTACGAAAACTATTACTGCCAGCGTCCGTCGTCTTTCTTTCCGCGGTGATGGCTGTTGACGCGTGATGCGGTGTTATGATCCATGGCCCCGGAAAATGACCCCTGTGCTACGTTTCTTTAAGTACAGGTTCAATTTTAGAAAAAAATAAATTAGTAATAACATTTAATGAAATTAAAATATGGTCATAAAACGAAAAGGTAAAATCGAATACGCATGTTGAATTACTGACGCTATTAAAGCAGGACGCTGTATCGTATTTAGGTAACAATGATCATCGTTTTATCCTTGCTGTCGATATTCCTTATCCAAGTTCTAGAGGTCAGATGGTAGTCGCTCCGAGTAGAATTTTAATATTCAACCCGCATCAGGGTAAAAATCTGGGTTAAAGTCGACTCGAATAGTATACGCTATGCGGATGACAGCAAATAATATAGAGTTTTAGACACATTTTTCCAGAAAATCTGGTTTGTGACACGACAGTGATCGATTGCCTCGAGTGTCACTTAAAATCTTATTTTAACTATCAGCTGTCTAAACCTTAATGTCCTCTTATCTTTGTAAATCATACAGTGATCGGAGGGCAATTCCCGTAATTTTAAGAACGTTCACAGTCCGATCTCAGTCTCAATAAAATATAATAATATAAGGCTCTTCCTCTTTATTCCTCTAATTTCCCTAAATTTTTGACAAGGTTTTATCATTGATTGTTGCTAGATCGACTAGATTTTTAACGTCTTTTGTTACCGGAATTGGCCTCCTGACTGCTTTTTGCATACGAATTACAAACATTTGTACTAAAAACGTCTAATTTAAAATGCACGTCCCAATTTTACAATCTTACTATGAATACAAATAAGGTATTCTTTTTTACAGACGCCAGCAGGTCAAGCTACCCGAAACTGACAAATTTTCCCATTCAACCGTGAACCTTAATACTTTAGCAATAAAGTTGAAAAACTAAACAAATTTGGCAGATTGTAGCAGCTTGATGTGCTGGCACCTGTACATATAATATTATTATCGTCTACCAAAATCCTTGTACAGTACCCTCCCGCTCATTAGTAGAAACACTTGCATTACGAAAATCCTCCTTCCTGCTACGACATAAAGGGGATGACAATGTCAAATAATTATCACTAGTATGCGATTGATTGTACTATGTTTACCACACTGTTCCTTCCGTAATTCACAATTTTATATACACACAAAACACATGTTATTTATCTCTAAGCCTGCAGTTTTCTACTACATAGGATTTACGACTACCTACAACTCGTAAGTCGTAAGGCAGCGTATACAAGATACAGAAGTAATAGAATCATATCGAGTCCGATCTTACAACGTCAACAGACATCCGTAATAAGCTTCGCCATGTTTCATTTTACGTCGGCTATCAAATTGGTGACGCCATTGTGTAACGTGTAATTGTGAATACATAGTTGTAACAAAGTCGAGTGCCGATGGACTTCATTATAAAGCTAGTGACAATAAAGAAACAAAGAAAAAATATTTATTGCCGCTCGTACAGGAAGATTACAAACTAAAAACTAAACACAGTCAAAAATGAAAAACCAAATTATACAGGGTTATTTGTAAAACACCAACAACCTCTTAAGAGGTCATTGTACTCATCGTTATGAACAACTTTTACTATAGGACCAAACCCGAAACCGCGAAAGTAAAAATCAGCTGCTCCCTATATTTTGACGAGTTATGCGAACACAAATGTAGCGAACAGCAGATTTTTTTTTTACGATTTCAGTTTTGGTGATATAGTAAAAGTTGTTTATAATGATGAGTACAATGACCTCTAAAGAGGTTGTAAAAAAGAAAAATGAAACATAAAGTCCTATACGAGGCCAAAAGGCTCCTATCTCAGCATGTTGCTCCAATATTTAAAAAAACTAATGTCACAGCGCTGGTATTCTAGTAGGGCCCGCTGTGATGTCACGGGCAGTTACAGAAATAAATAAATAATAAAATAGAATATGTTAACTATTAGCAAATAAAATAAAATATTCATTTTTAATCCGCACCTGGCGTAACCTCATTACTTGTCTATGCTTTGAGCATCAGAGGCACTCTGTGGCATTGCTGTGACGAGCAAAAGGTCACACGCACAATCATTGAGCACCATGTATCTATCACATACAATCTGGCCGTCGAGAGAATGCGTTCTTGACACCTGTCAGTTTCGTACAAACGAATACGTGTTTTGCGAATTTGATCTTTATTAGTTACTAGAATAGTCGACGACCGGACTGTAATTAATTACCCTGTCATTGCTTTAATGGTGCTAAAATGGTGTAGTAATTATATAATTGTATACAAAATATTGTCTAACATTTTAAAAGAGTAACTGTGGAGGTTCTTTCCCATTCTTCTTCATACGAAACTATCTTTTACAAGGGGCGACTACAATTAATTCTATTTTCTTTTTTGATGATAAAAAGTGCCTTTTATTTGAAATAAATTATTTGACATAGACTTCATGATGATGATGATTCTCCCGCTCTTATCCCCATTTATTTTAAATTCGCACCGTGTTATCTTCTTTCATAAATTTTATTAGTCGCTATTTCAGCGTTTGCCCCCTTTCTAAACCTAATTTGCTTGACCTTAATAATTCCGTTCGATCACAAAGATCTCAAAAACACCTACAAAATAATCTTCTTGCTGCCACAGGCGTTCCTCAATCCTTCTCGTTAGGTATTCACCGCAACACAACTGCAAAACAACCGCTGCAATTTCTGTTTACATGATGACAACACCAATTTTTAGCAATTCGAGCTACTTGTTTTGTTCTAACATAGAACGACACAAAGGTTTCATCGATATAATAAATAAACAAGCAAAATTCCGTTATATAGCAACTGCTTTGTGTAATACCCATTAGGTTTTTTAAACGTTCTTGACCACGGATATATAATGTCCTTGACTATTTTGCCGTGCAGTGTGATCATACTGGCTGGTATTCTTATTTTTGACTCAGTCAATCTCCGCCTGAGTTCATAATATATAAACATACATACAGGGTGGCAGGGACATCGACGCGCAAACTGTAACCATGGATTCAGCACATAAGTTTAGACCCCATAGCGTCGAAATTTTTGGTCGGTTATCAAAAAAAAAAAAATCTTGTGTTTCATAGAAAAGTGCAATACCTATGCGGTCAAAATGTATGGAATAGCCATATTTTTTTTTAAAACCGACTAAAAATTTCGACTCTATGGGGTCTAAACTCATGTGCTGAATCCATGGTTACAGTTTGCGCGTCGATGTCCCTGCCACCCTGTATATAGTTCTCTTTATCGATTTTGATAAGCGGAACCTTTTATAATTATAATTTCCTAGCGTGTGCCCTAGATTTGCCAGATCGAATTTAGCTTTAAATACCCGGTCAAAACTATACCCTGTTCATTAGGTAAACCGTTTTTTGACAGATGGAATTAAAATTGTGTCGTACCTAAAATATAACGATATCATAATCGTGGTCCATTTTATTTACACAATACCCTTGCTATGGTTCTCGAAAGAACCCACACAAGTATGGCGGCAGCTCGCAAACAGCGCTGGTGTTTGGAGCTGGCTTTTTTACGGCGTGGCGGAAATAAAGCCACGAAACACTTCCGTGGGAGACGGTATAAGACACAAGAGGCAGGAAGAAGTAAAAAGAACAAAATCAAATAAAAATACAGTCTAGCCTACGTGTATGTAAGACTTTATTATTCAAAACCGTTTTAGAGTTATTTAAAACTAGCTGCGCCCCGCGGTTTCACCCGCATACATATTTCCGTCTCCTATACACTGGATAACCTATCGCCACGTGGTCTGACATTGACAACCACGGACATTAATAATCAGAGGGGCAATTCTCGTAATTTTAAGACCGTTCACAGTCTGATCTCAGTCTCAATCTGTCAAAAATACTTCTAATTTCCCTACATATTGGCAAGTTTTTGACATTTGTTTGTCGCTGAGATGAGACTGCGACTAGATTTTGAACATTTTAAATTACGAGAATTGGCCTTCAGATAGAACTTAGGTAGAACAATAAAACAACGGTTATGCAGTGCAGAGGGTCTGGTATAATTACCAAATCAATGAGGAACTCACCCTAGATTTGGGGTATACATACCGTATATTGCGGGTCAGGGAATCACTCCCGCTAGATAGGCAAGCGGATGTTAAAATGACAGAGTGTTCTTAGTAAATTAGTGTTGTGCCATGATTCTAGTGATGTGACTTGTAACTTACTAATTATCTGTCGACTATTTGCCGTTGAGACCCTCAAAACGTTACAATATCTACGGCACGGTATCTATGAAAGGAAATGAGCCCTAATCCACTACGCGGGTCCAGTGCGGGTTATCACATGTCTTCGAATTTTTGGTTCTAGGACATGCCGGTTTTCGCACGATGTTTTCCCTAACCGTTTTGAGAGCAGCTGTGGTGATGAAATTAAATACACAAAGTAAAGGGCCTGCTTGGATTCGAACTCACGACCTACTATTCGTAAGTCAGTCTGATACCACTGGACTACCACTACTCCTCTGCAAGTGTAACTAAAACAAATATCAACGAGCTAAAAAATATATGAAAAGTGCCTATTCCTTGGCCCACACGTCAAGCCGCATCACCATTGTCACTAGAATCACAAGAGATTTCCGCAGCCGTATTAGGAGATTGCCGGCGCGACCCAGTTATCTAGACCCGAAAATTATTACTAAACCTAGGTCAAAGAACGCGTTCGACACTTGAAGGTCATTTAAGATCTTTTTTGACCTTCAGACATCGAAATTTTTTGTTGATTTAATTTCACAAAAGGAAAGATTTGCTTGCAAGAAAACCATTATTGTAACCTGCTGGCCATTTCCCGTAATTTAAAACGTTCAAAATCTAGTCACAGTCTCATCTCAGCGACAAACAAATATCAAAAACTTGTCAAAAATGTAGGAAAATTAGAGGTATTTTGACAGATTGAGACTGAAGTTAAACCGTGAAACTTGTTAAAATTACAAAAATTGCCCCTCTGATGTCATTATATTGGTCCATTTCAATAATTAACTGATCGGTGCTTGTAACATTAAGGGTTGTTTTACAACGCCAGATAATTTTATCCGAGGAATAATTTTGAATTTTTGACCGTTCTTCCATTCAAAATCTGTCAGAAATTATCTGTCGATTGAAAAATCAGCCTTTATAATAGACTTGTGTACCTATACACAAGTCTAAACCTTAAAGACGGGTCCATGGCTAGATAATAACAGCCGCACAGGTCGATCGATCAGGTTAAGCTACGCTTGCCGCGGTTGGTCTGTGGATGGGTGACCATCTTTAAATACCGAGACTCCCAGATAGGCAGTCGCTTCATGTAAAATACTAGTATTCAACTGCATCCGGTTAGACTGGAAGCTGACCCCAACATAGTTGGGAAAAGGCTAGGCAGATGATGACACAAGTCTAAACCTTAATATAGCCTTAAAGATGCAGGTGTGCTGGTACACTATCCAGCTTATAGCAAAGATATATTAGAATTATTGTGTTAATTAATATTAATGCTGAATAGTCGTATCTCTATTATTTTCATTCCAACTTTGAAAGATATTATAAAAAAGATGTTGGCAAAGAATAAAATACTATTATGAGCGTCCATTTTCCCATTTAAGTTATATAATTAAACCAGTTACACTAAGCATAATACAATAAACCAGACTGTTAATGAAGAAAGATCCTTTTACTTCTTTCAAAGAACAAAGGTTTTTATTAATTAATGTAATGTCTTGAAGCCGATCTAGGAATTGAATACAAAAGACAGAACAATAAAAGTATAGAAACTTGGAAAACAATGGGTAAGTTACAAGAGCTGTATTGCTATAGATCATAGTGTAATATTAGGTACATAGTTTTCAAGTTACGTGTTTCATTACGCGTGTTGGAGATGTTTGAGAAAGATGGATGTATAGGAATGGAATATGGTTGAAAGTACATACCTAGTATTCGATCCTTTGCAAACGTTCCGAATACAATTGTGAGTCAATTCGATACATCCGTTTCAGTTTTCTCGTTTCGAAATAGAAGTACCTTTTTGGATACTGTTTTTTTTGAATTTGTTTATATAATTTCTTTTAGTTTGTAAGATAAATAGTCTTTAACTTTATTTTCTAAGTAAGATTTGTTTTGGTAAGATATTATTATTATCTTAATCGTAATCTTTTTTAAGTTTTTGAAATAGGTCTGCGAATTCAAAAGATGGGCAACTAACTTCATATTTATGACTTCCTTGACAGTTCGAAAGTGCCTGTAAATGGTTTAATTAAAATAAATGCTTTGAGTTTAATGAGACCAAATCTGATCATATTCTGAATAACAAAGACTAAAGGCAACATTGCAGGAATATTTTCAATCTTATCAAATGAAAATATATTTCGTTATAATATCAAAAGTAATTTATTTATTTATTATTATTCCCAACACAACTAGCACACTATTTTTTCCATTACAACTGGTCTTATGTAAAGTAATTTTTGTGAACTCATTAGAGAGAACAGGTTATTCAAATTAGGCTGAGAATCAGCACTTTTCGAACGTCAAAATTACATAAGACTGCCCCCCAAAACGCCCGCCCTTCTATTACATAATTCAGATAAAATAACAAGTAAATAAACCGATATTATTCTAAAAACTTCATGCCCCACCAAGGTTAAATACCGCAAAAAACATTTTCTAATTCACAAAATATTTCATTTGAACTCATTACATCTTCGTCACCTATTCACGCGTGTGCCAAAATTGAGAAATATTGGGAACGACAGTTGAATTTAATATACGAGCAAAAAATAATGAGTAGGGACGGCGCCTTTTTTTCACAGAGTATTATTAAAAGATATTTCATGCCAAACTCTAAGCTGCCGACAGTTTCTATGTCACTTATCATTAAATACTTACGTTGTTACCATCATTTTTATACTGTTTTATACCGTTCTTCAAAAAATTATGATTCAAAGACACAAGGTGTAATTCAAAGAGAACAGCCGGTCGATTCTGTAAAAATCTCACCGTGAAAACTCAAGTGAAGTGAGCTTGATGTGAGTTGTCAGTAGTGTCAATCCCTAGTATTATTTGGAATGACAGCTCACTCCACGCTCACTTCACCTAAATTTTCACGGTGAGATGGTTACAGAATCGCATTGCAGTCATGGTGGCCCAGTGATAACGGCCGTGACATACGAATTGTAGGTCGTAAGTTCGAACCCAGGCAGGAGGGGCCCGTGGCTAAATAATAACAGCCGCACAGGTCGATCGGTCAGGTTAAGCTACACTTGCCGCGGTTGGTCTGTGGATGGGTGACCATCTTTACATACCGAGACCCCTCCGTGCCTCGTAAAGCACGTTAAGCCATTGGTCCCGGCTGTCATTCGTCGATCTTTGACAGTCGTTACAGGTAGTCAGAAGCCCGAAAGTCTGACAACCAGTCTTACCAAGGGGTATCGTATTACCCAGTAACTGGGTTGTGTCGTTCCATGTAAAATACTGGCTGCTCGCTCCTTTATTGCCAATTAAAAAAAATTAAAATTCATTTTAGTAAATAATTTTGCCCACATAAAAAATGGAAATTCATTTTAGCAAATTATTTTGATTTTTAATTAAAAAAAAAAAAACTGTCTGTTTTTTCACAAATCTGTGGGTGGTCCCATCGTTAAAGTTATTCATATTGATGACTATAGGGATTTTTAGTTATTTCAATTAGCATTAATCAGTTTATAACGTTCCCACTGTTGGGAGAGAGAATTAATGGGCCGTGATCCGCCACGCGGGCCCAGTGCGATTAGATGTCACATGTCTTCGAAGTTTTGGTCTTAGGACATGCCGGTTTCCTCACGACGTTTTCCTTCATGATGAAAATAAATTACCTGCCTGAGTTCGAACCCACGACCTACAAATTCATAAGTCGTGGCCGTTACCACTGAGCCACCACTGTTCTCTTTCAATTACACTTTGTCTATCATTTTCACATGTTTGCCAACACTTAGACGTAGTCTTCATAATCATACTAAATACATACATAAACTCACGCCATCTTCCCATGGGGGTAGGCAAATACCTGCTAAGATCCTTACATACTTTTTTATCATACATCTTCTTTAATTTTTTTTTTTTTGTAATACATTGCCCCACACTAGGAATTATTCCTGTATCGTAAGTGCATTTACAAACATTTAAACTTAGATACACAAACAACCAGACCTGGAACAACCGGAATTATTATCACCTACTCATTATTAACTACACAGAAACCATATTAATTAATTCAACACTTCATTTGTAGTCACGAGACATGAAATAATGAAACAAAGATATAATGAAGCAAAGATTTTACTTACTTCAAGATCACGCAATCTAAAGTTGTTCTAGTTAATAAATAATATTCCAATTGAAATATAAATTAACTTAAGTGTATCATCTGGTCATGATTTCTCATGATAAATTAGCTAATTTATTTGAGTTAATTACTTTTTGTGTCCTAGAGGTAACTGAAGAATATTTGGGCAGAGAAAAAAAAATTGAGCAGGGTTCGGGCACGTGTAACTACAATATCTTACGACTGAAAATAATCTGCCTGTCATGCTAGTTAGGTACGCTAATAAATATTAAGAAGAATATTAAATATTCTGAATAACTACGCGGTTAGCGGTTAGCAGGCTGAGCGATCGACTGCTGCGCTGCGTGTCGTGGCTTCGATTCCCGCACGGAACAAATATTTGTATTACCTACAGGTAGTTGTTCCGGGTCTGGCTGTTTGTGTATGTGAGTTTAAATGTTTGTAAACGTAGTGTGGGGCAACGTTTTTATATAAAAAAGAGGTTAGAATATGAAATAGAATTTTTATTTTTTCCGTTCGTTAAAATAAAAGCTTAATGTTATTTATTATTAATATTTTTATGGTGATCAAAACAAATATGAATAATAATATAATTTATTAAAAATAAAATTATTATAATACTTTTTCCTTTGGTTCATAATCAGCCTATAATAATGTTCCTACTGCTGGAACAGAGCTCCTCTCTTCAAGAGGGAGTGGGCTATAATCAGCGTTGCCAGACGTCCCGATTTTGGCGGGACGTCCCGATTTTTAGCCCTAACTTAAAAGCCCCGCGCGGGACAGCCTCTGCTTTTCGGAAATAGAAAAATAAACTGCCTTACGTGGTACTAGTAAACCAGACAGCTATTGTCATTTGTATAGTCTTCTCAAACTAGTCAGATAGGAAACGCCGACCTCATCTAGTTTTAAAATATGATTGACGTGTAAAAGTGTTTGTACAAACCTACTTACAAAATAAAATCATTTATCATTTATAGTAATGTATTTTTATTAAAATACATTTTCTATGGCTATCATCATCATGTTTCCTTAATTTAAACTCACATACTTAAAAGAATAAGTAGAAATATAAACGATCTCTCGTATTTGTTTAAATTACATTTTTTTGTCATGTCCCGCTTTCGGCGAAAGAATCCCTCTTTTCTTACTTAAAAGATTACAAAACCTCATTTTTGCCGGAAATAGATCTGGCAACGCAGCCAGCGTTGCTAGATCAAAGAGATTTAAGTTGTCAAGTAAATAATTTAATGTCTTTGCTGGCTATAATCTACCACGCCCAGTGCGGCACACAGGCCCAGTGCGGGTTAGTAGATGTCACATGTCTTCGAATTTTTGGTTCTAGGACATGCCGGTTTCCTCATGATGTTTTCCTTCACGTTTTTGAGAGCAGCGATGATGAAATTATTTACACAAAGTAAAGCGCCTGCCTGGGCTCGAACCCACGACCGACAACACATAAGTCGGGGCCGTTACAACTGGGGGTCTACTCCGAAGTAGTATCGGCCGAATGTTCGGCCGTTTCCTGCTACGAAGTTACTATTTGGTTAGGTCGGTTCCGATCCTACACTCCTACACTCTTTCGAATATTGACTATGGTCCCGACCCAACTGAGCCGATCCGACCTTTTTTCGCATTTTTCAATAATATTCGGTTCAGCCATGTGTCGGTCCGATCCGAACATTCGCACTTTGCACTGCGGAGTAGGCCCCCAGAGCCACAACCGTTCTTTATTAATTTGTTGGTTAAAATTTATTTATGTACGGTAGTAGTTATTACTCAGCGACATTAACAAATTGGGTGTTACTGCCGGTAACACCCAATTTCTAAAAGCCTTAAGTAAAGAAAGAAAATCTGTATTGAGTTATTGGAAAAACCTATACAATGTGTAACTGAATTAATTCATATTATGGAAGTAGTTTATTCAGAATCGTTTACTGGATCGATTTGGTAACTGAATTAATTCATATTATGGAAGTTTTGTTCAGAATCGTTTACTGAATCGATTTCTGTCATTTTTAATAAAGGTAAAAAACTAAGTGGCACATACAAAAAAAAAAGTGGGCCGTAGAAGGAATATAAAATAGGACGAAGCGGGAATAAAATTATTAAAATTATATTTTGGGATGAAGGAAGCATATTGTTTGGGACCCAGGATTTTTTTATGTAGGACATAACTCAGTGGGCCTAACGAAGAATAAATATTTTTTTTATTTAAAAAATATGTAAAACTGCGTAAATTACTGTCACACTTCCGCAGTACAGTCAAAACAAACCAAAATGGATGGAGTACTACGCAACACACTTGTACGTGTGCGACTGTGTGCGTACGTAGTAATGTGCCAGCAATTTTCTGCCACAATCAGTATTACTAATTAAATAAACAATGTTTTGTACAGAATAGCAAAAATTCAGTGTATGTATTATGATTATAACATAATATTCTAATTTGGGTTGTTTGGTGGTGTCCGTCAATTCCGGGAATTGTTGTAGGTATTATGTTCGAAATGGACTGCTATGAAATGAAAAACAAACCATGCTACTTCCTACTATGCTAATACTAATTATAATATATTGATCCTATCCTATCCTATCCTATCCTATCCTATAATCCCATTTAATATTATAAACGTGAAAGTTTGTGAGAAGTTTGTTACTCTTTCACGAAAAAACTACTGAACGGATTTTGATATAACTTTACAGTAATATAGCTTATACATCAGAATAAAATATATAATTCTTTTTATCCCGATTTGACACGGGATCGACACTAATGCGGGTGGAACCACGGGATGCTGCTAGTATATTAATGTACTAATATTTTATAATGTTATTTCCTTCCTACAGCTGCCATTGACCCCACAAGAAACAAGTACCTAAGTAAAAACAAAAATTTAACGTTTTCGCTCCTCGGATCCGGAAAATTCCCCGACACGTTTGCTTCAAATTGAAACAAGTCCTTGGGGGTCAGGGCCGGGGTCGACGATACCAATAAGGTAGATAGTAATTTCGCAAACACAAATAACTCTCTGAAGATACAAAGGGTTCTATCCATACAGACTTTCGTAGTTATGCTAAAAGCTATCATAAATTTTGGCTAATTTTTACGGCTACTTCATAAATTCTTGCCGCGGTAAAATGAGATTAAGAGGGAAAAAAATAAGGGCTACTATAAATAAGGGCCATTAACTACTATTACTTACGGTTTGATAAATTGGCACCATCACGAATAAGCATAAGGAAATAGCTCATAATTGAGATACTAAGTAGTTTTGCTAAGAAGTGAGAAAATTGTTTGTTATGTTTCTCTGATTTTCTTTTATGACAATACCGGAAAAAATATGGCAAGAAAAAATCTGAGCCAGCCAAAATACACAGGTGCTACATACTAATTGTTATAACTATTTACTGCCGCAAAATACGCACTTTGACGTGGAGTTGCGAACACCAGCCCGTATTTCCTATTACCTAAGTGCGACTGCTGAGCGTGGGGTTTGATTCCCAGGCCGGGCAGTGTTATTAGGTTTTTTCATTAGGATTTTGGAAGTTGGCGGTGTAAAACCCCCGTGCCTCGGCAAGCACGTTAAGACGTTGGTCCTGCGCCTGTTCTTGCTCCAGTCGTGTCAGATTGGGTGCCGTCCCATCTGACTATGATGCCGCATTTACACATTCGTGCGAATCGCGAATGGCGAGGCGAATAACGAACACGTATATGTAAACAGTGCGCTCGCTATTCGCCTCGTGCCTAGCCTCGCGATTCGAGCGCTCGCGTTGGGAGCGGTTTTTCGGACGCGAATGACGTACACGAACTTATTGTTTACACATTGAACTGAATGTTGACAGCTACCGCCCAACCTAACAGGACGTGTAGACAAAATGGAGTAGAGTGAAGTGCGAATTTTAGAATTCCTAGAGCTTTATCAAAAGGAAGAGCTCATTTGGAACCCAAAATATCGCAATCATAAAAATAGACAAAAGACAAACGATGTAGCAACAGTCAGCAACTTAAAATTAATGAAGAATTTAATTAGATGTAGCGCACATGCCGCAATTATTTTCACGTCCTCCATGTTTGTGTGCGAATTTCAAAATAATTCGCTAAGTTCGCGACGGCACTTTCGTTACGAATTTTGGCGTACGAACGTTTCGTCGAATGTTCGTCGAGTGGCGAACACGATTGTGTAAATGCGGTATGAGAGTGAGGGAAGAGAGAGTCTACCTGTAATTATAGCGCACACATTTGTGCGCTATAATTAAATATCTCCCTTGCGGAAAATTTAATATCTCCCTTGCGGAACTCCATAAAGATTGGCCACCATTGCTGAAATACGATCTGTAGGACTATAATTAATTGTTATGTGTTCTTCACATCCTTGCTACAATCAGGAATTAATATACTATGGGCTATGCTTAAAATCAAAGCCACACAGTTACCCAAACATTACCTACACGAAGGATGTTTCAATAACAGGGAGCCCTATCCATAGTCTGTCCTAAATTTGTTGGCAAGCGTTACACCATGTACGTTAGTAATCAAGTCAAATCTGTAACGTAAATACGTGGAAGTGCAACCAAACGAAGGCCAACACAGATAAGAAATAACAGGAATTTCTTGGCAAACCGAATAGTAAGTTGTTTGTTTTATTGAAACTTCAGTTGGAACAATGCCTGGCTTTATTAAAATTGTACTTTCTACTGGCCTTGTTGATAGTGGAATAAATATTGTTTATATTTGATAGGGTCCTTGACTATGAATAGGTTTTTAAGTTGCTTCTATACAGGGTGGCAGGGACATCGACGCGCAAACTGTAACCATGGATTCAGCACATGAGTTTAGACCCCATAGATTCGAAAGTTTTTGTCGGTTATCAAAAAAAAAAAAAAAATGTGTTTCATAGAAAAGTGCAATACCTACGCGGTCAAAATGTATGGAACAGCAATATTTTTTTTAACAACCGACGAAAAATTTCGATGCTATGGGGTCTAAACTCATGTGCTGAATCCATGGTTACAGTTTGCGCGTCGATGTCCATGCCACCCTGTATTTTGGATGGCGTAAGCAATAGCAAGTTTTGAAAAGTATAATCTTATCATCTTCTTATATTATTATAATGTCTCGATTATTTTATCAATCTCATTATGACCTCAAGAATTCCTCATTTTATAAGTGTAGCCCTTAGAAAATGAGGAAATCTTAAGACCATACGTAATAATTTTCTCATTGGTTGTCTTATTTCTTTTTGATATATTCATGTGTTTATGTATATGTACAAATGTTTTTTTTAATTAATTTTAGGTATTTTATTATTCTTTGTCCTAATATTTTACAGAATTTTTTGTATTTTTTTATGTTCCATTGTAATTTTTTTTCATTTTTTAAATTATGTATTAGGTATTTAATTTGTTAGCTTAGTTGTTTATTTTATTGTGCATGCAGTGGTCTCCTGTAATTAAAGGAGTACACCTACTTAATACGTATACCTTTTGTTGGAGATCCTAAAATAAATAAATATATGTATGTGTGCATATTTATGTGTAACTAGCTTTTGCCCGCGACTTCGTCTGCGTGAAGCAACTTAACTTTTTTTCCGTAAGAACCTTCTACAAAGTATTAGAAAACTTAAAAAAAAAAGATGTATGATATCGGTAAAGTCGTTCTCAAGTTATCACGTGACCCCTTGGTCACGTTAAATAGGGATTCATTTTTATATATATATAGATTAGTTATATATTTTATTTATAGTTTTAGTAGGTGTATGCGCATCTTTATATTTAAAATATTTATTCCTCAATTTTCATGATTGCACCTACCACTGTTTGTCTCTGCAGCACCCCAAGGTTGACTGGTAGAGAATGCCTATGGCATTAAGTCCGCCTCTGTACATTTGCATGCTCGAAGTATTAAAAAATATTAATAATAATAATTTATTATCTAATTATGGAAGGTATAATTAGATAACCAAGATTTTTTATTGTGTGTCTTTAATTTTCGTTTTCACGATTTTCATAATTAATTCAGAAAAATCTGTCGTCATCTGCAACTATACTTACGAGATAATAGTGTGGCAAAAGAAAAACTCCATTCTTACTAACTGCCCTACTTACCCACAAAACAAAAGAGATACAACAAAAATACGAACACAAAAAATTGGCGAACAAAGTGTAAGTTTCCGTTTGTTTTATTGAAAGTTAACTTGGAAACATGCCTAATTTTATTACTTTGCAAGGCTCTGCCTTTTGATATACGACGTTTTGTAAATCTCCTTTAGTATTATCTCCTACATGATATATTTACGTAGATATTCCATTTAATGACTAGGTTAATGGGTATTGCTTTCCGGAAACTGTATCTGTTGCCAGATTACAGTGCTAGTTACTTCTGTATCGGATGCGGTATAGCAATATATTTTGCGTGCCATATTACATTATTTCATTATTTAAAGTTAAATAAATCTTGATGAAGATTTTGTTGTGGAATAATTTTATTTTTCTGGACTGCTTCGCTGTTCTTGTAGTCGTAAGAGCGACTGTTCAGCATGGGGGCCTACGTTCGGATTCCAGGTGATATTCAGAGTGTTGTGGAATCTACAATGCCACATACGGACTACGCATCACACTGACGTCACGTAAAACCCTGAATCGCGCCAGCAAAGTTTACTGCGCAACTAGCATATACAAGGTGTCGTTTTGCATCCTCGTCAAATTCAAGGAGGTTACTATGCTACTGTTTCTCGACACGAATCAATAATAAAATAAGTAGGTTTTTTTTTCTCTAATTTTCGGCAGGTGTGGGACACGCGTTTTAAGACGCGGCCTATTTGAAACCGCACTGTAACTGCCCACTGTAAACGCGGCCGCTTATACGACACCATAACGTGATTCTGTTCTTTGAAAGTGGTGTATTCTGAAATACTAAATAAATTCAAATCATTCATTAAACGTAAGTTGTGCCAGAAAGCCTTTTATACCGTTAAGGATTATATCGAGGACAAAAAGGCTTGGGATTGAGCTGCTTCCAATTTTTTTTACATATTGAATGTTTTTTTTTGCTCTATTTTGTTGTTTTTTTTTTTATATACACTGGCATTAATGAATTTTACATATACTATGACATTTGCTTACTTTGTTAAGTATTCTATTATTTTAATTATTGTGAATGTGAAGACTACGTGGGTCATTTTATTTATATTATTATTTTTCTCTTTGTTCTCTTAGTTTTTGTCATGGTCTGGCAGTTTGAGTAATTAATGTGGCCTACCCAAATGTCCTTTCTGTGGTATTGTTCGTCGAATCGTTGAGCTCCTTAAGTTTTGAGTTGAGCTGCACAATTTCTGACAAATGCGTGCACTGACTGGACAGGTCCTCTCAATCTGTGTGGTTCTTTCCTCAAAAGACCATCTCAGACATCGACCTACATGGTCTTCATATGATCTGACCAAGATTATGTATGTCTGGACATTAAAAGAGACTGTGACGTCTGAGTTTGTTTCGGCCTTTCTTCTCAGACTAGTCAGATAGGAAACGCCGACCTCATCTAGTTTTAAAATATGATTGACGTGTAAAAGTGTTTGTTCAAACCTACTTACAAAATAGAATCATTTATCATTATCATTTATCACTGTCAAACTTAAATAACAAAAAAAAAAAAACAAGTGTATGTATTCATTTACCAGTGATCGTAAATTTATTGGATTATTTATGTCTTTCATAACAGCCTCCTGAAACTTGACGAGGACGCAAACAAAACAACAGCTTGTATACAACATCAAGACATCAATTGTCGGTCAGTTACTGACCCACCAGACACAACACCCGTCTGGTCGCAGGATCCTCCCTTTTCTATGGAGGATAAGTGAACTTTACACCCTGTTCCTAATATCGTTTGGTATTATTGGGATTAATTCTATTAAGAATTTCTCACTAGCAGCCATGTCTGATGTGTGCCCGATTGTTGGAAGTAGGCTCTCATATGAGACTTAAACATAACTGGCGTAATGTGGGTACACTTCTGCCTAGCCCTTCAGGAAATACAAGCATGGTGTTATATTACAAAACATTTGTTTTACTCTTATTTCATCTAAGATATTATTCGATGAAGTACATAGTATAATCATGATGAAGTACGTGACACGAACAATATAAAACTAAGTGATGTATTGTTCACATAGGATTTAATTGACGTCTGGAACTCATTTCGTTTCGTCATGTCTTTTTTGTATAACCTATAATAGGGAAGTTCAAGGTCAAGCAATCAATCCTACTAATATTATAAACGTGAAAATTTGGACGGATGGATCAATGGATGAATGTTAAAAACTACTGAACGGAATCGGATGAAATTTAGCACATTGATGGTTTATAACCAGCATTCACATATATTACTTTTTATCCCGATATTCCCACGGGACTGAAACTTATGCGGGTGAAACCGCGGGACGCAGCTAGTGCAAGCAGTCGCAGCTAGTGGAATAGTACTTAAAAGTATGTTAATCGTTTCAGTTTAGTTAGGAGGGTTAGGGTTAGTTAGGTTATATCTATGTTAGTTTTCGTGTTAATTTTAGTCAATTTAGTAAAAGAAGTTATCAGTGTTTATATTTTTAACGTTAAAGTAAGTTAAAATCAACCTTATTTACTGCCGCACTCTCTGGATGACACTTAATTACATAATCATTAACATTAACTGACCAGCACATGTGTACGAAATTAAAATGTTCAAAATCTACATTATTATTAACTGACAACGTACCATTTATACTTGTCAATTAGGTAACCCGCCTGAGTGAGGCACTTTCAACTTTTCTGTAAATCAAATCTCCTTGCTAGACCACAATAATAAGTAGGTCACACTCACAGACGCGTTGTACGTCTGGCTTATGCAGTATGTAATAGCCTTAAGATCCTAATGAATCAGGAAATATTGACATGTTAGTTACGCCTTTGTAGTAATTTATTATCTAATGCTCCTCCTACTGGTTTGACTTTCAGATTTGTATAAAATATAATAGTATTTTTTTTTCCCTGGGTTATTTTATTTTGTAACTTCTGTTGCTGTCGTATTTGATATCAATAATGTTGACTACCATTGTACCCACAGCAATATTCTACAATAAATATTCTTTTAGATATTTTATCAAATACTGTATGTTCATTTCTCATATTCATTCACTGAATGAAAAATCCCTCTTAAAACAAAGCTGTAAGCAATTGCCACCTCAAAATAAAAATAAAAAGCTCTGTATACACAAAAAGCATTTTCAGATTTCTGTTGATCCAAACTGTTACCAATCAAAAGTCACGATTCAGTTAAAAACACTCCAACAATCCATTGTGACTTACATGTCACAAGCAATCATGCATGCATGTCATGTCATGCAAGTGAGCCATCAAAAATACTGTTTGTAATACGGCTCCAATTTTATTTGCCTATATTATTGTTGTTTTAATGAATCTATCTGTGATTTATTTTTCACTTCACTCTTTTTGGAGAGTAAAAGCTTTTTAATTTTAGAAGAAAATATGAATAAAGCTGTTACGTATAGGGAGGCTGAATATAGAACCTTGTGGGACTATACTGTATTAATCCGGTAAAATAGAGGAATAGAAGCAGTTTTATTACTTACACAACGATCTTTCTTCCTGGTCGATGTTTAATGATTAACAAAACCAAATGCATTTTTCTATTTTTATAGAATGTTAAATAATTTTTATTTAATCATTAATATATGGCAGTTAAGGATGGTCTTTCTTGCTAAGTCCCTTTGAGTAAAACGCTTTTGTTTAACTGTATCTAAACATTTATATAAGCAATGATGAATTCACGTTCTTAGTTTTGTGTACATACAGATAGAGCTGTGTTGACAAATCCTTATTATGCTTGACAAAAAGCTGTAAGCAAACTGTGAACTCTTCTAATACTCTCTCAAAGTCCCAAAGCTACCCTGTTTCTAATGTTTACGTAAACATAAGTATATGCACTGTTTTCAAAAGACTCGTCCTACCCAAACAAATTATTTAGCCTATATATTTTTGTCCTAAATAAATAACAATGATTTTCATATGGCTGTAATAGAGTGGGTTGCGAAATTGTACCAGATTTGAGCGGATTAATTCGCCTGTTCATATTTATGCTACACGGCGGACGGGGGACAATCTGTAAATGTGTAAAAATTAAAATTTCCTGCTGGGCCAAAAGGTATCAGGTAGACTGGTGTGAAAAAATGAGCACTTTATAAAATGTGAATGTTGGTGAAATAAAAAATTGTGTTTTTGTGGAAATAAAAGTATATTTTCACCGTCTCCGCAGAATAAACGCGCAAGTGTAAAAAGTCAATTTTACAGGAAAAATAAAAAACCCAAATTGATCCATAACTTTATGACTACACCGAATAGAAGTTTGTTTTTTATATCGTTTATTTTTTTTTGTTTTTGTAGATAGTCTAATTAATACGAGTATTAAGTGTTAAACAGGTACCGTTTTTGATTTATTGATAAAAAAACATTTTACAGAAATATTAGAGTTTTTTTTAACCTTAATGTTACTTTGAGTTTTTTTCTTGTCAACTGTTGTTTTGTTTTTGTTTTGCAATGTAATATAGCTTGAATTTTCTTTGCGTTTTTCGCAGTACAGTGATACCGTGATACCTATTACGCGTTTATTCTGTTGCAGTCGAAAAGTTTTTGATAATGTAATAGGAGATTAAGTTTTTGTTCTGCAAAATATATCATCAAGGTCGGAATTATAATATTATATTACGGTATACGGGGTGTAACGGGGAGCACAGAACAACCGGACTCCCCAAACGTCAACCTCACCTGCACGCGGTGACAAGGTGCTGGCGACCGGCCGTGGCGGTATAACCACCCCACAAGCCAACCTAAATTCTCCAGAAAAATGACGAGCAGCAGCGTCATCGTTGCGAAAGGATTAGCTCTGCGGTCACCAACCCGCATGCCCAGTAAGTTGACTATGGGCATTAAACCTCCCACATGACCAAAGTGCTAAAACAATGGCCCCGAGTTCCCGGTGGTCCCGCTATTCCTGGTCAAGGCAGCGGTAACGGAAACGGTGGGACGGGGGGTGCGAAGAATCTCCGGGTTACGGTAGGCTACCAACGATTCCTCCCGGTGGGTTCTCGCATTGTCGAGGCGGGGGGACTCAGTAGCCATGGCTTGGTCACCCACAGTGAAGCCAAGAGGAACCCGAGGAGGGGCCGCTCGTCAGGGCTTTGCCAGTAAGCCGACGACATAGTGGCCAACAAGTAGGTTGCGGTGCCGCTTGGGTGACATTGCAACTGAGGCGGGCCGCGATGTTGTATGGGAGGCATCACGGCTGAGGGTTCGAGGCCGCGGCGGGAGAGGAGTGCCGGAATTGCGGCGCGCCGCTCTCCCTACCTTTCGTGGCCTTGACGGGGTCGCCACCGTCTGATGGCGGACGTGGTGGGACCGCAGAGGAGGAGGAGTGTTGGTATGGCATTGGCCGCTCTCCCTATCCTCTGCGGCCGAAAATTGGCAGGCAGTTTTCTAGTAAACAAGGAACTCACTAGCAGTGTTGTGGAAATCAGTAGTGTGTCGACACGGATAGCGTACCATATACTGAAACTCACCGAAAGACCTGAAAATGAAACAGGTATATGCGCCGACTTCGACATGCTATTTTCCCGTCGTAGCAAAAAGTAAGGTGTCCAAACTTTCCTCGGAGACGAGAGTAATTGCCATCTATGCAGCCGTGAAGACTCAGATAAGAGGGCCTTAAATCTAAAAATTCGGAACTGACGCAACGCAACCTTCGGTGCTCCAACACCCGCGATATTAAGGCAAACACTTTCGACTCTCGGTTCTGCTCAACCGCCAGGTTGAGCAGAACCGAGAGTCGAAAGTGTTCGCCCAGCAATTAGGGTTCAGCAGTTCAGCAGTTCTTAGTTTCGTCATATGGGACCTCATATGACGAAACTAAGAACTGCGGATGGCAGAATCGTGACTTCGAAATCAGAGATATTCGAGAAAGTCGAGGATATTTACGGGCACCTATATTCAACGCGGAAATAAGCGGGAAATAGTGCAGATGACCATTGAGCCAAATTAACGCGCCGCTACACGGAGGAGATCCCGAATATCGACCAGTGCAAGATTAGGGCGGCCCTAGAGCAGCTAAAGAACAACAAGGCACCTAGGGATGACGGAATAACGACAGAGCTCCTTAAAGCGGGTGGGGCACCTGTCTTGAGAGAGCTAGCGAGTCTTTTTAAGTCCATCATCCAAGAGGGTACAATGCCCGATGTGAGAAGCGGAGGTGCGGTGGTTCTGTTCTTCAAAAAAGGTGACAAATACTTGCTGAAGAACTATAGACCCATCTCACTTCTGAGCCATGCATACAAGCTGATCTCGAGGGTCGTCACGAGCTGTCTCTCCAGGAGACTTGACGAGTTCCAGCCGCCAGAAAAAGCTGGTTTTCGAAATGGCTCCAGCACCGTAGACTATATCCATACTGTTCGGCCAATTGTACAGAAGACCGAGAAGTACAATCAGCCGCTGTGTATGGCATTTGTGGACTACGAGAAAGCCTTCGACTCCATCGAAATATGGGCAGTTCTGGCCTCTCTGCAATGAAGTCAGCCCCATCCAACTGCTCAGGAGGGTGAGACAGGGGATGTAATATCCCCTAAATGGTTTACAAATGACTTGGAGGACGTCTTCAAGACGCAGGACTGGACAAGGTATGAACGTGAACGACGAGTACATTTCACATCTTTGATTTGTCGGTGACGTCATCATAATTGCAGAGACGCTGGAACAGCTAGATCAAATGCTGCGTGCCTAAATGGAGCTTCTCAGCGGGTTGGCCTCGGCATGAATTTAGACAAGACAAAAATCATGTACAATTCGTACGTCTTGCCTAGTCCAATCCACAGTTCCGTCGTTCAGTCCGAAGATGTGAAGGATTATGTCTACCTAGGGCAAATAATTCAGCTCGGTAGACATAACTTTGAGAAAGAAGCCGACAGAAGGATTCGGTTGGGTTTGGCAGCATTTGAAAAACTCCGTCAAGTCTTCTCGTCGCCTACAAAGGTAAAAAAAGGAAGGTAAATTCAAAGTTACTCAGCCGCTATGGAGCGAGCTATGCTCGGAGCCTCTTTGAAGAATAAAACCAGGAATGAAATTATCCAGAAAAGAACCGGAGTTACCGATATAGCTTGCAGAGTAAGCAAACTGATGTCGCAGTGGGCTGGCCATGTTTGTCGAAGGATCGATGGCCGGTGGAGCAGGTAAGTCCTGCAATGGAATGAGAAGGAAGTCGTATCGGCAAGTGTAGTGTGGGACGCTCCCCAGCTAGATGGACGGACGACCTAAAGAAGGTGGCTGGGACAGACTGGATGTTGAGGGCGGAGAACAGGGTGCTGTGGCGCAGGCTGGGAAGGTCTATGTCCAGCAGTGGACTGCGATAGGTTGAGTTGACTGATTGATTGACGGTATATCGGTAGAAATAATACGGTATATAAGACGGAAACGAAATGTAAAGGATATTATCATACTATTCATTTCTTGATTTTTTCTGCGATTGCACGTTGCGGAATTATAGTATTAAAATCTGCACTAGAACAAACGCGCAATGGACAACGCCGTTAAAGTGAGGTCTCAGTTCCATCTGATAAGTACGGTAATATACGAGTACTTTACACAATGTAAGACTTTAATTATAGTACCTACGCATATATACATATGTATATTGCAGATTTTTTTGTTTTGGTTTAAAATAGAAAATAAAGCAATAACTTTTCGTAACTTCGTAAATACTTGATTTAAAAACTGGAAAAAATTGATGTGATCCATTTCCATATCAATTTTGACCGGATATGGATATGGATGAATGTGGATGAACATTAAAACCGCCGCACTAGCACTTACGCGTTTATTCTGCGGGGCCGGCGATTTATATTATGATCTCGTGAACTCTTATTTACTTATATAAGGGCTGATTTTTCCATCACCAGATAACTTTTATTCCAGGAATAAAATTGACGTTTGACAGTTCTTGTATGAAACAACTGTCAAAATTTCAAAATTATTTCTCGAATAAAGTTATCAGATGGTTGAAAAAATAGCCCCGAGCGTATTAAAGTGCATCACAAAGTTTGCATTAATAATGATAATTGTTTATTTATCGACAAGTAATACACAGATAGTAGACACAGATTAAATATATTATAATAGTGGTAGAGTAACCAATATTTAAGCGCTAAAAGCTAAGTTCCGCAGCATACGCTGTTAGAAAAATTCGTAATTTAACTGATATAGAGACAGCCCGTTTAGTGTACTTCAGCTATTTTCATAGTGTAATGTCGTACGGTATTCTATTGTGGGGAAATGCCGCTGATATTCAGACTATCTTTGTTTTACAGAAGCGAGCTGTTCGACCAATTTATAAATTGAGTCCGAGACACTCGCTCAGAGACAAATTTAAAGAAATTAATGTTATGACTGTGCCTTCTCAGTATATTTATGAAAATCTTTTATATGCCCATAAAAATATAAAATTGTTTAAAAAGTACAGTGATATCCATGATACAAATACTAGAAACAAACACAAATTTGTTGTACAGTCAACAGCAAAAGTAGATGATCAAAATCAGAAATTCAATACTTATGAACGGAGTTCGCGTCAGAACTGTGTGGCGTCGAAGTGATTCAAAAGTATGTGATTGTAAATTAGACCAAACATTTACCACTAGTACAGCTGCCATATAGCTGCGAACTCCGTTCATTAGTATTTAATTTCTGATTTTGATCATCTACTTTTGCTGTTGACTGTACCTACAACAAGGCTCAAGAAGATAGGTGGCTCGTTCAGATGCCAATGTATACGCTTGTACAATAAAGTTCCAAGCCCCGTTCAAGATCTAAGCCTTAATAAATTCAAATCATTAATTAAACGTAAGTTGTGCCAGAAAGCCTTTTATACCGTTAAGGCTTATATCGAGGACAGAGGGGCTTGGGATTAAGCTGCTTCTGATTTTTACATATTGAATATTTTTATTTTTTTGTTTAGTTGATGTTTTTTTTTATATACACTTTGACATTAATGAATTTGATATATACTATGACATTTGCTTACTTTATAAAATATTCTATTATTTTAATTATTGTGAATGTGAAGACTATGTGGGTAAATTTATTTTTTATTTTTCTCTCTGTTCTGTTAGTTTTTGTCATGGTCTGACAGTTTGAGTAATTAATGTGGCCTACCCAAATGTCCTTTCTTTGGTATTGTTCGTCGAATCGTTGAGCTCCTTAAGTTTTGAGTTGAGCTGCACGATTTCTGACATATGCGTGCACTGACTGAACAGGTCCTCTCAATCTGTGTGGTTCTTTCCTCAAAAGACCATCTCAGACATCGACATACATGGTCTTCATATGATCTGACCAAGATTATTTCTGGACTTTAAAAGAGACTGTGACGTCTGAGTTTGTTTCGGCCTTTCTTCTCAGACTAGTCAGATAGGAAACGCCGACCTCATCTAGTTTAAAAATATGATTGACGTGTAAAAGTGTTTGTACAAACCTACTTACAAAATAAAATCATTTATTATTTATCAATATGCTTTTATCAGTTTGTGCACAATTATATTTAAAATAAATTTTAGGTAACATTGAAATCAATGTAACCAAAATGATCAACCCTGTATCTTAAACTAGGAGACCTGTATCTTAAGAGACAGCGTTGAAAGTAAAGAGGTTTTTGTTTATAGGCAACGCGTTCCCCAAATCCGTCTATCGACAGTCCGTATAACAAATTCTTGTGTCAGCTGTCAATGACCGGATTATGAAGGAAGGGAAGAGAAAAAGTAAACAACACTCAACCAAACTACAGAACTAACGTTCTCAGAAATGACTTCAATTCTCCATCGAGTTATTTTACCTATCGTGTCAATGGCAAACATAAACATTATCCATATTTGTACTAGCCATACTTAATAATTATTATATAAATTTGAAAGTAAGTGAGTGTATGTTACCTTTTCACTACTAAACCACTGAACGAATTTCGATTAGAAAATTAGACAAGAAAATAGTCTACTTTGGTCCCGGTAGCAGGTTCTCGTGGGATAATTTCCGACATCACGCGGGCGAAGCCAGCGGCAAAAGCTACTGTTTCAAATAAATGTATTTATTTTGCTACAAAATAAAACTTACTAGATTGTGTGAATTTTAGTCAGAAGCCCGTAAGTCTGACAACCAGTCTTACCAAGGGGTATCGTTTTACCCAGTAACTGGATTGTGGAGGTCAGATAAGCAGTCGCTTCATGTAAAATACTGGTATTCAGCTGCATCCGGTTAGACTGGAAGCCGAACCCAACGTAGTTGGGAAAAGGCTAGGCAGATGATGATGTTAAGATTGTGTTCATTTGCTATCATGGCCAAACTTCCAAATATTTTATCTGAGAGCAGTCGCTAACTCTCACATTATAAAATTCACGAAATTCAAAGAAAAAACCAAGCCAAGAATTGCTCTTACCACAATTCTACGCAGTTTAAGCCCGTAATTTGTCAACTAACCTTGAACCAGCGACCCACCGACCCACCGCCTGAGCATAAACTATTGGATCCATAATTCATGGGACAAAGGGGAGCGCCCAAATAAAAAGTAAGATTTTTACGCAGTTCTGATTATGCGTAAATCGTCCAAGTTATGTGTAGTTTGGTACTTACCTACTAACCTCATTACGATTGGATTGAGAAAATAATACCTTTGAGATCCGTAGTAACTTTATTTGCAAATGTATGTGTACCCAAACGACAGTAGGTACTATCGCCAAGACCTATATCTGACCATTTTGAAAACAAAATCCCATGCACATGATGACCACAGCTGCGTCCGTAAGTAAAACAAAAGAGGATCCTTTTTAGGTCGATTAATAATATGCTCTGCAAGCAGGAATAGTCCTTACGGTGGTCAGCTATAGATTTTGGCGATAGTACATAAAGCTTGCGATTAGGAGATAACGGTTAGACAAAACTCGTAGATAACGTGGTGCACAGTACTGAGTCGATCAACTCAGCCTATTGCAGTCCACAGCTGGATATAGGCCTCCCACAGGCTGCGCCACAACACCCTGTCCTCCGCCTTCAGCATCCAGTCTATCACAGCCACCATTTTTAGGTCATCCGTCCAGCTGGGGGGTTTCCCACACTACGCTTGCCGATACGCGGTCTCCACTCCAGCAATCATCTGCTCCATAGAACTGAGTATGATATGATAACTAAGGAATAAATAAACTGTTGTCTGAGACAAAAAGATGAGGAGAGTTAGTATAGCAAAATAAGTCACCGCTTATTGTTTTCATGACACAAAGGTAAGATATTTACACGTTATGTATACCCCCTATCCATTAAGTAAACTGTTTTTTGACAAATGGAACTAGTGATTGCAGCAACAAACAATACATTGATTGATACACGTACGGTATTATAATGTCTGTGAGAATCCATGAATAAGATAATTCAATAAGATAAGGCAGTTTATATATTTATTTTATTACGCATTTTAAAGTTAACTTTTACGTAATCTGGAATATGTACGTTCTAAGGCAGCTGTCAAAAAACGGTTAACCTAATAGACAGGGTATAGCATAGTGGCTATGCGTTATTTTTGTCACTGTCACACAACTGTCCAACTACAAGTGCAAGATAGAGACGGGATCGGAACGTGTCTGATTCAAAGCACGTGCTAAGTAAATTTTATAGTTCTCTTAATTCAAAGTCACTGTGAATGACGTTGGAAATAAGAGTGACTAATATTTTTAGGCTATTTGAAAGAAAATTTTTATTCCTATCCTGCTTATGCAATATTAATTAAAACAATGTTTTATTCTCAACAAAACTCTCTATCATGTAACTCACTTTCACGGAACTCCATGAAATCCGGAAAGTGTCAAGCTAGTTTATATATTATTTTTAATCCGGTACACTTTTCCATTAGCCATGACGTCACAAAGGCATGCTTTTTAGTTCAAACTGTTAGTTCAAAAAGGTTTCAAAAAAAGTCGTAAGTTGAAAATTTTTCGACAGAATGTCGTAACTTTGCTCTGTGAGAACGCGTGACAATTTTTTCACCGCCATACTTTTCGAGATAAACCTTTTGCTTTTTTTTCGAAAAATATCTGCGATTTATGTGCGCTTTAAATCGTTTAATGTTAGTGGAGTTGTAACAGTGATAGGTGTGAAAAACTACAGTCTTTTAGGGGTCAAAAGAGGACAAGTTTTCGCTCCTGCAGTAAAAGTTGGAAAGTTGTTCATATTCAATTCGGTGAATTCACGGAACAAGGAGAGACAGGTGTGTGGGTGTGTACTTGCCGACATATCCATGGAAAGATTTGAATTTTGAGTTTTGCCAAAATCAAAACACGAAAGAAAAAGTATTTATTGGGACTTGTACAGGAAGATAATTACAAAAACGTAATATTAAGGCAAAAAGAAAATTCAAAATAAAAAAGAAGAATATAACAAAAGTTAAATAAAGGTATAGATTTCCTTTTTATCAACCTCTGAAATATTCCTTATTTATCTGTTTTTGTTTTCCTTATTTACTGAAGATTCTTTCCTCATGTAGCTCCTGGCATGAGCTTATCATTAATTAATGTGTACTTCCAAAACAGGTGACTTAAAAGCAAAACAGTAGAAATAAACAAAAAATACTTTACACAAAATGGCTGAAGCTATATTTACTTTACGTAGCATAAGTATCAAATTTATAAATTTTCGCAAACATGATTCCCGAAGCCATTGAAATGAGAGTTCAATTTTATTTTATTCCACCAGAATTTATAATACAAGACAAGTGTATTACGCAGTAGGGTTTCAGTGTATGGGCTAAACGTGTAACATAACCGGGATCCCTTGTTAATTTAGGACCTCCTCGTAACTATGGCAAATATCATAAGATGCCGCATCAAAATTCATCACACTATATCTAGGACCTTATTTTAAAATTTATAAAAGACTAGGCGCGACCCGCGGTTTCACCCGCATAAGTTTCGAATCCGTGGGAATATCGAGATAAAAAGTATAATTTATGTTAATCCAGGTTATAAACCAATTGTGTGCCAAATTTCATCCAAATCCATTCCGTAGATTTTGCGTGAAAAAGTAACAAACATCCATCCATCCATCATCCATCCATCCATACAAACTTTCGCATTAATAATATTAGTAGGATTTATTTTCAAAATTCAAAACCTATATCAATGAAATCAAATGCTCCAAATAACTTTTTCTTCCCATTTCGAATATTAACTTTTTGTATTTTCAGCCTAACTTCGGAGTTGCGCCGTCGTAGCACCGCGTAGCCGTCGCTTCAGTCGAGCTACGCCGGCCGCCCCGATCGCTACGCCGTAGCGGACCATGCCGCGCGCTACGATCTAATCACAAACGTGGTCAAACTTTTCGTAGGATATATTAAACTAGTTATGTGAACACTGTGTACGTTATAGGAATATGTAAAGTGTATTTTAGTGTTAAAGTGTGTATTACAAGTGTGAGTGTACACTTGGGTATAATTATTATGATCATTGGCCGCCGCTGTCCAATTTGCAGAAACAACAAACGATGACCTTTTCATTTTACAGGTTAGTTGTGTTTTTAATTAATATGAGATGAGAGGGCATTTTCCATTCCCAGTTTTAATTTTTTTTTCAGTACATAAAAACTTATTACCTTGCGCGTCATTACGGTTATTTGGTGAAGTTATATAGGTCTACAAAAAAATTCGGAATACATTAACCGGAATTGGTCGACTGTATGCGTAATAAAGTTGATTTTTTATATTTTTATGTGTAATAAATCTAACGAGGTTGGCATGAAACTCATGAAGGTTGAAGGTGAAATTAAAACAAATATCTGAGGTTTTTACTTATTTTACTTGGCGAATAAAATTCTTAGATTTTGCGACTAAAATGAGAATTAGTTTTACGTCTCGCGGCTTTACTTTATGTGAAATGTTTTAATTTAATTTAGTACTCTAACTTAACGGTTTTCGTCCATGTTTTTTCATTAAAAATCTGTAGGCGACCGCCTAGCCCTAGGGATTACTGAAAATTATGTAAATTTTAATATTCTAAAGTAGATATTAATTTTACTCTGACTTTAATTAAAATGAAACCTAGATTTTTCTGTGGAGACATTTGGTATTAAAATATTATTTTTGATCAAATAATTGTTAACCGCGCTTTAACATTTTAATTGATAACGATTCACAAGGTACTTTCTTAGTAATATGCGGAACAATACCAAATTAGTATTAATGAACAGGGAATAGAAAAGGAAATTATTTAACGAAAAAAAGGAACAGATTTTAACGGGAAAAGGTCATCAAAAATGTTAAATGCTCAAATGAGATTTATGCTCATGGCTCATGAATATAAGGCAATCTTCATGGGAAACAAAAAGGTTTGCGTAATTTTTAAGGGTGGCATGAATTTCTTATGGGGATATTTCGTAAGGATGGTAAGAAAATGACTGAAGCATAATGTTCAGGTTCTATGTAGAAATATAGAGAGTGGGTAGTAGAGAAAATGGGGCACAGTGATATACCTACGTCATGACGGCTTTAGCCTGGTGATGATGATGCAGAATTATGTCATATTCTAATAGCTTTCATAGAGTTTGGTTCAAAAGAGATTGTTTCTATTGTTATTGACATTATAACACCAGAGGGGTAATTCTCGTAATTTTAAGAATGTTCACAGTCTGATCTCAGTCTCAATCTGTCAAGAAAACGTCAAATTTTCCTACATTTTGACATTTGTTTGTCGCCGAGATGAGACTGAGACTAGATTTTGATCGTTTTAAATTACGGGAATACGGGTCCTGGTTTCATCAAATCATTGACCACTAAACAAACCTACCTATTTACAAATTAACCCAAACTTATATTCTAAATTCGAAAGTAACCCTGTCTGAATGTGACCTGTTCTCGCCTAGACCACTGAACGGATTTCAATAAAATTTGGCAAGGAGATAGATGGCAAAAAGTATCCTTTGTCCTTTCCTAGGAAAGGACAAACGATACTTTTTATCCAAGTTCCCGGTTAAGCCGCAGGCAGAAGCTAATTTTAATATGATTGTTAGCCGTTGTAATTTTCTTGATCAATATAAAGCAAGACCAATACCTTGACAACAGCTTAAAGTGAATCAAAATTCAAAACCGTGGCACCCTTAAATACCTACCCTATTAATATAATGAAAAAAATAAACCAAAAAAATTAAATTTATGAGAAACATTTTCCACGGTAAGCGACGAAATGTCTGCTCCCTAGACGCCACCACTTATCAAGGGTTGCAAACATTTCCTTATCAAACAAAGTACTGCGACCGCGAAACACTGATGACATTCAATTCATCTCCTCCTACTCATCCCTAAGGAGTTGTCGTGTTAACAACCTAAGGGTCGTTCTGTTGGATGATAGGATACTCTTAGTATATTAGAATGAGGGGTATGTAAAATGGTGACGGGGACAGGGTGTATGCGGAAGGTTGAAAGGGCTGGGTGTTCCATCAGTGAACTTTGATAGGCTGAGTTCATTCATTAGGTTTACTAGTGATAAAAATTCAGACGGCCTCGTAGTAATAACAGCCGCACTTGAAGGTTAAGCTTCACTTGCCGCGGCCAGTTCGTGGACGACCATTACATATCGAGACCCCTCCGTACCTCGGAAAGCACGTTAAGCCGTTGGTCCCGGTTGTCATTCGAAGATCTTTGACAGTCGTTACGGTCAGTCAGAAGCCCAAAAGGCTGACAACCTGTCTCACCAGCGTATCGTGCTACCTAGCTAAGCAGATTAATATTGAGTGATAAAAATCCATCTAAGTATGACTTTATACTCGTAATACTGGTCGTGAGTCAGAACTGACTGTACTCGCTCTTTATAAGTCTGATCTAATAAAGCAGCGTAATAGTGTCATCAGCCTATAGGTTCTATTCCTACCGCTCCTCTCTGTGAGAGCGAGTGGGCCATAATCCACCACGCGGGCCCAGTGCGGGTTGGTGGATGTCAAATGTCTTCGATTTTTCTGGTTTTAGAACATACCGATTTCCTCATGACGGTTTCCTTCACCATTTTGAGAGCAGTGGTGATGAAATTAAATACACAAAGTAAAGTGCCTCCCCTAATAAAGCAGTCGGGTCGAACTTATAATTATTTTCTAGAATGAAGGACCTTTTTTGCCCTATTGTGCGTACTTTAGGAATAGCGAAAAAGTTGAATGTGACTTAACAGGTTAGCGATTGTGCCTTCGTACATAAAGGACCCCTTTATAAGCTATGCTCAAGGCCGAATATTAAATGCTGCTGAATATTATCGGCATATACTTTCATTGTAATAATAAAGGACGTAATGACAGCTATCTGTTTGTCCACAAAACAAAGAAAGAAAATACGATTATTTGTGGTAAACATGACGCAAAGAAAGAACAGAAACACAAAAAAGAACAAGTTGGGAGCAAATATGCGTCACATTCATACAAAACAGCCGTCTCTCAGCATAATGCTTCGACCCTATGAGAGATAGAGCCCCATTGCTGGCTTTCAGCGACAGCCGGCGTTGACGTGATGACGTCGTCTGGTGTAGCATGACAAACCCTACTTCCTACTTAATATTATAAATATGAAAGTTTGTATGTTTGTTACTCAATCACGCAAAAACGGCTGAACGAAATAAAATGAAATTTGGCACAAAGACAGTATATAGGATACTTTCTATCCGTACGTTCCCGTGGGTTGATTTCCGATCTCCACGTGGGCATGCCACTGCAAAGGTTAGTGAGATATAAAAAATAAAATAAATACACAATAAATACTACATATACTGCACCCAACCTTTTCACTAGTTTATGCATATCCAATCAATGTTTTCTGTTGAAAGGTGAGAAAAAAAGTACAATAAAACAAAGAATACCTATGCAAACAGCAAAATTCGCATAGAATACGATTCATCACTTCCTTTCGTCCCTAAGGACTGTATTGAAGACAATCCTTTACATAAAACAACACACACTTTCGTCGTGACGATTTTATGAAGGGATATCTATCATTTTTCGCAGCATAACTTTGTACTGTCGAACAAAGAAATTGGGAAGCAGGTTAAAAAAGAAAAAATATTTGGGACAAGAAATACAAACAATAAAAAATAATATTGAATGTAACAAAGTCGTGAAAACAATAAAAAATAATAAAATAAAGAACATTAAAACATAACATCAACAGCTTGTTATTCTCGAAAGGCTAAGCAGAGGGACCTGCAGTACACCCGCATTTCGCCAGTTATGATTAAATCCCAAGAGGCGAAAAATAATTATTACTAGGCAGGTAATGGCGTTATATCTCTTTGGGCCTTAAAAACACATAGAAGTGTAAAAGTTTCGACTCGGCACACCCCCAACATTGTTTAAAATTAAACGTTGGAAGTTAGCTGTAGACAGCTAATTAAATAAAGATGTCTTCCCCGTAATTTGTACGCTTAATGTCTTCGTAAAATTTTAATGTAACTCGTGTCAAAGTTCGTGTAGGTAGATGATTTTTTAAAATGGTTGATAAACTTCTTCCATTAACTTTATACTGTTGGATGTTTTAGAAAATTTGTTTACATCGAAAGGTTAGGGTTAAAATTAAATTTTCTCGATTCCCATTAATTTATTAACTTTTGCAAATGAGTCACACTATCACGTCCTAGAATGAATACGTTGAATAACAAGTCACCCTGTATACTTATCTTGTTGTTTGATTGTACGATAGAACACGCTCGCGTTATGAAATTTTCTGTAGGTATTAGTATTCTTTTGCTGTGCTGTCAAGGACAAGAATGTAATAGTATGACACATCTAGTGTTGCTAAAGGCTCATGTTTTTGTCTCAATTTCTCGTCGTGTGAGAAGCGACAGATATACTGGTATAATAGTGAAACCTTTTTGTATGTGTAGTATTTTTTTGACAGCTGATGGCCAATTCTCGTAATTTAAAACGTTCAAAATCTAGTCGCAGTCTCATCTCAGCGACAAACAAATTTCAAAACTTCAAAACTTGTCAAAATGTAGGGAAATGAGAGGTATTTTTGACAGATTGAGACTGAGATCAGAGGGGTAAGTCTCATAATTTTAAGACCGTTCACAGTCTGATCTCAGTCTCAATCTGTCAAAACATACTTCTTTCTAATTTCCCTACATTTTGACAAGTTTTTGACATTTGTTTGTCGCTGAGATGAGACTGCGACTAGATTTAGAACGTTTTAAATTACGAGAATTGGCCTTCTGACTGAACGAGCTTAAAATTACGAGAATTGCCCTCCTGGTCGCTTGATACCTGGCACTTTAATTTGTGGTCATAATGTAATAATAATGCCGCTATATTGTTTTTTATTTATTTATTTAACCTTTTCGCACAAAAAGGTACAAAAGCGGACTTAATGACTTAGGCATTCTCTACCAGTCAACCAAGGGTGGTGAAGAGATTAGATGGCAGGAGCTTTGGTTGAGAGGTACAATGAATAAAAAAAACACTTAAAACTAGGTACACAAATACTTAAATAGGTTATACACACATTTATACTATTACTATAATATATAATTAGGTATAATATATATACAAAATCAAGGGAGTGAGGTGTTGAGATGACTACGCTTTTTTTTCGCATACATTTCCAGTGAAATTTCACAAACAAACAAAAAAACACAACACACAAAGTTTACTAAACCTGTAAATGTAATTCGTGCATCAAAAGATCGAATTACAGGAATAGGTAATTTTCTTCTTTCTTCTTAGTCAAATATTTTCAGTCCAGCAGTCTGTGGGCTAATCATACTCAAAAAGCAGACAGCGCACTGCGCATCCAATACAATAATGCCTTCAGGGCGCTGCTGAGGCTTCCGCCTTACTGTAGTGCGTCAGGAATGTTCGCTGATGCGCACACGGACGATTATTTCACGATCATGCGCAAAAAGGTGGCATCAGTGATGCGCAGGGTGAGGGGAGACAGCAACAGCATTCTGAACGTTTTTTCAGAAAGGTTGGAAGGGCCAACAATGGATAGGTTTATCAAGCTCCATGTCAGACATGGGACGTGATAAATCTTCCTCTAAATGGTGGCTGTGTTTTTCTTTTTCTTTTTGTTGTCGTACTCATGTGTGCCTAAGTAGTCAACTAACATAGTTTTTAAGTTTTGGTAAAACTAACACGCTATGGGCCGATGACGCCTAATAATAAACGATTTTTTTTTTGCGTGTGGAAAGCAATTTAAATGGACTCGGACCAGAATCCGGCCACCTGTTTGGCGTAATGTGTAGCTGACAGGACACACAGGATATAAAGTGTCCCATCGTTTGTGGAACAGCACCACATTTACACTCCAAGGCGGAGTCGTCTATGAATCTCCACCTGAACAGCTTTTCCTTGCTTCGGACAACCTGGATCCGGAGTCTATTTAAAGACTTCCAGGTTACCCAAGGTAACTCATGTCCAGGTGGGAGGTCTTCAGCGGGTGGGACGAAGGGTTTGAATAGGTAATTAGGTAGACTAGTGTGGAATAAAAACTTTTTTTTTAATCAGTATTTTAATATTTTCTACTTAAGGAGTAAATAGAAAACCAGTCACCGAAAAACTACTAGATTATACATAAGTTACCAAAGAAATTCAGAGAGAAATAATTCTATTCGTTTTCTTTACATTTACCAATGAGAATTGTTTAGTTACCTGTGCAGATAGTTATTATACAACTCTAAGAATACTATAATTTGCTTTCTAAGGCAGTAATTACGGTTTTATTTATATAAGAATATTTTAGAAAGTTATGAAATTTTATAAGTTACGTTTATGAATTTATAATTTCCTAGCTCTCGCAAAATACAGAGATCGGCCATTGTATTTTTCTTAAGGACGGAACGAATTCCGGATCCCAATTTCAGGTCCCATATTTCTCCAATTCGTAGAACACTAAAGTGCTCCACCATTGCCATTCATCACTTAGAACTAGACCGATTTGAATTGCGAATGCTGATAAAATCTTTCATTGGATCCCGGACTAAAGCGTGGAATCCAGCAATCGTGAAATTGGTGGAATCCCATTGGTATTTTTTTTACATCACCGATCAGTAACCTCGTTGTGGTGCGTTTTAATAATTTAAACGTTTCACACTAATATGAGGCCGCAACTTGTATTGTATATATAACTGGGCAGATTTTTAAATGTAATTTCCATTTTTTAAAGCTTTGTATCGGGTAGTTTGAGCCTGGATTTACAGAATTTGGTTTCAATGAATGAAATTAAATCATAGTTCGCTTGATTTTATTCGTGTCAGTTTTTATGACACCCAGATCTGAGGGACAATTCTCGTAATTTTAAGAACGTTCACAGTCTGATCTCTGTTTCAATCTGTCAAAAATACCTCTAATGTTCCTACATTTTTTGACAAGTTTTTGACATTTGGTTTTCACCGAGATGAGACTGCGACTAGATTTTGAACGTTTTAAATTACGAGAATTGGCCTTCTGTTATAAATTTACCAACTTTCTAATTTATCATAGAATATCTGGCCTGAGTTTTATCCGACTGGCCCAGATGGACGATAATATTTTTGTTGTAACAGTTTGTGCTTGATATTTAAATTGACGCAGTAATAGTCCATTGTAGTAGTAATAGTAAAAGAAAAAACCGGTCAAGTGCGAGTCGGACTCGCGCACCGAGGGTTTCGTACAAATTTGTAGGTATGTAACTAAAAATTTATGGTTTTCGCGATTTATCCTTTATCTGTGCTATAAGACGTTGCTTTGTACCAAATTTCAAGATTCTGAGTTCACGGGAAGTACCTTGTAGGTTTTGATACCCTTGCGAGTATCGAAAATTTGCGGAAATTTGTGGCATAAACGGCTGTATCTTTTGATTGCGTTGGCTTAGAAGTTTGATTTTTTTCGCAGCTCCACGGATCAGTAGACTTGAGTATTTGATATAAATTCCAGCTTGATACCTTCACGCGTTCCTGAGAATAAGGGTCTTGACAGACAGACGGACGGACAATAAAGTGATCCTATAAGGGTTCCGTTTTTTCCTTTCAAGGTACGGAACCCTAAAAATACTTAATACTCAATACTTTATTTGCATTCCACAATGTGTACTTAACACAATTATTTGTGATCATTATGGACACTGTCAGGCACAGGAAAATCGTAGTAGAGAGGGAGCTTTAAAAAGCTTAGCTTATCTTATCAGTCTTCTGGAAATCTAATAGTATTATTTTCCTTTATTACATCTCAGTACTTATATATTACATTTTCAAATTTTTTTATAAACAAACAGATTAAAAAAAAAAAACATTTAAAAATATAAAAAATAGTAGCCCACCGGTATCGGGATCAGGGACCACGCTACAGAGGGCTCCAGAGCGAGGAATCTCCTGACAATGCGAGCCGTATCCAGAAGTACTGCTTTCTGAATCAAGTCCTTGATCCAGCTGCCCAACGGAAGCCTCCTGAAGTGTTGGTTGAGGCTCTTGGCTATTAAGCCATTGGCTGTCACGACTGTCGGTACAATGATCGCTAAGTCCACATCGCACATGTCCACAACCTCGGGAGCCAAGTCAACTTTGAACTTGATATATATTATTATATTTATTATGTTTTGTCTCAACTGATGGTCTATACAAGCATCATTTTACTACTTAGATATAAGGAAAATTTACTTTCCAAAAAAAAAATGATTCAGAATAAAAGAAATAGCGCGTATGCAAAGTGAAACTTGTCATCCGAAAAGGTCAAAGATGACAAGTGAAGGAAAATAGATTTCGGAAATCTCGAACACAATAGGATCTGCAGTTACTGTCCCTTTGTCGCCATCTACGACCCCCGGGGGACCAAATCCGGTGATCCCATTCGTAACACGGAACCAAACTGCTTGTGATTGGGGTTCTGAAGTCCAAAAAACCTAAACAATCTTTGTCTATGCCTGCAGGGAAAAAATACGGAAAAATAAGTTGGAAAGGAAAATCTGGAAATTCTAGGTTGTCCTAAATTTTTTCTATCATTTTTTTTGAGGGATTGAGGGATGCTCCAAGCTGTTATGAATTTAGTTTACATTTTGGAAGATTAGATAGTTGGACATTCAACAGATTTATTTATTCAAGAAATCTCACTTAGCACGCAAAATATTCCAATACAACATTTAAAAAATCAAGTTCAAAATATTTTATTTTACATAAACCTACCAAGGCACGGTTTTAATTGATTGTTTCCTATGGAGAAGAGCCGGTCAGAAAATCCACGGTTTCTTTTTAAAAAGAAAAGCCTTTTCCAATGTTTTACTTGTTAAAACTTTACGCACAAGTAAAAAAAAAATACTACACAAAGGCGGACTAAATACCTGAGGCATTTTCTACCAGTCAATCTTAGGGTGATGCAGAGTCAAACATGGCAGGTGCAACATACGGGTGTAAATAGCTCGGAAATGACTATAAAATACAAGAATAAATACTAATACATAGATAGATACATACATATAAACAAAACAAAATGTAAAGAGAAAAAATGATCCGTAGAAGTCAATGATCAATGATGATCAATGTTTTTTTTTAAATTACATTGTAAATAGGTTTGACAGGACAGTCTCGGACTCTCAACAAGTACAAGAACCCTAATTGCGTAACACACAATCAATCGGAATCGTCTTCATTTTGACAGTTCAACAACATTCATTACGTTATTTACGTGTTGAGCAGACAAATTTTTCGAACTTATGAAGCAATGGATTAGCAATATGCTTCAAAATGATTCAGATTACTATTGATCGTGTGTTACGCAATTAGGGGGTAGGTACTTAACAAAATATGTAATGGCCAACAAATTGAAACATTTACGAGTCTACAAGGCCGAAAACACTTTCGCACAGACAAAAACATCACTATCAAACAATTTCTGTAGAATTCTAGCTACCGTATTCTACTAATATTATAAACGTGAAAGTTTGTATGGATGGATGGATGGATGTTTGTTACTCTTTCACGCAAAGCAAAAACTACTGAACGGATTTGGATGAAATTTGGCACACAGATGGTTTATAACTAGGATTAATAAGATACTTTTTATCCCGAAATTCCCACGGGATCGAAACTTATGCGGGTGAAACAGCGGGGCGCAGCTAGTTAAAAATAAATTTCCTTTTCAAAGCCGCAGACAAGAACTTTTCCACGCAATATTAATCATCTACTACAGTTGAATTTTGAGCTCGCTTATGATATTAGATATAGAGATCGAATGCTCTTTATTATGTACAGTCACGAGCACTAATATGTCAAGACTTGGAATCTTTCAATAGCGATTTTTGCGTGAAATAACGAAAATAAGAATGAAATACGACACATTGCAAAAACCTATGGGTTCGAAAATGCTATGTTTGTAACAACATAAAATTTCATGAAAAAATAAAGAAGTAAATCGCTTTTCAATAAAGCCAAGTGTATACATACTGATCGTGACTGTACATCATGCTACCCGAAACTGTCAAAATTTTCCAATCAACCTTGAACCTAATGCTTTAGCGATAAAGTTGAAAATCTATTAAATAAATTTGACAGATTGTAGTATCTTAAAATGCTTACGTCTGTACACTTAATCAATCTGCCAAGCCTTTTCCCATCTATATTGGGGTCGGCTTCCAGTCTAACCGGATGCAGCTGTATTTTACATGGAGCAACTACTTATCTGACCTTCACAACCCACCTACTGGGTAACACTATACCCATTGGTTAGGCTGGTTGTAGTTGAGAAACGGCTAGGCAGATGATGATATAAGAATGTATCGCTCCCCTTCCTTTAGCTTTTTCTTCATATTTACTTAGTTCCTTTTAGTTATTTGCTGCATGAATTAAATAAATAATTCATCAGAACAAGACGGTTCAGGACGTACACTCAAACACAAAGTGGTCTACCAGACTTTGCAATCTCTTTTTGACAGGCTTCTCAACGTAAAAAATATATGATAAGAGACCGATAAACTAATGTCAAAGTCAGCCAATCATAATGCAACTAGCATTGTGATTGGCTAAATGAAATAACAACAGCCAATCAAATAATTTGACATGGGATTTGACAGTCTTTTTGTGAAAGCAAATTTCATCTTCAAAAATAATTTGAATATCGATCACTTTATGTTGTATAACTGAATATATTACTCTTACCCTCGGCTATGCTCTTGTGGTGTAGCCTACAGAAATCGTACATTTTATGACATAAAAGGAGCGTATGTCACTCTTGGGCTCATAAACTATATCTATGTAAATCACGTCAGTGTGACAATTCTAGTAGCTAATAAAGATCAAAATCGCAAAACACGTATTCGTTTGTATGAAACTGACAGGTATCAGGAACGGATTGTCTCGACGGTCGGACTGTAAGTAAGACCGTAGTGACGTCACGTGTTCCTAGTTTAAATTGAGTTAACCCCAAAAATATATTCATTTGTTTTGATATGTGATGTAGTCAAGACACTTTCCTCGCCGATGGTACTTGTGATGTGGTTAGAGACTGACCGATCGATAGCGAAGACTAGTTACATGTGATATATGTATTTGTTGTGGGTACAAGTCATTGGTGTCCTACATTGTTGACGTCTTAAGGTTGAATTTAGACGTCCGACGATTGTTGTGAGTCGACGTTTTGTTGGTGAATAAATTATTGGAAGTTTGTAGAATGATATTCAAACATGAATGTAGAAAAAGTAAAAAATGTATAAAATTAAATACAGAAAGTTCGTTTAAAAAAATTGTCCCTTAAAACTCAAAACTCAGAGCATTTATTTCAAATAAACCAATTACAGGCACTTTTGGATCGTCAAGGGGTCAGTCAGTCAGAAAAATGAAGCTAGTTGCCCATTCAAAAGCGTAATAGGTAGGTATGGAGAAGAACGGGCAAGAAACTCCGCGGACACTTTTTAAATAATAATATTGTAACAAAATATTGGTTACAACATTCTCATCATCCAGCTATAGTTATTTGTGATAGGTTATTTGGTGGGGTATTTTGAGGCCTATTAAAATTGAGGTTGCGTTTTTGGGAAGCGGGTATAAAAGACCGAATATCGAGTTAAAAAAAGTGTATCTTAAATACCCACTTTTAATGAAATACGGATACAAAACACTCTAAAAATACTCGCGAAAAGAAAATACTGCAGACTATAGGTACCTCATTATTCCGTCAAGAATGTACTAAACACCATGCAAAAAGCTATAACATAAAGTTCTATATGATCATAATTACACCTACACATATTTTTAACCCCCGACGCAAAAACGACGGGGTGTTATAAGTTTGACGTGTCTGTGTGTGTGTGTGTGTGTGTGTGTGTGTGTGTGTGTGTGTGTATGTCTGTCTGTGGCATCGTAGCTCCCGAACGGATCAACCGATTTTAATTTTGTTTTTTTTGTTTGAAAGGTGAATTTGTCGGGAGTGTTCTTAGCTATGTTTGATGAAAATCGGTCCAAGATGGCCGCCGCTACAAAATGGCGGATTACATATTTTTTCACAACTCCCTCAATATGGGTATCAAATGAAAGGGCTTGACTAGTAGAATACTATACACTATGACAAATTTCAAATCCAAGATGGCCGCCACCACAAAATGGCAAATTACATTTTTTTATTCACAACTCCCTCAATATGGGTATCAAATGAAAGGGCTTGACTAGTAGAATACTATACACTATGACAAATTTCAAATCCAAGATGGCCGCCACCACAAAATGGCAAATTACATTTTTTTTCACAACTCCCTCAATATGGGTATCAAATGAAAGGGCTTGACTAGTAGAATACTATATACACTATGACAAATTTCAAATCCAAGGTGGCCACCACCACAAAATGGCGAATTACAAAAAACCTGATTAAATACCAGATTACCTGAATCTTAAAACGCAAGAAAATAAAAGAAAAGAAATAATAAGGAGTCCCTACAAAAAGCATGAAATAAAAAATTAAATTAAAAATTTAAAAAACCCCCGACTACGAAAAATCCTATAAAAAGAAAAAAATAACCTTGAAATTATGACCCTACGTAAGTACGTATGAAATTTTTTGATTAAATATTGTCCTGTCGGGGGACCGCTACTATTTTAAACTTTAACAGAACGTTAGGCTAATAATTAGAGCGGTCCCCCGACAGGACAACATTTAATCAAAAAATTTCATACGTACTTACGTAGGGTCATAATTTCAAGGTTATTTTTTTCTTTTTATAGGATTTTTCGTAGTCGGGGGTTTTTTATACAGGTTACAGGTGTTTTATCTTCCCAAAACAATCTCTCAGTCGCTTCTACCTAGTACTTATACACCATATCATCTGCATGCAGCTGAATACCAGTATTTTACATGGAGCGACTGCCTATCTGACTACCACAACCCAGTGACTAGGTAATACGATACCCCTTGGTAGGACTGGTTGTCAGACTTTCGGGCTTCTGACTACCCGTAACGTCTGTCAAAGATCCACGAATGACAGCCGGGACCAACGGCTTAACGTGCTTTCCGAGGCACGGAAGGGTCTCGGTTTGTAAAGATGGTCACCCATCCACAGACCAACCGCGGCAAGCGTAGCTTAACTTGACCGATCGACCTGTGCGGTTGTTATTATTTAGCCACGGGCCCCACGGGCCTCACTCAGTACTTATACACCATACTGTGAGCTAATTAGGACTGTGTTGAAAAATGACGCCATTCCTCGCTGTCTTAAAAACTCTTACTCAGGTTTAATATTTCATTCCGAGTTTTCTTAGCGTACAGTTGTAGGTTATTCTGTATAACTGCTGCGTTTTATGTTCTAGGTTTCCTTTACTTATGTAGAGAGTTTTACAGTTGTATTTCCTAGTCAGTAAAAGCAGTGGCCCAGTGGTAACGGCCGCGACTTACGAGTTGTAGGTTCGAACCCAGCCATTCGCTTTACTTTGTAAATTATTTCATCACTACTGCTCTCAAAACGGCAAAGGAAAACATCGTGAGGAAACCGGCATGTCCTCGAACTAAAAATTCAAAGACATATGACATCTACCAACCTGGTGAGCACTGGGCCCGCGTGTATTTCCTAGTTTATAAGTCATTTGGTTTAGTTTGAGGTTTTAGCTATTTATACCATGTTATATATGTTAAGTCGTTTGTGTATGTTGGGTGTTATTTTCACCCTGAGGCATCATCATCTGGCCTTATCCCATGTTACTTAAGGTCGGCGCAACACGTTTTCTTCATTCACTCTCCCCCTGTCAGCCGTCAGGCTATCATTCACTTCCATTCTTATTCATATCATTCCACACACAATCCATCCACCTTGGCTTTAGCTTTGTCCTGTCTCTCCATTCATCAACATTTATATTTATCACTCTCTTAGTCACATGCGTTTCCTCCCTCTCATCACATGCGCATAATAAGTCAAACAATTTCCTTTCAAGTTTTCTATTAGTGGCGCTACTTTTAAACTATAATAATAATAATAATTTATTATTTATTAATTACAAATCAAGTATCTTGACTTGGCTCGCGAGGTTGTCGACATGTGGGATGTGGACTCAGCGATCTTGATTCAGAAAGCGGTACTTCTGCAGGAAGTTCCTCTCTCTGGAGCTCTGACCGCCGGTAGCTTGGACCCTGTTCCCGATACCGGTGGGCTACTACTTTTTATATTTTTAAATGTTTTTTTATCCTTTTGTTTATAAAAATATTTGAAAATGTATTTTGTAAGTATTTAAATGAAATAAAGGAGATAATTTATTTAATAAAAACGTTTACAAGAGGTGTACATTTATCCAAGAGTGGCAAATTTCCCATATAATTATAGTGCCTAAAAACTACTAAAAACTACAACTAAAATATTTTTTTTTAATTACAGGTGCAAGTAATGATAGTTCGGAATTCGAGTGTTAGGTAGCGACCCACCCGAACTAGGAACTACTAACTACCCTAACTACTACCCCTTTATATACTCATTTCCCCTATTCTGTGTAAAGTATTTGAGAAAAAAAAAAATTATTTCATTTTTCCCATATTACAATCACAAGTTATGAAACACGAGAACGAGATAAATACAAATCACAATATAAAAATAAATACAATGTCATCAAATCATGAATACAATGTCAAATAAAAATAAGCAACGCAGTGTCAAATAAAAATATATTTTTTTAAATTAATCGGAAATTAATAATACAAAATAATCTAAATATTTTCACGGCAGAAATGCCGAATATAGTGAAACCCATAGATCTTAAGAACTTATGTTGGCTACCTATATGCTTGCAAATAAATATACTCGTATCATTCATTCAAAATACAAATATAATAAAAATTTAGCAACTTTTGGATAAAAATAATAACATGACTGAATAAAACACAGCAAATATCACGTCGCTCGTTAATCGTATCGTTCGTATTTAATTGTAAGCCCAATTTTTTTATTCTCCATAATAAAAAGTAGTAGGTATCGGGGAGATAATAACGCTTTGGAATGGGCAACTATCTAGCATCATATTTTCTGACTCACTGACTTCTTGACATTTGTAAATGGTTTGAGTTTGAATACCTTTTCTTCCTCTTCTTTAAATGGTTTGTAATCTTAAATTGGGGTACAAAAATGTACCTAACAGAAAGACTGAGAAATTCGGTTTAGTAATTATTGTATTGTCTAATGAAAGCATAATCATCATCATCTGCCCAGCCTTTTCCCAACTATGTTAGGGTCGGCTTCCAGTCTAACCGGATGCAGCTGAATACCAGTATTTTACATGGAGCGACTACCTATCTGACCTCCACAACCCAGTTACTGGGTAATACGATACTCCTTGGCAAGACTGGTTGTCAGACTTTCGGGCTACTGACGGCCAGTTACGACTGTCAAAGATCCACGAATGACAGCCGGGACCAACGGCTTAACGTGCTTTCCGAGGCACGGAGGGTCTTGGTATGTGAAGATGGTCACCCATCCATGGACCAACCGCGGCAAGCGTAGCTTAACCTCATCGATCGACCCGTGCGGCTGTTATTACTTAGCCACTAGCCCCGTAATGAAAGCATAATATTTAATTTTAACATTTCCATTTGCGAAATGTGGTGTTTACGGCTCTAATTATTTCTTAACGACCCGTATGTTATTAGCACAAATCTATAACCAGTACCCTAACTGCGTAAAACACTATCAAATACAATCTGAATCATTTTGAAGGATATTGCTAATTCACTGCTTCCTTATGTTTCCGTTGGTCTCGTGGTCGCAAACGCGACTATTGAGCGTATAGCGGTGAAATTGTGTAGCACACTAACAGGAGGAATGTCTTTCATTTTGACAGTTTAACAACATTCATTGCTTTATTTAGGTGTTGAGCAGACAATTATTTAGAACATATGAAGCAATGGGTTAGCAATATCCTTCAAAGTTATTTAGGTTATGATTGACTAGCTGCGCCCCGCGGTTTCACCCGCATAACTTTCGATCCCGTGGGAATATCGGGATAAAAAATATCGTATGTGTTAATCTTGGTTATAAACTATCTTTGTGCCAAATTTCATCGATATTCGTTCAGTAGTTTTGGCGTGAAAGAGTAACAAACATGCATCCATCCACCCATCCATTGAAACTTTCGCGTTTTTAATACTAGCTGCGCCCCGCGGTTTCGCCCGTATAACTGTCGATCCCGTGGGAATATCGGGAAAAAAAGAAGTATCCTATATCTTAATCCTGGTTATATACCATCTGTGTGCCAAATTTCATCGAAATCCGTTCAGTAGTTTTGCCGTGAAAGAGTAACAAACATTCATCCATCCATCCATACAAACTTTCAGGTTTATAATATTAGTTGGGTAGTGTGTTACGCAGTTAGGGTACTGGGTTCGATGCCCAGGTCAGGCAATGTATTATTGTGTTTTCACAAAAAAGCTGGACTACAAAACTGTCCTCATCTCAGTTCAATATCTAAGCCGGTACCGACTTCTAGTAAACGTTAAAAAATGTCGTAAGATTTACTGAGCTGAACAAAAATAAAATAAAAACAAAGTGTCCTCCAGATTATGCTGACGACCTTCGGGAAATTCGTTTTAGAGCCTGAGCTTACTGATTTAACGTAAGGATGTTCATTACTTAGGCTTGATATTACAAAGCTAAACTAGGTATCAAAGATTTTCAGTTATATTTTATTTTGGTTCTTTCGGGTTTTTGGTGACGTATCTATATTATTTTTTTTGCGTTAGCCTATTTTGTGTCCCACTGCTGGGCAAAAGCCTCTCCTGTTTTCTTCCAAACCCAGGGGGGTTTGGAAGAAAAAAGGCCAACGTGGCCAGAGATGGCACAAGACAGGGGTCTTGTGTCATCTCTGGCCATGTTGGCGCTGCAAATGATATTAGATCGTCACACCACCTTAGCCTTGGTGTACCTCGATGGCCTGCCTCCTTCAGGTGTCCAGTGAGTGACGATCTTTGCCCATCTCTCCGGGTGCATTCGTGAGACGTGTCCGGCCACTCCCACTTCAGCCTGGCTGATTTTTCTCCAACATCCGCTACTTGCGTTATGGAGCGCAGCGAGGTGTTTCTAACTCGATCTGTACGCTCAACATCTAACATGCTGCGCTCCATTACCCGTTGGCAAATCTTGAGTTTGGACTTCTGTTGTTCAGTAAGCGACCAACTTTGTGCACTGTGGGTCAGGACGGGCAGGATGCACACGTCGATGAGTTTCCTTTTCATGATATAGGATGATTACATTTCATTTGTAATTTAAGGGCCCAGTAGGTACATATTCAATACTATTATTATATTAAAGTCACTTTTCGTGTCTGTCTGTTCTTCTAAATTACGCAACAGATTTTGATGAGTTATCGCCATCATTTAGATAATTTGTTCCGAAAGGTTTATGTGTATATTTATTTATATTAAAACTATGTAATATAATTAAAAATCTCGATGTTTTGCTAACTCATAAAAATCGTGTTAAGTACTAGTAGGTACTATGTATACAACTGGATTTTTTATTTTTGTCTGTGTTTAGTTTAGTTTGTGATGGTCCTGTACGAGTCGCAATAAATACTTTTTCTTTCTTTCTTTCTTATAATAAAAGAGAAATAATGGGAAACTGATGTGAGTGGGAGGATAATGGCGCCGAAACGTGGATACAGACGGTCGGGCTGGTCCACAAATTCAAAGTCGCTCAGCGCGCTATGGACCGAGTTATGCTCGGAGTCTCTTTGAAGGATAAAATCAGGAATGAATTTATCCGGAAAAGAACCGGAGTGACCGACATAGCGCGCAGAGTAAGCAAACTGAAGTGGCAGTGGGCTGGCCATGTTTGTCGAAGGACCGATGGCTGGTGGAGCAGACGAGTCCTGGAGTGGAGTGAGGAATCGGCAAGCGTAGTGTGGGACGCCCCCCAGCTAGATGGATGGACGACCTCAAGAATGTTGCTGGGACGGACTGGATGCGGAAGGCGGAGGACAGGGTGTTGTGGTGTAGCCTAGGAGAGGCCTATGTCCAGCACTAGACTGCGATAGGCTGAGTTGATTGAATGGGAAGGTTCTGTACAACTACATATTATAAAAATATAATAATTCCAGCCTATTTTTATCCTACTGCAGAGCAAAATCCTCTTAGCATTTAGAGAAGGTACGGGCATTGCTCATCGCGCTTGCTCAAGACATCTCATATTATCATTTCAGCCGAAAGACGTCCACTGCTGGACACAGGCTTACCCCAAGCACCTCCACTTCCACCGTTTCTGTACTTCTCACTTCCAACGGGTTCTTGTTCCATCTACATTATACAATCACTTATTATACATATTATACGTAGTTCTTATCGTTTTGTTGAAACAGTTGTATCTGCCCTAGACAGAACAGTTTTGTCTAGCAAGAAACAAAACGATTGTGTTGACAGTTTACGCTCCATTATTTGTTTTCACTGAGCGATAGTCAGACTGGCTATTGTATTACATTGCTATTGACTCAAGTCTACGCAAAGCCTTATGCTAAGTTTGTAAGTTTTTATTTTAGGATTATTAACATTTTGCTATTTCAATCAAATAGCAAAATGTTAATTAATTTAATAACTTTCGGCATTGTTGTGTATATAGTATTCTCTATCTATGTTACACTAATAATAAGGTTGAAGAGTTTTTTGTTTGCTTGTTTGAACGCGCTAATCCTTGGAACTATCTGTCGGAAAACTATCTGTTGAATAAATATTTTTGCATTGATATCTCAATTCTTGAGCAAAACATTTATAATCACGCTAACCCTTAGGAGCCGAGAAAAAAAGGAAAAAGGTCAGAAAGAAAGCTAAGCAAAAATAAAGTAATAGCGCGGGCATGCGATGCGATGCGATGCAAGGGGGTAGGTCGGGGAACAAGAAATTTCACGTGTACGAAGTTGCGTGCACAAGCTGGTTTATACATAAGTGTAACTAAAGACTTTATTTTCATTGTAATATGTATATTTTCCTATCAGTAAAAGTCATCATCATCATCTGCCTAGCCTTTTCCCAACTATATTGGGGTCGGCTTCCAGTCTAACCGGATGCAGCTGAATACCAGTATTTTACGTGGAGCGACTGCCTATCTGACCTCCACAACACAGTTACTGGGTAATACGATACCCCTTGGTAAGACTGGTTGTCAGACTTTCGGGCTTCTGACTACCCGTAACGACTGTCAAAGATCCACGAATGACAGCCGGGACCAACAGCTTAACGTGCTTTCCGAGGCACGGAGGGGTCACGGTATGTAAAGATGGTCACCCATCCACAGACCAACCGCGGCAAGCGTAGCTTAACCTGACCGATCGACCTGTGCGGCTGTTATTATTTAGCCACGGGCCCCTCTCCTATCAGTAAAAGTATAGGTAGAAATAAATTAAGTAACTTGTGATCACAGCGCTTTTTAATACTGCCTCTTTTTTTTCAAGAGCCTGTGCAGAGTATCTCAGAAAATCAAATCATGTTATCCAAAAATTTTCTACCCATCTATAATGAAAGCCTAATAATAAAACGTTTCATCGCATCATACCAGTTTCTAGATGGTTATCAAACATGAAACGTCGTAAGGCACGATTTTTTGGACTATCATAATATATCCAAGATAATACTACCGACAGTCACGTTTTGTCAAAATATTAGGCATTTTGCCATTTCAATGTAGGTCATAACCCAAATTTTTCTTCGTCATAGAAAAATTAGGGTTATGATATATTGATATAATGATAATTTATATCTATGCTGTTGCTGTGATATCCCTTATATTTGTACCTAACTTAATATTTAGGTATAACTTGTTTCAACCAGTCTTACTAATGGGTATCGTATTACCCAGTAACTGGGTTGTGAAGGTCTGATAGCCAGTCATAATTTCAGCCGAAAGACGTCCACTGCTGGACATATGCCTCCCCCAAGCACCTCCACTTCGACCGGTTCTGTGCTTCTCGCATCCAACGGGTTCCTGCGACCTTCACAATGTCGTCAGTTTACCTTGTGGGCGGCCTTCTAACGCTACGATACTACTATAGCCAGTCGCTGATGTAAAATACTGGTATTCAGCTGCATCCGGTTAGACTGGAAGTCGACCCCAACATAGTTGGGAAAAGGCTGTCAGATTGATTGAACTAGTTTCCGTCTGTGTTTAAATAATCACTCCTTTAATAAAACCAGTACATGCAACTTAGATCATTTTAAATAGTATTAAATTGAACTCTTTCCTTTACAATAATGAATGTAACTGTGTAATTAGCTCTTGTACCCTTTATTTTTGTCGTCGTGTTATGCAGTTTTTTTTTTAACATTGCTCCACACTTTGATTTACTCCTGTATCGTGGGTGCGTTTACAAACATTTAAACTCACATAAACAAACAGCCAGACACGAAACAACTACCTGTAGGCAATACAAATATTTTTTCCGTGCGAGAATCGAACCCGCGACACGCAGGGCAGCAGTCGATCGCTCAGCCACTGCACCAAACGTGTCGTCATTTGAATAGAAATGAAATGGTTTAGTCTGTAAATAGGATATCAGAATTACTTCTACGCATCATGTTAAAAAAAATAAGCTAGAGTCGACATTTCCTATCTGACTACCCCTGAGAAAAATGGTGAAACAAACTCAGAAGTTAAAGTCTCTTTTAAAGTGCAGACATAATCTTGATCAGATCAACCATGATCTGACCAGAATATAGAATATAGTCCAGATTTTCATAGCTTGGCTGTACAATGTACATAGTGTACATCCCACTAATATTATAAACGTGAAAGTTTGGATGGATGTTTGTTACTCTTTCACGCAAAAACTACTGAACGGATTTGGATTAAATTTAGCACACAGATAGTTTTTAATCAGGATTAACATATAGGATACTTTTTATCCCGATATTCCCATCGGATCGAAACTTATGCGGGTGAAACCGCGGGACGCAGATAGTTAAAACGAATGAACGAAGTGACCTATAAGCTCTATTACCTACTTCAAAAAATTGTGTATAAGCCTGTACTCGGTACAGAATCATACTCGTACCAATAACAAATTCGACACGAGTATGTTACTGTTATCTTTATTACCAACGTTCGGAGCAATAAAATTATATTTGAAATCTACGTAACCCAGACTTTTGAAAAGGAATTTGTGACTACGTAGGTAAATTACAGAAATTCCTAACCGCACCATGTATCAAGGATTCTTATAAATGTGATGTCACGCAAAATTCCGCATCGCGCAAGCAGAGTTTACCGCGCAACTAGCATATATACAACGTCCCGACATGAATCGTCGGGTAGTTGCTTTCCAGACACGCCAAGCATCTGGTCAAACGATCCTCCCTTGTCTATGGAGGATGAATGAACTTTACACCCTGTTCCTCATACATCCATACAATAAAAAACTTGTAACACTTAATATCTGCACTATAATAGTTAGACTTTCCAGTTCGTTCCTGGATAAAGTAATAACACTCCTATAACTACATATTCAGCGAATAAGCATGAGCTTGAGCCTTCAATTGTTTGTTATCAACATAATACAGCATCCTGCATCTCTTTTGTTAATCGCTGTAAGGCACCATTTTCAAATAAGCGTCAGACTAACAGAGAGAATATTAGGTATGTCATCAATAAGGTTTTAAATAACATAACGGTAAAAAAGGGTACCCATCATCATCATTATCATCAGCCTATAGCAGTCCACTGCTGGACATAGGCATCTCCTATTGCACGCCATTCAACTCAATTTTCGGCAACTCTCATCCAGCTGCTACCAGCCATCCTGCGAACATCGCGTTTACTGCGGGTGCTATTCGCGGTCTCCACTCAAGACCATGTCTACCCCACGGTCATCGGTTCTACGGCTAATATGGCCGGCCCATTGCCACTTCAGCTTGCTAATTCAGTAAGCTATGTCGACAACTTAGGTTCTCTGCCGGATCACCTCGTTGCGGATTCGATCCCTCAGAGACTCCAAGCATAGCCCGTAAGTAAAAAGGGGACCCAAAAATCTTAAATATAACGACAGATAAACACAAAAAAAAACTCCCAAAATAGAGAGGCTTTAAAACGATGCTTGCAAGGCTTTGAAACACAATTTTTATCCCATTACACAATCGTCCAAGGAGGTGAGTAAGCCGAAGCAACGAGCTATTCACAAAACGATGATAAAACTAAGACTACTGTGTCCTATATTTATAAAGAAAATGATGTATCCAAAACGGATCGCTGGTAACCATTGTGGTTTTTGTTTCGACAACGTTGAGACGTGAAGAAAACAGAAGGTGTAATTCGATACGATAACTCAATGATATTTTCTATGCACTGTCTAACCTTTGCACAACTATGTTGGGGTCAGCTTCCAGTCTAACCAGATGCAGCTGAATACCAGTATTTTACATGGATCGACTGCCTCTCTGTCCTCCACAACCCAGTTATTGGTCAAGTCGAGAACGACTGTCAAAAATCCTAGAATGACAGCCGGCCTTACCGAGGCACGGAGTGTTACCTTCCTTTTCGGAAAGGTTATGCAAAGTGAATGAGATTTTTAAGGCAATCTGTTTAAGTTGATGACCGTCCCCAAGCGCGGAGTTAACGTTAAAAACTGCGCGTGCAGCACCGTACACGTGATAGAAGTGAATCTACTTCTTCGTGTCGCTGGCTCGACTGTATTTTAATTGTTATTTTCCCAAAACTTTGCCATTTCCACGGCGTTGTCGGTGTCAGCGTAGAGGTCACTTTGACTCACACACTCTTTGGGGACACAGAGGGCAGGATAGGAGATAGAGCATGGTTTGTGACATAGCTTCACAATCACACCAGACCACCGTTCCGTTAAGGTAGCCCCACTTCACCAGGTTGGACTTACATCTTCCCACTTGTGTCCGGAGGCGGTTCAGAGACTTCCAAGTGGACCACGGAAGGTTAATCTTTTTAAAACATAAAGAATAAGAGAGATTTACTGTGAGTGACAGAGAAAGAAAGAGAAAGAGATCTTGCTTCTCTCTCATGTAACGAAATGTGCTAAAACGTGACGCGTCCTTGAAATTTCACTCTCCATTCTCGTCCGATTTTATGAAATCGCCGCCTAAGAAGTTTTACTTCAAAAGTCGAGTAAAAAAAAGGAAGAAGATACGTTTATTTGCGGCAAACATGACGCAGAGAAAGAACACAAAAAAAAAACGAACAAGTTGGGGAAAAATATGTGTGGCTTGTTTTAAAGGATATTTCATAGTGGTCCTTTTTACACCTCCCTGTTTAGTGGTACTGGGCTATAAAATTGTAGTTATGGTATCAATTGCATGAAGGTAGCATGGATCGTTAGGTAACTTGAGTAATGGCAAAGTTATTATACCTACCGTAATCGCTCCGAAAGAATATTCCGGGAATTTTGGTAAATAACAAATGTTCGATGTTTCTTGGTAACGTGCAAAGGAAAATATAAGGGTTTATTAGGACTTGTGACGCGTGTGAGAATGGTGATTTATAATTGTTTTTATTTAATAAAAAAGCCATGATACTTTAACTGATTTCACGGTTTTCACGATTCATTAGGACTTTAAGGGTAACTCACACGATTTTTGATGAGAAAAAGAATTCCCATGTGGGTAGGCAGAAACAACACCGGTTAAGATCCTTGCATAATGCTTTTGCTTCATTTATGTTCATACATCTGAAGGCCAATTCTAGTAATTTAAAATGTTCAAAATCAAGTACAGTCTCATTTTTTTTTAAATATTATCAAAAATGTGGGGAAATTAGAGATATTTTTGACAGATAGAGATGAGACTGTGATCGTTCTTAAAATTATGAGAATCGCCCCTATGGTCATACACCTGACCTTTCTGAAAACATCACCCATAAGGTCACTATATTATTATGTCCTTCTAGGGCGTCCTCTCCCGGCGTTTTTACTCATATCTGCGTTGTTAATAGTTTTTGTCTGAAATTTTGATTAAAAAAAAAGACCTCGAGAATGGGCCAATATCAAAATCAAAAGTCATTTATTCAAACTAAGCTGAAAATCAGCACTTTTAGAACGTCAAAATTTCATAAGTCATTAATTACTCCAAAACGCTCGCCCTTCACCACTTCCTAGTGCTTTAACTGGGAAGAAGAAGTGGCGCAACAAACTCCCCAGTAGACCTTCTTTACACGACTGCCCAAAAAAAGGAGTGTTATGTTTTCAGCGTGCATGTATGTTTGTGAGTTTCTTTATTCCACTATAACTTCTAAACGGCTTAACCGATATCAATGTATGTGTTATGATATCTAAGTCGGGGGACGTGTTTTTTTAATTATTTATTTTTATAATAACTTAAATACAAGAAACAAACATAGGTTAACATGATTGCTACATACGCCTGCATATCTCAAAATCAACGGTAAAACTGGGTCACAAAATATAATTGACACTTATATTGAACTAATTGATCTGCAATGCGATATGTAACAGATTGGAGCCGTGTTCTCGATCACATTAAGCTTCACATTATATTCTGTGACAACTGAAAATAGCAATGGTATTGAATGAAAACAGTCAAAAATAAATATAATTGTTTACATAAAGTGACTTGTTTTTTCTGCAATGTGTTTTTCTAAATGAAATAGGACATTTTGTTGGAACAGAATGAATTTTGTGAGTGGGTTAGAATAATATTAACTATTTTTCAATCGAATTGGATGTTGGCCTTATTATTTTTATCGAGTTTTGCTCGATTGTATATTTGTATAATGTACAGGTGGTATACGGTCATATTCTAGAGCACAGAAGCCCTACACTAAAACGCTGACCTGATCAGAGTATTTTGAACTTCAGCATTATAATAGCAATTTTCTATCAATATATGCATTAAAAATGATTATGCTAGAGGCATAAGCAACCTTAACGTTCCCACTGCTGGGACACAGGCCTTCTCTCTGTTTGAGGAAGTCAGCTGTAGTCCAACCCCCCATTGCTTTTGGTAAAAATAGCTATTACCTTTAATTTGCATCCAAAAATATAGTATTCATAAATTCTTTCCTCTCAAAAATAACCCTCTATTTTCAATACAGAGTTGTCAGACCAATCCTATTAAAGCTGTATTCACACAGCACTGCCATACAACCAGCTGCAAGCGTGCACAAGTACCTCGTTTAGCGAATATTAGCACGTAGTAATGCATTTTTGACGAGTAAGCCGTTTTGCGCAAATGTACATACAGCCGTACCGTGTGTTGTACAAAAATAGCACTGGAATACGTGTGCAGCGAAATAAAAATAAAAATACAAAGCTAGGCAGGGATAAAGGTAAGCAAGTCACGTGTGAAAAGATAAAAGATCACTTAACGAAATTCAAATGCGATTTTCTTTTGAATCTTTTTAGAGTTCTGAGTTATTCTCCGAAAATAAAATTTATTGTCTACGCGTGACTGATATGCATTATTTATTAAGTTTACAGAAGTAAAAGGGCATAAATACTTGAGTTCTTATAGAAATTGTAACATTGTTATTCAAAATATCATATTTGCAATTGAAGAAAACACTATTGAATCTTCTGCAATCATCACTTTTATGGAATAACTTCTACGGGGTTTTGGGCTCAGGATGTGTCACTTTTATGCCTTGTTACGAAATATACATGTAGCATGCATCCATGCAGATTCTAATTCATAACTCGTGAAATAATGAACAAATATAGCTCAGTAGCAGTGGAATGTAGTCCAGTTCCAGTTCCAGTCTAACCGGATGCAGGTGAATACAATAGTATTCACCTGCATCCAGTTGTAAAGTAATAACTTTACATGGAGCGACTGCCTATCTGCCCTCCACAACAAAGTTACTGGGTAATACGAGAGCCCTTGGTACAACTGGTTGTCAGACTTTCGGGTTTCTGACCGTCAAAGATCCACGAATGACAGCCGGGACCAACGGCTTAACGTGCTTTCTGACGCACCGAGGGGTGTCGGGATGTAAAGATGGTCACCCATCCACAGAACAACCGCGGCAAGAGTAGCCACGGCCCTGATGTTATGTGTAGATGTAATTGATTTTGACAAGAACTTTATCATAAACCCAAACTAGTTCAGGTTTTTTATAAAAAATTTGGATTGTTACAGGCTTATGATGAAATTGACTTTAAAATGTGTCATCTTCCGGTTTTTCATCAAAAACCTAGGTTTTTGATCAAAAATCAGATTTTATGAAAAACCTGCGACATATACATTTTGACGGCACGGTTGGCGCAGTGGTTAAGCGATTGACTGCTGCGCTGCGTGTCGCGGGTTCGATTCCCGCACGGAACAAATATTTGTATGACCTACATGTATTTGTTCCGAGTCTGGGTGTTTTTCTATCTATAATATGTATGGATTTACAAAAAAAAAATGTATATAAGTAGTTTATCAGCCATCTTGTTACCATAACACAAGCATTAGGTTGCTTAGCTTGGGACTAGATGGCGCTGTGTGAAATGTCCAGGGATATTATTATTATTATGTTTTACTAAATTTATTTTCTCAGATTCCTAGAACATGGTATTTATTAAAATCTCACGGGTGTAAACCAAGGTGAGATTTTAAGTTTCAGCAGATTAGTTGTTTTGTACTGCATTGAGATTATTGTCTAAATCTAATTGTAGGAATTTCCGAACTATGCGACATGTGTTTAATATAGCTGCTTTCTGTAGTGTAAGATACGTATATTTGGAAAGGTTGATTGCATTTAAACTGATAGATAGTTGTTTCGGGATGATACCAGTTGTTGATACCACTATTGTTGATTGGGACTATTGTTACTCTATTCATTTTCCAAACTCTGGTAATTTCTTCTTGTAGTTCTGTATATTTCCTGATTTTTTCTGAGACAGTTTTTTGTATATTATTGGTGTTTGGGACTGCTATATCTATTATGTATGTGTGTTTGTTTTCTTTATCAATAAGTGTTATATCGGGCCTGTTGTTATAAATTGTATGATCTGTAATTATTATCTCCTTTATTTCATTTAGATACTTACAAAATACATTTTTAAATATTTTTATAAACAAAAGGATAAAAAAACATTTAAAAATATAAAAAGTAGTATTCCACCGGTATCGAGAACAGGGTCCAAGCTACCGGCGGTCAGGGCTCCAGAGAGAGGAACTTCCTGACAATGCGAGCCGTGTCCAGAAGTACCGCTTTCTGAATCAAGCCCTTGATCCAGCTGCCCAACGAGAGCCTCCTCAGGTGTTTATTATTAATTATTATTATTATTATTATACATATATTATCAAGTAGGTATATTTTCATAATAGCTGTGCATTATACATACAGGGTGGCAGGGACAACGTCGGGCAACCTGTTATCATGGATTCACCACAAAATTAGATCCCTAGCGTAGAAATTGAACGTCGATTATAAAAAAAAAACAAATTGCTGTTCTATACACTTTGAGCCCGTAGGTATTGCAATTTTCTATGAAACACCAATATTTTTTTTTTTGATAAATGAAGAAAATTTTCTACACTTTAGAATCATGTGCTGTATTTATGGATATCTAACAGTTGGCACGTCGCTGTCCCTGCAACCCTCTATTACAAACTCCAGAGCTAAGAACCCGTCATGCTATGTGCTATCACCATCGCGTTGAGCTAACTTCGTAACCCCGACATAGTTGAGAAGTTTTACTGTTGGAACTTGCTTTCAGCTTTAATGTAAAAGCTTTAGCTTTGACGCTATGTAGCTGAATAGTTGACTGTCAGTTTTAATTTTTCATTATTTTAATTTTTTTGTTTCATTTCTATGTTACCTAGGAATTAATTATCTGCATTTATTTAATACGACTCTTCACGTGACCAAGAGGGTTGGCCTATTTTTTGGCCAAAGAATCAGCATTGTCATACAACGTGGCAACGCTGCCAGATTTTTGGGCACGTTTCCTATAATTGACAAAGATGCGGACGAATTTTTTGATGCCTTTTGATTATTTCCCCTCCTTTTTATAATACACATATACATATTTTTTTTTATTTTAAGACTGTTAGCTTTTTAAATTATGTAAATACGGGTAAGTGACTTTCAATTTATATGTTTATCTTGAACAGTACTGGCATGCGGGAAACCTAGACTTACAATTGAATCTGAAATTGCAAATTTTCCTTGAGCAAGCGTGGTGATCAATGCCTTCTATATATATTTAAAACTAGGTATTGTATAGATCCTAGGTTCGAACCCCGACAGGCGGTTTACTTTGTATAAATTATTTCTTCACCCCTGCTCTCAAAACGGTGACAGAAAACATCGTGAGGAAACCGGCATGTCCTAGAACCAAAAATTCGAAGACATGTGACATCTATCAACCCGCACTGGACCACGCGGGTCCAGAGCGGGTTGATTACGGCCCACTCCCTCTCACCGATAGGAGCCCTGTGTCCCAGCAGCGGGAAGTGTTATTTATGTCTCTTCGTATACTGCACCGGTTTTCATCACGTCATCCCCGGTGACTAGTTCTAACACTCTATCTTGCATAGGCTCATGCATTTTATTATATCACTAGCTTTTGCCCGTGACTTCGTACGCGGATCCTGTTGCTTATGCCAGCGACAACGGGGTCGTCAAAATCGAAGATCTGAAACGTCTGATGTCGAATTCTAAGAGCCCGGGGACGGGAAAACAGCGTGATGTGCGAGACGATTCGAGACGTTCCAGATCTTTCATTTTTGTAAGTCAACAGGAAATGCCCATCAGACTAAACAACTTTTGCTAAGACGTCATTTCTATATATGTTATAGTGTGGCTGGGCTTTGGAGTTCCACAACAGGTGTTCCAGATCTTCAAATTTATTCTCGCAGCAGAAAATGCTCTTCACGTGGAATATTTTTTGCTATGGCACCATTTTTATATCTCTTATACTTTAGCTGGTCTGTTGCGGTTCTGTATCAGATCGCCGGTGGCTAGTTCTAGCACTCTATCTTGCATAGGCTCATGCATTTTATTATATCATTACATCGTAGCATTATGCTGAGCGATGGTCGTTTTGCCTGGATGTGACGCATATTTTCACCCAACTTGTTTTTTTTTTGGAACGAAGTTCCTTATCGCGCATTGCGAAGAGGGGCTAGACAGAAAAAATTAAGGCCAAAATTTGGAACGATACTTTTTTTTTAAATAAAATTTTATTCCAATTCCTTCACTAATTAATCGAAAGGAACTTCGTTCCATCCGGGTGTCCCTTGACACCTCTCAAGTTTTGTATTTGAGTTCTTTCTCAGTTTCTCTTTCTTACCACAAATAAACCTATTTTCTTTCTTTAGAAATTGTCTGTTTCCTTTGCCGGGCAGTGGGAAAATAATAGCTTGCTATTCAGCATGAATTCTTCTTCGTACAGCCATAGGCCTAAGATATTACTACCTTAAGGCGAGTGCAGCTTTGGGCCGACCGCACCGCATTGCATAAATTCTTATAAACCACTTTCACAACACAGGCGTACCGTCCCGCACTTTCTTGCGTATGCGCTGCGGCCCGAGGTGGTTATAATGTGCTCTTAACTTTAGTAGGTAGTCACAGATAATTTTCCCGTTCATATAGGCTTACAATGTTTAATTCTCATATTTATTGCAAAGGACTTTTGAAAATCCCGTGCTCAGTATACGTAACATTATTTTTTAATTACAATCGTATTTTCTACGCAGTCACGTGACGTCAGCTACGCGTAACGTCCGTCTATGGGCCTATGGTATTCTTGAAGGTTTTCTCAGATCAGTCGCATTACAGCCGTTTTACCTAAAAGTAGACTCAACGCTAGAAGAGCTTGATATTAGAAAAATAACACAGAGACCAAATTAGCGGACGTAACGCGACTCTCTCGTATTTCCATTAACATTTTTTTTCAAAAGATGTGACAAATATTTTAATTCACCAGTCATTCTAAAGTAGATGTAACAAACATTTTTATTCGTCAAAGAAGCTCCGTTCACAAAACTCTTCCCAATGAGCTCTTAGTTTTTTAAAAACAGAAAAAAATATTTTAGTAGCGCGTCGCCGCAAAAAATACTGTTAAAACTTATAGAAGATAACTTAGCGGCAGAATTTCCTTTTGTCTTTGAATCATCGTCGAAACAAAGTGAGTAAACTGTGTTCGCAACGGTTTGCGACAAGTTTTTATATTAAAATTCCTTTTTTTGCAGTATTATGAGAGTGAAATTTCGAGAATGGGCTAAAAGATATAATGCTAAGCTGGATATAAATTTCTTTAGTGATGCCTTTGTTGATTTTGGTTTGGGGCTTCTGGCTAAGTAATAACAGCCACACGGGTCGATCGATCAGGCTAAGCTACGCTTGCCGCGGTTGGTCCATGGATGGGTGACTATCTTCACAAACCAAGACCCCTCCGTGCCTCGAAAAGCACGTTAAGCTGTTGGTCCCGGCTGTCATTCGTGGATCTATCTTTTTTTTGCCGCCGTTTTGTTTTGGCGGCAAATATGACAGTTGTTTCATGAAAATTATTTTGTGTAGATACAGCAAATTTTTTATGGAGTGTTTTACGACTGAACATAGTGTTTTAATTATTAAAACATTCTACTCAACCCAATCATGTATTGCGGAAACTCTAAGGAAATTGCGGCCAATTTTTGGTAGAAATCACTTACAGGTATCTTCGCGGCTAACAATAACTCGTTTAAAGTTGTCAAAAAATTAAAGGCCCGTTTTGACATTTGAGAATGCGTTCTTGATACCTGTCAGTTTCATACAAAGGAATACGTGTTTTGCGAATTTGATCATTATTAACTAGTAGAACTGTCAATGTCAAAACGGGCCTTTTATTTTTTGACAACTTTAGTGATTGAATTTGAGCAGCATGGCATTGTAACAGATAACGCCGTTTTCTTACATCAGTTATTCATTTTTATTCCACGCAAACACATATAAACACGCATTAACTAACCTACATTTCACACACATAGAAAATTTTTTCTACGTTTATAATTTACTTTTTTTCTTGTTTTTGTAGTACTAGTCATTATTGACACAACTTTTATTTTATCTTGATATTTTGTTGTTATAAGTTCATAACTGTAACTCATAAGATCCAAACATTTTTATGTGAAATTTTTGCGTATACTATTATTATTTTATAATTAACCTCGTTATTATTATCATCAAATCATCAAAGGATCACATACATGACAGTCGTTACGGGTGTTCAGTAGTCCGAAAGTCTGACAACCAGTCTTAGCAAGGGGTATCGCAATACCCAGTAACTGGGTTGTGGAGGTCAGATAGGCAGTCGCTCCATGTAAAATACTGGTATTCAGCTGCATCCGGTTAGACTGGAAGCTGACCCCAACATAGTTAGGAAAAGGCTAGGCAGATGAAGGAGTGATACGAGAACTTATCTACTTTACTGATAAGTCGAGCGGATTTTTACACGGTTTCACTAAAGCAAAGAAAGGTGGTTAAAGAACAATGTCGTATGAGCCAGCGATTTTCTGTTAAAAAAAATACTCTCGAAAAGACTATAAATATAATCGTGAAATCAGTGAACCGTTGAGTTCAACGTACTTCAAACTCAAATCATTTATATCAAATAAACCAAATACAGACTCTTTTGAATTGTCAAGGCGATTAGTCAGAAAACTGAAGCTAGTGACCCATTCCAAAGCGTAATAAAAAATCAAAACTCGTTTATTCAAATTAGGCTAAGAATCAACACTTATTGAACGTCCAAATTACAAAAAATAGTCCCCCAAAACGCCCGCTCTTCACCACATCCTAGTGCTTCCGCTGGGAAGAAGAAGTGGCGCAACAAACTCCCCAGTAGTACTTAGGTACCTATGGAGAGGAACGGGCAAGAAACTCCTTCTTAATTAACTTGACTTAATTTTGTAAGCCTTACGTTAACGCAAGAACAAACCACAAAGAAAGTAAGATAATACTCACTTCATCATTATTATTATAGTCTTCAAAATTCGACACATTCCCTCACGTTCAAGTTAAATCCAGGTTCGTTACAAAACAACTAAGTTATACATGTTTCCCGAAACGGCTTCCATTAAAAGTTATGCCCGAAACAAATACAGGGTGGGTAACTTGGAGGTATACAACTTTTTTTGCCGCCATTTTGTTTTGGCGGCTAATATGGCAGTTGTCAGAGGCCACGTGTCATACGGCACGAGCCATAATCGAGATATTGAAAAGAACGTTTCCGGGTCGATTAATTTCGAGAAACGTTGACATTGATTGGCCCCCAAGATCCCCGGATTTAACAGCTCCTGACTTTTTTTGTGGGGCTATCTATAGGGACGTGTTACTATGCTAACAGGCCAATGAAACTTCAAGAAAAACAAAATATCTGAGACACAGTCACTGAAATAACGCAAGAAATGTGTGAAAAACGCAGTGAAAAGGGTTCACATCTGCCATGCTGCTAGAGGTGGACATTTGTCTGAGATTATTTTTCATACTGAATTGCCAACCCTAAATTTTATATTTAAATAAAACACTTAATAATTTTTATATTTCATAAAATAAAAATTAAAAAATAAAATGTATACCTCTTATTTGCCCACTCTGTATAAATGTTTCATGGAATTCTTTTTAATGCAATGTTACGGAAACTTTATTTTGTGAAATGTATTTTGAATTTGGTGTTGTAAGTGATTCGTGTAAAGTGATTTTTGAATTGGAAAGCGTGTAACAAACGCTCGTGATAATGTAGTATGTATTGTTTTTGGGTTTTTCTATCGAGGGACTTGTGGCTAAATAATAAAAGCTGCACAGGTCGATCGATCAGGTTAAGCTACGCTTGCCGCGGTTGGTCCGTGAATCGGTGACTATCTTCACATACCAAGACCCCTCTGTACCTCAAAAAACACATTAAGCCGTTTTTGGTCCCGGCTGTCATTCACGGATCTTTGACAGTCGTTACGGGTCGTCAGAAGCCCGAAAGTCTGACAACCAGTCTTATCAAAGGGTATCCTATGACCCAGTAACTGGGTTGTGGAGGCAGTCGCTCCATGTAAAATACTGGTATTCAGTTGCATCCAGTTGGACTGGAAGCCGACTCAGACTGGAAGCCAGATTTGGGTTTTATAATAGGAATTTCTCAGAAGCAGCGCGGAGTTTGTTCTTGTGCCCGGTTGATGCCAATAAACTCACCCCATCTTATACGGAACTTAATCATGTAGGTTTCACTCCTACCAGATATCTAGTACAGAAATTCGCCACTGGTAGCGCTACTGAGATGTCAACTTTCTGTCATGGCTGAGAGATACGTCTGATAATTTTATTCAGTAATTTCAATTAATATTGCCAGCCTTTTGGGCACTTATCCCATTGACAGTGAAGCGGACGAATTTTTTGATGCCCAATGAGCTCCTGCCTTTTTCTATATTTTTTCGTATTATATACTTGTATATAATTGTATATAGTATATATTAGTGTTAGTTGATATTTGTTTAGCTTGAAATAATAAAAATTGTAAAATAAAAAGAAAATAATATTGTTATTGTGGTTTTGTGATCTCGTCCTATTTATTGTGTTTCTTCTGTCTTGCTCCTTCTGTGTCTATATTTATATGTGCTGTGTACGGAAATTATACAGGGTCCAATTAAAATAGATGGACAAATTTTACCACAGCGCTCAGTACGTCTAACCAAAGATATCCAAGCAAAAAAAAAAACTGATTAAAATTAATTTATTTTGACCTAAAATAATTAATACCCGGCACTCTAGAATAAACACATCTATCCATTATGGGTAGGTACTTACACTCGCGCCCCGCTGCGCGCATGCTCGCATCACAATTTTAAAGACAATGGAGGGATACGTTTATGAATTGGGTAACCAACATTTATAAGTGTATTTTTGTTAGCTGATTATTTTAATTTTATTGTAAGTATCTAATGCGTATATATTTTTTTACCATTGTCCTTATTTTGGTGGTCTGAATGATTTCTAAAAGCTTGTCCACCTATTTTATTGGGACCTTACATATATTTTCATAACTTCTACATTGATTTTTGTTTCTTGTTCGCCCGTACATTTCCTACGCGAGCAAAAAACATAGCTGGCGATATGTGGGTGTACCTAGTTTAACCATAACCCTTCGAGGAAACAAAGCGTCATGTTATGTTTTATGTATTGTTAAGTTGCAAACCGAAATGGCAATAGCTCTAACGTTAAAAGCGTACTGTTAATTGAAAAGCCGTGCCTTCGATCCACTCTAGTTGCACTAATTTAAAACGCATACTTTTACGAACGCATACTTATAAAATGCTTGATTGTATAGTTTGATATTGGGATAGACTCGTGATAGCACAAGTTTAAACCTTAGTGGTTTTTGGTTGCTATTTTTTATGAATAATCCTGTATTCTTTTTTATAAATGATATAAATTAAAAAAAAAAAAAACTAAAAGGGAACATAACTCCATGAATACGGAAATGCTTTCTAGTAAGGGTGTAATGGTAGGTGCATGTAGATAGAAGTGCTTTAGAATAACGCCTTGTTGTAGTTTTCTTCAATTTCAACCCTTTTTCCAACTATGTTAGGGTCGGTTCCAGGTTACCAGGATGCAGCTGAATACCACTATTTAAAATGGAGTGACTTTTGGGCTTCTGACTACCAGTAACGACTGTCAAAGATCTACGAATGATCTATAAATCAAATTTTATTTATGTTTAAAATTGACGTTATTTCAAGTTAAACAAATTTCAACTTTATTTTAATTGATATTAAGTTGATTTCAGAGTGACTAGCGCTATTGAAAAAGTTATAAAAATGTTTGAAGTTGTAGCGTAAACTGAACTTTATTGTGTAGGAATTAAAGTTATTTTTCCATAGACTCATATTTGTTTACATTTTTTGGCAAATACGTCGCGATTCTCATTTAGACATTTATGTTTACCCATCCAAGAAAATACGGCGGCAAGCGTAGTTTCAACTTCAATTGATTCGTGCGGCTGTTATTACTCGTATGTAGCTAAGAGCCTCTCTTAAATTTATAGTTTCTAAAAGAACAGTTGCTGTCTTGCTCTTGAAAAAGGTCTAGCAGATTTTTCATGTAAGAACAGACTTAGTCAGTAACTGGGCTGTGGAGGTCAGATGAGCAGTTGTCCCATTTAAAATACTGGTATTCAGCTGCACCGGTCCTGCATCCGGTTAGACTGGAAGATAGTGTAGCGGTATCTATAACGCCACATGCGAACTACGCGTCATACTGACGTCACGCGAAATCGTGCATCGCGCAAGCAGAGTTTACCGCGCTATAAGCATATATACAGCCCGACATGATTCATCGGGGAGTTGCCCGCCAGACCCGTCACCCGTCTAGTCGGAGGATCCTCCATTTTCTATGGAGGATAAGTGAACTTTACACCCCGTTCCTTATACCTCTATAATAGCACTAACATACATAGTTGGAATAAAACTAGTCAAATGATGATGATAAATCCTTTTTCAACTTCAGTGCCCATTAAAACCCAAACTAAAAAAAAATACAACATGAATACTAATTCAGGCCTAAATCAAATACTACTTCGAAGTTATAAAGTAACCCATTACAACCAGAAAAATTACGAGGAAAAGTGAAATATTCACGAGTACGTATAAATATTTAAAGACCCATCCGCGGCGCGAGTTTGTTCAAATTAATTATTTAAAATCATTTTCGACTCAGTTTTATTTGTTAATTAAGTAGAAAGGTGAATGAGGTGATGTGTTGTAATGTAAAGAAACTTTGTCAATACATTAAGGGATTTGAAAAGGTAAAAGGTAACGAAAAATTGGATATGAAGTTGCTTGTTGAAACTTTGGAAAATTATAAAATAAAAATAGAAAGAAAAACAGTTTATTGTAAATGTTTACACACAAACTAAACGCACATTACAAATAAAAAAAAACCGTTCAAGTGCGAGTCGGACTCGCGCACCGAGGGTTCCGTACAAATTTGTAGGTATGTAACTAAAAATTTACGGTTTTCGCAATTTTTCCTTTATCTGTGCTATAAGACATCGCTTCGTACCAAACAAGATTCTGAGTTCACGGAAAGTACCCTGTAGGTTTTGATTCCCTTGCGAGTGTCGAAAATTTGCGGCATAAACGGTTGTAGACCTGAGTATTTGATATTATAAATTCCAGCTTGATACCTCTATGCTTCCTGAGAAAAAGGGTCATGCCAGACAGACAGACGGACGAACGGACGGACAACAAAATGATCAAGAATGTTTTTTCCTTTCGAGGTACGGAAGCCTAAAAAACATAAATTATACACATACAACGTAGTCAAAGGCCTAAATCGATATTAAATAAAAGGCCTTTGTTTTTCTTGGGCCATCTAAAATTTTGTGAAAATTAAGGATTTTTTGGTAATATTCTAGACATTTATTTATAAAGATACACAAACAGCTTCTGTATATAATATATCTTAAGTAGGTACTATATAGGTAATAATAACCTCGGACTTGTCTACACAGTCGTCAATTACTGGTTAACCAACAATCTGAGAATTAGGTGATAACTCGGATATCTATGGTGATAACAGTTAACAACAATAAAACTAGTGGCTCTATTATTTAGTACATAGTTTATTCCTGAGGCGTAACACAGTCGCAGTAGAAATTGTTTTCATTTTGACAGTTCAACAAAATTCATTGCGTCATTTACGTTGTTGAGCAGACAAATTTCTAGAATATATGAAGCAATGGATTAGCAATATCCTTCAAAATGACTCAGATTGTGGTTGATAGTGTGTTACGCAATTCTGGTGCTGGTTAATTTAAGAGGGTCTACTATTACAACAACTGCTGTTTCTGGCTAGATTAATCTAAAAGAGTATCAAATTAGTCCCAAAAAGCTTCTATAACAATGACATGATGCCATAAAATGGCAAAAAAAAAATTGCCCGTAAAAGTAAAAGCAAAAAAGCTGTCAGATATTTAGTAGAATGCTTGACTGAGTTTTGTTTGTGTCTCGTTCGCTTGGTTAGTGTCCCCTTTGGCTGTACGTCGTAAAACTTATGAAGGAACTGTCCGCATGTCAAGTTTCAAACATAAACCGTTCGGCCGTAAAAAATCTTGTATGTCTGACTTTGGGATCAACGTTGAGTGCTTCAATATTTATTTTTATTTACGGTTTTACTCTCGTTCTTGTTTCGGTAGTACTTCATAAGTTTCGAACTCACTGCCTCGTCGATCTAGCGGTCACAACCGCTACTGCTGAGTAATCACAAGCTCCTGTTGTTGTCTGAAACATAACATCACGCCTAGGCAGAGCTGTACCTATGTATACACTCACTCACTCACTCTCACTTTCTTTGTCTTTTTTTTATTTGTAACTAGCTTCTGCCCGCGACTTTGTCCGCGAGAAATTTCGGTCCCCGACCCATTGAATAGCATCCCATCGCTTGCCAATGCTACTACTTCGTTTTCGCTTAGTGGTTTTTTCTGACTTTTTTTACTATTGCTCGGCTCCTAAGGGTTTTAGCATGATATAACATAGCCTATAACCTTCCTCAAGAATTGGGCTATTAAATACAAAAAGAATTTTTATAATCCGACTGGCAGTTCCGGAGATTACCCCCTACATACATACAAACAAACAAATCAATTTTACCTCTTTATAATATTATAGTAAGTATAGATATGCGTTTGGTTTGTGCAGACTAAAAAAAAACCATTATTTCTTTTTTAAATTAGCCAGGATTTTTTAATTAATATTTAGGTACCTATAGGGTACATAAAGTTGTAGCTAAGTCTTAATATCAAAATGTTAAATCAAAAACAACGACTGCTGTTCTTAAACTTCGCCACTACAAAACTTTGCATCTAAGGCATGTTAGACACGAGCGATCTCAGATTCTCTTACAAGTTAGTTACGCAAACATTTTCGCAATAAGAGTAGACACAAACTCTAAACTCCGTGTATGTTGATTTTATAAGTTTTGCTAATGAAGAAACCCTGTTGCTTGTAAGTTTCGGCATGTGTGTACTTTGGTTTATGTTTTCAATCTGCAGTATTAAATTACGCTTTATAACTAACAATGTAATCATTTATTTATTTTATTTTACCATTTATGTACACACAACAGGCAAGAAAAAACAGAACAGAAATATAGGTACAAAGGTGATGCTTATTTCATAAGAAATCTCTTCCAGCATATCTGCGATAGGACAATAGATACAGACATTTAGCCAGTGTGTGAAAGAGTAAAGGAGACAAATTAAAATTTTACTGATAATATTATAAACGTGAAAGTTTGTATAGATGGATGGATGGAGGATGGATGGATGGATAGATGTTTGTTACTCTTTCACGCAAAAACTACTAAACGGATTTGAATGAAATTTGGCATACAGATAGTTTATAACCAGGATTAACATGTAAGATACTTTTTATCCCGATATTCCCACGGGATCGAAACTTACGCGGGTGAAACCGCGGTGCGCAGCTAGTAAAACATCAAATCATAAACAATCATAAACATCATTGTTGCATGGTTTAGTTTGTTAAAGAAACATGAGAAACTCAAAAGAGTACCTACTTGAATTTTTTTTAAACAAGCTTATGCCTGCGACTTCGTCCGCATGAACATTTCTTCTTACCCCGACTCGCCGCACCGCACCGCCGTCGCATCACCCGCTACTTCGTTTTCGCATAGAGTTTGTTCTGACTTTTTCCCCTTTTGCTCGGCTCCTAAGGGTCCTAGCGCGATGTTTAATAGCCTATAGCCTCCTCCAAGAATTGGGCTATCAAATGTAAAAATATTTTTTCAAATCCTACTGGTAGTTCCAGAGATTAGCGCGTTCAAACAAACAAACAAAAAAAAAAACAAACAAACCCTTCAGCTTTATTCTTAGTCAGCATCTACGAGCCTTCTCCCAACTATGTTGGGGTCGGATTACAGTCTAACCGGATGCAGCTGAGTACTAGTATTTTACATGGAGTGACGCCCTATCTCACCTCCACAGCCCAGTTACTGGGTAATACGAAACCCCTTGGCTTCAGCCGCTTGACCCTTCAGTTTTATAGATCTTATTGTGGGTTTAGACCATCATAGCATGGGTTCCTGAAAATGGCATCCCGGAAGACCCAGGCGAAGATGTCGGGAGGAACTTGACGTCATGAAGGATTCGTCCATACTGGCTCTGGCTGACACTCCTTTTGACTCGTTTACGTTTATACATCAGAGGGGTAATTCTCGTAATTTAAAACGTTCAAAATCTAGTCGCAGTCTCATCTCGGCGACAAACAAATGTCAAAAACCTGTCAAAATGTAGGGAAGTATTTTTTTACAGATTGAGACTGAGATCAGACTGTGAACGTTCTTAAAATTACGAGAATTGCCCCTCTGATCATGCACACACGTCGGTTGCTAGTACTACGCACCTAACCTTTCTGAAGGACATCACTAATTAGGTCAATATGTCCTCCAAGAGCTTCCCCTCCCGCGGCTTCCCTTTTTCATCTGCTTTAAAAAAAAGATCTCTCTCCGATAAAAGTATAACAAAACGTAGGCCTAATTGGCAAAGAAAATCACCCATACGCTATCACCACACTACAGCAGCAGACTATCCTTAGTAACACTCAAAGCCCTAGATAAACAAGGTACCCTTACCCAACCACATCTGCGACTAAAAATAGCCTATGATTATAGCCCCTGATAATAGCCCAAGCTTTTAGCCCAAGTTTCACAGACGTTAACAAATACAGAAAGAGAAAGATCTCCTAACCTCTAGACACGAATTAGCCTCGTCCATGTTAAACATTTGGATTGTAAACATTTGCAGACTCAGTGTTCCATTATACTAACGAGCTGAGCCTTCAGTTTACTGACTGAGTGATAGTTAGGCTGCTGTCATTGAAGTGAGAGGAGCGGAGAAATGAACTTACACTCGTCGTATACTCGTCGTGTACGTCTTGCATAGGGTCGCAGCATAATGCTGAGCGATAACCGTTTTGTGTGGATGTGACGCAATGTTGCCCCCAACCCTTTATCATTTATTTTTATGTGTTTTATGTTCTTTTTTGCGTAATGTTTACCGCAAATTAACGCATTTTCTTCCATTTTTCCTTTCTACTCGTAGGAAATCATTAGCTAATTGAAATTCACCAGGTTCATGTTTTCACTCCGCTTAAATCATCATCACCATCATTTCAGCCGAAAGACGTACACTGCTGGATATAGACCTTCCCCAAGCACTTCCACTTCCACCGGTTTGTGCTTCTCGCATCCAAAGGGTTCCTGCGGCATTCACAAGGTCGTCGGTCCACCTTGTGGGAGGCCTTCCAACGCTACGTCTTCCGGTACGCGGTCGCCACTCCAGAACCATTCGGCCCCATCGGCCATCTGTTCTGCGAGCAATGTGCCCTGCTCACTGCCACGTAAGTTTTGCAATTCTTCGGGCTATATCGGTTGCCTTGGTTCTCCTGCGGAAATGTTCACTTCTGTAGTATGTATGGTATACATAATTTAGAGTATTCTATTCTTGGCTACAGCAGAACAGATTAGTTAGTTGTTCATTTCAACCACAGAATAATAACCACTTAAATGCAGAGATAATATGTACACTCACTTTTTCCGCATCGAACATCTTGTCCTTTTACACCGCTCCATTGCGCCGCTACGCTACACAGCAATGCTATCTCACTCAGCTAAGCTTACGCTCCGCTGCAATGGACCGACAGCCTTAGTACAGTTACATCCTGATGGAGTAAGATTGAGAGCTGCAAATGTTTCGCTGTTAACTTTTACTCGTAACGAGGCAGAAAGGGATTGTGTACTTAAAAGGTAGTCAGAATTGAAATGAGTGATTTGTACATAAGAATTAAAAGTTTCGCGATTACGATGGTTCCATGGTTGTCCCAAGTTGTTCAGTTAGATAGTCTGTATCACACCCTCAAATTTGAAACCCTCTGATACACGGTCTAAGTTGAAAATTGAGTTGGGTTTGTTCCTTCAAAATGTGTAAATGGGGTATTAGATACGAATGTGCTACATGCTTTTTGAGCTAACAATTGTTAAGAAAACTCTATTTTCTTTTAATCGCAGCAATGTACTCTTTCACAATCCAATGACAGATTCTCCACTACATTAATTTACCTTTAATGACTTGGCCCACCCAGAAATAACGATAGTATCATACCAACATAGTTTTTAACAACTTTAAACTTGTTTTACTTTTTAACTTGTTTTTTTTTTAGTTTGTAACATAGTTTTTTAAGTTCATACTAACAATTTAAATGTATTATTATTAATGTAATGGATCATAACCATTATTTCTCAGTGTTGCCAGAGTAGAATAAGTAGGTAATACATACATTCAGTAGCCATAATGAAAATACATTTAACAATTTTGTTACAATATTAATAATTTGTACTTCAACTGTGTTGATACAGTGAATATTATAACTTATTTAAAAAAATAAATCAAAGAAATCACAACACAATAGGCATTTTTTTTTGTTCGAGTGGTGTCCAAAATGTTTGATGGTTGATGGATCGGCTCGATATAAAAAATAGAATCCGAATGCACAAGCATAGCGAAGCGGTCACCTACGAGACAATAAGACCTCGTACAACACAAAAATCCTTTTGAACTGTGCGAAATATAGCCGTACATATTTTTACGTAGGTAGGTACGTGGTCTGTAAACGCCACAGATAACCCCCTCGCACAAGCTCAACAATACACACAAACTTCATCACAACACCAACTCCACATCAGGACAGCAACCAGTCGGTTATCTTTTAAAGTGAAGACACGTGAACATATTCGTCAGAAGTTGGCCGAAACATCCCAGCGCTGATTTCCTGGATTCCTTTGCTCCTCTACCGATTGTTATTTGTCCTGACAGTTCACATTGTTTATATGTATATGTATCTATGTATTAGTATTTATTCTTATATTTTATAGTGATTTCCGAGCTATTTATCACGTATGTTGCACCTGCCATGTTTTGTCTCTGTATCACCATATGGTTGACTGATAGAAAATGCCTCAGGCATTAAGTCCGCCTTTTCTTTTTACAGTATTTTTTTTACTTGTGCATAAAGTTTTAATAAGTAAATAAATGTACAGACAGGGAAATTCATTGTTAAGCATTACTACGTCAATTTTCCGTGTTATAGCTACTACATAAAACTGTCAAAGAATGACAGTTATGATTTGAATATACAGACAATTTAAGTTGGTGAGTAGTCAGTTTGCTTATCAATTAATTTCAACTGACTAGAAATTCACTTTATTTCGCATTTTTTCCCTTTCGTGTTACCTGTTTTTAATTCAGTAATGGTCACGGTAAATTACTCACAAACATCACCCAAAAAACCTACTTACTTTTAACTGACATAGAAATAAACATTCCCAGCACTTAATGCTCATTACTCCGAGTACAGTATTAAAAAAATCGGCCAAGTGTGAGTCGGAATCGCACAGGAAGGTTTCCGTACCAAAAAGCAAAAAACGACGAAAAGAAACACGTTTATAAAAATAAAATAAAGTTAATAAAAACTCTATTTTATTTTTATTATTTGTTGTTATAGCGGCAATAGAAATACACACTGAAACTTTCAACCGTCTGCCAGCGGGCTCATGGACCGTCTACATGTTCATCACAATCATGATCTGACCAAGATTATGTCTGGAGTTTAAAAGAGACTGACCTCTGAGTTTGTTTCGGCCTTTCTTCAAAGACTAGTCAGATAGGAAACGCCGACCTCATCTAGTTTAAAAAATATGACTGACGTGTAAAAGTGTTTGTACAAACCTACTTACAGAAATAAAATCATTTATCATGTCTGTTAATGTTGTTGTCATCCGGCTGTATCCGTCCGTCCATCTGCCTGCGGACAGACAGACGGGTGTGTGTGTCCGTCCGTCCGGACGGACAGCGGAGGCTTAATAATAATAAGTCATTTATTTCGGACTCTCACAGATCCATATTATTGTTAGTAGCACAAAAATACTTATAAACTAAGTTAGTATACAGAATAAAAACGTATTTAAAATTAAAATTAAACATTTAAAAAATTAAAAACAAGCAAAGCAGGCTTATTAATAGGATTCCGTTGGCAGCCTTTGGGTACGGAACCCAAAAAAAAGATACTAGTGTGTATTACCAAGAGCCAAGTATCTAAGTACTTTGCCGGAAGGTTAGGTCCATTATGATACGTACTTCGAAGGGTTAATGTTAATATCAGTCCGCACTCAGCTCTATGAAAGGGAGAATACAAAGTGTGTATACAGGGTGCTTCAATTCATGTAGGTTCTTTGTATCTTCTTTTCTAACAAAACATAACTTCACACCTGTTTTACCAAAGGGTTAGGTAGAAGTGTACCTATAGTACACCTACATTTGGCCTGATATGTTTAAGTACCAAGTATGTAATAGGGGCGAGTCCACTGCCATAAACCGAGCATAAATCCAGACGCTGCTATTGTTCCTTGTTTTTTCCTGTTCTGTTGGCAATAAAGAATAACAAAAAAAAATTGGAGATATGGATTATCTTCAATGGTTTTATTTTTAAGATTTAGCATAAAATTGGCGCCTATTCCCTTGTTCACAAAGTAAACTAAATTCTAGTTAAATGCATCTTTTTCTTTCTATTTAATTTAGAAAAGGACAGAAGATAAATATTAGTTTAGTCCTGTCAAACTAGTCAGCGCCTGACGTAAATTGACGTATTTTTAGCAGCCATGTTTTTAATCACGTCTAATCTGTCTATGGAGTATCTTAATTTGAGTAGGAGTAAACTAATATTTTATCTTCTGTCCTTTTCTTAATGAAATAGAAAGAAAAAGATGCACAGAACTTTTTAGTTTAGTTTGTGAACAGGGAATCAGGGCCATTATCCGACTTGCTACGGCTGCCAATTGATTTGTTGAAGAACGTTTTAAATACAACACCTTAAAGTTAGTTTGACGCTGTCAAAATCCGAATTAACGCCGCCATCTTGTTTTGTTAATACACAATGACAGTGATAATTTGACAATAAATATTATTTAGCTTTAAAAAATGCTACTGCTCCCCATTGATTATTAAACAATGTTTTCGATACATTGCCGCATTGTCTAAATTGGAACTAAGGCCATCTTGTTTTGTCAATACAAAATGACTGATAATTTCACATTTAAAATAATTAAGCTTAAAAAATGCTCCGTCAAGCTACGGATCCCAATTTATTTATCGAACAACGTTTTAAATAAATGACTGATTGACTAAATAGGTACAACAACGCCTTAAGGTTATTTTGACGTGTTGCCAAAATCGGAACTAACGCCGCCATGTCGTTTTGTCAATGCACTATGACAGTGATAATTTCAAAATTAACATTATTTAACTTAAAAAAAACTCCGTCATGCTACAGCTCCAAACGGATTTAGTAAACGTTTAAAATAAGTACAACGCTTTAAGGTTATTTTGGCGCGTGGCCAAAATTGGAACTAACTCCGCTATCTTGTTTTTTCAATACACAATGTCACAAATGTTTACCTACAACGCCTCCCTGTCAATATCATACAGACGCCAAAAGATCCTTATAACACTCTATCTAGTTCGCATCGTTTCTTACTTATTAATTGACCGTCGACTAATAACACGTATAATTAATAATTATTATTATATATATTACTAGCGGCCCGTCCCGGCTTCGCACGGGTGGACATTTAAAAAAAAAATATTTTTACAATAAATATAGCCTATATCACTCAGGGTGAATGTAGCTTTCCAATGGTGAAATAATTTTTGAAATCGACACAGTAGTTTTTGAGTTTATTCATTACAAACACACACAAAAATACAAATCTTTCCTCTTTATAATATTATATGTATAGATTAGTATAGATTGAGAGATTCCCGAGAGCCTGATACTCTTACTGTATCGTATACATTACCAAGATAAATTCGCCCATGATCAATACATTATACCAGAGTACTGTAGAAAGTCACACAACGTTATATTTAAAGCTCATTCAAAACTCGCTGGACTGTTCGAATGCAACCAGACTTATTTAATTACCAGCTTGCACTACATAAGGTCGATTTTAGCAGGCAACTTTTACAGTACGTAGCAGATCATGAAATTACTTTAAAAAATAAATGTTAGTTAGTCAAATTAGGCTGAGAATCAGCACTTTTTGAACGTCCTAATTAAAAAGACAGTCCCTCAAAACGCCCGCTCTTCACCACTTCCGCTTTTGTGGGGAAGAAGTGGCGCAACAAACTCCCCAGCAGCACAGCACACGTGGTTGAAACATCCTATAGATATAATTATGGCCCCAAATAAGGTCAAAGTCAAGGCGAAGATTCTGAGGAGCTTATCTAAAATGTATGCAGTGGATAACGGTTTGGGAATATCATCCCGATTTAGACCTGAAAGGGGTTGCAGGATATCACCTAAGTCAATATGTTGGCATCGATTGGATACCCTCTTTTCTAAGGAATTTTAATGCGTCAAGAATGTCTATTAATACAGGCTGTAGATATTGTCACTGTGTTACGCAGAGATTAGGTTGTGAGGAGAAAGACCTTATTCAATTTTGTGCCATTTCTTGAATATTACGAGTATACAGGGTGGCAGGGACATCGACGCGCAAACTGTAACCATGGATTCAGCACATGAGTTTAGACCCCATAGCGTCGTAATTTTTTGTCGGTTATCAAAAAAAAAATCATCTGTTTCATAGAAAAGTGCAATACCTACGCGGTCAAAATGTATGGAACAGCAATATTTTTTTTTAATAACCGACGAAAAATTTCTACGCTATGGGGTCTAAACTAATGTGCTGAATCCATGGTTACAGTTTCCGCGTCGATGTCCCTGCCACCCTGTATACATCTTAAACACGAATAGCGCATAAAAGCATAATCATCCAATAATTTTCCCACTGCTGGGACACAGGCCTCATCTCTGTGAGAGGAAATGGGCCATAATCCACCACGTGAGCACCGTGCGGGTTGGCGGATGTCACACGTCTTTCCGAACGATATTTTTCTTCATCGCTTTGAGAGCAGAGGTAATGAAATAATTTATTAGGTAATGTCAATCTTTAATGAAATACGATAATGTCAATCTACATAGTTATGATGTCAATAAGTTACTGCTAAGAAAAAAGTGGGTCAATAAGTGAGTAATGACTAGAAAAAACATTTTTTTATACAGAATTTTTAATTCATTATTGTGTATTACCACTGCTCTCAAAACGGTGAAGGAAATCATCGTGAGGAAACCAGCATGTCCTAGAACCAAAAATTAAGACATTCAACATCTATCAACTCGCACTGGGCCCGCGTGGTGGATTACGGCCCAGTCCCTCTCACCGAGAGGAGGCCTGTGTCCCAGCAGTGGGAATATTATAGGCTGATTATGTATTGTGTAGTTGTGCAAAAGTAAAAATCAATAAACGAAAATCGAATGAAGTTAGAAACTAGGAAGTGGAATTTGGAACTGTTTATAACCCGTCATTCGTCTACATTATCTAGTCAGTTGGTTCTTATATTTCTTTTACCTAAATAACTTCATCTTTGTTTAGAAATCAGGCTTAGAAGTCGTGCGACTTCCTCTCGAAGAGAGCAAAGTAGTTCTTGGTTTTATTTCATTCCATTTCTACCTAGATATTATTCATACTTGATATTTACTAGACGTACTGGCACGCAGAATTCAAATTGCGGTTTTCTAGTGAAATAACTATTGCAACTTTGAAAAAAGACCTTTTTTAAACGACTTCTAAAAAAGGAGGTTTTTTTTATGTTTGTTCGCGCATAACTCCGTCGCTTGCTAACCGATTTGAAAAATTCTTTTTTTGTTGGAAAGGGTATACTTCCCGAATTCTTCCATCGAAATTTCGACAAGATCTGATGATGAGTTTCGGAGACAGACAACGGAACTCTTCAATAAATGCCAGCAAATCAACGGCTATAGCTGCTATCGCTTGTGTATGTATTGTTTACGCAATCACACAACATAACGTCACGCCTGTACCCTCTAAAGGGGTACGCAGGTGTTCAGTATACCACGTATACCCTCATTTTTGTCAAAGTTGTTATTGGGGTACCTCTAATCTTGTAAGTATATACGAATTTGTATGGGGTAGGTACATCTAAAAAGTGAAAATAAAAACTTTTTTGCAAAAAAAAAAAAAAAACTACCGTCTTCCAAAGAACGAAAACCACTACAAAGAGAAAAATAACTTTAATTTCGGAAGTCGGTGTCAAAAAACGAAAATGCGGAACCAGCGACACCGACTTCCGAAATTAAAGTTATTTTTCTGTTTGTAGTGTTTTTTTTTTTTGGAAGTCCGTTGTTTTTTTTTTCATAATAGTATGGTTTTGAAAATACTATGTTGGTAACACTAATAAATTCTTAAGAAGAAAATTACTTTTGAATCTTGTGTAAGTATAAAGTATTTACGCTCGTGACTGTACCTTAAGAGCGTTCATCCCTCGCGCTTTAAAAAAATTTAAAAAAATGTACTTTGGTTTCAATTTAATAAAAATAATCACGAAAAGCTACTAAACGCGACGTTGTCGGCCCGCGCGAGATGGACGCTCTTAAAGGCGAAATTTTAATCTTATGTGGTAATCAATCTTGTCTACAGCTTCGTCGCTATACAATAGTACTTCTAAATAACCTTTCGGAGGTCAATAAAGAGACAAAATTGCTCGTTTTCATTAACACTGGGTGACAACTAAATGAATGCCTAAATAAAACCACTGTTGGATTTTCAACTTTCAGCATTGAGCCGAAAGTTGAAAATCTACCAGCGTTGCATTTATCTACCAACGTCTAGAGTACCTCCACCTACACTTCTTGTTCAAATAAAGTGGGTACTATACAGTTTCAAGACTCGTAATGTCTCCAAAGAACCTTTTCTGGTGTACTAAGAAACTTAAATTGACTTAGGGAGAATTTAGAAGAAAAGCAACAAGGTTCCCAAGTTGAGTCTAAGCTAAGCTAAAGTAAGGGACGAAATTAGATAACACACAATGAGTTCAAGACTTCAAGTTGTGGCTTCAGAATTCTTGTTTGTCATGCTAGTGAAAGTTACGTTAACTAGGAATGTGTAGCTTGCTCGCGAGTTTGCTTGTAGAGATTTAATTTCAGGTTTTTCTATTTTATCGACAAAAACTACTACTGTCTGTTCCAAAAGTATTTGATGAAAGTTTAAAAAAACCCTGTTCAGGTTAAATTCTTACGCAATCACTTATTAAAGGAATTTATTTTTTAAAGCTTCAAATTAATTTTTCCAGTAATTATTGATTGAATAAAATTATTACATTGTTATTGAAAATTCATCGATGAAAATTGAGATAGTAAAATTAATCGCAATTGTCAAACGAAAAACATTTTTAAAGTAATTTAAAATTAGAAATCCAGGTTAAATCACTAAAAAAAAACAAATCAAAGCACTCAGTTTATTAGTGGCACTAGAAATTGGCATCCATAGTTACGTTCTATGATTCATTTGTTTACATTTTCATCAGATAATTTTGGAATAGACTATAAATGAGTGAAGCTCTTGCCGTGGTAAAAATTTCAGCCAGATTCTTAGGTGGAAGCGGAGCTTACTACTTAGGGAGCGCCAGACGTGCATAAGTATCGCCACTCGTGGAGGCTAGTTAGGTTATAAGCAAGATAAGTATTCTGTAGAGTTCACTTTGAACCTCAGTCAAGTGACTGCATAGGTACGATTTAAGGCGAATTCTCTTGTTTTTAACTTATAATCTTGGTTTTATATGAATTTGCCGTCGATGGTACTGCTCTTCGAAATTTTATATTGTTTGAGCCCAGTAGGTGGCCACGTTGATTGCGGCATCAGTGGCGTTCATTAAGTCATCCAAGGTTCTGCTGAAGGGCACTTAGGGCAATCCAGCGCCCGGCTAATAAATCGATAGACGATCTACGACGAATGAAATAAAACATAAAAAACTAACCCTATTAATCCCTATGTCCCTATGTTTTTTTTATGGTTAAATAGAAAAATAAATTCATAAATACCATAGGTTCTTAGTCGTATAAATATGACTGAGGAGACACGGGCAAGAACACAGTTGTCGTATTAATCCGACTGGGGTGGTCAATACGTTAAAGGAAATCTCGTATTTTTAAGAACGTTCACATTCAAATCTCTGTCCAGATCTATCAAAAAGACTTAAACATTTGTCAAGCTTTTGACACTGATTGTCACTGGGATGAGATTGCGTCTAGATTTTGAACATTTCTACTCGTAACAACGGGAATTGGCCTTCAGAATTCACATTGGGACACCGTTTTAATTTCGACGCGATGTTTATTTGTTTTGTCTATGTTTAGATGTTAACACTACTGTTGATTTTCTTGCACAGACGCTAGCAGGTCAAGCTACCCGAAACTGTCAAATTTTCCCAATCAGCCTTGAACCCTAATGCTTTAGCGATAAAGTTGAAAATCTATTAGAGAAATTTGACAGATCGTAGTAGCTTGATGTGCTTGCGTCTGTACAAACTTCTCCTGAAGTGATTAGGCTGTGGGTTCTCAGTCATGATACCTATTTATAAGTTTTGATAGCAGACAGTAAAATATACTAGGCACTACTACTACTAGGTACTTTATTATATTGACGGCACGGTTAGCGCAGTGGTTAAGCGATTTACTGCTGCTTGTCGCGGGTTCGATTCCCGCACGGAACAAATATTTGTATGACCTACATGTATTTGTTCCGAGTCTGGGTGTTTTTCTATCTATAGTATGTATGTATTTACAAAAAAAAAAAAAAATGTATATAAGTAGTTTATCAGCCATCTTGTTACCATAACACAAGCATTAGGTTGCTTAGCTTGGGACTAGATGGCGCTGTGTGAAATGTCCAGGGATATTATTATTATTATCAAAAGCCTATGATGTCTCACGGCAGGGAAAATCCTCCGTACTCTCTTTCCACTTCTCTGTTTAAAGCTGCTAAGTACCAGTTCTTGTTAGAGGAGTCTGACTCATCCCGGCAACTCCATCTAGGCCTGCGCGATGTTACTGCTATTAAAAGAGGGACCCATTGGGTCGTTACTTTGTCCCATTAGTCGTCTGACATACGGCAGATATGTCCAGCTCAATTCCATTTTAGCGTGACAGCTTTCCAAGTGACATCAGAAGGCCAATTCACGTAATTTAAAACGTTCAAAATCTAGTCGCAGTCACATCTCGGCGACAAACAAATGTCAAAAACTTGTCAAAATTTTGACAAGATGAGACTGCGACTAGATTTTGAACATTTTAAATTACGAGAACTGGACTTCTGACTTGAATGTTCATTAAATTACGAGAATATCCTTTGTTATCTTTGTGTTGGAACTGATTGTCAAATCAATCAAACTAGGTCGGATTATTTTTTACGTATGCATAAATATTGATCCGAATATTGTTTGATTCGAATTCTGGTAGAACAATATCCTTAGAAGAAAAAAATAAATCGGGAAAGTCTATCTGACGATAAAGTTTTAAAGATCATTATTTTTAATGGCTTCTAGAATGTATAGAATTCGTTCGTTAAAAAGGTTGTTGTACTCTTGTAGTACTCGAAACCTTCAGTACTGAGATTTCCAAAATTACTTGGAATTTCTTCACATACTTTTAATAGCCGAGAAAATGCCACCTGTCTCGTTTTAATAGACGACATGTTACCTACCGACACTTTGAGTCTTGAATTTCTACGAATGGCTGTTAGGGTAATTACATGCCGAAAATTACTAACTGCGATACCTCGCGATCGTGTTTTATCTCGGTACTTCGATGTCATATCTATGTAAAACAAATGCATGCTAATAGGCACGCGCGCACATGCCAGGCATCAAGGTAAACCCCCATCAGCCCGCGATGTATCACAGGGAGGTATCCTTCGACATGTTACACCCTTAGAGCGGTTTCACACTACGTCCGATTCAAATCCGAGAAATTATGGTCCGAAGTAGCCATAGTACTATTTGTATGAGGAGTTGCGCACTACATCCAAACTCAGTCCATCCGAATTTAGAACATTACTAACTCAGATCTTGAATTCGGATTCGGATCGAACATAGTGTGAAACCGCTCTTAGGTCTCAACGTCAGTCAGCCATATCTATTCCATTTTATATGGACTACAGCTTACTGTACTTCCAAGATTTTAGCCGAAAACATACTTGGAAGCCCTTTATTGTGTTTCAATAGTCGGGAGAATGCCACCTGTCTCGTTTTAACATGTGAAACGTTGATTGACGTCACAAAGCTAGCGATATATCAACTGTCGAATTTCTACGAATGGCTGCTAGGCCTCAACGTCAGTCGGCCATATTTCTTTTTATGTGGACTGTGACTGGAGGAATTATTGGTTCGTAGCCTAACTTACCTACGTAGCTTACCTACCTGTGATTATGATTTCTATAGTTGATATAATTATACTTACTATATGGGCAAATATTGAGTAATAAGTACAGACTGGCTGACTGGCTTTACAGCCACGCCGAGAAAATGCGTTCTTGACAACACTAATACGTGTTTTGCGAATTTGATCTTTATTAGCGCATTCCTGACGCACGTATTCTTTCGACGGTTGGACTGTAGTGGCCATTATCTTTTTCTTCTTAGCGTGTCGGTAGCAATTTAAATGGACTCGGTCCAGAATTCGGCTACTTGTTATTTACCTGATGTCTGAGAAACTGAGCGACTTTCACTTGACTTATAGACTTAATATTTATAGATTTTTTATAAATAAACACTTATTTTGGATACAACCTAGTCCAGCAAGAGCAGATGATGATGATACCAAAGGCTGTACTATTGACTGTGAACTATTAAATGTGTAGACTATGCGGGGATTTTTTCTCTTTCTCAATTTTAATGAAAAATAAAAACAATCTGACATTTTAAGTAATTTATGAGGAGCCCGTGGCTAAATAATAACAGCCGCACAGGTCGATCGCACGTTCGGAAAGCACGTTAAGCCGCTGGTCCCGGCTGTCATTCGTGGTCTGACAATCAGTCTTACCAAGGGGTATCGTATTACCCAGTAACTGGGTTGTGGAGGTCAGATAGGCAGTCGCTCCATGTAAAATACTGGTATTCAGCAGCATCCGGTTAGACTGGAAGCCGACCCCAACATAGTTGGAAAAAGGCTAGGCAGATGATGCGGCTTACCCAAATGTCCGTTCTTTGGTATTGTTCGTCAAATCGTTGAGTTCCTTAGGTTTTGAGTTTAGCTGCACTATAACTGACAAATGCATGCACTGACTGGACATGTGTAATCAATCTGTGTTTTTCCTCAAAATACCATTTCAGACTTCAATCTACATGGTCTACACATGATCTGACCAAGATTATGTCTGGACTTTAAAAGAGACTGTAACCTTTGAGTTTGTTTCACCTTACCTTCTCAGTGTAGTCGGATAGGAAACGCCGAACTCATCTAGTTTTTAAAATATTTTGTCGTATAAAAAAAAGTGTTTGTAGAAATCTGCATACAGAAATAAAATCATTTATCATTTATTAACGTTACGTTACAAAAATACTAATAACTCTCTCTACTACTCTTATCTAGATTTAACTAGTCTTCCCCTAGGCTGGTTTAAAAATGTACATCAACAGTCATCGCCAGTCAAACGGTTCCACATTGAACTGAATCAGGATAAAGTCCAGACGTAAACGATAAGGAACTAGAACTATTTACGTTAAAGCTCGGGTCACATTGACCCTGAACGTGGGGGATGACTTTAATTACCTGATTTGTACCAGAGGAGTAACAATATAGTTTGTAATGAGATTTTTATGGGGCTATAATAGAAGGTTTGGGTGGTCATATGGCTATTTAGGGAAGTAATATGTGTGTTATTTGTTTCGTTATGGGAGATTTGGCTTAATTTTTGTGTGTTGAATACAAAAGCCTGTTTTTGAGGGAAATTAAAAGATTATTTAGGATCATTTGGAAGCACAATCAACGAGTAAATAAACTGATTCAATTAAGTTATCATTTCTTTTTTGTTTTATTATTAATGTACGCAGATTAAAATACATAGAGAAACGACATACAACTTTTGAGTGCAAAAGTACCGATTATTTCTTGAGAAAATTTCTTCCAGAAAAGGACAAATTATTGAAAAAAATATGTAGACAACATAGTAATTATTATTATTTTCAATCACAATGTCGAAAACATAATGCTGTATTAAATGGTAATACAAAATAGTCTGCCTTTTTTTCAAACCAGCCAGCATGTCATAATCGAATTCTGCATAGTGTTTAAAAAGTTTGATAGATTCTATCAAAATGACTTTCCAACACAGCCTCTCCTATAATTTAAGCAAAACCACGTATATATCTTACAACTTTGTTCTCAATGGCTCTCAAACACCACGAATAACAATATCTTTTATGGTTCTGGATACGCGTCGATAGTAGATTATATTAGTGGTAGTTTTGCGGCCCATCACCCTCGGGTATACCCATTCGTTATCCTCTATTGAGAAATCAACTTCAGCGTCGAAGTGTCTTGAAAGTAGATTACATATTTTTGGAGCAGTTGGGGACAAGTCATGGTCATTGCTGTTTCAAAACTATGCACTGTTGGACTGTAAGTTTCTTGTGATATTTTGAAAGGGAATTTATGGTTTAATTTCATAATTTTGTAACCAACTAAGTCATGATTGATAAAATAACAACACGCATGTAATCCCTGAAGAATTGGGCAGAAGAGCACCTATAGTACAACCACATTTCACCAGTTATGTTTAAGTGCCATGTAATGGGAGACGAGCGTATTACCATCAAAATTTTTATATGAACAGACACATTAAGCACTTGATCTTTAACACTCCATTTAGTATATCATGCGACAGAAAGCGGCCTCCATACTACAGCGCCTGCATGGTAGTGACAACAACACAACAACAACAACTGCAACAGCATTCTAAAAATGATCGCTGCCAGAGCGGACCATCCCTTTCAGAGGCACTGGGCGAAGTCAGTCATAGGACTGAATAAATAAAATTTAATTTGTGAAAACTTACAATGGCCCTGATTCCCTTGTTCGCAAACTAAACTAAATTCAAGTTCTGCGCATCTTTTTCTTTCTATTTCATTAAGAAAAGGACAGAAGATAAAATATTAGTTTACTCCTGTCAAATTAAGATACATCCATAGACAGATTAGACGTAATTAAAAACATGGCTGCTAAAAATACGTCAATTTATGTCAGGCGCTGACTAATTTGACAGGACTAAACTTATATTTATCTTCTGTCCTTTTCGAAATTAAATAGAAAGAAAAAGATGCATTGAACTTAAATTTAGTTTAGTTTGTGAACAAGGGAATCGGCACCATTACTAACCTAGTTACCTAAGCACTTTACTAACATCAAAAGACTGACAAAATATGGACCTTGGTCTGAAATAAGGTTTTATTTAATTTATTTGCATGTACCTATGTATGTAGTCAGTGATCACATACAATCCAACCAACCCGCACTGGGTCCGCGTGGTGGATTACGGCCCATTACCTCTTAGAGAGCGGAGGCTTGTGTCCCAGCAGTGGGAACGATATAGTTTGATTATGCTACACATACATTCAGTTGGGCTGTTTACTTGTGTGCCAGACAAAAACGTAATTAAGAAAGCGAGTATTAGGCATTTGTGGACCAGCTTGAAAATCACTTGCATAAATTACTCTTAAATCTCAAGACATACTTCTGTGAAAGGCCTGTCTGTAAGACAAACCACTTCTATCCAAGTTAAGGAGTAGATTACAACTTGGTGCTGAAAACTTGCCGTCTGGGACTGAATTGTCTTAAATACTAACGAGACAGATACCTAGAAATAAGAATAAACTCCGGAGATACTCGTAAAATCTTAATTAAAAAGGCTAACACCCGACTTCTGAATTGAGAATTCGAATTGTTAAAATTATTTATTTTCTAGAATGCAAGGATACAAATAAGGTCGTGAAGAATTAGAAAGTGAAAGTAGAGTTTCCAAGTCCTCAACTTCAAATTCTCAATTCACATACCAGCACCTTAACTGGATCATTCCACCAATCTGAATCATTTTGAAGGATATTGCTAATCCATTGCTTCACATTTTCGAAAAATTTGCGTTCTCGACAACGTAAATAACGTTACAAATGTTGTTATATTGTCAAAATGAAAGCTACTAATAGTTATTACCCAATCACACCACTGGTGTAAGAAATGAGTAGGTCGCCTGTTTGTCTAGAATAATGACTATCACGAGGAATTATGCATGAAACAGCTGTTTTATTTTCTCGATATATTTTCAAGGTGAGTCTCATAGTAAAAGTTGTTTGTTTTCATGTAAACACTTTCACCCCTTGAAGAGGTTACACATTTTTCGTAGTACAGAGGTCAAAGAAACTTTATTCTTAAATCAGATTAGCGTCTCCAAAAAGGCTTAACTCAGACATAAAGCTTAACAAAAACATGCTAATTTCTAACAAATGCTATCTAGTAGCACATCATTTACATAGGCTAGTTGTTAGGTATTTATGTAAAAATATACTTCTTCTCAAAGAATATTTTTATGTCAGTTTTACTTAATAATATACTGCCCCAAATTGCGATGTGGCTTGAATAAACCCGGACCGGGTCCAACATTTTAATTCCGAACTGTCATTACCTGTAATAAATATATTTTAGGGCTGATTTTTCCAACGCCAGATGATTTTATCCGTGGAATAATACCAAATCTGTCAGACGTCAATTTTATTCCACGAATAAAAATTATCCGTCCATTGAAAATCAGCCCTTTGGTATAGTTTATTTTTAGGCACTTAATATCCCGTTTATGGGAACTATTAATACTGTAGCTAAATATACACTTTTTGTAAACGTTTTAAATAACTTATTATTGTTATTAATTATCATTTAAACGAAAAGTTATAATAATTTTTCACACACGGAGAGCATGCTACAAATGAACATTACACATATCAAAAGTGTCTTGGGATCAAGAACATTTTTAATTATAAAAAATATCCAATTAATATTTGCCAAATCTAGTGTTCCAGACTGGCTTCTTAATTTAATTCCTATGTTTAAGTTAACAACTTATCCCTATAATATGTAAAAAATAAGAAAAATTGCAATTTTTGCAAATTGTGGGATATTAACCTAAGTTAATGTCGTCAATTAAATTGCAAAAAGGCAAAAATGAAAATTTTTAAATTTTTTATTGTGGAGATAAAAAAAATAATAATCTGTGTTTCCACCATTGACACGAATCACACAATCACAGCGTTTTGGCTTGCTTATAATCAGTTCATCAAAATTACTTTGAGGAATGGCTGACCACGTTCTTTCTAACAAGTCAATTGACACTATTTTTAATGAAAATTTAAGGAAATTATTTACTTATTCAAATAGTGAAATTAACTAAAAAGAATCAATAACGATCCAAAAAAGTTAAAATAATAATCCTCAATTGCGGCGACACTCTAAAACGTACTTGATCTCTAGACACTTTTGATGTGTGTATTTACGAGCAAACCAGCATGCTTTTTAATTGCAAATGTACACTTACACATACATAAACTCTCACCATCTTCCTATGGGGGTAACCAGATAACACCACCAGCTACGATTGCGGTTATTGCATCAATAGCTTAAATGTGTATTTTAGCCTTCATACCAAATAACCTATTTGTACTAACTCAATCCATCCAGATTTGCATAAAATTAATCAATAGACCCCAATGACTAGTCAGACAAACGGATTAAAGACGTTTGTTTACGCAGAAACCGAAACCGCTTACATTGATCACAAATAAAGCCATCCGATTTGATTTGAATGTAAATTGCTTAGAATATCAAAAGTAAATTAAGTTAAGATTTGCGGAAGATGAACAAATATTATTATCCTACTAATAATATTATAAACGCGAAATTTTGTATGAATGGATCGATGGATGGATGGATGTTTGTTACTCTTTCACGCCAAAACTACTGAACTACGGGTTTGGGTGAAATTTGGCACACAGATCATTTATAAGCAGGATTAACACAAATGATACTTTCTATGCCGATACTCACACGGCACGGGATCGAAACTTATGCGGGGGAAACCGCGGGACGCAGCTTTAGATTATAAATATTTTCTGATCAGTAAGCTTGCTGCCAGACCTCATCGTTGATGTGATAGGCTAGTCAATATTAAAAAATATTTGGCAATAGAATAACTTGAATTAGTCGATCATCATCAGCCTACAGGAGTCCACTGCTGGACATAAGCCTCTCCAAATGCACGCCATTCAGCTCGATTATCAGCAACTCTAATCCAGCTTCTACCAGCCACCCTGAAAAGATCGTCGCTCCACCTAGCCTCAGGGTGTCTTACTTTACGTTTGCCGTTTCGCGATCTTTACTCAAGAACACGTCTACCCCAACGACCATCGGTTCTACGGCTAATATGACCGGCCCATTGCCACTTGTACCTTGATTATTTTATGAGCTAAGTTGACTAACTTTGGTTATACAAGCTCAATTTAAATTAACTAACGAAACTTTGCAGACGTAAGTAAAGGGTATCGATATTTAAACACAATAAAATAAAAACTTTTTTGCAAAAAAAAACAACTGACTTCCAAAAACGACACTACAACGTGAAAAATAACTTGAATTTTGGAAGTCGGTGTCGTTGGGTTCGCATTTTCGTTGTTTGCCACCGATTTCCGAAATTAAAGTTATTTTTCACTTTGTAGTGTCGTTTTTGGAAGTCGGTTGGTTTTTTTTTTTGCAGAAAAGTTTTTATTTTTCACTTTTAAGTTGTAATTTTTACCAGTAATTTTGGTTTAAAAACCAAACTACTGAACACTGTTTGATGAAATTTCTACGGGACTACTTCAGAAGTATCTCCTTTCGAACAAAAAAATAATTTTGAAAATCGGCCCATAATTGGCGGAGTAATCGCGTAACAACCTCCTCCTTTTTTGAAGTCGGTTAAAAACATTTTTTTTTGATGTTCATCAACTGCTTGTTGTATTGTTATTTGAAGTAAGTATATGAGTTGAGGAAATCTATTTTCTTTAGTTTTGCCGTGTACAGACATCGATAACCATCACGTGTGTGAAGTTTGCACAACTCAGTGCTTGGTGGCAGACATAGTTAGTAATACTTTGCTGAATTAACAGAATTCAGCAAAGTACTATGTCTTCCACCAAGCACTGAGTTCCGATTTTAACTTACGATTTTGGCTCAATATACATATTACTTTGGTGCAATTCAATGACAAGTAGAGTTTCTTTCCATGAACGTGACTTACTAGATATTGCAGGTATAATAGAAAGCGGTACCTAAAACGTTTTAAAAGATGAATCTGAAGATTTACAAAGCACTATTTTCTTTTTAAGAATTCCAAACTCAAACTCAAATAAACTTTATGAAATAGAGTTCTGAGTTTAGTTACATTGGGATTTTATTTATCCTGCTTTTATCTCCAATCTATCTCATCATCTTAGCCCCAAGCCCCTGGATCCATCCAGAGGGGCTTGTTGCTAAGTAATAACAGCCGCACGGGGCGATTCATCAGTTTAAGCTAAGCTTGCCACGGTCGATCCGTGGATGGGTGACCATCTTTACACATCAACACCTCTCCGTGCCTCGGAAAGCACGTTAAGCCGTTGGTCTCGGCTGTCATTCGTGGATCTTTGACAGTCGTTACGGGTCGTCAGAAGCCCGAAAGTCTGACAGCCAGTCTTACCAAGGGGTTTCGTATTACCCAGTAACTGGGTTGTGAAGGTCAGAGAGGCAGTCAGTCCATGTAAAATACTGGTATTCAGCTTCATCTGGTTAGACTGGAAGCCAACCCCAACATACATAGTTGAGAAAAGGCTAGGCAGATGATGATTTCGCCTGTGTCGCTTGAAATAAATAGATAATTATTATTAATTTAATGCGTAGATTCATTAGGAAATCTGTTGAAATCGAAAGGCAAAGTTTAGAGTAACATACAACGTACACATGAGAATTTCTAGCAATGTTTCGTTAACGAGCAAACTACTAATTGACGTCTGAGGTTTATTTGACAATTTGCTATGTAAACTATGTTCTAAGACTTTGGAAAGTCATAAAATATTAATAAATTAATAATCATGAAAGCAAAGCATCCTGAGGTTCTAGAAGTCATCATCATCAGCTAGCATATAGCAGTCCACTGGGCATAGGCCTCTCCTATTGCACGCCATTCAACTCGATTTTCGGCAACTCTCATCCAGCTTCTACCAGCCATCCTGCGAAGATCGTCGCTCCCTCTAGACTGAGGGCGTCTCCCCTTACGTTTACCGATTCGTGATCTCCACTCAAGAACACGTCTCAACGGTCATCGGCGGTGGGAGTAAACTGATAAGCGCCTTCCGTGCGACCTTCTCTCTTTCCGAGAGAGAGAAGATAATTCTCATGGTTTTCGAGGGTGCTGAAGCCAATATTGAGGTCAAAATTAAAATTCAACATGGCGAAAACTTAATGAGAGCTTCTAAAAACGTATACTAGATGGCATTGTATTCAAAATGCGTATTAAAATCACACTTTATCTCTCTTTATGTTATATATATACGAGTGTGTGTGTGTGCGAGAATCGCGTAAGGGGGGGGGGGTTGACTGCAAACGTTTTTTTTTATTTATGTATCTCTTTGCCTGTATGTAAGTACCTCACGACAAAGTCGAACAATGCATGCAAAGCCTATAATGTTCCCACTGCTAGGACACAGGCCTCCTCTATGTGAGAGGGAGTGGGCAGTAATCCACAACGTGGGCCAGTGCGGGTTGGTAGATGTCATGTCTTCGAATTTCTGATTCTAGGACATGCCGGTTTATGCCGCGATGATTTTCTTCACCGTTTTGAGAGCAGTGGTGAGGAAATTATTTACACAAACTAAAGTGCCTGCCTGGGTTCGAACCCACGACCTACAATTTGTAAGACGAGGTCATTACCACTGGGCCACCACTGCTAAATCGAACAATAACATTAGCAAAATCAAAACGATTGACATTTGATAATACGAATTAACAATACCACAATTAACAACATTTTGTAATTAGCGCTATCATCGCACGCTCCATAACCCACAGTAATTACATCACGCTACACTGAATTTCGAAACCACAATTCAAATAGAGACAACAACCGAATTTACACGCCAATAAAAACACAACCATTTACACCTAAAAATTTCCTCAAAAGCACATAAAACTGCGAAACCCATTAATCACTCCCCCTTCCATTTCCCCCCTATATATTTATATTCAACGAGGTTACAACACTATTAATCCAATTGACAGTCACTAAAAGCCTGAAGGCGGTTACAACAGCCCTACTGATGGCTGTAACGATTTCCGTTATCGTTAACACCCGTCAAAAACACGCTAACGTTAACGATCTCCGTTAAATTTCGTTATTGCTAGAGGGTGTTGAGAATCTTTTGTTGAAGTCTGCAAAACACGCGATTGTTTTATAAAAGGTGTAATTGTTTTTGTGATAGGGGTATTATTTGGTTTGGTGTACGATTTTGTTGAAGATATAAAAAATATTCATCGTCTGCTTACAGCAGTCCACTGCTGGACATAGGCATCTCCTAATTCACGCCATTAACCGATTTTCGGCAACTCTCATTCAGCTGCATCCAGTCATTCTGCATCGTCGCTTCAACTAGTTTGAGGGCGTCCTACCTTACGTTTACCGAATCGTGGTCTCCGCTCAAGAACACGTCTACCCTAACGGTCATCGATTATACGGCTAATATGGCCGGCCCATTGCCGCTTCAGCTTGCTTATTCTGTGAGCGATGTCGACAATATCATATTAGAGAAGTTATTTTTTTTTATGGCCTAATCTAAGAAAACTAGGCTGTGGCTGTCGATTGATATACGTAAATAAAATATACGACGGTGGAGGTGACGGTAATTCATGGGTGCCTCGGGGAGAGTTTACAAAACCACAATCTAAAACTTGTTCTAGATAGAAGCAGTTTTTTATCAGTCTCTAATTTATTCGAGCTATCTGTTAGCTATCTTAAGATAACCTGCAATGAGTCTTCATTTAATTTTTTTACGAATTTCAGGGTCCACAAAAAAGCAGATCTAATATTTACCTAACTAATGAATCCTTATTAATTTGAAAGAAAGAAAGAAAATACTTAGGTATGCCTGGAGGCTTTTATTTGGGTAGTAAGTTTTTATTTACATTTTAATTTTAATTAATTATTTTTTAGCTTGAGTTCGAATACTTTTTATTATATCTGTTGGTATATTGGCGTGGCTAGCTGACATATATGGCAAATAATTTAATTTTATGTTTTGGTCTTGTAATGTTAATCACTGAACATAGGTACCTAGTTGTATACAATCAAGTATTTTTAACTGAACAGACAGCTATGCTGCTGGGGAGTTTGTTGCGCCACTTATTCTTCCCAGCGATAGCACTAGGAAGTGGTGAAGGGCGGGCGTTTTTGGGGGACTGTTTTTTGTATTTTTGACGTTCGAAAAGTGCTGATTCTCAGCCTAATTTGAATAAATGACTTTTGATTTTGATTGGCGCTAAATGTTACGGTTAAAAGTATAATTTGCAATCGGTAAAAAAATATATCCTACGATAGCATGATCACATTCAAGGGCCCAACATTCACACAACCTGTATAATATTTTCCCAATAAAAGTAAATAGCGGCCTACTGTGTCACCCTCTACATGCATGAGGTCGAGGGTGTCACTCCCCCCCTTGTTGTTGTCAGTATTTCATTGTTCTAATAAAGATTTTTGTTTATGCTCCTCCAGGCGTGAATTGTTGCAAATTATCATCAAATTTATTGTATTTTGTGTCACTTTTACACCATTTTCGGGACGTAAATTTTCAGTAGAGTATAGGGGTGGTGTTGTGTATTTTATTTCTGGGCTACGATGACAAGTATAAAGTGGATAAGTAAAGAAAGAAAGCAAACTTTTTTATTAGGGACGCCATAGGAAATACGAACAATAAAAATAATATTAAATGTAACAAAATCATGAAACAATATAAAAAAAAAAACATTTAACTTTTACTAATACAATTTGGCATATTTTAATGCATGAAATAAAATGCTTTTTTATTTTGTTTTAATACAATTAGGTACTACAATTGTCATTAGCCTCTCTAATCAGCCTCGGCTAACCTGGGTACGAAATCAAAATTCAAGTAACAAAGAAATCAAATCGGTGTGGATTTTTCTTCAAAAAACCATTTCAGACATCAGTCTACATGGTCTTCCTCTGAGTTTGTTTCGGCCTTTCTTCTCAGAGTAGTCAAATAGGAAACGCCGAACTCATCTAGCTTATTTTTTTTATTTTATAATATGACATGTAAAAGTGATTCCGATACCTATTCTATTTACAGAATAAACAATTTCATTTTAAAAAACTGCTCCAGAAAAGATTCTTTAGGGACTTATTTGTTAGTGTTAAAGGAATGTATTTGTATGTTCCACATGCACTCAGCTCGCAATTTGTGTGCAATAATTAATTAAGTGAGAGCAGTGGCTTATTGGTAACGGCCCCGACTTACGAGTCATGGTCGTCGGTTCGAACCTAGACAAGTGCTCTACTTTCCGAAATTTATTTTATCACCATTACTCTTAAAAACGGCTTGTCTTAGGACTAAAAATTCGAAGACATGTGACATCTACCAATCCGCACCCGCGTTGTAGATCCCGCTACCTCTCAAAGTGAGGCCCAGCAGTGGACAACAACACACATTTTCATATATGCAAAATCTTATCATTTATGTAAATAAAAAATGTTAATTGACTGGATAAAACCACTGACATATGAAAATACTGAAGCTCTCCTACAAAACGTAACTTAATAAGTCTAAGACCAGCTCACACACACAGACTCTCCCATAACTACACGTACATTCACACACACATACTCATACAACCACACATCCATAACACCCATGTACACTCAATGACGTATGCACATTCATGCACACGCTCACACACGTTAACATAATTATATTTTGTCTTACTACACCTATGTACTGTTTTTATTGTGTTTAAGTAAGTACCTACTGTTGTGAAGGAGCGGAGTCCTCTAATACAGGCATTGTTTGCTTAAATGAAGACATTAAACCCAAAATTGTTTGTGTATAACTTTTGGACACAATAAACGTTATTATTATTATGTCGTTTATTTATTTAATTTTCTTATTTTATTACATTTTTAAATATTATTATAAAAAAAAAAAAACCATTATTATTATTAAAAAAAGTCCATGATATTATAGTGTATATTCGATTTCCAATCCCAACAATAACCAATACTCACTAAATCCTAAATACCGTTCCTAAACTAAACCGCGAATTAAAACCGACTTACGTGTAAACTATCAGAGTGCGGTCAGTTTCCAATTATATCGGTTAACTAACCACGGATTAACGTACAGTCAATTTCCTAACGCAAGTTTCAGGGGCAGTATACGTCAATATAATGGTGTAAACCACCGTTTTGTTTGTATTTAGGAAACTGAGGTGACGTCGGGGTTTGAGATCGGTAATAACATTAGCGTGCGTATATTATGTATAGACGTATGAAGTGTGTGTAAAGTGCCTGAAAAAAAAATCTGTTGGTCCATAGATTTATGTACGCATAACTCGACATAATGTATGGATAAACTGATTTTTTTTTTCACGATTTCAGGGTTGGTCCCGTAGTAAATTTGTTCATAATGATGAGTACAATGACCGCTTTTATGGATTAAAACAATCAAAATTTAATTTGGTATAAAAAAGTCTCCCCGCTGCGTGTCTGTGAAAACGCGGTGAAGATATTGGAAAAATAATGCCGATTGGGAGCTTTACTGGCGTGCGCCGCGTAAACCAATTGCGGTTGGCTGAAATTCGGCATACATATAATGTATACTATTAATCCCGGTAGTACGTTCCCGTGGGATATTTTCCGATATCTACGGGAGCGAAGCCGAGAGCGAAAGCTGGTTTGCAATATTGCGAATTTAAATCAATTACACTTTGTTGCACCTGTGTTATAAGCTCAAATATATATAAAAATTATTAGGTAAAAAATTTGTCCAGCAAATTAAGAAAGAAATAGTATTTATTGCGACTCGTACAGGAAGATCACAAACTAAACTAAACGCAGACAGAAAAACTTTTTTGCAAAAAAAAAAACAACCGACTTCCAAAAACGACACTACAAAGTGAAAAATAACTTTAATTTCGGAAGTCGGTGTCGTTGGGTTCGCATTTTCGTTGTTTACCACCGACTTCCGAAATTAAAGTTATTTTTCACTTTGTAGTGTCGTTTTTGGAAGTCGGTTGTTTTTTTTTTGCAAAAAAGTTTTTATTTTTCCCTTTTAAGTTGTAATTTTTACCAGTAATTTTGATTTAAAAACCAAACTACTAAACCGTTTTGGATGAAATTTCTATGGAACTATTTGGGAAGTATAGTCTTTCTAACAAAAAAAGAATTTTTCAAATCGGTTGGCAAGCGACAGAGTTATGCGCGAAAAAACATAAAAAAAAAAAATACAAACATCCGAATTGAGAACCTCGTCCTTTTTTAGAAGTCGGTTAAAAATAAAAATAAAACAAATTATATTTTTTGTAAAGTACCTAACAAAAAGAAAAATGAAACAGAAAGTCCTGTACTCGTACGAGGCCAAAAGGCTCCTATCCCAGCATAAACAGGACATATTTAATTATGATAATATTTCATTTGAGTTTGAAGGCAAGAAGAATTACTTAGGTATGTACTAAGGAACGTAAGCTTATGGTAACATTCCTAATTGCGTTACAAATTACGAACGTATGTCATTATATCCTTTACGACCAAAACATTACAGTCTGTTTCACCATAAAGCCGGTTTTAGGTTATGCCTGGGAGAATCAACTGATTAACGAAACGTGTGCGGTTACGTTCTCTTCAAAATGATGTCGACACACATTAAATTAATGTAATTCACTTGTTATGGAAAGGAGTTGATATTAATATTTATGGAAGGGAAGTTGAGACGGTTGTAAGACAGGCATTTCATTAGATACTTTAGAGACTTTGTTTTTCTTTAGATTTGTTAGACAAGATTGTAACAAATTAAAAGTATTATTACGTAGCTAGACCATTTATTTATAGGCTAGAATATTTCTGTTTTGGAATTCACTTTTACGATTTGTAGACATTTCAATAACAAGCAGAAAAATCTAAAGGCTACAAAAAATCTTCAGTGAAATGAAATGAAATGATTTATTCCGTAAATCACTTGAAGAAAAATAAGCTAGGTGAGGTCGGCGTTTCCTATGTGACTACTCTGAGAAGAAGGGTTGAAACAAACTCAGAGGTCACAGTCTCTTTTAAAGTCCAGACATAATCTTGATCAGATCATGCGAAGACCAATGCCAATAGTTTTGTGATTAATGTTCCCCAGTTTTTCACAGACTACTGATAATAAAATTATAATCAGCATATTTTTGGAACGATGTCTCTTAACACGGCTCGTGGTAGGAGTTGACTGATAGAAATCGACACATAAGGATAAAGCGTTATGCCCCCTCCATGCGACTTTCTCCCTCTCTGTCTCTTTCTGTTATATACGAGTATTCTCATACTCGTATATAACATAAAGAGACACAGTACACAACAATACCTGACGGGGGTCCCTCGAATGCACACGTTTTTTTTATATCTTACCCTGTGTCGTAGAAAACCTGTCTTGTTCTAACCAACAAAGCTATTATCTCTGCCATAGATACATCTTGCCACAAGCTTTTCTAATACATAATCAGCCTGTAATGTTCCCACTGTTGGGACAATAGGCGTCCTCTCAAGGAGAGGGAGTAGACTCTACCACCTATTTACCACGCGGGCTTACTGCGGGTTGGCGGATGTCATATAAGTCTTCGAATTTTTGGTTCTAGGACATGCCGGTTTCCTCACGATGTTTTCCTTCACTGTTTTGAGTGCAGTGGTGCCTACTCGGGTTCGAATCCACGACCTACACTCGTAAGTCGCGACCGTTAACGCCCTAAAAGAATTTTGCTTTTTTTAATACTCGGCCAAATAATTTTTTTTATTTCAACAACAATCCAATGAAAATTCTTTATTTCTAATAGATTTACAACCAAATCCTACAACAGCTGAATATTCCCTGTAAAAAACTCCAAAATCGACCCAAGGCCGCATCTCAAAGTATTGGCGGCTAGCCAACAGTAAATTCGATTTAGTATTTGCTAGAATTTCAGGTGCCTGGTCGTATCACCTGAGACTTTATATATTCCAGTCAGGAAAAGTATGAAACTTATTTAAACATTACACGTAGAAATCCCTGAAGAGATGAGCGGAGATGTAGGTACGATAGATAACTTCGATATGACGATGATAGTTACTACATTACTCACGTCTGTGGTAACATGTCGACCTGGAGCTGGTCTAGAGAAGTAATAGAACAAAAACCCAGCGTCTACTGGTTTTTCTTCGACTGTTGTGCGGTATACTGTATCTATTGGTAAAAGTATTTATTGTGCCAATAGATACAGTATACCGCATACTGTATCTATTGGCACAATAAATACTTTTTGTTTCTTTCTTTCTGTATTGGCCGTCCCATTTCGGCTTAGTTTGTAATAACAGCCGCATAGGCCGATAGATCAGACGCCATATTCTCGTAATTTAAAACCTTCAAAATCTAGTCGCAGTCTCATCTCGGCGACAAACAAATGTCAAAAACTTATCAAAATGTAGGGAAATTACAGGTATTTTTGACAGATTGAGACTGAGATCAGACTGTGAACGTTCTTAAAATTACGAGAAGTTCCCGCCTGGTTAAGCTGCGCGTGCCGCGGTTGGTTTGTGGATGGATGCCCATCTTTACATACCAAGACCACCGTTACCTTATATTAAGCCGTTGGTCTCGGCTGTCATTGGTGGTTCTTTGGCACTCAGATGCCTGAAAGTCTCACAACCAATCTTACCAAGAGGTGTTACCCAGTAACTAGGATATGGAGGTCAGATAGGCAGTCGCTCCATGTAAAATACTGGTACTCGGCTGCATTCAGTCAGACTGGAAAACGACCCCAAAATAGTTCGAAAAAGGCTAGGTAGATGATGATCTATGTTCGGCTTGTCCGTTTATTTTTAACCCCCGACGCAAAAACGACGGGGTGTTATAAGTTTGACGTATCTGTGTGTGTGTGTGTGTGTGTATGTCTGTCTGTGGCACCGTAGCTCCCGAACGGATGAACCGATTTTAATTTTGTTTTTTTTGTTTGAAAGGTGAATTTGTCGGGAGTGTTCTTAGCTATGTTTGATGAAAATCGGTCCAAGATGGCCGCCGCTACAAAATGGCGGATTACATATTTTTTCACAACTCCCTCAATATGGGTATCAAATGAAAGGGCTTGACTAGTAGAATACTATACACTATTATAAATTTCAAATCCAAGATGGCCGCCACCACAAAATGGCGAATTACTTTTTTTTTTCACAACTCCCTCATTATGGGTATTAAATGAAAGGGCTTGACTAGTAGAATACTATACACTATGACAAATTTCAAATCCGAGATGGCCGCCACCACAAAATGGCAAATTACATTTTTTTTTCACAACTCCCTCAATATGGGTATCAAACGAAAGGACTTTACTAGTAGAATACTATACACTATGACAAATTTCAAATCCAAGGTGGACACCACCACAAAATGGCGAATTACAAAAAACCTGATTAAATACCAGATTACCTGAATCTTAAAACGCAAGAAAATAAAAGAAAAGAAATAATAAGGAGTCCCTACAAAAAGCATGAAATAAAAAATTAAATTAAAAATTTAAAAAACCCCGACTACTGAAACCCTATAAAAAGAAAAAAATAACCTTGAAATTATGGCCCTACGTAAGTACGTATGAATTTTTTTGATTAAATATTGTCCTGTCGGGGGACCGCTACTATTTTAAACTTTAACAGAACGTTAGGCTAATAATTAGAGCGGTCCCCCGACGGGACAACATTTAATCAAAAAAATTCATACGTACTTACGTTGGGCCATAATTTCAAGGTTATTTTTTTCTTTTTATAGGGTTTCAGTAGTCGGGGGTTTTTTAAATTTTTAATTTAATTTTTTATTTCATGCTTTTTTTATGGTATTAAGTTTATGTGGTATGTTTTGAAACCAATATTAATTTTCCCTTTCTTTCTTTCCAGGTAACTACTTCACTGCTTATACCTTCCAAGAGCCTGCTTAACAACGAACTTGCCAAACTGGTGTTTTTTGTATGTTTTCTCTTACATCCTCTAGCTGGTAAAGCGGCCTTATTATATTCCTGGTATAGAATCGAACGATTGTTTATATAGTTAGTGATATGTATCTTTTTTTTTAATTTTAAGGACTTTTATATTTTACTCGCATAACTTTTACAATATTTAACAACTAACTATACTAAATTAAATGTTTAAGTAACTAATCATACAATTAAGTAAAGAACAAAAGGACCCTTTGGCGTCGAAGTACACGTCCGCGTCGCTGTCATCTGGAAACGTTCCTTCTGGCCACATTTCACATGCCACATTGAATGGAAATACCTATTAATTCTTTCGCCAAAAAACAACACAACCTCCTGGTCACGTGAAGTGTCGATCAGTCGGCGAAAAATTTCTTTTATTGATTCAATCTATTTTTACGAATACTACAGCACATCTCTATGCTGTAAAAATCTCACCGTGTAAACCTAGGTGAAGTGAGCTGTCAATCCACTTGATGCTAGGGATTGACAGTATAATTGGCAGCTCACTTTAAGCTCATTTCACCTAAGTTTTCACAGTGAGTTTTTTTACAGATTATCACTGCAGTTGCCTATTACTAGTTATCTGACATCTCATTTTTTTAAAAGTATTTTAGTAATTTATGATCAATTCTTAGAATAGAATTGAATAGAATACACTTTATTGTACGCCATACAAATTACAGAACATAAATACCCATAAATTTTACAAAGGGTGACACAATGGGCGGTCTTATCGCTAAGAGCGATCTTTTAAAGACCAGCTTTGGATGGATTAAAAAGGGGAAGGAGAGACAAACACTGTAGGTAGTCTGTGGTGTACCATTCACATTAAACAATTAATATTGTATACATAAAGCATATTTTACTCATCTAAATAAATAAACACATACAATAATAAACATGAAACAAGAGCAAAGAAAAAAATAATAATAATGATGATGTTTAAGGAGAGAGGAAGTGCTTTCTTATCATAAATGATAAATGATGACCTTTCTTCTCAGAGACTGACAGGAAACGCCGGCCTCATCTAGTTTAAAAAAAATATGATTGACGTGTAAAAGTGTTTGGATAAACCTAATTACAGAAAGAATTAACATTGCCATTAAACGTGGCAATGCTGCAAGTCTTCTAGGCACGTTACCGGATGACAACGATGCGGACGAGTACTTCGACGCCTAATTGTTCTTTAGTTTAGTTCTTTAGTTTTTTAGTTATCTAAACATTCAATAAAGAATATTACACACAATATTACAGAAATAAAATTATGTTTAATTTAGCAAAACGGATAGGTGTCAGAAAAAGTCAAAGTAGGTTCATTGAAAAAGGACTAAGTCCGTTTATTTCAAAGTAATTCCAGTTAGTCGTTTGAATTCAAAAGCCTAGATTAACTTCCTAATACAATTTAATTAATATAATATTCATAGGAATGTAGCCTTTCAGTATTATAATACTCGTTAAAATTTCTTCAAGTTTTTATCACTTTAACGATCTCGAATTGTTACAAGACTTTTTACATTACAGAGTACCGAGGTATGTATTTGTTAGAAATATTATGTTTAATCTTGGTATAATTAGGTACCCTACCGTACCTGCGTTTAATATTACATATATATTTTTTGTCCAAGTTACCAACGAAAAATAATGTACTGGTTTAATTTAAACATTGTAAAAAAGAAAGAAAGAAAAAATATTTATTGTGACTCGTACAGGGATCACAAACACACTCATAAAAAAATAAACAAAAGTTAATAAAAATAAAAACAGAAAGTCCTGTACAAGGCCAAAATGACTTCCAATTCTTCTCCATACGAAAACTACCTTCTGGAAGGAGCGACTAGAATCAATTCTATTTTACTGTTATTTTTGACGTTCAAAAGTGCCTTTTGTGTGCTTATTTGAAATAAATGACATGACTTTTACTTTGACTTTATCATGCTGCGACATTTAAAAATAAGTGTCGCAGCGCTGGTAACCTGACGATTACAGTGCAAATTATGAATATCTCTGAAACAGTCGATAACTTAAAGACAGTGAACTGTTCCACTGCACTGTAAAAGCCTTTTCTGTCGCAGAGATGGTCTTTAAATTTTGATCACCACATTAGTTCATACAACCAGTTTTTAGGGTTCTGTACCCAAAGAATGCCAACAGAACCCTATTACTAAGCCCCCGCTCGACAACGTAACATTGTAATTACTTTAAACGAAACAAAACAAAAGTGTAACGAACCAAGACAAAAAGAACAAGTAAAACCATGTACTTGTAAATTCGCTGTCTCAACGTTACAACATAAGTAAGATAACATTACCGATACAAGTACCTTTGCCCTGAAATTCAATTTAACAAGAACATCTCTCAAGGCGCAAAATTTAAGCAGTAAAGCTGTAAAAAGGGGAGATTTAAATATTTAAGTACTGGTTCTTAGATTAGAATTCGGATCATAAGGTCAAAAATCGACAAATTAACTAACAATTTCGTTCTTTAGGAACGAATTATTTATAACCTGCTTACTTTGTCTAAGAAATTGACCTTTGAAAATGGGTTTTCTAATCTCATAATATCAATCTGTAACGGAATCAAAAGAGCTAGAATTGAATAAATCCAGATTGAGGGTGATTTGAATGCTTAGAAAGACTATGATGTCCTTAGAAATATTTTCTAGCTTGTCTTTTATGACATCCGCAGGAAGAAAAAAGCAAGTCTAATATACTGCCAAATATAACACTCAAGACACTATTCCATTTTTATTAACTCTCTCCCTCTCTTTCAACTTAAAAAAACAATGTCCTAGCCGAATGTCCTAACACTACATAGCCTCCAACAAGCCTCTTTAAAAATAACCGTTCTTTACCTACGCGGCCCAGCCATATCCGACCTTACCTAAGGCCCAGCTCATGGCGTTGAGCGATGCGACGCAAGACACTACTTGCGTTAAGCGACACACGCGCGCGCCACCTGTGTCCGTCGATAATCAACCTATATGTTCCCACTTCTGTGACACAGGTCTCCTCTCTTCGTGGGAGAAGGGAGTGTAGGGGTTTCCTCACGGTGTTTTCCTTCAACGTTTTGACAGCAGCGGTGCCGAAATTATTTACAGAATGTAAAGTGCCTGCCTGGGTTCGAACCCACGACCAACTCGTAAGTCGGGGCCGTTACTACTTGGCCAGCAATGTTCTGACCGTTCGTCGCTCCGCAAGTTGCGTAGCAGTGACTCGTGGCATGGTTTAAACACTTTCTTTCAATTGTTTTCGCCTTACCCGGTATAGTAAGTCGCGTATCGCTCAAACGTGTAGCTCGTGGACACGGGGTTAGGCTTTCTACGTCACGACCATGTAATATTAAGTATTCACCGATCACAAAAGAGTGTGGCGGTCGCATCAAAGCCATTCATCCGTGTCTGTGTTGCACTAGTGCAATTGTCTGTAGCCTACAGTGGCGATAGATAGCTCTAGCCGTTCTACGTTAAACTTGTATCTCGTGGAACTTTAATAAATCTCACTTGACATGTAGATATGCTAGTGTTATAGCAGATTCATGCCACTATTGCCATGACAGAGGGGCAATTCTCGTAATTTTAAGACCTTTCATAGTCTGATCTCAGTCTCAATCTGTGAAAAAATACTTCTAATTTCCCTACATATTGACAAGTTTCTGACATTTTTTTGTCGCTGAGATGAGACTGCGACTAGATTTTGAACGTTTTAAATTACGAGAATTGGCCATCTGGTATAACTCGTGTTCGTGGTACATGGCCTCAAACGAGCCTCTTCAAAATTAGAATTTGTCTACCCACGCGGCCCAGCCATACCTGACCTTGCCTAAGGTCTTGTTCACGGTATCTAGCGATGCGACTGGCAACGCGACTTGCGTCAAGCAAAACGCGCGCGCGTCACCCGTTTCCGTCTGTCATCCCGCAAGTCACGTCGCGGTGACTCGCGGCAACTTCGTCGCTGTCGCAAGTCGCGTGTCGCTTGAGCTTGTAGCTCATGGCCAGGGGTTAAGGCCTTAAAATTCAATTTTCCACGGGCATTTTTCCGACGCACCGGGTAAGTGTTACGCGATAACTTCTCTAAATAAAATATTAAATGAATCCGGCCTGCTATATCGATCGTCGCAGTTGCGTGGAAGTGTGCTGCATGAAATATGTACATGGGCTATCTTTGGAGCTGTCTTGCTACTTCGGCTTGGTGATGTGGGTTTAGACTACGATTTTTAAGATGAATACAGAAAGAAGACAGATTAGTTTTGTGCAATAACACATAACATCACGCCTGTAAATCCCGAGGGAAATAATCTAAAGAAAACTACGGTTGTTGTGTACACAGACGATGCAGTGTTATTGAAACAAGATTTTTAAAACTCAATATAAAATTATGATAGCGAAATATGAGAAAAATAACAATGCTTACCGTTGAAATATGTAAACGCTCCGTGACATTCTGGTGGCACAGGGAATTATAGAGTGTAATGAATCTGTTCTGCTGTATCAATCGTCGCAATAGCAGGTATGCTGCTTGTAATATATATGGGTTTGCTTCGAAGTTGTCTTATTACTTCGGTTTGGTGATATGTTATAGAGCAGATAGTCTCTCTGAGGGGTCGAATCCGCAGCGAGGTGCCACAGAGAACCAAAGTTGTCGAAATAGCTTACAGAATAAGCAAGCTGAAGCGGCAGTGGGCCGGCCAAATCAGCCGTAGAACCCCGTTGGGGTAGACGTGTTCTTGAGTGGAGACTCAAAAGGAAAAACGGAACCCTTATAAGATCACTTCGTTGTCCGTCTGTCTGTCCGTCTGTTAAGACCCTTTTTCTCGAGAACATGTGAAGTTATCAAGTTGAAATTAATATAAAATACTCAAGGCTGCTATCCCTTAAAGCAGTTAAAAAATCAAACTTGCGTTTACGTTCCCTTTATGCCGCATATTTAGACACTCGCAAGGGAAAATTTGTTGTTACATACCTACAAATTTGTACGGAACCCTCGGTGCGCGAGTCCTACTCGCACTTGACCGGTTTTTTTATTATTTTCTTTCCATATCAACACACCGTGAATGAAATCTTTGTAGATAGACGACCCTTACCCTACAGATAAAAAATACAATCAAGCCATCCCTTCCTCAACGCAATCCACTAAGCTAAGACCTCTTTTCACACGCAATCAGTGTGAAAACAAAACAAAACACTCTCTAGGACCAACACGGTCCTTTCATTCCTTAAATTCTTCACACGAAAATAGGAAAAGCTACAACCAAATCAATACAATGAATTAGCAAAATGAAGGAAGGACGCCTTCCACAGGTTTTTACCAAAATTAATCTACCGGGACGTTTCGGCACATAGTGAATTGAACCGTGTTGCCAGTACGAAGCTATTGGGGTTGCCGAGAAAAAAAATAAATGAAAATAAGGCGCATGAAAATGAGGTTGGCTTGCGTTTTTGTGTTTGCTTAGGGAATTACGTGTCTCCGGTCTTTTTCAATTATGACGGGACAAAATTCAAGGGCGAAGGGTAAGTAGATTTGCGATTATAGCCACAAGTAGACAGTTCCCTTTTTGTTTAGGAGGTGTAGGTACATGAAGTAAACCTACCTTCATGAACTATATAATATAATATTCGTTGCTAAAGGCTCACGAAATCATGAGGGGCCTGTGGCTAAATAATAACAGCCGCACGAGTAGATCGAAGGTTAGGCTACGCTTAACGCGGTCGGGTCTTGGATGGGTGACCATCCATCCCATATCGACTTGGAAAGCACGTCAATCCATTGGTCCCGGCTACTATTCGTAAATCTTTGACAGTTGTTACGGGTCGTCAGAAACCCGAAAGCTAACCACCAGTCTTACCAAGGGGTGTCGTATTACCCAGTAACTGGGTTGTGGAGGTCATAGAGGAACTCCATGTATAATACTGGTGTTCTGCTACATCTGGTAAGACAGGAAGCTGACCCCAACGGAAAAGGCTAGGCAGAAGACGAGCTATGTATGTACATAGCTCGCATGTGGGGGCCTTTTCCTTAGCAACACATACATAGTTCATGTAGGTACCTACATGAATTATAATATAATATTCGTTGCTAAGGTCTTACGAGATTATACCAATATAATTTTATTATAATCAAGCCATATTGCTCTCTGTCTCATGGGAAAGAAAGAAAGAAAGAAAAAGTATTTATTGCGGCTCGTACAGGATCATAAACTAAACTAAACACAGTTAAAAATAAAAATAAAACAAATTGTATAAAAAAGGGCCTAAAAAGGCCACTTTGGCAGAATCATATTAGGATACCAATATGAATCATATTAAAAATCGTAAAATGGTCACAAACTGTCAATTCATATGATCTGTGTGCAATTCATATCACAATGAAATAACATTTAAACTGTAGAAATAAAAAATAAAAAACCAATTTGATTAATAAAAACTGTAATGAAAAATTTACCGATAAAATTACGGTTTTTATTTTTTTCATGCGGCAATGTTTACACCAAATATGAAATGAAATTTTACAAAAATTAGAGGAATTGCTAATGATCTGCTGTGAATTCAGGAAATGAATAGCTTTTAGTGGTATTGCTAAAAGTGGCCTTTTTAGGCCCCATGGGATCCAATGATGTTATCGATGGGTATAGTTTGTATTATCGTTTACGTCTTGTTAATAGTAGGTAGTATAAAATTTCATCACCACTGTTCTCAAACTGGTGAAGAAAAACATCGTGAGGAAACCGGCATATCCTAGAACGGAAAAATTCGAAGACATGTGACATCTACCAAGTCGCACTGGGCCCGCGTGGTGGATTGCACCCACTCCCTCTCACCGAGAGGAGGCCTGTGTCCCAGCAGTGGGAACATTATTGGCTGATTATGTAATAGTAATCAATAAACACATTACGAGTTCTGAACCAGTCTAGGCACCATTCAAAAACAATTCAATTTATTTGCGTTTCGAAATGAATATTACAAAGCGAAATTATTTGATTTTTTCGTTTGTTTGTAACGCTTTCACGCTAAAACGGCTGAACGGATTTAGATGAAATTTGGCACATGGGTATACCCTGACCTGGAAGGACCTCGAGGGCTGATTTTTCCAACGCCAGATAATTATATCGGAGGAATAGTTTTGAATTTTGAACAGTTCTTCCATACAAAAACTGTCAGACGTCAATTTTATTCCAGGAATAAAAATTATCTCTCGATTGAAAAATCAGCCCTAAGAGAAGGACTAAAGGCTTCAAGATGGCTAGAACTAAAATAGTGTTATATAATGCTTTAGTTCGGAGCCACCTTGAGTTTGCGAGCGTAGTGCTGTGCACTCACAAAGAGACGCAAGCATTCAGAGGGCCTTCAAGAAACACCTAGCGTATACCTTCGGTAAAATATCTCACCGGTGTCCATATGAAAGACTGTTCGATGCTTTTTTGCGTCATATTTTCCTTATTTCTTTCTTTTTTACAACTTTTTATTACCTATTAATCTTTAGTCATGTTCGTGAACGGGCGCCATCCGTTGAGACTGGTCATCTCTTAACTGCCAGGGCTTATTTTTAATTTTATATTTTAAATTGTTTATTTTTTTTTACATGGTTGTCACTTAAAGAAGCAATAAGAATAATGTACCCAGGATTTTGTAATAATATCTTGATTTAAAAGAGTGTCCGTGGAGTTTCTTGCCCGTTCTTCTCTACAGAGATCTACGTTTTGGAATGGGCAACTAGCTTCAACTTTCTGACTAACTGACCGACAATTTAATTTTGACAATTCAAAAGTGCCTGAAATGGTTTAATTGAAATAAATGATTTGAGTTTGAGTTTAGTTCATGAAGTATGAAGCCATAATTTTTAAGTTCCTAGTCTTTAGTTTTGATATCATTACGTGTGATTACCTATTTCTAAGATTACGGTAAACCTACAATTGGCGACTGTGTAAGACCGAGACTATTATGATGTATTAATAGTACTTAAGATGTAATATACATAGAAGCTGTTGGTGTACCTTAATTTATAAATAAATATTCCGATATTGCCACGAAATCGTCTCGATTCCATGGTAATATCCGCGTGGATATTGTATTGTATTGTTTGTTTTCCGTGGGGATATTATCACTGGATCGAGACTTACGCGGGTAAAACCGCGGTTCGCAGCTAATATTAAATAAATAAATTAAAAAAAAATGGAGTAAGCTAGCGTTTTCAATACTATTTTTTTTTTTTTTATCGGTGTCTTAGGCAATTTTTGCAGCGTTACAGTACCTAAAAACCACACAATTTTCAGAGGTCTCAAGCTTATAAAAATGTCTCATTAGTAACGAAACCAATTATACAGGGTGGCAGGGACATCGACGTGTAAACTGTAACCATGGATTCAGCACATGAGTTTAGACCCCATAGCGTCGAAATTTTTCGTCGGTTATTATAAAAAGTTTTTGCTGTTCCATACATTTTGACCGCGTAGGTAGGTATTGCACTGTTCTATGAAACAAAACATTTCTTTTTTTGATAACCGACGAAAAATTTCGGTGCTACGGGATCTAAACTCCTGTGCTGACCCCATGGTTACAGTTTGCGCGTCGATGTCCCTGCCACTCCGTATGGATCTCCGTGTGTTGCCAGATACCGATGTTTTTAATAAAATCATACGAGTATTTCTACGATGAAAAAGTAAAAAAATAAAAAAGCAGGCATAGGTATCGGATGCTTACCTTTGCGTAAAAATTGCCGGAGCAACTCACCTCGTGGTGGAAAAAATGTGTGGAAAATAAAAATAAAACTGTAGCTCTCGTCACTAGCGCTTCAAGTGTTTTAGCTGTTTTTTTTTTTCTTTTTTCATTGTGTGGGCCAACCCTTCGGCAGTTGAGTTTTAGACTTTTAAGGATTAGTGTGAAAATGTGTGGAAGTGGATATTTTAATAATTGTGGAGTATCCACTATGTCTTTTCAGCACGAAACGGGTATTCTTATGGACGGGACAACTATTTTATGGAGTTGTCCTGGGCATGGGTTTCGTAAGTTGTATGTGTTTGACAAGCTTAATAAAGAAATAAAGACACAATCTTTACTTACAGGAACATTTTAGCAAAAAAATATGTGTACGCACCGTTTAACACGCTCAGCGCCAAGCCCCATATGCCAATACAATTCCCTAGGCCAGGGCAACATTTTTTGTATACAAAATGTATGGAAAGTGTGCGCGTTAGCGATACACGGCGCTTAGACTGGTATGGTGCTTGTGTATCAAAAAGGATACACAAGTGTTTAGACAGTGTGTATCGCAAAAGATACACATGGCGCTAAGAGTGTTATATGTAGGTACCTGTAACAGCTGTTATTACCAGACTAAAAATATTATGAATGCGAATGTAACTCGGTCTGCTTAGTCGTTACCTTTTGACGTCTAAATTGAAATTTGACATATAAGTAGTTAGGATCTGGAAAAAGAAGTAAGCTACTTTTTAACCTGGATCATCACCTGCATAGTCTATTCCCAACTATGTTGGGGTCGGCTTCCAGTCTAACCGAATGGAGCTGAGTACCAGTATTTTACATGTAGCGACTGCCATCTTACTAATACGAAACCCCTTGATAAGATTGGTTATCAGACTTTCGGGCTTTTGACAACCCATAAAGACTGTCAAAGATCCACGAATGACAGCCGGGACCAACGGTTTTACGTGCTTTCCGAGGCACGGAGGGGTCTTTTTACGTAAAGATGGTCACCCATCCACGGACCAACTGCGGCAAGCGTAGCTTAATCTGATCGATCGGCCTATGCGGCTGGTATTACTAAGCCACAAGCCCCTCACTTTTTAACTTGGATATTTATATAAAAAATACACGCAAACGCGACTTTGTTTGCGTGTATTGTTTACGTGCAACTGTTGAAAAAATGTAAGTATGGTTTTGGTGCCATATTAAAATTAATTGGAATTTCCAATTTCTGCATAAAAGGCTTTTACGACCGTTCTAAGATAACAACAATACACGTTCTAAGATAACACGTACAATATAGTATATATTATAAACAAATAAGAATATTTATCACGTTTAAATTTATCTTTTTATTTAGCGAAATTTGTATAAAATATTCAGAACAGCCATCTAATCTTGAATAGCCATATTAAGCTACTAAACTCTACTAGTCTCACATCATTACATACATACCCTTTCCAATTTAAAGTTTGGTCCCAATGTCGCATATTCACGTCCTCAAATGAGCCTTACCAAACTTTTTCAGTACAAAGGTTGTACGCAGCCCAATTCTACTTTATGACGTCGTTTCGCGTCTGTCTGTTGCGAGCCTATAGTAATGGGCATACGCTATACAGTAATGTGTTTAGAATAATATACCTAAAGGGGAGCCGGGAGCATAATCAGCCTATAACGTTCTCACTGGTGCGACAAAGGCCTCCATTCGGTGAGAGGAAGTGGGCTGTAATCCATCACGCGGGCCCATTGCGGGTTGGTAGATGTTACATATCTTCGAATTTTTGGTCCTAGAACATACCGATTTCGACGATGTTTTCCTTCACCGTTTAGAGACCAGTGGTGATGAAAATAATTTACACACAGTAAGGCTAAGTTCATGTGACCGCGGTGCAAGATCTTGCTTACGGGACAACACGCGCCGCGCTATACCGCGCGGTACCGCACACTATTTAGTTTGATCTTGTACTGCGCGGTTAGTAGTACCACGCGGTACCGCGCGGTCATATGAACTTAGCTTAAAGCACCTGCTTGAACCTACGACTTAGACCTCGTAAGTTACGGCCGTTACCACTGGGTCACTATTGCCTTTTTTCCTGTATTGTATTTTATTTTTTACTATAAAAACTCCTTATAATCAAAACCCTTTTTAATTATACAAAACAAAAACTTGTAAAAAAAATTTAGTGCGAATTTGAATTTAATTTAATTTAATTTTAATTTATTGTTTATTTAATTTAATTTTTTATATTTTAATTAAATTTTTACTTAATTCAAGTTTAAGTGTTGATTTTAATTTTTTTTAATTTTAGTGTTGATTGTGTTTTTAATTGTATTTTGATTTTGATTGCATGTGATTTTAATTATAATTGTGATTTTAATTTGGAATTTGGTTAAAGAAAAAACAATTATGTTCGGAGAGTAAATGAACTCACTCGATACCACTCGATATCAATCGACAATTAACTAATGCATGATGTGCTTACCTGTAAGAAATTGGTACACTATTCTATAAGTCTATTGGATGTAACTCATATCTTTGTATCAGTGTATTCAATTGTTGGTGAGCCAAATAAATAAAAAATAAAAAAAAATTATACACAGAGTACAGGACGGAGCCAGCAACAAACTTAAAATCTCTAGTTTCGTCTGCTCACATACACAAAACCCACGGAAACGCTCTTTCAATTAAGTTGTTCTTTCATTTTGGAAAGAAAAGCTCTCTCTACCTTTAATTACTTTGTCTGTTGCACGATGTTTTATATCAAGGAGAGCTTGTCCTAGAAAGACCTACGAAAATATAGGCTACTAGTTTCTGCCCGTGACTCCGTTTGTGTGGAGATCGTAAGATATTACAATATACTGAAATAACAGCCACATTTTTATAAAACTCCCTCGGCCCCCGACCCTCCGCGTCGCATGGCATCGGCCACCCGCATTACCTACATCGTTTTCACTTAGCGTTCTTTCTGACTTTTTTTTCTGTTTGCTTGGCTCCTAAATGTTGTAGCAAGATAGATATTCAAGAATTATGGGCTATCAAATGCATTTTTTTCCAAATGGTAGTTCCAGAGATTTGCGAGCTCAAACAAACAAACTCTTCAGCTTTACTATACACCGTTAAATTTTGATCGTTTAAATCCCGAAAAGGGGTCTTTGTACTATCACTATGAATAACAATTATGAAAAAAAAAATCAGTTGATCCATACATTATGTCGAGTTGTGCGAACATAAATCTATGGATCAACAGACTTTTTTTTTCACGATTTCAGGGTTGGTCCCGTAGTAAAAGTTGTTCATAATGATGAGTACAATGACCCCTTTTAAGGATTAAAACGATCAAAATTTAACGGTGTATTATTATAGTAAGTAAAGGTAGTACTTTAGTTAGAACAAGTAGTTTCCAAGTCCACAGTTAGAGCATGTCAAAGTTCTCAAAAGCCTTATAAAAAACACCAGTTTGGAGGCATGAGGAACAGGGTGTAAAGTTCACTCAAACTCCATAGAAAAGGGAAGATCCTCCGACCAGACGGGTGTTGTGTCTGGCGGGCAATTGCCCAACGATTGATGTTGGGAAATTGTATCTATGCTAAGTGCGCGGTAAACTCTGCTTGCGAGATGCAGGATTTGCGTGACGTCAGTATGACGCGTTGTTCGCATGTGGCGTTGTAGACACCGCTACAATCTGTTTACAATTGGCGGAGTAATCGCGTAACAAACACACAAAAAAAAAACGTACCTACCGTCGAATTGAGAACCTCCTCCTTTTTTGAATTCGGTAAAAAAAAAAACAAGTCTTGGGAAAATATGCGTCACATCCACGCAAAATGGCCATCGCTCTGCATAACGCTCAGACCCCATGCGAGACAGAGCCCCATCACTGGTTGACCTTATTTAAGTGATAATTGACTGAATAATTTGGTCCTAAAATAATAATAAATGGTATACGTAATGCCGGCGCCATATTCATATTTACGTTTACACCCCAAAAAATACCCCAATAAAAAGGGGTATTTTTAAAAAGGAACGTAGTTACCGGCGCCATTTTAACGGTTGAGTTTTCACATTTTGCTTCCATATCAACGGCCTGAATTCAGTAACTTCATCAAGAAAAATAAAAACGAGATTTCCTTTATGAAATCTCATAAGGAAATGTCTATCAATTTTAAACAAAATAAAAGCTTTCTTGTGTTTTGACGACATGTGACGAAATCTCTTAAGAAATGGTAATATTTTCTTGTTGAATATTCTATTGGGCTTAATGTTGAGAACTCGGTATATACGGAAAAATGTATAAAAGAAAACAAAAATACGTCAAAAGGTGATGCAATTGATTAGTGTCATCAAGCGTAAATTGGTTAAAAGGGAAGGTTTTTATGGAGGTAAGAGTTATTGAGCCAATTTAGTATAATTGGATTTTTCTGTTAGGAAAATTCCCAGTTAGAAACTTGAATCGGAATCGGTCCCAATGGAGCGATAGGCTCGTCTCTTATCTTTAGGGGCTTTTAAACTGTAATTATCGAAGTGTACAAGTTACGTAATTTATCTACCTGCTCGTCCGTCTTTTTCAGAGAAATGCTAACTTTATTTACAAAAGTATAGCGTATAATTATAATACCTAGGTCTTGTATGTACATGTACAGTCAAGATAAGAGATAAGTATGCAGGGTCGTCTGATATAGTTGAAGTTTAGTAAGAAACCGATGGATGTTTTCGAATGAAATTTAGTCTGATAAATGAACTGTTTGTTTTCTATTAATTAAATAATATTTTATCCGAAAACATCGATCCGTTTCTTACTAAACTTCAACTATATCCGACGACCCTGCATAATTATCTCTTTTGTTGACTGTACATTGATCGTTGACTGTTAAAAGACTGACATTCATTTCCATCTTTTTATGAATACGTATGAATGCCTGACAAAATCCAAATGCCTATCATCTTTCTGCCTTTATCCAATGTTACATGGGGTCGCATGGGAGTCTGACAACCAGTCTTACCAAGGGGTATCGTATTACCTAGTTACTGATTTGTAGCGGTCAGATAGGCAGTCGTTCCATGTAAAATACTGGTATTCATCTGCATCCGGTTAGATTGGAAGTTAACCCAACATAGTTGAGAAAAGGCTAGGCAGATGATGTTGATGGCTTGGGGTCGCTACAGCACGTTTTTTTTTTTCATCCTTAATTCCTTGTCTACCATCACGCTATATTTCACTTAATCGAATCCAAGCTTTTATTACTTCACAAAATCAAAATATAGGTAGGTACTAATAACCTACCACAAGATGGGGTAAAAATAACATCATAGTGTGAATGTGCCATATTTTTTGCAAATAACATCATACGAGGCTGCCTTTTAAGTTGTGTCGTTTGAAATAAATATAAACAATTGTGATTTCATACTTAAGTTATACATAATCCCCCTTATTACAAAACAAGGTTTTTCTTTAGGTCAGGTTTAAACCACCGCGTCAGTTATTGAATTAAGAACCTAAATGTTATAGAAATACAGTTCTTTATACAAAAATGACAACTTAGTTCGGTGCTAAGTTGTCATTTTTGTATAAAGAACTTTATCTAAATCGAAATAAAGTTCGAAAAACAAATACCGGCTCAGAGGTTAAGGCTAGAACTAAAGTTAGGTCTCGTTTTGTAATAAGACGGAATGAGTTTACAATGCATTGAAGCGATATACACAGTCACACTGGTCAAGCAGCGATGGAGATTTTGAAACATCAATATCCGGGCCGTGTGATCTCCCGTTTTGACGATTAGAGCAGGCCAGATGGCCAGATCTGACGCCGTCAGACTTCTTTTTTTGGTTTTGAAATCTCGCGTTTACCTTGCAAGTCTTGAAAGCCAACATTGAAGAAGAACTCACCAATTTGGAAGATGTTTTGCGAAAAACAATTCAAAATGCCTAAAAAAGAAAGAAAATACATTTATTTGCGGTAAACATGACGCATAAAAAAGAATACAAACACAAAAAAAATTAATAAGTTGGGGGTAAACATGCGTCACATCCACGCAAAACGGCCATTGCTCAGCATAAAGCTAAGACCCAAACAAGAACAGAAATGTCCATCAACTAAGGAGGTGGTCATTTGCCCGACACCATTTTTTCAACTTAATAATATATCATCAATTTCATACCAGATAAACTCTCCGTGTAAACAGAGCTCAGTTTTTTTTTTTTAATTTCCAAAAAAATGGCAACCAATAATAATTCACATTATGACATTACTTTTGCCGCACCTTGTATTATAATGTAATATCAGTTATTTTCGTTTGAAACTACCTTCAGGGATCTTACTAAGATATTTCTGTCTCTTTATTTATCATATTTACGTGTCTTACGAAAACTTTATACATTTCTGTAAATATATATAAAAACTGGTAAAAGGTTTTCTATTATTCAATACCTGATAGACAATCGTCTCTAAGTTATTGAATTATAAAAAACAGAGTCAAAATTCAACAAAAACTCTTTCACATGCATTTCATGTTTAAAATTTAAACCTAAAATTGCTAAAAGCAGAATACACTACTCTATTTATATGCGACAAAAGTTCACTGACATGACGAAAATTCAAGTCTATTTCGTCGCGTCGCCCGAACTTTCCTCTCTGTAATAATGTCCTAAATATACATCTTGTATCTACGTAATATGAAACTCAACTAAAATACTTGGACACTGAAATAGATAACACTGGACCAAACATGGCCAATGTTGGCTTGCTTGACCACTGTATATTTCCCACTGGTCCCAAATTGCCCCAACATTTGGAAGCGAGTGATTTTATAGGTACTACTGAGTGTATCGTAGTTGGTCCTTTAGTCCAATATTTGGACACGAGGTTATCATACAGTTTCTGTCTAAGTTTTAAAATATCTTCTAGGGGTGTATTGAGGTCGATGTGATACGTTAACACTGCTGGCAGCTATTTGCCGGCCAATAAATCTGTCATCCTTGAGTGACTTGGAAGTTGTAGGAGATAAATGGTCCTTCGAGGATAGTCTAACACGCGGTCTATCGATCGCGGTCGTTTATTGATATTATGGATCTTTAGGTCAACTTGGATGATGGATGAGAAGAATCTTAGAATATTAGAAGGCGTTACAAATCTATAACTTTTATTTGGGGATCCAAATAAGATAATTATTATTGATAAATTTACTCAAAAATATTATGGATACATTCGCAAATTTTATAGGTATACTAGCTGCTGCCCGCGACGTCGTCTGCGTAAAGGCTCTACAGCACCAAAAATACCTAAGATGCCAGTGTCGCTATAGCATTTTAAGTAAACAACTTTTAAAATAGCATTAAAATATAAGTTTTTGTTGCAAGCAAAGCAAGTGAAGATGGTTATATGGGAATCCTGCTGCGTTCAGTCATAAGATGTGACTGAAGGAAATAGAGAAAATAATGCAGGAATACATTCCAGGGCACAAAAGAGTATAAATACGTACAAAGGTATCATACCTTACAACACTTCCCTATAAACTACGTTGGTAGTTATGCTGCCAGGAGCCAAAATGTAAAGAGAGTCAGGACTGGTGACGCGGGAGCAAGCGACGTACAGTTGCCCGTGTGAGAAGCAACTCGGACTGAGGTCGACACCCGCCGCCCTCAGTATCTGCCCCTGCGACTTATTGATGGTCATCGCGAAGCAAACACTCACGGGGAACTGTACGCGCTTGAACTGGAACGGGAAGTTATAAGATATGAGGGGAATGCGTGGTATAAATACTGCCTCGCCGACGCCACAACCCGTAAGAATTTCCGCCTCAATGGTGTGTCTGTGGAACGAGATGACTTTAAGGCGGGTCCCGTTACACAACTTCGCAGGAGATAGGTTCCGAAGAAGCATAATCGGGACACCGACCTGGCTGGCTGGCTTGATGGTATGCGCTGGAAGTCCACTTGCTGACAGGGAGTTCAGAAATTCCACGGGATAACGTGTGGCGTCATCTTGCTCGTCAACAGTGTTTATCGAGGTGTAGACCACTTCATTCCCCTCAATTTCCGAGAGAATGCATTCGTTAATCGCAGCAGCGTGATCATATTTGGGCGTCAAAATAGCTGAGAATGGCTCACACACCCAAGAATTCTGCTGGTGCGGTATACGACTGATGTCCCCGTACACACAGCGAATGAGTTCTTCTAAGCTGGATACCACTCTACCGAGAGACTCTGGAAGCACCACCTGTCCACCTCTCTTCCTCTGGTAGAGTGCCTTCGCCAAGAATTAGAAGGACATCGGAGAATTCTTGAGCACGTGCATTGCCGCCGAGCCGAGCTCTCATATTAATGGTCAAGCGCAGCGTACGAACTCGTGACCACAACGAAGATCGTTTTAACGAAGTATTCACCTCGTCAGCTCTCAATCCCCGTGTCGCTACGGTAAGCGCCGGAAATTGCCACTGAACAGAACTGTGACACCACCCATCAAATGTTCGTTCCTGCGGATGTCCTGCAGGGTTCTGTCCACGGCCTCAACTGCCTTCCTATTGGCCATCGTACACTCATCCCATTCGATCAGAGAGCAATCCTTGAGCACGTGTCCCTTATCGCTGTTACGTGACACACCACAAACAGGCGTTTCGGCGCTCTCTAAATCAATGGGAATTTTAAACATGGCATGTGCTGTCTGGCCACCCGAAAGCAGCGTGGCAGTGATTCCCGACGACGCTACAGCAATAGCAATTTTGCCTTGCATCCTGACCTCTGCAAGTATGCCAGTGGTAACAAATGTTTTTCCTGTTCCACCAGGAGCATCCAAGAAAAACCCTGGTTTTGCCCAACGCGAACAAAAGTATTAATAGTCAATGTTTATTTTGTACTAACAACATGAAATTGATGAAGAAATGATCATCATCACCGAATTTTTTTAAATTCCTCAACTCTGCTCAAGATTTTGAGGGTTTTGTTGGAACATGAATTTGTCAAAATGAACTATACGATACAATTTTTATGAAGAAAATGCACATTGCCATCTATGAATTTTAAGAATAACTAACTACTAACCTCGCCAACATGATCAAATTTAAATTATTAATTTCCAAAAAGTGTTAACATGTTGATTTGATTTTTATGAAATCTCATAGATGGCGCTGCTTTAAAGTTGTATTTATGCTACTAACATTCATTAAACTATGTTTCTCTGCCCAAGTTACTTAAATGGCGTAGTTTTTATAGTGTAAAGCTAGATAATAGCATGGCTTACTCAAAAACAACATTTAAATATGCGTCGTTAGATTACACGCTATCACAGAATGCGTAAAAAAAATAAAGATTCACTGCTCCTCCCCTGTAGGTGATAGCGTGATAATATGTAGCCTATATGTTGACCCGACCTCTTAGTAATATTCATGCAAAATTTGAAGTAAATCCATGCAGTACTTTTTGAGTTTACCCCGGACATACATACAGACAAACAGACAAACAGACAAAAATTCTAAAAACTATATTTTTGGCTTCGATATCGATTGTAGATCACGCCCCAAGTATTCTTTTTAAAAAATATTCAATGTACAGTTTTGACATTCCTACGATTTTATTATATGTATAGATTATTTTCAATTTCTTTGAAAGTCGTAAGTGGAGACTTAACTAATGTAGGAAAAATGACTTATCAACTCAGACTATCGCAGTCCACTGCTGGACATAGGCAGGTCTCCCAGGCTGCGCCACAACACCCTGTCCTCCGCCTTCCGCATCCAGTCTACGTACCACTGCTGGACAAAAGCCTCCCCCAAATCCTTCCAGGAACACTTTTCTGACGCAACCTCGAAACAGCCCTCGCGTAGGTCCTTAATGCCTAATAATTTAATTCAATGTAAAAGCTTTTTAAAAATAAAATATGTAAAGTCTAGTGGTTCTTAGATTACAAAATAAGCGTTTCATTACACCCGAAGGTAACGTCAGGGGATGATAATTAAACAGTTTCTTTTTAATTACTTCCTTGAGTTACTCTTGAAAAACACGTCATGTCAAAACGGGCCTTTTATTTTTTGACAACTTTTGTACGCTTTAGCACGTATGCCTAATAAGCTGTGGGCCAAAATAACAACCACGTGGAGCCCTGACACAGCTAGAAGGCGTCGCGGCAGACCCCGTAGAAGATGGCGGGACGAGCTGGACAAAACAAACGACCTTTTGTGTGGTCTTTTTTAGCCCTGGATCGAAAGAGCTGGAAGTCATGGGGCTCTCCCCATGACTTCCAGCTCTTTGCTCACTGCTGGGCAAAGGCCTCTGCCTTTGCCCAGCAGTGGGATGATGCAGGCTAACAGTAACAGGTACGCTTACGTACGCTGGCATGCTTTACATGAATTAAAATATACATAGGTACTAATGTTTATTTCATACTGAAAAGGTAGCCATTTTGGAAAGCTTTTACGGATATTGGGTCGACGTATGAGTGGTTTATTAAATTATTACATATTGAGAATAATATTTATTATTTCGTTTCGGAAAATACATAAAAATACAGTCTGGTCCAATCTGGCTTGTTAAAAATCCATTTTGTGATCAGTTCAATAATTAAAGGTCGATTTACTGGTAGAAATACATGTCGGAGATGGTATTTCTGTCTCTCGTTAGCATCAGGCATATTTTAATTACTGTGGGCGTACTATGGGTAGTGTTGGTTAACACAATAGAAAAACGGTTTGCACTTCAAATCAGATTATAATTTACGAACAAGTTAGTCACACTAGCGAATCACGCACTATAGGTACACATTCAACGATACGGAACGCTGACAGTTTCTGAGCACATGTTGTTCGTACGATGTCCAATGTTTCGATGATCTCGAGAGCTCTGCTCACACCGTTCTTGTAGCAGCTGTTGCTCTCGTCCCACCACAAACTCAGGCTAGACTCTGTCCAGCGCCACGAGATGGCGCTGACGTTCCGAATAGTCAAACGAATGACTCCGACATACATAAATCGATAAGACAATGGACTCCCTTATCAATCTAGACAGTGTAACCTTCAAGTAAGCAAAACCAGTTTTTTATTTATTTTATTTATTGGTCTATCAACAATTTGTTACACTGTTTATCCTTAAAATATAAGCAATACGAGAATACAAGCATAGTATACAATATGATGCGATAGACACAGCATTTAAAAACAAAATTATAACATAAATAAAATTGTAATAATTGTGCAGAAATAACGCTTACAGCACTAGTGGGTAGTTTTGGAAAACATGACAAGGAAAAAAAATAAAAAATAAAACAAAATGAAGAAAGAAAAAAAAACAGACAATTGTGTTTGTTACTTTTTATGGACTTGGCGCTTGAATTTTTGAAGTGACGTGGAAAATAAAAATTGTTTCATCGCAAATATTAAGAAGCCTGCTAATTCTGGGGATGCGGGTATTTGATCCTGAAACAGTTTTGAGGAATGGGGGACGTAATAGTTTGGCTTTGTACTGTGTTTGTGATAATGAGAGAACAATAAAGAATATTATTATTATTTTGAGTTTGTTTTTTTTTTCTCAGCTCTTAGGCTTTTTTTTGCTACATTTACGGGCCAAAGCCAAGTAAATGCAGCGTGTGGTGTGTATTTAAGGTGAGGGTGTGTTTTCTTCTTCTAACTGCATGAAGTTCCTAACTATTCTGCACGTGTTTAAGATGGCAGCTTTCTGAAGGTTATTATTATTATTATATGGTGACGCGGATAATTGTGGGGTTGGTTAAAACTTAACTTATTAACAACTGGGGGCACTCTAATTTACTCTGAAGTATTTTATAGAGAAAAACTAGATAAAAAAAAAATATCCAGCCGTTTTGCGTAGCTCGGAACTTTTTTGTCTAATCCAGCAGAAAAGGCAAGATGGTATAAAAATCTTTTCTGGATCCTCTCTAACCTAAGACTATGTGTTGCATAGTGGGGACGCCACACAACTGCGCACTATTCCAATACAGTACGCACGAGACAGTTGAAAAGATAAATCTTAGTTTTAGGCTTGCGAAAACATTTACCATTACGTAACACAAAACCTTTGAAGCTTTTTTAATAATTACGATTGAAAAGGACTCCCAAATCTGTGATCACATCAACTTTACTGAGGTCCGAATAATTCATACTGTAATTAAAATCCATAAAGTTAGCCTTGCGGGTAAACGTAATTTGGGAATATTTTTCTACATTAAATCGCATGCTATTATCGTTACACCAGTTCAAAAGTCTGTTCAGGTCTTCCTGAAGTAATGTTGAATCGGCTAGAGAATCTATAACGCGTGTTATTTTCAAATCATCGGCGAATAAGAATGGCGTGGAGTTAAAGAAGCAATAAGGAAGGTCGTTCACAAAGATATTAAATAATACAGGGCCCAGGTGGGAACCTTGCGTGAAATAGTAACAAACATCCATCCAACCATCCATTCATCCATCCATACAAACTTTCACGTTTATAACATTAGTAGGATGTATGAAGATCACAATAAAAAGTAAAATAAATGAAAACATGCAACTTGAAACGATCGCAATCAATACATTCTATTTAAATAAATCCAACAGTTTATCCAAATATTTATCGCTTCATTCATTGAAATAAATGAAACACTAAGCATGCGACTGTTTTCCGGAATTCTGAATAATCTAAATAAGTAGGTAAATAAAATTCATTACTGTACGAATAAATCCGATTACTGCTTTTTGCGTAACGTTTTACAACGTTAAAGGGGAATGCATTTATAGGCTTTTATAAGTATTAAGTGATTAATATCGTTCGAACTTATTCGTAAATACGTTAAATTGAACGGCTGAGTGACTTACGTAAATATTTTATTGTTTATTGCGTTCGAGAATAATGTGTTGTATGTTTTAAATGGAATCGTACTTATGTATTTTATCAGCTTACCTAGCTGAAATATTAACGATTTTCGCGTGTTTTGTGGAATAATATGTTATGCGCTTTTACACAATGGTGCGGCCATTGCAATATCAGGGAGCCTACGAGCAACTTTTGTCTCAGCCACTTATTTGTCTGACACATCAAAAGTATGAAAGTACTGTCTTTGTCGCGTCGCTACATCCGTGCACATACACACCTGTAGACTTGATGTGAGAGACAAAAAAGTAGCTGGACAACTAAGTTGCTCGTGGGCGTGGGCTTAGTGGATATTGAACGAATATTTTTATTTTTTTTATTTTTATTTGGTCAGAAAACAGTTGCGTAATAATGCTTAAGACTAGTACAGATTGATTTTAGAACATTTAGGTAATAACGCAACCAGCACCGTTATCCACATAATAATACAGTTACATAATTAGGTATAAGCAAACTTAAGCAAACAAAAGACTTAACTGATATAATGTGATTTACACAATACTTAGTAATAGGTGAGACAAAGTTTTGACAACCAACTTCGAAACTCGTCATCAATTTACGAGAATTGCCCCTCAATTCTCGTAAATTTAAGACCGTTCACAGCCTGATCTCAGCCTCAATCTGTCAAAAAATACTTCTAATTTCACTACAATTTGACAAGTTTTTGACATTTGTTTGTCGCTGAGATGAGACTGCGACTAGATTGTGAACGTTTTAAATTACGAGAATTGGCCTTCAGATCTTAACAAAATTGAAATGCGTGCGAACAGAAAATAATTATGGCAATACGTCTATATGTATATGACGGAATTATGTCCGAACATATAGAACAAAACACATAAAAAAAAGAAAAAAAGAGGTCTTTTTTCCGAATTGAGAGAATATGTACCCAAAAACAACAAAATCTTCTCAGCTGGAAGACGTTCTCCTGACGCGGCTAATGTGCTGCCCGTATATAGCACATTCTTGTGTTCTTTTAACTTTGCTAAGATGATAATTTACGTAGCAAATATTCCTAATCACTACGCTAAGGCTTACTCATCATCTGCCTAGAAACCCAACTATGTTGGGTCGGCTTCCAGTCAACGGGATGCAGCTGAATACCAGTATTTTACATGGAGCGACTGGCTATCAGTTACAGATTACTGGGTAATGGTAGGACTGCTTGACTGGTTGTCAGACTTTCGAACTCCTGGCTGTCAAAGATATAACATGAGACCCGGAACCAACAACCAACAGTTTAACGTGATTTCCGAGGAACGGAGGGGTGGTCATCCATCTACAGACCGTCTTCGGTAAGCGTAGCCTTATCTTCGATCGACCTGCGGCTGTTAATAGTTAGCCACGAAGCTTACTATTTATCATAAGGCTTACATATGTACTGTAAATGCTTTATTTCCAGTAACATAAATTTATATCAAAACTAGCGTTCGGGGCGAAGATAAAGTTTCGTAAATTGTATAACAGAAATACTCTTTTCGGTGCGCAGCCTAGTTGATGGACATCACACGGCTACTATCAAAAAAAGGGTGCGCGTCGTATGTTTTAAAGGAAGCTTCTAGAATGTCCTAGAAGCTTCGAGTCGCCCTCATTGATCGAGCGGGAACGAGAGGCGTTTCCGCCAGAAGCGCACGAATAAATGGTATAAATAGCATAGTTTCGTGTTCAAATGTAAAGTCTAAGTATTCTAAGTTTAAAATTGATGTTATTTCTAGTTAAACAAATATCAACTTTATTTTAATGGTAAGTAATTAAGTTGATTTCAAAGTGACTAGCACTATAGAAACAGTTATAAAATTTTTGGAAGTTATTGCGTAAACTGAACTTTATTTTGTAGGAATTAAAGTTATTTTTCCATAAACTCATATTTGTTTACATTTTTGGCACATAAATCGCGAATGTGCCATAAATTAAAAATAATAATAATAATATCCCTGGACATTTCACACAGCGCCAAAAAAAAAAGCAAAATGCCTCCTATCACCTTGAAACCAGCAACTCAACCTAGCAAGAACTGAATCCCAAGTATTCTCAAGCAGGCGCTTCTACCGGCTAATCACACTACCGTTACACGTCGGATTAGCTAATGAACCGTAACTGCAACTGTGAGATAGCCCAATGCGTTTGCCTCATTAACCTTCCAGCCTTTTTAGTTGAACTGGAGCGAGTAAGCGGTTTGCGTGATTGGTGAAATAGTTTTTTACTTATATTTGAATTTTATACCAGTCATTAGATGATATGCTATATCGTTTCATTTATAAGTAAACAACATAATATTACGCAATTGTGACCCCTAAGGGTCAGCAGAGGTGTACATAAATAGTTCCACATTTTGCCATAAGTACCTATTTGTTTTATACAGCTTTATCCTCAATACCTTTGCTATTTTAATAGGACTTCATCTAAAATAAACAATCATATTATTTTCTAATTTAATTTTCATTGGGTATTGATTAACGGAAAAACAATTAACACGTCTTAAAGTTTTCCAACAAAATAGCGAAGTTTAGTGTCACCGCTCGTCGCTTTGCAAAAGTACACGACAGCCGGCGGGTCACTCTCCGACTGCCTAGCAGCCGATCGTAAACTTGTGCCGTAAGCCATGTCATCTTACGTACGTCTTTACCCTAAGAGGCAATTTCGTAGTAGTGGTACGTAGTTTTAATTATTTTTATGACAAAAAATTACCGATACTAAAAATGACAGAAGTTTTGAGTATGAATGTCGATGGCTATAAGAGTAGGGGAAGACCAAAGAAACGATGGATGGAATGTGTGAATGATGATATGGTTAGAAAGGGGGTGACTACCGAGATGACGACTAATAGAGAAGTATGGAAGAAAAAGACATGTTGCGCCGACCTTAAATAAATTGGGATAAGGGCAGGAGAATGATGATTACTAAAAATGACAGAAATCGTTTTAGTAAACGATTCTGAACAAACTACTTTCATAATGTTAACTTAGTTTCATATTGTTTATTTTATCCTCTTCAACAAATGTTTGTTGGAAATATTACCTTGGATTTTAGTAGATTGAATACCTAACCTTGCCCCTAAATTACAATCTTCTCATATTACTTCTCTCATCACTCAACACTAGAATTTCACTGTATTTTTTCCAGTCTAAAAATAATATTGCAATTGCTTGTCGGGAATCAAATTAAAAGTTGAGACACTTACTTACAAAAGATCAATTACTTCTATACAGCGTGGCAGGGACATCGACGCGCAAACTGTAACCATGGATTTGGCACATGAGTTTAGACCCCATAGCGTCGAAATTTTTCGTCGGTTATCAAAACAAAAAATCTTCTGTTTCATGGAAAAGTGCAATACCTACGCGGTCAAAATGTACGGAACAGCAATATTTTTTTTTAATAACTGACGAAAAATTTCGGCTCTATGTGTGTTACAGTTTGCACGTCGATGGCCCTGCCACCAAGTATACATAAAATAAAATATAATACAATATTAGCGAATCTGTAAAACTGAAAAGTAAAATTGTTAAACCAACACTGAATATTTTTGAAAAAAAGTAATTGCTATGAGGCATCAAAACGAGTTTGATGCAGAAAATAATTTTTTTTGAACATTTGTCCGTTTATCTGGACGAAATTGGCCACACACATCGGTTATAATCTGGATTAACACATAGGGTAATTTTAATCCCGCTAGTGTATGTACATACATTTCCGTGGGATAATCTATGTTCTATGTTACGGGTTTGGTTTCCGCACTTAGTCGATCAGGTGGACCTTTGTGCGAGGGCCATGGCGGCCGTTGGTACTTATTCCAACCAGCCCACCTCCCTCCAGAAGCTTATTAAGTCTCCTGGTCTTTGAGAACATTTGTGTAAGATCTGGGTGTCCCGAGGGTTTCCGACCTAATCTGGGTGACGCCTGTGCACTCAAAGAGCACATGCGCGATGGTTTCATTAGCCTCCATGCAAGCTCTGCACAGGGGGCTGTCCGTTATGCCTATCGTGTGGAAGTGTTTGTTTAGTGAGCAGTGTACCGTGATGATCCCCGTCACCAGGCGCAGGCCTTTCCTGTCCAGGCGTAGTAATCTCTTGGTTGGATAATTTCCAACATATACGCGGACGAAGCCGCAGGCAAAACCTAGTTACACATAAACTAAAACAAAGTATTTAAACATTAACTAGCTTTGAGGACTAAAGAAATTTAATCACCAATTATTAATTGACGAAACAGAACTTTCTCTAAACAGTTGACGATTCAAAGTAAATTGTTAGAGAAATTTGGTAAGTTGGAATGTCTCCAGTTTCTTATACATGCAAGCTGTTGTTTTGCATCCTCGTCAAATTTCAGGAGACTGTTATGAAGAAGTAATTAAATAAAATAACGATCCCAGGTAAATAATGAATACATACTTGTTTTTTGAGTTATATAAGTTTGACAGTATTTCAGAATACACCACTTTCAAAGAACAAAATGGCGTTATGGTGTCGTATAAGCGGCCGCGTTTTTATGTGTGTGTTTAAAAGGGCAGTTACAGTGCGGTCCTACACATGCCAATTTCCGAAAAAAAAAACTACTTATTTAATTATTGACTCGTGGCGAGAATCATATAGTTATCTCCTTGAATTTGACGAGGATGCAAAACGACACCTTGTATAAATTCTAAAATATGTAGAAAGCATTTTTATTTTCATTACAATTAAAGATTGAGTCCAATAGATCTTCGACAGCGAACTTCGAATAGATGTCGTTAAAAGTCTTGATTAATAAAATATTTTTCTTACAAAAAATAATTTATTGGTAAGATTGAACAAGAAGTATAAAGAGACTTTTGCTGTTCAAAAATAAAGATCAGTAGCAGTTTTTGTGTCTAATCATTTATTGAAATAGTTATATAAGGCCTGATTTTTCAATTGACAGGTAATTTTTATTTGTGGAATAAAATGACACCTGACAGATTTTGTATAGAAGAACTGTCAAAAAATCAAAATTATTCCTCGGATATATCTATTTCATTTTAATTTGTAATAGTTAAGGTCTATGGACATTGTCTGAAATAAATAAATTGAATTGAATTGAATAAAATTATCTGTTGTTGGAAAAATCAGCCCTTAATTAAAACTGTACAATGTTTTTTTTATAGTTTATAACCTGGATTAACACAGGGTACTTTTAATCTCGGTAGTGCTTTTCCGTGTGATACTTTTTTAAATAATCTGCTAAAACAAAATGTGTTACAAATAAAGCTTAAACAAGAACACCGTATGTATTACCATATGTATTAGTAACATCATCCCACGGCTGGGCAAAAGCCTCTCCCCATGACTTCCAGGTCTTTCGATCCAGGGCTAAACTAGACCACTGGTCGTTTGTTTTGTCCAGCTCGTCCCGCCAGCCATGTATTATGGATTACCTCATAATTTATTACAAACCCCCAAGGGATGTGACGACAACATATAATATACTAGCTGCGCCCCGCGGTTTGCGCCGCATAAGTTTTGATCCCGTGCGAATATCGGGATAGAAGGTATCCTATATATTAAACCTGGTTATAAACCATCAGTGTGCCAAATTTCATCCAAATCCATTCAGAAGTTTTTGCGTGAAAGAGTAACAAACATCCATCCATCCATCCATACGAACTTTCACGTATATAATATTATTATGTATATAGTAGGAGTAGAATGAGCCTATTAGAAGGCTATAAGTCACCCAAAGGGCAATGGAGAGGGCTATGCTTGGAGATTCCCTGCGTGATCAAATCAGAAATGAAGAGATCCGCAGAAGAACCAAGTTAACCGACATAGCACGAAGAATTGATTGAATTGTTTTAAGTGGCAGTGGGCATAGCACATTGCTCGTAGTAAGCAAAGTAATAATGTTATTTAAAAGAGTAACCATGAAGTTTCTTACCCATTCTTTTCCGTAGGAATCTTTCAAGATTTTGACCGACCTATTCAGAAGTAGCTGTAAATGCTTTAAGTTTTAATGAGTTTGAGTTTGACTAACTTAAATCTTAAATGTAAAATTAACAAAGCCTTTCACACGTATTCAGCTTTCTATTTAATCATCCAACCGACTGGTTATACTATTAATCTTTTTAATAAGATTATTAATTCTAAAACTTAAGTCCTTAAGATAAAGTTTGGAATTAACTTCCAAGTTAGAGGGGCTATTTGAATAGAGCTATTGTTAGTTTACATTTTACTTTAAGCGATTGGATAATTACTTATCTGTTGAAGTCATAGTTTGATTTATAAAAGAATAAGTTTTTTTGTAATTTATTGGAACGAAGTTCCTTATCGCGCGTTGCGAAAGGGGGCTAGACGGAAAAAATTAAGAACGACACTTTTTGCTATAGTTGTAAGCCGTGCGGCGTGCGCGTGTTTCTCTGTCTGTCTCTCTCTTTCTCTTATAGAAAGCAAGCCAGTATGTTTTTGTGTTTTTTTATTTGTTAATAATAAAAAAAATATTATTATAACTTGAAAAAAATAAAATTTTATTACAATCCCTTCACTAATTAATCGAAAGGAACTTCGTTCCATTCGGGTGTCCCTTGACACCTCTCAAGTTTTTTTTTAAAGATTGAAATGAAGTGAAATGGTTTTTGTTTCTGTAAGTAGATCTTTGAGCGTATATAGCATGATCAGCCTAAACCGTTCCCACTGCTGGGACACAGGCCTCCTCTTTTTGAGAGGGAAAGAGCCGTAATCTACCACGCGGGCCCAGTGCGGGTTGATACATATCACATGTCTTTGAATTTTTGGTCCTAGGTCATGCCGGTTTCCTCACGATGTTTTCTTTCACCGTTTTTGAGAGTAATGGTGATGAAATAAATTACACGAAATAATGCGCCTGTCTGGATTCAAACCCGCGACCTACAACTCGTAAGACGAGTTCGTTACTGGTTCACCACTGCTCTCTTCTTTCTGGAGCGTGATGGCGTGCAATTGCAGAGACCTATGTTCAGTAGTGAACTGCTGCAGGCTGATGATGATGATGAAGAAGGATCTTTTAAGACACTTTTACACTTAAAAAATTTTGTTCCACTTTTTTAAACAAGATAGCGTCGATCGGTAGGTATAAAAAATATTTAATTTGTTATTTCTATGTTTTTTACAAAAACAATATTGTAGGCGAATCTATTTCATGGTACCTACTAGCTATTTTCAATCTACCCGATCCTGGCTATACGCTCAAAATTCCAGCACAAATTCCATATTACGACATTACCAAAAACATCTTCACACACACAGTTTAAATGCCCGCAGACCGAAGGCCTCTTACCAAAATAATCACCTCCGAAATTCCGTATCACACAAAATTAAATGACATAACATACCTTACCCAAACATAGCTGAACATATATGAATACATTAACAAAATATAATTTACGACACCAATTGCCGCTTGCCTCGAGATAACAGTAATAATCGTACGTGTGAGTCACTTAATGACGTCACACAAAATTTTACATTCACGGTGACGCACAGGTAATGTCTGTACCAACGATGACGTATGAAGCTCAACCTGTATTCAGAGGCATTCGTCGAGTCATAGCAGATAAGCGAATGGGGACGTTTAGATGGCGAGAGTCAAAAGCGAAGGCGATTTAGGTTTGGTCCTAATATCCTAACAGATACGTTGGTCCTTTGAGGCCCGTTGATTGATGTAAGGGTTGACGGCATTGATATGCTAAATCCAGATATTTAGGTGTAGATGTTAGGGTTGGCCTTTAAATAGATTAAGGCTAGGTATTTTAATAGAAATGACGGTGATTTCTAAACATTAATACGAGACACCTGTGTGGATAGATTATAAGGGTGGAATCGTAAACATAGCTTTGCTGATTATTATATTACTAGCTTCTGTCTCCGACTTCATCCCCGTGAAATTTAAGCCCCTGGGACTCATCGCGTCGCATCCCATCGCTCGCCCGTGCTACTATTTCATTTTCACTTAGCGTTCTGACTTTTTTCCTTTTGCTTGACTTTTCAGGAACGAAGCGTGATGATATTAGTCTTGAATACCTTTCCTAAGAATCGGGCTACCAAATGCAAAAATAATTTTTCACATCCGACTGGTACATACTTCCGGAGATTACCCCCTACATACAAACTTACAAACAAATTTTACCTCTTTATAATGTTAGTATAGATGTCACAAATTTTATAAGTAATATCCAAAAGTTAAGTACTCAGCACCAGCGAGTATCGTATTAACCAGTTACTGGGTTGTGGAGGTCAGATAGGCAGTCGCTCCATGTAAAATACTGGTATTCAGCGGCCTCCGGTTAGACTGGAAGCCGACCCCAACATAGTTGCGAAAAGGCTTGGCAGATGATGATGAAGTACTTAGCATCAACTTTTCATTGTTTTTTACTGCTCCAAAAATCGTAATTATCGAGATGGCAGTCTCAACAACGCAGAATAGATTTGCCGCTGCAAAAATCGCTATTTGATCACAACTTGTCCACACAAGCAACATTACAAAGTAAAGCGGAGCGGTGAATGCAAACGACTATAGAAGGCGTGTAATTGCGTCCACCGTTGTATGTTCAACGTTTTTTCCCGTTCTGCTACGAGTTTCAAAGGGAGATAACGTATATTTATCGACGAATCGATGAGTTTCGGATCACAAGGGTCGGAGTTCGAAAGTAACTTTTTTACGAGAGCTCTGCGGTATTCAGATCAGAAAATATGGCTTCAGTTTGAGTTTGAAATTCGAAACTTTTTTCGGCTGTTTTATATTAGGTTTGGTTATTAGTATATTTTGTTTGTGAGCAGTGATAATGGCCGCAACTTATGAGTTGTAGGGCGTTACTTCAGACAGGCGCTTTACTTTGTGTAAATTATTTAATCACCACTGCTCTCAAAACGGTGAAGGAAAAGATTGTGAGGAAACCCGTATCTCTTCAAGGTGAGAGTGAATAGGCTTCTTCTGGGCAAGCTCGTTCCACCGCAGATCTCATCCCTGCCTCTGGGCTGGATTGAAGTCAAGAGTGAGCACATTGTCAATAAAAAAAAAACCGGCATATCCTAGAACCAAAAATTTGAAGACATGTGACATCTAAGAACCCGCACTGGGCCTGTGTGGTGGATTTTGGCCCACTCTTCTCACCGAGAGGAAACCTGTGTACCAGCAGTGGGAATATTATAGGCTGATTATACATATATATTTTATTACAAGACGCTACAGAATGAGTCAAAACGTGAAATTAAATGTTCATGTTTTTTATTTGAAGCTTAAGACATGTTTAATTATAACAAAAACACAATTACAGAGTAGAAAACTAATTATCTTTTAAGGAAAATATTTCGATAAAACAGGATAGCCTGAATGATAAAAAAATTAATTGGACTATCAATCTATCTACTCGAAAATATTTATCTATTGTTAAAAAATCCTCCATTTTTAGAAGTGTATATCTTCATAGCCTGACTTCGTTACATAATCGAAAGCCTCCTCTTTGAAAAAGAGGATCATTAATTACGGCCTTTACCTAACTCGTTTGACATTTTCACAGCGTGATGTGCGACACTAATTATTTCTTCATCAATTTTTGAGAAGTGGCAACAATTAATTATACTTCATTGTGTAAAGGAGCAATCTTTATTACATAAAAAAATGGTTATAAATTGTATGAAGTCCCTGACACGTGTGTTAGGTGCTTAACCTGTGTGTTAAAACAGGCAATTTCCTCTCCCGGGAGGAAATACTGTTCAAAACTTATGCAATTAATAAAAAATAGGAGAATAAAAAATAAGTTATCATCTGCCTAACCGGATTCAGCTGATCTCCACAACCCAGTTGCTAGGTAATACAATTCCTCTTGGTAAGACTGGTTGTCAGACTTTCGGGCTTCTGACGACTCCTAGCGGCTGTCATAGATGACAGCCGGGACCATCGGGTTAACATCCTTTTCGAGGTACGTGGGGCTTGGTATGTAAATCTGGTCATCCATCCACGGGCCAACCGCGGCAAGCGTAACACAACCTGATCGATCGACCCTTGCGGCTGTTATTACTTAGCCCCTCAAAAATATTACAAGTAATAAAAAACAATAATAAAATGGTTAGAAAAGCCTCTAATGGTGAGTGTGTGTGTGTGTCATCTTACCGTAAGTATTTGGACTTTGGAGCACAACTGGAAGAACATAACATACATATACACACACACACACACACATATATTGTATGTGTTTATATGGGCCTTGATGCCTGAAATAAATGAATAAATAACTTTGAGAGCAGATTGTACTATACCTAGTAACAATTACTTTCTCAAATGGCTGTTTTCAGGCTTCGTTAAAATGATGAACAACCTCATTAGTCAAAGTAATAGACACTGTTTTATAGCCAGAATGGTTCATGTTATATGTTTAGGTCGTAACTTTTTAGTTTGAGAATTTCTAAGTTCCTTAAGAATGTATAGTGTTAATTTACTCATAAATTGTATAAAAAAAATTTGATCCCTAAGTTATTCAAATGGTCCTTACATATAATTGTTCCTACCTACCTTATATTTGGCGTAGGTATGTGTATTTTGTTTTTTTATTTATTTATAAAGGTACACCAACAGCTTCTGTAGGTATACAAAATATCAAATAACAGTAGATAGCAGTCATGGGCTTATACAGACATGGAGACGGATGGATGAAGATGGTGTTCAAGACTTTTTGTTAGAACTTAACAATTACATTCTCAATGTGTTGCACAAACACAAATATTTTCGTATTTTTCTGGTTCTAAATACTTATCACTAAATGGCACTGGAGCTGCTTGTTCTTCTGCTCCAGTGCCCCTAAAACCTTGTTGTTCCCGACTGCTCAACTCTCAGCTTGTAAATGGGTCTGAAGTAAAGGGTCCTCAAACGACGCTAATTTCAGTGTACCGCATTTTAATTCTCATTTTTTTTCCTCTCACTTGCTTTTAGTTTAAGTAATACCTAACGAATGAAAAAAACCGAATTCTAGTTTAATTTACTTTAGTTTTCCTGCTACACAATACACACACAACACACAGACACACACACCCTCACAGACAAGAAAAAAAGAAAAAGTATTTATTGCGACTCGTGCAGGAAGATCTTAAACTTAACTAAACACTGTTAAAAAAAAAAAACAATGATACTAAAAGTGCCTTTTACATGAATTCATTACACCTCAAGTGGTTTAAGACTGGTAGTTTGAGGCTTGACGAAAACTAATGCGAAACCATGGCCCTAAGCACCCTAATTTTATTCCTCCATTACTGAAGAAAAATTGTCCTCCATACTCAATAATGACATAAATTGATTACTACACTATCAGTCATCACCCTCAAATTTATCAAAAAGCTTCCGTGCTTCAAATAATCAGGGATACCCCAAGGGTATGTAATAGGACCAAAACTGCTACAGAACCTAATTGGAAATAAATAGTTCCTATCAACGAGACTTATGTACGTCGTTAAGTTAGATAGTAATACATTTAAAAAGGTACATTACAGTCACCATTAATCTTGGAAAACGGTTCTAATCAAGTGGAGAGCTTGGATGGATGCGTGATTAACTTGGATCTTTCTTAACTCGGTCTTGCATGTGATTAAAAGTCGGGAGAGGTATTTACGGATGAGTTCTTTTATACTTTAATTGTATTGGAATTGTTTGATGCCTAAGTTCGTGGAAATAAAAAAAGAAACGGAAAAATAAAACGCCAGTAATGTTTTGGATTTAATGTAGTGTATAAAAGCACGGTTCACTTGTGTTGGTTTTGCAAGGGTAATTTTCGAGATATTAGAGTTATAACTTTTTTGCATTCAGCCCTTAGACAATAAAGAATAATGTGAAAACAAGTTTTTTTTAACCGACTTCAAAAAAGGAGGAGGTTCTCAATTCGACGGTATGTTTTTTTTTTCTGTGTTTGTTACGCGATTACTCCGCGAATTGTGGACCGATTTTCAAAATTCTTTTTTTGTTCAAAAGGAGATACTTCTGAAATAGTCCCATAGAAATTTCATCAAAAACGGTTCAGTAGTTTGGTTTTTAAATCAAAATTACTGTTAAAATTACAACTTAAAAGTGAAAAATAAAAACTTTTTTCCAAAAAATAACAACCGACTTCTAAAAACGACACTACAAAGAGAAAAATAACTTTAATTTCGGAAGTCGGTGGCAAACTACGAAAATCCGAACCCAACGACACCGACTTCCGAAATTAAAGTTATTTTTCTCTTTGTAGTGTCGTTTTTGGAAATCGGTTGTTATTTTTTGGAAAAAAGTTTTTTTTTTCAATTTACTTCGGAGACTAGGAAAAAACCCAATTGTGTAAATAAACTAGCTCCTGCCCGCGACTCCGTCTGTGTAATTTTTTTTATACACCCACACGCTCCCCGTCGCATCGCGTCGCCTGCCCACGCTATAATTTCGTTTCATTTCATTTCATTTATTTGCATACCATAATGTGAATTAAGTTGTTAAAATAGGCCTAAAGCTAAAATACAGTTATGGACCTTGTAAGAGCACAGCAACATAAGTAAGGATGAATAATTAAAACTAAAAATATTAAAATTAAATTAAATTAGTAACATTAATAATTCTTAATTAAATTAAATGTATTTAGATTATAATAATTATACAATATCTAGTATTGTATAATTATTATAATCAATTATTTATTTATTTTATATACGTGAATGTAATTGGCAAATGTAGAAGTAATCTCAATTAAATATTTAAATTTTATTGCTATTCCAGTCACAGCTTATCATTCATGTAACTTAATTGTAATTTTAATTTTCCATGTAATTTCAGATACAATTTATTGTTCATGAATAAATGACTAATGACTAACTTAAGTCCCTTTTCGTTTAGCATTCTTTCTGACTCTTTTTGTTTTGGCTGGGCTGCGAAGGGTTCTAGCGTGATGTCAAATAGCCTATATATAGCCTTTCTAAAGAATTGAGCTGTCAAATGCAAAAATATTTTTTCAAATCCGGGTTCCAGAGATTAGCGCGTTCAAACAAACAAACAAAGTCAACTTTATTATTAGTATATACGAGTATTATTCCGAACTAGGCTGCTGCTAGAATGTTCACGTAAAAAAAGCCAGTTTACCCCAAACTAAAAATTTTAGAAACATACTCTTTTCAGCCGACTTCTAAAACTATAGTTTCCAATTTTATCCAATACACTAAAAGAATACTGACCTTTTAACCTTAAAAACAACTTTAACTTCAAAGAATTCAGTTCAGTATCAAACAGAAAATCACAACAATAGTTCTGTTTTCAATCCATTAATGTTAGAACTACGAGTAAGTGATTAGCTTGAAGATCTAACGGACGGTTCGCTAAGCTGATGAATGGAGAGAGGCTTGGCTGCTTCCGCATCGTTAAGTTAACGGTCCAATTCCTTTAGACTTTAGTTAAGTTTATTGATAAGTTAAAACGGTTCGTTAGAATGGGAAATTCCGTAGCATGCACCGTTTTAGAATGATAAAAAGTTGGAGATAATGTTGACGTTGAAAACCGCAAGGAACAAATATTTGTATTACCTACAGGTAGTTGTTCCGGGTGTAGCTGTTTGTGTATGTGAGTTTAAATGTTTGTAAACGTACCCACGATACAGGAGAAATTCATAGTGTGGGGCAACGTTTTTATTAAAATAAATAAATAAATAAATTAGAACTATTTTTGGCAGGGTGAGATTGAAATCAGTCTGTGAACGTGCTTAAAATTACAGGAATTGTCCCTCTGTTAGATACTGGAACAGAACAGAACACTTAGGTACAGTTTGTATTAATTGAATGGAAGCTAAAGTATAGTTCAAGTAGCGACTGCTTCACAGAATTTCAGAGTAATGAGTAGTTTGGCTTTACTTTAGCAATTGCCTTTCCCGGAATTCTATAACTACCTTTTGCTAATTGAAAACTTAACATTCACTTACTCTGATTTCCTAGGAGTGGTGTTTTACATACTTTGTATCTTAAATGGTATCATTTAATTATATTCACTGATATAACATAAAATACCTTTAATTCGTAGATAGTAACAAAATATCGAATTGCCAAACTTAAGTGGCAGTGGGCTGGACACATTGCTCGCAGAACAGATGGCCGGTGGGGCCGAAAGGTTCTGGAGTGGCGACCGCGTACCGGAAGACGAAGCGTTGGAAGGCCTCCCACAAGGTGGGCTGACGACCTTGTGAAGGCCGCAGGAACCCGTTGGATGATAGAAGCACAGAACTTGTCGAAGTGAAGGTGCTTGGAGGAGACCTATGTCCAGCAGTTGACGCCGCGTCTTTCGGCTGAAATGATGAACAAAATATCGTAGCTCGCTCACAATGGGCCTCAGTAGAAGTCTGAAAGTCACCCAAAGGGCAATGGAGAGGGCTATACTTGGAGTTTCCCAAAAAGTTAATCGACATATGCCGAAGAATTGCCAAACTTAAGTGGCAGTGAGCAGGGCACATTGCTCGCAAAACAGATGGCCGGTGGGGCCGAAAGGTTCTGGAGTGGCGACCGCGTACCGGAAGACGTAGCGTTGGAAGGCCTCCCAACAAGGTAGACCGATGAATCCACTGGATGCGAGAAGCACAGAACCGATTGAAGTGGCAGTGTTTGGGGAGGCTTATGTCCAGCAGTGGACGTTTTTGGCTGAAATGATGATTATGTACAAAATATCCACGTTTAGCTTACAAATATTTTGTATCCATAATACCAAAAATGTGGAGTTCATTTCATTTTAAAACACTAAACAGAAAGCCTGAACTTCAAACTGAAAACTCTCAAAATCAAAAGTAACTTCAGTACTAACTGCGTCCCACGGATTCACACGCATTAGTCTCTATTCCGTGGGAATGTCGATATAAAAAGTATCACATGACCTAATTCAGATAATGGACTACCTGTGTGCCAAATTTCATCCAAATCCGTTCAGCCGTTTTAGTGTGAAATCTTAACATACAAAAAATCTAATCTTTTCTCTTTATAATTATAATAATTATTAGTTTAGAAAATAATAAGCATAAAATAATAACCATATTATTATATTGATTTAAAAGAGTGTCCATGGAGTTTCTTGCCCGTTCTTCTCCATAGGAACCTACGCTTTGGAATGGGCAACTAGCTTCATTTTTCTGAGTGACCGACCCCTCACACAATACAAAAGTGCCTGCAATGGTTTAATTGAAATAAATATTTTGAGTTTGAGTTTGAATAACATCAAAACTGAACAAAATACTGAAATACAAAACACAGAACAACTTTGTTTAAACACAGTGGGCAAATAAACGTCACTAGTATGAAACAGGAAACTCAGTTCCAAAACTCACTTATGACCTTATTCTGTACTCTGGAACAGCCTGCTATGGGAATAGGTTTATATGTATTAAGGCTGATGTTTTTTGGGTTATACAACTTCCTAGTTTGTTTGTATTGCAAGCTAGCGGTTTTTCTGGTCTTTTGGTACATATTAGGATCTAGTTTCCGCCCGCGGTTTCGTACCACGTGGTACATCGATTAAAAGTAACCGATGTTCTTCTCCAGGCTTCAAAGTATCCCTGTACCAAATTTCATCAAAATCGGTTCAACCGTTTCGGAGATAAGCCCGAACAAACAGACAGACAGATGGACAAAAATTTAAAAATTAGTTTTTTTCTTATAAGCACCGTCATCAACCATCAACTCAGCCTATCGCAGTCCACTGCTGGACACAGGCTTCTCCCAAGCTGCGCCACAACACCCTGTCCTCCGCCTTCCGCACCCAGTCCGTCCCAGCAACCTTCTTAAGGTCGTCCGTCCATCTAGCTGGGGGGCGTCCCACACTACGCTTGCCGATACGCGGTCTCCACTCCAGGATCACGACAGCACCATATATATGTATAACTAGCTGACCCGGCAAACGTTGTTTTGCCATATAAATTAGTTCTAGCTACCCGGCGCTACTTTGTTCGCGTGGAGTCATACCCCCTACCCTACTTCTACCCTACTCCTACACTACTCCTACCCTACTCCTACACTACTCCTACCCCCCTACACTACTCCTACCTTACTCCTACCCTACTCCTACCCTATTTCTACCCTACTCCTAACCTACTCCTACCCTACTCCGACACTACTCCTACCCTACTCGTATAAGTAAAACGCTGATTGATTGATAGAACTATAAATGAATTATTATATTCGATTGCCATCTTGCGGATCTGTGAATGGAACAGAATAATATAAAAATTGCGATTAAGAAACAGGGGTCTGTGATAGAAGGGTGGAAATTTAGGGTTGTATGTATTTTTTAATGCAAAATTATAAAAAAAAATTGTCCAAAAAGTAAAAATAAAATGTTAGGGGTGGACAACCCTTATCACTTAGGGGTGTGAAAAATAGATAGTAGTCGATTCTCAGACCTACTGAATATGCATATAAAATTTCATAAAAATCGGTCAAGCCGTTTCGGAGGAGTATGGTAACTAACATTGTGACACGAGAATTTTATATACGAGTATAAGATAATATTGTGTTCTACGTGTTCTGTCGACTGCACGTTACAGGAACTGATAGCGCCAAACACGTAGCCGATATCTGAACCGAGCCCATTAGATAACCATCGACACGTAAAGAAGAAGAAATGCGGGGTGAAATTAAACTAGCTAGCTAAACTCGACAGACGTGATGGATGGATATAAAATAGAAAAAAAAATATTTGACGAATTTTTTGGTCCACGACCGCTGGTAGTACTCGTATAATTTAGGTACTCCTTTCAAACGAGAACAATCAATGAACTCAGCCTATTGCAGTCCACTGCTGGACATAGGCCTCTCCCAGGCTGCGCTATAACACCCTGTCCTCGGCCTTCCGCATACAGTCTGTCCCAGCTACCTTTTTGAGGTCGTCGGTCCATCTAGCTGGGGGCGTCCCTCACTACGTTTGCCGATACGCGGTACTCCAGGACAATATTAACTGTAAAACTAATATGTCCCGTAGATTGCATTCAGCTCAACCAAGCCATTATCAACGTAGGTACTCAAGAATAATGATAATGATAGTAGTGGTATAGTAGCAGGTGCTCAGAATCTTATCTTTACCGTAGGTATCGTTTTGAATCTGTTATAATATGTGTAATTAAATGTAATGTCAACCATAGACTTGTTATCTACCACCACTAGCCACATTACGATAACCTGATGACCAAGACAAATGGCATTAGCTTTCAAAGCGTACGAAGAAATACGAAAGTATTTCTAGGACGCGGTGGTGGAGAGATTGCCACTTCTCTTGGCCATCAGGCTATCGAAAGGTGGCAAGCGGCGCTTCTAACAGAAGTATCGCCACGGTCGCATGTTCGCGGGACGATCGCTTAAAGGTCATAACAGCACCGCTTCAACACAGCAAATAACTTGCCATTCAAGTTAGGATTCGAAATCAACTGCATTAAAGTAAATTTTACGGTGACAATCCAGAGTAGTGGATATCTCAAATGTCACGACGACCGTGCGCTTCAAGCTAGCAGCCCATCAACGCCTGTAAGCGGTATCGTGCCGCTCGCATGGCTGTCTCCCCGGCGCCCGCTAATTCTCACACTCACTAATCTTAGCAAACCCGTCTGTGAGCTGATAAGTAGCCTTTGGCGCGTGGCCGATAACCAGTGCGGTGCGTGAACAATAACTAGTCACCTCAACGTGGCATGCCAGCGGCGAGCGGTCGTCTTGCTGACGGCGCGTTGGCGACAAGCGGATGGAATTTTTCGTGGCAGTGACGGGCGATTACTGCGCTGGAGCGGTTCTAAAGAGAGACCTTTATTTAGGACGCGGCCCACAACGATTTTCAACAGGATTAACATAAGCTTTTCGGTAGCTTTATGTCCCATACATTTTTGACTGTTCCAGAATCGTTATCATTGATGAAATGTCTCTTTGTTGCACCCTCTTACTTCTATACTATTACTATTATTCTATACTATTAGTATTACTTCTATACTTTATATTCATTATTAAAGGTCAAAATAAATTATCTGGCAAAACTTCACAGATGTGATGGATCAAGATGAATATCAAATAGTGATATAATTATTTGAGAAAATTCAGTTACATCAATCATATTATTATACAATGTGGAGACGAAAATACGGCAATAAATGAAAACACTGGCAATACTAATGCATAAAAGTATTTGAAACTATCAAAATTAACCCTAATAGTTTTTAAAATAGGGGCTTTTTTTACAAAAACTAGTAACGGTGGGCTGACTATTGGTTTTACCATTCTTTGCCTAGCTATAGTGACTAAACTACCCTGCATACGAACTACGCCTACTAGCCTGCATACGAAAATTAATTAAAATTAATTTTAATTAATTAAAATTATTAATTTTCGTATGCAGGCTGGGGACGGCAGGATCTATATGCAGTTTAATTTATTATTGTATTCAAAATCAAAATCAAAAGTCATTTATTCAAATTAGGCTGAGTATCAGCACTTTCCGAACATCAAAATCACAAAAGACAGTCCCCCAAAAACGCCTGCCCTTCACCCCTTCATTGTCGTCTCCACCTTGTATAAGATTTTGAAACTAGGTTCTCATTTCACTTAGTTCTTGTTGAATAAAGGCTATACGATGGAACCGACCTTTATTTCATAAAGATATTTCCAAACCTTTTTATAGCTGGTTGCCATGGAAACGTTCAGTCTGTGCCTAACATATTTTACAGAAAAGTTGAATCTGTGAAAGTTATTGGAATACAAAAAAAAAAACCGAAATCTTCGCATTTGTAGGGCATTAAGAATAAACAAGCAGAGTTCTTAGATTTAAGCTGAAAGCTTTATTTTGGAGTAGGTAAAATAATATGAGTGTTCAATAAATGAAGAGAAATCAACATAATAACATCACACCTCTATTCCTGAAGGGGCAGGTGTATCCATACATACCACCCACATTTCGTCAGTTATGTTTAAGTCCCATGTTGGAGGCGAGCTTATTGCCATCAACTGGGCACAATTCCAGATAAAAAAACCAATAACACTTCACCCGACTCAGGAATCGAATCCAAGACCTCGTTCGACCACTAGACCAATGAAGCAGTCAACTATTCAACTAGTTTTAGGCTCCGTAGGTATACACTTCTGAATTTATTGTTATGAAGTCAGGTCAGTTAGCAGGTTGAGGCTATTATAGCCATTATATCTTAATAATAATACAGGTCAAATTAGCAAAAACGTGTGTAATCTGATAACAAATATCAACAAAATCTAAATAAAAGAGTTTTTTTTAATCTTATCGTATACTTTACAACACTGATCTGAATACAATATCAAATTGTTCACGTATAAAATATTTTCAGCTAGCAAAATGCATTAACTTTGCAGGATTCAAGACTTCATAAATCTTCATTACATTAGGTATCATATAAAACTTTTTCAGAAAAATGTAAAGGGTTAAAAGTATCCAGAGGGCCAGGCCAATTCCTGTAACTAAAAAAGTTCAAAATCTAGTCGCACTCTCATCTCAGCGACAATCAATGTCAAGAAATTAACAAATATGAAGGGAAATTTAAGGTATTTTTGACAGATTGGGAGTATTGGGACTGAGATCAGATGGTGAACGTTCTTAAAATTACGATAATTTCCCCTCTGGACTGTCCTAAAACAGCTTAATATTAGGGTAAAAAAATATAAACTGATTACTCAATAGGAAAAGAGTTTAGTACATCCAGATTTTGATTTAGCCTTTGCCTAGCAGGGGGCACAAAATAGGCTAAATAAAGATCCAGCCTAACTTTGCTGTCATTAATATACCTCCACTATATGTTTATTGGTGTGAAAAATAACACTTGCAATCCATATATAACTAAGTAACACTCTTGCAAAATATACATAGAAGAAACCCTTAACCTTATAAATGATTTAGCTAAAATGACAAAGTTTACTAAAATAACTCATAAAAGTTTCAAAATTCTAAAAAAAAGCTACATTAAACATATGCTTTGTTCTTTCAAACAAATGAATTGCACAGCTCTTGGCAAATCAAGTTCAATATGGCGTCACGACAAAAGCGAGCAATTCACGGCAATACAAAGACAGTCAATAAGCTGCCAATAATTGTGCAATTTTAGTTGCGCATATAAGAGCATCATAGGACGAGCTGGTACATATGTGTACCACAAGCGGTAGAATTTTGTACCAGCTTGTCCCTGTCAGCTTAAGCCCCGGGAAACATGATTTGTGTGGTATGCCGCGTCAGATTCATAAATTTGACGTGACGCTCATGGCATTAGGAAATAATGACAAATCATTTCAAGCATTTTCTACAAGGTGTAACAGAATACACCGAAGTCCTGAAAGCAGTTTGTTTATAATTGACGTCTGAATCGATTTCAGTCACTTTAATATAGGTACTTTTTTTAAATTATGTATTTTGCCTTACTGACTGAAGAAAATTAAATCTTATTTCAAGCCAATAAGACTCAATTTTAAATGCATGTTAGGGTCAACACAATTTTCTTAATAATAACAATAAGCTTTAAAAAAAAATAGTTTTTTTCATGTGTATTACGCTTTTAACTCAATACTCTAATTGGGGTGTATGAGATCTTGCGTTAATTATGTTATTATTGTATAAGCAATTTCACCTATACAAAAAGCTTGAAATAATTTAATACGCATCAGATGACGTCATAGCGAACCAACACACATAAATATGAACCTAACTTTAGACACCAAGACAGCGTTAAACCGAATTATTATAAAATTACATGAAGATTGGCCGAATTGTCAGCGATTACAAAAACACCTGAGAAAAATGAAAATAATTAATTTTAATTATATCAATGTAGTAGAAACAATATGGCGGATGTACATTTACGTTCTGTACATTTGTCACGTGGCAGTCTTACGTAGGTAACTAGGTATTTATGATAATAAAGAAGCATCGTTTCACACTGAAAATCATAGAAGCACTTTCACTTTTAGTGGAAATGATTATGAAGCACCAGCTAGTAGTTGGAGTAATTTATTCTGTCTTTCTGGTAATTCTGCCTGGCCGGCTGACTGGCTTTCTGGTTTATCTGTTACAGGTGGTGCTAATGTAGTCGGTGCTATTGTAGTCGGTTCTGAAGTCACCGTTGCAGGTGAAGAAACTAAACTGCTCCTGCACTCTTCCAATTCATTACTTAACCCCCTCTTCTGACCTGCCAAAGCCAGCGTAGACACGAACAGACAGAATGACAGCAGTGATAACAAAACTATGACTTTGTTGTTCAGCATCCACCCCAGAGTCACCTCCGTGTAATATTTGCAACTTCCCATTTTTTCCTCTATATTTCTTCCTTTCACACGAGTATCACTATCCGTTCTGTTACAACGAATACTTCAAATTCGTTATTATCTTTTATTGATATTACTTGACGATATCTTATTTTATCAATTGCTGATAAAGCATGTCCTCTAATTTTGTCACTTCTGAATTAAACCTTATTGCACGAGTGATTAAGTTGTGTTTACGTTCAAACATTTCATGTTATTGATCGTGGGCAGAATAAGATAGTAAATGAGTCAAAGATTACTGGAACACTATTGGTTTTTTGGACAGTTTAATTGTCGCTGAAAATATGAATCATCAAAAACTTTAAAATTACAAATAATGATTCAACTACAATACAAAGACTTTGTACACCACAAATGCCAAAAGGCACTTTTCATTCTTATCAAATAAAAACAAAACATTTAATAAAATAACTTGCTTCTGCCCGTGACGTCATCATCATCTTCCTGTTCTTATCCCATGTTACTTGTGGTCTGCGCAACATGTTTTCTTCTTCCATTCTCCCCTGTCAAGCGTCACGCTATTCACTCCCTTCTCGTTCATATCATTCCTCACACAATCCATCCATCATTTCTTCGGCCTTCCTCTCCCTCTCCATCCATCAACATGTATATTCATCACTCTTTTAGTCACATGCGTTTCATCCCTTCGCATCACATGCCCATACCAAGCCAAACGGTTTCCTTTCAACTTTTCTGTCACTGGCGCCACTTTCAAACTTCGTCTTATACAGGGTGGCAGGGATATCGACGTACAAACTGTAACCATGGATTCAGCACATGATACTAGACACCATAGCGTGGAAATTTTTCGTCGGTTAACAAAAAAAAATCTTCTGTTTCATAGAAAAGTGCAATACCTACCTACGCAGTCAAAATGTATGGAACAGCAATATATTTTTTAATAACCGACGAAAAATTTCGACCCTAACCGACTGTAACCATGGATGGTTACAGTCCGTGCAGGACAGTCAGTGGTCATGATTACTCCATCCATGGTTAAAGTTTACGCGTCGATGTCCCTGCCACCCTGTACACTCATTTCTTACTTTATCCATTCTCGTCACTCCACACGTCCGTCTCAACTTCCTCCGCGTATCGTCGCGTCACCTGCCTGCGCTATTATTTCGATATCGCTCACTGTTATATTTGTCTATTTTTTGTTCCTAAGGGCCCTAGCGTGATATTAAGTAACCTATATAGCCTTCCTCAAGAATTGGGCTATCAAATACAAAAAAAAAACAATTCCTGAGTTCCAGAGATTAGCGCGTTCAGTATACATGGTTTTTTGTAAAACACCAACAACCTCTTAAGAGGTCATTGTACTCATCATTATGAACAAACTTTTGCTATAGAACCAAACCTGAAATCGCGACAACAAAATCAGCTGCTCCCTACATTTTGACGAGTTATGCGAAAATAAACGTAGGGAACAGGTGTTTTTTTTTTTTTCGCGGGTTCAGTTTTGGTCCCATAGTAAAAGTTGTTCATAATGATGAATACAAAGACCTCTTAAGAGGTTGCTGGTGTTTTACAAATAACCCTGTATAGTTTAGTTCCACAAGTCACCGTGTGATACTCATTTTTGATATACTGTACTTTTTTATGACGGTAAAGGGTGTACATATCATGTTCAGGTTGGCACATTCAATTCAACAGTTCAATCAACTCAATCGCAGTCCACTGCTGGAGTCGTCTACTTTACCAACCAACGATCCTTCGACAAACATGGCCAGCCCACTGCCACTTCAGCTTGCTTACTCTGCAAGCTATGTCGGTAACTGCGGTTCTTTTCCGGATAAATCATTCCTGATTTTCAAAGAGACTCCGAGTATAGCTCGCTCCATAGCGCGCGGAGCGACCTTGAATTTGTGGACCAGCCCGACCGTCAGTGTCCACGTTTCGGCGCCATATGTCATGACGTAGAACGCACTGGTTGAAAATGTCTTCAAACACTGTACACACTTCACACAAGCCAAAGGGATGAACGACGAGAAGACTTGACAGAGTTATCCAAATGCTGCCCAACACAACTGAATCCTTCTGCCGGCTTCTTTCAAAAGTTAACTATTTTTTGTATTTGTGTAGTACCTATATATTTGCTGAACAACAAAGCCGACCCGAAGCAATTCCTAAATACCTACACATATTCAGCTTCATCGACTGATGCGCTGCGTGTCGCGGGTTCGAAACCCGCACGGAACAAATATTTGTATGGCCTACAAGTAGTTGTTCCGGGTCTGGCTGTTTGTGTATGTGAGTTTAAATGTTTGTAAACGCACCCACGATACAGGAGAAATTCCAAGTGTGGGGCAACGTTTTTATAAAAAAAAAGAAAAAAAATCGGCTCGTTGCGATTGGGCAACTTCGTTGGTTCCTCATTGATTCACTTTCAGGTAGGCTCGACACAATGCCAGCTAAGCCGAGCGGCTTTTTCCCGAACATCATAATTATACCTACCAATAAATTCGAAGCCGGCCAGCTATGCCGAATCATGCCAACGCGAACTTAATTATCATGCAAACTTAAAGAAGGTGCGCCGAGCAAAGTTTGTGCGCGGAACACAGTTGATGCGCAGAGCACAGTTGGTGCGCAAACATAATGGATTCCCAGCTTTACGCAATCACTAGCAGACTTCAGGAAAAGACAATCTATATCATTTTATTTTATAATAATTATTTATAATATTTTTTATAAATATGTTTTTATTTTTATATTTATTGAGGTCATTGACGACAAGCTGAAAAAAAAATATGATAAAAATGAACTGATGATCGTTGGTAAGCGCATAACTTGAGAACGGCTGCACCGATTTGGCTATTTATTGTTTTAAAATGTTCGTAATAGTTCGAATCAAGCTCGGCATAAACAAAATTGAAAATTTGCCGGAAAATTGGTGCATTTTCTATGAGAAATATGTTTGGATTTTTGAAAGGACAGTACTACGTCTGTTTGTTCAGCAATAATGAACGAAAAAGTACGAAGCGTAGGTATTGTTATCGCTCATCCAAGACTTTTTTATATTGTTTTTTGAGCAGTGAACTGTTTGTATACTACGTGGGATAAAAGCCAGCTGACTTATCTGTTGCAGACGTAAAGCCTTGGCATTTTCTTATGCTTTTCTTTGACGAGATACAGGCAGGATTGACTGTCACTGTGTTATAGCGATCTTTTTCTTGGTTATGCAATAACTGGGGATTATAATAAAGGTTTAGCTTTCATTGTTATCTTTTGTGTATTTAGGTATATGTTAGTTGTTCATAAGAACAGAGGGGAAATTCTCGTAGCTTTAAGAATGTTCGCAGTCTGACCTAAGTCTCAATCTTTCAAATCTTCCTACATTTTTGACAAGTTTCTGACATTGATTGTCGCTGAAATGAGATTGGGACTGGATTTTGAACGTTTTTAATTACGTGAATTGGACTTCAGGTATTAAGAACAAGCCATTTTTTACTTATTAATTTGTTAAAACTTTATGCGCAAGTAAAAAAATACTGTATTAAGGCGGATGTAATGACTGTGGCATTTTCTACCAGCCAACCTTAGGGGTGGTGCAGAGACAAAACATGGCAGACATCGCTGTCAAATACAAGAATAAATACTAATAGGTACAATTAAGATCAAATTAATGTTCAAAATGAAATTGCTGGTTTTAAATTAAACCAATGAATCTGGGTTTAATTTAAAACCTACAATTTTGTTCGAATTTTCATCGTTTTTAAAGATTTTTTGGAAGCCAAGTTATACATTAATTAATTTTAATCATGTCGGCTCAAACATGCACGTAAAATTAAAGTAGAAGAGTAATTAACTTTTTTTAATTATTGCATATTGCTTTCCTATACTGACCCGTTAAGCAGTTGGTCGGCATTCATTCGTAGATCTTTGACATTCGTTTTGGTTCGTCAGAAACCCGAAAGCCTGACAATCAGTCTTACCAACGGGTATCGTATTACCCAGTAACAGGGTTGTGGAGGTCGCAAAAGCAGTCGCCCCATGTTAAATACCGGTATTCAGCTGCATCCGGTTAGACTGGAAGCCGACCCCAACATAGTTTGGAAATGGCTAGGGAGATAATGACTGACCCATAATAAAGAAAAATATGTAGCCAAATGCAAGGCCATAAGGTGCCCAAGACATGGGCCATAATATCTATATTATTATGTACGAAAGGTAAGGGTCGTCAATCAAGGGACTAACCGGTCATCACAGGCCAAATTATGATAGCCCACTCCTAAACGACCAGTCATTGACTTGACCCATTTTAACATTGAGTCTGGGACACACAGAGGTCGTAAGACACCATTTAAAAATAAGTTTGTAATTATTTTTAAGCTATGAAGTTCGACTTGCGACTGCGTGATTGTTCGCTAAATTGTTAATTTTCAAAGTTTAAGTTAGTTTAATTGTTAACAAAAGTAATCATAAATGAAATCGTATTATAGATTTAGGCCTTCTCGCACCAATTACAAATATGACCCAGCGCTAAACTTTTTAAAAACATTGTTCTATTTCTGTGAATCGTTTAAAAAATGTATTAATTCAACACATTTACTGTTTTGTTATTACTATTTGTGATTATTTGACTTATAGTTAAATTATTCTCATTGGTATTTAGAACCAGCCCCAGCAGTCTCGACATTCATAGCGATCGCTTTACGACCGAATTCGGTCGCAAAGTCCTGTCACTCCATACATTGCACCTGTCAATTCGGGACTTTGCGACCGGATTCGGTCGTAAAGCGATCGCTATGATTGTCGAGACTGCTGGGGCTGGTTTGCCAATTATCGCTGGCTTTACTACTTTTTTACTCAGTAATAAAGTGGCATGATACTTACTTATATACTTTATTATCAAGTTATTGTTAAACATACCGTAGTGAATTTAATTAATGCATCTCATTTTAGCATGTTGCCACTACAACAATTCTCTTCTGCTCAAAGAGTATGACCTTCTCTCTTAATTAAACTAATAGGAATTTGACTAGTAGAATTATTAATAAGTTTTATTACTATAAGATATATCGACTGTTTCATAATATAGAAAAAAGTGTAAGCATGTTTGATTTGAAACAATTGGTGAGACTTTTATTTATACTTTTTAATTACTTAACAGGAAAGACCGAGCAGAGTGTTTTTTCATATCACGTTCTGATGTTTCCATTTTATATTATTGTTTGTCAAAAAAGTTGATAAACGTATTCTAATATTGAGTACGGCAATATCATGGAATGTATGATGGAAATATTTTGTTCCGTGACTTTTAATTTCTTTCGTTATTACTTCCATCGATATTAACGTCTAAAAATAGCAATGTTCCGTTAGAAATACGGCAGTTATTATCTGTAGTTGATATCAATATACAATTAAGGATATAGGTCGTTCCATTGATTGGTGTATATAAAAAAAGAATAGGGCTTTTGTCCTCGCGTACTGTTATAAATTTAAAATGGATTACGTAAAGTTTCGTGTTGCTACGAGGTTAACCGACTAGTTCCAAACTCAAACCGACTACTATTTCATAAACTCCAAACCACAAACAATAATAAACATTAATGTGTCGCACATTAAAGTTATGACATCAAACTTCAAGCCTCAAATTATAAATTTAGATCAACAAAACAGACTCCGAAATCACGTGAACCCAAAACCAAAATGGCCACTTCTCAGATCCATCAATCTACGAGTATAATATAATATCATATAGAGGTAAAATTTGTTTGTTTGTTTGTATGTATGTAGGGGTTGATCTCTAGAACTACCAGTCGGATTTGAATAATTATTTTTGCATTTTATAGTCCAACTCATGAGGAAGGTTATAGGCTATATAGTATCACGCTGTGACCAATAGGAGCAGAGCATCAATGGAAAATGTCGCAAAAACGGGAAAAATGATTCCTTTTGAGAGCTTCCGTAGCGTGCGCTACGTAAACGGTTTAAGTAACGCAAAAATTATGTATGATGGAATTGTTCGGCTTTAAAAGTTATAAAAAAAGTCCGCGACAGCATATGTCTATCTTTTAAGATTGACTCACTATAACCTTTTTTATGGTAATTAAATTTGTTAGAAATTAATGCATTATTTGCGAAGGTGTTTTATCAACATGATATCCTTATCCCAATGATAATCCTTATCCAAATAAATACGTTATTCATCAATAGTATTTAACTGTGAACAAAATTGCCCTTGACATCACTTGATTTCAATCAACATCTTAGGAGATATCATAATTTTAAAATAACTCCGCAACAAAATAGGCATGACAACGTTCGGGTCGGTTCAACATCACGCTAGGTCAAAATGAATACAGTCAGAAAGAGAACTAAGCCAAAAGGAAGTGATAGTGCGGGTGAGCGATGCGACGGGGTGGGGCGCGCGGGCAGAAGCTGTTACGAATATGTACAGACGCCAGCACATCAAGCTACTACAATCTGTCAAATTTCTTTAATAGATTTTCAACTTTATCGCTAAAGCATTAAGGTTTAAGGTTGATTGGGAAAGTTTGACAGTTTCGGGTAGGTTGACCTGCTGGCGTCTGTACAAACAGTTAACTAATAACTTCTCACAACAAGGTGTCCCTTTCATCTGAAACAGCATAAATATTTCAAACAATATCTCAACTCTGTAGTCGCCAGTACCAAAATTCCAATCACGCCACACGCCCACGTTCGCCTCTCAGTGTACCTCCTACATTACTCGGTCGCTTCGAAATGGAGCAGGCACTTTACGTAGATAGCAGCCATTAGAACCAACATCGGTTTAGGATAGTGTAACACTCGCTGTGGTACTAATCAGAAAATTGCCTTCAATTATTCAGCTGCGTGTTCTGAATTGAGGGTCGGTTTATATTAATATAGGGACATTATTTCAGGTAAGGTAGACTGGAATAAAATTGAGCTGAAGTATGGAAGAAAAATGTTTCAGGTGCGTCATGGCAGGTAATTTAGAACGGACGATGAAAGTGACTTTTTGTACTTAATCAAAATGTTTACAAAGAAGGTTGTAGGATTTTATACCTTTGTAGGTTACGTCAAGAGTGAAATCAGTTTTAGGTACTTATTTCTTACCATATGTATACTCTTTTTGTTTGTGTTTTAACAAAGGGTTATTCCTTCTGAGGTAACATGCAATACACACACTAATTAGTTGAATATATCAGTTCGTTATGTTGTTGCCTGAATAAGTTTTAGCATACTTTGAATTTACTTATTGAGCTGAGCACTCTGGAAACTCATTGAGCGTAGACAAAGTTTCGTGTATTAAATTGCTAGCAGCGCCCCGCGGTTTCACCCGCATGAGTTTCGATCCCGTGGGAGTATCGGGATAGAAGTATTCTATATGTTAATCCTAGGAATAAACTATCTGTGTGCCAAATTTCATCCAAATCCGTAGTAGTAGTTTCTGCGTAAATAAGTAACACACATCCATCCATCCATCCTCACAAACTTTCCCGTTTATAATATACTAATATTATTTTAAATTTAAAACACTTCACATAACGAAATCATAATTAATAATAATAATAATATCGCTGGACATTTCACACAGCGCCATCTAGTCCCAAGCTAAGCAACCTAATGCTTGTGTTATGGTAACAAGATGGCTGATAAACTACTTATATACATTTTTTTTTTTTTGTAAATACATACATATTATAGATAGAAAAAAAAAACCGACTTCTAAAAACCCTACAAGCACTAAAAAGTTAAAAATAATACTATAACCTACCTATATTAATAAACCTAACCTAACCTACGATTAACCTATACTAAAATTTAACAATTATTTGAAGTCGGTGCCAAGCTAAGTAATGAAACTACTGGTAATTCCAAAGTATTTTTCAGTTTTAGTACACCAAAGCTCGATAGATGGCGTTGTTCATTGAGGCCTCATTTCTGAATCGCGCTATGGTTTCGTTACCGACATTTCTACAAGTAAGGTTGCTACACAATTGCTCATTATGTTCACGTGACTCAAGATCTTGAAGTTAATCGTCGAACTCCTTGATTTTCTTGCGTTGTTGCATTGTGTAAACTGTGTTTACTCTGATTTTATTGATTTGTATGTAAAAATATATTATTATTATTAAGTATTAACGTTAGTATCTTTTTTCTATATATATGTATATGTCTAAATATTAGGTATAAGGAAGTCTATCTTAAAGTATTTTTGTTGTTTTCTGATTTGAATTAATATTTAGAAGTTGTAAGATTTATGTTTTGTTTTCTCTGGCCTTAGTCTGTAGGTCAGTCATTTAGGTATCGTATATTGCTTGGCACCGACTTCAAAAAATTGTTAAATTTTAGTATAGGTTAATCGTAGGTTAGGTTAGGTTTATTAATATAGGTAGGTTATAGTATTATTTTTAACTTTTTAGTGCTTGTAGGGTTTTTAGAAGTCGGTTTTTTTTTTTTCAAAAAAAATTTTTATTTTTTATTTTTTAGTGACCTATTTTTAATCTTTTAAAATATGGGTAGGCCTAGTAAAGATGCTTCTCGTATGAGAAAACGGCGTCAAACTGAAACTGAGAATGAAAAAGGAAAACGATTAAAAGAAATTAGGGAAAGAAATGCTCAACGCATTTCGAATGAGAACCCTGACCAGCGCGAAAACAGACTGTCAAAGCAGCGGACCTACACGTTACGTAGGTTGAATAAGGAAAGTCAAGAAGGTTATAATCGTCGTCTTAGTTTGATTCGTACGCGATTGGCCACTGAAACTCAAAAAGATTACGATCATCGTATATCTTTAATTCGCAATCGATTAGCTAACGAGAGTCAAGAAGATTACGATCATCGTATATCTTTAATTCGCAATCGATTAGCTAACGAGAGTCAAGAAGATTATGATCATCGTATATCTTTAATTCGCAATCGATTAGCTAACGAGAGTAAAGAAGATTATGATCATCGTATATTTTTAATTCGCAATCGATTAGCTAACGAGAGTCAAGATGATTACGATCGCCGTCTATCTTTAATACATACTCGATTGGCTAATGAAAGTCAAGAAGATTACGACCATCGTCTTTCTTTAATACACGCTCGACTAGCCAATGAAACTGAAGAGGAACGGTCACAACGATTGAGTGGCCTACGTATTCGTTCTAGTCAGAGGCTGCTTAATGAAACGCCAGAAGCCAGAGTCGAAAGATTAAATGTCGTTCGAGAAACAGCAAGGAATAGAAGAAATATGTTAAGTACCGAACAATTTTGGGAAGCGATCAATATTTTTGCAGACGTACCATGTGCAGTATGTAATAAGGCTTTGTATCCACAACAGCGTGTAAATTTGCAAACAACGATTTACAGCTCGATTTTGCCTCCAGAATTAGTAGGTAATATAATAATAACTTGTTCTCGCTGCTCCAATAATATAAGAAAACGCAAAACACCACCCCAAGCGTATTGGAATAAGTTAACTGTTAGTGCTATACCGCAGGAATTAGCTGATTTAACGGAAATCGAAAGACGATTTTTGTGTAGAGTAGTACCTTTCCTTAAAATAATAAAGCTACAAAACCGTTTTAGTCAATATTGGTGCAAAGGGCAAGCAATATTATTTGCTCAAGATGTTGTTGAGCTTGCGGAACAATTGCCACTTCGGCCTAACCAGACTGGATTAATTTTAGTAGTGGAAAGCTTAGAAAACGTTCAACGTTCCAGAGAGTTCATAATAGATTCAGATAGATTAAATAGAGCTTTGAATTGGTTGATGACAAATAATATTTTATATAGAGACGTGTGTCCACATTTTAACAGAAACTTAGACATTACTGAAATTGTGCAAGTAGTTGACGAGCCAACAACAAACCGAAATTCTGGAACAATTACACCTGTTAATCATTACAGCAGTTTAAACGAAAATGTGGCTATTCTTCGGGGTTCATTTCATCAAGGAGATGAAAGATTTAGTTACGAATCACGTGGTAGGCAATGCACTGCAATTGCAACTATTTCTTGTATAGCTTTTTATAGTCATGATCCCAATTTACTGTGCAAAAGCGACATCGACTACATAGTTATTAAAGGAGATAACTATTATCACGACTGCATCAACACTCGACCACATCTTAGCACTGGCGAAGTAAATCCGGAATATCTTGCTGCCACTGAACTTCTATCACGGGTTGTTTATAACAGACAAACATTCAATATAAGTGGCTACGAACAACCTATTTACAATGGCCATGTAACTAATGACGACAGTGAAAACGGTTTCCCTAACTTAAAAAATGCGTTAATACTATTTTTTAGAGAACATTCTTTCGCTTTGTTAACCATAAATTCTTCAACAGTAGCTGTGCATAGCAGAAGTCAGTCTGCATCTGATACATATTGGCTGTTTGATTCCCATGCACGCGGCGCTAAAGGTGTTAAAGCACCATTAAGAGGTACTTCCTGTTGCATGCGGTTTAACAATATTGATAAGCTGCACGCTATAATATGCCGAAATTTGGTTGTCAAAGAGTCCGTGAACCGTGACTATACATTAAATGTTTACTCATTAACATCATTACAAATTACTCCAGAAATGCCTCTTCCAGGAACGTCCCTTCAAGATAATAATATACCAAGCGCTACTAATGGACAAGCGGATCCAGAACATACCCCAACTGTTAACGAGCACCGAGCACTAGTCGAGACAAGGACTATAGAAACTACAAGTATGCTTCGTAATATTGACGAAGTAGTACCAAATTTAGATAGTGTTATAGACTTGTCTAACTCTGACTTAGAACCCCAATTAAGACTGGCAGAAATCACGAGGAAAACAGCACCACCCTTAAATTTAGAACGAGAGCGCAGAATAGAAGAACTTGCATGGTACTTTCTTTTTCCGGATGGCAAAAATGGGTATCAAGAGCAAAGAGAAGTTTATATAACACCATTGGACTACTTTCAAAGCCGCGTTATGGGTACTGATAAACGTTTTCACAGAAACGATTATTTATTTTATGCCTTATCAGTGGTCGAGTACTTTCGAGCGAAGTCGAGTGTTTCAGTATCCTGTCGAATGCGCCAAGGCCAAGGAGAAAATACTCCTCGAGGTCTTGTTGACAATATGCATTTAACGATGAGGAATATAAGAGGATCCGCTTCATATTGGCAAAGATGCTGTTCAGAGCTTATTGCGATGGTCAGGAAATTGGGTCCTCCTACATGGTTTTTGACATTTTCTTGCAATGATTTGCACTGGCCTGATATGATGAAAGCATTGCTATTAGCAGATAATCAAGATTCAAGCGTAGAGGGTCAGCTCACATTCCAACAGCGCTTAGACTTGGTTCAAAAATATCCGGTAGTCGTTGCTCGACAATTTTCAGTTCGGGTCAATGCTCTGATGCGATACTTGAAATTAAATAATGATTGCTTAGCAGGTCCAGTTGTAGATTATTGGTACAGAATCGAATTTCAAAACAGAGGAAGCCCACATCTTCATCTGTTGGTTTGGTGTACCAATGTTCCCGATTTTGCAACCCCAGAAGGTATCAGTGTTATTGAAAGAGTAGTATCATGCAGTGCAAACCCGGAAAATTCTGAATTAAAAGACCTAGTAAACAATGTGCAAATTCATAAGCATACTAGCACTTGCTACAAGAACCGAGATAATCAAACTTGTCGGTTTGGTTTTCCAAGGGCACCTAATGGCTCTACAACTTGTTTAGGCCCTGATGAAGCCTTGGCAAACCATGGTCGATTTTGCATTTTAAAAAGGACATCAGATGAAACTATGATTAACAATTATAATTCAGACCTTTTATTTCTATGGGAGGGAAATATAGACGTACAACCTTGTGGCAACGTCACAGCTGTCTCATATTATGTTGCAAAATACGTAAGCAAATGTGAACCTCATGACACAGGGGAGGTTATACGAGCATCTATAACCAAAGCTAAGAGACAAGGTGGTACCGTATGGAACCAGTTATTCTCGGTAGCAATGGCCATTTTGTCTCAACGCTTGGTGAGTGCTCCTGAATGTGCGTATAGGCTTTGTCATCTGCCTCTCAAAATGAGCTCTCGAAAAACCGTTTTCATTAATAGCTGCAGGCCAAATGAAAGATTCCGGCTTTTGCGATTTGAAGGTAACGAAATCTCGATATATAACAACATCTTTGATAGGTATGTACAAAGACCTAACGAATTAGAAAATTTAAGCTTAGCCGAATTTGCTGTGCGTTTTGAAACAGTGTCAAATACGACGTGGAGTGAGGAGGACGGCGATGCAGAATTGAGACAATTGGACAGCGAGGCAACACGGTATATTAAATTACGAGATAATACCAGAATGCGCATTAGAAACAAAGCGGCTGTTTTACGCACTCGTTATTATACACTGAATAGTGATAAAGAAGGATACTATTACAATTTAATAGTGTGCCATGTTCCATTTAGGGATGAAGCCGAGCTTTTACTAGATCAAGAAACGGCAGAGGCGTGTTTCTTACGACGACAAAATGAGTTAAGGCCACTGCAATCCAATGTTAGTGCAGAACAGTTTGCTCACGCTGAACAGATTATTCAACAAGCGCTCGCTCAAGCAACAGCATTGAATGCTGCTCGTAATATACATGTGCATGATAATGCCCCAATTATTTGTGCCGATGAGCAAATTATAGAAGATCTCGATAATTTTTGCGAAGACGTCCCAGATGATCGAGCAGCATTACCCGATGATGTGTTCTTAGCGAATATACGTGGCCTTAACATACAGCAGAGTGAGCTCTTTCAAAAGGTTTCCAGGGCAATAGAAAGTGATCTAAGCGGTGCGGAAAATCAGTTACTACTTTTTATCACTGGAGGTGCTGGGAGTGGTAAATCATTCCTCTTAAAATTACTAGTCCAACATATTAAACGTTGCTATGCACCAACAGTCGACGTCCTCCTGAAACCCAGTTTTGTTGAGGTCGCTTCTTTAACAGGAGTGGCTGCTCGTCAAATATTTGGCAAGACATTACATTCCTTATTTTCGCTTCCTATTGAAAAGAAAGGAAATACTATGACCTATAAGCGCTTGACGGGACAAAAACTCGAACAGGAAAGACGCAAGTGGCGTAACATGAATTGGCTTGTAATAGACGAGATATCGATGGTTTCTTATGAAAATTTAAAGATTATTCATTTACGTCTACAAGAATTTAAAAACAACGATAAATTGTTTGGCGGGGTAAACATTATTTTATTTGGTGACATATTGCAGCTACCCCCTGTCAAAGGCCACTGGTGCTTTTTGCAACCCCTGTGGTTGGCGGCTGAAGTGGACTTATGGAAAAAATTCTCATTTTGTGAATTAACCATAAATATGCGTCAACAAAACGATAGTGAGTTCATTGACTTACTAAATAATTTACGTGTTGGTGAACTGACAACGGCTCAACTGGAGTTACTTTGCGAACGTCGAAGAATACCTTTGACAGGAGCATTTGCTGATGGAGTGGCAGTTCGTATTTATCCCACTGTCCGCCAAGTAGACGCTTATAATGCACATATGATAGCTGACAACGCGAAAACACAGCGTATTTACACGATGAATGCAGTCGATGAATCCCGCGAAATTGCTACTTACGGAAATTTACCTCCCAGTAATGTAATTCCTAAAGATGTAAATAACTGTGGAGGTCTTTTATCAACAGTACAATTAGGTATAGGGTCACGCGTTATGCTAAGGCGAAACATTTCTGTTTCCGAAGGGCTCGTAAATGGGGTTATGGGCATTGTGCAAAAATTTAAATGGCCAGCTTTACGAAGAGAGCAGATAGAGGATGGTGAATTACCTGAAGCTGTCATTATAAAATTTGATGACGATACTGTTGGCAATAAGTTAAAAGATTTGGATGGCTGTATTGCAATATCCCCAGTTACAGCTACGTTTCAGGCAACCAGAGGGTACGGCAATGTAGAGCGAAGGATGTTACCTTTAATCTTGAGCTGGGCAGTCACAGTACACAAACTACAGGGCACAACGCTGGATACAGCTGTGATTGACTTAGGGAAGAAAAACTTCGCCAAAGGGCAAGTATATGTAGCTCTAAGTCGCGTGAAAACCCTAGAAGGTATTGCATTGTGCGACTTAGACGCTAATAAATTATTAAATAGGCCACATGATGAAAGAGCATTGGCAGAAATGGCAAGATTGCGTGAATTATCGTCAGCCATGAGGAATTCACAAAATCAATAAGCTGACACCCTTTCATCATCATCATGATAATTTCCGTCAAACGAAATCCACTGCCGCGATTCTCGCATCCAACGAATTCCCGCTACACGAGGTCATCTGCCTTCCATTGAAAAGTTCCGTTGTCTATCTCTGAACCCAGCATCAGATATGCTCGAAATTTCAAACAAAAAAAAACTTGAAAAGTTCCCTCGATTTCGCCAAGATTCCATCATCAGATCCCGACTTGGTGACTAAATTTAATTTTCCAAATCGGTTCGTAAATGACGGAGTTATGCGCGAACAAAAAACGCAATGCAGAGTAAACGAAAAGATCGTTAATGTAGATTAATTTTTAGTTTTTTGTTGATTTTTCAAAAACCGCTTGTCCGATTTCGATAAAATTTTCATGGGACCATTTGGGAAGTATACTCTTTCCAACAAAAAAAGAATTTTTCAAATCGGTTGGCAAGCGACTGAGTAATGCCCGAACAAACATAAAAAAAAAAAAAAAAAAAAAAAATACAAACATCCGAATTGAGAACCTCCTCCTTTTTTAGAAGTCGGTTAAAAACACCCAGACTCGGAACAAATACATGTAGGTCATACAAATATTTGTTCCGTGCGGGAATCGAACCCGCGACACGCAGCGCAGCAGTCAATCGCTTAACCACTGCGCCAACCGTGCCAATTGGAAAAAGTTAGTACACTTGAGGACTTCCTTAATAAATGATGACACACAATGATGACAAATGATCACTGACTGATTGACAAGCTATTATTTCAATTGATTTAATAAAAAAATGTTTAATTCAAACGATTAGACATTTATTACTCATTTAAAATTATAATAATACATCTTTAATTGTGTAAAGTAAGTAATGATTATGATGTGTATTCCCATGTGACGATAGAACATGGAGGACTCTTACAAGAAAACATGTATGTACTAAATACCCAAGTTTGGCTTATGGCTAAGTAATAACAGTCGCACAGGTCGATCAATCAGGTTAAGCTACGCTTGCGGTTGGTCCGTGGATGGGTGACAATCATTGCATATCAAGACCCCTCCGTGCCTCGGAAAGTACGTTAAGCCGTTGGTCCCGGCTGTCAATTGTGGATCTTTAGCAGTCATTACGGGTCGTCAGAAGCCCGAAAGTCTAACAACCAGACTTACCAAGGGGTATAGTGTTACCCAGTAACTGGGTTGTGAAGGTCAGATAGGTATAAAATATATTCTTAAACATTTTAAAAGAGTAACGGTGGAGTTTCTTGCCCATTCTTCTCCATACGAAAACTACCTTTTGGTAGGGGCGACTAGAATTAATTTTATTTTTCTGTAATTTTTGACGTTCAAAAGTGCCTTTTATGTGCCTATTTATTGACTTCTTTGACTTCTTCGACTTATTACTTACTCTTTGACTTACTTATTCTTTGACTTTGACTTTTCAGTCGCTTCATGTAAAGTACTGGTATTCAGCTGCATGCGGTTAGACTGGGCTAGGCAAATGATGACTAAATAGCCGTGTTTGCAAAACAATAAATGATTTGATTTGTATGACTCAAACAAATAATACAAACTTAACTAAATGTGGTACACGAGAAGATAGAAGGGAGTCCCCAAAGACATTACGTCATTACGCTTGACTTGGCCTGCCATTTTTCCGAATCCTGGCAATAAGGAAAATAGACGTAGAAATAAATAAGTCAAAGCACATACGAATGGATAGATTACTTGGTCATCACCTGCGCCAAAACGACTCGTTTCCACAGTGGCCCAGCTAAGATGGATGCTTTGTTTTTCTTTATAAGGTGTGGTTTTGTGTGACTGCTTTGTTTGGTGTAGCGATCGGAAAAGAAGGCCCTTGGTATGATTCTTAGGTTGGGCAAAGTGTTATTGGAAATAGAATAGGTCCCTCTTTATTATGTACGCCATAACATGCCCTGAAATCGTGGAAAAAAAATCAGTTGATCCATACATTATTTATACGAATATAAATCTATAAAAAAAAAATTCAGACCCACAAGATCCATAGATCAACTGATTTTTTTTTCACGATTTCAGGGTCGGTCCCTTAGTAAAAGTTGTTCATAATGATGGGTACAATGACCCCTTTTAAGTATTAAAACGATCAAAATTTAATGATGTATAACTATAAAAATAATGGTTTCTACTATAAACTATATAACCTTTTCCTTGGAGAAATACAAGGGTAGTTTTATACATTAATTTGTCTCTCTGTTAATAATGAACTGAACCGAAAATTCAATTCCAAGCCGTTAATTACTTGAATATGTTAATTAACAGTTAATACGATCACTGGTATTCACTACGCGTTTAACTTGCCTGAAATATATGTTTGTGCTTAACGTGAGAGAATTATTGAATTTATTTTCAGTAAATAACGTTGTTTTGGTTTAATTTATCTTTGTTAGTTTAATGTGGTACGTGAAAAGTCTTTCTGCATAATTGTTTGACAATGATTGTAAGTAAAGTCTGGGAAAATAATATTGTTTTTACTACCTGAAATTGTTCGGATATTTAAATCACAACTGCACGAGTAGCATGACCACCATAGACACGGGTTTTGTTGACGTATTCCACAGACCCCGCTGTGCTAATGGCACCTGCGAAAAATATCGATTCAAAGTCAAAGTCAAATCATTTATTTCACACACATAAAAGGCACTTTTGAACGCCAAACATTACATTAAAATAAAATTGATTCTAGTCGCCCCTTCCAAAAGGTAGTTTTCGTATGGAGTAGAATGGGCAAGAAACTCCACCGTTACTCTTTTTAAATGTTTTCCAATATTTTGCATACATTAATTATATAATTATGTGTGAAACGATGCACCTAAAATAAAATTACCTACGACAATAGGTAAAATAATTAAAATGGATTGATGAAACCCTGGCATATAAATTAATTATGTGATAGATACATGGTGCCCACATATTTACAAACATTCTAAAAGTAGACGAGTTTGATAAAAAAAAATAAAAAGTAATAATTGGTGGATATGCGGAATACCTCAGGTGCCATTTAAGCGGATACCCAATGTGGAATACGTCGTTTTGTCGACGAAAGAATGGACAAAATGACTACAATCTGTCATTTTGTATATTTTTTCGTTGACAAAATCCGTGTCTATGGTGGTCATGCTACGCGTGCTATCATTCTTTGACAGTTGCTTTAACACGGCAAATTGACGTAGTGTGCCAATTTGATTATCAATATTAGTTTCCCTGACAGTACAAACAAAACCGACAGTACAGGTTTTCACGAAGCGACGTGCGCTTAGCTTGTGAATGTGTGTGTAAGGGCAGGAACTCTAGGGCACGCCACGATAGAGGCGGTAAGACCCCTCTTTGAGGAGTGGCTAGAGAGACGTCACGGCGTTCTCACCTACCGCCTGACGCAGGTCCTCTCCGGACATGGATGTTTCGGGAGGTTCCTGCACATAATCAGGCGGGAGGAGACGCCCGGGTGTCACCACTGTCAGGATCGCCCAGAGGACACGGTGGAGCATACGGTGGAGGTCTGCCCTGCTTGGGCAGAGCACCGCCGTGTCCTCGTAGAGGCAATCGGCAGCGGCGGCGACCTCTCGCATCCGGCCCTGGTTCAAGCCATGGTCCGGGGCGAGAGGGAGTGGGAGGCAGTCACCTCCTTCTGCGAAGCAGTCATGCTAGCGAAGGAGGTGGCGGGGTGGGCGAGGGAACGCACCTCACGCCTCAGCCGCCGCGGGAGACGCTCCGGGCGTCGGGAGCCGCGTGACGACTCCCGGCCACCGTAGGCGCGGGCCTGCGGGCGGTGAGTAATGGGTAACTCACCGTCCGATCAGGACCAGGCCCGTGCCGGATGGCGTGTATGTGTTCCACGCGCGCCTCAAAGAGATGTCAGCATGAGTGACGGGGCCCGATAGGGCCGAAGCCTGCCAGGGTAGCGGGATTGTCCGAAAGGGTTACCGCTGCCCTGGAACATAAAGGGCTAAGGAAGGAACACGGGTGGGTTTTAGTCAGTAAGAGTCTGACACTCCCTTCTGCTCCACCCAGAGCGGGAGGGGTCATTTGATGATTTCCCATCCTCAAAAAAAAAAAAAAAAAAAGGGCAGGAACTTTCGGTACCGTCCGAGACACGGGAGACGTCGGAAGTGTGGGCGTGAGTGTGGGTGTCTGTGTGCGTGTGTGTGTGTTATGTGCTGACGCTACTCATTTTCAAGCACACATTCACATTGAGTTTTTACCTACACTTAGTAACAACGAGTAAAGCGCGCATCGCTTCGTGAGATAAAAATACTATATCTATTTTGTGTTAGTGGTTTCATTCAGGTTTGGACTATTTTCAAATCAAATCACATCAAAATAGATTTTTAATAAATAAATAAAATATTTTATTTCACCTAAACCTGCATAGGCACTTATGAAACGTCTGAAGCTAGGTACATGGTTCTAATTGGTCGTTTCCTGTATAGAAGAGACGGCAAGAAACTCCACAGTTGCTCTTTTAAAACTGCTTTTACAATGATTTCAAATTACAGTGTTAATCGTTTGGGAGGACAATGGTTTACACCACCTAGGTCTCTTGACTCTCTCTCACCAGAGGGGCAATTCTCGTAACTTTAAGAACGTTCACAGTCTGATCCCAGTCTCAATCTGTTAAAAATACTTCTAATTTCCCTACATTTTGACAAGTTTTTGACATTTTTTTGTCGCCGAGATGAGACCGCGACTAGATTTTGAACGTTTTAAATTACGAGAATTGGCCTTCAGCTTCTTTTTCAACCTGAAGTAATCTAGTTTGTTGTAGTTGATGATGAAGATGATGAACAGTTCCTTCTTCATAGTCATGTCGTTGGCAGGGCTGTGTTTTAAATCTTGCTTTCCCAAAACATTGCCACTTGCACGGCGTTGTAGGTGGCAGCGCAGAAATCACTTTGACTGCAAGTTTTGGGACACAATTAATTTTTTGGATTTTGGAACGGCCCCTAAAAGAAGTAAACCTAAAAGAAGTAAGTAAACCGTGATAGTTACCATGCTTCTGTATTAAACATTGTAGGTAGGCACTTTAGTGTTTAGTTAGGAGTATAAAGCTTTGTTTTTACTGCTAATTACTTGTCTAGACTTGCAAATGAAGACCTCAGTAATGTTTATTTGTTTTATGTCGAATTTGTAATCTTGCTTTCTATTGTCAATTTGACATTATTATTATCTACTAGCTTCTGCCCGCGGCTTCGCCCGCGTGGATGTCGGAAATTATCCCACGGGAACGTGCTAACAGGATAAAATGTATGTGCATCAGGATGCCATCTATCTCGCGGGCCCTTTGTGGCTAATTACAATAGAAAACCAATTGTGTCTCATTAATGGTGATTAAGAGGGTACCTATATGATATCTTTACCTAAGTACCTACCTAATTAAAAAAATAAACAAACTCAATAACAGAAAATAAAATACCTACCTACCTAAATAAACCTATTTATGACGATAACTAATCTAAACTCAATCATCATCTGCCTAGCCTTTTCCCAACTATGTTCAGGGCCGGCTTCCAGTCTAACCGGATGCAGCTGAATACCAGTATTTTACATGGAGCGACTGCCTATCTGACCTCCACAACCCAGTTATTGGGTAATACGATACCCTTGGTACGACTGGATGTCAGACTTTCGGGCTTCTGACTACCCGTAACGACTGTCAAAGATCCACGAATGACAGCCGGGACCAACGGCTTAACGTGCTTTCCGAGGCACGGAGGTGTCTCGGTATGTAAAGATGGTCACCCATCCACAGACCGACCGCGGCAAGCGTAGCTTAACCTGACCGATCGACCTGTGCGGCTGTTATTATTTAGCCACGGGCCCCTCAATATAAACTCAATAAATAAGCAAAATCTCTAAAAACTAATATCTATACGAATGACTATCCTACCTAACAGTATTATAAAATAACCTACGGTCACTACGTACACTATCAAATATACTACCTATACTTTAAAATTAAAATCTATACCTACGACTTATATAAAAATAAACCTAAATAACTCTAAAAAGTAAAAGGAATAAAAATGAACTCCACTGCGTGTGACCTAACCTACGACAAACTTATTATTTGCGGTTGGTACAGTAATCGGATCTAGGGATCGAACCGCAAAATTAAGTTTGTTTTTTATTGTATATACTTTTCCGGGATAAAAAGTACCCAGTGTGGTGCCCAGGATATTAAAGAATAATTATACCAAGTTTCATCGTAATCGAACCGGTAGTTTTTGCGTGATGCCTGAACAAACAGACAGACAGACAGACCGACAGACAGACAAAAATTTTTTTAATCACATTTTTTGGTTCGGTGTCGGTCTAGTAACACCCCCTGCCATTTATTTTTTTGATATTTTCAATGTACAGAATTTTCACTTCTACAGATTTATTATAAGTATAGAATATATCTGTTACGCTGTTAAATAGTATTCTCTAACAGCAAACCTTATTTAGCATAATCAACCTATAATGTTCTGCTGGAACACAGGCCTCTTTTTAGTAAGAGGGAGTGGGCCGCAATCCATCTCGGTAGATGTCACATGTCTTCGAATTTTTTGGTTCTACGACATTGTTTCCTCACGATGTTTTCCTTCACAATTTTGACAGCAGTGGTTATTAAATTATAATTTACACAAAGAAAAACCTGTCTGGGTTCGAACCTACGACCTACAAGTCGGCGCCCTTACCACTGGGCCGCCACTGCTCAACTACTCACACCTTCCCTCTGGCACCTACAACGCTATTGTAATAATAATTGTGATACGTAATTTATATACTGAGTCGCGGCCGTTACCATTGCAGAGGTTTATAGAGCAGTGGTGACCAACACCGCTCTATAAACCTTATTTGCTATTAACCATTTCTATTCGAGAGAGTTAAGCTTACCTCTGTACTTATTATCCATAACCACTTAACAAATGAGGGGCAATTTTCGTAATTTTAGGAAAATTCAATTTGATCTTAGTATCAAACTGTCAAAAATAACCCTAATTTCTCACATTTTTGACAAGTTTTTGACTTTGATTGTCGTTGAGATTTATTTATTTTTACTCGTATAACAATTATTGCTTGCTGCACTTACAGTAGACACCAAAGCACGCAACAAGCCAACAACCTAACATTTAATTAAAAATCTTCATGAGATTGCGGCTAGATTTCGAACGTTTTTAAATACGGCAATTGGCCTTTTGGTATCATTAATATGTGTGCGATAAAGAATTAGAATGTTTTTCCAAACAGGATACCTGCATACACCAAAACCGTCCGTAAAATGTTTCATATAAACGCCACCGAAATCGATTTCTAAATCAAAATAAAATACGTAAGCTCAAAATAAGGAAGGTGAGACAGGCGGTACTAACAATTTCCTGTTTAGAAAAGGTAAACAAAAATAACATGAAAGAAGCAACATTTTGCCAAAGGATTAAGAGGAATTTGTAAACAATCTTCTATGTAAATCTTTTAAGAGTACGTAATACCGTAGATTACCATTTTGTGAAGATAAATGTATGGTTCCCGAGGGCGGGAGAAAATCTGTTTCATGCGAGCAAAGCCGCAGGAATTAAGGAGCTGTGTAGTTGTTATTTATATTAATAGCCTGGCTATTTATATATAAAGAGTTTTCTATGTATTTTTATTAATTTTGCAAAAAATAACGAAGTGGTTGTTTAGTGTCAAAATGCAAAAGTGAAATGATGTTGTGTAGTGACGTATCAAATTATTTGAATATAAATGTAATATTTTCCTTGCAATCATCATTTTGTGTTGTGGTTTGTGAACGGATCTATCTGGCTGCCACAACGCTATCTATCGCGCTAAATGGAATGTGTACATAGGTACCTACCATAGATATAACCGTATATATCCGTATATTACGTTGTAGGTACCGACCTACAACGTAATAATAAAAAAAATCATTGTCAGGAGGTTCCTTTCCCTGGAGCCCTGACCGCCGGTAGCTTGGCCCCTGTTCCTGATACCGGTGGGCTACTATTTTTTATATATTTTTTTAAACTTTTTGTTTATAAAAATAATTTAAAATGAACTTTATAAATTTAAATTAAATAAAGGAACAATAAAAATCAAAAGTTATTTATTCAAACTAGGCTGAGATTCAGCACTTATTTAAGGTCATTTTTTTTTTAAACGTTGCCCTCTCTAGGAATTTCTCCTGCATCATGGGTGCGTTTACAAACATTTAAACTTACATACACAAACAACCAGACCCGGAACAACTACCTGTAGGCAATATAAATATTTGTTCCGTGCGGGAATCGAACCCGCGACACGCAGCGCAGCAGTCGAACGCTCAGCCACTGCGCCAACCTCGTCGTCAAATTACATAAATAGTCTCCCAAAACGCCCGCCATTCAACACTTCCTAATAGTTTAGCTGGGAATATTTGGCGCAACGAACTCTCCAGCAGCACAGCGGTCTGTTCGGCTAGAAGAACTTGATTCAATACAAAAGAGAGTAATTAACATTAAGACACACAAAATAATTAAGTCAATCTTCCTAGCCATTTCCCAAGTATGTTGGAGTTGACTTCCAGTCCAACCGGATGCAGCTGAATACCAGTATTTTACATGGAGCGACTGCCTATCTAACTTCCACAACCCAGGTAAGTATGGTAACACGATACCCCTTGGTAAGACTGGTTGTCAGGCTTTCAGGCTTCTGACCACTCGTAACGACTGTCAAAGATCCAAGAATGACAGCCGGGACCAACGGCTTAACGTGATTTTCAAGGCACGTAGGTGTCTCTGTACCCATCCACCGGCCGACCGCGGCAAGCGTAGCTTAACCTGATCGATCGACCCATTCGGCTGTTATTACTTAGCCACGAGCCCCAACACAAAACATTAAACTAAATTATTTGCCATATCTCAGCTAGCTCACGCCAATATACCGACATTTTAACAATCTTTGTGATATACGTAATTTTGAATATACTAGGTAAATGATCTTTAGTTTATTAGGTACTCATTAAGTTCGGCCAACGGTGTCTGATTTGTTAACACGTCGAAAATAACTTTAAAACGTTTAAATTGGACCATTCGATTCCGCGTTACTTAAAATTGGAACGAAATTCAAAATGGCTGTCCTGGTTTTATACTTAAAAAAGATATGTTTATTACTGAAGCTTTTAGCGATTCAAATATGCGATAAATATAATATTTTACTGTTATTGGACGGTTCCGTTTAATTGCGAACTGGACAGAAAGCTATGATAATTAGTTTCGATTTTCGACTTGTTATTTTTAATGTATGGAACCATGTTATGACGTATTAATGCCACCATTTTTTCCAGTGCGAGAGAGGGACGGAACTATAGAAGGCTCGTAGCACCATCTCTTTTTTGCAATGGAGTAATGATGACATTAACACTTTTTAATACGGCCCTTGTTGTTTATAGGGATTCGGCGTTTGCTTGCAAGTCAGATTATTAATTCTAAATAATAGAATTAATATATTAGGTAGTGGGTAACTTCATGGACTCAATTAACCCATTGAAAGTCACTGAACGAGACCTAATATAAGTTTTATTGTTATTACGTCGAGGGGCGTTTCTAGTGTCCCGCAAAGTGTTAAGTTTTGATTTATAAATACCTAGGTATCTAAATAATTTAGTTTTGATTAATAACATAGTGACCCTTGAGCAACAGTCTCCACACGGTGAGTGCCTGAGGGTGGAAGACGCCGCCGAGGCAAGCTCAGGAAGAGGTCGCGAGTCGGCCTAGACGCGTATAGCAAGGGTTGGATCGAGGTGGCTCTAAGAAGGGATGCCTGGAAGCATTTGGGGGAGGCCTTTGCTCACCAGTGACATAACATGCCTGTAGTCTCCGAAGGGTACCGAGTTGATTTAATTTAATATTTGAATTGTTTTTCTTTTATATTTTCATTACGGACGCTTTTAACTTTCTGCATCGTTCTCACATGCATAACTTTTAACATGAATGATGTAACCAATACTTTGTAACTATATTATTGTGATTCAAAAGGGTGTCCATGGAGTTTCTTGCTCGTTCTTCTCCATAGGTACCTACTACGCTTTGGAATGGGCAACTAGTTTCATCTTTTTGACTGACCGACCCCTTGACAATTCAAAAGTAGTGTAATTGGTTTAGTTGAAATAAATAGTTGAGTTTGAGTTTGTGTACCCATAGAACATCCACATTTCATCAGTTATGTTTAAGTCCCATCAACCGGGCAGAAATACAGACTCCCGGCTGTTAGGTACTCAGAAATTCTTAATAGAAAAATCCTTTAACACTGCCCGACCTGGGACTCCAACCCAGGACCTCATGCTTAGCAGTAACGCTTGCGATCAATAGACCTACGCGGCAGTCCAGTAATAACTATCTACCTTTTTATAAAGTTTCCTTTTCAGTTTCTTACCAAGAATCTTTCCCAAATTTCCATCATCAGCGAAAATAACAAATTATCTAATGCAAATGTTTAATCTGAAACAGATTTTATTTATCTATTCTAATCACGTTTGATGACGTCGTCCGGGTGTTTTTACTCGCCTCTTAAGTGAGCTTTCGGATGAGGCTGTTTGTTCTAGTTTTGATTAATAAAATTATGTAAAAATACTTTCTTTTTCTATTATCCCAGGATTTAATATCAGAACAACAACAAACAACATTGACTGGTCGCACGATTGCTAGTATTTACACACGTACAGTCAAATGTATGTATACACTCGGCTTTATTCAAAAGCGATTTACTCCTTTATTTTTTTATGAAATTTTATGTTGTTACAAACATATCATTTTCAAACCCATAGGTTTATGTAATGTATCGTATTTCAACGATGTATTCGTTATTTCACGAAAAAATCGCATTTAAAAGTTGCCAAGTGTTGACATATTGGTGCTCGTGACTGTTTACCGTGCGATCAGCAAATTAGTTAAATAATTTTTGTTATTTCCTTGCCATTAGTAAATTATAACTAAATAGTTTGCATAATTATCATCATGTATCCATGACTATTGTGTGAAAAGACTATGCTGTAAGCAGTTAAAATTACATATCTGTCATAAGCTTTGAAAGGTAGGCCTGTCTGCTACTAGCCTAACAAAGTACCTAAATTATAATGAGTTAATGTAACTTAGGATAAGTGCATTCTGTTTATTGTTCCATTGGTAAATAAAGATATTATTTGAAAATGAAATGAATATCAGAACAAAATATTTTGCTATATTTTGAAGGAATATAAAGTCAATCTTTCTGGAAACTCGATTCATTCTAACGTCTAGCCAGCTGACATTGTCTGGGATGGATGGCTTTAAACTACGGATGGTTCATCCTTACGAGGAGATTGCGAGAAAATTTCACTTCTTTTCATCCTCATTTGTTTTACGCGCAAGTCGAAAAGAGACTTCGAAGTTAACACGGGGATAACAGGACGTCTGTGAACTGCATATAGAAAAAGTGCATGCAATGTTAAGGAAAGAAAGAAAAATAGTTTTTTAACTGTCACAGAAACGCGTGCACATAAAGTACCTGTGTAAGTTTATTGGAATAAAGATAACAAAACAGATCTATGTATAATCAGACCACAAAATCAAAAGTCATATATTCAAATTAGGCTGAGAATCAGCACTTTTCGAACGTCAAAATTCCAAAAGACAGTCCCCCAAAAACGCCCGCCCTTCACCACTTCCCAGTGCTATCGCTGGGAAGAAGAAGTGGCGCAACAAACTCCCTAGCAGTACAGCACAGTAATAGCATGATGCTGTGTGAGGGACCTACAGCGTCGGTTATTATAAAAATTCCATGCTAATAGGTATGTGTTGAGTCCCTGCCACTGTATATTTGGTATCACAAATCAAATCAAATCTCTTTATCTATGCACACTTGCAAAATAGACAGTCATAATTTAAATAAAATACCAGTCGAGCTAAAAACGTGATAACATTATTATCCATACATTCTTGCAAGTTCATTAGGAGTATTTGAACGATTAGACGCAAACATCGTCAGGTTATCTTACAGAAATTGCTGATTACGATAAGACCGCCCTTTGTAACACCTGTTTTATTTTTCATTGTGTAAATATTGTGCAAAAACAGTATTATCTGTAAGTTTATCCATCTATAGTCCGTGGATTTTCAACAAGAATTTCGTCTCTTACATTATTTTATGTAAATCGATTAGCCTTGGCTTTTCCCAACTAGTATGTTTGGGTCGGCATTCAGTCTAACTGGATGCAGTTGAATACTAGTATTTTACATGGAGCGACTGCCTATCTGACCTCCACAACCCAGACTGGTTATCAGATTTTTGGGCTTCTGACTACCCGTAACGACTGTCAAAGATCATCCATCCACTTACCGTTCGCAGCAACCTTCGATCAATCCATGCTACGCGTCCCTCCTACATTATTTTGTCAATGATTATTAATTTACTTCCACGCGAATTTTAACGAGGAGATTTTGTTCGAACTCACTTTTATGTCAAACATCGATACCAAGCAATTAAATTCTGATATTGTAATGACAAGGCAAATAACGACAAACGATATTGAAAAATCCGAACAGAAAATTGTTTTTTCAATTATATTTATTTGCATTTATCTATACGCCATTTGATAGGTTAAATAAATTCGTTTATAAAGTCCGTACCCGAAGAGTGCCAATAGAACCTTGTTACTAGGGCTCCGTTGTCCATCCGTTCGTCTGTCTGTCACAGAGTTATATCTTTTGGACCGTAACATGTTTAAAGAGCGTGTACTATGGCCGCTAAATAACAAAAATTTAAAAGTTACAAAATTGATACATTTATCAGTATAAATGTGAAAGTTTGTATGGATGGATGGATGTTTGTTACTCTTTCACGCAAAAACTATTGAACGGATTTGGATTAAATCTGGCACACATGTGGTTTATAACCAGGATTAACATAGTATACTTTTTATTAATATACTTTTTATCCCGATATTCCCACGAGATCGAAACTTATGCGGGGAAACCGCGGGGCGCAGCTAGTAACACAAGAAACGTGTTTATTTTGGCGTTTTTGTAGTAAATTCATCATCTGCCTAGCCTTTCCCCAACTATGTTGGGGTCGGCTTCCTGTCTAACCGGATGCAGCTGAGTACCAGAGTTTTACATGGAGCGACTGCATATCTGACTTTCACAACCCAGTTACTGGGTAATACGATACTCCTTGGTAAGACTAGTTGCCAGACTTTCGGGCTTTTTTTTATTTAAGTATTAAATAATATTTTATGTAGGGTTAAATATTGTATGGTGGTACGAATCCCTTCGTGTGCGAGTCCGACTCGAACTTGGCCTCATTTTTTACTTGTGTTTAACGTGAAATGACGATTTTATGTCAAGTTTGGGAGGCCATAAAAGCGTTGTGTAAGCTATTTGCAAATAGCGAACCTTCATATCAATTGGACGTTGAATTGTCGATGGTATTAATATTTTTATTGCTGAAAGAGAATTCAGGCAAAAACGGAAATTATTTTCAGCACAATTTTCTCGTTAACTTTGATTGGGTGATAACAATCTGAATGTAATTGGACAAAAGTATTTTCCATTTGCCATTTTATTTTACTTGCGTAGGTACTGCCAATGTTTAGATTCCTTGGTTTTGGTAGGATGACTTTTGAAATATGGGTAAAATAGACTTGTAATTTTGAAACAGTCTTGAAAGTTTATCAAATGCAAGTAAACATTCGCTGAAATCAAGATATTACGTAAAAAACTTTTTTACAAAAAAAAAAAAAAAAAAATAACCGACTTCCTAAAACGACACTACAAAGTGAAAAATAACTTTAATTTTGGAAGTCGGTGTCGTTGGGTTCGCATTTTCGTTGTTTGCCACCGACTTCCAAAATTAAAGTTATTTTTCACTTTGTAGTGTCGTTTTAGGAAGTCGGTTGTTTTTTTTTGCAAAAAAGTTTTTATTTTTTACTTTTAAGTTGTAATTTTTACCAGTAATTTTGGTTTAAAAACCAAACTACAAAACCGTTTTTGATGAAATTTCTATGGGGCCATTTGGGAAGTATACCCTTTCCAACCAAAAAAGAATTTTTCAAATCGGTTGGCAAGCGGCAGAGTTATGCGCGAACAAAAAAAAAAAAAAATACAAACATCCGAATTGAGAACCTCCTCCTTTTTTAGAAGTCGGTTAAAAAGGGACGTCTATCATTTTGAAATCCATAGTAACATCATAGAACTAGCTTCATCGACCTGTGCGATTGTTATATATTGTTACAGTCGCACAGGTCGATCGATAAGGTTACGCTACGCTTGCCGCAGTTAGTCTGTGGATGGGTGACCATCTTTACATACCGAGACCTCTCCGTACCTGGAAAAGCACGTTAAACCGTCTTCTAAAACTTCGTAAACTGTCATTCGTAGATCTTTGACAGTCGTTACGCGTAGTCAGAAGCCCAAAAGTCTGATAACCAGTCTTGTCAAGGGGTATCGTATTACCCAGTAACTGGGTTGTGGGGGTCAGATAGGCAGTCGTTCAATGTAAAACACTGGTATTCAGCTGATTCCAGTTAGACTGGAAGCCGACCCCAACATAGTTGGGAAGAGGCATGCAGATGATGACTTTATAATCCCCCTAGAGTACTAATCATCACCTGCGGGGTCACGTTTGACGTATTTTTATGAAAAAAAAAAACGTATAGAATTCATGAAAGCTACCTAGAATGCTTGCCTGTTATTTTTAACACTAACCTAGGACCCTTAGGATCCGAGCAAACCGAAAAAAGTCCGAAAGAACGGTAAGTATATAAATCGAAGTAATAGCGCGGGCAGGCGATGCGATGCGACAGGATGCATCGGGGGAACAAAAACTTTCACGTGGACGGAGTCACGGGCAGAAGCTAGTTAGTAATGAACGGAGATAAAACAAGATTAGTTTTCTAGAGTTAGAAATACGTTTTCTGTCTGTGATGTCTACAAGATAATAAAATGAAAGAAAGAAAATAAAGTGGCGGTCAACGAATGAGAAATTGTCATAACTTTCATTTTATCGCGGACCTACTTTACGACCAGTAAATAAATATAAAAGTAAAATAACACAAAACTTGTAATCTCTAAACGCTTTCGCAGTACATTTTTTTTTTTGTACAAATGCGTTAAATGATGTGAAGTTTTTTGTTTATCATACTTTTTAGTTGTCAACCAGTCTTACCAAGGAGTATCGTGTTATCCAGTAACTGGGCTGTGGAGGTCAGATAGGCAGTCGCTCCATGTAAAATACTGCTATTCAGCTGCTTACTACGGGATAACTTTCCATGAAATATTCATGTTTTAGTAAAATATTTGTAAGACAAAGTGTTCATGGAAAATAAAAACGTCCAAACTAATAATAAAATTCTGTATTTTAATTCAGAGCATAAGTAGACGTAGCTTGTGTAGATTTTCCTTAATTAAAATAGACAAGACCGCAGCAAACTCTCTCAAAGATAATATCAGAAACGGCAAAAGCAAAAATTACAATAAATCCTATATTTTCTTTAGAAGTACATTTTTAAATGAATTTTTACTACCATTTCTGTATGACTGTACCCGACTTTTGCAGCAAACATGAACCACACAGAAAATTCTTAATGAAAACAAATGAAGAAGTTTAAATTAAAATGATTTCTGTAAATCCTTTTTCGTGGAGTATGTTACTAACGTATGTTCACGACATAATGTTGCCATGTTTATCATAATTAAAGAGATGATGATAAATGTCATTGTATTTTATACCAGTTATTCATTATTTATTTAATAGCCCAGCCTAGTGTAGGAGTACAGTCACGAGCAAAAATATGTATACACTCGGCTTTTTTCAAAAGCGATTTACTACTTTATTTTTGAATGAAATTTTATGTTGTTACAAATATATCATTTTCGAACCCGAAATACGATACATTACATAAACCTATTTATGTACCTAGTGTATCGTATTTCAACGTTGCATTCGTTATTTCACGAAAAAATCGCATTTGAAAGTTGCCAAGTGTTGACATATTGGTGCTCGTGACTGTACCTAAGTAGTTTTCATTCCACGACAGTTCTCGCATTTGTAAGTTTCAATTAATGAATGGTGGAATATTCCCAGGTCAAAACATTAATTGGCTCTCCACTTTTCAATTGATGGTAGAATATTTGCGTAGTATCTTAACTAGACAATGTCCTTTAAACAACCTTGAACGAGAGAAATACACAAGGGTATTAAGGTCAATGACATTTAAGGAGGAAACGCCAGGATAGCCCGCAAAATACAAAGTTTAGTAAATATTATTATATTTATTGATATTTCATGAAATAGTTATTCAATAGGGTTATATGAACGTAGAGGGTTGTATTGATAATTTTAATGATTATAATTCTGTAAATACAGTAAAAGCTCCTTATTCGCGCTTCCTTCATTCGCGTTTTCACTATTCGCGGATTAAAAAAATGCGAACCAATTCCTATATTCGCGGCAAAAAATTTCTTTATTCGCGGATCTAATCAGTACATACATAATGATAAAAAGCATTCCAAAAGGTATCCAACCCAATATCCTTTGTAAACGCCGTCAAATGGACTAATAAAAAAGCAAAATAGACCTTATTACAACTTTGCCTAAAGTATGTTGTTAAATGATATCGCCGCTGTGTTAGTTCGGACTTTAACATAAGCCGCCTTCGCCGCGATCGGTGTTTTTGAGAATGTAAACAAACAGAATAAAAGCAACCTTATTACTCAATGAATAAAATCAAGCAAGAAAAAATTACAAAATTCTTTAAACCATTGCCTAAGCCTGAAGATAATAATTAATCAATATAGTCAAAAACTTCAATTAAATTGATTTTTTTTATATATTTGTTTTTTTTTTATTTTGTCACCTAGGAACGTATCCCCTACAATCCCATATAAATTACCATTCCGTATTCACGGTTTCTGTATTTGCGGCATATTTATGGAACATATACCCCGTGAATAAAGATCTTTTCCGGTACATAATCGGCCGTGAATCATATTTTGTTCAACGTACAATCTGGCACTGAGCTGCAAATTGCAATTAACGTAAAAAAATTGAATTTCGCGGGCTACACAATCACAATTGACCGGAAAAAGAGGGAAGAGGGAGATGGCGGAGTGATCTGGACTCCTTTAGTTTAGATTGGTCTGGACAGATAGAATTGGAAGAAGAGTAGAGAGGCCTTCTCCAGCAATGGAGCGTGGAACCTAAGATAGAAACACGCTTGTACGATATGACTACACACAGAAAGCAGAGCTAATAGAAATCTCTATTCCTAGACAGCACGTTTCGCCGAAAACTTTGTGGATAGAAAACATCGTTCGTAGACATCTCGGTACATAGGACAGAGATCACTGTCCTTAAATAGTACTTTTTGCTTTTTTTGATTTTGTTTTGCTTCATTTTTTATTAAAATGGTATTTTTGTATGAAATAAATGTGTTTTTATTATGAATATCTCTGTCAGAGTCAGAAAACCAAAATTTAGTAATATAATAAATATTAATAGTTTCTTCTCCAGAGGCGCTTTCTGTGAACCGAGGTATCTGGAAACAGTGGTAAAAAAGTATAAACTTTGTTCTATGAACAAAGTTTACGGCAAAAAGTGCTATTTAAGGACAGGATCTCTGTCAACAGTGCTTTCTATGTACCGAGATGTCTCTCTGAGATGCTTTTAGCGATAAGACCGCCCATTGTGTCACCCTTTATAAAATGTTATATATTTATGTTCTGTAATTTGTATGGTGTACAATAAAGAGTATTCTATTCTATTCTATTAGCTCTGCTTTCTGTGTGTAGTCATATCGTACAAGCGTGTTTCTATCTTAGGTTCCACGCTCCCAGCAATGGAACATTAACGGCTAATAAAATAAATAAAAATATATGATATCTATCCTATATCATTATCATCAGTCTGTTACTATAGGTATAGTATATTATATAATATATTCCGTAACTTTCCCCACGCAACTCAAGTTCCCACACGTAACAGAATGCCTAACATTTACACCCCAGCTGCTCAGACAAACTGGGTATATACGTGACAAGACCGCATAACTACTTCTAATGTCTAGGTGAGTGTGACGCAGATTTATCTCACATAAACTTCTCATCCAAACACGTAATAGATAGACATTAGACATATTTCTATTATATTCTATCCTTACATTATAAAACGCAATGTCTATTGAATACCTCTCATCATCTGCCTGGCCTTTTCCCAACTATGTTGGGGACGGCTTCCAGTTTAACTGGATGCAGCCGAATACCGGTATTTATATGGAGCGACTGCCTGTCTGACCTCCACAACGCAGTTACTGGATAATACGATACCCCTTGGTAAGACTGGTTGTAATACTTTCGGACTTCTGTCTACCCGTTACAACTGTTTAAGAACCACGAATAACTGTCGGGACCAACAGCTTAACGCGCTTTCCGAGACACGGACGGGTCTTGGTATGTAAAGATGGTCACCCATCCGGAAGTCCGAAACCAACTCAGAGTCACAGTCGAGACATAATCTTGGTCAGATCATGTAAAGACCATGTAGATTGGTGAAATGGTATTTTAAGGAAAGAATCAGCTTATATCAGCTTAAGTGGACCTGCCCAGTCAGTGCACGCATTTGTTAGTAATCATGCAGCTCAACACGGAACCTAACATAAATTTCACAAAATCAGGTTAAGTTTATTTAATACATAACATAAGGTCACATAAGGAATAACCAGTTACGATAATAGTAAATCAAATCGGCAAAAACTGTGTCGCGAACAGACGTTATCCTAAAAATAACTCGCCCAATAAGCCTATAATTTTCAATACTTCGCCTAAACCGTTTTACTGCCACGTACCCAAATCTTCAGATAACATAACCTTAGGTTTTTTGCGTCAATAAACGCAGAAATAGTTGGAAACTATATGATTTACGAGCGTCGTAAAGAAATGGGGAGACGTGCCAACCGGGGATGGTTACCGATGTTATAGATACCTACGTGTTGACGGTACGGCGATCGGGGGATTCGATTCCGGTTGAGCACTTTATGATCGACTGAAAAAATAAAATATAGAATCTTAAAGTTGGATAAGCCAAAATGGATGGCGATTAAGAAATAAATATCCTACATAACAGCATTATATATAACATAGTCTGTATAATGTTGCAGTAAGTTGCAGTTAATCATGATAATTTGATAAAAATAAAAAAATATGCGTACAAGTTGACGTGTAAATAAGTAATTGTAAAAATCTTTATTTCTATAAATGCTAGATTGTTGACTAATACGTGTTACTTAAAAAGACACTCACATAATTGAAGGTCATTGAATGTAGTCACAAAGTCTACCGTAAATTATGATAGAATTTGTACTCCACAGGACCTTAGAGGAACATTTTGCACCCAACAAGATCGATGTTTGGTTTACAGGCTTAGGCGCTCTGTTAGTAGCACCACAACTCACAATAAACCTGCGCCAGCCGCATTGACCAAGAGCCTTGTAAATAGCTTTACAAAAAAATGCTTTGTTAGTTCGGACAAGCAAAATCAGTCATCAATTGTTTTCCAAGCCGATTTCTTGCAACTTCTAACAAAGGCATCGAACGATTGTCAAGCAACCGCTGAAACACGAACCTGCGGTCATGCAACTGCAAGTTTCAATAGTAATTATTCAAAATACATTTGATTATTCAAGTTGATTGTGTAGTTTAACTACTAACAGTAGCTAACTTAATAAAATTAACTAAATGAAACAAAGTGGTTTTGACTTTGATGTATCTCTAAACGAGGTTTGATTTACAGACAGTGTTATTGTTTTAGTCATGATAGACTAGTAAAAGTTAATTATATTTCAGAGCTAGGGATTCTGTTTGAGATTTATATTGCTGAAATAGTAAATGAATGGTTAAGACTGTGATAGATTGTTTGATAGTGGTGGTTGTAGACACACGTGGGTTGAAAATAAATTTTTAGAGAAATATATCAAGACACTGTTTCGAAGTAAGCTCGTGGCTAAATAGTAACAGCTTCACGGGTCAATCGAAGGTTTAATGGATGGGTGACCATTCATTACATATCGAGACCCCTTCGTGCCTCGGAAACTAAGTTAAGCTGTTGGTCCCGGCTGTCTTTCGTAGATCTTTGACAGTCGTTATGGGTACTCAGAAGCCTGAAAGTCTGACAGCTAGTCTTACCAAGGGGGTATCGTATTATCCATGCAGATAGCTCCTAGAACAGATGGCCGATGATATGGATCCCGGTACAGAGTCTTGCTACCGTTGAAGTATATCCAAGTTTAATTTAATGTTTTGATTCATCATCATTATCATTTCAGCCGCAAAACGTCCACTGCTCCAGCAGTGGTCTATGTCCACGTAGGCCTTCCAACGCCACGTATTCCGATACGCAGTCGCCACTCCAGAACCTTTCGGCCCCATCGGCCATGTGTTCTGTAATGTGCTCTGCCCACTGCCACTTAAGTTTGACAATTCTTCGGTCTATGTCGATTACATTGGTTCTCCTACGGATCTCTTCATTTCTGATACGATCACGTAGGGAAACTTGAAGCATAACTCTCTCCGCTATTTTGATTACCATTACCTAATACATAGCATTGTTACAGACTCACTGGTGCCAAATCAGTACCTACCCTTTATTTACCCACCGACCCCGTTACTTACATAAATGTAATACTAACACAAAGCCAACTTTAATCACAGGCTATAAAACATAGTTTATCTCCCTTACGTTACCTGGTTCACGTCGTAAATTCTAGTTACCATGATGTGTGACAACGTTATGAAACTATCGCGAGGATATTTGCAGTCACGTTACAACGTTTTCATGAGTATGGGAGGGTTATTTTTCATCGCTAAAGTGTCAATAGGGATCTAAGTTTGGGCAAAATGAAATTAACTGTTTGTAGAATGAGGATGAATTCGGAAATAGCTGACATTTTAAAATAAATAATGAAGGAGCTAGTCGTAATCTGAGAGAAGAAGAATATGTATTATTTGTCTCTGAATAACAAAACAAACGAGCAGTGGTCCACTTTAGCCCTAGATCAAAGAAGCTGGAAGTCCTTTGCCCAGCTGTGGGATGTTGCAGGCTTGTAATAGTAACTGATAATGCTTGTTTAAGAGCTGTCACACAATATATGGATGGTTGGCTGATTATTAATTTTTGGAATAAATAAAATGGTAATATGACGCCTACGAAAACGTCAAAGGAGGTTGTTTTGTATCATACATTTCATCAATACCTATCTCCTATAACCATCATAAATTGAGCCGAAAGCCGTTACCAAGTAAAAAAAAATTATACAAAAAATAAACAGTATAAAGTGAAAAATAACTTTAATTTCGGAAGTCGGTATCAAAAAACTAAAATGCGGAACCAACGACACCGACTTCCGAAATTAAAGTAAAAAGAAAAAAAAAGTTTTTATTTTTCACTTTGTTTAGTTATTATTACCCCACACAAATTCATATAACACTTGCTACGTAAATATCAGTGACAGGAGGTTATTAAAACATCATCAATATAAACTAAGTGGAAAAAATTCGTTTGACGCTAACTCTAAAACTACCCAAGTAAAGTAGCAATATTTATATGGGACCACACCTGGGCATGTATACCTTATCCATTAAAAAAAGAACTTTGCAAATCCGTCTATATATAACGGAGTTATGCCCGGACATACATAAAAAAATATATAAACATCCATCTTGAGAACCGCCTCCTTTTTTGAAGTTGGTTAGAACTTATAGAAAATTACTAATAGCATACATAATGTGTAGTACCTACATACATCCATCCCTATATACTGTAATAATAAACTGGAGCCCTAGACATGACTCTTCGGGATTACGACGCATCTTATATAGATGGATGGCGGCGCTTGTAAAACCTTAGGATATGAATATACAGGGTGGCCAAATACGAGGAACACACTTTATTTTTTAAATTTTATTCTGTATTTTTAGTAAAATATAATATTTAGGACGCCAATTCGGTATGGAAAATAATCTGAGACAAATATTCACCTGTAGCAGCATGGCAGATGTGAACCCTTTTCACTGCGTTTTTCATAACATTTTCACACATTTCCTGTGTTATTTCAGTAACTGTCTCAGATATTTTATTTTAATTCTTGAAGGTTCATTGGCCTGTTAGCATAGGCACATCCCTTTAGATAGCCCCACAAAAAAAGTCAGGAGCTGTTAAATCCGGGGATCATGGGGCCAATCAATGTCACCGTTTCTCGAAATTAATCGACCCGGAAACGTTCTTTTCAATGTCTCGATTGTGGCTCGTGCCGTATGACATTTGTGGCCCCGTCTTGTTGGAACCACATGTTTCCTAAGCCCAACTGATTTACTTGATGTAAGAAAACTGCTTTATCTGTTACAATGCCATGCTGCTCAAATTTAATTACTAAACGAGTTATTGCTAGCTGCGAAGGTAAGTGATTTCTACCAAAACTTGGCCGCAATTTTCTTAGAGTTTCCGCAATACATGATCGGGTTGAGTAGAATGTTTTAATAATTAAACTCTTTGTTCAGTCGTAAAACGCTCCACAAAAAAATTGCCGTATTTACACAAAATAATTTTCATGAAACAACTAACATATTTGCCGCCAAAACAAAATGACGGCAATAAAAGTTGTATACCTCCAAGTTGCCCACCCTGTACGAGCGAATACTAAGCTTATCTCAAGGTCATGCACGGATTTAGTTCTAGTTTAGTATGCAGTGTAGACTTAGGTTTATATTGTGTGCTGTACCTGAGTAAAGATAGATTACTTCATTTCAATATGGGAGATAGTTTTGAAGAGAATATTTGGAGATTAATGTGGTGGATAAGTATTATAAGGAATTATTTTTGCGAGCAACAGCAATAAAGGGGTTGTTGTTGGCATCCTATTTTATCACATAGGACGACAATATTTAAGTTATGTCAAAATATTTATGTACGATTTAAGCGATAAATTCAGCCCTATTCAATTTAAGTAGTTATTTTATTCCATTTTTTGCTTTTAATCACAATAATAATTTTACAATAGTGAAAAAGATATTGTGTGAATTTGGTTTTTTTTTATCGTCATTCAGCCGCAGGAACCCTTTGGATACGAGAAGCACAGAACCGGTCGAAGTGAAGGTGCTTGGGGGAGGCCTTCGTCCAGCAGTGGGCGTCGGCTGAAATGATGATTGATCGTCATTTTACTCTGTCAAATAAAATAATCAGAAACATTTATCGTAAAATATTAGCCATAATATTACATATCACCCATTTTTAGTATACGACTACATTTCAGAGCGACATCGTCACTTCAGTACAAATGGGGCCAAACTTGCGAACAAGAGAAAAGCCCGGAGAACTCGGGAACACCGACACTCGCGTGTGCACCCTACTTTATAACCTTGAGCGATGTATAGCGTATTTAGAATAGGGTACGCACGCACTGAGCGTGTTGGAAGATAAAGTTAGGAATCCGTTTAAGATGGGTATATATATAGCACTCCCAATATTGCGTTGTCTGATAATTGTTGTGACTTCACCCATTCATTGAATATTGTTGTTGTGGTGTCGGGTCGCTGAGCTACTCAAGATAAGGTTGAGCTCACGGTGGCTGATGCATGCCTGCGGTCGGTTGGGACAGCTTTACTCAAACTTTTTCTGGTAAAAAATGTAAAAAAATTAAAGAAATACATTTATTTAAAGAAATACTAAAAGCTGCATTCGGTTAGACCCAACAGAGTTGATAAAAAGCTAGGCAGATGTTAACAAGAGTAAGCATTCTCAATGGTTCAAAGAATGGGGCACTTAATATCGTGTCCAGCATGTCCTGTTGTCTACACGCTACAGGAGCTCATGGACTACTGAAGGTGCCAAGCTCGTAGCCAAAATCTGGGCTGACTGTCTAGATATTGCCATCGACACGCTAAGACAAAGTTGACATATTCCAAAAATTTTCGTCTCTATATTTTTGCAAGAATTTTATGTAGCATGATACGATTATAAGCATTAATTGTGAAATCAAAATGTCAAAAAGTAAATTTAGTCCAAGAGAGGTGATGTGTTACCTATTTCAGATTAGGACGCGCACGTACTGACTGACTCTTTGCTAGATATAGGCATTTCAGTTTGACATGGGTGTAGCGATAAAATTGGGTCTTAGTAGTGTTGGATTTTTCTTTGTTGTATCTGCGAATCCATTTGTGTTACTATTGCGGTCAGCTTTCATGATCCCATAGCTTGGCAAAAGTCTTCATGACATTTTTCTTCAATCATTTGATTGCTTATTGGGTTTGCCCAGCTTGCCCCGCCATTATCTTCAAAGTCAAAGTCAAAGTCAAAGTCCATTTATTTGTCAGAATATTGTTACAGAGTTGTTACATAATTTTAAAAGTTCATAATATTCTGCCGTTTCCGGCGTACAAATACATTTTCAGGGTTTTGGTTATATATAACATAGAATTAAATATTAGGTAAATTAGAATAACATACAAATTGAAAATTAGTCAAATATTAGGAATGGAAATGTCAAAAAGATTAAATTAAGTCAAAGAGATGATAAGAACAGAATATAATGATTCTAATATTTAAGTCAACTTTTCATTTCATTCATAAAATCATTAGTCGAGTAATAGCATTTACATAATAAATAATCGAATAGTTTAGATTTAAATGTCCTAAAGTTAAGTGTTTTAAAACAGTCTGGTAGTTTATTATAAACTTTGGTCGCCATACAAAATATATTATTCGAAAATAGTTTATTATTTCGTCGAGGTACACGAAGCATGTGGACTTTGCGGCTGGGTCTAGATACAAGATCATTATGCAGATTAAATTCATGCTTATTTTGGTACACGAAAGTACAAATTTCAAAAATATATAGTGTTGGGAGTGGTAATATTTTTAATTTTTTGAATAATGGAACACAGCTGTCCAGTGGGTGCGCTCCACATATTGAGCGAATGCATTTCTTTTGAGCTCGAAACACTCTGTTAAGTTCTACAGAATTACCCCATATTATAATACCATAACGCAAAATTGATGAGACATATCCATGATATGCACATAGTGCCGCATCAATACTAGCCACACGTGTTAATCTGTATAGAACGAATACGAATCTATCTATCTTTGTGCAGAGTTCATCAATATGAGCTTTCCAGTTACAGTGTTTGTCTATTGTTATCCCTAGGAATTTGGTACTTTCAGCTTCTTCAACTGCGTCATTATTGTGTTGTATTTTTAACTGTGGACGCTTACTGTTATATGTTCTATGTTCGCTTCTATTATAGCTGATTTACATTAGTGAAATAGCTACAGTGAGTTTTGTTCTAGAGCAAGTTATGTGTCCAAACTGACGTATGGACACATAACAGAAGGCTAATTCTCGTAATTTAAAACGTACAAAATCTAGTCGCAGCCTCATCTCGGTGGAAACGAAATGTCAAAAACTTGTCAAAATGTACGGAAGCTAGACGTATTTTTGACAGATTGAGATTGAGATCAGATTGTGAACGTTCTTAAAATTACGAGTATTGCCCCGCTGGACTGACTTCCTAACGTTACAGTTGTTCATTGTGAAGTATCACGTAATAAACGTCAAGGGACTTACTAACCTGCCAGGGTAGCGGGATTGTCCGAAAGGGTTACCGCTGCCCTGGAACATTAAGGGCTAAGGAAGGAACACGGGTGGGTTTTAGTCAGTAAGAGTCTGACACTCCCTCCTGCTCCACCCAAAGCGGGAGGGGTCATTTGATGATTTCCCATCCTCAAAAAAGGGACTTACTAAGCAAATAGATATCGACCTTTACCTTTTGCCTTTTTCTTTGCCAAGACCCCTCCGTGTCTCGGAAACCACGTTAATTCGTTGGTCCCGGCTATCATTCGTGGATCTTTGACAGTCGTTACGGGTCGTCAGTAGCCCGAAAGTTTGACAACCAGTCATATCAAGGGGTATCGTATTACCCAACAACTGGGTTGTGAAGGTCAGATAGGCAGTCGCTTCATTTAAAATACTGGTATTCAGCTGCATCCGGTTAGACTGGAAGCTGAACCCAACTGATGATGATGACCCTTTGCCTTTTCTTTTGCTTTGCCTTTTTTTTAGTCTTTGTCTACAACTGAAACCCGTGGTGTAATTACGTAACACGTATACAATGGCAATTAATCGCAGTTCCTTTCATTTTGACAGCTCAGTCATGTTCATTGCGTTATTGAAGTCGAGTGTCGAAGAATGTTTCGAACATATGAAGCAATGGATTAGGAATTTCCTTCAAAACCTTCGGACTGTGATTGAAAGCGTGTTACTTAATTCCCAGTCCTCAAAGGCATCAATACAAATATTAACTGTCAGATTGTTAAAATCATGTCAGCTGCTGAATGAAACAAATAATCAAAATGAAGCATGTTGGAAGGTAACATGGAATAGTACAACGTATTTAGATTAGGACACGCATGAGATGAAGTTTAGGGTCTGACTGTTTGAGATGGGTACTAGCACTAGCACTTTCAAAATGGCGTAACCTGATAAAATAGGGTGTAATAATTGAAATGCCTTCATTGGATATTGGATTTCGCTGTGGCGTGTCGTACTAAGTACGAATGATAATATTTGGATCCTAATACATATGTTTGTTAGAAATACAATATTCCAGAGTAATATGAAGTATATCTTTAGCAAATTCATAGAATGAGGTCAAGTAGCAACATATACGTTTGAAGCCTGCGTGCTGGAGTACAAAATAAATACAATTAAAGACTAATGTAATTTGAATATCGTTCTGTAAACCATTATTTATTTTAACCGTTGGAAGTTGATAGACTAAATAGTTTGTAATAAACCACAAAAGAAATAAAGAAAGACATATGTTTATTTTTTTCGACAAGTAATAGGTGCTTTGTGCTACGCCATTTTACTCAATTTTTTTTTATCATGTAGGTAGGTTTGTACAAACACTTTTATATGTCACTAATATTTTTAAAACTAGATGAGGGTGGTGTTTCTTATCCGACTTCTATGTGAAGGGAAACCGAAACAAACTCAGAGGTCACCGTATCTTTTAAAGTCGGGGTCTACTCCGAAGTAGTATCGGCCGAATGCTCGGCCGTTTCCTGCTACGAAGTTACTATTTGGTTCGGTCGGATCCGATCCTACACTCCTACACTCTTTCGAATATTGACTATGGCCCCGACCCAACTGAGCCGATCCGAACTTTATTCGCATTTTTTTTAAATATTCGGTCCGGCCTTGTGTCGGTCCGATCCGAACATTCGTACATTGAACATAACCTTGGTCAGGTCAAGTGAGGATCATTTCAGTAGTGTGTGTAGTGTTGTGTCCGAAATAGTCTTTGAAATGAAAAGTGGTCGTGTCTGTGTGTATAATGTAGTGGTATTGTGTGAAATGGTCTTTTGAGGAAAGTCAGCGCACGCATTTGCCTGTAAAGTAGAATTTAAGCAGTTGATTGGAGGCGTTTAAAGTATCTACTTATCATGCAAAGCATAATTATTTTGTTGAAGAAAAGTTGTGTTCAACAAAATCGCTGTTGCAGAAACATTTTCACTGGGTAATTCATAATCATCATCATTAGCCTACAGCAGTCCACTGCTGGACGTAGGCCTGTCCATTCAGAATCTGCCTGATGTATGTTGGGGTCAGCTTTCAGTCTAACCGGATGCTGCTGAATACCATTATTTTACATGGATCGATTCCCTATCTGACTTCCACAACCCAGTCACTGGGTAATACGATACCCCTTGGTACGACTGGTTGTTACACTTTCGGGCTTCTGACTACCCGTAACGACCGTCAACAATACTCCTCGGTTCATAAATTAAACTCAATCATTAGACCCCACTACCAAATCAAATTATAGATCATTTTGTAGTACCACTATTCCGGGGGCGAAACGTAGCCTATTTAGATAGATAAGGGTGAAGACCAACTGAGCAGCTGTGTAGAGATAAAGTTAAGGGACAGGATGTTTGAATTGGTGAATACACCCGACTGTATGACGTAACCAGAAGTTTGGAATGGTCTGTAGTGATAGGAAATAAACGTAACCACGTATGGACTATGTTACTATAGTTACGGAAATCTATTCATTTTTTTTTTAAGAGCAGTCGTGGCCAGTGGTTCCGTCCCCGACTTACGAGTTGTAGATCGTGGGTTCGTACCCCAGGCAGGCGCTTTACTTTCTGTAAATAATTTCATCACCGCTGCTTTCAAAACGTTGAAGGAAAACATCGTGAGGAAACCGGCATGTCCTAGAATCAAATATTCGAAGACATGTGACATCTACCAACCCGCACTGTGGCTGCGTGGTGGATTACAGCCCACTCTCTCTCGAAGAGAGGAGGCCTGTGTCCCAGCAGTGGGAACATTAAAGATGATTATTTTTTTAAATCTCATCGTCAGCCTGTAGCAGTCCACTGCTGGACATAAGCCTCTCCTATTGAACGCCATTCAACTCGATTTTCGGCAGCCATCCAGCTGCTACCAGTCATCCTGCGAAAATCGTCGCTCCTCCAAGCCTAGGGGCGTCCTACCTTACGTTTATCGATTCGCGGTCTGCACTCAAGAACACGTCTACCCCGACAACAAATCAACTTTAAAAATCTGCAAGGGGTTAATGTAACTAAACGTGAAAAAGGATTAACAGGACGAAATTATATGGGTTCCGTTTTTGCTATTTAGCTACCTTAAAAAGCAAATAGCGAGACATTTCCTCATAAAACAGTTTTGGACCAGTCCTTGCGATTTATTTTATTATTTATGTATACATGTCAGTAAAACACATAGAGAAATGACATAGTTATAATTTGAGTACAAAGGTACCTACTGCTTATTTCCTATCTTCCAGCAGACCTCCAAAAAAAAAGAAATGTAGACAAGAGGAAACTATGAATATTATGAAATTCTCGTGGTTCTTAAATTGCCTATCACTAGTATAAAGGTTTCAAATACACAACTAAAACCTATATCTAAATCATTATTTGTTATTGTTTAAAATTGTTTTGTTTTTTAATTATTATTTTTTATTTATTATTAATTGTGCGAGTGCTTAAGAGTTGACGAAGAAGAAGAGTTAGTGACTAAATTATTATTAGTTGATTTGTGATCTTCTTGTGCGAATCGCAATAAATACTTTTTATTTATTTCTTTCTATCGTGGCATGAGATTTTGTCCTATTCTTCATGGCTACATGAGAGAAGATTATTAAGTTATACAGAATTATAAACACAATCAATATAAACCCTCTTTGACAGTCGTTACGGGTCATCAGAAGCCCGAAAGTTTGACAACCAGTCTTACCAAGGGGTATCGTATTACTCAGTAACTGGGTTGTGGAGGTCAGGTAGGCAGTCGCTCCATGTAAAATACTGATATTCAGCAGCATCCGGTTAGAGTGGAAGCTGACCCCAACATAGTTGGGAATAGGCAAAGCAGATGATGATGAATAAATATAAATACTCTGAACAAAAAAAAAAACCTTATTTGATCTTGAAAAGCATCAATAAAACAAATAGCGCTACAGCAGCACAATCTGTGATAAATATATTTCCCCGTAGATGTTTCCGTGGAATTAATGATTCGCGACCGGGGAAATCAACGCGGATAATAGTATAGTGACACTGTTCCTTCGAGGTTCGGCAGAATTGAAGGCAGGTACAATGGTATTTTTCGGTTTTTTGTCGTCTGTGATGGATGTGCAAACAGATGTAGCCCACCTACATTGCACATTCATCACACATGTTGTATGCTGTGAAAAGTTATTTACCCAAGGTTTGTCAAAGTCAAAGTCAAAAAATTTATTCTAGTCACCCCTTCCAAAAAGTAGGTTTTGTATGGAGAAGAATGGGCAAAAAACTCCACCGTTACACTTTTAAAATGTAATTATATAATTAATGTAACAAGGTTTTGTATACATTAATTATATAATTACATGTGAAGACGATGCACCTACAATAAAATTACTCTACTACAAAAGCTAAAAGGAAATAAAAATAAAGCAATGTCAGGTAAATCAATTATTTGATAGATACATGGTGCTCACATGTTTACAAATATTATAAAGGTAGATGATTTTCATAGAAAGTGTTAAGATACAGTAGTCACAGAATTTAAAAATCAATGTCATAAAAAATTAAAAAATATGTCTACTTTCATGTCGGCACGAGATACAGAGAACATAGTGTAAATCTGCAACATAGTCATATAATACCATAACATGACATCACGTCTTAAATCCCCAAAAGGTGAGACAGAAGTGTTTCTATAGTAGTTTAGGGAATAAGCAACAGGTGTGAATGTAACACGGATGCACGGTAATCCCTACTTAGAGTACTGCTTCTTCTGTATCGGGGTTTTGGGGTCAATGAAAACTCGGCAGTAGCGCTTACGACCACAAGACCAACGCCGTTGTCAAAATATGAAAATATTCAGTTAGTAGAATGTGTTAAAAGTTTCAGGTTCTTTCCACAAAGTAAATTATATACAACTTAAAACTTTTTACAAACAAGCTTTTATTACTTGTTAATAAAAAGAACTAAAAAGTTAAAAATAATTTAAACCTGATAAGAAAAATACCATTATATTAGGTACCTACATTGCAACCTTTAATGATAATTAACACCAACCCTAAAACTTTACACCTTGTATTAAATCTGCGTTTTTATCACAGACCCAATTTATAGATAAAAGCGTGTTGTGATTGCAAAAAAAAAACTAATGAAGGTGTAATATGCTAAATGTTCTTTAATGTTCCATCAACATGTAACACGCTTTATGCATGCATGCAAAATTTCAGCTCAATCGGTAACCGAGAAGTGGATCAAATTTAACTTGCAAGATTTAATTACAGACAAACATCGGGACTGATGAAACTAAATAAAAGCATACAAACCAATTTTTAACAACAAAATATGAAATAGAGATGTCATATTTTTTTATAATTCACTTCATGTGTGATGTGTATGTATTTATTTAACTTGTGTATGTATTTATTATTTTGAGTATGTTTTATTTATTTATTTAAACTTTTCGCACAAAAAGGTACAAAGGCGAACTTAATGCCTTAGGCATTCTCTACCAGTCAACCAAGGGTGGTGAAGAGATTAGATGGCAGGTGCTTTGGTTGACAGAGACAATAATAATTAAAAAAAAAAAAACTCTTAAAACTAGGTACACAAATACATAAATAGGTTACATACACATACATATTATTACTATAATATATACTTATATTTACTATCATTCCAGTGATATTTATTTTAGAAGTATGTACATATGTTTATTTGTATGTATGTTAGTATATTCTCATAATTTTTGTTCAGTTTTAGTAAGTTGTTTTTGATTTTATGTATTATTTTTTGTCTCCTTTACTCTTTCACACGCTGTCTACATTTCTGAATTTGAATAGACTTTACGTAACATATTTAAAAAAAAAGTTTTTTTTCATATTTTCTCTTGTAAAAAATACTGGCCTGTGTTAAACGAACATCAGTTATTTGAGTTTGAACAATGGTTTACTACAAAGGCTAGATTTGAACTACACCCGGTTTGATTTGTAGCGCACACTTTTATTGTTGAAGTACATATTTGAATTCAAACACAAGGCTTGTTTTTGTTTTGTTTTTGTCCCAGTTTTTTTTTTCTGTTTAACCCAGTTTTATTTTCGTTGATTTATTTCTTTTGTTTTATTGCAATAAGCGAGAATTTTCGCACGATACTTATAAAGTTGTTTGGGTTTTAATATTAAATGAAAGGAAACAAATAATTTATAAATATTGCTTTGAGATAGATTTCTTTTTTTCATAATTTGACGTAGCCATCGCATCACATTCGTAAATCTACATTTACTACAAATTCTGCAGTACAGTGAATTTTGGGTGGATTTTTAAGATTTGATAATTCACGTCCACTTGACGCACGCGTATATGTCAAAAATGGCGCTAACTATCGTCAAACCAAAAATAGCGGTGTTTCATAAAATTATGGCCTTGACTTACGTCAAATAATAACGATTACGTAATCGTTAATATTTGACGTATGTATGTTACGTTAACCAACCCTTTGAAACAACCGGCCCTTACTCTTATGAGATTCACTATAGACATTAATTCAAAATGACAGTTATCTAAATTCAATATGGCAACAACCAGACGCCATATTATAAAAAAGAAAAAAATTAAAGTTTCCAACTATTTCAGGTGGATATCATTGGATAGGTCTTTGAAAATCGGTTAGGTTATCGGTTGGGTTCGGGGAGGTACTAATAATTTTTCATTTTGAATGATATTTATAATTGATAACGATTTAAAGTTTGTTAACCACTAAACTCACTTTAATTTTCAAAACTTATAATGAAGCTGTGATAAAGTTTTATAAAATCGTATAGAAGACTTAAATACTAAGATAATAAATAATCTCATGCGCTCGGAGGCAAAAGGACTTTATTGTTAAAGGATGTTGGGAAATATATATTATGGAAGCTGGTACTTGCTCCAATAGTAATAAATGGTAGATCGTTAGAAAGGTATAACACAAACATATATATGTAGGTGTACGCACATTATTGGACCGAAATGGCCAAAATGGGCATCATCCTTTAAAAAGATGCCTTCGACTGCATGAGATTGTACGACTTAGGGTGTACATACTTACGGGTGTGGGATTGGAGACAGAAATAGATCATCTTGTTTCCATCTTTTTAAAAGTTCACTTTTAACGCAGTCAGGTTTTTTATTTTTCTAATTAACTTTTTAATTACCTATACATTTTCCTTTATAACTTCTTACCAAGAATCTTTACCTAATTTCCATCCTTTGCGAAAATAACAAATTATCTAACGCAAATGTTTTATCTGCTACAGATTATTTTTCTATTCAAATCATGCTTCATGACGTCCTCCGGGTGTTTTTACTCGGCCCTTAAGTGTGCTTTCGGATAAGTTTGACTGAGATGAATTTAAAATACTACAAGTTGCATGACAAGAATTAATAATGTTGCTGATAATATTTTACGTGGAAGCAGCCTCAAAAAGATCTATAGATATCTGACATCGACAAGAGTTAATTTCACTGTCTACAATATTTGTTCCATAATATTGTATCAATGTGCTTAAAGTCTATATTACCAAACCTCGCACAGCAGCTTGACCGTGGGCGTCTTCCGCGACACGCGATCGTAGTCGAAAGTATGCTGCGACGCGCGATCGGCTCCGTTCGCCTGTCGTCGTATCCGATTGAATCCTTTCGGCATTGGAACACGTCAACATGGTGGGAATTAAACAATTTGACTAGGCGCAGAAACGGATACGTTCGCAAGCGATGGTACGTATGGAGCCGATCGAAAACTACTGAACGGATTTAGATGAAATTTGGCACGCAGATAAATTCATATCCAGGATTAATATATAGGATACTTTTATCTCGATATTCCTTCGGAATCAATACTTATGCGGTTGAAACCGCAGGGCACTGCTAGTCCTACTGATATTATGAACGTGAAAGTTTGTATGTATGGATGGATGGATGGATGTTTGTTACTCTTTCACGCAAAAACTACTGAACGGATTTGGATAACATTTGCTACACAGATGGTTTATAACCAGAATTAACATATAGGATACTTTTTATCCTAATATTCCTATGGGATCAAAACTTATGTGGGTAAAACCGCGGGGCGCAGCTAGTATTACAATAAAATTATGTAAATAATCAAATGTAGTCATGTCAATATATACCTACATTTTTTTAAGCTAACTGTACCTACTTATTGTCAGCAGGAAAAAATATTTCATAAAAAGGAGTAGACGATAATATTTTCAGGAAAACATTCATCTTGAAAAACAGGAAATGAGTACCTACTTTCAGACGAACCCGCTGATTGATTACTTTCGACGCTCCCGAATGATCAATCAGCCAGAAATCACCTTGATTTATTACCGAAATTGTGTATCGCTGTGTTTACAGTGGGTGGTAGCACCTGTGCCATCGCCAACGATGCTACTGGATATCAAAAATTCTCGCTGAGAAAACGTATATAACATTGTAGGTCCCGTGTAGGTAGGTAACAGGTAACACGGGCTCGTGCCCGCAACTCTATGTCAATGTAAGTATTTTGCGTACGGGTGGGAAATCGAATATTCGATCCTCCCCAGCTCCTCAAAGAAGTCGCCTTTCATTGACTCTCTCGTCATGACCAAACCATCTAAGCATACTCTTTTCAGTTTTTGTCAGTACTCGTACATCTTCTTTTAAACCGCATTGTTGGCTTGCGTTGTGTTCTTATATATACGTCCACTTGAAACTAACTTAACGTTCCCTAACTCCAATTATTCGCCTTACACAAACCAAACCGTTTTCACTTTCCAATCAATTCCCAACTCAGCACATTTTGACCGTCCGTTACAGCCAGCGTCTTGTGGCACGTACAGTCAGCCTCAAAAATTTGATGAAGTTGTTAAGAATTTACTTAATTAGCTATAAACTGTGTTCCATAACATTATATCAATGTGTAGCCACAAAACATAGAACAAATTGGGTTACTACATTAAATTGTTTATTCAGAATTAAAATAACATGTAGTGTAATTAATAAAAATAACAAGATTATATCTTATCAGACTTGACTTTATAGAATTATAACAATTAAAATCATCAATACAACCTTCAAGTTCAGAATATAAACATATTGATTCATATTTCATGAAATAGTTATTCAATGGGAATATATGAACTTAAAGGGTTGTATTGAGAACTGTATTTATTATAATTTCGTAAATTCATATTTGTTATACTTGCGACTCTTATTTTAATCACTCATTCAACATGACACTGACCTGCAAATTACAAAAAAAAACGTTAGAAAAGGACAATGACCAAAAGTCGTACCAAAAAGTCTCACGCATCAAGATAAAAATATTATAGTAATTATTTTCATAATTTATAACACAGCTGGCACAAATCACACCACCATACATAACTCCTTATATGCCTATTTTAAGTTTTAAGTTTAAGAATGTATCATATTATATGAACTTGTTAACGGAACGAAGGACCCTGGATCTCACAACACAGGGAATCCTAGTGTGAGGTCTAGGAATTCAATCCACTCGAATGTAAACTTAGCTAAATAAATTTATTATTATTATTAATTTTTTACGACATTACGCGTCGGGGATTTGATTTTTAAACAGGCAATTTAATTTAAAGTAAAAAAGTGTTGATATTGTTTCATTCCCTTTACATGACGTTCCGTTTCAAATAATATGATTAATATAACCTTGAATTTTGAAAGTGTCATGATCACGTCTTTCAAATAACATGTAAAAAAATTATACTTGGCCGATTCTACATTAATTAAAAATAACGTCAATTAAAAGTAAAAGTTAACATTCGAAACATTGGTCCAATTAAAATAACTAGAATAAAATAGTGTATACTTTTTATTTTAAACGTTTCTCATTTTTTTTGGAACAATAATGGCCGTTCGTGTATTACATGTCAAACAAAATAAAGTACCTAGTTTTCAGGTTATTTAGATTTTTTTTTTAATCTCTCAACCCCGTGTTTTGTTTAGAAAAAGAACTTTTGTAGGAGTTAATATGCTAAGAGTAGTCTATAAAAAACAAAGTATGACTTTGATGCAGCATGGTACGGGATTCCATATATCCATGAGCATTGTCCTTTGAACTCTGCGGGCTACCCAGGCGCCCCTTAACTAAAACTATTCACAAACTAAAATATGGCGTCGAATTCAATTGAATTCATCCGGATCGCTGTTGTGGTAAAGTACCCAAGAAACGCGGAATATATTTGGATACATAATTGTATAGCTACACATGGATATATCCATGTGTAGCTATTTAAGTTTTTAAGTAACCTAAAATTAAGTAATACAAATCATAAACAATCAAATGAATTCTTGTCAATGTCTTTTGGGGGCTGACTGTATACGAATTAATACAAAACACTATTCCGTGATGACGTCAGTGATTGATGACATCACGATTGAAATCTTGAACGTTGAAATTGAGAGAGCTTTGGGAGGAATGGGGTAAGATTGTGGGGACGAATGTTATATAACTATCATTTCTGAAGATTGTTTAGCAAATGTTGAGCCTGTTCTATACTATTCAATGCAATATTCGTTTCGTTTAATTCATATTGACAGGATAGAATCTGAAGACCAATTCCCGTTATTAAAAAGGTTCAAAATCTAGACGCAGTCTCATCTCAGCGACAATCAACGTCAAAAACTTGTCAAAAATGTAAAGAAATTAGAGGTATTTTTTACATATTGAGACTAAGATCCGATTGTGAACGTTCTTAAAATTACGAGAATTTTCCAAGCCCAGGCAGGCCTACACTGTCCTCCCATACCTATTAAAGGTATAATTTGAAAACATTGTAAAAGCAATTATTTTTAATAGAGTAACCGTGGAGTTTCATGCCGGCTCTTCTCCATAGGAAACGAACAATTGAAACCGTACAGTCATGAGCACCAATATGTCAACACTTGGCAACTTTCGATTTCGATTTTTTCGCGAATTAACAAATGCAACGTTGAAATACGACATATTACATAAACCTATGGGTTCCAAAATGCTATGTTCGTAACTGTACACCTAGCTTCTGATGTTTCGGAAGTGCCCATGTAGGTTTATATGAAATAAAATTTAATATTTTGATTTTAAAAGGCCATGAAGGTCGTGTGCTGTTTTTTCTTGGTGGATAATGCGTTAGTCAAACCACGGTTCTTAAAAAGTTAGCGTGCAAAGTCAATTGAACCATGATGATGACCTATATGGTCATCGTTCGCTTAGCTTATTCCCATAGTTAAAATATGAATATTTCATGTAAAATCCTGTAGTAAGCAGCTGAATACCAGTATTTTACATGGAGCGACTGCCTATCTGACCTCCACAGCCCAGTTACTGGATAACACGATACTCCTTGGTAAGACTGGTTGACAACTAAAAAGTATGATAAACAAAAAACTTCACATCATTTAACGCATTTGTACAAAAAAAATGTACTGCGAAAGCGTTTAGAGATTACAAGTTTTGTGTTATTTTACTTTTATATTTATTTACTGCTCGTAAAGTAGGTCCGCGATAAAATGAAAGTTATGACAACTTCTCATTCGTTGACCGCCACTTTATTTTCTTTCTTTCATTTTATTATCTTGTAGACATCACAGACAGAAAACGTATTTCTAACTCTAGAAAACTAATCTTGTTTTATCTCCGTTCATTACTAACTAGCTTCGTCCGTGACTCCGTCCACGTGAAAGGTTTTGTTCCCCGATGCATCCTGTCGCATCGCATCGCCTGCCCGCGCTATTACTTCGATTTACATACGTACCGTTCTTTCGGACTTTTTTCGGTTTGCTCGGATCCTAACAGTCCTAGCATAATGTTAAAAAAAAAAATTGCAAAAAAAAAACAACCGACTTCCAAAAACGACACTACAAAGTGAAAAATAACTTTAATTTCGGAAATCGGTGTCGTTGGGTTCGCATTTTCGTTGTTTGCCACCGACTTCCGAAATGAAAGTTAATTTTCACTTTGTAGTGTCACGAGCACCAATATGTCAACACTTGGGAACTTTCGATTTCGATTTTTTCGTGAAATAACAAATGCAACGTTGATATACGACATATTACATAAACCTATGGGTTTGAAAATGCTATGTTCATAACAACATAAAATTTCATTCCAAAATAAAGGAGTAAATCGCTTTTGAATAAAGCCAAGTGTATACATACTTTTGCTCGTGACTGTACACCTAGCTTCTGACGTTTCGGAAGTGCCCATGTAGGTTTATATGAAATAAAATTTAATATTTTGATTTTAAAACGCCATGAAGGTCGTGTGCTGTTCTTTCTTGGTGTATAATGCGTTAGTAAACCACGGTTCTTAAAAAGTTAGCGTGCAAAGTCAATTGACCCATGATGATGACCTGTATGGTCATCGTTCGCTTAGCTTATTCCCATAGTTAAAACATGAATATTTCATGTAAAATCCCGTAGTCAGCAGCTGAATACCAGTATTTTACATGGAGCGACTGCCTATCTGACCTCCACAGCCCAGTTACTGGATAACACGATACTCCTTGGTAAGACTGGTTGACAACTAAAAAGTATGATAAACAAAAAACTTCACATCATTTAACGCATTTGTACAAAAAAAATGTACTGCGAAAGCGTTTAGAGATTACAAGTTTTGTGTTATTTTACTTTTATATTTATTTACTGCTCGTAAAGTAGGTCCGCGATAAAATGAAAGTTATGACAACTTCTCATTCGTTGACCGCCACTTTATTTTCTTTCTTTCATTTTATTATCTTGTAGACATCACAGACAGAAAACGTATTTCTAACTCTAGAAAACTAATCTTGTTTTATCTCCGTTCATTACTAACTAGCTTCGTCCGTGACTCCGTCCACGTGAAAGGTCTTGTCCCCCGATGCATCCTGTCGCATCGCATCGCCTGCCCACGCTATTACTTCGATTTACATACGTACCGTTCTTTCGGACTTTTTTCGGTTTGCTCGGATCCTAACAGTCCTAGCATAATGTTAAAAAAAAAAATTGCAAAAAAAAAACAACCGACTTCCAAAAACGACACTACAAAGTGAAAAATAACTTTAATTTCGGAAATCGGTGTCGTTGGGTTCGCATTTTCGTTGTTTGCCACCGACTTCCGAAATGAAAGTTAATTTTCACTTTGTAGTGTCACGAGCACCAATATGTCAACACTTGGGAACTTTCGATTTCGATTTTTTCGTGAAATAACAAATGCAACGTTGATATACGACATATTACATAAACCTATGGGTTTGAAAATGCTATGTTCATAACAACATAAAATTTCATTCCAAAATAAAGGAGTAAATCGCTTTTGAATAAAGCCAAGTGTATACATACTTTTGCTCGTGACTGTACACCTAGCTTCTGACGTTTCGGAAGTGCCCATGTAGGTTTATATGAAATAAAATTTAATATTTTGATTTTAAAACGCCATGAAGGTCGTGTGCTGTTCTTTCTTGGTGTATAATGCGTTAGTAAACCACGGTTCTTAAAAAGTTAGCGTGCAAAGTCAATTGACCCATGATGATGACCTGTATGGTCATCGTTCGCTTAGCTTATTCCCATAGTTAAAACATGAATATTTCATGTAAAATCCCGTAGTCAGCAGCTGAATACCAGTATTTTACATGGAGCGACTGCCTATCTGACCTCCACAGCCCAGTTACTGGATAACACGATACTCCTTGGTAAGACTGGTTGACAACTAAAAAGTATGATAAACAAAAAACTTCACATCATTTAACGCATTTGTACAAAAAAAATGTACTGCGAAAGCGTTTAGAGATTACAAGTTTTGTGTTATTTTACTTTTATATTTATTTACTGCTCGTAAAGTAGGTCCGCGATAAAATGAAAGTTATGACAACTTCTCATTCGTTGACCGCCACTTTATTTTCTTTCTTTCATTTTATTATCTTGTAGACATCACAGACAGAAAACGTATTTCTAACTCTAGAAAACTAATCTTGTTTTATCTCCGTTCATTACTAACTAGCTTCGTCCGTGACTCCGTCCACGTGAAAGGTCTTGTCCCCCGATGCATCCTGTCGCATCGCATCGCCTGCCCACGCTATTACTTCGATTTACATACGTACCGTTCTTTCGGACTTTTTTCGGTTTGCTCGGATCCTAACAGTCCTAGCATAATGTTAAAAAAAAAAATTGCAAAAAAAAAACAACCGACTTCCAAAAACGACACTACAAAGTGAAAAATAACTTTAATTTCGGAAATCGGTGTCGTTGGGTTCGCATTTTCGTTGTTTGCCACCGACTTCCGAAATGAAAGTTAATTTTCACTTTGTAGTGTCACGAGCACCAATATGTCAACACTTGGGAACTTTCGATTTCGATTTTTTCGTGAAATAACAAATGCAACGTTGATATACGACATATTACATAAACCTATGGGTTTGAAAATGCTATGTTCATAACAACATAAAATTTCATTCCAAAATAAAGGAGTAAATCGCTTTTGAATAAAGCCAAGTGTATACATACTTTTGCTCGTGACTGTACACCTAGCTTCTGACGTTTCGGAAGTGCCCATGTAGGTTTATATGAAATAAAATTTAATATTTTGATTTTAAAACGCCATGAAGGTCGTGTGCTGTTCTTTCTTGGTGTATAATGCGTTAGTAAACCACGGTTCTTAAAAAGTTAGCGTGCAAAGTCAATTGACCCATGATGATGACCTGTATGGTCATCGTTCGCTTAGCTTATTCCCATAGTTAAAACATGAATATTTCATGTAAAATCCCGTAGTCAGCAGCTGAATACCAGTATTTTACATGGAGCGACTGCCTATCTGACCTCCACAGCCCAGTTACTGGATAACACGATACTCCTTGGTAAGACTGGTTGACAACTAAAAAGTATGATAAACAAAAAACTTCACATCATTTAACGCATTTGTACAAAAAAAATGTACTGCGAAAGCGTTTAGAGATTACAAGTTTTGTGTTATTTTACTTTTATATTTATTTACTGCTCGTAAAGTAGGTCCGCGATAAAATGAAAGTTATGACAACTTCTCATTCGTTGACCGCCACTTTATTTTCTTTCTTTCATTTTATTATCTTGTAGACATCACAGACAGAAAACGTATTTCTAACTCTAGAAAACTAATCTTGTTTTATCTCCGTTCATTACTAACTAGCTTCGTCCGTGACTCCGTCCACGTGAAAGGTCTTGTCCCCCGATGCATCCTGTCGCATCGCATCGCCTGCCCACGCTATTACTTCGATTTACATACTTACCGTTCTTTCGGACTTTTTTCGGTTTGCTCGGATCCTAAGGGTCCCAGCATAATGTTAAAAAAAAATTTGCAAAAAGTCGGTTGTTTTTTTTGCAAAAAAGTTTTATTATTTTTCACTTTTAAGTTGTAATTTTTACCAGTAATTTTGGTTTAAAAACCAAACTACTGAACCGTTTTTGATGAAATTTCTATGGGACTATTTGGAAAGTATACCCTTTCCAACAAAAAAAGATTTTTTTAAATCGGTTAGCAAGCGACAGAGTTATGCGCGAACAAACATAAAAACAAAAAAAATACAAACATCCGAATTGAGAACCTCCTCCTTTTTTAGAAGTCGGTTAAAAATAACAGGCAAGCATTCTAGGTAGCTTTCATGAATTCTATACGTTTTTTTTTTTTTTCATAAATAAAAAAACGTCATACGTGACCTCGCAGGTGATGATTAGTACTCTAGGGGGATTATATAGTCATCATTTGCCTGCCTCTTCCCAACTATGTTGGGGTCGGCTTCCAGTCTAACTGAAATCAGCTAAATACCAGTGTTTTACATTGAGCGATTGTCTATCTGACCTCCACAACCCAGTTACTGGGTAATACGATACCCCTTGGTAAGACTGGTGGTCAGACTTTTGGGCTTCTGACTACCCGTAACGACTGTCAAAACCGCGGCAAGCGTAGCTTAACCTGATCGATCGACCCGTGCGGCTGTTATTACTTAGCCACAAGCCCCTCCATATCCATGATCCATATTATAGTGTACCTACATAATAATATTCTATGACCTCCATCTGTCTATCAAATATTCACTGGTAACAGTTTATTATAATTATATATAAAGGTCAAGGTCAGTATATTATAAAGGTCACGTGTAATTAAAAGAAGATTGACTGACATACGCAAAAGGGAATATAATATTAAATAGTATAAATTCACTTCATTCACGATACATTTTCCTTAACCACACCTATTCGGAATGTTAAGGATGTCAGTAATGGAATCACAACACGAAATCTTATTCAAAAGAATTTCCTCCCACATGAAAAATCTTTATGAGAAAAAACCATTTTCTAAGCTTTGGCCAAGCAGTTAAAGGAAAAACCCCTTACTTTGGGTTCCACTAGGTAAAAACTGACAAGGTCCGACTTACGGATTTCCGTAACTTTTGCGTCGAGCCTAAGCGATTCTTGCGGAGAAATCCGAGAAAATAAATAATACAGAATTGCTAGGTCGTTAAAAAGTACTTGGGTTTGCTGTATTATTTTCTCTTTTTTTTTACTTACGGACTGGGCAGCTCTCCAAGGCACGTCAGAAACACGTATGAACGTTTTCTGGGGTAAGTGAGACATGAGTGCTGATTTCCTTTTTCTTATTTAGGTCAGGTAGGCTTAATGTAACCTACTATTTCATTCTACTTAAATAAAAAAAAAACTAATAAAAATCTTATTAACCAGTGTTAATTACCCTTTTTTTTTTTTTTTTTTCAGGATTGGAAATCATCAAATGACTCCTCCCGCTCTGGGTGGAGCAGAAGGGAGTGTCAGACTCTTACTAACTAAAACCTACTGAAACATGATAGTTAAGCTAAAATAAAGCTAAATTCTTAAATATTAACTCACTTTTTTCACGTCATCGCCCGCGTAGAGGTTGAAATTAAAAAACGTACATTATAACCTTCTCTATAAAAAATAAGTATAAGCCAACTTTCATGGTGATCGGTCAAATAGTGTTGGAGTTATATTAACATCCATTTTATATTTTTATCCCAACATTATAATAGTGTAAAATATTCCTAGCAAAATTGTTGACATGGGCTAAGTAGACATAAAGTTTCATATTCATAAGAAAGGGCTTTACATTAATCATATCGAGATATTCCAGCCTCCTTTTTGGACCCTTAATCTGACAATTTTGCAATATTGAAATGTTAGTATGTCTGGGACTTTATACGGGATCGGGGCTCACGGAAACTTCAAATCCATAAGTACCCCACACTACTACTGTACATTATGCACACCGTTAAATTTTGATTGTTTTAATCCTTAAAAGGGGTCATTGCACTCATCATTATGAACAACGTTTACTACGGGACCAATCCAGAAATTGTGAAAAAAAATCTGTGATCCATAGATTTATGTTCGCATAACTCGACGTAATGTATGAATCAACAGATTTTTTTTTTTCACGATTTCCGGGTTGATGCAAGTCTGGATCTCCTGGAAGTATTGGTATAAAAAGTATTCTATCTCCTAATCCAGGATATGTTCTACCCGTCTGCCAAATTTCATTCTCTTCTATTCTACCGTTTTAACGTGAAAGCGTAACAAACGAAAATACAAAAACAAATCTATCAAATCTCTTTATAATATTGTATACTTTAGATATAATTAATATTATACGAGTAAATACGAAAGTAAGTCTGACTGTCTGTTACTTTATTACGTCTTAACTGCTGAACGGATTTGAATGAAATATGACTCACCAATAGACCATGCCCAGGGTTAGGATATAGGGTAATTTTTATCCCGGTACTTTCCCGATAATTTCCGAACTCCACGCAAGCAAAGCCACAGAAAAAACTAGGGTACAGTAGTATACTTTGAAATATTACGACCACATAGCAACCACCATGAATACATAACTTTGATACTAAACCCTTTACCACTTGCATAACTAACTTAAAGGCTTTTTACCCTAACATAGCCACGATTTAGATCCACCAACCCACGGCTAACGCAACCCTACCCTACCTACCGACCTATAAAATTCGTGTCGTATCTGCCATCGCGACAGCATTGTCCGTACCCGTCAACTTTTTTGGGTTCCGCGAGTCGGATAAAAGGAATGACCTTGTCGAGTGTCAGTTGGTGTTCTACGGGGTGGAATGATGTCGATACTTTGAAACGATTGAGCACTTGGAATGGATGCTATTAACTGTATGTTTTATTCGAATGATTTCGCTGGCAGTTACAATTTTGAAAATAAAACTCAAAGCATTTATTTAAAATAAACCAATTACAGGCCCTTTTGAATTGTCAAGGAGTTGGTCAGTCAAAAAGATGAATCTAGTTGCCCATTCCGAAGCGTAGTAGGTACCTATGGAGAAGAACGGGCAAGAACTCCACGGACACTCTTTTTAGCTACGAGTATGTTTCTTTTAAGGCATGTACGAGTATATATTTGTTTATGCTATGTTAATTTCGCCTCAATATTGTTTTATAATATTGTTCACTTATTCAGAGTATAAGTCGATAAATGCAGCTGCTGATTCTTTAAAATCCAGCCATAGCTAACAGTTTTTTTTTTTGTTAGCCTTGTCTGTCCTACTGCTGAGCGAAGGCAAAGCCTGCTACCACTGCTACTACTGCTACTGCTGGGCAAATCCTTCGAAGAATAGTATATAAAATCAAAATCATATGAAGCCGTAGGTAAAGAAAGAAAGAAGAATGAAAATACTTTTTTTTGGCGGTAAACATGACGCAAAAAAGAACATAAAAACAAAATAAAGATAAAAACAATAAATAATGGTTGATATGCGTCACATCCACGCAAAACGGCTATCGCTCAGCATTATGCCGCGACCCTATGCAAGACAGAGCCCCAGCGCTGGTTTTCACCGACAGCCGGCGCAGACGTAATGACGTCGTACATATACTTATTATTTTGCCAATGATTGCAACTCTATTGACGCGTAACCTGTAACTTTTAATTAAGCCCATCATTCTCCCCATGACCCCCATGACCCCAGAGAGTAGAAATTTTCATCATCAAAAAATATCTGCTGTTTCGTAGAAAAGTGCAATATAGTGGGTCAGAATTAAAACGTAATAACAACCAGCAAGGGATCAGATCAGGGATCCGACCGGAATAAATCTACCTATGCGGTCAAAATGTATGGAACAGCATTTTTTTTTTTATAACCGACGTGATATTTCAACTCTGGGTTCAGAATCATGTACTGAATCCATGGAAACACTCCGCGCCTCGATGTATGCCAGCCTGTATAAAAAAATAAATAATATTTTTTAGATGCTCATAGTAAGTTAAGATGTGAAGGTACCCAGAAAGTCAACTGCCCCTTCTCACTAAACGAGATGCCACCAAAAGCCGCAAGGGAGAAATATTACACCAAAAAAAATCATACACCCACTAAACTTTTACTCGTCCATTGTGCGAAGTCATCTCAAAGAGGCGTGAAAATAAGTAACTTAATCCATATCAACGTCAGCAAAATTAGGCACGGAACCCATTTTGCGAAAGTTTGAGTCGGAGTCGACCTTTTTAAGGTCATTTCAGACGTAGCAGCGCGTGAACGTGTCTGTTATACTAGATACGGGTTTGTTATAAGTATGATGTTGTAATTTTGTTTTTTCATGTCGGTTAAACCGCGGAATATTTTGCGTGTAATCGGGGAGTTAAGCGTTATGTAACGTTCAAATAATTTTTTTCTGTGTTTATATTTTGGCTTATAGGTACAAGCCAAATTGTTTACTGATTGATACTGTGGCGGCATCTACATTGCCACATGTAAACTACGCATCACATTGACGTCACGCAAAATCCTGCATCGCGCAAGCGAAGTTTACCGCGTAGTTAGCATAATAATATAATTATTTAACATCCCGTCTGTTTGGAGGATCCTCCCTTTTCTGTTCTCCTTTACACCCTGTTCCTCAGTATTTCAAAAGCGAGCACAACAGTAATACGGTGCACACGATTGTTGCGTTATGCCAAATATCTCCAACATCCTTTTGGCGTATGCTATGCGCTCACATTTTGAGCTGGTACAGTAACAGAGTTCGTAAAAAAAAAAAAAAACCGTTCAGACACGGCGGGAATTGCGTGGTACAGTCTGAACGAATATGAAAATGCTCAAGTAAATAAGATCCGCTGGGCGACCGCCGTGATTTAACACAAACGCTAGCCAGCACCTAAATAGCGCAACACACTTTCTTTGAAAATTCTTCGAATTGTCAAGTTCCTAATCCATGGGTAGCGGGATCGTCCGAAAGGGTTACCGCTGCCCTGGAACATAAAGAGCTAAGGAAGGAACACGGGTGGGTTTTAGTCAGTAAAAGTCTGACACTCCCTCCGCTCCACCCAGAGCGGGAGGGGTCATTTGATGATTTCCAATCCTCAAAAAAAAAAAAAAAAGTTCCTAATCCATTGCTTCTAAGCCTAAGTTTGTAAAATTCTTCTGTTCGACAACGTTAATAACGCAATGGACGTTGCCAAGTTGTAATAATGAAAGGCCACACAGAAAAAACCAATATCGTGATAGCCAAAAACAACCACCCTTTCCCGGTGTTGGCATTATAATTATAATTTTTTGCCCTCCAGTTTCCATCTTGTCGCCATCCACTTAGCTAGATTATCTTTCTGTAGCTCTCAAAGCGAGGCGAGCTCGGACAAAAAAGTAGTTTGCTCTGCTGCTACAACACCGTTAGTTTGTATTGCAATTACAGATCCGCGTTATGAATGCAATTTGTTGTTGCAACAAGGACGCTACCAGCTCTGTGTTTCAATGTCAGCGTTGATGAGGATATGAGTAACTGTTTTTTTTCTGTGATTATAAGAAAAGAATGTGAAATTAAGGGAGAAAAAAGCTTTCAGCTGCTGCCTGCATTTTTTCTGTTAAAAAATGCTGAATCGTAGGAATATTTGGGGACTATCCTAATATTGTTTGACGTTCATAATTTTTTATTATTTTAAGGGGGATGTGCCCGCGAAATTAGCAACCCTAACAATTATGACTTTATAGAAATGTAACTATTAGAATCAGCAATTAAACTCCTTAATATGGGTATATTAAGGAGTTTAATTGCTAATTCTGATCTGATCTGAAAAACGATTTACCTGATGGACAGGGTTGTCCATTAGGTAAATCGTTTTTTGACAGATGGAACTAGTGATTGCAGCAACACACAATACATTGATTGATACACGTACGGTATTATAATGTCTGTAAGAAGCTATAAGTAAGATAATTCAATAAGATAAGGCAGTTTATATATTTATTTTATTACGCATTTTAAAGGTAACTTTTACGTAATCTGGAATAGTTCGTTCTAAGACAGCTGTCAAAAAACGGGTAACCTAATTTACAGGGTATAAGTTAGTTATTCTAACACAAGGAGTTGTACATATTTCTGATTCTTATGATTATAATTCTGTAAAGTCATATTTGTTTCATGTGATAGGGTAATAGTATCTGGTATGAAGGAAGGAAGTGACAGCTATGTGAACAGAACCCAGCAGTGCATAAATATGTAAGCTGTTACACCCTATAAGCCTGGAGCCTTTTAATTAGGTAGTAAGTTTTTAGTTACATTTTAATTTAAATTAATTATTTTTTAGCTTGAGTATGTAGTTTTCATTATATTGGTTGGTACATTGGCGTGGCTAGCTGATATTATGGCAAATAATTTAATTTTATGCCCTGTGTTATGTAATGTTAATTACTTAACATAGGTAACCTAGTATTGTATACAATCAAGTATTTTGTGACTAAAAAGACGACTGTGCTGCTAGGGAGTTTGTTGCGCCACTTCTCCTTCCCAGCGATAGCACTAGGAAGTGGTGAAGGGCGGGCGTTTTTGGGGGACTGTCTTTTGTAATTTTGACGTTCGAAAAGTGCTGATTCTCAGCCTAATTTAAATAAATGAGTTTTGATTTTGATTGATTTTATGACGCAATCTGATTTATTCAAATCACCTTTACCACAGCACACTACATGCTGGCATAACAGCACAATCCCAAATCCCAATACAAAATATCACTGCTCGTATTAAACCGTGCTATTCCTGTGTCAAATACGGCCGCTGGGTCCGGCCGCAACCCGGTAACGATAAGGGGACGGCGCCGGGATTTTTATCGGACCGGCACTCCTCCGGCGACAAGCGACGTTTCTGTCTGACTTGTTTTACAGAATGTCGATAACTCGAAAAAAGAACAATGCCTCCGGTTGGCCAGTCCGAGTTGTTTCCTTGCGGAAATGTATAGATGGGATTGTATTAATATCGTTTTTAAAGAATTTTGTTTTAATATTTATATTAAATGTGTCTTTTTATGTTTGTTTCAGGTAAACTGATATTTGGGATCCGCTGCAATCGGTCTAAAGGCAAGAAAAAACCGAAACCTCTTTCCAAAAACCCTTAAAGCACTTAATTTCTCCATGAATCCACCATAAACTTCATGAATGAATTCATTACATCGCTCAATGTCACCAAAAGAGAGTAGGTCGCTGGAATTTTAAAAATGCCATGCATTTATAAGATTTGTTAAAAGAACCAGTGTATAATAGACTCGGTTGGCACGCTACATTGGCAGGCGTGCCAACCAGGCGTGCTTTTAAAACGTCTACGTGTGAATTTGCAATTTTTGAAATTCCGAACTACTTGGCTTGGCATATCTATGAGGTATTTAAAAGGGTAGTTTTTGTGAATAATTTGTTAGGGTGTGTGGAATGTGGTGTTTTATGTTGGCACGAGGTATTTGTTATTAGCCACTCTAACGTCCGGGCCGCGCGACTGTTTATCTCTCTAACGTCCAGCTGCGCGCGGCGTCCGAACCGCGCGCGACTCGCAAGTTCGTCGTAACAAAAAACCTATATAGCTACTGAACCGTAATGGCTAGAATAAAGAAAAAAATACCAAAAAAAAGATTGAAGAATACTGATCAATCTTAATGATTTTTTTAAATCGTAAGTTATAATCTTTGATACAAAAAACCGGGTTAAACATGTAATTCAGAAAAAAAATACACAATTATTTCTACCTTTTTAGAATATAAGGCACAACTATTGCATATTTTATCAATAAAATATTTTTACAACAAACTAGACTTATTACCCTTTCTTCTGATGTATATACGATTACATTCGGTTAACTCTAAGTATTTTAATTAAATCAAAACAAAACACTACTCCTCGTAATTTTACCGCGATGTCCCGAGCGCCCTTGACTCGTCCGAGAAGGCGAAATAATAGCAATATGGCCGCCCGTCTAAGGTTTCCCACACACGATGTAATTTTAATAAAATATTTTAAATAATTTTATGAATTAGTTTTATGTCCACGTCCCCTAGTTCCCCCATTTCCCTCAACATAAAAGCTTTCATTTGGTGATCTGCATGAATAATTTAAAACATTAGTATTGTTAAAAGAATAAAATAAAATTTGGCGAAGCATTAAAATATATGCGACCATGCAACACGTGCAAGGGCAACAGTAAAAAAGAAAGGTAGTCAAATCCACAAGTGCATTTTTTTACATTTAGCGGAAATTAATCAACACGTACAAACATGTAATTAATGTTTCAAAACAAAAAAAAACCATTAGAACATTATACATATCCAACGGAAACCAAGCGAAAAATAAATGATGAATATTAGTACAAAACCCAAAAGTGCATTTTATATTAAATATTAGTATCATCTCAAGCAAAATATTATACCACCACTAGCAAAACAAAAATAATGCAAACATATTTTGCCGTGTATAGCGAACCTTATTTATCACGTTTCATGTAACGTCCGTGGATACCAAACAGTCCACATCAAAAAACCTGAGGAACACATTGACATTATTATGGAATCTTCAGTGAATTTAGTATATTTCTCTTTGAAAAATGTATTATTTTGCTTATTACGAAATGTATTTCGATATTTTATATACTATTGTAATGCAAAGTATGTAAAATATGTATAAACAAAACTAAAAGTGGCCGACACCATACGACCGGCCATTTTTTTCGAAACAACAATCGTTTGAAGTTAAAAGTAGACTAGATTTATCAGCTAAAACTGTGATATTTATACATCATCGTAAAGCACAAATCTTCTAGTTTATTTTGATGTATAACACTTGCAAGATAAATAAAACAAAACTGTAGTACTTACGACATAATTGTTGGCACTCACAAAAACACTTCACAACACGCGCGTCAAACGAGTCAACTGAACTTAAAAAATTATATTTTGTTTGTCAAAGCTTATTACACTGCCATCTCTATTTTTTTCGTCGAACTATTTATTCAACTGTATAGATAATCTGTCAAAACTCACCAAGCAAGACCGTATTTTAAACTAGAGGGCGTTAAACACAACTCGTCGCTTTGGATACTATAGTATCCATGGGCGTATGACGCTACTTTTTTCTTGGATACCGTACTATCCACGGACGTCAGAGTGGTTAATGGTGTTGTTGTGAAGAGATTAACGTGTAAGCAAGATGAAAATTTTGTTTGAAACTTAAGTCCTAGATGGCCATTAGGTTTCGTCATTTATCTACACCAATATCATACAGAGAAAAGATTTGCTTTTTGGATGTTTGTTTGTTACGCTTTACCGCCAAAACGGCTGAACAGATTTGGATGAAATTTGGCACATAGGTGGACCATGACCTGCTTAAGGACATAGCTACCTACTTTTCATTCTGGGTCGTAAACGAAGTCGCGGGCAACGGCTAGTAAGATCATTAATTTGAAAGTAACTCTTTCTGTATGTTACCTACCTTGTCACGCCTCAACCACTGAACGGGTTTTGATAAATTCGATAATTTGGCAAGAAGATAAATGGCCTCCTGGGGAAGGATATAGGCTACTTATTGTCCCATTAGTACGTTCCCGTGGAATGATTTCCGACATCCATGCGAGCGAAGCCGCGGGCAGAACAAAATTCACTAAATAGTAGTATCTATACCCAAACCGTGTTTTGTATAGACAAATATTACATTTATGCCCTAACCAAAAATACAAGGCAATCATCATTTGCCTAGCCTTTTCCCAACCATGTTGAGGTCGGCTTCCAGTCTAACGGGATGCAGCTGAATACCAGTATTTTACATGAAGCGACTGCCTATCTGACCTTCACAACACAGTTACTGGGTAATACGATACCCATTGGTAAGACTGATTGTCACCCATGCCGGACGGCGCGTATGTGTTCCACGCGCGTCTCAAAGAGATGTCAGCACAAATGACGGGGCCCGATAGGGCCGAAGCCTGCCAGGGTAGCGGGATCGTCCGAAAGGGTTACCGCTGCCCTGGAACATAAAGGGCTAAGGAAGGAACACGGGTGGGTTTTAGTCAGTAAGAGTTTGACACTCCCTTCCGCTCCACCCAGAGCGGGAGGGGTCATTTGATGATTTCCAATCCTAAAAAAAAAAAAAAGACTGGTTGTCAGACTTTCGGGCTTCTGACGACCTGTAACGACTGTCAAATATCCATGAATGACAGCCGGGACCAACAGCTTAATGTGCTTTCCGAGGCACGGAGGGATCTTGGTATGTAAAGATGGTCACCCATCCACGGAGCAACCGCGGCAAGCGTAGCTTAACCTAATCTATAGACCGGTGTGGCTGTTATTGCTTGGCCACAAGCCCCTCCGAAAATATAAAGCAACCTTTGAAAATGTTAACCTTTGAAAATATTTTCTGTTTGACAAAGAAGTATACAATACAATCTGAATTTGAACGACCTTTGAAACAAAATATACAAAGGAATACGACACTTCTTGATGACCCTTTACTTTCAAACGTGAAAGGTTAATTTGAAAAAAAAATGCAATTTATTTGATACATTTAAAGCAAACCTAGTACCGTTTCTTTAAAAAAAATATATAATTCAGAAAATAATTAGGTACAATCCTCATCCGATCTTGTAATGACAATCAAAGATGTAATTTTTTTCTCAGTTTTTTTAACAGACAAAAATACAATGTTTTAGTTTTGTAATGAACTAGCTGCGCCCCGCGGTTTCACCCACATAAGTTTCGATCCCGTGGGAATATCGGGATAAAAAGATATCTTATATGTTAATCCTGGTTATAAACCATAAGGCCGCTTTCACATTAGGACGTTAGCAGCGCGACAGTCGCGCGGCAGAAGCCGTCTAGCCAATCCAATTAAGCGGATTGCTTCTGCCGCGCGACTGTCGCGCTGCTAACGTCCTAATGTGAAAGCAGCCTTAATGTGAGCCAAATTTCATCCAAATCCGTTCAGTAGTTCTTGTGTGAAAGAGTAATAAACATCCATCTATCCGTACGAATCTCTTGTTTGTGTGAAATTTCTTGTTCCACCACATCGTATCGCATTGCCTGCCTGCGCTGTACTTCGTTTTCACTTAGCGATCTTCAAATCAAATTAAATCAAACGTTTCCGTTTACGGTTCTGATTTATTTCTTGTTGCTGGGGGGCCCTGAGAGTCGCAGCGTGATGTTAAATGGCCTAAAGCCTTCCTCAAAACATTGAACCACCGAAAAAACTTAAAAATAATAAACCTTTTTTATCTAACCTTAATAACTAAGTTCTTGAACTAATGTAAGTATTCCCAAGTAATTTTGAGACGGCGTCGTTTAAGTTTAAGGCAATTTAGTGATCTTTTAATTTTTTTTTGTTAAAAAGTTTTTATTTTATCATTTCTTCGTGGATATAATCTACTAATTGTTTGCCAAGAAGACCATTCCTTTCGCCGCGTCGTCAGAACTGCAGTGCGATTCTGTAACCATCTCACCGTGAAAACTCAGGTGAAGTGAGTGTGGAGTGAGCTGTCATTCCAACGAATGCTAGGGATTGATACTATGGACAGCTCACTCTAAGCTCACTTCACCTAACTTTTCACGGTGAGATTTTTACAGAATCGATCGGCTGAGGTGCCTTCCGCACGATCAGTCCATTTATATCCCGTTCTTGGATAACGACAGTACGGCCGCACGTACCGGGGCCTAAGTTGGACGTCTCGTACTCCTTTATACGTTTCCTATCTGTTTGAACAGTTGCTGATGGGATAAAGATGTGCGTATTGTCCTTGAGATTTTTTTTGTGAGAAAAAACCAGGAAGGTGGTTAGGTAGTACTTTTTTTAAACGCACGATTCAATATATCGGCAGTCACGTAGTGTACAATACTGGTATTCAGCTGCATACCAGACTGGAAGCCGACCCCAAGATAGAAGAAAAGAGAAACAAAAGAGTGTCCTTGGTGTTTCTTGCCCGTTCTTCTCCAAAGAGATCTACGTTTTGGAATGGGCAACTAGCTTCACTTTCTGGCTAACTGACCGACTATTTAAAATGTTGACAATTCAAAAGTACCTGAAATGGTTTAATTGAAATAAATGGTTTGAGTTTGATAGTTAGGAAAATGCTGGGCAAATGATGATAATGAAAGAGCATCGAAAATATATTTGAAAAGTTTCGGATACAAGCTCCGTGGTCAGGGATCCACTTTCGTGGGCCGTAATTCACCACGCGTGCCCAGTCCTGGTTGGTAGTTGACACAAGTCTTCGAATTTATGGTTCTAGGACATGCCGGTTTCCTCACGATGGTTTCTTCATCGTTTTAACAGCAGTGGTGATTAAAAAATTTACACAAAGTAAAGCGCTTGTCTGGGTCCAAACCGATGACCCATCTGCTCTGAATGTGTGTGAGTCAGCTTTATTCAAGATTAGAGCTAGTTCGGATCTGGATTAATACAATCACAACACGAAAATCCATAATCCTATTGTAAGTTTACTAAACAAACCACGATTAAAATATTCATCTTTTTATATTAAATAACCGTTTAAACCTCAGAAGAAACTACATTCTACCGCATATCTTAGACCTTGTCGTACACTTAGGTTAAAGTTTTTATCAAATATTTTAAATCGGCCTCCATCCCTCCCTCGGATTTATTATTCATAGAGGTAGCTCCGGGAAAGTAATACCAGTTTTCACTAACACTAGGCGACGCTTAAATAAATCCCTAAATAACAGCGATTTTCAACTTTCAGCGCTGAGTCGAGAGTTGAAAATCCGACAGTGTGGTTTTATTTAGCCATTTATCTAGGTGTTGCCTAGTGTAAGTAAAAACGGGCCACATTTTAACTTATTGACTTAGATAACAGGATAAATAAGAGGGGAAGAAGAAGATTTGAGAATTTAAAGAGTTTTGAGTTAAAAGTATTTGTTAGCTTTTTTTATTAAAGAAATCTTAAAGGGGCCTCACCTTTTAAGTTCATCGTCAGTATTGATTTCAAAAGGAGCCGTGGCTCAAAGTCCGTTTATGAAGTAAAGGAAAATCAATGGTAAGATACGAAATAAAGTAGGTACAGACGCCAGTACATCAAGCAACTACAATCTGTCAAATATCTTCAATAGATTTTCAACTTTATCGCTAAACATTAACGTTCAAGGTTGATTGGGAAAATTTATCAGTTTCGGGTAGCTTGATGTGCTGGCGTCTGTACTGATGACTTAGTTTATAGGATGGTTTGTACATGATGACCTGTCATGAAATAGGAAAAGATGAGGTAAAGCTGTATGCTGCTGGTAATAACGTAACACACTAACGGTAGGGCTAACTAATGGTTAATTTTGACAGTTCAACAACATTCATTGCGTTATTTACGTTGTTAAGCAGACACATTTTCCGAACATATGAAGCAATGGATTAGGTAGCAATATCCTTCAAAATTATGGAAAGATGATCTATTAATATTATTGATCTATTAATTAGGGTGCTGGTTTAAATAAGTCAAAAAGAGGAGAAATCAAAACGACAAATTGTAAATAGGTACAGATGCCAGCTCAGGCCTATCCGAAACTGTCAAATTTTCCCAATCAACCTTGAACCTTTATTGCTTTAGCAAAACAGTTGAAAATCTATTAGAGAAATTTGACAGATTGTAGTAGCTTGATGTGCTGGCGTCTGTACTTCGAAAATAGACTAAACGTTCTACCAAAACACCTATAACATTCATTTTCTCACCTTATAAATGTCTAGTGTTAGTATCTCAATGAAATATAACAATTGCGATGTCTGCCGCGATGTAACTTCAGAAACAGTCGTCTGATAGCAGCTTAGGAACGCAAATTTTGTTCGGGACGACCTAGATCTCAAAGTAAAGGGTCTTAGGGATCCTTCTTTCTTTTTTGATTAATACAGCCGCACGGGTCTATCGATCAGGTTAAGATACGCTTGCCGCGGTCGGTTCGTGGATGGATGACCATCTTAACATACCAAGACCCCTCTGTGTCTTGGAAAGCACGTTAAGCCGTTGGTCCCGGCTATCATTCGTGGATCTACCAGTCATACCAAGGGGTGTTACCCTATTACCTAATAGTAGGTAATATTTTCATATTTTTTTTGTACTACATAAACATAGTAACTATTTTCGAGGTCCTCGTCCAGTCTAATCGGATGCAGATGAACACTAGAATTTTACATAGAGCGATTGCCTGTCTGACCTCCACAACCCAGTTACAGGGTAACACCCCTTGGTAAGACTGGTTGTCAGACTTTCACGCTTCAAGACCAGAAATGACTGTCAAAGATACACGACAGCCGGAACCAACAGTTTAACCTGAGTGGCAATTCTCGTAATTTTAAGAACATTCACAGTCTGATCTCAGTCTCAATCTGTCAAAAATACGTCAAATTTTCCCTACATTTTTGACAAGTTTTTGACATTTGTTTGTTGCCGAGATGAGACTGCGACTAGATTTTGAACGTTTTAAATTACGAGAATTATTATTGGCCTTGTGCTTTCCGAGGCACGGAAAAGTCTCGGTATGAACAAATGGACAGCCTTCCACGAACCGACTGCGGCAAGCGTAGATTAAACCTAACCGATCAACCCGTGCGTCTGTTAATACTTAGCCGCGAGCCCAATTGTGTAGAGTAATTAACGTGTACAGGTTTGAATGGTACTATTATGGACATACAAAACGGTAAACACGTGTTTCAAACGACTAACAATGTTAACAATTATCAATACACGTAATTAAACTGTTGTAAACCCCAGGGGTCGTAAGTCTAAGCCCTTCAGAATCGAACGACTCGATTGAATGCGATCGCTTTATACTCATCATATCAGCCGAAAAACACTCACGAATGAACAGTGAGCATGATTTCCCCGCTATCGATTGAATTGGGTAGCAATAGGGTAGCATTCGTAAATAGGTAATACTCAATTGATTACGTCAATGCTTTATATTACGCTTATGATTCGTAACGGGGAACGTGATTTGGTTATGATTGATTGTTTTGTATGTTAGAACTGTTTTGATTTGGTTTGGTTTGTTAACGTCGCGGTACACCGGGTAAAGTGGAAAGGGGGAAACCCGGCCTCCTCTGCAATGGGAGAATATATTCATTTATTTAATCATTTGTTTCGAGCAACAAAATTCAGTTTTAATAACAATGTACTTACAAACTGGTTAGTAATACACTTACAAATACAAAAACAAAAAAACTTGAGAGGTGTCAAGGGACACCCGGATGGAACGAAGTTCCTTTCGATTAAAAACTGGGTTGCTTTCTATAAGAGAGAGAGACAGACAGAGAAACACGCGCACGCCGCACGGCTTACAACTATAGCAAAAAGTGTCGTTACAACTTTTGGTCTTAATTTTTTCCGTTTCGCAACGCGCGATAAGGAACTTCGTTCCAAAAAACAGAAACAGATTATGACATCACTGGTGCAAGGTGACAGGCCCAGCCGAAACATGTTTACAAACTCACTATCAAGCCTGCTAGCGATCATAGATAGGATGTCGTTGGCGATGCCACGCACCCTACAGACCAAGGATGCACACCGTTTCCGCATCACCGTGTAGAAACAGTCCACGTGAGCTTCAGCAATTGAATTAGAGTTATTATTTTTTACCGTATTCATTGGGTTGTAAAAAAAAAAAAATGTTTATTTCATCAACTTAATACGTTTTACATAATAGATGTGTGGAAGCACCTTTTAAGCAATGATATGCTTGTATTAGGTGGTCCCGCTCTTCCAGTTTGCAATAACTAAGTTAAAGTATAAATGCTGTGAGATAGAAATAACTATATACATAATCAGCCTATAACGTTCCACTGTTGGGACACAGGTTTCCATTCTGTGAGAGGGATTTGGCCGTGATCCACCACGCGGGCCCAGTGCGGGTTGGTAGATGTCCCATGTCTTCGAATTTTTTATTCTAGCACATGCAAGTTTCCTTACAAAGTTTTCCTTGACCATTTTGAGAGGAGTGGTGATGAAATTATTTACACAAAGTAAAGCGCACTGTCTAGGTTCGAACTCACGACCTACATACAACTCTTAAGTCAGCGCTATTATCACTGGGCTACCACTGCTCGCAGAAGCAACTATATGTATTAATTTAATTCTTTAAAAATCAAAATCAATCAAAATCAAAAGTCATTTATTCAAATTAGGCTGAGAATCAGCACTTTTCGCACGTCAAAATTACAAAAGACAGTCCCCCAAAAACGCCCGCCCTTCGCCACTTCCTAGTGCTATCGCTGGGAAGAAGAAGTGGCGGAACAAACTCCCCAGCAGCACAGCTGTCTGTTCAGTTAGAATATAGTTAGTTGCATGTATACAATACTAGGAAAAAAGGATTTACTAACGTTAACTCAATTCTATTCTCAAATCTTACAAAATTGGAAACCATAATCCAATAAACGCCCCAAGTAAATTACTATGCCATTGAAAAATCCCTTTAATTACTTCGAAATCTGAAGTTTTAATTGAACGAAAAAATTCGACTCTCAAAAACGTAAAGCAGATTGTTTAAAAATTTAAAAACGTTCACAAAATAAAAATGGTGTACCATAAAGTGTCGTGATTCGTGAAATTGTTTGGAAAACAAACTCGTTTCGAGATTTAGGATGCGGTCGGAATCATTCTGTATAGTCGATAGGGTGACTATGATATTGTACTTATGAATAGATTTATCAGCCACTTGATAATTTTTAGCGCCTGCAGAAAAGGTGGTCTTCACACAGTTCTGGTTTTAAAGTTTGGTGTGTAAGACATAAATAATAATAACTCAATTCATTCGAACGTCATCAGCTTCCCAGTCTTTACCTTTGTTGGGGTCGGTTTCCAGCCTAACCAGATGCAGCTGAGTATTTTACATGGAGCGACTGCCTATCTAACCTTCACAATCGAGTTACTGGGTAATATGATAGTCACATACGACTGTCATAGATCTACGAATGACAGCTGGGACCAACAGCATATTGTGCTTTCCGAGGTATGGAGTTGTCTTGGTAGGTCACGCATCTACGAATCAACCGCGCCAAGCGTAGCTTAACCAGAAAGATCGATCCGTGCGGTTGTTATTATTTAGCCACAAGTATTCGAAAGTGTAGATACTAAGTTTAATAAATTATATTACAGCAATTTTCCAAGCCTTCCGTTTTCAAGCATCCATCTTCTTAGGTAAGTACTTGTCGCACATACATTTTCAAAACTCGACAACTAACTAGTACCAAGATATAGTTTTCCAAGTAAGTATGTATAGATATAGTAAGTACAGCACCCTAATTGCGTAACACACGATCAATCGTAATCGGTTTCATTTTGACAGTTCAACAACATTCATTGCGTTATTTACATGTTGAGCAGACAAATTTTTCGAACTTATGAAGCAATGGATTAGCAATTTGCTTCAAAATGATTCTGATTCCGATTGATTGTGTGTTACGCAATTAGGGTGCTGAGCTGTAAGATGCTGCCCAACCAACTGATTAAACTCATTTGTCTCTTTTAACGCCACCCTCGGGCAAGGAGGTGGTATCGGCCTCCGTAACTTGAAGAACGGTTTTAAGAAATCAATTACAGGTATTGAGAAAGCTAAAATACTGGCTGGAAAATGCGTCAAACTTATTCGTTAATTAGTACCCAAAGTTGGACATCACATCTATGGAATACGTATAAAATGCATTTTTCCATTTGCACATTGTTGTTGCTGTAACATCCCGGGTATCGGGGTAAGGCCACTTCTCATCCAGAGAAGGAATGAGATTGATCACCACGCTGGCTCAGTGAGGGTTGGTGATTTCAGACCGAAGTCCTGGGCTTCTCACGAAGTTTCCCTTCACGGTTAGTCAGTGATTTCTAAGAATAATTAAGCAACTGAAAAAGTACGTATCAGTTTGAAAAAGTCACATTGGTAAAAATATGGTATTAGTAAATATGCTGGGTTTGAACTCGCTTGACTTGTTTGACTATAGACAGACATCTTTAGCGGAATAAATATACTATTTTAAAATTAAAAAATGTATCCTTTTGCTTAGAGATGGAATATTATAGATAATCATAATTACCTGAAATACAGGTTTGAATAAACCTAGATCGAGCGGATCTCTACCTAACATTCTAATTTTGAACCATCATTAATTGCACCTGTAATAAAAATAAATCGAATTTTTAGAAACTAAAATTGTATAGGACTACTGTTGGCTAAATGTACACTTATTATAAATAAACGTTTACCAGTTCTTTGGAAGGCGTATGAGGGGCCGGAGCCAACTCACACAGGCCCTTAGACAAGGACAACCTCCGGCTGGTGTGGGACTATTGCAGGATCTGGAAACAAATATATTGGATTATGGGTTTCGGTGGCTAAAGTGAACTAGCTATCTAGGACTATGGGAAGTCTATGGCCCCTGCCTAACGAATGTTTTATATAAAATACACAAATAAAATAGCAGACAGTGACTTGCACACTTAATAATGGGCCCCGGAAACTATTGCTAGCACATAGTGACTTAGCGACAAGGGGGAACATGTCCCGAGATGCTTGAGGAGTGCAGAGGTATTCCACGGCTGTCAGAAAAATCCCAGAGCCCGCAATTATCTATACATATAATAAAATCGTAGGAAAGTCAAAACTGTACATTGAATATTTTTAAAAAAGAATACTTGGGGCGTGATCTACAATCGATATCGAAGCCAAAAATATAGCTTTTAGAATTTTTGTCTGTTTGTCTGTTTATCTGTTTGTCTGTATGTATGTCCGGGATAAACTCAAAAAGTACTGCATGGATTTACTTCAAATTTTGCATGAATATTACTAAGAGGTCGGGTCAACATATAGGCTACATATTATCACGCTATCACCTACGGGGGCGGAGCTGTGAATCTTTATTTTTCTTACGCATTCTGTGACAGCATGTAATCTAACGACGCGTATTTAAATGTTGTTTTTGAGTAAGCCATGCTATTATCTAGCTTTACACTATAAAAACTACGCCATTTAAGTAACTTGGGCAGAGAAACATATTTAAATGAATGAATGTTAGTAGTATAAAGACAATTTGAAACAGCGCCATCTATGACATTTCATAAAAATCAAATAAAGTTACATGTTAACACTTTTTGGAAATTAATTTAAATTTGATCATGTTGGCGAGGTTAGTAGTTAGTTATTCTTAAAATTCATAGATGGCAATGTGCATTTTCTTCATAAAAGTTGTATCGTATAGTTCGTTTTGACAAATTCAAGTTCCAACAAAACCCTCAAAATCTTGAGCAGAGTTGAGGAAGACAATTTAAAAAAAATGCGGTGTTAAGTATTACAAAAAAGTTATGTTCATTGATGATGATCATCTCTTCAGCAATTTCATGTTGTTAGTACAAAATAAACATTGACTGTTAATACTTTTGTTCGCGTTGGGCAAAACCAGGGTAAAATGTTTTTCTTGGATGCTCCTGGTGGAACAAGAAACACATTTGTTACCACTGGCATACTTGCAGAGGTCAGGAGGCAAGGCAAAATTGCTACTGCTGTAGCGTCGTCGTCGGGAATCGCTGCCACACTGCTTCCGGTTGGCAAGACAGCACATGCCATGTTTAAAATTCCCATCGATTTAGAGAGCGCCAAAACGCCTGTTTGTGGTGTGTCACGTAACAGCGATAAGGGACACGTGCTCAAGGATTGCTCTCTTATCGTATAGGATGAGTGTACGATGGCCAATAGGAAGGCAGTTGAGGCCGTGGACAGAACCCTGCAGGACATCCGCAGGAACGAACATTTGATGGGTGGTGTCACAGTTCTGTTCAGTGGCGATTTCCGGCAAACGCTTCCCGTGGTGACGCGGGGATCGAGGGCTGACGAGGTGAATGCTTCGATGAAATGATCTTCGTTGTGGTCACGAGTTCGTACGCTGCGCTTGACTATTAATATGAGAGCTCGGCTCGGCGGCAATGCACGTGCTCAAGAATTCTCCGATGTGCTTCTAAGTCTCGGCGAAGGCACTCTACCAGAAGAGAGAGGTAGACAGGTGGTGCTTCCAGAGTCTCTCGGTAGAGTGGTATCCAGATTAGAAGAACTCATTCGCTGTGTGTACGGGGACATCAGTCGTATACCGCACCAGCAGAATTCTTGGGTGTGTGAGCGGGGCATTTTGACGCCCAAAAATGATCAGGCTGCAGCAATTAACGAATGCATTCTCTCGGAAATTGAGGGGAATGAAGTGGTCTACACCTCGATAAACACTGTTGTCGAGCAAGATGACGCCACACATTATCCCGTGGAATTTCTGAACTCCCTGTCAGCAAGTGGACTTAAGCGCATACCATCAAGCTGAAGGTCGGTGTCCCGATTATGCTTCTTCGGAACCTATCTCCTCCGAGGTTGTGTAACGGGACCCGCCTTAAAGTCATCTCGCTCCACAGACACATCATTGAGGCGGAAATTCTTACGGGTTGTGGCGTCGGCGAGGCAGTATTTATACCACGCATTCCCCTTATACCTCATAACTTCCCGTTCCAGTTCAAGCGCGTACAGTTCCCCGTGAGTGTTTGCTTCGCGATGACCATCAATAACTCGCAGGGGCAGACACTGAGGGCAGCGGGTGTCGACCTCAGGACGAGTTGCTTCTCACACGGGCAACTGTACGTAGCTTGCTCCCGCGTCACCAGTCCTGACTCTCTTTACATTTTGGCTCCTGGCAGCATAACTACCAACGTAGTTCATAGGGAAGTGTTGTAAGGTATAATACCTTTGTAGGTACGTATTTTTACTCTTTTGTGTCCTGGAATGTATTCCTGCATTATTTTCTCTATTTCCTTCAGTCACATCTTAGGACTGAACTCAGCAGGATTCCCATATAACTTTCTTCACTTGCTTCGCTTGCAAAAAAAACTTATATTTTAATGCTATTTTAAAAGTTGTTTACTTACAATGCTATAGCGATACTGGCATCCTACGTATTTTTGGTGCTGTACAGCCTTCACGCAGACGACGTCGCGGGTAACAGCTAGTTATTAATATATTAGTGTGGTTAAAGCGTTAAATCCTTTGCAATTTAAATCTAACGCAAATTCATGTTCATGAATATAATAAAAGCGGCACGTATCAACCTTTTGTCTCACGCTTAACACCAAAAACAAATCCTCGTTTTTCCCTGAATTATGGCCCCAATACCCGGTAAATGTACCAGGAGTTTATACAGCGTGTCATCCGTAGAATAATGACGTCACCACTTCGGTGACTCGGCGACAGTAATAAAGTTTGTATTCACTGCGATACGCGTTAAACGCGTTGAAAGCGGTTAAGTTTCGACTGTGTTTAGAGAGTGGTGCTTAAAATTATCGTGGTTGTATTTTCGAGGATGTATTTAAGAAGAAATTGTTTATGGTTTTTGTACTGTGTTGTTGAGGTCGATGATCTTTAGGTATGTTCGTAGTTCTTGAAATACTGGAATACTGGAACACGCGCTAGACACTCATATAGCAAAGAAACCTGGAGGTTTTAATGGATAATATGATAAAGCTAAAGAAGTAAAAGTTTTTTTTTTTTCTTTGAACGCGCTAATCTTTGGAACTACCAGTCGGTTTTAAAAAATCTTCTTGTATTTGATAGCCCAAGTCTTGACGAAGGTTATATTCTATTTCACATCACGCTAAGACCCTGACCAAGCAAAAAAAAAAGAAAAAACGCTAAGTGAAAACGAAGCAATAGCGAGGGCGGACGATGCGATGCGATGCGGTGGGTCGGCGGCCATGGAGTTTTATACAAAAATGACTGTTATTTTAAAATATTGTGTATCTTACGCCTTCCAAGCGAACGAAGTCACAGGCAGAAACTAGTATAGTAAATTAAATCTGAAGCTTTTAAACATAATATGTGATATAATGAACAAAATAAATAGATCAAAAGCTCCAGTATTCTTCTAGAATAGGGATCCCCGTAGATATTATGAAAAAATCATGGCCAGCCGAAATGTTTACGTCATTAACCTTAAACAAAAAGGTTTTTCCAAGGTTTTCCAGTCAAACGGCATACCTACTTCACATCGAACTGAAAACTTTCTACTTCGTTAATAAATAGGCTAGCTCCTCCACTGTAAAAAGTTATTAGTTTATAGACAAAGCTTTTTCTAATTAGGAGGCCGGAAAAAACAATTTTTATGGGCAATTTGCTACAAAAACTGCTTTTAATTTATAACATAAATTTTTCAGGAGGAGCCCGTGGCTAAGTTATAACAGACGCAGGAGTCGATCGATCAGGTTAACTACTCTTGCCGCGGTTGGTCCGAGGATAGGTGACCATATTTACATATCGAGATCCCTCCGTGCCTCGGAAAGTAAGAAGAAAGAAAGTAAAACCATTTATTTGCGGCAAACATGACGCATAAAAAAAAGTACATAAACACAGAAAAAATAACAAGTTGGGGGTAAACATGTAAAGTAAGTTAAGCCGTTGATCCCGACTGTCATTTGTGGATCTTTGACAGTCGTTACGAATCCTCAGAAGCCTGAAAGTCTGACAGCCTGTCTTACAAAGACGTATCGTGTTACCCAGTAGCTGGGTTGTGGAGCTCAGATGAGTAGTTGCTCCATGTAAAATACTGATATTTAGCTGCACCCGGATAGACTGGAAGCCGTCCCCAAAAATAGTCAGGAAAATGGTTATAGGCACATCAGATGTCCAAAATAATATAGCCATGAATGATTGAGTGGATACCTAATGCTTTTACAAAATGATGGCATACAAAATGAGACCGTGCGACTTTACACCCTGTCCTTTAGGAAAACCGTTTTTTGACAGATGGAACTAGTGATTGCAGCAACACACAATATATTGATTGATACACGTACGGTACGAAGCTATAAATAAGATAATTCAATAAGATAAGGCAGTATTTTTTTTCCGCATTTTAATGTCAAAACGGTTAACCTAATAGACAAACTCAACCTCAAATAATTTATTTAAATTAAACCATTTACAGGCACTTTTGAATTGTCAAAATTAAATAGTTGGTCAAAAAGTTGAAGCTAGTTGCGCATTCGAAAACGTAGATCTCTATGGAGGAGAACGGGCAAGAAGCTCCACGCACACTCTTTTAAATCAAGATATTATTACAAAATCCTGGGTACATTATTCTTATTGCTGCTATATGTGAGAACAATGTAAAAAAGAAACAATTTAAAACATAAAATTAAAAATAAGCCCTGGCAGTTAAGAAATTACCAGTCTCAACCGACGGCGCCCGTTCACGAACGAACGACGCGTGGATCATAACCACCCAGCTCAACCATTTCGTAGGGAACCGAATGATCCAACACACGCGCCACCACCAGTGAGACATTTAATTGAGCATGACACAAGGGACAGGGTATTGAACAAATTTTATGGTGGTTTTACAATGATAGTGTTACCAATTTTTTTCTAAAAAAACATGTAATGAACTGTATTTAAAAAAGACTACGCAGATTGATTTAATATGAGAAAAACGAGACTTGGAGATTATCCTACTTGATGAACATGGACATGTGGATAAAATGTTGATGACGGTTTTTGTCGCATACGGTTTTTGCTACTAAAGTGGACCGTTCTTACTAATAATGACCAAAAAAAGGCGCACTTTGAGTGGGATGACAACGATAGTTTTTCGATCTTAGTGGTGGAGGGAAACTTTAGAGCTACTTAAGGACATTAGGTAATGAAAATAATGACTAAGACCATTTTCCTTTTCTTGTTCGTGTTTAGATGTCTGTTTCCTGATAGCTTTAAATAGGTTTTATAGTCTCGAGTGAATTGTTTACTTCATATTCCTATCATTTTTGGGCTCCAGGATGCATTCAAGAATTTAGGGGAAAGCTTTTGCTCACCAGTGGGACAGAGTAGACTAAATAAAAAAAAAATGTTAACAAGATCTTACAATAGTAATAACCATAATATATACGCCAAAAGGAAAATGCTTTTCAATGAGAACTGTTGCTACAAACACGATTTTTGCCAATTGTTAGTCAGTTCGGAGTTATTGACCTAAATAGGTACTTGGGCACAATTCCAGCCCCTGTAGAGCACAGCAAATATTTTGTTTTTTTATTTATGTCAAATTGCTAATTGTTGTTGATGTGGTTGGTTTAAAAGAGTGTTCGTGGAGTTTCTTGCCCGTTCTTCTCCATAGGTACCTACTTTGCTTTGCAATGGGCAACTAGCTTCATCTTTCTGACTGATCGACCCCTTGACAATTCAAAAGTAATAATAATAATAATATCCCTGGACATTTCACACAGCGCCATCTAGTCCCAAGCTAAGCAACCTAATGCTTGTGTTATGGTAACAAGATGGCTGATAAACTACTTATATCCATTTTTTTTTTGTAAATACAAGTGCCTTTAATTGGTTTATTTGAAATAAATGCTTTGAGTTTGTAAGATAGATTAGTCAAATACGAGCCTTTCTACGTTTAATCGAAAACATAAGTTCAATTTACTACTTTAAGATCTTATTACCTGGTTTGTTCAAATAAATTTTATTTCTGCTAACTTTAACCAGCAGGTACAATTTCTGCTTTCGCAGCATTGCTGTGTTTCATTTTTAACGCTAATAGCTCGGGGTGAAATAATTACAGACACATTGGAGTTTTCAACTTTGCTGAACTTTTCGCTAAGGTCTGCAATTTATCGGGAACGCCTAGGTGTTAGTTTTAAACTTTTAGTTGGTAAGTGTTATGTTGAAAATAAATCATCTATGAAGAAGAAAGAAAAAAATACATTTATTTAGCACAGACTAATAGACACACAATATACCAGATACGGAAATCAGAGGGGCAATTCTCGTAATTATAAGAACGTTCACAGTCTTATCTCAGTCGCAATCTGTCAAAAACATCTCTAATTTCCCTACATTTTTAACAAGTTTTTGACATTAATTGTCGCTGAGATGAGCTTGCGATTAGATTTTGAATGTTTTTAATTACGGAATGGACCTTCAGATAAAAACAATAACAAACAAACAAAATAAAAAATAACACAAAGAAAAATGACAGAAATAAATAAGCGTGAAATGCCACGTTTTCTGTCAAACCAAGGTATTCCTGCAAGATCGACGCGTTTTTGTGATAAACATTCAGTAACTGATTTTTTCTTATCTTTTCATTTCTGTACGTTTTTGCACGTATAGCCTACTTGAGAACCGTTTTATCATAGTTTTTATTTATAGAAACGTTTTCTGGCTAGGTATATAAATTCCAACACCCAGTGCGACTGCGTTGCCGCTAATCAGAGCATGCCCTTCACTTGCTGGAGTGTCCTAAGTGCCCGTTCACCTGAACCTCGGGTGAGCTAAACAGCCACTCATGCCACAACCAACGTGACCACCTACTGGGCTCAAACTGTGTATATAAAAAAAATAGGAAGAGTATCATTGACACGAAAAAAAGAAGAATTTCACGCCAGTGAAGCCAGAGGCACAGGGGTATATACAATTCAAAGAGATCGTTATCCATTCTTACTCAAGACAAGAAATTGTCCGGAGCCTCTAAAAAAGATCTAAAAATATCCCTCGTCTAACAAAACATTTTTCATTATTTCCCATATCAAAGTTTCATAAAGCGACCGACGATGGTAAGTAGCAGTCACCAGTGCCAAGTGCCTCTTAAGTTAAAAGCTTTCTAGAGCTGTTCTCAACACCTGCTCCTCTTAACAGCTACTTACAATGTCGCGTGCGTGTTAGTTACTGTGTCCATTTGCGAAGATTTTAAGCGTTGTCGAATGTTTTTGTGGGTGGTTCTTATTGCTGCGATAATGGGTTTATTTTAGCTTAATGTTTCCGGGATATGGCGAAAACCTTTTTATTTGGGTTGTAAAAAAGAGAAATAGATTAAATCATATGATTTATTATTATATACCATGAGGCCCAGTTCCCCTGACAAAAAATATGGGGTGCGTTACATGTGAACAGTATTCACAGGTGGCTGGGATATAGACGTGCAAACTGAAACCATGAATCTAGCACATGATTCATGATAGCGTAGATTTTTTAACAGTTATCAAAAGTAAAATCTGATCTTTTATAGAAAATTGCAATACCTACGTGGTGAAAATGTATAGTACAGCATTTTTTTTTTATAACCTACGTTAAATTTCAACGCAGGGTTCAGAATCGTGTACTGAATTCATGGTTACAGTTTGCGCACTGGTTAATTTTTTTTCTGTATGAACATTATTGTTCAAAGAGTTTATCAACTCTATACCTATATAATTCTATTTCTTTCCAAGTACAACTCCAAGCAAAGTATTAAAAATTAAATCGTGAACTTAAAATGTCTGCAGAGAGTTATGGTTACGACATTATCCTCTAAAGAACGGTGTTTATAAGACCTCCAGTCCCTGTTGTGTACTCCGTTCAATGGCGGACATCTTCAAGCATCTTTATCGCTTGAAAATTTTATTTTAACTGGCGCGGACATCCAAGTTTTATGCAGTTAAGTGTATTCTTGAGAGTTGAGTTCAGATAAACTTTCATATTTTCATATTTCCCAGATGCACAACACGAAAAGTTTTGGAGGGTCAAAACCTGGTTTCGCATATCCGTATATCTTATACATAACATCTTGCTTTTATTCCTGAAGGTGTAAGAAGTGTACCTAGAGTAGGTATCCTTAGGTATGTTCGACTTACGAAAATTTAACCATACTTTGTTTCTGACACGAACACGCGGAGTAAATATAATGTGAATTTAATTTTAAAATTGAAAATACTCGTTTCGCTCATAATGTTATTCATATCTATTGATGACACTGATTGTGTTTAAACCAAAATGCTTTGCAGGATAGTTGTATTTTCAATTAAAAAACTTCGAATTTACGTTACGTTTACGTCTGCCCACTACCGCTTCACGTGGCCTAAGTAACGTGTTTATAGTACTATGGGCCGATATTTGTCAAATTATATGACGCAAATTAGGCACGCATCAACGCACGACTTTAATTTGACAAAGTCCAAAAGTGATCAACGTTTTCGTATGATGATCGTACACTCACATTTTGCGGGTTACGTTAATTTGTCCTAGGAATATCCAGCTAATTCCAATTGCCATTTACCGAGTACCAATTTACAAGCTGAAAACCCCGCATAAGGTGGATCTCACACTACAACGCGCCACGTAACGGGGCGCGGGAAACAAAGCCAAATACCCCGCGCGGAAACGCGTTTATATTAAATTTGTATGTAGAAACCACGCACCGGCGCGGGTCCAGCGCACCGGAGCGTGGCGCGTGCTAGTGTGACATACGCCTTATATACTCTGTAATAATATATGAAATATCACCATTTATTCAGACATCTCATGTCGCTATAAATTCTAGATTTTCTTTTGGTGTAAGTAGCGTGAAATTAATACTGGCACAAGTAATAGACTGTCGCAATTTATTTTCTGCCCCTGTCTGAATGTGGCTTTATAATTCCAAACTTTCCAATATCATTTACAGTGTGGTAATTATACAGTGCGATGTTGCCGTTCCGATTTGTATTCTGTCTTTATACTACCCACTACTGCTACTTTCGCGTAGCTGCAAATAATTAATGCTTTGTTGTCGCAGCTCTGTTTCGTTAGAATTTTAGCGGTCAATTGGTTTCTTTTTAGGTTCAAGATGTTGTTAAATAGAAAGCTATCAAGATTCCTTTTTGAAGGTATGTTATGTATAGGTATATATCTAGGTCATTATCATTATTATCTTCCTGCTCTTGTCCCATGTCACTTGGGTTCGACGAAACACACTTCTTCCATTCTTATTTGAGTTTAGACCCCACACAGCCTCGAAATTTTATGCCGGTTATGAAAAAAAAAAAAAAATCTTATGTTTCATAGAAAAGTAAAATGTATGGAATAGCATTTTTTTTTTTAATAACCGACGAAAAATTTCGAAGCTATGGGGTTTGAACTCATGTGCTGAATCCATGGTTACAGTTTGCGCGTCGATGTCCCTGCCACTCTGTATATTCATCACTATTTTAGTCAAAGCCATGCGTTTCCTTCCTCTCCATCACATGCCTATACCAAGTCAAACGATAGGTATAGGTAGGTAACTCGGTACTTTAACAAATATTAAGTTATATTCACATGTACACTGGGTGAATTTACAAGGGCCACGTACTGAGTAGTATGTAAGGTATTATATAGTTGTAGCGGGATCGTTCGAAAGGGTTACCGCTGCCCTGGAACATAAAGGGCTAAGGAAGGAACACGGGTGGGTTTTAGTCAGTAAGAGTCTGACACTCCCTTCTGCTCCACCCAGAGCGGGAGGGGTCATTTGATGATTTCCCATCCTCAAAAAAAAAGGTATTATATAGTTAAGTATATTTTAAGTTACTTTGTCGCATTAGATTAAATATCTGTAATGTCAAAGGAAACATGTGATAAAAAATAAAATAAATAATGACAGCTCAAAAAAAAAAAAAATATTTTGTCGCTGACTAATTTACAATCCTTTTTAAATATAACGATTAAGATTTCTGGAACCGGTACTATTTAGACTAAACTGCCAACAAAAATCAATGGAGCAAGCATGACCCTCAAATTAATCTTAAATTCCTGACTATTTCCATTTTCTTAATTAGCCTCATTGAATGTGACCTCCCAGAAGAAACTGATCTAGAAACAGAAGAAAAGTAACAAGAAGGAATTGTTTTATACGAACCCAATGGAGTGGGTCAAATACGTGATCCTAATTCTAAACGTAAGGTCGCGTTATCAAGCAATAGACCTCTATTTTCCAATAATAAATTGGTTTTATCACTACTTGATCAGAGTTTACGTTATCATAATATGGGGGAAGGGTCTAAGTGGATTTGGGTTTACATTTTTTAAATAAATCGTCTCAATTTGCCTCTTGGGTGACGTTTGAGGTGATAGATTTTATAATAAACGTTGCCCCACACTAGGAATTTCTCCTGTATCGTGGGTGCGTTTACAAACATTTAAACTCACATACACAAACAGCCAGACCCGAAACAACTACTTGTAGGTCATACAAATATTTGTTCCGTGCGGGAATCGAAACCGCGACACGCAGCGCAGCAGTCAATCGCTTAACCACTGCGCCAACCATGCCGTCATAATACTTAACGACTACCTCGTGGGTCTATTGGTCACCAGCTGCTGAGCGTGATGTCATGGGTTGGATATCGAGTCGGGCTAAGTTTTGTTCGATTTCTCCATAAGGGATTTCTCAATATCAGCCCGGTGTTTGGATTTGACAGAAGAAGTCTAAAGTGGGTGAGTATACCCATTTACATGGCACTTGCATGAATTGGCGAAATGACCCGCATTTCGCTAATTCATGCAAGCGCCATGAACTACCTACATTTGACATCCCTGTCTACCCCTTTGGGGAATAGGTACAAGTTTGATGTAATGTTACAACATTGCTTAGTGAACAAACACCCAACTCCCAATATGAACACATTGAATGAACTAACGACACATATTCTACATCAGTACCAATTTAATGTGCAAATGAACTGAATTTAAACCTGCATGCTATTTAACGGTCAATAATGCTTTTGTTTAGACCTTCATTCTGCTGGGATATGAACCGTTTAACTTGCTCACATTTTGTATGTTCAATGAACCAAACTGAACACAATTTCAGCAACATATTATGTATTATAATGAATTTATTCATTTGATTCTGACTTATAATTTCGTTTTACTTACGAAACTGGATTCAGTGCGTAAATTTTGCATAACTATTCATATTAATTAAATGCAGTAGCAGTAGTAGTTAGTAGTAGTGCATGTATTCTCAATGTGAATTCCATTTCACAATCTATCGTACCCTTAATGAGAGACCACTACTTATTCGTAACGAGTTTAGACATTAGCATCGAAGTGAAAATTAGTCGCCATATGCCGCTATCATTAATCTGTATGCCAGGCGCGACATGGACCAAAGATAGTTCCCTGATGCACTCCATAATGAAGGTCGTTAATTACTCAAAACAATAACAAGAGAATATCAGACGTAGTTTTCGAAACTTAATTGACCATCGCCTACACTCTCAAATAGCACTGTTTAGTAAACTCGCTCAACTGTAGGACATCCAATCAACGTATGTTATTCTTTCATCAAGTAAGGCAATTCCCAACCGCTGTGCAATTCTTTCCTTTTTGAGCAGAAAATTGAATCCAAATATTTTCTGATCCGTACCTTCCAATACTACCGACTACGTTGATGAAAGGGCAATTAATCTAAATTCCTTCTTCCATCAACAGGATCTGACCTCATAAACCAACAGCCTAAAGAGCCTATAAAAGAATCGCCCCCGCAATAAAAAGTTAATAGAGTCCCCTTTGATTAAGGTTCACGCTCCCCAGATATTACCGGTATAAACTAGTATTTACCCGTTTGGACCGGTATTTTCCAGGTGATTGGAAGTGCTGTCTCCTTCAAATCGAGTATGATGGAGAGAGACAATGAAACGAGGAAAGGGCACTCGACCGATAAGTGTCGTATTAATTGCGAGCGATATGAAATTACTGCATATTCTGAAAGGGTCGAGCGTGCTATTTATTTACAGGTTTCGTTTTGGAGTTGGTGATAAAGTGGAGCCATACATTAATACGGTGGATATATTTGCACAAAACTGATATTTATTGCTCCGCTGTTTCGTATATGAATGTTAATACATCAATTGTTTTGGCTGACGTAACAGGTGATTTTTGAATATTAGTTGTAGCAGCAAGGTACACTTCTGAACTAATAATATCATAATTCCTCATGAATATTCCTCCTATTACAGCTTGCTCGTACATCGTAAAATAATAATAATATATTGTGTCTGGAGAACGGGCAGTGGTATTATCTTGTGCAGAGCAAGTAAACTGTGGTAATATTCCCCCAGGACTAATTTGTAGCCGTCTTAGGAAAATACCGGGTAGAGAAATTTTTAAGAAGATTTTTTTATTATGGCAGCAAAATTATTCATTCTTACTTTGGGTTTGGACGTGATTTCGATAAAATCTAAAGTTAAAAAGTTACGGACCTAACTTTTCAAACAACTTTTATTTCGTAAAAATCAAAGTCCTTTTTGTGTATCACTGAAAAACTTTGTTGAAATCATTTCAGTTCTGTTGTTGTGCTGAAGATCGTTTTAGTCCAATAACATTTGAATCCAAAGTTCGCCAACTTCGGGATGTTGGCCCCGTTTTCAATGAAACATTAATTTTGTTTGGGTGTTATTCGAAATGGCATAGGATCTGCGCTAAATTGTTTGTAAGTGATATTTGTTATTTGTCAGTGAGATTTTCCATTATTTGAATTGCAGCTCGGTGTTGCTCGCAGCTCTTTTTGTTAAAATTGGCTTGTCTTGTTATTTTGCTAATTTTATTTCAATTTGTTTTTGCTTACCTACTGTTTCTTACCTTCATAAAATCTCTTTCCATCATTAGAAAAATCTGACAAGCTATCTTTTTAGTTCCGCCAGGATTTTTTTCGCCACACACCTACGGCTTTATTCTAAACTAAAAACACTTATTTCGAAAATTTGTTTTTGTCTATATTTTGTATTTTTAATAAATAAAAAAAAACACTCGAAACTAAATTTTCAACTAAAAAAATATTGTTCCTTCTGTTATAACTAAAACGAGTTTTAAAGTTGACAATATTACCTAAGAGTAATGGGATCGAGTTAAGAAGGAAATTACAGAGTATGCCAGGAACGAGGATCGATCTCAATTAATTTTATGTGGAAGATTGATGGTACTACTCGTGGGAAATAAACTAGGAAAAAAGTATGAAAAGTGGAAAATTATGACAGCACGGTTGACGCAGCGGTTAAGCGATTGACTGCTGCGCTGCGTGTCGCGGGTTCGATTCGATGATATAGAAGAAATTCCCAGAGTGGGGCAACGTTTTTATAAAAAAAATATATATATTCTCAAACCATTTCAATCATCATGTAAATAAAAACCCACAGTTTTTTGGATGTGTGAAATAAAATAATCTTTTCTAGGACAAAAAGTTGAGTTAATAGAATTCGGGCAGCGATGGTCGAGATACTTTGATAACAGTTACTGTGAGACGAGTTGCCCAGTTGTTGTTGGTGCCCAGAAATTTTTAGCACAGGTAAGTGTGAATCCGTCGGTATAATAATTATGGTCATGTGAAGTTACCATAAAAAGTATGAATCAGAGGGGCAATTCTCGTAATTTTAAGAACGTTCACAGTCAGTAGGCCAATTCTCGTAATTTAAAACGTTCAAAATCTAGTCGCAGTCTGATCTCGGCGACAAACAAATGTCAAAAACTTGTCAAAATGTAGGGAATTTTGAGGTATTTTTGACAGATTGAGACTGAGATCAGACTGTGAACGTTCTTAAAATTACCAGAATTGCCCCTCTGATCTCAGTCTCAATCTGTCAAAAATACGTATAATTTCCCTACATTTTGACAAGTTTTTGACATTTGTGTGTCGCCGAGATGAGACTGCGACTAGATTTTGAACGTTTTAAATTACGGGAATTGGCCATCTGTTCAACATAATACATACAGTCACGAGCATAAGTATATATACATTGGCTTTATTCAAAAAGGATTTACTCCTTTATTTTGAACTAGCTTCTGCCCGCGACTTCGCCCGCGTGGATGTCGGAAATTATCCCACGGGAACGTGCCAACAGGATAAAATGTACCCATGTGCTTCCCCAGAATGCCATCCATCTCGCGGGCCCTTTGTGACTAATTACAATAGAAAACCAATTGTGTCTCATTAGTGGTGATTAAGAGGGTACCTATATGATACCTTTACCTAAGTACCAACCTAATTTAAAAAAAAAAACTCAATAACAGAAAATTAAATACCTACCTACCTAAATAAACCTATTTCTGATGATAACTAATCTAAACTCAATAAATAAGCAAAATCCCTAAAAACTAATATCTATACGAATGACTAATCCTACCTAACAGTATTATAAAATAACCTACGGTCACTACGTACACTATCAAATATACTACCTATACTTTAAAATTAAAATCTATACCTACCTACGACTTATATAAAAATAAATCTAAATAACTCTAAAAACTAAAAGGAATAAAAATAAACTCCATTGCGGGTGACTTAACCTACGACAAACTTATTATTTGCGGTTGGTGCAGTAATCGAGTCTAGGGATGGAACCGCAAAATTAAGTTTGTTTTTTATTGTATATACTTTTCCGGGATAAAAAGTACCCAGTGTGGTGCCCAGGATATTAAAGAATAATTATACCAAGTTTCAACGTAATCGAACCGGTAGTTTTTGCGTGATGCCTGAACAAACAGACAGACAGACAGACAAAAATTTTTTTAATCACATTTTTGGGTTCGGTGTCGGTCTAGTAACACCCCCTGCTATTTATTTTTTTGATATTTTCAATGTACAGAATTTTCACTTCCACAGATTTATTATAAGTATAGATGAAATTTTATGTTGCTACGAACATAGTATTTTCGAATCCATAGGTTTTTGCAATGTGTCGTATTTCATTGTTGTTTTCGTTATTTCACGCAAAAATCGCTTTTGAAAGTTTCCAAGTGTTGACATATTAGTGCTCGTGACTGTACATAGATTCACGCCTTCTTCCCATAGAGGCAGACAGAAACTGCAGAAGCTCTCCAGGAGAGCTTCTGTAGTTTTCCTTTTGCATCGTTTACGTTCATACATCTATTCAAATTGCGTGTAAAACCACGCTTGACTTAACGCTTATTACTTTTTTATGTAAAGTCTTACATATACGTTGCAAATTGACTGCCAAAATCAAAAGTCATTTATTCAAATTAGGCTGAGAATCAGCACTTTTCGAACGTCAAAATTACAAAAGACAGTCCCCTAACAACGCCCGCCCTTCACTACCAACAATGCTTTCCCTGACTGGTACATAGGAGGCAGCTGCTGCTTTTTCTATTGGTTTTATTCCTTGTTTTCTCTATTTACAATATTTAAGGCACCTGGTCTCCCGTACATTTATCCGCTTACACCATTTTTACGCGATCACAAAAATAGTAAACTATTGGTATGCCTAGTAAATATTAGTTTTGTACGAACATGCAAATGTTCGACTGTGGAAATATTCAGCTCTCCAAATTCAAGGGCTGTTCGTTCGTTGTTGATTTTCGAATGTTGGTGGATTTTTTTGAAGAAGAATAGTTCAAACCTCACTCGGTAGCGTCAAGTGGTATACAACGCAGTTTCACAAGCGAATGTGAAAAATAATGGAGCAAATTTTTTTGTTGACCTTTCAAGTAGTCAACCTAGAGCTCTGATTCTGATTGACGGCACGGTTGGCACAGTGGTTAAGCGATTGACTGCTGCGCTGCGTGTCGCGGGTTCGATTCCCGCACGGAACAAATATTTGCATGACCTACATGTATTTGTTCTGAGTCTGGGTGTTTTTCTATCTATAATATGTATGTATTTACAAAAAGAAAAATGTATATAAGTAGTTTATCAGCCATCTTGTTACCATAACACAAGCATTAGGTTGCTTAGCTTGGGACTAGATGGCGCTGTGTGAAATGTCCAGGGATATTATTATTATTATTCTAGAAAACATTAATGCATTTTGCATGTTATTTTTGTGTGCTTTTAAAGTAAACTTGGGCTTAAAATACCAACCATTTAACTTCAATAAAATAATTATGACATACCTACCTAATATCATACACCTACCTTTATCTGATTTTATTCTGATTGTTAAGTGTATCATGCCGACTATTGTTTTACTTGTTCATACCTACCTCAAAAATAATTGAATTTCGTCATGATTACCTAACTCATTCTATATTCATTCATTCATTCATAATAATGTTTGCACGCCTAATATAAGGTAGATTGTATAAGTATCAACCATTTTACTGTAAAATCTTATTTAATGTAGGTACCCACAATATTATATGGAAACCAATTTTACTTTACAATTTATTTCATTCTGTGGGATGATAGAAAAAATATTATGCAAGTCGCTACACACAACAAAACTAACTGCAATATATTTAAAGTCAGACCACAACCACCAATCATAAACAATTTATATGAAACCAACAAAAATAAACTAAACTTTTATCTACATTATCTAACTTTTATCTATTTTATCTTTTATTTATTTTACTTTTTTTTTGAAACCAAGTCACATGAACACAATATTCTTTGTAAACTTCCCTTTAACCATTGGAACGGGTTCCAAGAAAAAATTAAAGTCAGCTGCTAATTCCCACTATCGCTTTAGTTCCAAGCCAAAAGAACTAGGTTACTGTCTCACTGGCGTCGACCTAACATCGTCCAATGCGCTTAAGGAAAGTCATTCAACTAATGACTGCACAAGTGTTACACTCTTTAACTGTTTTGCACTTGTTTGAGTTGTAACTGGTTTCTTTGAAGGTGTTCAATATTATTGAATCAGAATCAGAATAATAAAATGAATGAAAAAAATTAATAATGTGATTGATTGTGGAAATCCTAATTCTAGCATCATCAGCTTTGCCTTTTCTGTTTAAATTTCGTCGTGTATCTGAAATCTGCTCAACTGGGTAATATTTTGGGCTCCTTAAGAAAGTGTTGTGGCTGCATCTACATCGGCAACTCTCATCCAGCTGCTACCAACCATCCTGCGAAGATCGTCACTCCACCTAGCCTAAGGGCGTCTCACCTTACGTTTACCGATTCGCGGTCTCCACTCAATTTAAGTTTTTTTTTTAATCCAGTTAAATCTTCATGTATATTAGAGTCACACTTCAAGATATGACTCAACATGTTACCCATATATGCATAGCATGTACATAATTATTATATAAACACCCAGATATAGGGATCAAAAGATAATATAATTTATCAAGATCATGGAAAATTAATAAGTCTTACAGCATCATAATATTATAAAGCATTATGCTGTATCTACAAATTCATCTTGCTAAACTCCAAAATTTTAATCCCAAAATCTTCATTAATTAATTTTAATCTGCTCAGACATGGTTGCTTATGACACCCAAGGGATTTGGGCAATCTTCTCCATGGGATGTACCGTTCCCCAAACAACAAACGGAGCTTAAAATATTTAGAGCGTCTTATTTTCCTTCCGTATTTCTCCAGGCACAATATTAAGTTTTTCAACTCCAAGAACCGTAGTAAGACTAAAAGCTTCCTTGCTTTTAAATTTATTATCAAGAATAAATTCAGTTGCAAGTTCCAGAGTGCATATGACATCATAAACATTTAACTTGACGTGCACTCTCTCGGAATGACGAATGTACTGCATACAACGCTTTTCAAGGGGCTTTGAAGTTAGCGGTGTGTTAGTAGAAGCGATAGCGATATTGATAATATGTTAAAAGGAAGTTTTGATTTTCTTAAAATATCTGTTTTACAAACATCTGCAGTGTTATTTAAACTTTGTAACGTGATTATCATCATTCACCGTAAATATAAGCTTTATCAAACTTTGCTTTCTTAAGAAAGCGGTGAACGGTCACAGAGAAACGGCTGTCCAAACACAGAGCATTTTTTGACATCTTAATGTCAAATACTGGTGACGTTATTATAAGACAAAAATGCTCTTCTAGGAAAGCATAGCTTAACTGCCATCAAAATTCTGTATAGTAAAATAATAATCGAAAAAGTGGTTGATATTGCTAAAAGTTTCATATTAAAAATCTAATTGTTTCCAGCTGAAGCTTCTACGTTTACATTTTCGACTCGTCTATCATTTTCGTCCTCAGCAACATTTGGTTCGTCAAGTTTTCTAGCAAGATTCATAACGCATTATATGAAATCGTACACATCTTATTTGAAGAGCACTCGCTCGGAATAACAGTAATATACCCTTAGGTAGCGGGTGACGCTTTTGACGATGCTTGAGATAGCTATTTCTATAGCTTTAGTTGTCAAATGCAGAGAAACGTTAACATTTACATAACAATTATAATGTAGACAGTAGAAGGACATAATTGGTTCTGAATACACTAACAAACTCAATAGGAAAAGTATGCAGAAGACAGGTAATTTGAACTAATCAACGCCCAAATAAAGACGTTCCCATTCAATTCAATTTCAAAGAAAAATCACTTTAATTCAATAAAAGTCAAAATAAATTAATCCAAGGTAATTCAAACAACAGTGGAAGGTAACCAATACGTCTAGATCGGTTTCAGGGCAGTAATTGATGGCATTTGTTTGTGGGACCCTTAAAACGTCTATTCAATTTCGTTACGCACCGATAACTGCCATTGTATCGGGTTGGGAAAGAAAAATGGTGGGACCAGCGACCTCAATGGACCTACCAATCCGTTTGAGTGTAAATAGTTGTTGAAAAATAAATAGGGTACATATTTTTTCTTTTTAGGAGAAGTTATTCAAATTAGGTATTTGGAGGTCATTTTTTATGTACACTGGTCCTGAAAAGTCCCTTTTTCGAATGATTTGTTGATTCTGTCTGTGAACTGCAACTGTGAAGTTTCTTGCCTTTCTCCATAGGAAACAATCAATTGAAACCGTGCGCCTAGCTTCTGACGTGTCATAAGTGCTCATATAGGTGATTTTGAACTGACTTATTTCTTTTTTAGCAAAATCCCAAGTACAAAACATCCCTAAAATAATAATATATTTTACTTACATATCTAGTTCAACCTCTAAAAATTTTATCAGATTGACCAAACTTTAGAGACTTTATACGAAGCTTTGGACTAAGTGTATTGAAACTGAGTTCTGGAGCCATTAGATATATACTAGTCTCTTTCCATTTATTCCAAATGTCTCCACAAAATCCTCTTCAAATTCCACCGAAACTAAAACAGGAAAATCTTGAATTTTTCACTTAACGCAATTTATCTGAATGCCGTTGTTCATCTCCAAATCTAAGGTCTTAACAAATTCAGTTAATGTAATAAATTACCTGCTTTGTTTCCCAGTGTAATCAGAGAGGACCGTGAAGAATATATTTCATTCACTCAATAATGAACTATAAGACAGGGAGAACTAAGTTGATTTTAAAATGAAACGACATTTTGAATATATCATAAAACTATTTTTACTGGCAATGCAAATTAAACTGTGTAGCATGAAGCTAAGGTTACTAATCCCAAAACTGGTTGATTTTAAATTTAAATTGGCTGATGTTTGAGGTCTTGCTTTGCAGTATTATTATTTTCCTAGAAATCTCCTTTATCCGTTGATGAATAAGCAACAGGTTTATATGTCTAAGCCGTTCTTATTATTATGACCATACTTAAGAAGAAACCCTGTGGCTAATGTTAATTATTTAAATTATTTTTCTCAAGTTGTCTTTCGTTTTTCTAAATTAAAGCCTCTTTGCTTACCTTTGTTACTCTTAATTAGTCCGACCGCATTTATTCGCTTTTCTTTTGTTTATTTCCTCTTGACAATTTGATCCAAGAATCATTTACATAAATATTAACATTAGCATCATTAATTAATACCCGCAGGGTATTTGCGTACTGTTAGGATGGCACTCCGTGGGTCCCTTTTAATTGAAACACTTTGGTTCTACTGCACTGAATTTATTTTAACTTGCACACAAAAATTACAATGAGTCGGAAAAATATGTTTATTGAAGAAATTTTGTAGGTTGACTGCCCTGCGTGCATGGCGAGCAGTTTTATATATTACATTGATTCTCGAATCAGCAAATTTAAAGTATTGGTTCGGAAATTATTTATAACATCTCCCCCCTTAGACGGAGCTTTATAATGTATAAATTAAGCGAAGGATAAAAGGCAAGAATTAAGTTGCTCCAAACGGAAAAATGAGGGTACAGAAAATTATTTAACAAAAAAAGGTAAACATAGAGTAGATTTAAACATTACAAAATAATTAAAATTATGTCACAAATTAAAGGTAAACATAGAGTTAATTTAAGCATTACAAAAATAATTAAAATTACACAAATAGTACAAAACAAAAACATACAAATAGGTACTTATTAACAAAGGTAATTAAGTAAATTTAAGAAAGTTCCGAAATGGAAATCAATAACAGTATTAGTTTTCGTTTAATAATTACTTAAGTTTCGACTAGATGAAGATCTGTCTAAGGTTCTGAAAGCGACTCTATTTTTATTTTTATTAAGTTCCATTTCAGGGAGACTTATGACCGACTTCTTGTCGCATTCTACAGATTCATTTTGGATATCCGTTAGCTCAACTGAGATTACTCTTGTGGCTTTCGGTTTCTCGGGTGGATTTTTCCTAAAACATTGATGAATGCAGCAAGATGTATATTTACCAGTAGTAAAGCATTTTAAATAAATTTTATAAATAATATAGCAACAAATAACAATAATTACAATAATGGTGAGTGTTGAATAGTAGTGTCCATATTTGACAATGTGAGACTGATTTTCAGCTTCCTGAATTTGGTTTTCTAAATGGTCTAGTTTATGTGACGCTAATTTTAAGGACTCTAAGTCAACGTCAGTCAAGGTTATTGGGGAAAGCATATGAGCACTACTATTTACAATTTTAATTTTACAGCAATCATCATCAATAATATTAAATTCGATTTTTAATTGGCTTAGCAAGGTGATTTTAAAAGCGTGAGACATCTGAAACAAATATACATATCTATTCAGACTGGTTTTATTTCATTAACGTGGTATTTTATGCGTTTTCTGTTAACACATAGGGTAACGTTAGTTTTTCCGTGTGTCTTCATAATTTTGTAGGGTCCTTTCCAGATTGGGGACAGAGCTTTACGCAGTCTATGATGCTGTTTTAAATATACCATATCTCCAGTTTTGTAATTTTTTCCTTTAGCAGAAACATCATAATACCGTTTTGATTGTTCCTTGCTTTTGTTGATATTTTCCAAAGCTCTTTCTCGCGAGTATTTCATTCTATACTGTAAAGCGCGGATATACTCGTGATAAGTGACGTTATCATAAGATTCAAAACTGCTAGGAATAGATGGCTTATACCCGTATAAAAGTTCATAAGGAGTAAAATTAGTGGTACAATGGGGTGTTGTATTATATGATAAAATTGCGGTTGCAAGATAGCAATGCCAGTCATCGTGATCGTCGTTGACGAAAGATTTTAGGTATTCTTTAAGAGTTGCATGACTACGTTCTAGCGCACCATTTGTTTGAGGATGATAAGGGGTAGAATATATTTTTTTTATTTTAAGAATTTCAGTCAATTGGCGAAACAACTCGGATGTAAAACATGTACGTTGATCGGTGAGAATCAGTTTTGGAAACCCGAATAGAGAAATGAAATGAATTAGGCTACGTGCAACTTCATCTGTTGCTGAAGTAATCATAGGGTATGCACATGAGAATTTAGTTAGGTCGTCTTGGAGAGTTAAAATGTACTTAAATTTCTGAAGCCCAGCTTCAGGTAAAGGACCAACAATGTCTAATGCTAGTCTTTCGAATGGTTTAGTACTTGATGAAGTTATAACCATAGGGGCCTTATTAGAACCACGCAATGGCTTATTCACTTGGCAGAGTTTGCAATCTTTAACAAAACGTTCTATGTCAGATCGCATATTTTTCCAATAGTATGACGTTTTGATCCTGTTATACATTCTTTTGAAACCTGGGTGACCAGCTACGGTAGTCCCATGGTTTTCTTGAAGGATATTTGGAACTTCAGCAGGATTTGGATATCGAATTTGGTTTTTATAAACATGAATTTTAATGTTAGTGCCGTGGAAAATATACGATATCATGTTATATATTTTTAAATAAACTAATTTAGTAAAGGGTTCTGTAAAATCTGAAACAGATAACTCTTCAATTTCCCTTTTTGTAATAATTTCATCCCTTAATTTTAGTAATAAATTGTAAATTGTTTTGTAAGAAGTTTCGTCATAATGATGAACTTTAGTAAATAAGAAATAGACCATTTTATTGTTTGCATCGACCGACTGTATGGTTTCAAGTTCGCGCTCAGCTGATTGCAACTCAGCGGAATTTGGTATCATTGCCAACAGCTGTTCGCAGTGCGGCATAGTGTTGTCGAAATCAAGTGAAACGGGACACGCAATTATTTTTTGTTTCGATAAATGTAAACTTTGATTGTGTTCTTCAATCTTCGTATCATTAAAGATAGTTTTAGTAACTAGTTTTTTTAGATATTCTTCATAAGTAGTTTTATTTAAGTTAGAATGAATAATTGAATTTACTGGATAGCGAGATAAGGCATCTGCATTTGAATTTACTCGACCAGGCTTATACACAATCTCGTAGTCGTATTCTTCTAATTTTAGTCGCCATCTTAGTAAACGTCCACCTGGATCTTTCGCATTAAATAACCATGTCAAAGGTCGATGATCTGTTACGATTTTAAACTTATAACCGTAGAGATAGGGTCGGAATGTGTTAACAGCGAAAATAATAGCAAGGAGCTCTTTTTCAGTTGTTGAATAGTTCCCTTCTTGTTTATTTAAAGTCCGAGATGCATATGAAATGGGCTTGTCTTTGCCAATCTCGCCTTGGGATAAAACTGCTCCGACGGCATAATTGGAGGAATCCGTCGTAACTATAAAAGGCTGTGAAAAATCTGGATACTGCAACAAGGGAGCGGAGATGAGCTTTTGTTTAAGCGTGTTGAAAGCTTGCTCTTGTTCATGAGACCAGTGGAAGCTAACATCTTTTTTTAATAAAGAAGTCAGAGGCTTTGTAATATGGGAGAAATTCTCAATAAAACGACGATAATAACCCGTTAAGCCAAGAAAAGATTTTACATCTTTGGGGGTTTTCAGTGTGGGGAATAGAGAAATAGCCTTCACTTTATCTGGATTTGGCGAAACACCGTTATCTGTGATAATATGTCCTAGATAAGCAACTTCTCGTCGCAAAAATTCGCATTTATCCGGCTGTAGTTTTAAGTTTGCCTCTCTGAGTTTGGAGAACACTGCTTCAAGCTTCTGAATATGAGATTCAAGGTCATGGGAGTAGACGATACAATCATCTAAATATATATAACAGTGGAGACCTTGTAATCCTGAAAGTACTAGATTCATCATTCTCTGAAATGTAGAGGGGGCATTTTTTAAACCGAAAGGCATCCTTGTAAATTCAAATTGACCTGAAATGCTATTAGTTGTAACACTGAATGCAGTTTTTTCAGTGTCTTTTGAGTCTAACAATAATTGATGAAATCCTGATGCTAGATCGAGTGTGCTGAAATATTTTGAGTGACCTAACTGGTCTAAGATGTCAGTAATGAGAGGGAGAGGGTAAATCTCTGAAACAGTGACATCATTCAGACGTCTATAGTCAATGACAATTCGCCATTTTTGTTTACCGGAAGCATCGAGTTTTTTTGGGACTACCCATACAGGTGCATTCCAAGGGGAAGTTGAAGGGCGAATAATATTCTGATCAAGCATTTTCTTGATTTGCTTCTCAACTTCGTCTTTATGTACTTCAGGGAAACGATACGACTTAACGTGAATAGGGGCTGCATCCTTAGTATTAATAGAATGTTTGATCACATTCGTACAAGTTAAAAATTCACCATCGAGATGAAATATGTCTGTATATTTAGAAAGACAGTTCATCAAAGCTTTCTTTTCTTGCGGATTTAAATGGGAGCACCTAATCTGCTCAACAACTTTTTGAGACCGGTCAATAACTAAGGAATCTAATTGATGAATGAGTTCCTGTTGAGTATCGTCTAATTTGGAAGGTGGGAATTTAAATGGAGTTATTTGAACTGGAAAATTATCAATTTCGACTTCAGTTTCGGTGGTGTTAAGAACAGAAACGTTAACTCTGTTATTCGACTTTAAGTTAACTATGCAGTTTGCTAAGAATACACCTTCACTTATTCTATGATCTAGTATCAAACCTTCTTTTAGATTGGTAATCTCTGATAAATTGGAAACCGGACACTCAATGACCATTTCTGACCGCGGAGGTATGACGTATGATGGCTTACTACAACAAATAGGTATTTCGTAATCCTCTAACCTAAGGGTGTTGGTTGAATATTGAATATCTATTTTAAAATGTTGTATAAAATCACTACCAATAATACCATCGTAGTGTAAGTTGATCGTATCGTCAATCACGTGAAACAAATAGTCAAATATTATTTTACTTTTTGACGAAACGCGATAATCAAAACGGACTATAATAGACCCCAAAGATTCGCAATAGGAATCGTTATCGCTTAGGCCTTTAAGTTTTATAATTTTAGGATCAAGAACTGGTTTTTTATGCAAACTGGAATGTTTTACAATAGAAACTGTAGAACCAGTATCGATCAAAAAGCACAAAGGATTATCATTATAGTTTGTTTTTAAATAAACGTGAGGTAAAGAAACTTTGTCATTAATGTAGTTAATAGTAAATGTTTTCTCACGACAATCCCTAGAAGAAAGATTCGATTTTTCGAGAAATGAGGGACTGTTTTTAAAATCTGAATTAGGAAACTTAGAAGTCTCTGTATGTGCACTAACCTGTGTTTGAGAAAATTTAAGAACACAGTTTGAAGGACTTTTAATACCTTTAGTGGCACTAACCTGTGTTGAAGCAAATTTAGGAACACAGGATGGAATTAAAACGTCTTTCGTGTCAATTAAATTGTTAACATTAGATTTCGGCAGACACGAAACCGAAATCCTGTTTAGTTTAAAGCATCATTGTCGTTAGAAGTGTCGACATGATGCACATTAGAGCGATTATTGCTCGACACGTTATTTGAACTCGGTGCAGTTGCACTTGATAGTGTAGAGTTACGTGGATCGGTCCGCAAATTGTTATTGTTTTTCGCTTTAAGTTTACGACATTCGCCTATTAAATGACCACGTTTTTTACAATAAGCACAAAATTTATTTGGATCAAAATTAGAATTAGAATATTGATTAGTGTTAGAATTATCTTGTTCGTTATTATTCGGTGTGTTTACATGATAGAAATTAGGAGAAGAGCGCTTGTTTTTATTTTTATAACATTCTGAAGCGACATGGCCGCTCATATTACATGATGTGCATTGTTTATTAGAACGAGTTGAAAGTTTTGATAAATTAAATATTTTTTCTTCTTCAATGGCATTTGTTATCGCTTCTGATAAAGTCTTAGGATTCCTGCACCGCACAATATGGGAAAAATTTGAGTTCAACCCTAACAAGAACGTATTTAGAGCCAAATCTTCCATTGCGGCTATACGACCTACAAGTTCTTTATCATTTTCGCAGCTATAATGGATGTCAGCTTGTAGTCGTGTTAAACATGATTCAATGCGGATAGAAAATTGCATCACGTCTTCGGAAGGCAACTGTTTGCATTGTTGTAAATCGACTAATAAGTGAGTGGAGTGCTTTCTCTCTCCAAAAGTGGTTCTAAGGAATTTTTTAATCTCAGACCAACTATTAAATTGTTTTAAACAACATGCTAATTGGGCTTTGCCTTCCAACTGCGAGATGATATATTTACATAAGACGTTCTGCTGTTCTGTAGTTGCTAGGCCAATCGCATTTTCGCAATTCGTTAAAAACGCGGGCAACAGGACAGAGAGGGTAATTTTATCTGCCATTTTAGTTGCTTTTGGTTTTGGTGCTGGACTGTCCTCTGAAGAATCTGAATTAGATGAAGATGCGATTTCTTCGGAGTTCTCCTTTTTTAGAGGCATTAAAATACTGATGATAAAATTATCGTAGAGCACTACAGAACATCAGACACACATAAATGCTAAAACAAAATGTGAATATAAAATTGTGTACAAAACTTGAACTTAAAAGTTGTAAAATATGATAAATCTAATATTAAGAGAGTTATAAGAAAATTGAGTTATCTTCAAAAATTTGGGAAAATTCACTTCACTAAAATAGATTTGAGATCACTTTCACTAGGTAAATAGATAGAAAAACTCACAGTAATAGTGATATGGCAGCAGTGCACGCGAACATTCTGGAACGATGACGTCACACACGCGTAGTGTGGCGAGACACGGCGCGCGATGTGGTGACCTGGCGATTCAGCGAATCGTATTGCAGGTCGTCGACACGACACGTTGCGTTCTACTTGCACGCGGTGCGACCACGTAGCTGATGACGGATGATGTGCAGTTGGAGGTCTTCAGCAAGACCTCGACGGAGGGTCCTCTTGTGATGCGAGCTCGCACTCGGAAGTGGAGACTAACCGTTGACCACAAGGCAGCAGGAGATGTTCCGGAGTGATGCGGGCTCACGCTCAATAGCGGAGGCTGATCGTCGATCACGGGCAGCAGGAGGTGTTCCGGGGTGATGCGGGCTCACGCTCAATAGCGGAGGCTGATCGTCGATCACGTGGAATTTAGTAGCGCGGGCTTAGGTTTTTGAGGAACCCAAGGCTTATCGTCGACCACTTCCCAAAAGGACTACTAGGCCACGGAGCCAACAAATATTAGGTGGCAGACGAGTAGCAACGAATTGACAACGCCTACACCTATATCGATCCCAGTACTCGATGATTTTTCCTGAGATACTTTCCACTTCTGACACCAGTTTGTTAGGATGGCACTCCGTGGGTCCCTTTTAATTGAAACACTTTGGTTCTACTGCACTGAATTTATTTTAACTTGCACACAAAAATTACAATGAGTCGGAAAAATATGTTTATTGAAGAAATTTTGTAGGTTGACTGCCCTGCGTGCATGGCGAGCAGTTTTATATATTACATTGATTCTCGAATCAGCAAATTTAAAGTATTGGTTCGGAAATTATTTATAACAGTACACACTATCAGTAGTAATGGGTTTCATTTTGACAGTTCAACAACTTTTATTGCGTTATTTACGTTGTTGAACAGACACATTTTTCAAACATAGGGAGCTATGGATTAGCAATATGCTTCAAAATGATTCAAATTGAGAGTAATATTCGGGTGCCGGTTCCTAATATTTATATGTGCAGGTACGAAGGCCTTGACAATTGAAAATGTTTTCAAAGCGTTTTGTATTTCTCCAACGACTTTCAATGTGACTTGAAAGGATTGATATAAATACGAAACGCTTGTCTATAAGCTGTTCGGTACCTTATGTTAATCCAATGCCTACATTATTGACTTTGCCTAGGCCCGGGGCTAGAGCTTAGACACATGAGCTTTAGAAAGAGACTGTTAAAGTTCGCGTCAAACTTTATGGCGGCTCTGAAGTGCGCTACTCACTGTGCAGTACCCCACCCGTCACCCCCGCTGACCCTTGAGTTTGTTACTGCGCAGCGACTCGCCTCATGTTCCGAACCTCTATAAAGTTTGAAAGGCCTGTACACAGATATGGGTGACAGAGAAGACAACACCAAACCATTAGACATCGTACGGACAACATGTGCTCAGAAACTGTCTCGCGTTCCGTATCGTTGAGTTGTGTACCTACCTACAGTGTGTGTTATTTGCTAGTGTGATTAATTTGTTCGTAAATTATGTATAATCTGATTTGAACTGCAAACCGTTTTTCTATTGTGCAATAACCAACACTAACCATAGTACGCCCACAGTAATTAAAATATGGCTCATGATAACGACAGACAGACATACCTTCCCCAACATCTGTAATCCTATCCTACTAATATTATAAACGTGAAAGTTTGTATGGATGGATGAATGGATGTTTGTTACTCTTTCACACAAAAACTACTGAACGGATTTGGATGAAATTCAGCACACAGATGGTTTATAACCAGCACCCTCATTTCGTAATACACAATCAATAGTAATCTGAATCATTTTGAAGCAAATTGCTAATCCATTGCTTCATAAGTTCGAAAAATTTGTCTGCTCAATACGTAAATAACGCAATGAATGTTGTTGAACTGTCAAAATGAAACCGATTCCGATTAATTGTGTGTTACGCAATTGAGGTGCTGGATTAGTATATAGGATACATTTTATCCTGATATTCCCACGGGATCGAATCGTATGCGAGTGAAACCGCGGGACGCTGCTAGTATACCATATTTTGACCTGTAGGTAGTATGACTGTGTGGCAAGTGTATACTCCCTACAAAGTCTCTGTAGTGGCCAAGTGGATGGCACTACAACAAAACATTAACCTACTTTCACGCGCGAGTAGGCACTGCATTTGCCATGCGGTACCAGATCAACATAGAAAGTGCTAGCGGCTACATTTGTATACTCTGTGTACATTGCGTGACCAGCGTTTCTCAAAATTATCGGACTTATTACAAAACAGGGTATTGGTTTTGACATTGTTTAAATCATCGAGTAAGTTTTTGTAATAAGAACCCAACAGCAGCAAAACATAGCGTTCTTTTTTATAAATAATAACATTCTGTACCTTTTGTTTACCTGTGTTCTACAAACAAACATATTTTAATTTGAACAGCTGTGACTGAAATACAAACTGACAACTCGGTCCGGTACAAAGCTGTCAATTTTGTATTAAGAACTTTACCGTAGTCGGAACAAAGTTAAAAAATCATAAATTGTTCCATATTTTAAAATTGGGTTTGAAGATAAACCTTATTTTGTAGTAAGACATTATAAATCGCGTCTCTTGTGGCTCAGGTTTAAATATAGAATACGTGCAGTGAAATGGACTTTCGTGCATGTTGCCATTAGATAGATGACGTTGTGCTTTAAAAATGTCTGTCTTAAGTGGTCACCACCACTTAAGACAGACATTTTTAATTTTTAAAGCTATGTAAAGTTTTCATTGTTTGCTTGTAATTTTGGAAATATAATGTGGAGTGTATGTTGTGTTCTCAGGAGTTAGATACAAAGAGACAATTTATCTGTCATATTGTAAATATCCTACAAAAAAGGAGGAAACTGGCATGTCCTAGAACCAAAAATCCGAAAACATGTGACATCTACCAAACCGCACCAAGCCCGCGTGGTGAACTACGGCCCACTCGCTCTCACAGACAGGAGGCCTGTGTCCCAGCAGTGGGAACATTGTAGGATGATTATTGTAAATATATTGGCCGGTCTATTCTGCAAAATTCTCACCGTGAAAAGTTAGGTGAAGTGAGCTGTCAATACCATTCCGATCCCTAGCACTAGGTGGAATGACAGCTCAGTTCTTCACGGTTTCTTGAACACATACTTTTTCTTTACAAAACGATGATAAATTTTCTAGGAACCGGACGGTACTAAATTCTTTCGTTCCAGCGCTCTTTTTAGTACGAAAGTGACCTGTCACCTAGAAATAAGCTTTAAGAAACGTCGATACAACATAGAGTTCGAACGTAAGTCCAGTGGATGTCAAACTTATGAATCGCCCCTCTTCTAGCGTCCTCAGTAAAGGATGTCCGTACGTGGGTAACGGAATGGACTTCCGTTCATGTCCCCACTGTAATGGAGATTGGTTTGCCTTTTAAAACGTCAACCCGCCCGAATAGCGGGTGTAAAAGCAGAGGTTTGTTATTTTTATATTTTATTTGAAGGTTAGATTTAGGATTGGTTTGGGCTATAAAGAATATAATACATGTATAACATATTATTTTAAGTTCTGGTCCTAAAACGATATAATATTATTTAAGGGCACGCTCGTTCCATCATAGATTCCTCATCCATCGCTTTCCCTCAGGCGTGATCGAGATCAAGAGAAGGCCCATTTAGTATTTTTGTTTTTAATCACAGGAATGAAATTTTAATATATTATGTACTTTTGGGCACTACCCCACTCACAGTGAGGCAAAAGTTTTTTTTTAATGCTTAATGAGTTCTTCGGGACCCTTTGTAATAAACATTTACACATGATAAAAATAAAAAAAAAAATACAAAAAAACAAAAAAAAATTTTTTTTTTTTTTTTAATTTTTGTGCTATCCTGTATAATATAAAGATTGCCAGGTTAATTATGTTGTAATATAGTTGCTATGTTGCTATGTAATGTGGTAGGTACCTACTTAGGGCCGGTTGTTTCAAACACTTGGTTATACGTTAACGGAATTATTGTCTTGCCGTACGTCAAATAATAATGATTACGTACTCGTTACTATTTGATGTACGGCAAGACCATAACTCTGTAATTGTAATTTGAAACAACGCATTTTTGGTTTAACGATAGTTGGCGCCATTTTTTACGTTTACGCGTGCGTCAAGTGGACGTGAAACAACCCGCCCTTATGGTTACTTTTCCAAGTTTCTTACAAAAATAAAACAATCCAGCTGTCCATAAAATAGGAGTATGAAATGAAAATCAACATAATACTCAGTTCGTATGTAATACATATGTACATTGGTTTGTTTTACTCAGTGCATTGGTTTACACGATTTCCCTTGTGAGAAACAGCAAAAAGTAATTGAAAATTGTAGAAGAAAACCACTGTTTTACAATGTTTTAATATTGTACTGTTCGTATTCCCAGTAAGATTACAACCAAAGTCGAGTTATAATTAATGTGAATACTACATAGTGGAGTTGTGGTTTGATAACAACCTCACGAATCGGTCAATTTACTTGCCGCAGACAGTTCGTGGTTTAAATATTATTCTAATTATTAGGAATATTATTAGAACACGTAAACCATTGGGGCAGGTCCTACTTATTAAGAGTTTATTAAGACCCAAAAGCTGTAAAGTCTGACCACAGTTTACAATAAAAAGTTACTGAAAAACACGCTATAAAAGGTATGAATCAAGAAAATATTCTCATCTGAAATTGTTGTGTACAGACGTCAGCACATCAAGCTACCTGAAACTGTCAATCCCAATTAACCATGAACCCAATGCTTTAGCGATAAAGTTGATTTTTTTTTAAAGAAATTTGTCCGATTGTCGTAGCTTGATGTGCTGGCGACTGTACAAACTATTTAATATTTATCGTTTATTTATTAAAGAACTTACACGTAATATATATTTTAATGTATGTAATACATATTCATATGATGTTCAAAGCATAGTCATACGCTTCCAAAGAAACCTCATTTGTCAAATTATAATAAGTAGTTTAGAAGTTATGAGGGAATAAATGAACATAAATATATACACAGACATACATACCGGTCAAAATTATACCCCTTCTATTTGCTTCGCCGCAGTCGGGTAAAAAGAATGGCGGGCCAGCAATGGGGTTATTCCACAAATCCCCATTGGAAATCCCCATTAATGGAGATTTGTGAAATGGTGTCAGAAGGTAACGGTGGAGTTTCTTGCCCATTCTTCTCCATACGAAAACTACCTTTTGGAAGGGGCGACTAGAATCAATTCTATTTTACTGTAATTTTTGACGTTCAAAAAGACCTTTTATGTGCCTATTGGAAATAAATGATTTGACTTTGGTATAACACGTTTGATGTCAAATAAAGAAACTCAACCGAATATGGTTAAACATGAATCCTTTCAAACAATCGGGACATGTTCAAGCAAGAGATGATGTCAATATCCAGGAAGAATAATAAAGAAAAGAAAGGTAAATGCGTTTATTGGCATTAGAAGAAATGAAAACGATTTTACAAAAAAAAAAAAACACAAGTACCGACTTCCAAAAAAAACCTACAAATAACTTTAATTTCGGAAGTTAGTGTCGTTGGTTTTGCATTTTCGTTTTTTGCCAAAAAAAAAAGACATTTCGAAATAGAACCACAATTTCCGGAGATATCTATAACACGCATCCAAAACCAGCGTCAGGCACAGTTGTCTGGCAGTTTTGCTGAGCTGGGCCTTTTTGGCGCCGCCGCGCACTTACCTGCTAATTTCTTACAGTAGACTTTACACTTCTTATTTGATCTTTATTTTTTGTCATTATCTGATGTATTGTGTATATTTTGGCATACAGTGCTAAATAAACTTATTTTCTTTAAAAAGAAAACAGTCAAATTAAGAATCTCCTGTTTTTTGAAATTGGTTAAAACAAAAATACGAAAACAGAAAGAAAACAATGCTTATACCAAAAGAGCCTCAGCTCAGTATAATGTTAAAAAACTGCCAGTCACCATCAAATAAATTCCACACATACCCCCATGCAAGAATCTAGAATTCTAGACCAAACAGCCTAGAATGCAATGCAGATCGTCCCACTCCATCAAACGAAAATCCCTCTTCCGCAGAACCGCTTTAAATGCAAAGTCTTCTGTTGTATTCCGCAGTGATAAAACATAGCCATTACCTTAAGCTGTAAGTATCGTAAAAACCCCTTTCTTTTTTACAAGTTTTCCATACAGTTGAAATAACCTTCGGCATTCACATCGGAACTGTTCGGAAACTGCTAGGGTTACTTTTTACGGTTCCATATCTTGCCAACTATGAAGATGGTAAGGCTCCTTTGTCTGTCCGTCTGTCATAGCGCTGTATCTTTTAAACCGTAATAGGTAGATGCTTGAAATTTTCAAAGAGTGCGTGAAGCCGGTATAACAAAAATAATAAAAATTAAATAAAATAAAAAATTAAAGGGGTAAATAATTTAAGTAAAGAAACGTGTTTTTTTAAAAAGTATTTTAAAAAATGTAGTGTTTAATATTGTACGGTGGTACGGAACCCTTTGTATGTGAGTTCGATTCGCACTTGGCCGTTTTTTTACACGACAAGTTCTCCATACAGTTAAAATAACCATCGCTTTTCACATCGGAACTGTTCGGAAAACGTTCGGGTTTCATTTTAACGTGTGACGTTTAAACGTCCATAAAAGAGTCTGGTTTTATTGTTACCCTCTTTAGATCCAATTTACGAACTCGATCGAATGGAGCCGACATTTTAAGTGGACTTTTTAAGAATCGAATGTCAATGTTGATCTTTGAGCAACGGGAGCGTTCTGTTTTTGAATTGGCTCAACGTAATAATGTTTTGCAAAATGACATTTTTTAAAACATTATTCTCGTAATTTTACGAACGTCCACAGTCTGGTGCAAGTCTCAATCTGTCAAAGATACCTCTAATTTCCCTACATCTTTGACATTGATTGTCGCTGAGGTGAGATTGTGACTGTGGCCTTCTGATATTAGTGAGTATATCTTGCCGACTTGAGTAATGGTGGCCCAGTGGTAACGGCCGCGACTTACAAGTAGTAGGTCGCAGGTTCGAACTTAGACAGGCACTTTACTTTCTGTAAATTATTCCATCACCACTACTCCCAAAACGGCGAAGGAAACCATTGTGAGGAAACTGCCATGTCTTAAAACCAAAAATTCGAAGACATGTGACATCCACAAACCCGCACAGCATTAATTTATTGAGTTTTTGATTAACCAAATGCTATACAAGGTGGCAGGGACATCGACGCGCAAACTGTAACCATGGATTCAGCACATGAGTTTAGACCCCATAGCGCCGAAATTTTTCGTCGATTATTAAAAAAAAATATTGCTGTTCCATACATTTTGACCGCGTAGGTATTGCACTTTTCTATGAAATGGAAGATTTTTTTTTTTTTTGATAACCGACGAAAAATTTCGACGCTATGGGGTCTAAACTCATGTACTGAATCCATGGTTACAGTTTGCGCGTCAATGTCCCTGCCACCTTGTATTTCCTAGCCACATATTCTTATTTAATTCTTCATAGAAAACTATGTAGTTCATTAGCAACATTATTTATTGTATCGCTTTACACACAGTAAAACAGAAACATAAGTAAATAAAACGATACATAAAAAGAGGTTTTACGCTTCTTGTTCGCTCTAACACGAGAGGTGAACAAGAAATGTTCATTACCCGTACTGTTTTCCAGAATAATCCCGTGTGTACTTTTAGTACTACATGATGTAGTTCCCTACATTACTCCCGTCATTTTAATGCCCTGTAAAAAGACCATACATTTTACTCCTCACCTCAGGTTGTACCTTGGAGTGGAGTACCTTTCACACCACAATGACAAAAGCTCATAAACCATAAAAAGGCACAAAGCATTACACGTTAAATTTCCCAGCATACTTTCCTAGCGAAAGCATTACCAAGTTCTGCTCTAATAGCGTTTGTCTAATAACAATATATCTTCATGTATTAGTGCACTGTCAGATGCGACCTCATAACTTGTTCCTCGTAAATAAAGACCTCTAAATAAAGAAGATTTATATGCAATATCTTTCATCGTTTTATGTGTGTATGGCCGGCCTATAGGGAAACGAAGAATATTTATGAATAATAAATATGAGAGATTTAGGATAAATGTGTGTGTTCCTTATGGAAAATAAAAATAAACACTGCACTGTCCACGGATGAGATGTCATCATCTGCCTAGCCTTTCCCCAACTATGTTGGGGTCAGCTTCCAGTCTAACCAGATGCAGCTGCGTACCAGTGTTTTACATGGCTCTCAAAATACAGAGCGTTTTTTTTTTTCTTTTTTTATAAAACGTTGCCCCACACTACGAATTACTCCTGTATCGTGGGTGCGTTTACAAACATTTAAACTCACATACACAAACAGCCAGACCCGGAACAACTACCTGTGGGCAATACAAATATTTGTTCCGTGCGGGATACGAACCGGCGACACGCAGCGCAGCAGTCGATCGCTCGGCCACTGCGCTAACCGTTATTGACACCTGAATGTAAAATGCTGGTGACAGTGACAGATTTTCATGGCGGACTTTTTAATATGACGACCCCCGCTCTTCTAGGAAACCATAGCTTTAATGATGTTGTGTCAAGTCTTTAATGTGATTAATTTGAGTGATGTCAAAGTTATTATGTCAGTAATAAAGGAAAATGCTCATGGATATATGGAATCCCGCACCATGCTGCATCAAAGTCAAACTTTGTTTTTTATAGACTAATCTACTCATATTAACACCTACAACAGTCCTTTTTGTAAACAAAACCCGGGTCTCGGAGATTTTCAAAAAAATCGAAATAACCTGAAAACTAGGTACTTTATTTTGTTTGAAATGTCAAACACGAATGGCCATTATTGCTCTAAAAAAAAGATATTCGTTTAAATAAAAATATATTCTATTTTATTTTGAATTAATGTAGAATCGGCAAAGTAAAATTTTCATACATGGTTTTTGAAAATCGTGATCATGACACTTTCAAAATTCAAGGTTATATTAATCATATCATTTAAAACGGGACGTCATGTAAAGGGAATAAAACAATATCAACACGTTTTTACTTTAAATTGAATTCCCTGATCAAAAATCAAATCCCCGACGCATAATGTCGTAAAAAATTATGAGAATAAAACCATAATATTTTGATCTTGATTTATGAGACTTTTTGGTACGACTTTTGGTCATTGTCATCTGTGCGAATAAATGTTTATTATAGCCTACTTACAAACTCTTTTGTCGACTGCATATGTAAGGGGTTTTGACTATTTATTTTAGTGCTTAAGAGTACATTAAGTTGTAGGTCGCAGTGAATTGTGTGCTCGGCTGAACAAATAAAACATTTGCCGTTGTAAATACAAGAAGTGTAAACAAGGCAGTGGTTCTTAAAGTTTATCTTTTATGCCGATTCTTGTATGAGTTTATGCCATTTTATTAGGCACGGAGGGGTCTTGGTATGTGTCCCATCCACGGACCAACCGCAGCAAGCGTAGCTTAACTTGATCGATCGACCTGTGCAGCTGTTATTACTGAGCCACAAGCCCTAGTAATAGGTAATTTAAACTAAAAATAATCGCGATAAAATTATCAACAGCCAGTACCTATACAACTTACGCTAGTAAACGCAACCCGATTTACCGATCACTTCACGAAATCACGACTTATTTCACTTTTTAATTTTTCCGTACATTTGCAAACACGGAGCACTTTCAAGTCCCCACGTTCGCTGCACTACTATGTAGTTCAAACTCAAAGTGAGTTAAATAAACCATGAAACTAGTTTCAATTCAATGCAAAAAGTTTGATATAAAGCCCTATATGTCGGTTTACTCTGTATTCAAGAGGAATAAAGTATGTTGTGACGTGAAAGTGCAGTTTATCCTTTTATTTATTTAAGAAACGACCACGGCTACCTACGTGGTCGTTTCTTTATCGAGAGTCGAGACATTTCTTTTTCCATCCTGTATGGTCTCATCGCCGTATATTTTACGGGTTATGCGGGTTTTTCTATTCTATACGTTTAAATCTATTGTGTTATTAACGGTAAAGGAAAACATTGTGAAAAAACCAGCATGTCCTAGAACCAAAAAATCGAAGACATGTGACATCACCCAGCCCAATGCCCGTGTGGTGGACTATGTCCCACTCCCTCTCACACAGAGGAGGCCTGTGTCCCAGCAGTGGGAATAATATAGGCTGATTATGCTACACAATGACCCATTAATTCGACATCAACAAGGTTTGATGGTTTAATGTGTTAGAGTTATGATTATCGGGTCAAGATAAATCCTACAGAAAAAAACGCGAAAATTTGTGAGGATGGATGGATGAATGGATGGATGTTTGTTACTCTTTCACGCAAAAACTACTGAAGGGATTTTAATGAAATTTGGCACACAGATAGCTTATAACCAGAATTAACACATAGGATACTGTTTATACCGATATTCCCACGGGATCGAAACTTACGCGGGGGAAACCGCGTGACACTGCTAGTTATAAATAAGAAAGGTTACATTATTATGCCATGGCCTTTATTGACAAATTGTATATTGTCTTACCAAAATGGAAGACCCAGAGTATCGATTTCATAATACAAGAAGGACTTTTGTGGGCCTTTTACTGCCCTAAGTGGGTTTTTTGTAGATGCTTTTATATTATAAATCGTAACATCAAACAATATTTCCTTGCCTTTGTGTTGTTTAAATATTCGATATTACCAAAACGCACGGAGAGGTCTCGACGGCCATTGCTAGGGCTGGTTATTATCAATACTTATAAGGCATAATTAGCCTATAAAGTTTCCATTACTGGGACATAGGACTCCTCTCTATGAGACGGAGTGGGCCATAATCGACCACGCGGGCCCAGTGCGGGTTGATGAAAACAAGAAAGAAAATAAGTTTTTTTATTGCTAAATGGGCCTGCTCTTGACCTCGATCATGCCTGATGGAAAGCAATGGATGAGGTCTATGATGGAACGAGCGTGCCCAGAAGATGCCTGTGCACTCTTGCTTTGAAGGCAGACGGGTTAAATTTGGTAGGGATCACAGATGCAGATGCAGAGAGTTCCACACTTTGGCTGTGCGCATAATAAACGTGGAGGGGAAGCGCTGAGTACGACTCGTCCAAGTTTATTTGACCCAGGTTAAGTACAGACGCCAGCACATCAAGCTACTACAATCTGTCAGATTTTCAACTTTATCGCCAAAGCATTAAGGTTCAAGGTTGATTGGGAAAATTTGACAGTTTCGGGTAGCTTGACCTGCTGGTGTCTGTACTCATGGTGGATGTGACATTTCTTCGAATTTTTGGTTCCAGGCCATTTCCTCACGATATTTTCCTTTACAGTTCTAATACAATACTTTTAATGACATATACAAACTGACGGCGGTTCGTGACAAAAGTTGTACGTTTCTAGAAGCTGCCGGTGCGGCGATTCCATATCCTGTGGGCATTACCGAGGTAGGTGGAGGTAGTAGTAGACTAAAATGATTATTCGTCAGACTGTACAGTAAGAAATCATGGATGGAACCTTAAGTACCTAATACGCACATGAACAGTAAAACATTGAGGACCTGGAAATTGAGGATGAAAATTGATTACACTGCTCTGATGAAATCTAAAACCAATTACCGATTTCTTATATTTTCAGTTTTCTTTTTATAATGAGAAACAGGAAATTATTTATAATAAATGACAGTTTGGTTCATCGCCATCGCGGCAGGCGGAGACTGGCACGAGCAAACAGAGACATAATTCTTTGGAAAAGCGAGGACTTTGTCCTGCCTTTACAATACAGGCTAGTTAGATAAATTAGATTACCGACCGTTTGGTTGGAAGACACACGTTCATAATAGGTATTCAATAAAAATACCTAACACGGCTGACCATAATAAGAATTTGCTCACTACTTATACAGGGTGGCAGGGACATCAACGCGCAAACTGTAACCATGGATTCAGCACATGAGCTTAGACCCCATAGCGTCGAAATTTTGGGTCGTGAGGCTTTTGGGACCGGGACCGCGGTCCCGAATGCCACCTATAAATGCAATAATTAGTTATTTGTCGGTTATTAAAAAAAAAATCTTCAGTTTCATAGAAAAGTGCAATACCTACGCGGTCAAAATGTATGGAACAGCAATATTTTTTTTAATAACCGACGAAAAATAGCGCGAATCCATACTGTTCATTATGCTCCCACTACGCAGGCGATCAACCTGCTGAACGCCCTGATTTCTCAGGAGCCGGAAGTTGACATATTTATGTATAGCAGTAAATCTATGTTTAATGTTTGTATGGAGTTTTTTAGTTGAATGTTAGGTTGTTGGCTTGCTGCGCGCTTTGGTGTCTACTGTAAGTGCAGCAAGCAATTGTTATATAAATAAATAAATAAAAGCCAAAAAGTTATTTTCGCCCAAGATATTTTATAGGACAGACCACAATTAATGGCTTCCTTTTCCCGCGGCTGGCCCTAAGTGCACCCTTTTCCCCTTAGCGACACCATAACGGCCATCTGGTAATCTGGTAGGTACTAAAAGCCATTCTTGTCAGATGTTCTTAGATAACCAGTTACGAGGTAGCTGTACGGTTGCTGCCTCGTTATTACTTTATTTAGATTGGCAGAAGATAATGAGAACGAAAAAAGATGCCAGGGTAACGCCAGAGACTGACTACTGACTAAATTGGTGGTTCAAATGATAAGGGAAAAACTAAGAAGTTTGAAATTTCAAAATACCTAGTTCATAGACTTCATTCAGTCTTAAATATACTTTGGCAAGTAAATAAGTTCAGTAGGTCTTGGGGATACCTAAACCAGTACCTACCAAGGTAGAAAATTCATCTTCTTTTCGCTTGCCGCGGTTAATCCGTGGATGGGTGACCATCTTTACATACCAAGACCCCTCCGTGCCTTGGAAAGCACGTTAAGCCGTTGGTCCTGGCTGTCATTCGTGGATCTTTGACAGTCATTATGCCCGAAAATCTGACAACCAGTCGTACCAAGGGGAATTGTATTAGGTCAGATAGGCAGTCGCTCCATGTAAAATACTGGTATTCAGCTGCAGCCGGCTAGACTGGAAGCTGACCCCGATATAGGTGGGAAAAGGCTAGGCAGATGATGAGATTAGAGTAGAAACATTTAGGAACATAATTTATTCATGGTCCTTGAACTTAAAACTGTAATTTAAGTTAAAGCCAAACTAATAGACTTAACTATTATCTGACCCAAAACTATCTCCTGATCTCTAAGTAAACCGTAAACGTTGATTGATGAACCGATTCAAGTTTATCAAAATGCCCAACCAATCTTTGTTTAGCACTTAACACTGACATAAATTCTACCCAATATAAGATTATGCGAAGCAATAAAGTAATGCTTCCCGTGCATGAGAAGGTCAAGTACTTTTTAGTTCTAGAGCAATTCTATAACGATGAATTTAAAGTTAGAGAACGTGAATTCGTTCGAGCACCAGTAAAAAATTACTATGGCAAAAGAACCAATATATGTGACCCCTACACTTTTGAATAATATCGACTGGCTAAGAAAAGATAATAGTGGAATTAGTAAGCGAACACTAAAGATTTAATTAAAAACTGAACTGCTTAATGAAATTGTCGCAACATGCGACAATAATTAATAATTAGTTGCGCTGCTGTAATTGTAATCTTTTTACCGTCCATTTCAAGTATCTGTATCTACCTACTTAGATGTTTGATCAGATTGTTGATACCAAATGTTTTAAGACGAGCGCTAATCCTGCCGACAAACTGTCACGACGCAGTTTGGCAGGTTAATGAAATGTGTATTTGGTTCAAAATAAAGTATTTATTATTATTTTTTATTTAATTAATTATTAACACGTTGCGCAAGTATTAAATTAAATGGAAATTTTGTTATTTTCCGGGAAACATGACCCAGGAAATTGGTTTCCGTGAAATAATGCTTAGCTTATGTACGTAATTATTTTGTAACGATGTTAGTTAGTAAATGGAATTATAATAATTAATTAAGTTAACTTAATCCTTGTTGTTTATGTTATTAAGTTGGCTTAATATAATATATTAATGTTATTAAGCGCCCTCATAACGTAATCGTTGTAATTAATTATTTAATTCAGAAAAATGATCATTTCAGGAATTGTTAGTAAATAATACTTAAATTTTTTAATAAATAATACTTAACATTTTTAGTAAATAATACTTTAAAATTAGTAAATATTACTTTTAACTGTGTTAGTAAAATAGGGAACAGTGGTGGCCCAGTGGTAACGACAGCGACTTACGAGTTGCAGGTCATAGGTTCGAACCCAGTCAGGCGCTTTACTTTTTGTAAATCATTTCATCACCACTACTCTCAAAACTGTTGAAGGAAAACATCGTGAGGAAATCGGCAAGTTCTAGAATCAAAAATTCGAAGACATGTGACATCTACCAACCCGCGCTGGACCCGCGTGGTGGATTACGGCCCACTCCCTCTCACCGAGAGGATGCCTTTATCCCAAGAGTGGGAACATTATAGGCTGATTATGTATTATTTACAATTATTCTTTTTAAGACATCAACGCCATTTTGTACGCCATGATTGAATACGAGGCGATTGACTAGCAGTATAAACAATATTTCTTTCTTTCTTTTTTTGTGAAAAATGGTAACAATTTTTTTTTTTTTGTACTTTCTGGTTTATCTGGCAATCAATAAACTAGTTACGAAGCCATTTCGCAGCTCACACAAGTTAGTGTTAAAGTGACTGATCTAACAATAACTTAGCGTTAGGCGCCTAACTCGAAACTTTGAGAATCATCGCCCATTCCCAACGACTACATTTGTAACGTACACTGCGTTTGAATTATTCAAAGAACCCTCGCATTTTGCACGGCGCAGGTTAAAATTAAGGCTCCCGAGGATTTTCATTTATTAAAGGAGTAATTTTAGTATAATTGGGCAACGCGATAGCACGAGCGAACCGCACTATAGTTACATTTTCATACTTAATTCTTGGTGTGAAGATTTTTAAGAAGTCGGCTTATTTATGCGACTTTATTCGTATATACGTATATATTTATATATATTTTATTTATTTATATTTATTCCGATCGCTCGACCACTGCGCTAACCGTGTTGTCAAACAACACGGTTAGCGCAGTGGCCGAGCGATCGGACTGTTGCGCTGCGTGTCGCGGGTTCGATTCCCGCACAGAACAAATATTTGTAAGTCCTACATGTATTTGTTCCGAGTCTGGGTGTTTTTCTATCTATAATATGTATGTATTTACAAAAAAAAAAGTATATAAGTAGTTTATCAGCCATCTTGTTACCATAACACAAGCATTAGGTTGCTTAGCTTGGGACTAGATGGCGCTGTGTGAAATGTCCAGGGATATTATTATTATTTACGATTAAAGTCAGACAACCAGTCTTACTAAGTGGTATCGTATTAACTAGTAATTGGGTTGTGGAGGTCGTGAAAAGCACGTAAATCCGTTGGTCCCGGCTCTCATTCGTTACGGGTCGTCAGAAGCTCGAAAGTCTGATAACCAGTCTTAACAAGACGTATCGTATTACCCAGTAACTGGGTTGTGGAGGTCAGATAGGCAGTCGCTTCATGCAAAATACTGGTATTCAGCTACATCTGTTTAGACTGGAAGCCGACCCCAATATAGTTGGGAAAAGGCTATTCAGATAATAAGGTCAGATAGGCAGTTAGCATAATTATAATCAACCTCTAATATTCTCACTGTTGGGACATAGGCCTTCTCTGGGTGAGTGGGAGAGGCAGGCAGTTGCTCTATGTAAAATACTGGTATTCAGCTGCATCCGGACTGGATGCTGATACCAACACGGATGGGAAGGCTTGGCCGATGACGATGACACATGCATGTTTCAAGTAGTTCGGAAAACTGTTGTGTTCTTGGGAAATGGGTTGAAACTTGAATGCAAATATGTATGCAGTTGAGCTCTTGGTACGTGCATATCGCACGTACCATATTATGCTAAGAGGTTTAAACTACACTCATCTGTAGAACTACGAGTATCTATAGGTAGCCGAAATTCTATTCTGCAAGTAATATTTTATAGAGAAAATATTTGATTTGTTATTTATGTTTTTTTTTTTTTTTGTTACGCTTTTACGCTAAAACGGCTGATCGGATTTAGATCAAATTTAGCACATAGGTAGGCCATGACTTGGATTAGGACAAGGAATACTTTTAATCCCAATATTCCTACAGGATCGAGTCTTATGTGGGTAAAACCGCGGGGCGTAGCTAGTGTTGAATATTTTGGTCTCATAATCAAAAAAGTATTTATCATCTTGTGCGTTATAACGAATTGTGGTGGCCAATCTGTTGGTAGCTTGGTCTTCTTTTCTGTTGAATGCCTTCATTTAGCAATAAACGTACAAGGGGTAATGCGTGAGTTGGTTGCAAATAATATTACGGGACTGCTCACGTGAGTAACAAGTTCATCCGCTTCATATCTCACTTGGACGTGTTCAAAGATTAAACGTTGTGCTAACTCAATGAGTTTTCCAAATAAAATAACTCGATGAGTGTAATCAGAGCCTGAAGCGAGGCTGTTACTGGGTCGGTCGGTACTTTAATTTAATTAAAAAAAGCATTTGTAAATCGACAAATCCCAATCAACCAATGAATCGTATAGGTACCCAAAATTAGATTAAAATACTCCTAGCTAAAGATTTAAATTGTTAGATTCGTCCTCATCATCATCAGCCTACAGCAGTCCACTGCTGGACATAGGCCTCTCCAATTGCACGCCATTCAGCTCGATTCTCAGCAACTCTCAACCAGCTGCTACCAGCCACCCTGCGAAGATCATCATCCCACCTTAGCCTGAGGGCGTACCTTGACCCTTCCGCGCCAAAAGATAGTAGCGTTTCTGTTTCGTGTTGACTCCTCTGACACACAATTATGACGGCATGGTTGGCGCAGTGGTTAAGCAATTAACTCCTGCGCTGCGTGTCGCTGGTTCGATTCCCGCACGGACCAAATATTTGTATGACCTACAAGTAGTTGTTCTGGGTGTGGCTGTTTGTGTATGTGAGTTTAAATTTTTGTAAATGCACCCACGGTAAAGGAATTCCTAGTGTAGGTCAACGTTTAAAAAAAAAAGACTGAGTGACTCTACCTGATTGCATGAATAATTGATTCCTCCCGGTATCCGGCGCCTCTACTAAATGTGGAGAGCTGATGAGCTCTTCAAGGTACCGGGAAGATTCAATAAAACCACGGTTTATCACGTATGTTCAATAAAGTCCTAGAAATCATTCTACGTATTTTACATCTTTTTCATTTGGCTTGTCAGTCAAATCTGACGCCTAATCTCTTCTAATCAAAATCAAAAGTCATTTATTCAAATTAGGCTGAGAATCAGCACTTTACGAACGTCAAAATGACAAAAGACAGTCCCCAAAAACGCCCACCCATCACCACTTCCTAGTGCTATCGCTGGGAAGAAGAAGTGGCGCAACAAACTCCCCAGCAGCACTGACAGCTGTCTGTTCAGTAAGAAAATACTTCATACTTGATTGTATACAATACTAAGTGTTACATAATTAACATTACAAGGCACAGAACATAAAATTAAATTACTTGCAATATGTCAGCTAGCCACGCCAATATACCAACAAATAACTCTCAACTAAAAAAACTCTTAAAACAAACAAATAACTCTTAACTAAAATCTTTAACTAACTTCATGTTTGTCTCGTATTTCATGACAATGACTTTTAACTGACTCGCGGAGGTTGCATGTAAGTACCATATGGGCTATACTAACTTAAAGCTCACTCTTCTCAGTCATTATCTGTCTGGCCTCTTCCCAACTATGTTGAGGTTGGCTTCCAGTCTAACCGGATGCAGCTGAATACCAGTTTTTACATGGAGCGACTGCCTATCTGACCTACACAACCTAGTTTCAGGGTAATACGATACTACTTGGTAAGACTGGTTGTTAGACTTTCTGGCTACTGACGTCCCATAACGACTGTCAAAGATTCACGAATGACAGCCGGGACCAACGGCTTAACTTGCTTTACGAGGCACGGAACTGGTAGCACGGGTCTTGGTATATGAAGATGGTCACCCATTACGGACCAACCGTGGCAAGTGAAGCTTAACCTGATCGATCGACCCGTGCGGCTGTTATTGCTTAGCCAGAAACCCCTGTAACTCACTCTTCTCAGTAGTGACATGTTTTCAAGTACGGTGAGGGCAAATCTAGCAGTAATCAATTTGAATCTTTGGTCTTAACTGAATCAAACTGAATAGCTAACTTTTCCATAACTGCCTAGATAGATTAACACATATGTTAGTAAGCCACTGAAACTATAATCGTTAAGCCAGAGTCGGCTCAACTAACAATAAATTAGGTCAAGTTACAAACTTTGTTTAAGCCCTAGATTTCACTTATTAAATCTAGCTTAGAGCGGTTACACACCGGGTTTTGGATCGTGGGGGAAAATTATTTAGCATTTCATTATTGTTTAAACTCATAACTATGCAGGGTGACAGGGAACTCGGCGTATTCCTTGAAGGGGGTAGTACTCGAGGTCATTAGCAACAAATTAAGTCCAGTAAACTAGAGGTCAAAACTAGATGGTTAAAAAATAAAAATTTTGCTATTAAAGACCTTTAATTTCTGAAATTATGTAAGTTTTGGAAGCTTTTTTTTTAATGATCACTCATTTTTCAACTTTCAGAAAAGGATCAATGAAATGTTTGGAGTGGAGTAATTTTTACTCATAATTAATTGTTTTTGTTAACAAGTCAGATCATTTCTAAAACATCGAAGAACCGACACAGCTCGGTAACCATCCAGTTTGGACCTAATTAACTGGATTAAATTTGTTGCTATTGACCTCTAGTATAACACCTTTCAAGGAATACGTCGAGTTTTCCTGTCACCCTGTACACCTGTTTTCTCCGAAGGGTAAGGCAGAGGTGAGCTTATAGTATACTTACCTACATTTCGCCAGTTATGTTTAAGCCCCACGTAATAGGGGGTAGTACCACCACGTAATATATATAAATTATATAAAAAAATATATAATTTTTTTTTTATTATTATTATTAATAGGGAGCGAGGCTTTTGCTATCACTGGACACAAATCCAGACTCCATGTTGCTACTGACATATTCCTGATGAAATAAACTATTGTTGCGCGCCACAATTAATGCCTGGTACATGGTGACATTAGTTACCACTAGCGCCATCTAATATCGAGTAGTAGAACTAATAGAGTCAAGATCCTTCTAGAAATTTCAATGCTAGAACTTTCTAGAACTATCGACATCTGGTCAGTCGGGGCCGGTATGTACTCGAACCTTCTAGATGTTTCTACAATAGAAGGTTCTAGAACTATCTGCGGCACTATATAAGGCCGGAATGAGCCACGACCGAGTCAGAGTTGGATAATCGATACAAGTGAATACATCGAAAGCGATCTTCAAGTGCGACTTAAGTGCAATTGTGTTTTATAATTTGTGTGTTTGAGTTGTTATTAGTGTTGTTCAACTAAAGTGTAATTTTTGGTAATTTATATCGGCAGTTTTTATTGTCATGAACCCCGAAGCTCGTAACACTATTAACACTTTGAATCACTTATTCGTTACTTTATTATTTATTAATTAATCCTCAATCAATGAACACTAGTTAACGGTACAGATAGCTCCTGCGCTTACATTCACAGCGTGTTTTTACACTTGGTAATCACAAGTAAAGTGCGCGCTGAAATAAAAATGCCATAACTTAGCTTTACACTGGTGACTGCTGTCAGTTACGAAGAAACCCAGCACAGAAGATGCCACAGTGTATGCACCTCCTTACACCGCAATTTGTGTAGAAAAAATAACGTACGCACGTCCACACCCTTTGTTCTACCAATTTGAGGCGAAACTTTTTAAAATTCCGCTGAACTAAATTCTATTAGTTCAGACAAATACAGGGCATGTTAATAGATTATTGGAAAAGTTTCCGTTACATAGATAAGAACTGTCCAACATTGATGAAGTAGTTCGGTTTAGGTGTTCTGGATGTCAGAAACAGTTTTGTGTGTATTTTTGGAGGTGTGAAAATAAACAATGATGCGTCCGAATAGAAGGAAAAGAAAGATAGATACATATTTTATTTGGGAAACGCACAGGGAACACTTTTTTTACAAATAGTCAAAAATAGGAACACTATCACTATCTACGTGTAGGTAAGTATATTCTTTTTATGAAATAAGGTTTTTCAGGATAATTGCGTAACACAATAATAGTAGCAATGGCTTTCATTTTGATAGATCAACCACATTCATTGCATTATTAACGTTGTTGAGCAGACAACTGTTTCGAATCTATGAACCAATGGATTGGCAATATCTTTCAAAATGATTCAGATTGTGATTGAGAGTGTGATATGCAATTAGAGTGTTGCATCTGAATCATGCATGATGATTTATCAGTCATTAATCATTTGAATTAACTGAAAACCTGAAAGAGAGTCATTCAACTCATTATTACGAATGTATGAAATGGGACTGTGGCGGCATCTACATCGCCACACGTGAACTATGCAACACTCTGACGTCACGAAAAAACCTGCATCGCGCAAGCAGAGTTTACTGCGCGACTAGCATATATACAACATCCCGACGACAATGGTCGGGCAGTGGCCCACCAAACACAACACCCTTTTCTATGCAGGGTGAGTGAAACTTTACACCCTGTTCCACACCTCTACAGGACCCACCCTGAACTCGCAAAACAAAAAACTGTTTTTTTTTATCAGTTTTCTGTTCTTTCAATAACTTACACCACTCAAGTATTAACGAAGTGTTTTCTCATTTATCTATATGCTTAGCTATCTTTTGTAAATAATTTACGTAAATTAAGGTACAATAAACACATTATATCGAAAAAGAAAATGTACGAAACGCTTGACCGCTCGCACTTGGCTTCAGAATGTAAATCAGCTACCCTTGTAACTGAGAAAAAGCTTCCCTCAAAAACATCCTACTGATTTACATAATTATACTTTTTAACAGAGGTACCTAAATCACGTTTCATTTTCCCTATTTTTTTGGCAGAAAGACTGTAATTAGCTAAGCGAAAAGTACAAAACATTCTCTCAGACATTTCTTACTTTAATTTTAACGAGAGGGACAATTCTCGTAATTTTAAGAACGTTCACAGTCTGCGAGGGGCAATTCTCGTAATTTTAAGAACGTTCACAGTCTGATCTCAGTCTCAATCTGTCAAAAATACGTCTAATTTCCCTACATTTTGAGAAGTTTACGACTTTTTTTTGTCGCCGAGATGAGACTGCGACTAGATTTTCAACATTTTAAATTACGAGAATTGGCCTTCTGCAGGCGTTCTTTTTAATAAGGAATAGGTACTTATTAAGTCACATCATATTATCTGTGAGAGCAGTTATGACCCAGTGGTGGTGGTGGCAGCATCGACTACGAATTTTAGGTCGTGCGTGCAAACTCAGGCAGGCGCTTTACTTTGTGTAAATATTTTCATCGCTCTCAAAAACGGTGAAGAAATCGTCGTAAAGAAACCGGCATGTCCTTGAACCAAAAAAATTGAAGACACGTGACATCTACCAACCCGCATTGGGCCCACGTGGTAGGTTACAGACCATTTACAAACATTACTTACTTGAACATTGTACGTTGGTTATGCTACATTACATAATGTGGTGATGTATTTCAAACTGACACACGTACATACACACACGTATACTGCACATACACACGCATAAGCACACATGTGCGCAAGCTTGCACATTTAGCTCATTCATCCACTCACATATCTGCTTACCCACGACGTCGATAGTCTGAGCAACATAATTTAATGGAGGTCTAAAATACAGGCCTAGGCTTAGTTTAGACTCCAGACCTCCCACAAATTACACACTTTGCCAAAATGTCTGTGTCTAACTGTGACTCACGTTCACGTTGATATGTAATTTGTGGAGATAAATAAAGATTTTTATTATTATTATTATCTCCTTTATTTCATTGTAATCATATAAATTATATTTTTAAATATTAGAATATAAAAAGTATAAAAACATTTAAAAATATAAAAAATAGTAGCCCACCGGTATCTGGAACAGGGTCCAAGCTACCGGTGGTCAGGGCTCTAGAGAGAGGAACCTCCTGACAATGCGAGCCGTGTCAAGAAGTACCGCTTTCTGAATCAAGCCCTTGATCCAGCTGCCCAACGAGAGCCTCTTCAGGTGTTGGTCGAGGCTCTTGGCTATTAAGCCATTGGCTGTCACGACTATCGGCACAATGATCGCCGATGATTATTATTATTACATTATCTGAACAAATGTTACACTAACTTGCCCCTTCCAAATAAACAGCGTGTTTTTTAAAAGAACTTATGCCCAATCCCATTTGTGCTGCTCCAGCCGTATTTATACCCTTTTTGACACAATATCAAACTGATATCTCCATCTACGCATCCATTTATTATTTAATTAAGTTATGGAAGAGCGGAGTTTCCTATCAAAGGCTTATCTGCTTAAAAAAGGCTTTAATCACTAATTGTTAGGGTTTACTTGTTAAAATAATAAACCATTTTTCATTTTGTTTTGCTTTTTCATTTGTATTATCGGTCCATTTCAGGCAACGAAGCAAGACTATTTTCAAAGGACCAGGAGCAAAAACAAAAGACCCTGAAGCCTGACCCTGTAATACCTACTAAGGACTTGTGTGTTCCCAGGAAAGCCACAAGAACCTAGCTACAAAGCATTAAATAAAATGTCAAAACCTCCGTTTTCTTTTAAAAGAATGGCGATGCTTCCCTGTACCACCAACTTTACTGGACCATTATATTATACTTTCCTACCAGCCCGTATTGTACCTTTCCTAGGAAATTCCGGCAGTCTTGAACGCCGTTCAAAGTTTTCAAAGATTTACGAGTTATCTTTTCTATGGCAGCATGTGCTCCTTTTAAAGTTTGACGGTTCTTAAAAGAAGGGGGGATAATAATTTGGCGTCTTTTGTTCTTGGGTCGTGGAAGGTAGATATTTTAATTTTGGACTGTAATTATAGAGGAGAAAAATCAAAATCCAACGAAGTATTGCTGTTTAGTGAGTAAAATAACCGCTGCCAGAAGGCCAATTCCCCTGACTAAAATTGTTTAAAATCTAGTCAAAATCTTATCTCAGCGATAATCAATGTCAAATCTTGTCAAAAAGGATAAATTAGTGGTATTTTTAATAAATTGCCACTAATATTATAATGCGAAGTTCACAAAGATACGGGAATTGCCCGTCAGTTCTTCACATGACTATTTGGAATCCATAAGCATAATCAGCCTATAATGTCCCTCCTGCTGGGACACTGGCCTCCTCTCGGTGAGAGGGAGTGGGCCGTAATCTACCACGCCGGAACAGTGCGGGTTGGCAGATGTCACATGTCATCGAATTTTTGCTTCTATGACATGCCGGTTTCCTCACGATGTTTTCCTACACCGTGTGGAGAGTAGTGATGACGAGATCATTTACACAAAGTAAAGCACCTGGGCTGCTATCACAGGACCACCACTGGTCCTGCAGCCTGAGCACATTTTTATTTTTGAAAACCGTACCTACTTCTTTTTGAAATTCGAAAATATGGCTACCTACTTATATCAAACAATAACGTCATGGACCTACCGAAGCCTAACGCAAACGAGACTAAATCGGAATTTCCGGAAAATCCCAATCTTTCAACTTAATCATAAACATAAATCCGAGATCCTTTTGACTTTTGTTAAAGTCAAAAGGATCTTTTCTTCTTTTTTTCTTTTTTTTCTTTTTAGGTGGATCTTTTGTTATTGTTATAAGGCGAAGAAGTCATCGTTAATTATTTTTCTAATTACCAGAAAATCGTGAAATCCATAAAGGAAATGTTTTATATTGGGCCAGCATCATGTACGGTATATAGATAAATAGGGAAAAAATAGAGGATTTTTATAAAAATGGAAATAAATAAATTTGAATAAAAGTACAGGTGTAGGTACAGAAATTATTGTTTGTGAAGTTTTTTAATAAGACAACCCTACTTTATGGTTGCTATGACAGTTGTTTAACATGACGTTTGACGACTTTGACAGTTTGACTTGGTCTTCGTCTGTTTTCTTTTAAATAGGTAATAAGATGCACTGCCAAAATCGAGTAGAATATCTTCTTGTCCTATTTTATTATTGTATCTTTAGTTTGAGGAACTCCAAATATTTTTGAAACTCGTGCTTAGTTTTTTTTTTTCGCAGCTAGTACATACAGTAGTATTGACATAATAACATTTCGAATATTTCTGATCACACAAAATAAACATGGCGTTATTTTGTGTTGCTTTTCTTGGCCAAGTTAATTTGAAATTACGTAAAAATGAAGTCAAATTATAGAAAATTAACAGTAAAAAACGGTGATTGTATAGCAATATTTACATTTAGTGTACATAATGCTGGCCCAGGCTCCATACATTGCTGAAACGTCTACATTAATTTCATCTTTTACTGGGTAACTATTCTTTTATGGTTTTCAGAAAAACTGCGTTTCAAGTATGGTACAGCACAAATGTCTATTCGATGATTTAAGAATGCCTTACTAAAACAAAATATTTTTGACACGAAAAACCAAAAATATTTAAAAATCCTTTTATTTTTAAAACAGAAGCCATATTCACTCTTTTATTTTTTTTCCGCGCGTTTCGATGTCCTTTTTTACCGTGGCAAGCGTTTTTTAGGATTTATAAAAAAAAATGTTTAAAAAAATGTCTGAATAAATAAAGTTTTTGCTACTGATCTTGCAAAGGCATAACTATAGATAATAATAATTCATTATTCTTCTAACAGATAACTTTAAAACACTAAGGGTTGATTTCTCTATCGCCAGATAACTTCTATTCGAGGAATTAAATTGACGTTTGACAGTTTTTGTACGAAACAACTGACAAAATTTCAAAATTATTCCTCGAATAAAGTTATTAGATGATTGAAAAATCAGCCCTAAATTTTACTATTTTAACTAATAAATATTTTAAAGAGAAAATAATTGGTTTTATGTATACTTGTTTTTTGTTACGCTTTCACGATAAAATGACTGAACGGATTTGGACAAAATCTGAAACATACTTCGACCATCACATGGATTAGGATATGATACTTTTTATCCCGATATTACCACGGGATCGAGGTCTGGTTATTTAATCAAACTCGGTGCAAAAACAAGTTGAAGTTAAATGTCACAGACACTTTTCACATCTCAAATCTTCTAACTCACGAAAAAAACCCACACGTAACATTCAAATGAAAAGAACGACCGCCCCTTGTTTGCGGAATTTCTCATTCAGATTTGGTCCGCAGGCGATTCCTCAAACATTCGCAGAATGAAACTTTTGGCTTCCTGAAGAAATTAAATGCTAACATAATTAGCACTTTGTCACAAGTTTTGAGAGATTTGAGGACGAATCAGATGATTTATTACATGACATTTGACATTTTAATCTGGTACACTTTGAGAGATTTATTACTGAAAACAAATGAAATAATTGTAAGCTCAGACTGCGGTTGGTCGCGTCCTTATCGAAAGCGATTGTCACGCAAGTACGCGATCATTGCGTTCTTTTATATGAATACTAACTTCCAATCCCGTATAGTACTAGTATGCCCCTGTGCTTCCCCAGGGTTCAAAGTATTTCCATGCCAAATTTCATTAAAATCGACCGAGCCGTTTTGGAGATTAGCCGTAACTAATCGACAGAGAAACATACAAAAATTTAAAAAAATGATTTTTTGTTATAGGCATCGTCTATACTTTCATATACAATTAGTAAAAGCTGTTTTTTTTTTTTAACAAATCAACTTTTTCCAAGCTGAAATTACAATCAACCAAATAGCACCCTGACTACACACTATCAATCTCAATCTGAATCATTTTGAAGGTTATTGCTAATGTGTAGCGGGATCGTCCGAAAGGGTTACCGCTGCCCTGGAACATAAAGGGCTAAGGAAGGAACAAGGGTGGGTTTTAGTCAGTAAGAGTCTGACAGTCCCTCCTGCTCCACCCAGAGCGGGAGGAGTCATTTGATGATTTCCCATCCTGAAAAAAAAAAAAGGATATTGCTAATCCATTGCTTCATATGTTCGAAACCTTTGTCTGCTCAACAACGTAAATAACGCAATGAATGTTGTTGAGCTGTCAAAATGAAAGCCATTCCTACTGTTCGTGTGTTACGCAATTAACGCAGTATAAGGCAAGACTTAGTAATACAGGGTGGCAGGGACATCGACACGGAACCTGTTACCATAGATTCAGTACATGATTCAAACCTTCCTGCGTTGAAATTTTTCGTGAGGATTAGATTAGATTAGATTAGATTCTTTATTTGCCTGAAATATGGTATTTTACAGATTTTATAACACACACAATAGTTCTTCATATTCCTCCTACTAAATTCGGCATGCAAATATTGTGACAATAATAATAATTCAAATTAATTAAATCAATTTAAACTAAATGATTGAATCCCAATGTCAAAAAAAAATGTATTAAATCAAGGATCGTCTACAAATCAAATCAAAAATGTCAAATAAAGTTCTAATTAATTAAATCAATTTAAACTACATGATTGAATTCCAATGTCAAAAAAAAAATGTATTAAATCAAGGATCGTCTACAAATCAAATCAAAAATGTCAAATAAAAATAATTAAATTACATTATAAAAATAATAATTGAATTATTATTAAACAAGTAAGAGATGTCAGACTTCGACAGAATAAATGTCATCATCATCATATCAGCCGGAGCCGCGTACCTGAAGACGTAGTGTTGGTAGGCCTGCCACAAGACGGACCGACGACCTTGTGAAGGCCGCAGGAACCCGTTGGATGCGAGAAGCACAGAACCGGTCGAAGTGGAGGTGTTTGGGGGAGGCCTATGTCCAGCAGTGGACGTCTTCGGACTGAAAAAAATAAATGTGCTAATACATTATTATTTAGATGGGAGTTATGAGAATTAGGAAAAAAAAGCGGAGTCCACTCCACCCTTTTTTTCTGATTATATTTAACTGAGCATTTGTTTACTTACACCCCGGTTCCTCAGTATGAGACTATTAACACAGTATCATAAAGTAAAGTAATACTTTATTATACTGTGCTATTAAGTTCAACCACTGTCCTAACTCGCATGTTAACCTTTATGACCCGCTACCTCTTATCACTTCCGCCAACAACCTAGCGGGCTGTAAAGAGTTAGAACAAAGGACGACTAGAGGTTAACGACCGGAACAGCCACAATTACAAATGAAACCCTGTACGGTTGTATTACTGTTGATAGTACGCCCAGCTTGATGAGGACTTGCAAATTTTACCGTACATTTTTTTGCGGGTCAGATTTCAAACTAAGCTTCGTCGCAATTTAAAGGATTGACCAACTTTAATTAAAGTTGGTCCTACATTGGACTTTGGTGGCGAAGTTCGTGCAAATATCTTCATTAATAGTATGCAAAGTACATATTATCTACATAGATGTTGATTTTAAATTTAATGAAGTTTTTTCATTTAAATTGAAACCAAGTTGGTATCTCTAGGTGAGAACAGTGGTGGCCCAGTAGTGAAACTCAAACTCAAATCATTTATTTCAATTAAACCATTTCAGGCACTTTTGAATAGTCAAAATTAAATTGTCGGTCAGTTAGTCAGAAAGTTGAAGCTAGTTGCCCATTCCAAAACGTAGATCTCTGTGGAGAAGAACGGGCAAGAAACTCCACGGACACTCTTTTAAATCAAGATATTATTACAAAATCCTGGGTACATTATTCTTATTGCTTCTATATGTGAGAACCATGTAAAAAAAAATAAACAATGTAAAATATAAAATTGAAAATAAGCCCTGGCAGTTAAGAGATGACCAGTCTCAACCGACGGCGCCCGTTCACGAACATGACGCATGGATCAGCACCATCCAGCTCAACCATTTCGTAGGGAACCGAATGATCCAACACACGCGCCACCACCAGTGAGACATTTAAGTGAGCATGACATATTCTTAATTACTGCCATGCTCTTTCAAGTCAACATCAAAATATCGTAATAAAAAAATAAAAAAAACGAATCCATGGTTCTTACATTTACAAAATTTAAAAAATGCTTCTAAATTATACAAAACTATAGTTTGCAATTTATTTAAAAGATGAGAAAAAAGAAAAAATTACTACCAATCAGGAAGAGGTATATAATATTGAAGTATTAAGAATTAAAACTTGATTGAATAAAATATACATTAAGTTCGTAATGTCAAAACATTTAAAAAAAACAAAAAGGCGAAGCATTTCTTCCAAATATTGAAATTGTGATCAACTAGTGTGCCCAAGTGCCTGTGGAGCAGGACCAGCAGGTGACGACCGTGATATACGAATTGTAGGTCCGATGTTCGAACCCTGAGAGGTGCTTTACTTTGTGTAAATTATTTCATCACCACTGTTCTCAAAACGGTGAAGGAAAACATCGTGAGGAAACCGTCTCCTTTGAACTAAGGTGGTATTTAGAAAAAACTACTGAATTTGACAATAATTCAATCGGCGTGTTCCGTTCAATGTTTTTTTTTTTTGTTACACTGATTTATAATAAAAAGACAAAGGAACGTGCAATCTACTCAAAAGCAATTTTACAGTAAGTCATCACAAATCAGTTGATAAACATTTTCCTCAACTTTAAGTACTTACTCTCCAAACCGACGAGAAAACTCAGCCGTTGTAAGAAACCAAAATCAAAAGTCATTTATTCTAATTACAGTTTTCTTTAGATGACCGTTGTTATTTTTTGTAAAACAGTTTCCATTGTTCCCTTTTTAGTTGTACCTACCACAAACTAATACATATAACTACTTGCTATGTAAATATCAGTGACAGGAAGTTATTAACACATCATCAATATAATTTAAGAGGAAAAAAATCGTATTATTGAAGGTAACTGAAAAACTACCCAAGCAAAGTTAATACATTTTATTTAGGACCACCCCTGAGGCAAACGTTATCTATAAAATCCGTCTATATGACGGAGTTATAATAATAATATAATTTATTTGTCAGATCAGTACAATCCAATATTGTTAGTAAGGATATAATCAAGTAACAAACTAGTGTTAGTACATATTATTATTTCATTTTGTTTTGGAATAACATTCACATTCCATACATTGTTAGTAAATAATACTTATGATTATAATAGTTATACGCGAACATACATAAAAAATATATAAACATCCAAATTGAGAACCTCCTCCTTTTTTTGACGTCAAATAAAAATGGCCTAAGCCACTTAAAGAATCGCGACATATTCGCCGAAAATAAATAAGTATGAGTTAAAAACTAACTTTAATTCCTACACAATAAAGTTCAGTTTACGCTACAACTTCAAACATTTTTCAATAATGCTAATCACTCTAAAATCAACATAATGAGCATTAAAATAAAGTTGATATTTGTTTAACTTGAAATAACGTCAATTTGAAACATAATTAAAATTTGAATATCTGAATCCAGCTGAATCTAAAAATTAACTACCAACCTTTTTATTTTATTTTTCAATTTTGTCCAAGGTTAGGTCTACCTACATTATTTGAGCAATACTTTTTCCACTAACAATATATTTCTGGAGGAACATTGAAAAGAGAAAAAAGTCGAAACAAAAACGGTGACTACGTTTTCAAACTTTTAATTGCTTGTCCAAAGACGTTACAAGAGGGTTACAAAGTTACTTTCAGAAAAAATACTCGTAAATTTTTACGGCAGCTCTATTTCTCTAGAATGCTTGATGGTTAGGCTAGAAAATATTTCAACACTCTTTTTATAATTGAGTTTTGGCACAATATGAGGACAGGCGGTGGAAAACTGATGGTCCTAGCACGAACGCGCGACGTAATCGTACATATTTGAACTTACATTTCTTTTTTGAGGATGGGAAATCATCAAATGACCCCTCCCGCTCTGGGTGGAGCAGAAGGGAGTGTCAGACTCTTACTGACTAAAACCCACCCGTGTTCCTTCCTTAGCCCTTTGTGTTCCAGGGCAGCGGTAACCCTTTCGGACGATCCCGCTACCCGTCCGATAGTACTTTGGTTTAACTTTTTGGGACAAACATAATTAGTTCCTACCAACCCCTATCGCAGTCCACCGCTGGTTATAAGCCTTTCCCAAGCTGCGTTACGACACCCTGTCCTCCGTTTTCTGTATCCAGTCTGTCCAAACTACCTTTTGAAGGAAAAATAGCGTAAAAAAAGCGTAGACCGCGTATCTGCCCGCCGCGTAGTGTGGAAGGTCCCTTAGGTGATAGAGGCCCTCCTAGATGGACTGACGAACTACAGTTTGGCCGTCGAGAAAATGCGTTCTTGACACCTGACAATGTCATACAAACGAACACGTGCTTAACGTTCTTTATTAGCTAGGCAGGTGTCAGAAACGCATTCTCTCGACGGCCGGGGTCATCATCTGCCTTGCCTTTTCCCAACATGTTGGGGTCGGCTTCTAGTCTAACCGAATGCAGCTAAATGCCAGTATTTTACATGAAACGACTGCCTATTTGTATGTCAACGGCCGGGGTATAAGTAAATATTATATGAGTCTTTTCAATTTTAAAATTTTTCGAGGTTTCCTGAAGTTAGTCGTTATACCTACTCCGCGAGTTAGTGCCAGACTCACTGTTATTAAAATTCTGACAAGTCCTTGAGTAATGTTGTGAGTAATAATATATTCGCAGGTGACAAGGACCATTATTTTAGGGTATCATCATATTTTGCGCTTGTCTGCTTGAAGCATCATAAATATTGTGTTACTCTGAGAGATTCCATTCTCTTTGTGTTAACAAAGATAAGAAATGGATTTAAATAATCTATACAGTTTGGTTTCCATTCAGGAGAAATGAAAAGTGTGGAAATAGTGACTAAATTTATATAATACTAGCTTCTGCCCGCGGCTTCGCCCGCGTGGATGTCGGAAATTATCCCACGGGAACGTGCTAACAGGATAAAATGTATGTGCATCAGGATGCCATCTATCTCGCGGGCCCTTTGTGGCTAATTACAATAGAAAACCAATTGTGTCTCATTAATGGTGATTAAGAGGGTACCTATATGATATCTTTACCTAAGTACCTACCTAATTAAAAAAATAAATAAACTCAATAACAGAAAATAAAATACCTACCTACCTAAATAAACCTATTTATGACGATAACTAATCTAAACTCAATCATCATCTGCCTAGCCTTTTCCCAACCATGTTCAGGGCCGGCTTCCAGTCTAACCGGATGCAGCTGAATACCAGTATTTTACATGGAGCGACTGCCTATCTGACCTCCACAACCCAGTTATTGGGTAATACGATACCCTTGGTACGACTGGTTGTCAGACTTTCGGGCTTCTGACTACCCGTAACGACTGTCAAAGATCCACGAATGACAGCCGGGACCAATGGCTTAACGTGCTTTCCGAGGCACGGAGGTGTCTCGGTATGTAAAGATGGTCACCCATCCACAGACCGACCGCGGCAAGCGTAGCTTAACCTGACCGATCGACCTGTGTGGCTGTTATTATTTAGCCACGGGCCCCTCAATCTAAACTCAATAAATAAGCAAAATCTCTAAAAACTAATATCTATACGAATGACTATCCTACCTAACAGTACTTATTATAAAATAACCTACGGTCACTACGTACACTATCAAATATACTACCTATACTTTAAAATTATTAAAATCTATACCTACGACTTATATAAAAATAAACCTAAATAACTCTAAAAAGTAAAAGGAATAAAAATGAACTCCACTGCGTGTGACCTAACCTACGACAAACTTATTATTTGCGGTTGGTACAGTAATCGGATCTAGGGATCGAACCGCAAAATTAAGTTTGTTTTTTATTGTATATACTTTTCCGGGATAAAAAGTACCCAGTGTGGTGCCCAGGATATTAAAGAATAATTATACCAAGTTTCATCGTAATCGAACCGGTAGTTTTTGCGTGATGCCTGAACAAACAGACAGACAGACAGACAGACAGACAGACAGACAGACAGACAGACAGACAGACCGACAGACAGACAGACAGACAAAAATTTTTTTAATCACATTTTTGGGTTCGGTGTCGGTCTAGTAACACCCCCTGCCATTTATTTTTTTGATATTTTCAATGTACAGAATTTTCACTTCTACAGATTTATTATAAGTATAGATATAGATAGTGGTACATTTAGATGAATAATCCTACTATATGAACATAGCATAATCCGCCTATAATTCTTCCACCAACCTGCACTCACCCGCACTGGACCCGCGTGGTAAATTACGGCCCACTCCCTCTCACTGAGAGGAGGCCTGTGTCCCAGCAGTGGGATCATTAAAGGCTGTATGCTATATGTACGAAACATCACAACTACAATTCCCGAAAGGTTAGACAAAATATGTTAAACACAAATGATTGCATTACACCTGAAGAAATCTTTTTCCTTTTCATTGTCAATAAGAACATAAAATAAGCTAAGATAACAATACATATTAGTTAACCCAAACGAATATCTTCAACATCTTAGAATTCTTGAAAGGAAAATATTCATCGTGAATTTAAGGGGGCGGTTACAAGAGAGTTAAGGCAATTAGGCTAATTGGAGATGTTTTGTGCCAGAGTACACCTTAAATGTTAATCTCAAAGTACAACACAAGAACAAAGGTTGTACTTGCTTATCATGGCTTGTAAGCCGTTAACTCGATTGGGGATGAAGGGGTTGTTTTCGTAGCGATTTTTAAGAAAGGAAAAAAAGAGACGTTCTTATTTATTTTGGGCTAAAAGAGACGCATTTATTAAACGAAAGGATAAATTAAAGTTTTGGCAAAATTATGCACAGTCAGCCTATAATGTTCCCACTGCTGGGACACAGGCCACCTCTCGGTGAGAGGGAGTGGGAACCTCCGCGGGTTTGTGGTTGTCATACGTATTCGAATTTTTGGTTCTAGAACATGCCGGATTCCTCACAATGTTTTCCTTTACCGTTTTGAGAGCCCAACGCTCTTAAACGGTGATGAAATAATTTACACAGAGTGAAACGGCTGCCGACTCCGGAAGTTGTATGAGTGCCCACTCATAGAACTGCGGAGCTAGCCACCTTGAGGGATCAAATCGCACCAACAGCAAAAGGGGAGTCCCTTTTTGATCCGCCGAGATTATACTCGTACGTCACTTGGATTTTATTTCTCATGATTGTTTTTATTTGTTTCAGATTATGAAGCCCTGCGGGGGGCAGAGCCTCGTCCAGGCGCTATGTGGAGTGCGAGCGTGTTCTTCCTTACACAGATAGTCGTTTGTCAGTTCACTACAGGTTAGTTCTAGAACTTTCTATTTGCTTTGGACAAGAGCACTTTTTTTCATTCCGATTCTCTAACGCGCGCGCAGTCCCCTCCACCTGTATGCGTGGTATACACAATGCACATTTTTAACAATTCGGGTAGGAGTTTCATAGTGAAGGTTGTTTAGAATGGCGTGTGGAATCACCTCTTTGACGGATGCAGGTGACTAAATTCTGATTCTGCTGTTAATGCACGTATATACATAGATTATTAAAATACTATGACAAAAAATGCACATAGTCTCGACCAATCTAATGTGCACTGCGGCAAACCATGGAGTATTTGAATGCAGTGAAACATCCTTTAAGTATTCTAAAATTTCCTCAAACACAGTGACCTTGAAACACAAAGACAGTTATTTTACGCGGCGGCTTACACGTGCAGAATGTACCTTCTATTTAACCAGAGAATTTCAGGAGTCCCTTAATGAGCGAAACGCTTTCTCATCTCAGAAGCACAGGCACGCAGGCACACAAACCTCATTTCTCTTTACTACTGCCCTTATTCCATTTACGACTTAGCAACTTACACTTATAATTGAATTCATAATCTCAGATAATTTACATTCCATCGCTTACTCAACAATCTACTTTAGTGATATGTATTTTTAGTTGATTTTGAGATGACAATCTGTAATAAAAAGTCCTAACATTTTTTTTTTGTTGCAATGCAGCAATGGTTTTTGAACTTTGTCGTGTAAGACATTGAGTTCATTTCAGTTCGGAATCACCCACTGCTGGGTATAGGATTCCTCTTTCTCTTGCCATACTTACTTCGTGCGTAGGGACGCGCGAATGAGGCATTCATTTGTTTCTCGCAACTTTGACGATATCGTCAACCCAACGCGCTGGTTTCTTTGGCCTAACCTTGAAACTGAGTTAGTTGTTGCAAAACTTGATAGTTATCTCAGATACTTGATAATACAGTTAGTAACCATTATCCTTCTTCCCCAGAAACCCCAGAAACAACGACAACAGAAGAAACCCAGACGGTGACAACATTCTACGCGCTCAGCACTGGCATAGTCCCCGCGCCAGTGATGCTAAGACTTGGCAACTCAACCATCGACAGCACCAAGTCTTTTAAAGTACCCCAACCTTCCCAAGACTCTGCGACCTCCAAACCTACTAAGGTAGACATGGTACCGCATGTGGTGTTGAAGAACACGTACTTCGACCATGATAGGAAGTATGGGCCGAGCTTTGAAGATGCTCCCGATGGGAATATAACTAAGATTACTGTGCAGTTAGGAGAAGATGCACATTTGAACTGCAGAATTAGTTTGCTGCAAGATAAAACGGTGAGTGTGCATAATTTTTTCTATTATTATAGGTAATGACTCTTCTAGTATATGCCATAGCCTTTTAGTTAATAAAAAGGCTATGGTTATGTTAGAAATTAATAAGATGACCACTTTTGGAACCCAAGTCATCTGCGAATGCAAATGCGTGCACTGACTGGACAGGTCCACTCAATCTGTGTGGTTCTTTCCTCAAAAGACAATTTCAGACACCAATCTACATGATATGACCAAGATTATGTCTTGACTTTGAAAGAGACTGTGAATTCGATGAATTTGTTTCGGCCTTTCTTCTCACAGTAGTCAGATAGGAAACACCAACCTCATCTAGTTTAAAAAATATGATTGACGTGTAAAAGTGTTTGTTCAAACCTATTTGCAGAAATAAAATCATTTATCATTTTTTAATTAGGGACTTCAACATTAAAGCTTGCAACCTACCCTATTGTTCCAAACATGATTTCAAGTACCTACCTGGTACTTTGCTCATGCTTTTATCGTTTCATAACTTCTTTTGGGTTTAAAGTAGGTACTGGAAGCACAACGAGCATATTGCGTGGAATAGAAATGTTTTAGCCAGTTTGGCTAGCGTATGTTTCCTCACCCAAGATAAGGCAAGGTCTTTCTTATAAACGGACACCATTTAGATTGTGGAACCCTATATTTTCTTAAGTAGCTAATCTACTTAAAACTGTTAGCGTGTTAACAGCCGTTTTGTAAGCCAAGTACCTATAACTCACTTTGGTAAAAACCGTTTTATTCACATGGCTTTGAAGAAAATTAATTGCGGTAGTTTTCATGTTTTTACTACAGTGTTTAGGCTTAGCTTTTGGATAAGCTAGTAAACTAGTGGTAACCAATTTTTCACGCACACAACAATTTTTCAATTTTATACGCCCATTAAAGCCTCAACAAGTATCGATATTTACGCGAGCCGTACACCTAATCCTTCAATGGCCGAACAATTTATGTTCGTACGTTGTCAACCGAACTCGGCCGATCAAACCAAACTCATGCAAAAGAAAGTGATTGCGTACACTACTGGAACCGACATCGTCCGATGACATCCGATAAGTAGGTGTTATGTAATGCTGCGTTATGGTGCATTCGGTTGGCGTTTTTTGTGCACGCCAAGCTCAACCAAGCCAACAAGCTCGCTATCAATTGTTATATATCAAAAAAAAAAAACTCTTTGACCTTCAGCTCACCTAGTACTAGCATAGTACGGAGTTTCAATTGAATAAGAGATCAGCATATGTGCAAAAGAAAAGAAGGAGTGTAACTAGACTTTAACACCAGCAAACCTGATTTAAAAATAACAAATGATGGCATTAGCTATTAGTAAGTAACTAACTCGACCCATTCCGTCCCGTCCCATTTTATGTCAAGGAAAATCACTGTCCATTCTAAGGTTGCCTGGAAGAGATCGTAGTCGAGTAATACGATATGGCCGCCCATTGTATATTTTGTAGGGTTTCATGTATTTTTGTGGTGTACAATAAAGTATAAATAAATAAATAAATATAAATAACTCATCACGGGACACTGCTCGCTAAACAAACACTTCCACATAATAGGCATAACGGACAGTCGCCTGTGTAGGGCCTGCATGGAGGCTGAGGAAACCGTTGCGCATGTGCTCTTTGAGTGCACAGGCGTCACCCAGATTAGGTCAGAAACCCCCAGGACACCCAGATCTTACACAACAACAACAAGCTAGGAGACTTAAGAGGAAATGCGGGCGGAAAGACTTTTGAAAATTAGGTATTTTTAGAAACTATCGCTGTCGCTCTATCTCCCTATCTCTCGTCTATTCGTGCGATAAGGACAACTGCAGATCCGACTGAATAGCCTAAGTAAAAAGTCACATTTTAGAGGTTTGGCTCTCGCCTATTTTCTCCACCAATATTGAACCAATTTAAAAGATATTTCATAAACTTGATAAGAAGGATATATACTGTGTCGCCATGTTTTCTTTTTTTCATTAATAGTTGTCAAATTTGTACCCTAGACCTCTGTTAACAGCGGTCTAAATAGGCAATTTTGAGCATTTTTTGAGGGTTCTAGTGCTTATAAAAATAATGTATTATCAAAAAGGAAAACATAGGGACATACATACAAGTAACTAACATTTATTATTCTGTAAAAAATCATAGCCATATAGTCATTAACGAGAAAGAAAACAGGCGAGAGCGTCTCTATAGAAAAGAAGAAGAAGAGAGAGAAAGAGAAGAGAAGAGAAGAGTATTCTATTCTATTCTATAGAAAAAACACCACCCGCATTTCCTCTCTGCTTGGAATAACCACTGCCTGCCGCCATGGCCCACGCACAATGGCCCTGAAGGACTACGTGCGTAAACCAAGCCCAGAACATAGAGCATAAAAGTAGCTAACTTTATTATTTTCTTGAATAACCTCCCATAAATGCAAAAATAAACCCCTTATTTCAGCATGATGGAGATAATCGTTATATCATATTAATATTAGGAAGACAGGATAAAACCATGCTTATGAATTTTTAAAGCAACATAAACTTAAATATTATTTTATTATGAGCGGCTGGGTAAAAGTTTTATCTCTGAAAATAACTTAAAGCTATTTTCTTCTTGAAGAGTTTACGAGTTATGAGATTTTGTTCTAGCTAGACAGGGTGTTTCGAAATTGTGTACACATACATACATAATCAGCCTATACAGTTCCCACTGTTGGGACACAGGCCTCCTCTCTGTGAGAAGGAGTGCGCCGTAATGCAACACGCGGGCCCAGTACGGGTTGGTAGATGTCATATGTCTTCAAATTTTTGTTCTTTAGCTTTTTATAGAAACCTAACTAACATATAAATGATACATGGTAAAGCGATTGTTTAACTATTGTATCAGCTTCGTTGACAGTTTTAATGTAAATTAACCATTTTGAGACATTCTAGGACATGTCGGTTTCCTTATGATGTTTTCTTTCACCGTTTTGAGAGCAGTATAGTGACGAAATTATTTACATAAAGTAAAGCGCCTATCTGTGTTCGAACCTACGACCATTCCGATATCGTGTAAATTAATCACACGATATATTGCTGATAGAAATGCCGGATGCAGGTGAGTACCAGTATTTTACATGGGGCAACTGCCTATCTGACCGCCACAACTCAGTTACTGGATAAAACAAAACCCCTTGGTAAGACATGTTGTCAGACTTTCGGGCTTCTGACGACCTGTAACGACTGTCAAAGATCCACGAATGACAGCCGAGACCAACGGCTTAACGTGCTTTCCTAGGCACGGGGGGTCTTGGTATGTAAAGATAAAGATGGTCACCCATCCACGGAACAACCGCGGTAAGCGTATCTTAACCTTATCGATCGACCCGTGTGGCTGTTATTATTTAGCCACAAGCCCCACGAAAGCTAGACAAATCTGGTCTTATATATCAGTGGCGTAAAAAAGTACGAAAATAAATGAGTGTTAATTACTTCGTAAGTAATTGAGGCTCATCAAATCGAGAATAATTCTTTCTCAAACAAGAATAGTTCTATTTATATCGATATAATTAAAAAAACGAGACACTGATATTCATTACAAAATATCGATAAATTAAGATAAAAAAAAGCAGTACAAATATTCATCATGTTGTATTATCAAAAAATGTACCACTAGAGCTTTTAATAGAACCGAAATAGAAGCACTTATTATTTTACAAGGTTTCTGTATTGTTGAACATAAAATTGATCAGAAGTTTACTTACTTTGATATCGTAATGGCGAGTATATTCCTGTAGTTCGGTTCGTGTTAAAAAAAATATTCCTTTTGCATGCCCGAAGGTATTATGTTTAGTAAGGCGAAATTGTGGTTTGTTTATTTTTAAGAAAAGTCGTGGTGGCCTTGAGCTAACGACCGCGACTTACGAGTTGTAGGTCGTAGGTTCAAACCTAAGCAAGCACTTTAATTTGTGTAAATTATTTCAGCGACACTGCTCTCAAAAATGGTGGAGGAAAATATCGGGAGGAAACTGGCGTCCTGCGTAGAATATCTAGGACCAACAATTATAAGACATGTGACTTCCGCCAACCCGCACTGGACCCGCGTGTTAGATTATGGCCCTGTCATAGAGAAAAGGCCTGTTTCCCAGCAGTGGGAACATTATAGGCTGATTATGCTCAGGCGATATTGGTTATTTTTAACTAAAAAAGGAGGAAGTATTTTTTTTTGTTTTATGTTTGTTCGCGCATAACTCCGTCGGTTGCCAACCGATTTGAAAAATTCTTTTTTTGTTGGAAAGCGTATACTTCCCAAATAGTCCCATAGAATTTTCATCAAAAACGGTTTAGTAGTTTGGTTTTTAAACCAAAATTACTGGTAAAAATTACAACTTAAAAGTGAAAAATAAAAACTTTTTTGAAAAAAAAAACATCCGTCTTCCAAAAACGACACTACAAAGTGAAAAATAACTTTAATTTCGGAAATCGGTGTCGTTGGGTTCGCAATTTCGTTGTTTGCCACCGACTTCCGAAATTAAAGTTATTTTTCACTTTGTAGTGTCGTTTTTGGAAGTCGGCTGTTTCTTTTTTCAAAAAAGTTTTTATTTTTCACTTTTATGTTTAAGGCTATACTTGTCTACAGGGTGCAGGGACATCGACGCGCAAACTGTAACCATGGATTCAGTTTAGACCCCATAGCGTCGACATTTTTCGTCGGTTATTAAAAAAAATATTGCTGTTCCATACATTTTGACCGCGTAGGTATTGCACAGATTGTATTTGAAACAGATGATTTTTTTTGATAACCGACGAAAAATTTCGACGCTATGGGGTCTAGTATCATGTGCTGAATCCATGGTTACAGTTTACGCGTCGATGTCCCTGCCACCCTGTATAAATACTTTTACTCCTACGATGATGACCAGTCGATAGTACCTACATACCTATGACTTCGTAAGTAAATAGTTAACTCGGTTTTTAGGGTTCCATAACCAAAGGGTGCCAACGACTCAAAGAGATGTCAGCATGAGTGACGGGGCCCGATAGGGCCGAAGCCTGCCAGGGTAGCAGGATCGTCCGAAAGGGTTACCGCTACCCTGGAACATAAAGGGCTAAGGAAGGAACACGGGTGGGTTTTTGTCAGTAAGAGTCTAACACTCCCTTCTGCTCCACCCAGAGCGGGAGGAGTCATTTGATGATTTCCCATCCTGAAAAAAAAAAAGGGTGTCAACGAGACTATTACTAAGGTTCCGCTTTCCGTAATTCCGTCTGTCACAGGGCGGTATCTTTTAAACCGTAACAGGTGAACACTTGAAATTTTCACAGAGTACTACAACCAAATAATAAAAATATGTGCGGAAACTTTTGTATGCAAATCCAACCGCTTTGTTTTAGCTATTAATTTGAGCGTGTGTTCGCAGGTCCAAAAATATGTTGCTAATTATTTATTCCCTCGAGCCTTCCAATCTTAACCAATAACGGTCGGTAATATATTGAAATTGGACATTATCGAAGATAAGACCCGCACAACAGGATAATCGGGCGCCATATTCTTTTTTCCTTCGCTCCCAAATCAGCTTGAACGAAACGTAATTAATTATGTACCAGAATACGGACATTACTTATTTAGCTACCAACCTTATGCGAATAAATAAAAATGTACAGAAGGTTGGCTCTATATGATGATGATGCGCGACGCTTGCACACATCGACGCGAACCTACGGCTCGGCGGGAGATCTCATGGCGTGTTTACATTAGGTCGGTGACCGAATGCGTTTGCTCGCATTCTATTTAACCGGATTCGATAACCAAATTAGTCCGTTTACAATAGTCCAGTGACCGAATGAATCTGCTCGCATTCGGTTTAACCAGATTAAAAATCCGCATTAACTCAAAACATTAGGCCAGTGACCGAATGCGTCGATCGTCGCTGTCAAATTATGCCTGAATTTCGCGCCCCGACCAACAGCATATTTTCAGAAGTCGTTTATGACCGAATACGGTCACCAGTAACAACTTTTATACTAGATCGGTCACCGCAAATGGGCTGCGATCGACTATAGACAACGGAATTACAGTTTACATTAGTCGGTGACCGAAAACGGTTGCAGTTGAGTACGGCCAAACCGATCTAATGTTAACGCGCCATAAGTCTATCCGGTCGAATGCTAGTCGCGAGTGCACTTGCACACGCTGTACGTGAACCGTGTCCATGTGTGCGTGCATTTTCGCTCGTATTATGGAGCTGACCTTCTGTACCTATCTATCGTTGTCCTTTATAAGGAGATACGGAGCTAGCCGAAGAGATACGGAATTAGCCGAGCGCCCCAGACTATTACTTTTACACACTTCGTTAGTCGCCTCCATTAAACAACATGGCATTTTACGAAATCTCATTCCAAGGCTTTTCGTTTACGACACTTTCTAAACTTGCAAACTAAGTAGTTGAGGGAATTTTCACTATAAATTAAAGTACCTACATAATTTCATGATGATGTTGTAAAAGTTTGATGAAATTTTACTACGTGCAAATCCGAAACGCGTTTCGCTTTTTGGTTATAACTAAACTGTAACAATTTTCAGACAACTACCTAACATCTTATAGACTCGGCTTGTTTCAGTTTACCACTAATAAAGCCTGAATAAATCAAGAAGTTATATACTTACGCACACAAAACATAGCGTTAGGGCCTTTTTAGGGCCGGTTGTTTCAAATGGTTGGTTAACGTAACATACGTACATCAAATAATAACGATTGCGTACTCGTTACTATATTTTGACGTACGGCAAGGCCATAAAATTTGTAATTTGAAACAACGCTTTTTTTGGTTTGACGATAGTTAGCGCCATTTTTGAGGTATACGCGTGCGTCAAGTATCATGCATTTTGGCGTGACTTTGACAGATACAGGCGAGAAGATTGTGCTAAGCTTGGCCTCTGTATCTGATCCGAAATCTAATTTTATTGTTGTAAATATTTTTGTTACTGAAAGTCGTAGTTCGTCATGAAAGAAACGAACTAACCATTAGTCAAGTAACTATTCCGCAGTAATTCCATTCGCTCAATCAACGCGCAGAAGTTTCCATTCCTCTACACTTAATGGAGCGATCAGCTGAAGTACGATTTAAAATTCTTAATGGCGCCAGAAGCGTCTATTGTTGAGACAGTGGCGCCACCTAGACTCATTATTGGAACTCTTACATCTATTGTCTACAAAGTGGTCGTCCTGGGAGCTATTAGAAAGGATTATTAATCGGCGGCTAAAATTTATACGAGATAATTATCCGCACTTTAAATATTGGCTGGATTAAGTCCCGAAGGGATGTATGTATTAATATTTTAGAGTTAATCTCTGAGAGGATAAGATGAATATCGTTGTTAGGTATTTGTAAAATAGATGGTAAAGTTAAGTCATCATCTACCTAGCCTTTTCCCAGCTATTATGGGGTCGGCTTCCAGTCTAACCGGATGCAGCTGAATACCAGTATTTTACATGGAGCGACTTCCTATCTGACCTCCACAACCCAGTTACTGGGTAATACGATATGGTAAACTTAAGTGCAAATATTTATTTATTTACTTACATACGCCACCGTTATAGTGTTCCAATTCCCAATTCGGTAGTGTAGTTAGCTAATAATCCATGAAATAATTTACTATGTATTTACATACATGATTACCATACATTATTACAAATTAAAAGCATAACACAAATGTAACGTCACCCTTACGAACTCGTTCAGAGAACATGAGAAAAGATCTATTCTGTCGGCAACCATAGTGTAGTGCATTGACAGTTGTTTTTTGTGCCGATTTAAAGCGCCCCGCTCGAGCGCCTCAGGAACTAAAATTTACATAGATATTGCCGCAAATGGCCGTCGTTTTGTTTTGGTATGTCTCTGATGATTTACGTCTAAAAACCCTCTATCAAAAATATTAGTTCCATGGACGCTCATGTTACTGTCAGCGCCAAAATGGCGACAATCAAATGTCGTCTTTTTGTCATCGATAGTAAAGTCCAGCAGACTTGTTTATTATAGGTCAGTTACGGTAACAACACATCTCATACTGAAATTTACCAATAAGCAATCAGTGGCTGTTATATTAAAACCTCTGAAATCTGAAAATAAACCCTTAAGTTAATGTTTTGGTCGGTACAGACACCAGCACATCAAGCTACCCGAAACTGTCAAATTTTCCCAATCAACCTTGAACTTTAATGTTTTAGAGATAAAATTGAAAATCTATTCAAGAAATTTGACAGATTGTAGTAGTGTGATATGCTGGCGTCCGTACCTAAAACATTAACTAAATAAACCAAAATACACGCTTGCACAAATATCCACCCAAATACTCACATAATTTGACTAAAACTCGCAAATGCACATACAATCGCCACACAAATTTTCCTTCAAACATTCAAGTAAGTATTGTTCCCCAGGAATACAAGTACACAGATACTTGAAGATTGTATGCACCCATTAACAAGCTGTGCATAGTTACTATATTCTATTTTACCGTCAAATTACCGCTGTGTTTTGTTTTAGCAATATAGTATGTCAAGACTGTTTAATTTAATTAAGACGTGACCAAGATAATAATAATATGTAATTATGTAGCATTGAAAATCTTACATAATTCTGTAAACTAAACATAAGAAATTACAAATAATTTTTAATCATATTTTGTACTTTTTGTTGCTTATCTACAATCGAAAACTTTTTTGCAAAAAAATACAACCGACTTCCAAAAACGACACTAGAAAGTGAAAAATAACTTTAATTTCGGAAGTCGGTGTCGTTGGGTTCGCATTTTCGTTGTTTGCCACCGACTTCCGAAATTAAAATTATTTTTCACTTTCTAGTGTCGTTTTTGGAAGTCGGTTGTATTTTTTTGCAAAAAAGTTTTTGTTTTTCACTTTTTAGTTGTAATTTTTACCAGTAATTTTGATTTAAAAACCAAACTACTGAACCGTTTTTGATGAAATTTCTATGGGACCATTTGGGAAGTATGCCCTTTCCAACAAAAAAAGAATTTTTGAAATCGGTTGGCAAACGACGAAGTTATGCGCGAACAAACATAAAACTAAAAAAAATACAAACATCCGAATTGAGAACCTCCTCCTTTTTTAGAAGTCGGTTAAAAAAGCCGTAATAGCATTTCAGGAAAACTGACCACCCAGTAAAAATATATGAGACAAATAATACATTCGCATAGGTACCTGAAAATGGACCCCAACTCGGCATAAACTGTAAAAATAGTAAGGTCCTTACATTTTAAATTAGCGTTTTATATGGAAAAAGGAAAACGATTTTTTTAAATGAAATTATAAGTATATTTAATTAATCAAAATGATGTTATTTTTTTTTATCTATGTATTTTCGCCATTTTAATGAGTTCATTGATTCCTTTGCTAAAAATCTGAGGAAGCGAGAATCAATGAAATCTCTGAAGGCGGTGTTTATACCTTGTGGGAATTTAATTTAATTTTCTTTCTGAACCAAAAACGTACCGTATTTTACATATTTACATCACATCACTAATCCTTTGAAATGTTTCTGCAGCGCTGGTGAATAACGCGATTTTTTTAGTTTTCCATATTGTGAAAACGATGTCAAAGAAAAATCAACTGGCGCGAAAACAAATGAATCACTAAATTCAAAACACAAATACACAAGTCTAAATTTGGAATAAATTTAAATTTAGAATTCCTAATCAAACAGATATTTTTGATCAAAGTTCAACAAAGCGCCAATTTCATATAAAGAAACATAGCATAATTAAAATTATATATTTATAGTAAACCTCGTCAAGCCAATGCTAATTAATACTCCTTCTTCATATCTACAATTAGAGTTTTAATTAGGCTGCTAAAATTAACTGGCTAGTATCTGCTTTACAACCATGATAGACAACACAGTGATATCGCTAAGCGTAGATTATGAATCAGAATAACACATAGAATACTTTTTAGTGGGTGAAACCGCAGTGCAATGCTAGTGAAGGATATAAAATACTGTACCAAAACTTTGACTTTCTGTTTAGAAAAAATTTAATTACGGCTGTACAAATCTGGCCCGCGGCTGTAATGGATCGTTGTATTTATTCAGGGGGAACTAACTTGATTCGTTGGGTTACAACTCTTTATTTATAGAAACAGTATTATGTATTACGTAATACATAAGGAGTTGGTTGGTTGAAGGTCGAAACTAATCGAGTGTATGTAAGGCTGAGTTTCTATATGTAAGGACAGTTCTGCGAGAAAAGATAATTTGAATGTAGCTTGGACGTGTGTAAGGAAATACACGTTTCTACTTGCAAGATCGTGCTGAGATAGGAGCCTTTTGGCCTCGTACAGGACTTTCTGTTTCATTTTTCTTTTTGTTACTTTTTTTTTATTTTTGATTGTGTTTAGTTTAGTTTTATCTTCCTGCACTAGTCACAATAAATACTTTTTCTTTCTTTCTTTAAAGATTACCACTTTTTGGGTATAATCATCCTATAACATGCCCACAGCTGAAACTCAGGCCTCCTTTCTTTGAGAGGGAGTGGACCGGAATCCACCATGCGTTTTTGACCAGGTTTTAGTGCATGTTGAGCGTTGGTGTTGAAGTAAAGTACGCTAAATAAAGCGCATGCCTGGTTTCAAACCCACGACCGGAAGTACTCGGAAGTGGGGGCCGTTACTACTGGACCACCTCTGCTCTTTACTACTTTTTGGGCATGCATACCTATTTCCCCCTCGAAGAGAGGAGTACTGTGTCCCAGCAGTGGGAACATTATAGGCTGATAATAATGATACCTATTTAAGTGAGGACTTTTTTGCATTATTTCCTTCGCTTCTCCTGAGTCAGCAGGAATGCTGTACAAAGATCATCTGGTGCATAGCCAAAATCGAAAATAACGCCGCCATTTTGTTTTTGCAATACATTTCACAAAGGATGTTGCCCAAAAATCCCTTGTCAACCATCTCCGAGCGCCAAAAGATCCTCGTAGCATTGTATTGATCGTTATCGTAAAAAACATCGAGACAGGTGAAGCAAAATAAAAGCTTGTAAAAACAAACGTGCCAACTAAATAGCGGGATTGATTCGGTATCGAATGTGGGGTAATGTCGTAACATACTAACAGTAACAATGGCTTTCATTTTGACAGTTCAACAACATTCAATGCAGTATTTACGTTGTTGAGCAGACAAATTTTTCAAACATATGGAGCAATGGATTAGTAATATCCTTCAAAATCATTCAGATTGTTATTCAAAGTACGACGACACGGTTGGCGCAGTGATTAAGCGATTGACTGCTGCGCTGGGTGTGGCGGGTTCGATTCCCGCACGGAACAAATATTTGTATGACCTACAAGTAGTTGTTTCGGGTCTGGCTGTTTGTGTATGTGAGTTTAAATGTTTGTAAACGATACAGGAGAAATTCCTAGTGCGGGGCAACGTTTTTTTTTTAAATAAATAAATAATGTGTAATAATGTAATAATGAGTGTTACGAATTGGGGTACTGGATGTTCTTAAGTATATTTAGGTACTCGTTAACCCTCTTTCAATGCGGCATAAGCTGCGGTGTAACTATAAAACCATTTTATGAAATGAGTTAAAGTACTTAGTTCCATAACCAACGGCCCAAATGTTTTTAATAGCTCAATTTATTACTCCATTTAGTACCAGATTCAAACTATGCCGCCAGGCAGCTGATAAAGACGCGAACGGGTACTAATCACTTAACTTTTCACGGAGTATTTCATTTGGGAAATTCTGAAATATCATGGTGGAACATTAAGAGAAGATTTAGCGGGGGAACAACAATCGATGCCTCGTTTGGTTGATGGGTTAATCACCTGGGGGTTTACATCACAAACGTTGAGATTTTCATATTAAATAAATGATAATGGGCGAATCGTTTTACTGCTATAATCATTATTTGGATTTATTTTGTCGGTAAAAGGTTTAACGGTTGATTGTTGTGGATTAGTTACATAGATAATAGGTATACGTTTATCTGTACAGTAAGCCAGTCATACTTCGAAATAAACAAATGCCGCTCTTTTTAGGATTGATTCAGATGAACGTTCATTACTTTATAGTTTTGTTGCCATCGTGTAAACTTGGTAACGGCCGTGAATTACGAGTTGTTGTAGGTCAGAACCAAGACTGTGCTTTGCTTTATGTCAATACATAAACTAAAGCGCTTGTCGCACCGTTTTGAGAGCAGTGGTGATTAAATAATTGTATTTAATCACCACTGCTCTCAAAACGGTGAAGGAAAATATCGTGCGGAAACCGGCATGCCCTAGAACTAAAAATTCAAAGACATGTGCAATCTACTAACCCTCCCTGGGCCCGCGTGGTGGATTACGGCCCACTTCCTCTCACCTAGAGGAGGCCTGTGTCCCAGCCGTGGAAATAATATACACTGATAATTTGTAAACGTGGAATGAAACAAAACTGATCTTTCACTCAAGTTGAACCATTAACTAGAGTGAAGCGTCGAAATATCGGCTTCAGTAAGTTCTTCTGCCTACCTTTCATATGTTACTTGTTTGTTCTTTCATTCTCGTCTTTAACTATTACGTTATCATTCAATCCATCAATCAATTAGCCACGTAACTTATCTTCCGAGAATCTGTCCGTGACACAATTCTATTTATTTATTCATTTATGTACACACAAAATTGTATAAACAGACAATGAAAAACAGAACAGAAAAGATAGGTACAGCGGTGATGCTTATTTCATAAGAAATCTCTTCCAGCATACCTGAGATAGGACAATAGATACAGAGATGTAGACAGCGTGTGATAGAGCAAAGGAGACAAAAAATAATACATAGAATCAAAAAACAATTCACTTAAAAACTTAACAATTATTATATTACGAGAACATAATACATACAAATAAACATACATAGTTCTAAAATAAAATTAAATATTACTAGAATGATAATAATTAGCATTATTCTAGTAGCTAATAGGTATAAAGAATCTTTATTTCTCATAAGAACAAGATACAGTTCGATTATATGAGATTTAAATTTTGACATAAAAATAATCGTCGTCTACTGACGAAGCTTGCAGATGTAGAACAATAAATAATGTATGAGATCAGTAGCAAACCAAGCAAAAAAGTAGGTAGTTAGCATAATATTATATAAAACTAGTTAATACAGCTGGCCAATTTGACGCCAAGGTACCCTCTTAAGTACTAATTATATAAAATAATAAAGATCAAATTCGCATAACACGTATTCGTTTGTATGAAACTGACAGGTGTCAAGAACGCATTATCTCGACGGCCTGACTGTACTAAATAAATGTCTATTAAGTTATAAGGTTGCTTTGTCTATCCAACTAATCAATTTACAACATAAAGCTACGCCTGTATTCGCCGAAGGGTCACGCAGAAGTATATATACGTATAGTATACCCACATTCCGCCAATTATGTTTAAGTCTCATGACTGTTATAAGCCAAAACTTATGTTTACTGTGAAGGGCTACTTGAGCCCTTCGAGGTACCGCGAGGAATCAATCATCGATTCCTTCACGTTTATATATTGACTGAACGTCTTTACATATTCCCGACTAAAACTAGCACTGTCTTTTCCTTAACAAAAAAACCTAATGAAAACTTTTTTGCAAAAAAAAAAAACAACCGACTTCCAAAAACGACACTACAAAATGAAAAATAACTTTAATTTCGGAAGTCGGTGTCGTTGGGTTCGCATTTTCGTTGTTTGCCACCGACTTCCGAAATTAAAGTTATTTTTCATTTTGTAGTGTCGTTTTTGGAAGTCGGTTGTTTTTTATTTGCAAAAAAGTTTTTATTTTTCACTTTTAAGTTGTAATTTTTACCAGTAATTTTGGTTTAAAAACCAAACTACTGAACCGTTTTTGATGAAATTTCTATGGGACCATTTGAGAAGTATACCCTTTCCAACAAAAAAAGAACTTTTCAAATCGGTTGGCAAGCGACGGAGATATGCGCGAACAAACATAAAAAAAATACAAACGTCCGAATTAAGAACCTCCTCCTTTTTTAGAAGTCGGTTAAAAATATTTGACACCAGGTTCTAAACTTGCTTGAATGTTCGAAATGAACCCGCGCTAAATTATAACCAGCCTGTACTACATAAGGTTGACTTTAGTGGACAACCTTCACAGTACCTTCATCATCATCAGCTGAAAGATGTCTACTGCTGGACATAGGCCTCCCCCAAGCACCGCCACTTCGACTAATTCTGTACATTCCGCATCTATTTGATTCCAGCGGCCTTCACAAGTTACTTGTCATCCTTGTTTACTTTATTACCACCTAATGATATTCTTTTGTTTCAGGTATCCTGGGTCCGTCGTAGAGGCAAGGATGAAATGCCAGAGCTCCTCACAGTAGGAGCCGTGACCTACGCGCACGACAACCGAGTGTCTGTAGCCCGGAGATACCCTGGGAACTGGAGGCTACTCATCAGGGAAGTCAAGCCTGATGACGAGGGAGTGTACGAGTGCCAGATATCGACGCATCCGCCTAGAGTTAGCAGGACCTATTTGCACATTAATAGTAAGTGGTTCTGTATTTTTAGAACTATAGATTCTGAAATGTGGGTTTAAATATTCCAATGATTAATAGTACACTTGTTACATAGGGTCCATTTGAAAAACAGCATCAGGCATTAGTTTTCTGTCATTTATGCTGTACTAGGTCTATTTGGCACTGCCGTGAGGCACACAATACTATTATAATATTTTTTTCCGTTTTTCATTTTTTCCCAGGCCCAGATTAAGTAAGGCACACAATATTCACATGTGCCTTACTTAGCCTGGGCCTAATAAGCTCATTTTCTTTACGGGGCAGTGGTTTGCTGAATTTAATAATCATCAATTGGCTGATTCTACACGTCATTCTAAACAACTTCCGCTATGAAACTCATACTCTAAATGTAAAAAAAACCGGAACATGCGAGTTGCACTCGCGAGGAGATGGTTCCGTACGAGGATCATGTTACCCACCAAAAATATTACATGTAAAGTAGGTTGCCAAGACTTACATAACGCTATCACTTTTAAAATGTTATTATAAGGTTAATTACCGTAATTAAAAACGTTCAAAATCTAGTCAAAATGTAATCTCAGCGACAATCGTCAAAAACTTGTAAAAATGTAGCGAAATTAGAGGTATTTTTGACAGATTGAGACTGAGATCAAAATGTGAACGTTCTTAAAATTATGAGAAATGCCCCTCAGATCTAATGTAAAGCCAACCCCTTAACTCTACAAGGTAAAACTCAACAATCCTTACATCTTGGTCAAAATGTACGACTTGGTCATTTCGCGGCCGCCGTCGGAAAGACACTCCTAGGTGCTTATGGTAAAAAATTAAGTCACTATGGTCTTCAATGTTTTCTCAATATGCTATAGTTTAATGGGACGGCCAAGCCATACATTTTGACCAAGATGTAAGGTTTTTAAACTAAAGGGTTTGGCTCTACCCTCTTTTCTATTAGATCTGCTAACTTTTTAACAGTGAAAGCGCTTTGGCAACCTACTTTCAATAATAGAATTTTATCGCTAATAGTTCCGAACAAAACCCTTCGCTCTCTGCCTCTGTATTATTTCTTTTTAGGCTAAGTGGAACCCAGCAATAGCGTACGAAAATGGCTAAAGCTTATGTCTGGAACTATTTTGGCACTACCCTTAAATAAAACAGAATGTATCATTTGCTTACCCTTCTTAGGCAAAAGCCGATTAACTAAGTGAACTAAGTTACGTTTACGATTATAGCTTAGAGGCTGTATGTGATGAATATTAAAGAATATAAGTACTAGAGTAATAACAATGTTAGTTTTATTTAAAAGGCTAACAGGAAGGCTTTAGAATAGACTAGAATAGTCTTTATTGTCTAGGTACACCATATAAATTACTGAATATAAAGGAGATGGCTAAATACAAGTATGGACGACTTTCCAACAATGAATAAACATGGTACCTAGCAACATGTAATTCTGAATAGCTGGATATTAGTATTTCATATAAAAAAAGTTTCAGGAACTTTTAGTATCTTTTTATTCCTGAAAATTAAATCGTGTAACTCCTACGTCAATAGGCATACAAAAACTGCAAATAAAAGATATTGCTATGAACTTTTACCTAGGCGTTTAGATGTATCTGCGATAATATTGATAATTGTATTTTTGCCTAACGACCCACCCCGATTTCACACGGTGGTACTTGAGTAAATATCTACAAAAGGGTAATTGCACCAAAAACCGTGATACAACGAGCATTCTACAATCCGCGTAAAAATCACTCCCCGCCCGCGTGTATTTAAGTATTAAACTCTTATAAATCCTAAACTACTTATTCAAATGAGTTGAAATAAAGACAGTTTTCACAGACAATATAAGTAGTGGTTGAAATGATGAAAGTATTTAAAAATAAGGATTAATATTAACTGAAAATAAATGGACTCGAGAGGCGGATTCTGGGCGCTGATTGGGGCAACGAGCGCAAGAATAACACTGAGGTGGCAGGATTTTTCTGACTTGAATTACATTGGTCAATACAACCTACACGAATGTATACCTAAACCTTCCGGAAGAACCAATCTACCTACTAGTGACAACCCCATTAAAATCTGTTTGTCAATACATCCGTACAGACAGACTGACCAACAAATGCACCTGGGGGACTTAGTTTAATTAGTATGTGGTGATTGTTAAATCCTGGGAGGACATAAAAGATATTGAAATAAAACAACAAAAATACGATTTATTTATTTATTCTGTGAATCTTATAAGAACATTATCTAAAAAAGTTAGTTTAGGTTATCTGTCCGTTTGATCAAATCATTCAGATTGGATGCTAGCCCATTAACACAACCAGAGAGAGAGAGGTCAGGGACAGTAGTTCTGACGATTTATAGGCCGAGAAACTGAATATCTGAAAAGGAAGATGATCCATAATGCTACCGGATGGGCATGTAAATATAAAAGAACACACTGTATTTAAAAAAACAATTTATTTACTTGATGGAAAGCTGGATGTGACGTTGGTAAATTCTGTAACATTGAATCGTTTCTTTCCACTGCATTGTACCTATACTTCTCACAGAACGGCCACAAGTTATGCGCACCATTGTATGGCCAAATAAACGTACATCACTAGTTGCTTCTGAATTCAGCAGTTCATAACAAGGATGACAAATGTTGGCATTCCTTGGAACCTACAACAAACTTAATTATCTTAGTACCCACATGAATTATTTATAATAAATAAAGCAACCAGTCTGCAAGCAAACACGTCTTAGTTTCAGAAAATAAATCGTTTTGATACCTGTTATCAAAAATCGATATAAGTATAGTTTTGATTTGAAATTCTAGAAAAGCGACATGACCCGTCCCTAGTTTGTAGTACTGTATTATTATTCTCTTTGAACTTGTCATGTCAATCAAAAAAAGCAACTAAGATACTATTTTATGTCTAACAGTTCACGAAAGTTCTAGGAAATTATTAAACGCTTCATAATTCATGAACGAATATTTAAATATTACGAGTTAATGTGAGGTTACTATTCATGCTTGGGGCAGTCATTTAGCCATGTCCTTTGTAAATTGAGATTTTTATTTTAATCGTCGTTTTTTATATTTACCACAAAGCAAAAACTCACATGTTAGTACAGTCACGAGCACCAATATGTCAACAATTGGCAACTTTCAATTTCGATTTTTTCGTGAAATAATGAATGCAACGTTGAAACACGACACAACATAAACCTATGGGTTCTGAAATGCTATATTCGTAACAACATAAAATTTAATTCCAAAATAAAGGAGTAAATTGCTTTTGAATAAAGCCGAGCGTATACATACTTTTGATAGCCACAGACATCCCAATGTTATAAAGAAACCAATCCCATACCTTCTGCATCCAGGCAGCTACTCAGACATGAACACGCTCATATGCCACCTTACTTTGCACACCTCACTCACACATCACACACACACCCCCACTTACAACGCTAACTACACTACACTACACACACATTTTATGTTTTTTTCTTTTGTTTAAGTTATCAATATTATTTTTTAATATTTCTTTGTTTTCCTTCTCTTCCAACAAATTGATTACATCTATATATCATATCTATACTGTTGTTACTATTGTTATGATGCTATTTTTCCTGTAGGGGGGTGTCACTGGTGTCCTGAAATATAGTCCATGACTTAGTTTAGGCACCAGTCTCCCACAAATAAACATGGTAATTATTATTTTTCCGTTTTTAAGTTTTGGTTGATGGATGTTATTTGTGGAAGAAAATAAACATTATTATTAAACATTATTATTATTAATGAACGGTTGTTTAAAAGCTGTATTTATAACACACTTAGGTCGAATTTTTCTTTACGTGTTTAACATTAAAATTTTTCGTGATTGAAATTTATTACTTTTTTATTGCATCGCACTTCTTGCCAAGCTTAATCTTTAACGGCCAAACCCAATTATCTATCTATAACCAGTTTTGGCATATTGGAGGTAGAAAAACATATTTATCTCTGGTTTTAACGCCCCAATAATCTATATCAGTAGCTATCTGTATTATACTGGCAATTATAATTTGTACCGGCTACCATCAGTAACGATCTGTCAATAGGTTATTGGGTTCCGCCCTTAGAGCCTTCTCCCTAATGACGATCTTATAGCATACGTTCAACAGTGAAGCTGTTGTCAAGTTAGTCTTCAGAGATCACATCACAGTCCCAGTTGCCGATCTATTCTGTAAAAATGTCACAGGTAAAGGGAGCTGTCATTAGTGTCAATCTAGGGGTTCACCAAGGACTGCATGGTGAGATTTATACAGAACTAGCTTTTGCCCATGTCTTCTCCCGCGTGAAATTTCATGTTCCCCCGACCCCTCTCATTGCATTGCATCGCCTTCCTGCGTTATTACTTCGTTTTCGATCGTTTCTCTTTCATACTTTTTGCTCGGCTCTTTATGGTCCTATGGTCCTTGCGTGATGTTAAGTAACCTTGCTCAAGAAATAGGGTATTAAATGTAAAGAGAATTTTTCAAATCCAACTGGTAGTTCCAAAGATTAGTGCATTCAAACAAACAAACTCGTCAGCTTCATTGTTAGTATAGAGACTCAAATATTAATTCCTTTTGTTCTTAGCGATGATGAATATTTTCGGGATCAGTTTTGTTAATCTCCTGCAAGTAAAACAAATTCTGCTCACGATCCAAATATGACGATATAATATGAGAATAGACCATTTAAAATTCAGCTCAGCTTTAATCCCAAGGGCATGATATTAGTATTACATAGAAAAGCAATTATAAAGCTAATCACGTGCCTATTCCCGCCTCCATCATCTGTAGGATATACTCATAAATAATGTACGTTGTAGGGTCCCTCGCCGGTCTTTTTCCCGGAATACGGTCGTATCCGACGTAAAGGTCAACTATGAACCTTTTTAAGGGCCATTTGGGAAATGCAAAATCTCACGGATGCTACAAGATTGTGTCTGGAGAAACTTTCGACGGACGTTTATTGAGATTATGTCAACACTTCACATATTTGAGAAAGAAAGAAAAAATAAAGTTGAAAAGGAGTAAGTGGAGGCGAGCAAAAGTGATGTTCATTGGGGCAAAACGTAAATGGGTTACAGCTGCCACATAATAAAAAAAGGTTTTTATCTATTCCGCGGTTACTCCCTTTTCACTATGTTTCTTCCGTCATTGTTACACCATAATCATTTTTTCATCCAGGGATCACCCGTCGCTGGGGTAAAGAAAGAAAATACATTTATTTAATACAGACTAAAAGACACACAATACACCAGAGGGGCAATTCTCGTAATTTTAAGAACGTTCACAGTTTAATCTCAGTCTGAATCTGTCAAAAATATCTATAATTACAAGTTTTTGACATTTGTCAAAAACTTGTCAAAACGTAGGGTAATGTTGCTGAGATGAGACTGCGACTAGATTTTGAACGTTTTACATTACGAGAATTGGCCTTCATATAAAAAACAAAAAATAAAGACGAAATAAAAAGTTTAAAGTCCGATGTAAGAAATTAGCAGGAAAGTGTGCCTCATGGCTGCACCAAAAAAGTCCAGGTCTAAAAGGGTCCACCTCCTTACTTCTGCGTTGTTTCTTTGCGGTTTTGTGGGTCGCCCGTCCATGTGTTAAGCGTTATTAATTGACGGATAATACTATTATAATTTTTGAAATATCGTAATGGTAGATAGATAGATAAACACCATAATATATCTTTTGCCTTTTAAGTTTCACTCGTGTTCAAATATTTCCATAATAATTTTGTAGTATTTAAGATGTGATAATGTCGTGAGCTACACATTTATGTAATGTCTTTTTTTCTTACTAGATGTTTGTGTAACTGTTTGTTTTCCCGAATTAAATAAATAAAATAAACACCAAAACGCACCAAAATGTTAACACAGCAAAATCAAATGACATTTATTCAAATTAGGCTGAGAATCAGCACTTTTCGAACGTCAAAATTACATAAAACAGTCCCCCAAAACGTCCGTCCTTCACCTCTTCCTAGTGCTTTTATATAATACTAGTTGCGTCCCGCGATTTATTTATTTAATTTATTTTATTAAAAAAAAAAAACGTTGCCCCACACCAGGAATTACTCCTGTATCGCGGGTGCGTTTACAAACATTTAAACTTACATACACAAACAACCAGACCCGGAACAACTTCCAGTAGGCAATACAAATATTTGTTCCGTGCGGGAATCGAACCCGTGACACGCAGCGCAGCAGTCGATCGCTCAGCCACTGCGCCAACCGTGTTGTCCGTGTCGATTTCAACCGCATAAGTTTCGATCCCGTGGGAATATCGGGATAAAAAGTATTCTATATGGTAATCCTGGTTATAAACTACATACACGTGCGTTTAAAAAGTTACTGTTTCACGCTCCAGTCATCAAAAAAAAGTAACAAAGATCAAAATTCTACTCACCCGTAATACAAAACATCTTGATAACAACCAAGATATCTGTTCTAAGCCAATTTCAATGAGATCTAATATCCGCCCATGTAGTTTTAGCTCCCATAAAATTGCCTAAAGCGCTGCCTTTGATGTTGCTGAAAAACAAGGTCAGGTATTAACATGAGCTCACTGAAACAAATTAATTTTCATGCTCTTTGTAGGGTTGTTACATAAATGTACTGCCAGATGATACACGGGCTGTATACTTAAAGGGAAGATTCCATTATCTTTTAAAATAAACAAAACTGCATTCAAAGATTTCTGGACAGGCTAAACCGGAAATTTTTAATTTTTAGCTGGTTCGATCGAGATGTCGAGAAATCTGAATTGATATAGTTTTGTTTCTTTTAAAAAATAAAGGAATTTTTCCTTTAATTAAAATAATCTATCGTATGGATTTAAAGTGGTTTTCCTTCAGGGTCCATTGATTTTTTCCTACCTGTGTATGTTATGTTTCTTCACCATTCTAGTCTACTATTTATTTAATAACGCTGCATCAATAAATTTCTGATGATCACCTGTTAAACTCAAACTCAAATCATTTATTTCAATTAAACCATTTCAGGCACTTTTGAATTGTCAAAATTAAATTGTCGGTCAGTTAGTCAGAAAGTTGAAGCTAGTTGCCCATTCCAAAACGTAGATCTCTGTGGAGAAGAACGGGCAAGAAACTCCACGGACACTCTTTTAAATCAAGATATTATTACACAATCCTGGGTACATTATTCTTATTGCTTCTATATGTGAGAACAATGTAAAAAAAATAAACAATTTAAAATATAAAATTCAAAATAAGCCCTGGCAGTTAAGAGATGACCAGTCTCAACCGACGGCGCCCGTTCACGAAACGTTACTCAAACGTTCTCCATCCAATCAATCTACTCAGCCAATCGCAGTCCACTGCTGGACATATGCTTCTCCCAAGCTGCGCCACAATACTCTGTCCTCTGCCTTCTGCATCCAGTCCGTGCCAGCCACTTAAGATCGTCGGTCCATCTGGCCGGGGGGCGCCTCACGCTATGCTTGCCGGTACGCGGTCTCCATTCCAGGTCTCGTCTGCTCTACCGGGCATCTGTCCTTGGACAAACAGGGCCAGCTAGCAACTTCTCAATAAAATAACAAAATTGTTAAGTACCTACAATATTTTATACTGGCAAATACATTGATTCAATTATATTGAACAGTGTATCAAACTTGTTGGTTTAAAATTTGTATCAATATTTTTTTAGGCCATCACACGAGTGATGACATAACCAAAACCTAAACGAAATAAATAACAGAGCCTATGAACTTCAATAATAATTCTTTAACCATTATTTAGATAATGTATTCTAACACTCCCTCTCACAGAGAGAAGGCCTGTGTCCCAGCAGTGGGAACATTATAGGCTGATTGTAATTCAAATACTTGAATATGATTAGTGAAACGATTAATCATCTTCTCGAGATCGGTCTCGGAAAGGATTTAGATTCGGGCTAATTTGCATAAAAAATTATTAAAATTTTCAGTTACAGCTTCTTTTTTGGACAGTTATAAATGGCCTAGTTGATGTAGGAGACTTGGATTTCATAAAGGTTATCGAAAATAATTTATTCGAGTGTTTGAGTTACGGTGATATTGATAATGTTACTCTTTTACCCATCAATTTGCATGAGACCGCATAATGGCAAAGATTACTCATAGTATTTGCAACCGGCGTGCGTGTATGAATAATGTAAATGGTACAAAAGGAGTATAAATTCGTACGTATGTCCCTTTTGCAGGTAGCGTTCTGATGTTTCTGCCTACCCCCATGGGAAGAAGGCGTGTGTTTATATATGTTTATAGGTATTACTATATACATACTACCATATATACATACTACCGTATACTACCATATATGATTCGAAATTAAATTTAACTCAACATAAACAAAATTCTTAATTTTTTTCAATTCAATCCTTTATGTTCCCATCGCACTGGACACAGATCTCCTCTCGGTAAGAGGGAGCGCGCCTTAATCCACCACGTGGACCCAGTACGGATTGGTAGAGATCACATGGCTTAGAGTTTTTGGTTCTAGGATATGCTGGTTTTCTCATGAAATTTTCCTTCACCATTTTGTATAAATGGAACTCAGCCTGCCACAATACATAAGTATCATCATTTATCTTGTTCACCATCCATAATCCAGAGAAATAATTGTAAGTAAATCGTTTATCCTATCAATATTATAAACGCGAAAGTTTGTGAGGATGGACGGTTGGATGTTTATTACTCTTTCACGCAAAAACTACTAAACGGATTTCGATGAAATTTGGCACATAGATAGTGTATAACCAGGATTAACACATTGAATAATTTTATCTCGATATTTTCACGGGATTGAAACTTATGCGGTTGAAACCGCGGGGCGCTGCTAGTATAATTATTATCTGCTCATACGTGGTATAATACTATGGTTACCATGTTGTATCTAAAAATATTCGAGAGAATGGTTATCGTCAACTATTCCTAAATTCTCAAGAAGGTACTATTTATACTAAACGTTCATTAGAAAACCAGCGTCAGACTGCTGAAATGAACCTTTTTGGCGCAGCCGTGAGGCACACACTATTTTTGTTTGAAACATTATTTTTATTTTGTTAGTTTTGTACTTTGTGTTTCACGAACTGTGTCCAACTAAACTTTATTCTTTCTTTCTTTCTCATGTCGATTAAGGACACCTAACCTCTTTTATTTCCTCTAAAACAAAGGCCCACCGCTAAAGTATACACTCGATCGATCGCCTTATCTATACTGACTAGGCCAAAATCTAGGCACCATTTTCGTCGAAATTGTCCCTACCACATTTTGGTCTAACTCCTAACATTCGAGATATTATCTAGAGATCTGACCTTTGGCACAGAATAGTATCTACAGAGGGTCGGTTTCATACATGGAGTCAAAACAGGCGCATGCACACATAGACGCGTTACTTATAGCGATCAATCTCGGTCGAATGTCAGCCGTGAGTGCACTTGCGCTCGATGTATTGTCACGAAAATGAATAATTTAGCGAATTGATAGCCTACGGCCATCCCCTTTATTCATAAACGTTGCTTAAAGTTAAGTAGTGATTAGCGACTGTTCAACCATACATTTTTGACGTTTGAACGTCACTTAACTTTAATCATCCTACTTTCTACTAATATTATAAACGCGAAAGTTTGAGGATGGATGGATGGATGTTTGTTACTCTTTCACGCAAAAACAACTGAATAGATTAGGATATAATTTGGCACACAGATAGTTAATAACCGGGATTAAGACATAGGATACTTTTTATCCCTATATTCCTACGGAATCGAAACGCTGCTAGTCATTTATAAATAAACCGCTAGATGTCGTGTTAATTCCATTTCATACAATAGGGTAGATACCGCCATGCTAAAAAGTGTAGTTTAGCATGGCGTGACGTCACGACCCAAATTTTGACGCGCTTTATCTTTGTCATGTTTTATTTGATTGACAAAAGAAAAAATACGTGTCCATTATTTTTCAATAATCTAACTGACGGACTAAATATAATAATTATTTTTTTACCCAGGAATTTACCCTATTGTATGATGATGAATTACATCCTAATCTGTTAAGTAGTTTTTGCGTGAAGGGTCCAATATTTTTTGATAATCTATTTGATGGACTAATTAGATTTTTTTAGGCAGCTAGCCTATTTTCAAAGAAGGACTGTTAGTCAATTTGAAAAGTAATTTCCCTGACTTCACATGAAGCACGACATGACTTCACGTGTCTGTGTGCGTGGGTTATCCTCGGTTTGTAGGTAAACTTCTGTACCTACTAAAACTATTCTGGGTCTCCGGCCAGACACGAAGGTTTCCGAAAGATTGTCGGCTATAATCGATATTTCGGCATTATTAATGGTTAGGATTTTACGGTATTCCGTAGCCTACCGTATATTCAGTGGAAGTTCCTGCTATGTCGGTAACCCTACCGACATAGCAGCTTCTGCTACCCAGCAGAGACAATTCTGTGCAAAATTAAATAGGAGTTTGACGCCATTTTTGTTTTGGCGTTTAGAGTGCTTACTAATGATTGAACATCAGGCTCAAAACATTTTGACGCCTGAATATGAATCTCCCGATGACGGCTATGTTTCAAAGATTCGCGACGGTAAACAAAACTAAAAGAATATACAATCAAACTGAAAGCATACTTTCTTTTAAAGCCTGCAGCTTTTACTCAAAAAAGAAGAAAAGATGGGGTTTGCATTTCAACTTTCTTTGTCTAGGAATCTTACCCTCGGCCATTCCATGCTTATGGGGATTTTTTTAATCATTTAATACGGTAAACATAATATCAAAATTAAAATTAATCTAGCAAAAGGACCTGCACTAAGTATAATATACAGGGTAGCAGAAACATCGATGCACAACCTGTAACCATGGATACAGTACATGATCCTAAACCACCCTGCGTTGAAATTTTTCGTCGGTATAAAAAAAAAAAAAAAATCGCTCTGCCATACATTTAGACCGCGTAGGTATTGCACTGTTCTACAAAATGCCATTTTTTTTTTTTTGATAACCGGTGAATACTTTCTACGCTACGTCAAAATTCATGTGCTGATTTCATGGTTCCTGTTTGCCCCCTGTACTCCCTGCCAACCTGTATACTATACTCGACCATATTTTTATATTATGTAAATATTTTTTCTATTCAATTCCTGTTTTATCGTTTAGCAAAATAATTATGTCAGACACTGTCATAATTACAACCAGCCAACCAACAGGAGCTTACAACCCACTCAATTATCACAAACTCGATTATAATCTTCCTCGCATCGTTATTAATTGGAGCCCGTCCCTCAAACAACAAGTAATCCATACATTATGTAACGAGCAACTCCTGAGTTTTTGTCAATCGGTAACGTTGAAGTTTTAATGAGTTGTATGAAGTGTACAAGTGTTATTTAATAAAGTTAGGAGTGTAACTCGAATAACAACTCATCGGAAGGTGTCGCTAAGGAGTTGGATGTCGTTACTTTGTATTACTTTTAAGTATAAGCTCGCGTTCTGCTGCCTTGACTAAACTTCTGCTTTAGATGGTTTAACTTTAGTTCGGTAAAATTAAATTGTACCAAACCGACCAGATGTGATTCAGCGAGAGTAGATGGCGAACGGAGTTTTCCCATCGCCATTAGCCAAACGAAAGCCAAATATATGTGTAGTAATACTGCCGAATGGAATATAACTACACGAAAAAGTAGGACCTCTTACCCTTCAGTTTTTTTTTATATTGCTGAATAGGCCTGCTCTTGATATCGATCACGGCTGATGGAAAGTGACGGATGAGGTCTATTATGGAACGAGCATGCCCAGAAGATGCCTGTTCACTCTTGCTTTGAAGGCAGACGTGTTAAATCTGAGTACGTGCATGGTCGGTACTATAAGCTCGTAAAGCTTGCATTTAAGCACCAAATAGTCTAAAATCTGTATTATACAGTACTTTCATACTTGTTCGAGCAAGCCTCTTGTTATGCTACTAAGAAGTCAGGGGGATTCAGTACCTACCATTACATTGAATTCTCAAGCCTTTCGTCCTGATTTAGTAATATTAGTAGGGCTTTTCTGTAGGCTAAAAACCCTAATTGATCTTCTTGTAACTGTGGACGCTACTTTCACACGTTACTCATAGGAACAAATACAAAAGACATGGAAACCGTAAATTGTATTCAATTACAGTTTAAAACTTATTTATTTTCTCCTCAGCACCTCAAGTGTGGGTAGTCGACGAGGCTGGTGCCCCTCTCCTGGAGAAGTACTACGAAGCTGAGTCGACGCTTGCGCTGCTCTGTAGGGCGCGACACGTCGAGTCCCCGACGCTGCTGACCTGGCTGCATGAAGGCAGGGCGCTGAATGCTGACACTACTCGCGGAGGGATCAGGTGAGGCCAGCATCCTAACTGCGCGACACACTGTCAATTACATTCCAAATGATTCTATAGGAAATTGTTAATCCATTCCTTCATACTTACTTTGAAAAATTCGTATGCTCAACAACGCAATGAATGTTGTTGAACTGTCAAAATCAAAGGCATTTCCATTGTACAAAGTGTGTTACATAATTACTCCGCTGTTTACTATACTGGTTCACTTAAATCATTTGCTTCAATATTAAGTGACGCTAAAGTGAATTAGAGCTTGATGGTCTAATGATATTAATGTCTATTTTGGAGCGCTGAAAGTCCGAGTTGTATTTCCTATCTTGACCCCATTATTCTTTTCGATGACCGAGGTAACTACAACCTTCGACTAGTATCGGCAGCTGCCGTCAACGCGTGTCGGTGGCAGACGTTGGCACATCGGCGGTTACCTTGGACAATAGGCCACTCTTGTAGTTGAGTTACGAAAAAAAAAAAAGTCATTTATTCAAATTAGGCTGAGAATCAGCACTTTTCGAACATCAAAATTACAAAAGACAGTCCCCAAAAACGCCTGCCCTTGACCACTTCCTAGTGCTATCGCTAGGACGAAGAAGTGGTGCAACTAACTCCCCAACGGTGCTCAAATATACGAACGGCATGTTGTCGACGGTCGCAGTTGCTTATGTCGTTCACGCGTGTTTCTCGTATGTATGCACACTAATTTAAAGCCCCCCTTAAAATATATATGCTGATGGAACCGCAGGATCCATAAAATATGTATAAAAAACCACGGCCAGATTGTATTGCATGACTTATTTCTGAACTTACAATGAAACTTGCAACCATCGTTGTCACAAGGCTCTCTGAACCCGACAAAAAATTAAAATTCGTCATTTTTTTTGTCATAGATTCTCACATGATTATCTCTAGAAACTACGCCCTAAAATAGTTTTTACTTTAGTTGCACGCTCATGCATTTTAAGATGATGTTCATCAAAGCCGCTTTTGTCAGCAAATTTCAAAGTTCTTTAGACCCGCATGCATCGTTATAATGAGGTCTCGACTATTTCAATTTAAGTTCTAGTAATGTACTCGTATTTTAGTTGACAAAATCTAGTCAAAGTATGTGTGAATTATTAATACTGCTGCGACTATGCTTTCTGGGTTAAGCTTGTGAGTATATTAAATTAAACTTGAAAGTTACTGGCAACTAGAAGATTCTAAAGTAAATGAGATCCAGTAAGTAGTTGAAAACTGTTTACCAGGGATAACAAAATACTACAACTTTTTTGAAAAAAGATTTTATCCTACTAATAATTCTACAAATATTATAAACGTAAAAGTTTGTATGGATGGATGGATGTTTGTTACTCTTTCACGCAAAAACTACTGAGACACACAGATGGTTTATAACTAGTATTAACATATAGGATGAAGGGAAGGGCGGGCGTTTTTGGGGGACTGTCTTTTGTAATTTTGACGTTCGAAAAGTGCTGATTCTCAGCCTAATTTGAATAAATGACTTTTGATTTGATTTTGATTTTGGATACTTTTTATCCCGATATTCCCACGAGATCGACACTTATGCTGGTGAAACCGCAGGGCGCTGATAGTACGATATAAACATTTAGAATTTTAGAGCTAGGTATATTTCTTTTATTCCTTATTTTGTTGTTATCTTATCTTATGGTTGACGTCATCACGTCAACATCGTCTGTTGCTGAAACCCAGCGCTCGGGCTTTGCATCACATAGGGTTTTAGCATTATGCTGACCGATGGCCGTTTTGCGTAGATGTGAAGCATATTTTCCCCCAACTTGTTCTGTTCATTGTGTTTGTGTTCTTTATCTGCGTCATGTTGGCCGCAAGTAAACTTATTTTCTCGATTTCTTTCTTATAACTTATTTTAAGAAATTACTCGTAAGTAATGTCATGTCATTGTCATGAGACCAATAAAATTGACACCAACTTAAAACGTCTCATTTTAGTTTAGTTTAACACAAAAATATCTAAACTAAAACAAAAGAAGTTCCTCGTTAGACTATTTCAAAAAAAGATCCTTGTGTATTTTTTTTGTGTATCTAAAAGAATTTAGACAACAAGACTAGTTTATATGTTGATGAGCGACCAACTGTTCAAATAAACAAGAGAAAACTTCTCAGTGGAAAAAGACACCAAATTATATGAACTTATATAGCAGAAGATTTTTGTGTTTTACATAATCCTTTGATAACATTTACACTCAATTCTTTGTGACAAAAAAAATTGTATGAACAAATGATACATTCTCGTAATTTCAACAACGTTCACAGTCTGATCTCAATCTCAATGTGGCAAAAATACCCATACCTCTAATTTCCCTACATTTTAAACGTTGATAGTCGCAGAGATGAGATTGCGACTAGATTTAGAACGTTTTTAATTGCGGGAATTGGCCTTCAGGTAGGCTGTGTGTGTATGTACGTCATTTCGAACTTAGCCTTTGACCTTGGCATTTGCTAATACCCGTAGGAGAAATGGGCGTTGAAAGATGAGGTTACTTGGAATCTACTTGAAGGGCCAATAACGTAGAACAGTACAGTATATAGATACCTCTCTAGGTACTTACTAAATTGAAATAGTTGGAGCTTTACCATATATTAGAATCCATTAGACTTACATAATTATAGTTAAACTAGCTGCGTCCCGCGGTTTCACCCGCATAAGTTTTAATCCCGTGAGAATATTGGGATGAAAAGTTTCTGTTGAATATGTTAGTCCTGGTTATGAACCATCTGTGTGCCAAATTTCATCCAAATCCGTTTAATAGTTTTTGCGTGAAAGAGTAACAAACATCCATCCATCTATCCATCTATCGACATGAATAGGATAAAATAGCCCAAATCATGAATATAATATACAACGATAAATTTTGATCGTTTTAAACCTTAAAAGGGGTCATTGTACACATCATTATGAACAACTTTTACTACGGGACCAACCCAGAAATCGTGAAAAAAAAATCAGTTGATCCATACATTATATCGAGTTATGCGAACATAAATCTATGGATCAACTGATTTTTTGTGTGTATAATGACTCCAACCCCTTTCACTCGCTTTAAATTATAACTTTTCCCATATTAAGAATTCAAATGACCATCCAAACACGGAAATAATGGTTTATTTTTACATTCTATCGTTACTTATACTGTACAGAAAAAGGAAGCAAACTGGATTGCTTATAAATATACAATGTAAACAGGGTGGCTCGCGCAAACCTGAAACTTGAAGCCGGGCCAGACATTTATGAAATTTTAAATAGATCCCGCTCAAAACTACGCCGTTGACAACAACCTAATAGGACGTTGATGTTGTGAATATTGTTATATACTTTCTTCAAACTGCGGAAATGTATGCTGCCCTATTTTTTTTGGACATCAAGCTATTACAATCTGTCAAATTTCTTTAATAGATTTTCTACATTATCCCTAAAGCATTAAGGTTCAAGGTTAATTGGGAAAATTTGACAATTTCGGGTAGCTTGATGTGCTAGCGTCTGTGCATGGTTTTTAGAGATTCTTGTTGAAAAATAAATATGTTCAATAACTCAAAGTCAAAGTAAAAATCAAAATATCATTTTTTACAAATAGGCACGTAAAATACACTTTTGAACGTCAAAATTGATAAAACAAAGAATTGATTGTAGTCACCCCTTCCAAACGATAGTTTCGTATGGAAAAGAATGGACAAGAACCTCCACCTCTCACTCTTTAAAAAAATGTTTTACAGTATTTTGTATACATTAATTATAATTGATTATACATGAAAATGAACTGGATGAAGAATCGCTTATTTTACTCTCGTCTTCAAACGAAATTCTAAACCTGGATCGTATAACAATGAGGTGGCCATGATGGTAGTGTCAGTCACAGCGTTTAATGAAAACCGAGTACTAGTATTATAGGTACCTTAAATATCGGATCGAGCACTTCTGGAGAAATGAAGGCATTGAATGGGTGTAGTCTAGTTTGTAACTGATGACGGCGAACCTTGTGCAATTTATATGTATGTTTTAGTATTGTTGTAAATGAGTGACATTTGTCTTTATTGAGGATAAAGTTTCTTTAAACCTAATACATATTGTCAACTAAAAACTGTAAAGTTAGTCAAAAAGCTCCTTTATTTACTAGAGGGTGTTAAGAAGACTGTTCATGTCAAGTTTTATTTATTTATTTTATTTATTTATTCATCGACGTGTATTGTTCCTCTATTCTTCATGATGAACGGGCACCGTCGGTTGAGACTGGTCGTCTCTTATTTAAAATCTTATATTTTCAATGGCTTCCTCATTTTTTTTAAACATTTTTGTCACATATAGAAGCAACGAGAATAATGTACCCAGGATTTTGTAATATCTAGGAGGGTCCTTGGAGTTTCTTGCCCGTTCTTCCCCATAGAGATCTACATTTTGGAATGGGCAACTAATTTCAACTTTCTAACTAACTGACCGAATCACTTCACTTTTGAATTGTCAAAGAGTCGAATATATTTATTTATTAAACTCAAAGTAATTGAAAAAAAATTGTAATTGGAAACAACATATTGAAAATATATGTATTAGGCTAAACAGCATTGCCTTAGCACTAAGAAATCTCAGGAAAACTGTTGGACATGATGCCGCTCTATTGCCTTATCATGGATATGTCTCATCTGTGCTAAGATAGGTACGACTTGATCTTATGGGGCAATTCCACTGACAGCAATAAGGCATTTATTGTGCAAAAAAAGTGTTTACGAGCTGTTTGGTGTAGACCCATAGAATCCTGCAGAGCTATTTTTAAAAAACATCAATTATTAACATAATCAATTATTAGCATGATAACTGGAAATGGGAGTATTTGTAAAAAAACATCCTCACCTATTTCGTACAGCCGATAGCGTCAATGTTTATAAAGTGGGCAAAATCTCAAGGGATCCAACAAAATTGGCAATGTCAAGATGTAGAACAGCGTACTGCCATAAAAACACTAGTCGAATGGCAATAGACATATTTAATAATATACCAAAGGTTATTAGAGAACTGCGAACTAGCTTATTTCAAAAGCATCTCGGAGCATGGCTTACCGAAAATTGTTTTTATACTATTAAGGAATTTATGAATTCTAGGACAAATGAGTTGCATGACACAAAATTAAATTGACATTTTGATTTTAAGCTATTTAACAATTTGTAACTTAGTTTCTTTGGTTGTCTTTTCAAAGCTATTATTTATACACTAATTTGTCATTTAATTATTTTTATTTGACATTTTTGATTTGATTTGTAGACGATCCTTGATTTAATACTATTTTTTTTTTTTTGACATTGGAATTCAATCATTTGGTTTAAATTGATTTAAAAAATTAGAATTATTATTATTGTCACAATATTTGCATGCCGAATTTAGTAGGAGGAATATGAAGAACTATTGTGTGTGTTATAAAATCTGTAAAATACCATATTTCAGGCAAATAAAGAATCTAATCTAAAGCATTTATTTCAATTAAGCCAAATGTTTTAATTGAAATAAATGCTTTGAGTTGGTGTTCAATTCAAATTAATGAATATATCACTAAAGTCCTTTTTTCTTTCACAGTGTAAAGACAGAACAAATGCCAGGGGGCGCCGACAGTCAGCTGCGTTTAGCACGTGTCAACAGCAGCGACGCTGGCAACTACACATGCGCGGTCCGAGGCGCCAGATCCCACACCGTGTCGGTGCACGTGCTCAACGGTACGTATCGCGGGATATTATGGAGGTTATGATGAATCGCCGATGTTATTCGTAGGTAGATAGGAAAGCGAGCCAAGTCGGTACTGATTGGTGCGGATAAAATAGCCATGTATTAAAGTATGCGCTCACGTATAAAGAAACGGGTAAAATATTGTAACCGTTTCTTTCCGTCCATCTGAGAGTTTACACCCTAAGCTCGACATTCGTAGTTTCGGCCGAAATAACGGGCGCTTCCTACTCCGTGTCACCTACGGATATAATGCTAGTTCGGGGCCCGACCTAAGAATTAATGACACTACAATTTGACAGCTGTCCGTACTCTTGATATGTATTTGCCCGACCGAAAAATGTAATTTGACACTTGTTTTGGGATCAATTACTTTTGGACAGGCACCTATCTTCATTGACGGACTTAGAGAGTACCCGCTGTTTTATGCAAGTCATGGATTTAAGAAATAATAAAGGCATCATGGTTGCGTAGACTTTTCACAGGCAAAGTTGAAATGTATCATGTGCGTATTATGACACCGTTGTACAGTCTTATTTGAACAGTTCTATAAAGTCTGCAGGTTTTTATTCCAGTAAATGGTGGTAATATATGATCTAAATTATTAATAGATCCGCAATACGCATAAAACAGATCCAAATATGCAAAATTAAATGCAGAAGTGGTAAGCACGTGCGCATTCTGCTCTAAATGGCTCTATTTAAATACACGTGCTCTTCGGTGCAGTTTCATGCATTTATGGATGTTATCGGGATTTACTTTGGTCATGTTTTCATTAAATCCGACAGGTTTAGTGTTAAGCACGCACGTTTACAACAAACTGCTTATTTTTGTACAAAAATGTTACCATGGGTTCAGTTCATGATTTAGCCATTACTTTAATTGGTTAGATTATAAAAATCATCAATGATACATCCAAATAAACACTTCGTGATTCTTATATAATACTTAATGTAGGTTGTTTTTTATTTTTAAACTGATGGGGATTTGTGAACTTTTTTTTTTTCACAAATTCCCACTAAGAGCTGTATAAAACTGCAATGGGGATTCGTGGAACAAAAGTTAAACAAACCCCATTGAAAGGGATTGTAAATGGGGATTAGTGAAATAATTTCAATGATAGCACACTTCACCTAAGTTTTCTCGGTGAGATTTTTACAGAATACACCGACAGGTATAATAAAGATAAACACGTTCCTAATTCCTATCCTAATGGCAGCCATGGTTGGACGCCTCAAGTTATTTAATAAATAAATTCATTGAATAATTGTTTCTTTGAGTTATTTACTGCCACAAAAAAAAAGACTTTTTATTTGCCGATTCCAAAGAAAAAATGTGTAAAGGAAAGCACAATTTATATGGGTTCAGCAAATTACTAAAAGGAAAAGTAATACAAAGTAAAGGCTAGCCACATAAATGCATAAATCAATCCCATTCTCAAATAAATATTAAACCAAATATGTTTGATCAGCAAACGTTCTAATATAAAATAAATGTAACCGAAGATCAAACATCAAATATCAAAATTCAATCTTTGATATCGAGGTTTGAGCCAAAAAAATGTTTTCCAAGTTCGATCTCAACTCACAAACGATATTATTATGCAAATAAAGACACAACTTTTACACGAGTATCACAGAAACTGATTTAAGTAGTAAAAGAAAACTTGAAAGTCAGAGTCGCGCCTAAAATAATAATGCTCCTCCTTGTAGTAGTATTATTAAAATATTAATAAGATAAGAAAATATAAACAAGCTACTGAAACTTCTTTGTTTTATCTTTTGAGGGCTGACTAGTGGATTTTTTTTTTTTTTGATTGGCAATTAATATTGTTTTTGTAGTTTATGGTATCGATATTAGGTTTATTGGGTGACAAACGTGAAAGGAATGAATGAAAGGAATGATATGAAAGAGAAGGGAGTGAATGATAGCGTAAGGGATGACAGGCATAATAACGTTCCCACTGCTGGGACGCAAGCCTCCTCTTGATGAGAGGGAGTAGGCCGTAATCCAACACGCGGGCCCAGTGCGGGTTGAGATGTCACAATGTCTTCAATAGTTTCCGTTTTCAGAGCAGTGGTGATGAAATTTTACACAAAGTAAAGCGCCTGTCTGGGTTCGAACCTACGACCTACAACTCGTAAGTCGCAGCCGTGACCACTGGGCCACCACTGCTCTCTCTCTCTAATTTACGATATCGAGTATTAATCGCACAATTAGGTTTGTTGGGTCACAAAAGTAAAAGCTATGAATGAAAGGAATGATATGAAAGAGAAGGGAGTGAATGATAGCGTAACGGTTTCGGAGCGAATGGAAAAGAAAACGTGTTGCACCGACCCCAAGTGACATGGGACAAGGGCAGGAAGGTGATGAATGAAAGACAGCTGCAACCGACATGGGAATGTGAATTATGAAGAATGCGTATAAATATTTAAGGGCAGTAAGTAGTTCCGAATAAAAATTAAAATATGAACATAGGTACTCAAAATATGAAATTTACTGCTATAAATACTAACTTTTCGACAACTTATAAGCGAATACAAACAAAGAAACGACCGAATAAAATGCTGAAAATTCCGAAAAATTAATACAATATTTGCCAACGTTATATTTTTCCACCAGCTTAAATTGCGTTTTACCGAAATCTACAAGTCATCATTTTTATCGTAACTTACCTATTTTATATTATAAATTTAGAATCAATCTTACACATTTTATAACTGTGGCGCTGTGGCTGTGTGGTTTGGTTTTATATTCAAAAATATGTTTCTGGTTTATGTGGTCACAGTTCTAACCTAACCTAGCTCTTTCGATTTAAAGAAGATATATGCGTGTCACGTGCGTGTTGCAAATTTCACTAAACTATAACTTTTCGGAAACTTAGTATTTTTTTCGGAAGAATAGTATTTTTTTTGGAAAATTAGTTTATTATTTGAAAGTATAGAATATTTTTCGTAGAATTATAATTTGAATAAGCTTCATGTTTGTTTATTAAATACAAATTTTTTTGTCGGTTAATTTTGTATTAACTTTTCGGTAGTTCATTTTAACACAGCTTAGTTAGTATTACAGTCAACCACAGATCGCTGGAAGTTAATTTGTTTTTCGGAAGCTTTATTATTTTCCAATATTTAACCAACCCAATTAAAACAGAAACAAATGAGTATGTAAGAGGAAGTCTGAACATGGTGACGGTGACCATAAATAAATCAGTTGTTAGGCTTGCAGTACATCTCTTTGATGTACTGCAAGCCTAACAACTAATTTGTTTTTGACACGCGCCTCAAAGAGATGTCAGCACGAATTGACGGGGTCCGCTAGGGCCGATGCCTGCCAGGGCCGCGGGTTGTTCGAAAGAGATACCGTGGCCACTGGCACAGGCAACTGAAGGAACAAGGGTGGATTTTAGTCAGTAAAAGTCTGACATGCCCTTCCGCTCAGCCCAGAGCGGTAGAGGTCATTTGATGATTTCCCACCCAAAAAAAAGGGCTTGCAGTACAAGTCATGAAAATAGCGTCAGGCGCTAATTGTCTGACACTTTTCTGAGCTGGGCCTTTTTGGCGCAGCCGTGAGGCACACTTTCCTGCTAATTTCTTACATCGGACTTTACACTTTTTTATTTGTTTTTATCTGTATGTATGTCTCTGGTGTACTGTGTGTCTTCTAGCCTGTGCTAAATAAATGTATTTTCTTTCTTTCTTTCATGGAGAAAGTAAAAAAAGTTTTGACTACAAATGTGTAACCATACTACTACAATATTCTTTCACTAACACGTACCCCTTTGTTCCAGAAGAAAGTCTAGCGGAACTTCACGCCGGGACCCAGTCACTGCACCCGCCGTCAGTGACAACGCTCATTTTACTCCTAATCATAATTTACCTAGCAGAAGGAACACTGTTCTTCAAACCTGTGATTACTTTCACAGCACTAGCTCACATAGCACAGGCCCGAGGCCCACCAAATGAACTTTATATATTATTACCGACGTGATAAAAAGCGTTTGAAAACATGTAAATATACGTTTGATTATGAAGATAAATTATGAATAGTTATTGGGAAATAAAATTTCATTGTATATTTTGGTTGTTTTATTTAGAAACCTTTAATCAGTTACTGCTTTGTTTAATCGTTTATGTACACACATATACAGGGCTATTGGAAAAACACTAACAACTTCTTAAGAGGTCTTTGTACTCATCATTATGAGCAACTTTTACTATGTGACCAAACTTGAAATCGCGAAAAAAAATTAGCTGTTCCCTACATTTATGTTCGTATACCTCGTCAAAATGTAGGGAACAGCTGTTATTTTTTTCGCGATTTACTACACGGGTAAAAAAAAAACTTTCCGTGATACTACTGGATCGCTTGGTAGTTCTACGGGTTTTTTTTTTTACCTGTGGTACTAAAAAGAAAAAAAGAAATACATTTTGTGGCAAACATGACGCATAAAAAGAACATAAACACAAAAAAAGAAAACTGTACTACTACTGTACTGTAACTATACTGTAAATGATAAATGATTTAATTTTGTAAGTAGAATTGTACAAACACTTTTACACGTAAATCATATTTTAAAACTAGATGAGGTCGGCGTTTCCTATCTGACTAGTCTGAGAAGAAAGGCCAAAACAAACTCAGAGGTCACAGTCTCTTTTAAAGTCCAGACATAATCTTGGTCAGATCATATGAAGACCATGTAGGTCGATGTCTGAGAATAGATGGTCTTTTGAGGAAAGAACCACACAGATTGAGAGGACCTGTCCAGTCAGTGCACGCATAATTATGTCAGAAATCGTGCAGCTCAACTCAAAACTTAAGGAGCTAAACGATTAGACGAACAATACCAAAGAAAGGACATTTGGGTAGGCCACAATTAATTACTCAAACTGCCAGACCATAACAAAAACTGACAGAACAGAGAGAAAAATAAAAAATAAAACGACCCACATAGTCTTCACATTCACAATAATTAAAATAATAGAATACTTTACAAAGTAAGCAAATGTCATAGATCAAATTCATTAATGTCAAAGTGTATATAAATAAAAACCAACAACAAAACAAAAAAATAAAAACATTCAATAATTATGTAAAAATTGGAAGCAGCTTAATCCCAAGCCTTTTTGTCCTCGATATAAGCCTTAACGGTATAAAAGGCTAATGAATGATTTGAATTTATTAAGGCTTAGATCTTGAACGAGGCTTGGAACTTTAATGTAGAAGCGTATACATTGGCATCTGAACGAGCCACCTATTTTCTTAAGCCTTGTAGGTACAACAAATTTGTGTTTGTTCCTAGTATTTATATCATGGATATCACTGTATTTTTTAAACAATTTTATATTTTTATGGGCATATAAAAGATTTTCATAAATATACTGAGAAGGCACAGTCATGAAATTAATTTATTTAAATTTGTCTCTGAGCGAGTGTCTCGGACTTAATTTATAAATTGATCGAACAGCTCGCTTCTGCAAAACAAAGATAGTCTGAATATCAGCGGCATTTCCGCACAATAGAATACCGTACGACATTACACTATGAAAATAGCTAAAGTACACTAAACGGGCTGTCTCTTTATCAGTTAAATTACGAATTTTTCTAACAGCGTGTGTGTACTTACTGGTTGTAATACTGCTGGTACCACGAGCAACGAACGCATCTTTTCTCATCGTTCAAGCACATTAAAATGAACCTGAAAGCTTTGCGAAATTTGCAATTCCGTACAAGATTACGTATCTCTCCGGTAACAGATTCCGAAGTATTCAAAAACCACAGATTCTTTATCCATTCCAAATTTTTACGAGTCAACTTCTAGTGTAACTCTTGACCTGAATTCGGTATCAACAAAACCTTTTAAAACTTCGGTAATAAACTTCGAGCAGCGGTTGAGTACTCAGAAAATAAATAAACAAAACTCTCTTTTAAGTACCTAAATGGCTGAAATTGGTGGTTGTAAAATCCCTTCTCTATTCTTGTAGCATCCATTTTACAAACAACAAAACAATGCAATGATGCTATTAAAATCTGCCGGCTGTCGCTGAAAACCAGCACTGGGGCTCTGTCTCACATAGGGTCTTAGCATTATGCTGAGCGATGGCCGATGGATGTGACGCATATTTATCCCCAACTTGTTCTTTTTTTGTGTTCGTGTTCGTTCTCTGCGTCATGTTTACTGCAAAGAAACGTATTTTATTTCTTATAATAATAAAAGCAGCCTATTATTGTCTCAACACGCTTGCTCAAGACGTGTTGCTGATTCCGGAATTACTATATTAACTTATTTATAGTCCAGGGGGCCTACTCCGAAGTGCAAAGTGCGAATGTTCAGATCGGACTGACACAAATGGCCGAACCGAATATTATTGAAAAATGCGAAAAAAGTTCGGATCGGCTCAGTTGGGTCGGGACCATAGTCAATATTCGAAAGAGTGTAGGAGTGTAGGATCGGAACCAAACCAAATAGTAACTTCGTAGCAGGAAAAGGCCGATACTACTTCGGAGTAGACACCCTGGTTTCCTTACGATGTTATCTCTCATCGTCAGTAATTTTCAAGATAAAGATTGAAAAAGTCACATTACTTGTATTTAATAAAAACTCTTTTACTAGTGCTTAGATTTTTTTTTGTGCCTGTGTATTTCCAAGCAATTTCTAAATCTTATCTTTGGTTGTCAAGTCTTCGCAAATCTTAAAACTAGGTACACAAAATCCGTATAAAACCTTTACCTTGAGTAAAAGGCGAACAAAGATAACAGAAAATCCACAAGAGGCACTCGCCTAGATAGGAAATATTCATAAATAATATACCTTAGCTTCTGAAAGATAGGCATAATTTCCACTGACTTCAAAGGATCGGCGCCGATATTTTATTTCTATATGGAATATTATTCAGGTAATCTTGGTTGATGCTTCTTCATAGTAATGTTGCCCTTGGTGAACGAAAATCGAAGCACATCAATCACTGTTCATTTGAAAAGGTTACTTGTACGTATTTTACTAGCTGCACCCCGCGGTTTCACTCGCATAAGTTTCGATCCCGTGGTAATATCCGGATAAAACGTATCCTATATGTTAATCCTGGTTATAAACCATCTGTGTGCCAAATTTCATCCAAGTCCGTTTAGTAGTTTTTGCGTGAAAGAGTGGCAAACATCCATCCATCCATCCTTACAAACTTTCACATTTATAATATTAGTAGGATTTGTTTGTGTGAGAAGATAGTAACATAACATCACGCCTGTAATGCCAGAAGGGATAGGCAGACATGCACCTATAGTACCCACATTTCGCCAGTTGTGTTTAAATCTCATGTAACTTATTACATGAGACGCGAGCCTAAAAATAATAATGAAGTCAAAGACAAGAAAAATAAAGTGAAAAACAGGAAAAACAGGTGTTGTACGAGTAAACAATGTAATACGCCGAGGCCGGCCCAGGAGGAGATAACGAGACGATAGACGCGTACCGCAAGGTTTGCATCGAGGTGGCTCTCGAAAAGGATGCCTGGGAGGATTTGGGGAAGGCCTTTGCTTAGCAGCAGGACAGTGAAGGCTAAGTAAATGGAAAAAATATTGGTGAGGTTGCTGCCTTGCAGTCAACGGCGTACCTATACGCAAATGTATTAGGTACTGTACGCCGCTTCATCAGTGGTAACAAAACGCAAGAACAGCGCTAGGTCCAGATTAAATCTTAATGCAATACTCACCCCCGAAACCTCGTCCCATTTCGCACATAGATAAATATGCCTATAGCTACACTGTCGCGATAACGCGAACTACGCTTTCGCGCGCACTGGTGGCCTACCGCGAGTTCTTAACGCGATTCAATTTACGCTCAGGGATCGAGATGGCGCTAGACGACTTGTATAGCTCTGTCTCTTTCCAACAGCCTAAACTGGATCGCGTTAAGAGCTCGTGGTAAGGCCTCTGTGTTGTTTTCTGAGACATTGAGCGGTGTGCGAAAGATGGCGTGCGAAGTATAGTTCGCTTTATCGCAACTATGTAACCGTAGCTTTAGAAGCAACAAAGTTGACTAAAGGAATTTAGACTCCAGGTATATAACAGTAAAGTCTGAATTCTCTTCATTTTGGAAAAACATCCATTCCAACGCTGTAGGTACGGAATTGAATTTCGTGCGTTATCTTATAAACATGTCTCGTATTCATATTCAAAGCATAGCGACACGTGCTCCCATACATACTTATACACCTGCACCAAGAATTTTATGATTATCAAGGTTAAGTAAGTATATTTTTCGGGTTTTGTGTTTTATGGTATCAACTAGGTAAAGATATTTTAGTTGTAAAGAAGATGCTCGATGTCGACCTTCGATTAAAAATATGATTTATGTTGATCATATTTTTTTCAGAAAGATGCTATCAGCGATGTGATAGACTTTAATACAGAACATAATCAAGGATATAAAATAAACGTGTAAAGTAGTATATTTACGATACGGTACCTAGTCCATTATTGTACGCCTTGCATAAATACTACTTAAGTCACACGTATCGTATAAACGTGTGACTTAAACGGGCACTTAAGTCATGCTTTTTTGTGTTAAAATAGACTGCTTAAGTCATAGAAAAGCGTGACTCAAGTGCGGGCTTAGGTCACAGAGTGCTATAAATAAAATTATTCAATTACTAGCTGACCCGACAAACGTTGTTTTGCCATATAAATTATTTCTAGCTGCCCGGTGCTACTTCGTTCGCGTGGTGTCCTACCCCTACCCTACTCCTAAACTACTCCTACCCTACCCTACTCCTACACTACTCCTACCCTACTCCTACCCTACTTCTACCCTACCCCTACCCTACTCCTAACCTACCCTACCCTACTTCTACCCTACCCCTACCAAACTCCTACCCTACTTCTACCCTACTCCTAACCTACCCTACCCTACTCCTACCCTACTTCTACCCTACCCCTACCCTACTCCTACCCTACTTCTACCCTACTCCTAACCTACTCCTACCCTACACCTACCCTACTCCTAACCTACTCCTACTCTATTCAAAACCCTTAATTCAATTCGAGTGGACCCGAGTCTACCGTACCGAAGGGACGATCGTCAAATGTTTGACAGGAAAGTAGGTAGAACAGTTTATATGGGAAAATGAAATTGTTGTTTTTACTATCTTCCTCGTAATTTTTCCATATTTTCTCACCATTTAAACCTTCCCTGAACTACAACAAACATTTCAAAACCAAAATCAGCTAAATCGGCCCAGCCGTTCTCGAGTTTTAGTGAGACTAACGAACAGCAATTCATTTTTAACCGACTTCTAAAAAAGGAGGAGGTTCTCAATTCGGATGTTTGTATTTTTTTTTTTTTTTTTTTTTTTATGTTTGTTCGCGCATAACTTCGTCGCTTGCCAACCGATTTCAAAAATTCTTTTTTTGTTGGAAAGGGCATACTTCCCAAATGGTCCCATAGAAATTTCATCAAAAACGGTTCAGTAGTTTGGTTTTTAAACCAAAATTACTGGTAAAAAAATTACAACTAAAAAGTGAAAAATAAAAACTTTTTTGCAAAAAAATACAACCGACTTCCAAAAACGACACTAGAAAGTGAAAAATAACTTTAATTTCGGAAGTCGGTGGCAAACAACGAAAAGCGAACCCAACGACACCGACTTCCGAAATTAAAGTTATTTTTCACTTTCTAGTGTCGTTTTTGGAAGTCGGTTGTATTTTTTTTATATATATAGATATGAGTTCTAATCTCAAAAACACTGCAACATGTTGACATAATTTGATTGCAAAGGTTGGTGGATTTATACTGAGTAAGGGGACATTAATTATTCGAAAGTGAATAAATAACATAAAAAATTAGCAGGAATAATGACCACTATTGGACAAAGATGTTTTCAAAATTTTACCATGAGTTCAGTGCATGACATTCCGCGAGCAAAAAAAAGCAGCAGTTCGATAAATTTTCACTGTATTGCACTTTTGTTTTTTCCGACGAAAAAATTCTATAACGTGTTAAATGTATTTTTTTTTTTCTTTTTTAAACTGCCCTTTTATCCTTTATATAACGGTTTAACTAAGACCTCATAAGTTTGAAATGGTTTTTCCTTTTATAACGGACATGAAAAGACCAAAGGGGAATGACTTTACGAAGCTCAGAGACATAAAGGACAAGATTAAATCAAATTCCGTGTTCGTACAAATAGAGACATTGAAAGCGAGATCTACTTACGTCCTTTATTTGTTACGAGGATACGAAGGAACTGCAGAACGGTGCACAGCTGTGGTATAAGCGTGGCATTTTTTTCTTTTAATGAGTCCAAACTCAAGATCCACCAACGGGCAATGAAGCGCAGCATAATAGGTATCAAGTGAACAGCATTAGAAACACCTCCCTGTGCTTCATAATACAAGTAGCGGATGTTGGAGAAAAAACAGTCAGGGTGAAGTTGGAGTGGGCTGGTCACGTTGCAATAATGCACCCGGAGAAATGGGACATCGCCGTTGAGTTAGACCGCGGTGAACGTGGTGTGACAATCTAATCATGTTTGCGGAGCCAACATAGCCAAATATCGCATAAAGAAAAGTATGGAAGGAAAAAGGGGAGGCCTATGCCCAGCAGAGGGATATGTCCCTGTTTTTTTTTTTTGAGAGCCTATGTTATGACATAGGCTATTAAAAAAAAAGTACCTAATGAGCAGTGATAGGAATAGGTAGTGCCTATTCGCCTAAACTTCGAAGAACAGAGACAAGAAACGGAGACTTCCTTAGGGCTAAATTTTTTCCGGGACGTCTGTCCCGAAATTAGGAACACAGTTTTAAATATATTAAAAAAATATGTTATTTGGAATAAGTAATTCGTCTATATTTATTTAAAGTTTGCGACTAGACATAAAATTTATAATTTATAACTCCATAATAATAACTTATCCTCTATGGGTTTTATAGGAAAGATAAAACACATGAATATTGTTGTAAGTTACAACAATATTCTATGTGTTTTTTTCGGGACAGGCGTCCCGGAAAAAATTTAGTCCTAAGGAAGTCTCCGTTTCTTGTCTCTGTTCTTCGAAGTTTAGGCAAATAGGCACTACCTATTCCTATCACTGCTAATGAGTTTGGGCGGAGATAGGGGGAGGCCTTTGCCCAGAAGGTGTCTCCACACACATACACCATTGGCTAATAAAAAACCTTAGTATTAGGTTTCTTATGGCGTACCTATTTCACAAATAAAACTGAACGCGGTTTAGGTTCCATTGATGATATTCATTATTACGACTACGATGCGAGATCGATCTCATAACTTCATACCGACATGAATGCACTCAAATCATTGAACTGCCTTTAGAAATAAAAGGTTTCTAAAATATTGAAGTAACAAATAAAAATGAAAACGTTTATCACGAACACATAAAACATCCCAGAGGAATAATAATTCTATCATGCCAATATCGCCAAAGTCTATAAAATTCAAAGTTCGTCCTTAGCTGTATGAACAGCAAAAAAAAAAACTTTTTCATACGCCTTATATTTTTTAAACTAACTTCGTAAAGTATTCCCTGTGGTTACCAGGAGATCAGAAATTCGAAAGAGTTTATAGCACCTAGTACGGCTGTTAAGTTGATATTACGAAACAACTTAACCTTGTCTAGTGGTTTGGAAGCTAAAAATACTTCTCTTGAACGTTTTCGGTGAGATGTTGTTAGGTCATGTTTGTCTAGTACTTTTTAAGCGAAGACAGTTTATTCTCACTTACTTTTTCATAGGATTTTTTTTAACAAAATTATACTACTCTGTTTGACGTCAAGACCTCAAGTAAGTAAATTAACTGTCTACACTTATTTATAGCTTCAAACGGGTTTGCCAGCCGATTCTAAACTTTAATGCACATTAATAGAAGTTGTATATTTTGATGTACGAGTAAATTTGTTTTCGGTTCGTCCTTTTGAGACATGGGTTGAAAGTATAGGAATGACTTTAATAATTAAGTTGAAGCAAAGGTGGAAATAAATTATTTATCTGGCCCGATTGTTTGACATACACGGCTGCAATTATTAATACTCTAAGTATAGACGAATTTTAAGGTCTCTGCACACAGCTCACGGGACGGCGACGCGGCGCTGGCGTGGCGACAGTGTTCACACTGCGCGCGAGCACGTCCCGTCCCGCCGCGCCTTTCTTTTATCAATAAAAATGTTGAGCGATTCAGACATGGAAACGCTATTGCTCATAGTTGCGCTAGCTAATAAAAAACAACGTAAACGGAAATGGGTGCATGAAATAAATCAAAAACGCGCTCGCGTGCCGCCACGCCCCGCCCCAGTAGACTTGTATTCCTGCTCGGCGCGGCGGCGGTGGGGCGCGACGGTTACCGTCGCGACGAGCGGGGCGGCTCTGTGTGGCGTCGTCCGTAATATCTAGTACATTACAACTGCTCAGCGCCGCGTCGCCGCCCCGTAACTGTGTGCAGAGACCTTTAATGTTCCACTGTAGACCAAAGGCTTTTCCGTACAGGTAAGAAAATAAATCTATACATATCAATAAATCTGAAGTATCTGTTTGTGATATCATAATAACAGCTTTTTACTAAATGCATTATGATATAATATATCATGGTACTCCGGTATTTATAACAAAGAAATAATTTTTAAAATATTAGTCTGTCTGTCTGTTTTTGACGGGACTGTCACTGGCAGATAGCTGATGTTATAAGGAGTAACTACTTTTATTATAGAAAAAGAATTAGGGTTCTGCGCAAAAAAAATAAAACCTATGAAACCACTGACATCCACGACCCCGCAGGCTAGTGACCAATAAAATTATCGATTAACACGCTTGCCTACAGCGCGTATTTGTGATTTATATAAATAAAAATGAAATGCTGTTCGTTGGTAAATGCATCACTTGAGAACGGCTGGATCGATCTCGTTTTTTTTTTTTTATTGAAAAATGTTCACTATAGTAGTCCGAGTTAGAAAGAAAGAAAGAAAAATTGGAACCGTTCCCCGGAAAATTTTCAATGATTTTTTCAAAGTGATTTTTGTATGAACTATTGAGGACAACGTCTGTCGGGTCAGCTAGTTTCAAATAATTATAGGTTTCAGTTTTACTCGACCATAAATTGGTAGGTTTAGTGAATACTATGAAAATTACATTTAAATCGACCAGGTAAGTTTACCTGCCGAGGTATTCTGTAAAAATCTCACCGTGAATATTTGGCTGAAGTGAGCTTCAAGTGAGTTCCACCTGATGCTAGGGGTTGACACTACTGACAGCTCAGTTCAAGCTGACTTCATCTGAATTTTCACGGTGACATTCTTACAGAATAGTTCTGCTGGTCTTATACTGATATAACATGAAGTGGTAAAATAAAACAAAATTAAATTACTCACCAAGTCGTTATTTTAGAATTTACGATTATTTCCAGATAAACTGTTTTATAGCGACGTTTCAATCGCAGGGAATCTCTTGAAATCCAACACGAACGTTAACAAAGTCGTAAATATTAAGTAAAATCTAACTTATTCATACATTCATCTGTATTTTAGAGTAAACTATAAGATTCAGTTTTAATACCTAGCGAGCCCTAGAATGGAGACCGGGTATCGGCAAGCGTAGTGAGGGACGTGCCCCGAACTAGATGGACCGATGAACTTAAAAGATGGTTGGGACTGGTAGCAACCAGTTAGTCCCATCCACCGAAGACGGCGAACAGGGTATTGTGACGCAGCCTGGAAATAGAGGCATGTGTCTAACAGTGGACTACGATAGGCTGAGTGGATTAATTGACCCAACAAAAGGAATCCTTTTATCTTAACTGATAAGTGATAATATAAACAAAAAAAATTGATTTTCTTGTATGTTTGTTTATTACGCTTTCACGCTAAAAGGGCTGAGCGGAATTGGAGGAAATTTGGCACATGGATAGACCATGACGTGGATTAGGACATAGAAATAATGCTTACCACCCCCCCCCCCCCCACCCCCCACACTTGGTTGACTGGTAGAGAATGCCGCATTAAGTCCGCCTTTGTACCTTTTGGTGCGTAAAGTTTAAATAAATGAATAAATACTTCTTATTCCGATATTCCCATGGGATCGAGACTTGCGGATGCAACCGGGAGCGCAGTAAATATGTGCATAGGTGGGATAAAAGCGTTATGTAAAGGGGATTAAAGATTTTTATATGGAGCTTTGCATACCTTCGCGAAATTTTGTTTCTCTTTTCAAGTATAAATAAATACGGATGTCACGTCATCAACTTTGAATGTTAATATCTCGGAAACATGACACTTTACGTGGTTTGTTCTTATTATGTTTTCTGTTTGTATTGATGTCAGCTATCGATTTATGTAGGACAAATAGTTGACGGCCATTTTGAAAAAAAAAACAAAATGGCGCGAGTGGGTATGCTACGGATCTAAGGCCCTTGAATGAAGGGATGGTAGATTGTTCCTTACCACGATTAGCTCCGTCTAGACATATTGAACGAACAACAGATGCGGCCCCGAGTAGGCTTGACCAGAATAACAAACAGACTGCCCTGTCCTTGCCTACGTTTGTCTGAATCGATATTTTTCGTAATTATCTGTGTAAAACATAATATATTCAGAGGCCTTAGCTCGAATGCGCTAAGTAAACACAACAATCGGTCGGAAGGCTAAAAAGGCTATTATTTATTATGATGAAAGATTATTAAACCCAAAATCACTCACGCTCCAGTAATTTCTAACAAACCACGCGAAGTAAACACCTCTAATTTCGTCCCTCTCCTAAGAAAACCCGTTACGAAGATAATTAACGAGATGATCTTACACTATTCCTAATTATGGTGTTGACACAAGAGCTGATAAGCTTTGACCAACACTGTTAAGAAAACTGATGTCTTTTCTAATTAATGGTAAACCTACGTGGTAAATTATGATGATGAACTAGACTAGACCAATTATTTTGCTTATGTCGTGAAGAGGCTAAGTATTTCCATACAACGTGGCAAAAACGCCAGTCTCTTGGTTAGATTACCAGTCGACAGCGATGCGGAGCAATTTTTCGACGCCATATTTTAGTTTGTTAATAGTTATTTTATACTAGCAGTGCCCCGCGGTTTCACCCGCATAAGTGTCGGTCCCGCGGGAATATCAAGATAAAAAGTATCCTATGTGTTACTCTGATGCATAAGCTATATTACTATAAAGTTTCATCAAAATCCGTTTAGTAGTTTTTGCGTGAAAGAGTAACAAACATCTATCCATCCATCCTCACAAACTTTCGCGTTTATAATATTAGTAGGAAGTAAAATTTTTATTGTAATATTTTGGTAGTTTATCCAGTGTATATATATTTTTTTTAATAAAGGAAAAAATGTCGCAAAGATAGAATATGTAGGTATATGTTCAAAATCTGAAAATAGACTATAGTTTGACCGAAACTGCTGTACTGCGCCTTAGGAATGCGCGGCGAGGCGGGAGGAATGCGCGGCGAGGCGGGGGGCGGGACGCCGTGAGCGATGACGAATGAGCGGCCTGCACTGCCCCCCTCGTCTCGCCGCGCACATACGGAAGGCGCGGTACAGCGGTTATGGTCAAACTATACCTAAAGTCTGATTAAATTCTTCTTTTTTTTTTCACGTATATCAACATCACAAATATCAACTTTATGACGTACCTGAAAGCTCAGGTGCTCAGTTCTGTATTTGTGCTGTACTGTACCTACTCCAGAAGAACAAGTTGAACCGATTTAATCAATCAAGAGCCAGATCACGTCGATGCTTGCAGTCGACTGGGATTGATTTTTAAATCATCTGATAAGTTTATTCGAGGAATAATTTTGAAATTTTGACAGTTATTTCATACAAAAACTATCAAACATCAATTTTATTCCTCGAATAAAAGTTATCTGGCGATTGAAAAATCAGCTATTAGAGTTATAAATAAACACACTATAAAAACATAAGAATAAAGATTTTGTATTATTTCAATAAGATGTTTTTGGAACAATAAACTTTATCCTTTAAGTAAGTAGCTTATAAACCCACGCTTTTCCAAAATAAATACAAAGTAGGTACAGAGGCAACAAACTAGAATTAGGCAAGTTATTTTAGTGACAAATTATACAAATTGAACACCGCTTCAAGGCTCAACGTAACCGTTTAAGAAGCCAAGGTATTGTAGATTTCCGTGAGTGTTTCTGACTGATGGTATAAGGTTAAGGGGTAAGAGAAATCGAAATTTTTCATTTTATTTTGCGTAATTACCGATGGGGAATAGAATATAATGTAATACTCTTCATAGCACATCATATATATATGCAAAAAAAAAAAACACAAAAACACAACAAACAAGAACACAACACAACACAAATCACACAATAATAAAACAAAAACACAAGACAACAGAACAATTTACTAGTTAAGTTCTTCGCGTTAACAACCCGAATAGTCACCGACATAGAGGGCTAGTAAGCTGAATTGGAAATGGACTAGCCATGTCTGACGTAGAACTTATAGCCGTTGGAGCCTACGTGTCCTTGAGTGAACTATTATCAACTTTAAAAAGACAGTGAGGATGTGGAAGGCAAAAGCATAGCATGTTGTTAAGGCTACCGTGGCGCTGCAGTGCCTCCGGGATGTTTGCAGAAGCCCACACGAACGGCTTCAAGGCCATTATACGCAAAAAATCGGCTTCTTTGCTGCAGCGTCTGCGGGGTGCTAAAAATGGCATTCTAAAAGTTATTGCTGCTAATTTTGACTGCCCCATTCAAAAACACTGGGTGAGGGTAGTGAATGGTTTTGTATAAGTAGTCTACATAAAGATAAGTACTAACAATACTAACATAATAAATTGTAAGCTAATATTTTTGCTAATATAATACTAACAAGATATGGATTTTAATTATCTGAAAATAAATTATTCTATTCTATTCTATAGCATAGCAGCAGACCACCTCTCTGTAAGATAAAGTGCTCCGTAATCCACCACGCGGGCCCAGTGCGGGTTGGTAGATGTCACATGTCTTCGAATTTTTGGTTTTTTCCTTAACCGTTTTGAGACCAATGGTATGAAATAATTTACACAAAGTAAAGCGTCTCGGCCGTTTTCACTGGGCTACCACTGCTTAAAGGAAGGCCAAATACCGGGTGACAATTTAGAGAGGCCTATCTCTCTTCTTCTCACAGTGGACTGCTGTAGGCTGTGTTGATTGATCAACGAGCGCTAGTAATATCATAGTGCGATCACAAATGAGATTGAACAACCTAGAACATAACTATCAACTCCGCCTATCGCAGTCCACTGCTGGACATAGGCCTCTCCCAGACTGCACCACAACACCCTGTCCTCCACCTTCCGCATCCAGTCTACCCCAGCCTCCTTCTTTAGGTCGTCCGTCCATCTAGCTGGGGTGCGTCCCAAACTACGCTTGCCGATACGCGGTCTCCACTCCTGGGGGTCTACTCCGAAGTAGTATCGGCTGAATGTTCGGCCATTTCCTGCTACGAATTTACTATTTGGTTCGGTCGGTTCCGATCCTACACTCCTACACTCTTTCGAATATTGACTATGGTCCTGACTCAACTGAGCCGATCTGAACTTTTTTCGCATTTTTCAATAATATTCGGTTCCGGCCATGTGTCGGTCCGATCCGAACATTCGCACTTTGCACTTCGGAGTAGGCCCCCTGGACTCATCTGCTCCAGCGACCATCAGTCCTTTGGCAGAAATGGCCTGCCCACTGCCACTTCAGTTTGCAACACAACTATGCTGTGCAAAAATACGCATTTCAGAAGTATTTCCTAGACAGAACATTACCCAAAGAGCTACTGTAACTGAACAATAAAGTAAAAACTTCCTGCATATAAAGTCTTATAGAAAACTCGGCTATAATATCAGTTTAACAGCCATTTATTCAACAAGATAAGACTATAACGTCGCTTCGCGTCTCCATTTTGTGCCAACCGAACTGTTTCACTGTGTTTAATATCCACTAAATTTAAGGCTTACCACAGATCTAGGAAGACGGTAGAACAGCTTTTGGAGTAAATTGTGAAATTACTCGTAGTCTTCCTAAATTTCGGATAGATTTTGGTAAATCTAAGGTTCGTTTTTGAGAAAATTTCTTGCTTGGGAGTCCTCAGATCTCGAGCAAATAGGTAACTTTTAAGAGCAAGCATGTAGCATCGTCGTTCACTTACCATCATGAAACAAAGTGCTCAAAACGAATCGTTCATTCCCCTAATTATTAAATCCACCTAGGCCAGGCACCACTATTAGTCATAAAAATATTTGTGTCCACCGAATTCAAAACCGGGACCCTCTGCTTAAAAGCCAATCGTTCAAACATTGCGGCAATCATGCTGACAAAAATATGGCCTGAATAAGTTGAATCATCCATATAGCACAAAATGTACTGTTTTATGTTTATTTCGACATATGGGATGTGACCTTGAACAAACGTATTCAGTAAACGAATGCCATTGTTTATGTGTTTTGTATGGTAATCGTTTATTTGTTAGCAGCGTTTTATTTGGCAAGCAACCCGGATAGCAATGAGAATGAACATGTAATTTAAAGTTCAGATAAACTTCTACTTCTATCGTTATGTCCTAAAATTACTTCGTACCTTTTTGCCTTCCAAGATTTTGAACTACTGTTGAGTTTATTTACACAAAATATAGACCTATAAAAGGGAAAAAAGGTTAATTCTACTAATTGACGCACAAAGTGAAATACAATTAGATCGTAAATAGACAAAAACATTTTCTTCAGCTATTATAACAATTTAGTTTGCTCACATTCTGGCCGCAAGCTCATTGCAGCCATATCTCAAAAACATTTTTTCATGACGGTTCAATGAATGCAGACGATAATTGTGATACTTAGGGCCTATTGTTTCAACCGGTTAGTTAACATAACATACGTTCGTCAAATAATAACGATTACGTACCTACTCGTTATTACTCGTTTTATTTTTTATTTTTAACTCTGTTTAGTTTAGTTTTATGATCCTGTACGAGTCGCAATAAATACTTTTTCTTTCTTTCTTATTATTTGACTTACGGCAAGGCCATATTTTTGTAATTGTAATTTGAAATAACGCTTTTATTGGTTTTATGATAGTTAGCGCCACTTTTGACGTCCTCGCGTGCGTCAAGTGGACGTGAAAGGACCCGCCCTTACTGATACTTTTATATTTTGGAACCTTTTTATTATATTATTTTTCAAATTTTGTGGCTTAATTAATTACAGAACGTTTTTTAAGTATGAGAATATACATTCTGGTGTAAATGCGCAGCTGGCAGATGTTAATGACATCATCTATACTGTGGTCTAATTTTGTAGTCACATTGCGTCTCTTCAGAGTATCCCAATAGGCCAAGTTGTACCTGCAGAGACAAACATAAAGCCGTATCAGAAGTTCAGCTCTAAATAAATGTTTATTAACCAGGGTAATTGTGGTAATATTGAAATAAGTCATTTTTGTGAGAGCATCCATATTTTCCTTTCGTCAAAATACTTTTAAACACCAAATATTTGTTACGCTGGTTAAAACTTTTGTTAAGAAACTACGTAAAAATGTTTCTTTTGAAAATGAAAAATTTTGTCGTCAAAAGTTTAGGCTAGATATTTTGTGCGAAGAAACAACACTTAGTTGTAACTTTAGGTAACTTCTTGTAGTTTGTGTGAAACTAGTGGCAAATATAATATCCAGTGTAATTTGGCAACATTGCTCACGCATACACTGGCACGCGCACAAAAGCGTACAACTTGAGTTTACTTTGCTGAATTCCTTTCTCATGCACACATGCTGGCACATACGGGAATATATTGGGAACAGGTCGACACTCGACTCAAATTTTTAAACTATGGTCAATTCTAGTACGGAACGGGTATAAAAAACGCTTTAACGAAGCCGAGAGGCACTTGTCCTTCCCATCATTGTGATACGTGTGACCATCGTGTCGTCGTGTCATGATCATCGTGATTGTCCTGTCGTGTATGTGTCATTCTGATTATGGTGTTGTTTATGTGTGTTTACTGGGCCATACTGGGAACGATATTGAAGATCAAAATTGCTTTCAAATGTTAAAACTTAAAATTAGTAACCCCCACAATCCCAGTACCGTTACAAAAGCAAAGTTTTGCCTGTGTTACATTGCGCCCTTATACACGTACTTGTGCCCTACAGAGTCCATAATTGTACCTTAGCTTTAGCCGTTTGTAACACCTTTACATAATTATGGAATGCAAATAAATATACGAATATGAATATTTATATATAATTTTTCGAATAAAAGTAGTTTTACAACAATTGTTATTGTAGAATGTAACTGCAGTTTGGTGTAGACGATGGCTATGCTTCTTTTCTTCCTGTATTGAACTTTGGGATCTCTGGGGGAACAGCCTATCTGCCCTCCTTTACTATGCCGTTTGCAGCTCCCGAGGGAAACCAAAGCCATTTCCATTGACATTCTCGCTATGTTGTGAGGCCACTAAGTGCCGCATCACAGTCGTTACGCTTGTGACTAGGTTCTCCGGTACTGATATGCCAACAAGGGGTTCGGTATGATACCATAGCACATAAGTAACCGAAGCGGTCGCTTTCTCGATGCCTTCGTGTCCGACTGAGATATCCCTCTCCGGATCCCGCTTAGCGGCCTCCTGCTGAAGAGAAAGTTTTACTAAAATAACTGATTTATTTTTGTATGTATAGATAACAAACTATTTACAGTAGATACTAAATTAAAGGACTAATATACATTTATACTGATTAATATATGTGATGGTTACAATATTTGTAAATATGTGAGCACCATTTTGTCTATCAAGACAATCAATTTATAAAATTTAAAGAACCGCAAAACGGGGTGAATAGAGATACAGGGGTGAATCGAGACGAAACTTTAAAACGGATTTTAACATTGAAATAATATACTTTGTTGTCAGAAAAAACTCTAATGTGTTTACTGTTTTTTAATTAAAGATCAAGTGTCCTTGTGAGCAACCAGCTACATATTTTAAAGTACAAATCCATTTTAAAGTTTCGTTCCGATTCACCCCGTTTTACCGGAACTATACTCGTATATATTTTTTCGTGTTATTTTTGCCCGCTTAGAAGAAGAAGATTAATTTATCTGCCATTGTTTATTTTTTTATAATTTGTGTCCGTTGTATTTATTTATTCCAGGTATATTGTCGTCACATAATTATAATTAGGTATTGTATACTAAATTTTGTAGAATATAAAATAATAACTACAGAGTTACTTGCCCATTCTTCTCCATACGAAACTATACCTTTTCGAAGGGGTATCTAGCATCAATTCTATTCTTCTTGTAAATTTTGATGTTCAAAAAGTGCGCTATATTTTCCCACTTGAAATAAAAGACTTTGACTTTAACTGCAGATCTACAACTAGATCACAAAATTATAATTATCTTGATCTATTTGCTTATATAGATCAACGTAATTATAATTTTGTGATCTAGGTCATGGTATGTATAAAGCATTCAACCAAGAACAAATTATAATTCTTTATAGTGTGCTGAAGAAAAACATCATGAGGAAACCGGCATGTCCTAGAACCACAAATTCGAAGGTACATGACATCCGCCAACCCACACTGGGCACGCGTGGTGGACTACGGCCCACTCCCTCTCACAGAGAGCAGTCCCAGCAGTGGAAACATTAGAAGCCAATTATGATCGTATGCAGCTATAATGCGCTGTGACAATAAAAAAAAAAAACTTTCATTCGTTATGTGTCGCCAAACTTAAGGAAGGTATCCCGAAAAAAAAAAGAACAATGTCGATAATCCTCTTTACTTGCTCGAACACTTTCAGGTCCCGTATATCCCCCTCAACATGAAACGTTTATCGTGCCTCACGCGAATTCCCAGCTCTATTGAAGTGGTATAATGTCGTACCCGGATCGCTTACCACTAATGTAACATATAAGGCAGCGATGATCTACGGATGTGCTTTTTGTTCAGCACTACACAGCAATCGATCTTCAATTTTATTGTGATGCAATAGAATTGAAAATTGATTGATTGTTCTGCGCTTATTTTGAAGTAATGCGTTTCGGTCTATTTTGGGTTGTTTCTTGTAGTTGATGGATGGTGGTAGATAATGGCGATGTTTAGAGTTTAATGTTGAATATTTTCTACCAGCTCTCAATCAATCAACTCAGACTATCACAGTGCACTGCTAGATATGTAAGACAAACATCTCCCATGCTGTTCCACAACACCCTGTTCTTCACCTTCTGCATCCAGTCTGTCCCAGCCATTTTTTTGAGTCTGTCTACCTAGATGGGGGGCGTCCCACACTACGCTTGCCGATACACGGTCTCCACTCCAGGACTCGTCTGCTCCACCGGTCATCGACAAACATGGCCAGCCCATTGCCACTTCAGGTTGCATACTCTGCATGTTATGTCTGTAACTCCGGTTTTTTTTCCAGATAACTTTGTTCTACCAGATCTAAAGATCGAAAATCTGGCGTGAAACAACCATAACCCCGTCTTTGCTGTCGCGCAGTCGGGTTAATCGACTTAGCCACCAATTTAGCGTGATGCATTCTTTAGCGATTCTCAGATAATGTAATTTATTATTGATACAATGTGCATATAAGGAATGTCAAAATAGTCAACCTTTTATTACTTGAATAAGCGAGGGTTTTGGCTACTTTGTATATGTGTATTTTATGTTTTTTTTTTTTTGTAAAGTGCGTTTTGTTTGTGCAGAATAAACAAATCTTTACTTGCTTTTTTTATACTTACCTACAAACCCTAAAAACTTGGACGGCACTTAAAACAATACGTTGAGTACAGTACAACAGTATAACAATGCGTTGAGGATATTGTTGGGGCTACCTCGGTTTTGTAGCGCGTCTGGCATGTTCGCTGAAGCGAGGTTAGATGATTTTTATGCCGTTATGCGCAAGCGATGTGCGAGTATGCTGAAGCGATTCAGGGGTAGCCCCAACAACATACTGGCTACACTGGCGGACAAAATTGATGGGCCTTTCATTAGGCACTGGGCAGCTAGGCATGTGCGTACTGGCGTACATGTCGCTAATTAATTTAAGTTTTTTATTTTTATGTACGCATCATATGTACTAACAATAGGTTAAGATTTTACTAACACTATATGGATCAATGGTCTGAAATAAATAAATTATTATTATTATTATTATTAAAATACTTTACCTACATGCTGATTACTTTTTATGTACACGACCCACAGACAAATTTTATTACCACACATAATAAAGTAATTTCAAGAAACTTCATACTTATTTTTAAAACTAGATCCCCAATATTCGTGCGATACACGAAAAACTCACAAACATTTAAAATCTGGTTTTGCAAAAAATAAAACAGAGATTTTCAATTAAATTTCATTAAATTGCTCCACATTTAAATCGCCACGCATTTTACTGCTAAGCGAAAAACGGTTCATGTCGTTTTAACCACAAAAGAAAAAAAGACAGAAAATCTATTTATGGCTACATTGGTGACGTCAGCCTCGTACTAAGCTTCGGTACAAATAAATATTTAATGAAAAAGTGGTCTAGGACGTCCATTCTAAAAATATTTTGTACTAGTTGCGCCCCGCGGTTTTACCCGCATAAGTTTCGCTCCCGTGGGAATATCGGGATCAAAAGTATCCTATATGTTAATCCTGGTTATAAAATATCAGTGTGCCAAATTTCATTCAAATCCGTTTAGTAGTTTTTGCGTGAAAGAGTAACAAACATCCATTCCTCCATCCATACAAACTTTCACATTTATAATATTAATATATATAAATATAATGTAATATAATATTAGTAGGAAGGATTTTCTTTCATTAAAAATATTTAATGTATCTTGACGGTGACGAAACTTGAATGCCTAGAATTATAAGCAGCAAAATCCATAATATGCGGCCAGAGAGGAAATTCCCATAATTTTAAGAACGTTCACAGCCTGATGTGTCTAATTCTGTCAAAAATATTTTTGAGTAGCTTTTGACATTAATTGCTGCTGAGATGAGATTTTGACTTGAATTTGATCATAAAGGAAATAGTACTTACTATACCTACTTCCATTTGGAAGTGGAACAAAATGCCGGAGGAGCTATGGGCTAAAGTAAGCACACAATGGGGCCCAAACAACAGCAAAAGACAACGCGGCAGACCCAGAATGAGATGGCGAGACGAGCTCGACTCTTTCCACAAGGATTGGCGTTTAACAGCACTGGATAGGGATAAGTGGAGGGAGGGAAGGCAGGCCTTTGCCCTGAAGCGGAACAAAGATGCTGAATAAAAAAAAAAATACCTACTTATTTATATCGTTCTGCTGCTTCAAAGCTCCCTCAGACGGGTGTGACGTGACTTTAGCAAAACAATTTCTTTGAAAACTTTATAGAATTTGTTCTACCAGAATTGCGTCGCGTCTTTTTGCGGGTGCCTTTATACGAAGGCTTTTAATACATATGAAATCTTCATAGTCACCATGCATCGGTTTAGGAACACGCAGAAAAAACGTATCGCGCTATGAACAGCTCTTCTGCATTAGCTTGTTTAGTGGTTTGACGCAAACCAGTTCGCGAGCTGAATTCAATTGTAAGACAATTTGCCGACAATACCCGGGTTTCACACTCCAATGGGGTCGTTTTCGCATCAAACAGAAACTCGCTTTTTATAAACACATATATCAAAAGATAATCTACATATAATGACAGAAAGGGAGATCGAGTTTGTGCGTTAAGTAATGTGAGGTTTGCGATATGTTTGAGGCTTTTATCGAAAAATAATAGGCTATTTGAAGATGATAAGGCGGATATGAAGATTGATCTAGAATCTCATAGGTATAGACTACCTAGTCATTGATTTTGCACCCTAAGGAACAAAGACCGTAGAACCGATGACTGGTGGGGTAGACGTGTTCTTGAGTGGAGACCGCGAATCGGTAAACATAAGGTGGGACCCTCTCAGGCTAGCTGGAGCGATGATCTTCGCGGGATGGCTGGTAGCAGCTGAGTGAGAGTTGCCGAAAATCGAGTTGAATGGCGTGCAATAGGAGAGGCCTATGTTCAGCAGTGGACTGTTATAGGCTGATGATGATGATCAAAGTCATTTGCACGGCTTAAAATAACAAGAAGGCGGTTTCTCGTAATTTAAAATATTCAAAATCTAGTCGTAGTCTCATCTCGGCGACAAACAATTGTCAAAAACTTGTCAAATATGTAGGGAAATTAGAGGTATTTTTGACAGATTGAGACAGACCAGCACCTTAATTGCGTAACACACAATCAATAGTAATCTGAATCATTTTGAAGCAAATTGCTAATCCATTGCTTCATAAGTTCAAAAATTTGTCTGCTCAACACATACAAAATAACGCAATAAATGTTGTTGAACTGTCAAAATGAAACCGATTCCGATTAATTGTGTGTTACGCAATTAGGGTGCAGACTGAAAAGTACCCCTAAGGTCTATTTGCTGGCGATCGGCGGCGACCTCTAGCGTCCGGCCCTGGTTCAAGCCATGGTCCGGGGCGAGAGGGAGTGGCAGGCAGTCACCTCCTTCTGCGAAGCAGTCATGCTAGCGAAGGAGGTGGTGGGATAGATGAGGGACAGGACCTCACGCCTCAGCCGCCGCGGGAGACGCTCCGGGCGTCGGGAGCCGCGTGACGACTCCCGACCATCGTAGGCGCGAGCCTGCGGGCGGAGAGTAATAGGTAGCTCACCGTCCGATCAGGACCAGACCCGGTGCCGGACGGCGCGTATGTCTTCCACGCGCGCCTCAAAGAGACGTCAGCATAAGTGACGGGGCCCGATAGGGCCGAAGCCTGTCAGGGTAGCGAGATCGTCCGAAAGGGTTACCGCTGCCCTGGAACATAAAGGGCTAAGGAAGGAACACGGGTGGGTTTTAGTCAGTAAGAGTCTGACACTCCTTTCCGCTTCACCCAGAGCGGGAGGGGTCATTTGATGATTTCCCGTCCTCAAAACAAAAAAAAAGTCTATTTGCCTATATATGACAGTTAGATAGGTTCAACCCTATTTTAGTTCTTATTTACTGGGAACTGTAGTCAAAATTAATAAAGGACGTCGATGATTTGTGACGAGGTCAACTTCGACTTTACTATAATTTTACAAAAGATGCAACGTATGCACGCCCTTCTTCGACCTTGGAAAGTTACAATCTCAGCGTTGCCATTTCGATAGATTCAGGCTATCCACAATATGTTTTATAGATTGGTATTACAACTGGGTCGAAAGCCTAAAGTGCTCTCCCAGGCACAAACTGGTCTCAATATCTAAAGCACTGTATTTTATTCAAAGCACGATCTTGGATCGATTTATATACGAAGAAGCTTACAGCCAAGAACTCTTTAAAGGAGCGCAAGGATAAATGCATTTACAATTTTAAGGGTTTCGTGCCTCAAAGGAAAATGGAACCCTTATAAGATCACTTCGTTGTCCGTCTGTCTGTCCATCTGTCAAGACCCTTTTTCTCATGAAAACTTAGAGCTATCAAGTTGAAGTTAATATCAAATACTCAAGGCTGTAATCCCTTGAAGCAATGAAAAAATCAAACTTCTAAGTCATCTCAATCAAAAGATACGGGCGTTTATGTTCCGTTTATGCTGTATATTTTGACACTCGCAAGGGAATCAAAACCTATAGGTTGACGTAGAATCATGAAATTTAGCAAGAAGCAATGTCATGTAACACAAGTAAAGGAAAACATCTGAAAACCGTAAATCCCTCAGTGCGCGAAACCGAATCGCACTTGATCGGTTTTTTTTCCTTGACGACACTATTGAAGTAGTCGTTCTAAAGTCTAAAAAAAATAAGGTCAAAATAAAAAAAAACTATAAAAGAAAAGTTAGTTACGTAACTCAAGTAGTCAACCAATTTCACTTAATATTATGTAACATACCTTCCTGTCCCTTTCCCATGTTGCTTGGGGTTGGCGCGCGACACGTTTTTCTTCGATTGTCCCATGTGGTTGATATGGGACAATCGAAGAAAAAGGTGTCGCGCCATCGTATCATTCACTCCTATTCTTTCGTACAGACGCCAGCAGGCCAACCTACCCGAAACTGTCAAATTTTCCCAATCAACCTTGAACCTTAATGCTTTAGCGATAAAATTGAAAATCTATTAAAGAAATTTGACAGATTGTAGTAGCTTGATGTGCTGGCGTCTGTACATAGGGTAACGGGGACATTGACGTGTAAACTGTAACCATGAATTCAGCACATGAAACAAGACAGCGTAGAAATTTTTCGTCGGTTATCAAAACAAAAGTTACCTGTTTCATAGAAAAGTGCAATACCTACGCGGTCAAAATACCTACTGAATCCAGGGTAACACGTTGCGCGTCTCTGCAACCCAGTTTTTTTTTCTTCTGAAAGGTGAAATGAAACTGTAAATAATGAACGCAAATATGAATCATCATCTGCCTGGCCTTTTCCCAACCATGTTGGGGTCAGCTTCCAGTCTAACTGAATGCAGCTGATTACCAGTATTTTACATGTAGCGACCTGAGCTTCACAACCCAGTTACTGTGTAATACGAACCCACTTGGTAAGACTGGTTGTCAGACTTTCGGGCTCCTGACTACCGTAACGACTGTCATAGATCCACGATTGACAGCCGGGACCAACGGCTAAACCACCAATAATTTATTTACAAAGCTTTTTACTTGCCCCACAATGCCCAGTGTATCAAAAACAGTATATACCTAAACCTACTATATGTAGGTATACTCACCCAAGGTCGCGTGCAACTGGCATATAACAAATTACTTCCGAGTCGATATCCACCGCGCCATTTATTTTTTGTTCAGCGTCTATTCTATCTATACATGCTTACCTACATGGAGACAAAGCGCGAACTTATAACTGACTTTTATTGATTACTAGTTATCTGTGCTAAGATATACAGCGTGGCGCTTTAATGGCGACATTAATTTAACACACGTATACGGTTTCGTGTTTTAGTTTTATGAATATATTTTAATTTAATTAAACATTAATATTTATTTATTTATTAACAATTTTCTAAAATAGCATCTTAGAGCAACCTGACTTAAAAAGTGTAACGCAGGGGTCATTTGCCGGGGTCACGGATCATAACATCGCATCAATGTAATTAAAACAATTATCGTGCAAAGAGAAGGCGAATTGAAGGAAAGAAAGAGAGAGCCCTATGTCGGCGAGCGGCGCAGGTGGAAGTTACGATTTTTTTTAAGTTGTTAGGTATAATTTTTATGATTACTAGCCACTAGCCCTACCTGTGTGTTGAATTAATTTCGCCATTGTTGCGTCACGTTGTATATATTTTGTTTACGGAAAACAAAAACTAAAACAAAACAGAATCTTAATAAAAACTTTCAAAGAGCTTCTCTTTGATAGTTAGTTTTATTATTTATCCAGCCATCTACCAGTAGAGTGAGCAAATAAAAACAGTATATATTTTAGCAAAAATTTGCGATTTAATAAAGCACTTTTTAAAATACTAACACTATCTTCTGCCCGCGACTCCGTCCGTCTGAAATTTCAGACCCCGACCCATCGCGTCGCATCCCATCGCTCGCCCGTGCTACTACTTCGTCTTCGCTGAGTGACATTTTTCCTTTTGCTTGACTCCTAAGGGTTAAAGCGTGATCAGCCTATAATGTTCCCACAGCTGGGACACAGGCCTCCTCTCTTCGAGAGGGAGTGGGCTGTAATACACCACGCGGGCCCAGTGCGGGTTGGTAGATGTCACATGTCTTTTGAATTTTTGGTTCTAGGATATGCCGGTTTCCTCACGATGTTTTCCTTCACCATTTTGAGAGCAGTGGTGATGAAATAATTTACATTAAGTAAAGCGCCTGACTGGGTTTGGGCCTACAACTCGTAAGTCGCGGTCGTCACCACTTGGCCACCAGCTTAGAGTTATAACCTTCCTCGAGAATTGGGCTATCAAAAGCATTTTTTTTTTAATTCCACTGGTAGTTCCGTTGATTACAAACTACAATACAAACAAACAAATTTTACCTCTTTATAATATTAGTACAGACATACACGGTCCTGCACCCTAATTGCGTAACACACGACCAATCGGAATCGGTTTCATTTTGACAGTTCAACAACATTCATTGCGTTATTTACGTGTTGGGCAGACAAATTTTTCGAACTTATGAAGCAAAGGATTAGCAATTTGCTTCAAAATGATTCTGATTCCGATTGATTGTGTGTTAACCAATTGGGGTGCAGGTTAGCAAAGTAACAAAGTTATTAAAAATTTAAAAAGTTAATTCTTTAAAAAGGACAAGCGACTCTTTTTGTTATTTTGTGTGTGTAAAAAAGAACGCGTGTCAGTGGCGGCTAAGGGCGCATTCACATATACGTACGTTTTTACAGGATCCTTTTTGACGGATCCGTCGCTACTGGAGATAGTATTCAAACAGCATTTAAAGGATCCTTTTTTACGGATCCGTCGCTACTGAAGATAGTATTCACACAGAACTGATTTTAAGAGATCGGATCAGTATACTGGATCCGAAATACTGTATTATGTGTGAAATGGCTCATACAACTACATACGCTAATAACACATACGTTTAAACGGACTTGTAAAACGGATTGCTGCTTATTTTGTCGGATCGGTATTTTCTACTGGATCCGAAATACTGTATTATGTGTGAACTTGCTCATACAACTACATACGCTAATAACATACACGTTTTAACGGACCTGTAAAACGGACGTTAAATGTGAATGCGCCCTAAGACATGGTGCAATCTATGCGACATAGGACTGCGACGGGTCAGCGACTGGCAGAACGACAGACAGCCGACAATTTTCATATACATATTTTGTTAAAACTTCCACACACTTTGTGTCGAGTTGCAGAGTCGCAAGACTTCTAAAAAAGGAGGAGGTTCTCAATTCGGATTTTTGTATTTTTTTAAAGCATACTGCGATCGCCAAGCCATGCACGGATGCTCGCTCCCGGTCTACATTGCGCTCACTTAGCCGAAGTAGAACAATATAAAGTGGCTCACTTTCTCATTACATTTCCCACTTCTGGAAACACTTATCACTTACAAACGAGAATAGCTTTAAAAGGACTTTTTATTTTTATTGAAATTCTTTTTTAATATGTTTTAATGATGGACTGTTTTGTGATTATGGAATAGCAAATAATAAAATACCTGAGGGGCTCATGGCTTAATAATAACAGACGCACGGGTCATTCTTTAAGGTAAAGCAACGCTTGCCGAGGTCGGTCTGTGGATTGATTACCATTCATTACATACCGAGATCCCTCCGTGCCTCGGGAAGCACGTTAAGCCTATGGTCCTGGCTGTCATTTGTAGATCTTTGACAGTCGTTACTGGTAGTCTGAAGCTCGAAAGCCTGATAACCAGTCTTAGCTAAGGGTTACTCAGTTACCAAATTACCTAGTAACTGGGTCCGGTTATAGAGGTCAAAATAGCATGTAAAAAATCGGAGCCTTAAAAATAGTATCCGCTTTCCATCCGTCCATCCGTCACAGGGCTGTATCTTTTGAACACTAAGGGTCAACACTTTACATTTTGACAGAATGCGAACTACTATGGTCGCTATAACAACAAATAATAAAAATATGTAGTGTTAAATATTGCACGGTGGTACAGAACCTATCGTGCGCGAGTCCAACTCGCACTTGGCCGCCTTTATTACCATGTAATCGTATCCTTTTCTCAACATGGACGCATCATAATGGTCGGTGCGTAGGTTGTGTGAAAGTTGCGTGACAGAGGCGTGGGAGTGCCAAGAGCAAATTGACGATCTCAATGAGGTGCCTTTACAAAAAAAAAAACGTCTTTAAACGCATTGTATGAAGTGTATTAATAGACTGCACAAAATGCAGGTGGGTTTACAGTGTAAACTGTTTACAGAAGCATGATTTGCATTGAAAGAAAAACATTCAAAGACATTTCTGATATTCAGTAAAGCTTGCGTTTCCTTGGAAAGCGATTCCGTCATATTTATAACGGTCATCATGAAATTTGAATTAATGCTATCCCGTTCAAAGAGAAGGAGTCAGTAGTGGGAACATTATAAAACTACCTCGTGGGTGCACCTGCCAAGCGTAGCCACTATGGCAACATCCCCCCCCCCCCCCCCCCCACCCCGCAAGCGCTTCGTCTTTGCATGATAAACATCAAGAGAAGTGCAACTAGAGACCCAATATTCACTCACAAGGTGAACACGACCCTCTCTTTCGAATACTCCAAGAAAATGATCGCTGCCTGCACTGAGTCTGTCGCAACGACTAGTCACAAATGGAAACGACCACCCTACGTTTTGTTTTAGTTAGACAAAAGGCCTAGTTTGCGCTGGCACTAACTGTAACCACTCTAAAAATAATTCTAGTCATAAAGTCCACATATATGCAAAATTACTAACGAACGTCAGCTTTGTTCAAATATTTTCAGTGGAAAAATAGGAACTGTTAGCGATCAATTGGCCTCCACTTTTAACGCGTTCAACTGTCTACCGTTAAAAAAATGTTACAGTTTAAAAAAATACTAGGTCTTTGGAACTTATACACTTTCCAATAGGTAAACCGTTTTTTGACAGATGGAACTAGTGATTGCTGCAACACACAATACATTAATTGATACACGTACGTTATTATAATGTCTGTGAGAAGCCATAAATAAGATAATTCATTAAGATAAGGCAGTTTACATATTTATTTTATTACGCATTTTATCGTTAACTTTTACGTAATCTGGAATAGTTCGTTCTAAGACAGCTGTCAAAAAACGGTTAACCTAATGGACAGGGTATAGATAGGTACAGTCAACTGTACAGACGCCAGCAGGTCAAGCTACCCGAAACTGTCAAATTTTCCCAATCAATCTTGAACCTTAATGCTTTAGCGATAAAGTTGAAAATCTATTAAAGAAATTTGACAAATTGTAGTAGCTTGATGTGCTGGCGTCTGTACATCAGTGGTAACTATTTGACATTCTTCTTCCTCTTTTCGTGTCGATGGTACTCTTTCTCGTTGTTTTATTTTTTAGCCCAACAGGTCATCCGAGGTGGAGGTGACCGGGCACATAGGAGACTCCAACAAGTGGGGCATGGCTTGACATACAATGCACGTGACAATATGCGTGACAGTGGTGTGGGATGACTGTATATGCTCGTATCATGACTAACTTGTAGAACTTTATTTTTGAAAACGCATTTGTCACACCTCGGTAGATTTCTCATAACGCAACCAAACGGAGGTTCTAAGAAATGCTTCTCGCCCGGAAAACTGATGCCTTAGCCCCTCAATATCCCTAGTCACTTATCACCTATTGGAGATGTAATAGACACAAACCCTCGTTCTTTATAAAATATATATAACTTTTGTGTTTTATTACAATGGTTCTAGGAAAATATGGTTCCAAATATTCGAAGAAATGTGACATCTACCAACCCGCACTGGGCTCGCGTGGTAGATTATAGCCCACTCCCTCTCGAAGGGAGGAGGCCAGCCTCCCAGCAGTGGGAACATTATAGGCTGATTATGTGTTATTACAATGGTTAATTAATTATTTATTTTAATCTTTTTTTTTTGTATTCTTCAGGATGAAAATTGCAAGGCCGTTCTCTAGTCAGTTTGAAATCGGCAAGCACCCCGTTGTCATCTAAATTACAATCGATGACATTGACAGCTAAACAGCTTCGAATGACAGTCTGCGGCGCCAGCATCACAAAAAATATCATTGCAGATTTTATATTCACATTTCAGAATAAGAACGTAACAAAATGGCTACCACAAAACCGTTTGGGGTCGTCATTTGCAAAGAACCATACATTGTCATATATTGTTCTCTTTCGTGCGTTACCATGATTTATGTTGATATAAAATAAATATATATTTGGCACACATTACTAACGGCTCCCCGTTGAATGTTATGGCGGCAGCCCATGAGACATATAAAACATGGGTTAAGTGCGAATCTTACTAAGATGTATGGTTCTGAAGAAAATGACGCTGTTATAAACTTTAACATTTTCATTGTCTAGTGCCCTAGGTATTATACACATATTATTATTTTTTTACATATTATATATATCTCTCATTAACATCAGGCATAATTTAATTACTGTGGGCGTACTATGGGTAGTCTTGGTTATAGCACAATAGAAAACCGGTTTGCAGTTCAAATCAGATTATAACTTACGAACAAGTCAGTCACACTAGCAAATCACACACTGTAGGTACACAACTCAACAATAAGGAACGCCAGACAGTTTCTAAGCACATGTTGTTCATACGATGTCCAATTTTTCGATGACCCCGAGAGCTCTGCTCACACCGTTCTTGTAGCTGTCGCTCTCGTCCACCTCCACGAACTCAGGCTAGACTCTGTCTAGCGCCATGAGATGTCGCTAGCGTTCCGAATAGTCAAACGAATGACTCCGACATATATATAGTTTCAATATGAACGTTGTTACCAATATATTGTAACAATATTTTGATTTAAAAGAGTGTCCGTAGAGTTATCTGTTCTACTCCATAGGAACCTAATACTTTGAAATAGGCAACTAGCTTCATGTTTTTAGCTGACCAACCTCTTGACAATTCAAAAGTTTGAATTATGTTGTACCGTGATTGTTCAACAATTGAGTAGGGTTCGAGGATAGTGGTTGAGTTAAAATGCGTAAGTACTTGAGCTGACGATGCTCGAAGGACCGATATTAAAATGGTAGCCTGATCTCAGCAGATCATTGTGACTTCTGAATGATGATGCAATTACTAAATTATTATTTTTATAATAAAATATGAATATAATATCCTAATCTAACTAAAACTGTTAAAAAACTAAAAAATGGCATCGAAATATTCCACCGCATCGCTGTCGATTAGTAATGTACCCAAGAGACTGGCGGCATTGCCACGTATGGCAATGCTTAGCTTTTGGTAAAAGGTAAGGTCCATGGTCCAAGGTAAGAGCCAGCCCTTGGGTCACGGGAGATGTCAACCAGCCGTTAAGAGCAATGAGCAATCTGACCCCACAGCCCGAGGATTTCAACCACAAACGGCTCGAAAATATAATTTCCGATAAGGTTTTTATATTTTCGCCGCTTGAGGTTTCCCGCAGCCGCAGCAGCAGCGCCACTAAATAAAATATATAATAAATTAAATAAAATTCGAAACCTACATGAGTTTTTTCAAAAGTGTCCCTATAAATTTTATACTTTAAAGCACAGACATATTTAATTGTTAAGTAGACATAAATTGACAAAATGTGTTACTTAGTAATTAATATATTAAATGTAAAGACCTTTATTATTTCATGCTATAATTATTGGCCAAATGTGTGTTACTAAATATTATATATAAGAACTTCATGTACCTGCCATATTTGATGCAATAAATGAATTGAATTGAATTGAATAATTATTTTGGATATTTATCAACTCAACAACTCATTTTATACTCACATATTGAGCTAGCATACTAATTTACTTAGAAGGTTTTGTCGTGGTCATTCAAATCGTAAAGACTTGTGTGTCATGAAAATGTACTCAAGATCCTGAGCAACTATATTTTATGGTCAATTCATAAACGGGTAATTGGTCGCATTTTACGACCGTTCATATTATATTACCGATTTATTCATGAGACCTAATTCAGCACTAGACTGTATTCAAAGACCTACATTTATCGTCATTTTTTTTTCTTTATTAATGAGAACTAAAGTTCTTAGTAAATGGATTACAATCTAGCCTAACAGTACAGTAACAATTTTACAAAGTTTCGTAACACTTTCTTAGGTTCTGATAATTGATAAAACACTTTGTTTATGTGTTACATGTATAGCACCATTAGCATCGCACTATTATTCATTCACTATATAAATACTACACTTTTATCGTCATTACGTCTTTTCGATAAAAATCTTATATCCACTGAGAGACAACGCTCAGCCTAAACCGTTGGGTGCATGACATTTTGCACAATATTTCTTTTTATAACAAAATCCATCCTTACTACAACGTTTACGTAACAGTCGGAATGGCATCCTGAAAATGATTGTTGCGAGACCAGACTGTCTCATCCAGAAGCACCTGGTGGAGGTGGCATTAGGTTTAATATGATAAAATCAGAGTTACTTACTAACATTACTAACATAGCAGATAAGACAAATTGTTACTAACTTATTATTACTAACAATGTATGGACTGTAAATGTCTGAATTAAATCATTTTTATATTTTTTAAAAGAGGGCTTTAAGGAAAGATTATTGAAAAATCATCCCTTAAGGGGCTAAATAGGGGATGAAAGCTTGTATACAAGTTCATTGTTTTTTCCGATGGGAAATTCGTTTAGCAGTTGGCTTGTACAGAATAAAACATTATCTAGTAACACATGAAACAAAGTATTTATTTATTATTTATTAAAATCTCAATACACTATAAAGAAAGAAAGAAAGAAAAAGTATTTATTGCGACTTGTACAGAAAGATCACAAACTAAAATAAACACAGTTATATAAAAAAGTAACAAAAAGAAAAATGAAACAGAAAGTCCTATACGAGGCCAAAAGGCATGTAAATACAATAATGAAAATGAATGAATGAGTGTATGATGTAAACAATGTATGTATTGTAATCTATATTTCTAGTATTCTCCATACCCTAGTTAAACCAACTTACTTTGACGACAAAAGCAGACACATTGCCCTCAATACAATTTTATATCCCAAATATCTTCGCGCATAGTTTCACACTCCAGACCGCGGTACCCTAAACCTACTTCACGTTGCTCGAATACCTCAATTTATAGATTAGTAAAAATTTATGACGGTGATTCCTTTTCAGCTGACTTTGATGTGTCAAGACCCAAATATCCTGTGTAATGACGTCATAATCGTTGTGTGCGTACTTTTGGAACGAGAAAAAACCACAATGGTCATTTTAGGGCATATATTTGTATGTTTGTGAGTACATTTTGATGACCCTCACTCGCATTATTACCCCATTTCAGTTTTATATTTTCGTGAGAGTACGTAGTTTTAGGGATATTGGTAGATAAGTATTGAAGCTTATATCAGAAGGCTAATTCTCGTACCCATATATCCAATTGGCCGCTTGGTTTTATATAAATCTGGAGACACAAAAACAAAATTTGGATACATGTGACATCTACTAACCCGCACTGGCCGGTGGTGGATTATGGCCTACTTCCTCCAACTGACAGGAGGCCTGTGTCCCAGCCGGTGGGAACATGCCGTGCCCCCAGCGTCCAGCCCTTAAATCGACAAATACATAAATACCTAAGACGAATCGGGGTCGAGCAATGCAACAAAAAACGAACGGTTCTCAGTCGTATAAATACGACAGGCGATACGGGCGCGGAAAAATTTGTCGCATTAATCCGAATGAGGCAGTCAATAGTTTTTTTTTTATCTTTATTAATTCTACGGGACTTTTATACAGCCAGTCCCATCAGACCTTATAACTTAATAATAATAACAATAAACCAAACTATCAGACCTTATAACGCAAAACGTAATAATACAAACTTAACTAAACTATAAACAGCTGCGGAGTTAAGTGTCGACAAAATATGATGGAACATACAAACATTGTTCATATTTATCTTGAGCTCTCTAACTAGATCCTCTCTTGCAGATTGAAATCTGACACACTCTGTCAGTAAATGTAGAACATCTTCCAGTGTGCCACACACCTCACAATTTGGTGAATCAATTTTTTTCATTAAAAATCCAAAATTATTGAGCGGCATGTGTCCAAATCTCAGTCTGTAACTATAATTCAATCAATCGTCAAATTCAATAGGTTAAAATCAGCGACAATTAATGTCAAAAATGTAGAAACATATGAGGTTTTCTTGATAGATTGAACCCACAGGTTTTTAAAAAAATGTCTCAATAAGCAGCATTTTCAGAATAGATGAGCATTGCTGTTTATGTAAGACAGCCACTGTCATACATTATTTTTTTCTTTAATTAATTAGATAAATATTCAACACTCTAAGAAATTTTCTTGAAACGCTACGCAGTTCGTAGACCTTTCGTAGCACTGAGCTACGCCGTAGCATACGCGTAGCATATTACGACTGCAGTAAATCTTCAGTTCATTTTTATCCGTATAGGCTCAAATGTTATGACGCTGCATATACTTCCTCATACACCTAAAGGGCTATCAGTTTGAATAACCCAATCCATTTAAGGGCTTGTAATACCTCAGTTGAAATTCATATTTTGCCCCCACTTCCCCGCGCCATGTATCACTCTAACCCGCTCGCACTGTCAAACTGATTTAGTTAGGGTGAACTAAACTGTTGATGGACGTAGGCTTGGTAATAATTGGTTAAATTATGATTATATTATTATGCGAAATCGATGTCTTCTGTATAGAATAAAAAGGAAATATATTGAAAGTTAAATTATTAGTACATTATAAATTAGCTAGCAAATTGTCAATTTATAATGTACCAATAAACAATTTAGCTAATTTACCGTGGTAACCTACGTACAGAGGGGCAATTCTCGTAATTTTAAGAACGCTCAGATCTCAGTCTCAGTCTGCCAAAAATACCTCAAATTTCCATACATTTTTGACAAGTATTTTACATTGATTGTCGGTGAGGTGAGATTGCGACTAGATTTTGAACGTTTTTAATTATGTACGAGAATTGGCCTTCTGATGTCCAACTAAAAATAGGCGCTTCGGAAATCATCGTCTATCTTGTTAAATACGAACGCGCGATGATGAGATCTAATATAGAGTTGTAACAACTCTCAAATTGGTTGTCAAATAGACATGTACTTCTACAAGTAGGACTTTTGATTCCATCGAGACCTGGTCTGTTTTGGAGACGCTGCATTGAACTAAACATATCCATGTAAAGGGGTGAGAGAAGGGGACGTAATTTCCCCGACATTGTTCTCTAATATTATTGGAGGATGTATTTAAGACTACTAGAAAGAACTAGAAAGGACGCGGCATTAACATCAACTGCGAGTACATCTCACACTTAATATTTGCAAATGACATTATCATAGCGGTTGAATCGCTGCATGACTTGCAGCAGATGCTGTACAGCATAGTGGATTCATACGCATTGGTCTCCGGATGAACTTGGACAAAACCCAGGTCCCTGTCAATGTTAATGCTTTCAAGGTTGTCCGAGAATACTTTTACCTACGGAAAATTCTGCAGTTTGGTAAGAACAACTTTGAGAGGTTAACAAAAGCATTTAGCTGGGCTGGGCAGCGTTTAAGAAGCTACACCGAGTCTTTTCTTTGAGAATTTCACTTTCACAAGACTATAAATCTTCAATCAGTGTGTTCTGCCTTTTATGACCAACGGAGCCTGTTTGCGCAAACAGCAAAAGACATTGCTCTGCGGCCATACATTGTTCGCCCTGGAACCAAGAGCATCGGAAAATTATGTGTTGAATTGTCGATCATTAGTAAACTCCTATAAGATCTTATTTCTATAGCGGACTAGCTGCAGAATAGATATATTTATAAAAAAAAAAGCATCAGATTTTGTGGTTACAATCGAACCATCATAACAACGAATATTACATATAGTTTTTAGGGTTCCGTAGCCAAATGGCAACGGAACCCTTATGGATTCGCCATGTCTGTCTGTCTGTAGAAAAAAAACAATAAATTTTGGGGGTCCCCATACTTAGAACTGAAACTCAAAATTTTTTTTTCATCAAACCCATACGTGTGGGGTATCTATGGATAGGTCTTCAAAAATGATATTGAGGTTTCTAATATCATTTTTTTCTAAACTGAATAGTTTGCGCGAGAGACACTTCCAAAGTGGTAAAATGTGTGTCCCCCCCCCCTGTAACTTCTAAAATAAGAGAATGATAAAACTAAAAAAAATATATGATGTACATTACCATATAAACTTCCACCGAAAATTGGTTTGAACGAGATCTAGTGAGTAGTTTTTTTTTTAATACGTCATAAATCGTAACGTAACGGAACCCTTCATGGGCGAGTCCGACTCGCACTTGGCCGGTTTTTTCATAGCTCCGAGTGATATTTAAGAAACTAAAAAACGACTGCGGCGAAGCCCAAAAGGAGGGTATTTAAATTAATTATCGTAAATAGTCTTTTAGTTAGAAGTAAACCACACACTTTTCTAAACGAACATTAGAAAACCCTGAATAATGATCACGATGAAATATGTAGGTTTTGTTCAATTCAGCAGTTCAAACATATTCAAACTACCTACCTATTTAAAATCAAGTATGACCTCATTCATAAAGTAATAGGTACTTAGTAGGTTTTACGGAATTTTAATTTTACGGAATATGGAATGGTGATTGAATTGTTTTATTGATATACAGCGTGGCGCTTTAATGGCGACATTAATTTAACACACGTATACGGTTTCGCGTTTTAGTTTTATGAATATATTTTAATTTAATTAAACATTAATATTTATTTATTTATTAACAATAGCTTCTGCCCGCGGCTTCCCGATGTCGGAAATTATCCCACGGGAACGTGCTAACAGGATAAAAAGTATGTGCTTCCCCAGGATGCTATCTATATCTATGCCAAATCAGAAGTTCAGTGGTTTAGGCGTGAAAATGTAACATACAGTTTCAAGTTCAAATCCTCCCCTTAAAAACCGAATTACCCGTTTTTGTCCCATCAGTGGTAAATTTTCGACAACTTTACATATTTATTATTAATTATTTTCTGTCAAAAGTATCAATACTGAGTTTCGAGTTACTCAGACCGCGCATTCAATTTCTTCGACATAAACTTAACACCCCTATATCCCCCTTTGAGGGGTAGTTTTAAAAAACATATAATGATAAACTTTATTACTTACTTAGGCAAATTTCAAGTTTATTAACTAAACTAGCTTCTCCCCTGAAAAATTGACTACCCCATTTCAGCCCGTCAGGGGTAGATTTTCAAAAAACCCTAATACACATTATTCTTTACTTTCAATATTAGGTATAAATACTGAGTTTCGAGTCAACTGGACTGCGCGCTAAAATTCTTCCATACAAATTTTGAAACCCCCCAATCCCTTATTAGAGGGTAGTTTAGAAGAAAAAATAACTGACAATCTTCATAATTTATTTAGATAAGTATTCGTGCCAAGTTTCAAGTTTATTAACTCAAGGAATAAGATTTTTCATACAAACTTTCATCCCCTATTTTATCCCCTTGGGTGTAGAATTTATCAAAATCCTTTCTTAGCGGATGCCTACGTCATAACATCTACCTGCATGCCAAATTTCAGCCCGATCCCTCCAGTGGTTTGGGCTGTGCGTTGATAGATCACTATGTCAGTCAGTCAGTCAGTCACCTTTGAGTTTTATATTATTTAGAAGATACTTTTCCGGCATAAATAGTACCCAATGTGGTGCCCAGGATATTAAAGATTAATTATACCAAGTTTCATCGTAATCGAACCGGTAGTTTTTGCGTGATGCCTGAACAAACAGACTGACAGGCAAAAATTTTTTTAATCACATTTTTGGGTTCGGTGTCGGTCTAGTAACACCCCCTGCCATTTTTTTGATATTTTCAATGTACACAATTTTCACTTCTACAGATTTATTATAAGTATAGATATACTAGATTTTCTAAAATAGCATCTTAGAGCAACCTGACATAAAGAACTGTAGCGCAGGGGTCATTTGCCGGGGTCACGGATCATAACATCGCGTCAATGTAATAGAATAGAATAGAAAAACTTTTATTTCAGACAGGTAATTAAAACAAATAACGAACAAAGAGAAGGCGAATTGAAGGAAGAGCGAGAGCCTTATGTCGGCGAGCAGTGCAGGTGGAAGATTTCAAGTTACGATTTTTTTAATGTTGTTATAATTTTTATAATTACTGGCCACTAGCCCTCCACCGTATGCTCCCACCGTGTCCTCCAGGCGATCCACACAGTGGTGACACCCTGGCGTTTCCTCCCGCCTTATCCTGAACAGGAACCGCCCGAAACAAACGTGTCCGGTGAGGACCTGCGTCAGGCTGAAGGTGAGGGTACCGGGGCGCCTCTCCAGCCACTCCTCAAAGATGGGACTTATCGCAGCAATTGTGGCGTGCCCAGCACTGGGTTGCGACAATCGCACTCTCTATGTCGCCATTAGATCCCGCCGGAGCTCTGTCCGCTGTATTGTGATTTCTCAAAAATCCTTTCAAAAATCCACCTGTATTTGACAGAGAGACATTTGTGGTAATTGAAATATATTTCCATTATCACAAACCTATGTAGATTGATCGAGAAAAACAGGTTTTGCTGAGACTTGGTTGTTTTGGTTTTTTTTTGTATTTGTAATAATATGTACGTGATTACTAGTTTATTTATTTATTTATAAGTATGTATTAGGTATGTATAAACTGTGCGTACTCCCCGTCACTTTTCCCTAAAGGTTCATTAGAAAAGCAGCGTCAGACAGCATCTGTCTGGCATTACCTAATGCTGAAATGAACCTTTTTGGCGCAGCCGTGAGGCACACACTATTGTTGTCTGAAACATTATTTTTTATTTTATTAATTTTGTATTTTGTGTTTCACGAACTATGTCCAAATAAACTTTTTTCTTTCTTTCTATCTCAAATAAAATTATTTATAAAAAAAGTTTTGCTGAATATATTGAAAACACCATAAAAATTTGGGAACTATCTAAAATAGGTACGCTTACCAGCCTAAATTTTTGACAATATTTTGACATTGACGTGATATTACGATTTTGAACCATTTCAAAGATGAATTTATAAATTAAAACTACAAAATTTGGATAAAATAAAAATACGGGTGCCTTATTTTTACATCTAAATTTAATTTTACATTATCATATAATTTCTTAAGAACATAAAACGTTGTCAATCGGGTCTTTTGAGCGCAAGCGAAGTGACACGGGTTCCCTGTCCGATAGCCGAAGCGGTACTGACAAGTACTGAATCGGGGTCCTGTCGGGGGCCGGGCGGCAGAGCGGTTCAAGGTGTGAGTGGTCAAAAAGCTTGATATTTCCAATCTCATCTTTTTACGTTAAATGTAACGATTAAAAAATAAAAACGAACAGATGACACCTGCTTTATGCATGGATCGATTAGCCTGCAAAGTTTCATGACCTAATTTGAACATTTTCATTGATAATTCTTCTTTTATTGTACGGTTTAGAGGTAACTTTGAGATTTATTTGTATCGAGAAAATTGTATGCAATCGTGTTTTCGAAACAGACGACACCTCGCAGCAGTCCTCGTCTTTATTGTATATTAATTTCAAAGAGAATACTGCAGTATTGTTGAAACTAGAGTCATTAATGCTAAGACAATTTTCGCAATCTGAGGTATTACAGGCCCTTAAAAGGGTACCGCCATTTTTGTACTGTTTTCGATTATCTTTTGCTTGTATCTTTTACGGAGTAAGCAAGTTGGTTGAAACCAATGTATGCGCATATGTATGTTTGTTTATCGGAAACTGTGTCTTAACAATTTGTTTAGGTTTTATGAGCTCCGTTTTCATAGGAATAGTGGTCGTTAATATCGTAGTATTTGCGTTGCTTCGACTTGTCAAAATTGCAACATAATATTGTGACATATTGCTGATCAATTCGAATTTGCTCTTGAACCTCGCTATGAAAACGTTTTTTCTCTGTAGGTACTATTTTGTTATCTTAGTTGAAGTATCATAAGATATAAAAATCATTTTATCTAGGTCCACAAAGTAGTGAACGCTAAATGCAAATAAAATAAAATAAATATTTCTATCTCTCAAAAAGAAAGCGGTATCGTATGAACTATGACTAAATTGTTAAAAATAAAAAAAGAAGAAATATTTTGAAATAACACATCTTGCTTAAATACTAATAAATACCTCAAAAAATATCTACACAGCACCAGTAAAATTATATCATCATCTGCCTAGCCTTTTCCCAACTACGTTGGGGTCAGCTTCCAGTCTAACCGGATGCAGCTGAATACCAGTATTATACATGGAGCGACTGCCTATCTGGCCACAACCCAGTTACTGGGCAATACGATACCCCTTTGTAAGACTGGACTTTCAGGCTTCTGAGTACACGTGACGTCTGTCAAAGATCCACGAATGACAGCCGCACCAACCGCTTAACGTACTTTCCGAGGCACGGAGGGGTCTCGGTATGTAAAGATGGTGGTCACCCATCTACAGACCAACCGCGGCAAGCGTAGCTTAACCTGATCGATCAACCAGTGCGGCTGTTATTATTTAGCCTCTCCAGTAAAACAATAGTTTATTCTAATTTCCCATGACCAATAATTTCATACTATCCAAATATTTTTTAGAACATTCTCGCAGCTATAAAGGATAACTCACGTCGAACGCACACATACTAAATTAAAGTGAGTCCAATGTACTGGCTGTACTGCAATACTGCAGTAGGTACTCCTAGTACTCTGTGGCACTGCACTGCTACAAGATATGCATAATTATATTTCATGTTTCATGATCTTTTTTTTTGTAATGTATGTTTATTTTATTTTATTTCAGGTTTTGATTGTTGTTGTTTTTTGTTTGTGTCGAATCATATGTTGCAATGGCTTATTTTATTTCTTGTTTTGACTGCTGTTTTTATTTATTTATGTATAATTGCATGCTGCACTGGCTAACGTCATCACGTCAACGCCGGCTGCCGCTGAAAACCAGCGCTGGGGTTCTGTCTCGTATATGGTCTTAGCATTATGCTGAGCGATGGCCGTTTTGCGTGAATGTGACGCATGTTTACCCCAAACTTCTTATTTTTTTTATGTGTTTATGTTCTTTTTTATGCGTCATGTTTGCTGCAAATAAAAGTATTTTTTTCTTTCTTCTATAACATTTTGAGAGCTAAATCATTATCCTGTTTAGATGTATGGGATGCTATGTTTTTGGTAGGTACATTAAAATAACATAGGGATTTCTAAGAGCAGGGGTGGCCCAGTGGTATCGTCCCCGACTTACGATTTGTAGGACGTGGGTTCGAACCCAGGCAGTCTCGTTACTTTGTGTAAATTATTTCAGCACCACTGCTCTCCAAACAGTGAAGGAAAACATCGAGAGGAAACCGGTGTGTCCTAGAACTAAAAATTCTAAAACATGTGACATCTACCAATCCGCATTGGACCCGCGTGGTGGATTACGGCCCACGCCGTCTCATACAGAGGAGGCCTGTGTCCCAGCAGTGGGAACATTATAGGCTGATTATGCTTATGCTAATATAGTTTCAATAAAATCCAGATAAAAGGAAAGAAGGTGTACCTGAATACTCAAACATGTTTTTTTTTATCTTCTATGTATCATGCTTTATGAAAAATACCAGAAATACAGCGCGTTTCAGAAAGGTGTGGTACCGACCATTAAACTGAACAACTTTCTCCATGGAACCAATATCATAATCACGAAAAAAATATCAGCTATACCATACAACACTTCAATATCTACTCGATCCAAATGTATGGGACGGCTGATTATTTCCTCCACTATTGAGTGACAATAATAGAAAGTACGCCACTCGAAACCTCCATACTAAAAAACACAGGAAAACACGTTCAGTGGATGTACACGAGCACTGTTTACAAAGCCCAGGTGTTCGTAGCGATGAAATATAGTAATTCCAGTGGGTACAGATGCGCACAATATTAATCGTATTTACGTGTATGATCGATTGTTGTGTACGACTGTACGTGTTTTTTGTGATGTCGTATTTCTGTTATGGATGTTAATAATATCAAAAACCGGCCAAGTGCGAGTCGGACTCGCCCATGAAGGGTTCCGTTACGTTACGATTTATGACGTATTAAAAAAAAACTACTCACTAGATCTCGTTCAAACCAATTTTCGGTGGAAGTTTATATGGTAATGTACATCATATATTTTTTTTAGTTTTATCATTCTCTTATTTTAGAAGTTACAGGGGGGGGGGGGGGGACACACATTTTACCACTTTGGAAGTGTCTCTCGCGCAAACTATTCAGTTTAGAAAAAAATGATATTAGAAACCTCAATATCATTTTTGAAGACCTATCCATAGATACCCCACACGTATAGGTTTGATGAAAAAAAAAATTTTGAGTTTCAGTTCTAAGTATGGGGACCCCCAAAATTTATTGTTTTTTTTCTATTTTTGTGTGAAAATCTTAATGCGGTTCACCGAATACATCTACTTACCAAGTTTCAACAGTATAGCTCTTATAGTTTCGGAAAAAAACGGCTGTGACATACGGACGGACAGACAGACAGACAGACAGACAGACAGACAGACAGACATGACGAATCCATAAGGGTTCCGTTGCCATTTGGCTACGGAACCCTAAAAACGGGTTTAGAAAAGTGACAATAATGGACAAGGATGTCCCAAATATTACGAACGCCTTTGGTGAATTTGTTTTTTTTTTTATTCAGACCTTTAATACCATATGATTCGATTTGAAATCAAATCTATTCATACATTCCGTGAGGTTTTTTACCTTTAAAATTAGCTAGAATTATAAATATTTCACGTTTATCTTTATCTCGAACTGACGCAGACATTATTCCAGATATTTAGATATTCAGCCAATTTCTAAGAAAATTCAAAACATCTTCGTATCTCTCGGATTTGCTTTGCTAAGTAGACTTAGGTATTAAAATTCACAAAGAGAATGTTAAGTATTTTCTTTGATTCTATCATTTTGTTAGCATGAAATGCTTCTGATACACTTTAATAGACAACTCTTGCCGAAATGGTGACGTCAACTTGGTTCTTTTTTTCAAATTAACTAAATAATTATTGAAAGGAATTAAGTATTGGTTCACATTGATTAAAAATTATTTTTGCAAATTCACAACGTTCATTTCACCATGTTATTTTTCCGTTCAGAGATCGGGCAATCCTTTCATGCAAATTGAAAATGTACATAAATAAATAACAGATTTTTCATACAAATGAGGAAACCGCTAATACAAAAAACAGCCTCTAGCTACTAAAAGCCACTGGAAGGTAAAATAAACGCGACGCACATTTCACTAAAATATAACGCAAACGGATTCCTGAATAAATTACCGGTAAAAATATAATCCCATTTTTTCCACTGTTATTAAAATTAACTGTCAATCTGCCATTCATCAGCTGATCGCTATCAAGTTGCCATGCACTAACCATGAATATTTTCTACATAATATGTTGTAAATATATGTAAATCGATGTAAATGCTATGCACTGCAACATTATGCTTCTGTAACTTGTGTATACTTTGTCGTTATTGAATTATTCATGCCGTATTGTTCGATGTTGTTAAGCGGTTTTTTGAACTGTAGTGTAGTGATTGTGGGTGTAAAGATAAGTGCGCAGTTTGAATTCAGTGGGTGTATATTGGATTATCTGAACATTTATTGTAGTTTTGTTTTGCTTTTATTAAATAACATTAATGGTAGACGAGAAGACCAATTCCCTTAATTAAAAACGTTCAAAATCTAGTCGCAAAGTCATCTCAGCGGCAATCAATGTCAAAATTTATCAAATATGTTGGGAAATTAAAGGTATTTTTTTTATTATAGATTTAGACTAAGATCAGACTGTGAACGTTCTTAAAATTACAAGAATTCCCCTCAGTTTAAGCCAAACAAAAAATTTCCGTCCGCATATTAATTACTTTGCATACCCAGTGATATGTATACAATCAAGTATTTTCTAACTGAACAGACAGCTGTTCTGCTGGGCAGAACAGCTGTTTTGTTGCGCCACTTCTTCTCCTCAGCGAAAGCACTAGGAAGTGGTGAAGGGCGGGCGTTTTGGTGGACTGTCTTTTGTAATTTTGACGATCTAAAAGTGCTGATTCTCAACCTAGTTTGAACAAATTACTTTTGATTTTTAATTAAGCCTCCCTAGCTCAACCTAGACAAGAATTGACCCTCTGATTACTATTGCTTGAAGCAGTAGGTATGATATAACAGAGTAGATGGAAGGGATAATTTGAATAACAGACAGAGAGAAACATTTAGTGAAGTAAAATAATATACGTAAAAGTATAATTTTCTATTTCCAGAGTCAATGACAATTTCAAACGCCTGCGTACTTAATTTCCCTAAAGAAATTCTAAAGCAATGTGAAAATGACTGACACTTTGTCGACTGAAAATTGCTTTTCACACACCTGAATAAGAAAAGAAATAGAATCATTTACCTCAAACTGAAATTCAGACAGGTCACGTTTTTATTTAAATAAAAACGTCACATAAAATCTCTTTACCCATTTCATTTTTCAGACTTCTTTATTTTATTTTATTTTTTTCATTGAAAAAGTATCTTTTTATATTTTGATCCGAAAATATCACGTTTCGCTCCACCGGGGATCACCTATATCTGTCAAAGATAAAAATTCCCATCGTAATGTGGCTATCATTTGTCATATTCATCCCAACCTCGTGACACGGCCACGAAATAAGCTGTTTTTTATGAGAGCCTATCAAAAAAAAAAAAGAGTAACGAAATAATTTCCAACTAGAATTGAAACGTTCACAGTTTGTCTTCTATGGATACTTTGAGCCCATACATAAGTTTATAGCACAGATAAATGCTGCATAGTTAATTGCTCTTAAGATATCAGCAGGTAGACCTTGTGAAAAATAACCGAAATATTAATTAATTATCTAAATAATTAAAGGAAAGAAGTGAAATAAACGCTATTTTTTTATACCTCCCGATTTTCAGTAATGTAATTAGAAATTGTGTATAAGCAAATATATTTTTTCACACATAACCGTATAGTCAAATTGACAGACCATATTTGCAACACCACACTGCGCCCCAAAACACAGATTACTGACGTTGCTTAAAAAGCCGCTAAGCTGAAAGGCTGGGCTAGCCACGTCTGCCGTATGCCCAATGAGCTGTGGGCCAAAATAACCACCACGTGGAGCCCTGACAGCCAGAACGCGTCGCGGCAGACCCCGTAGAAGTTGGCGGGACGAGCTGGACAAAACAAACGACCAGTGGTCTACTTTAGCACTGGATCGAAAGAGCTGGAAGTCATGGGGAGAGCCTTTGCCCAGCAGTGGGATGATGCAGGCTAACAGTAACCGTAGGACCATTTCTTCTAACAAAATCAAAAGAAAAAAAAATGCAATAACCCCAAAGAAAATCGCTACCTTAAATCCTCCACTGAAAAGCTACGGCGATGCTTTGTAGATCATATCGGACTTTGTGTTTCGCGTGGAGAATTTATTAAGTGCCCCTGTAGTTGACAGATTGCCTTTCAAACTCGACGTGGACAGCCGCAAGTCAGTAGTAACACGTCGTTTACGAAAATCGACCTTATTGCTACGATATAAAAGCACTGTCGGTGTCAAATTGTTACTGTGTGGATGGTGAAACACATGAATATTGTACTGGACTTTTGGTATCGTGTGATGTGTTCTTTGGTTGTCTTGTTGGTTGATTGGTCGTTAGCACGACTGCAGATATTGGGGCTCGAATCCCTGGTCAAGCTAAGGGTTATAGGGTTATTTTATTAGGGTTTATTTAGTTGCAGTCCGCAGTTTAGATCTGTCCTCGGTGATGACGTTAGGCTTGTCTCCTTGCTCTCCTCATATAGGGCATAACTAGCACACTGAAATGAAATGTTTATTTATGAAGGTAGATCTTTTAAGACATTATTTTGTTGATCAATATTTCAAAATAGGTACCGTAGATAATCTATATACATCTAGCAAAATTCTAAAGCAATTTTCTGTGGAATAACGAATGTACGAGTAACTTTATGATAAGACCTATTTCATAATAGAATATAAATCTATCACACATTATAATTTAACAACTAAACATAACAATTTAACATAAACAAATCTCTCTTTGAGTAATTAATATTATATATTATTTTTTTATATAATAGCCCTTTAATATTTTTTTTTATTGCCTTTATTATTTTTTTATTTAATAGCTCTTTATTATGAACACCATAAATTTACAGTAATAACAGTAGGAGAAAATTACATTTAAAAGTTGCTTAGTATATAAGTACATAATTATGTTGGTGGCTGTACATTTTAAAAACTGGATTGGCTACTTCCTTCCAACTGATTTATCAGTATTTTATACGGCTACCTCACGGTCTTCTACATTATTCCTTGCATGTTCTACACAGTGTAAACCTACACATACATGTTACAGCATGTTTATACATCGTAAGCGGTGCCAAAACCTTGAAACACTGTTTGGCATAAACTGCTCACTTTCATGCCAATTTCTGCCGGCGTTCCTCACAGCACTGTATGGCCAAACTGACCTAAAGAATACCATAACATCGTATTCCTAAAAAAGGAAGACGGAGACATTTAGTATAGTCGATCTCGGTATAGCTTTACCACCGTAAGGTTGGTCACTTGCACGCCATAAAACGACAAAGTCCATTTGTCTATGTGCCAGATATACAGGGAGGCAGGGATGTCGATGCGCAACCTGTCCATGGATTAAGTACATGATTCTGAACCACGGAACTAAAAAAAATCAAGGAGTCGTTGCAATTTTTCCGTCAATTTAAAAAAAAAAACCAAATTTTTGTTCAATACATTTTGACCGTGTAGGTATTGATTGCACTTTTCTATGAAATAGCAGATTTTGTTTTGTTTTCCGATAAGTTTTTACGCCCGGGTGTCTAGGATCAAGTGCTGATTTCATCGTTACAGTTTGTGCATCGATGTCCCTGCCACCCTGTATACAGGGTTTATTTGCAAAGACCAACCAAATTTAAGGGTGTGGTACAAAACCATTCTATCTGAACGACTTTCTCCATGGGACCAATATCGTAATCACGAAAAATTTATCAACTGTCCCACAGAAAACTTTAAAACCTACTCGAACTAAACGTATGGGACGGCTGAATTTTATTCGCGATTACAATGTTGTCCCATGGAGAAAATTGTTCAATGTGATGGTCAGTACCACACCCTTAAATTTAGCTGGTCTTTGAAAACTAACACTGTATAATTTCAACCTTATTGAAGTTTTTATTTAATAGAAATTCTTGTCAAAAGTAGTAGGTCAACTGATCCTACAGTGTACATAGCTTGAAGCCAGACAAAGTGTTATTAATTGCGGAATAACAGTTTGTTTGGCTTCAGTGTTTCTATTAACAGTTATTTTGATCACACTTCTCACTAGAGAGAGGCATCTGAATCAAACATCTCAGTAATTCAAAATCAAAATCAAAAGTCATTTATTCAAATTAAGCTCAGAATCAGCACTTTTCAAACGTCAAAATTACAAAAGACAGTCCCCCAAAAACGCCCGTCCTTTACCACTTCCTAGTGCTATCGCTGGGAAGAAGTGGCGCAAAAAACTCCATAAAAATCCGCAAATTACACAAAACGATAATGATCGATCATAACTACACATTCCTAGGTTGCCAACAGATGCCCACGACTGACGTTATCCTAATCAGTCGTTTTTACTCGGTCCTTATTCTTAGATCAGAGGAGAAATTAATTAACCGATAAGACCACTCCGAACAAGCCTTCCAAAAACTCCAAGATTTTTTGTGCTCCCTAATCAATCAGCTTTTGTCTTACTAATCCTCTTTTGGTTCCAATCACTATAATTAGAAGTTAATCTCGCATTTCGGTGACAAATCTCCGAAGCATCGAACGTGCTTAAAGAATTAGTTTGGACTTGGTTTTCTCACAATTTGATTTATTTTTAAAGGTTGTTTTTTGGATTTCTTTATTGACTTTTGCCTTAAGCCTTGTTCCCATGGGGTTGATAAGGTCCTGTAAGAAATTTTGCAGTAGGTGCTTGATAAATTCAAATCCAAGGAATCGCGACGATCAAAGTCTATGTAATTAAGGCTTTAGCTGTCTTTGGCTTGAGCTGTTACTGAAATATTTGGGAACACAAAATAATAGGTACCTAACTTTTTTTGTTTTTAATAAACAAGTTCTGGAATCGACCTGACCGATTGTTCGGGAAGGAAAAACACGAAAGAAAATTGGAAAAGTATGGAGAGACCTTTGCAGAGCAGTAGGACAACAAAGGTTAAATTTAAAAAAAAAAACCAGTATGATAATTTAAAGATCATAAACTCATCATCATCTGCCTGGCCTTTTCCCAACTAAGTTGGAGTCGGCTTCCAGTCTTACCGAATGCAGTTGAATACCAGTATTTTACATGGAGCGACTGCAGAGAAACCGAAGAAAAAAAGACAATAAATAAATCTATTTTTGAAGATAAAAACTATTTCTTGCTAAGCAGTGAACCCAAAAAATCTTTACTTGATTGAAGAGGAAAACCTAGAATTTTTGGGTTGTTGATTATGAATTTCAATGTCACCTTTGCTGCCATTGTTGTTTTGAATCCACAGCTAAATACAATAAAAACGTGTTATTATTTTTCTGTTCCTTATTTAACAAACAGGTCACAAACTGTCAGACGTTATTTAGAACTCTTTTGACAACAATTTCAACTCAACTGTTTGACGTTTTATTAACTTTTACAATAACAATTTTGCCTCTTTATTATGCTCCTATTTGGCTAAAAAAGTATTCAGCTAGTACTTTTGTAACAACCAAACGTCTACCCTTCAAAGAACCTTTGACTTATTTAACCTTTTTTTTTTTGTTCCTAGGCGGAAAATCCTCATGGATATCCTCCGCCCTAAGGGGGGAACGGAGGGGTTTGTAAAAACCATCCCGGTGTCCCATCTCACACCTACGCCGGGATTCGCGGGAACGTACGACCGTTCCACAACTGACTTATTGAACCTAACCTAACTTTTTCATAGCACTAGATTGACTTTAAAAGAGCGGTGGTTGCCACAAATACCGTCTGCAGTTTACTGGGGTTTAATTGAAATAAATGATTTGAGTTGGAGTTTGACTGGCGAATGACGTCACTGAAACGGTATTTATGAAAGTAAGTTGGTGGATTTTTCTAAAGTCAAACCCCGTTGCCATCATTTTCATGACAGCTGGCTGCGGCCGTTATGTGGTATCCACCAATATACTAGGAATCCGTGGCTTAAGGGGGATGGGCTAAGTTCATACAGTCCTATTTATTTATGAAATATGAATCAATAGGAATGAACTTAGAGGGTTTTATTGATGATATTAATGAAAATTATTCCGTAAATACATTGTAGGAGCCAACTCTGTTAATGTTAGTTTAGTTATGGAGTACACAGAAAGATCCACAAGTTGAATTTAAAGTTATATTAAAATGCAGAAGGTTAACCAGTTAAAGTGGTACCGATACTTTCTCTTGACAAATGGTTAGTTTCACTGTTATTGTCTGACTGGATGTGCATTGCTTAAAACGTTTTATTTATAGGATAATATTTGTGACGCACGACATCCAAGTAGGTTGCTGCGTTCGCAAAGTAAATGTACGGTTGATGAGACTGTACATACATACTTGTTACGCTCGCGGATCATATTTTGTTCAACATACAACCAGCAGTGCGATTCTGTAACCATCTCACCGTGAAAATTTAGGTGAAGTGAGCGTGGAGTGAGCTGTCATTCCAACTAATACTAGGGATTGACACTATTGACAGCTCACTCTAAGCTCACTTCACCTAACTTTTCACGGTGAGATTTTTACAGAATCGATCGGCTGACACTGACCTGCAAATTGCAAAAAATTTAAGAAAATTTGAATTTAGCGGTTTAACCTGACGCTTTGAGGTATTCCTCTCAAGAAATATTCAACATTGACTTAATTTATTAAGACTCAGAGGGTCAGGAGGCTCAGGGAGTCAGGGTTTAACAGACTCCTTAAACCCTTAAAGTACCTATAAACAAGCGCCAATAGCTATCGGGAACAATAAATTTTAATTAAGAACCCACTTAAATTAAAGATGGCGATTTACAGTTTAACTAATTGTTTTTTCTTTCTTTTTTATGTCTTGCTGGCAATCTGGAGAGTGCATTGAATTTTAAGTAAGTTCAAGATGTATTAAAAAATTATTATTGGAAAGAATAAAACGTTTCGTGTTATTTTTTATGCTGCGCCAGTCGTATTTGATTAAGAAAAGATTAATGAAGACAGCCTTTTTATATGTATGTTATAATGGGACTTACGGTTATTATAACTTAACTTAACTTAACTAACTTAACTTATATTTTTACGGTTGCGGTAAGCACGTCCTGGCCGAGCCGTAGGTCACATAATTTATCCAAAATGAGACATTAAAGATGAGATTTTATTTTTGTGGGTTCAAGGATATATTTATTATTTCATTTATCTTTACATTATTTAAGCTAGCATTTAAAATAATAAAATGTACATGTGAAAAAATAAGCAAAAGAATCATAGGGCACCAAAAAATTCGTCCCAGAGGAACAGTGCCCAAAAGGCTGGCAGCATTGCCACGTTGTATGGCGATGCTATTTCTTTGGCCAAGAAACAGGCCAGCCCACTGGTCACGTTAAGAGTCGACTAATTGTAATTTTATTCATGAGGATCATAAGTCTATTACCAGATTATATTGAAAAGGCGAAATTCACAATCCAATTCAATCATCCCTGTATCCTATTAATTTAATAAAGTGTTCACGTATTTCAAAGCAAAATAAACTTAATGCCGCAAGCTCTTAAGCTTATATTTTTATAAAATACTAGCAGCGCCCCACAGTTTCACCCGCATATGTATCGATCTCGTGGGAATATCGAGATAAAAAGTATCCTATGTATTATTCTGATGTATAAGCTATATTACTATAAAGTTTCATCAAAATCCGTTCAGTAGTTTTTGCGTACAAGAGTAACGAACATCTATCCATCCACCCATCCTCACAAACTTTCACGTTTATAATATTACTAGCTGCGCCCGCTGTTTCATCCGCATAAGTTTCGATCCCGTGGGAATATCGGAATAAAAAGTATCCTATTTGTTAATCCTGGTTATAAACTATCTGTTTGCCAAATTTAGCTGCATCCGGTTAGACTGGAAGCCGACCCCAACATAGTTGGGAAAAGGCCAGGCAGATGATGATGTTTGCCAAATTTCATCCAAATCAGTTCAGTAGTCTTTTCGTGAAAGAGTAACAAACATCCATCCATCCATCCTTACAAACTTTCGCGTTTATAATAATAAAGTAGGAAGTAGGATGTATCAAAATCATGAAAAAGCACTCAAAGTAAAATATAATCCGGCTAACCGGATCACGTAAGCACTTTTTTAACATCCGACCATCAAAGTCGTACTTCGATTTCCACCGGAAACTCACCTACAGATTGGACGTTACATCCGGAAAATCTGTCATTCATATCCGGTCGTCCCCACACGGATAAAAGGGTTTACAGCACTTCGTTGAGGTTTTGGACATCAATGGGATTGGATGGTCAGT